>NSJW01000899.1:0-1476194 GCA_019955255.1 Castanospermum australe | reverse complement strand
TCAAACAATATTGTGCACTTTGGTAATGCATAAGCCATCAACACCCTTTTATAATACCACACAAAAACAAAAGCAATAATAACCAGACCTTAGTTAACTAGGGAACAGTGATGTGTCAATCATCACATCTTGTTTGATATCACGAACTTTACTTTTTTTTCTGCAGGCTTAAGAATCTGGAAAGAGCATATCAAGTTTTCATCCACACTCATCATGGCACCAGCATTGTCAAATTCACCACAGTAGTTTGGAGCTGAAAATATTGTAACAAGTTGCCTGTCGGCAAAGAATTCATACCCATCTTCTACAACCTATAGAAAAATTATAATGTCAATTTCCAGAAGAGCACCAATAATTTACCCTTTTTCTTAAGGACGGTAAATGATGGAAAAAAGAAGGGGCAAAATCCATATAAATGAGAATGACCTGATGAGCACGACAGATAATGTCCAAGTCCTGCTTTGTCAAAAATTCAGTCACCTTATCAGGGCCAAATGTGTATGAGACTCCTCTGTCATTCATGCCCCAACCCTTCACATCTCTACCAGGATCTGACCAAAGCAAATCACAAAGCAAGCCAGTGTCTGGAACAGCGGTTGGACGAGGTAGATTCCTAATTTGATCCAAGTTTGCCAAGTCAGGGGAAAGACCACCATGCATACATAATATTCTGTCATCTATAAGAGCTGCCACAGGAAGGCAGTTAAAACAGTCTGTAAAGGCTTTCCAAAGCTTCACATTAAACCGCCGCTTACACTCATCATAAAATCCATATATCCTATTAATGGAAGCGCACTCATGATTTCCCCTCAAAAGGAAAAAGTTTTCTGGATATTTGATTTTATAGGCAAGCAAAAGGCATATGGTTTCTAAGCTCTGCTTCCCACGATCCACATAGTCTCCTAAAAAGAGATAATTCGCTTTAGGAGGCAAACCACCATACTCAAAGAGTCTTAATAAATCACTGTACTGCATGAATGTCACCTGAAAAGGCAAAAACAGATTTCAGCCATTCCAGAAAAGAGTCCAGGCAACACAGACACATAATAAACATACCAACAATCAGCAATCTACAACATGAAATGCAAGAGAAAAATGTCTAAAAGTGAAGCAAAAACTGAAATATGTTGATACTACCTTGCATTGTAGGTGAATAACTTAAAACAAGGACCAGTCTTTTGCAACAGGGGAAGTGTTGGAAGAACAAAATGACATAGATTATCATAGTTTTTACTTACTAGTTAATATTTTAATTACCTCCCAACCCCCACCTAAACACTAAGACAAGAAAGCACCATCACCATCCCTATGACAGACTAGAAAAGCTTAAACAACATTTGAGTTCTGACAATCCTTCACATTTAACAAAATAACTACATGAATCAAATTTCTCCATTAAGGGGGAGCAGGGGTCCAGTCTTGATACATTGCCAATTTATCTGAAAATTTTCTGAAAACCCAAAAAAAAAAAGAGTAATTGGGGGTGAAGGTGAAAGCATAGTACGCAAATCTTGATGGGGGCTTCGAGTTCGAGCAAATGGGCTGTTGAAGGAAGATATCTCTGGAATCAAGGCAAAGGTGCTTGTCTCGGCCTCGGAGAGCTGAACCTGCTTCCCGGGTCTGGCTAATCGGACCTCCTTGAGGCGCCTGATTATATCGTCGAGCACGCTTGGTCCATCCCTCCCTGCCCTTGTGTTGTGCGCTCATCGCATCGGATCGGGTCTCGCACCTTCTTCTCACCCAACGACCGGAGGAATGAACCAAAGTCCTTCTCTTTTCTCCTGGTCTCCTTCGGAGACTCTCTCTCTCTCTGTCTTCGTCCTGTTGCTCTTTGCTTTGCTGCTCTCACAATTTTCTTTTCTCCATCCCATATATATTAAATTTTTTTATTAGCACTGTCAATGTGTTTTTTATTTTTACTTTATTTAAATAATAAAATTTAAAAATTTAAATGGTTACTTAATTATTAATTATTTGTTTATCGTTTATTTGAAAAAAATGAGAATTATTTTCCTGCTATTTGTAAGCCTGTTTAATTCTTGTTTTTTATAAACAGTTTTTTGTTATATAAAAAGCAGAAACAACTTCGAGATATTTTAGAAATTGGTGTGTTGCTGTGGATTCTCAAAACGAGAATAGCAATATTCTAAACAGTTGAAACCAATCTTATTTCATAAATGGCAGAGATTTTTTTGGTATTTATTAATTTTTATATTGATTTTTATGAGCTGTAAAATATTTTATTATTTGTTAGTATATTTTAAAACTTTAAATATTTTATTGTGTTTATTGACTTCATCAAAAAAAAAACCAGGTATTAACCAAAAAAAGAAACCAAGTACAGGCAATCATGCCCACCCAACCGACATCCCCATGCCATTACAGTTGCCAATCTTAACTAGGCTCCATGCAGGCTACCTCTCAATATGGCTTTCCCATGGTGCACAAGCTTTGCTGTGGAAGAGTTTGAGTGAACATAAAAAAGATTTACAAGCTCTCTGGCATGCATTTAATTTGCTGCCTTCTAATGCTTTTCTCCTATTTTGGTGTCTCGCAGTGCTCACTGCTTCCACTCTGTCTTTACATGCTCAAGTGCTTCTTGCACTTTGACATGGTGAAGAGGGAGTTTTTACATCATATAAAAGTGAATTACATGTATGCTCCTTGGATTTCTTGGCGTCTCATGCTTCAATCAGCACCCTTGGTTGTTCCTAGAACTTCTTACTACCAAGTTCTTTGCTTGGCCTTTTCGTTTGCAATATTGCTGCTGGACGTAAAACTATATGGACAATGGTTCACAACGAAAAGCAGTTTCTGTCAGTGGTGGCAAACCCAGTAAGCCAGATCTGTTATAGGGAACTTGGTGGCTGCTCAAGTCATTGCAGAAATAGGTTGGAAAGAGAGTGCACTATGTATGTTCTCACTCGGATTGGCACACTATTTAATACTATTTGTAACACTATATCAGCGTCTGACAAGTAGCAACCAGTTTCCCATAGTGCTATAAGGCCAGCTTACTTCTTGTTTTTTGCTGCACCAAGCATGGCAAGTCTAGCTTGGAAATCCTTCTCACAGGCTTTTGTCACGCCATCAAAGATGTCCTTCTTTCTTTCACTGTTCCTTTTTATGTCTCTGGTATGTTCCCAGCTGATTCAAATTTCACAATTTGAGTTAAACTTCTCAGATTTTTTATTCCTTGTATAATAACGAGGCAATCTTTCTGCTTGAAAACATGCTTGCAGACCAGTCCTCTTCAAGAAATCTTTGAAAAGGTTAACCATAACGTGGTGGGTCTAGTCATTCCCTTTAACCTTCCTTGGTCTAGCCTGTTCGGAATATGCTCAAGAGGCAGAAGGTAGCATGGCTTCTGGGTTAATGCTGGTGATATTTATGCTCATCGTGCTGGTTTTCATTGGTTTGATGCTGATCACTGTATTCAAAATTGAGAGGCTACTGCAAAAAAATGCTTCGATTATGAGTTGCTCTAATGATTTAGAAGTGAAAAATTGAAACTGTCTTCAACCAAATAATGGAACCATGTCATAAATTGCTGAGGCAGCTCCAATAACCTGCATTCTCTTTTCTTGGAATGAAGGGAATGGAAGTAGTCAACGTATCCAGATACATTGACCCCCTCCCCACATTCCTTCCCTTCTTTCCAAACCCTCTTCACCAAAGATTTACATTAGGTAAAAATACAAGTTAGGAGAAGGGAAGGGAAAGTTAGATTTTTGGTAAACATTTATCTTGTTTATAAAATGAGGAGAAGAAATTGGAGAATTTTCATGTGATCCTTCAAAACCATTTCTTACTAATTTTTATGAATATTTAATGAAGTGTTTGAATGGAAAAGAATGGAGTAAAAATGAGGGGAGGAGAAAATTTTAAGCAAGCATTCCCTTTGCTTGAGAGTTTTTTAAAATGAAGGGAAGAAAATGAGGGATTTTGTAGCTTTCCAATCCTTTTATCCATTTTTATGAACACTTTTTGAATTCTCCAAATTTAGAAATGAAAATCTTTCTCTCCCTTTCCTTTTCCTCCATTCTCCTTCATTCAAGCATAGCCTAAAAGTTCCTCCAATTTTGGAGGATGCTAAACGTCCAAACAAGAAGAAATATTATTACTTAAGCCATTGTCTTCCTTTTTCCTTTGATTCTTCTATTCCTAACATCCAAACATATCCTATAGTACCTGGGCAGGCTACTTGGGGTTGGCTTTGAACAAACAATAAACAGATTAAAGTGGGTATATCTAATTAACAAAAACAGTAGGACCCAAAAGAGAAAAAAATAATAACACAAGAAGTGAAAGGTCAAGAAGAGAGCGCTCTCCGGACCAAGAGAGGCGTTAGCTGAACAGGATCAATGATAAATTTAAACTAAGTACCAAGACATAAATATTAACCAGGCACTATTTCTGGGCACATCCCTCCATAGTTTCTCAAATCCTAGTGGTGAAACAGAAGTTGTAAAAGCTACATATCTGCAGAAAAAAATAATCAGCACTATATTTCTGTCACCACTTAAAAAATTTCATCACAAATTGTCAGAGAAAAAATGATTCAAATTCAACTCAAAAGTGAAAACCCTATTTCTTGAAGAGCATGTTTACAAGGAACAATGGCCTGTTATCAGAAAACTGCCATGGAACTCTTGAAAAGTATACATGAAGAAGCCATTCCCACCTGCAATGTTGCTTATATATTCTTCTTGGTATTTGAGCGTGATAATCTCCAGTCCAAGGGTTGTAGTTGGTCACGGAGGTTTTGGTTTTCCTCCAGTAACCGGTCATACTCAAGAAGGAACCCCTCAGATTGTTTTCTCAGGGCAACTACACTGGCTTCTGCAACATCTACATCTTTTGTTTTTGACTCAAGTTCAGATTCCAGCCTTTTAATTTCTGCTTTCAATATGGCTGTTTCTTCCTCCATGGCTTTAATTTCCTCTGAATTTCCAGCTTTCCCATCTTCAGACCCTCGGGTTTGTTTCTTGACAGCCTCCATGCTCTTTCTTCGAACCCGGAGTTCTCTTATGTAATGATGTAGTCTGTCTATCATGAGTGCAAGAAAAAGGACAGCACCTGCAAATAGTTGACCAAAACTGAACAATGCTCAATTGTCACAGAGAAAGTTTCTTAATAATTCAGAATACTAAGGAAACAATAGGTCCTGAAACTCAAAAACGGTATCATTTGGGTTGGATTAGAACTGGTGATTTCACCTTTTAGTCATGTTTTTGAAGGTGTGATCAGTGTTTTGTGACAAATCAATGGCATAAAGCTTCTTGGGAAGACAATTAAGGAAATTTAGGTTAAACATGACATAATTCACAAATTGTACTACAAGGAGCTCCTTGAGCAGGAATTATCTAGAGAAATGTAATTCTCTGTACTTGAAGAACCGAGGAAAAGAAGAAACTATTACTCATATATTGTCTTGTAAAATAACACAACAATATTTGAACAATTTAGATATGTGCTGAAAAATATTAACCAATAAGGTATGGATCAAACAAGTCCCGTTCATTTCAAAAAGACATATCCTGTTGAAAGCAATTAGGTATGAGTGAGGACCACAGGAGGAATATTTAGGTCATCATGCAAAACACAAGGGATAAGAGAATTCAGGGTACTAAGAGAAGCGGGAAAGCCCATATAGAAGTAACCACCAAGAGAAGGCACCATGATACCAGTATCTACCTGGGCTCCATTTACACACACCAACTCTTCGCCCCCCACCCTTCCAAGTGGAAACAATGCGAACCTCATCAACATGGCCAGAGATACCAAGTAACCACCAAAAGATAATTAATTAATCCAACATGCCACCTCTTTCTCCAAATTGATGTATATCCTAGAACATAATATGAAGACAGAAGAAAAAGACTGAAGGTACAAAAATTGATGTGTTTATCTTTGTGACTCCAATGCCTCGTGACAACAGCTAATATAAATCAGTTGATTAAAAAACTATGTCCATATAATGTCAGCCGAGGACCTATGTTCTTTATTCACATGACCTGTACCATGAGACTATACAAGCTCAGATACATTACAATCCTGAGCTACGAAGTTTTTGCAATCACACAACTAAATGTTTTCCAGTTGTGAGACAAAAAATCCCCAACATTGAAAAGCATATACTTCTGATTCTTCTACTGAAATCTTCCAGCCCCCAAAATCCAATACAGCAAAAATAACAATCCTTTTCCTAGGCTCACATTTCGCCATCTCGTTTAGAATCTCACATAGCTCAAGTTGCTCCCAACGTTCCACTCTGCGTAAACTAGGGAAGAAACCCAAAAGCAACATCGACACATTAATCCTGAAATTCCTGTGTGATAGAAGGACCCAACAAGCAGTGAAACTATTGAATTTGCTATGACAAGCATAATGCATCAGTCATCCAGGGAAGTAATTGCACAAAACTATCACATGTATGTACACTTGTGAATAGGCACGTTACAGAAAAAATTTTACACTTGAATCAGATACAATTATGAATCATCACGCCGCACATTTCACTCGACATCATTTGCTCCCTAATTTATCTCCGCAAGAATTCAGTGCAAATTAATTTCACATCAAACAGAAACATCAAAGCAGAAGAAGACACAGAAATCAAGGGAGAAAATGGAATACCCATGAGTGTTGCTTCGAGAAGGTGCTTGGCCATAAGAACCTGATCGGTGGCACTGGCAGCACCGTCCTCGATCCCGCGCTTCTGAATCTTCAGCATGGTGTACCCACTAGACAGCAACACCACAAGAACGGTCCCCGCCACGGTCTTCACCATGACGGGTCCCCGGCCGCGCTTCGACCGATCCAAGCCCACAATCGCCAGCTTCCTCAACGGGGTCTTGAATAGCAGAACCGTTACCGTTGCCATCTCCAAGAATATTACCGTGAACAGTAACTGAATCATCTTGGACGGCACCCACCAAATTCAAAACCTTTCAGATCTTTTTCTGTGTTAGATTGAGGGGTGGCAATTAGACGAGAGAAAAAAAGAAAGCGGGAAAGAATGTTGGGCCCGGTGAGAGGTCGTGCGTCACCGTGACTATCATAAATCAGAGGAGAACGAAAAATGGTAGCTTGGGTTTGTTGGAAGGAGAAATCAGAAAAGAGAAATGGGAGTGCGTGTGTGACAGAGGAGAGAGAATAGACCTTTTTAAAAGCCGAAGAAGAATTGCAAGAATGCACCGCAGCGCAGAGAGAATAATGGGTTCCCAATCTCCGTTACCGTTGTGTGGTTGCTCCAAAAATCATATGCAGTTTTCTTAACAAGTCCCCAAACTTTCTCCTCCCTCCTATTTTTGGGTCCTTGTTAAGTTAACTTCTCATCTCTTTTTTCATACCAAAGAAAAAAAGAAAAAAAAGAACTTCTCTTTTCTTCCTCGTTCGTTGTGTATATATTAACCATTGTCATCGTTGGTGCTAGGAGGGTGATATCTGAGTTTAGCAGGCTGGACACCTGTGAGGTAAGCAGAGAATGGGTTGGACGTTGGCCTAAGCTTCTAAGTACACATGCAAATTTAGAGAGAGAGAAAGAGTAAGAGTTAGGTGGCATAAGATGCTACAAGCCACAACTGATGGTAACAACTTATTTGAGAGACTATTAAGTATAACGACTTCGAAAAAAAAAATAAGTATAACGACTTTTGTGGGCCCATTGTCTTCTATTATTCAGATATATTTTTTAATTTTTATGAAATATTTTTATATTTTTTAAATATAAGACTAATTATTAAAAATAATTTCTTTCTATAAAATATTAATATTATAAATAAAATTCATCTTAGCTTGATTAACATTAAAAAAATTAAATTTAATAATTATAATAATAAAAAAAATGACTTACATAATTAACCTACGTACGCTTAATAAAATAGTGTCTTATATTGAATGTAATTAAAAATTTCTCAACTTTTTAATTTTTATAGTCAGGGAAGCGTGTGTTCCTATATGGGCCTATATGGAACGTACGGAATTTGCTGAAGCTGGTGGATTCTGATCGTAAGAGCATGTCCATGATCGGATTTTGGAAATTGGAGGGTGCCGGTGCCAAAGCCTCAAGGCATGAATACCCAATAGCGGCTTTGAAACTTGGTGTTTTATTTGAATTAGCAAATGACATGTGAAAGGGATTGCTAACAATAACATCAAGAAGGTAGGCCTAAACCAAAAGGAAAAGGTGCAATAATATTAAGTTAGCAGCTTTATGGCGATAGGGGAAAAGCTATAATATGTACAAGCTGGTTTAGAAGTTGGATGTTAATTTGATCAACATTTTCCATTCATCTAGTTTCTAAAAATGGGTCGATGTGCAAGGGAATCAATCGAGGGGCGAGGCTTTTCGGTCCAGATGATCAGCTAAGATAAGTATATGTTGTAGTCTGAAGGAATAATAATAGTTAATTCTTCTGTCTGTCCTTTTCTCTTTCAAACAGTAACAGTCCTATTTTTCTACCTTGTGACGTGGTAATAATTAACTAAGTAATAACATTGGGGAAGAAAGAGTTATCAGATTTATTCTATCATCTCCAGCATTGTTGTTGCATTAAGCTATTGCCTAATTGGAGTCAATCCAGAATTGGCTTCTAATAATTAGTATTTTAATATGTCAAGAAGTTATATAACCATTTCAACCTAATTCTCTACTTCTATCTCCAAAACTAAGCCGCTCACCTTTATTTTACACCTTTTTTTTCTTCAACAAAATGGTAATAAGAATAGGTAACTGTTGCTGGCAGGTGGAGGCAACTTTTGAATGTCGTGAGATCTCCCGGAAAGTGATGATCATCAAGCAGAATTACTAATTGAATGAGATTCAAATCCTTGCATATAAAAATGCTAAAACTTATTCACATTTCTTCAATTAGTTAAGTCAATTTGTATTGACACTTTCATTTTACACTTTCAGCTAAAATAAATGATATTTTCTTTTGTAGTTTAATTATGATCAAAATCAGTTACTGCCGGGGCCAAAGATTAACAACAAAAAGAAAAAAAAAAAAGCAGAGAGCGATTAATTCCTCCATATTAATTATCAGTTTCGTTTGTTTTCTTGTGACATATATTGTTGTGTTTTGGAATGTATGATTAGGTGGTCCTAAATCCAGAAATAAGCGTTATTTATCACTTAGCAGTTAGACACAATTTATTTTCTCTGGTTCAAAAAAGAATAATGTAATTAAATGGGGAAGGTAAACAATCAAATTGTTCTCTTCCTATGGTTCAAGATTTCGTTTAAAATATATTATTACTCTTACAATTTTGTTTGAAACAGTGTGAAAATTGGGAATAAATCTGAGAAGGAAAATAATATGTGATACTTATATTGTCTTGTTTGAAAAATTGAAAAAAAAAAGATAAAGTAAAAGTGATGAGAACAATGGCCATATCCCATATATAGTATTTAAATTTTTTTTATTCAAATACCATCTCAATGAATATTTATTTCAAATTATTTTTTTCTTCTAGACAAAATGACCTGACTAAGATTTAATAATAAGATCAAGTAGTCACAAAAAAGCAAAATTTGATGTCACTTGAATTATAACTCTTGAACTATTCTCTCCTAAATTTGTTTGAAAACAAATGCTTATTATTGATTTTTTTTTATGTAACATTCATATATTTATAGTTTTGTTACTTTTGTAAATTTTTTATGAGTGATTTTTTAACAAAGAGTATTTTAGATTCTAAATCATCACTTTTGAAAAAATTTAATATAAAAAATAATAGACTTTGAATCTCCTCAATTTTATAAGAAAATACATGAGTATTGATTATAACCAAATGAGTTGTCAAGTACTTATACGTAGGGGTAGGAATTGAATACATGAATCAATGACTTTTTTAATTTATTTATATTTAAATTCAATCTAATATATTTAATTATAATAATAAATTTAATGAATTTAGATGAATCAAACTAGTTTTAGAATAACTAATGGGTCAATCAAAATATTTATTATATATATATATATATATATATATATATAAAATTTAAAAAATAAAATATATTTAAACATAAAAGAGTCTAGATATATTTTAACGAGAATGAATAAATAAAATATTTATTTATTAAAATAGATCATAAATAATTGAATAATTTTAATAATTTTTAAATATTATCTTGACTATACGGCTGTAGAAAATGTTGATTCTTGAGTCTTGATACAAGAAAAGTGATAACTGATAACCAGTTTTTTAGCTTAAATGTACCTTAAAAAAGAAAGAAAAAGCTTAAAATCGGTTTCACTTTCGGTAATTGATATTCCATTATTTTATAGAATGCCTTCATGAAGAAGAACGCAGGCAAGGACAAGCGGTAGCAAGCCCGTTTGGCTAAGCCATTTTCAAGCAAAAAGCACTTTTTCTTTTTTATTAAAAAGGCACTTCTATAAAATAATATCATAACATGGTTTCATTTGCTTAATTAAGGAGCTACTTATCTTTGAATCTTCTTCAATGGCCAAATCTGTAAAGAGAAAAGATTGGACAAATCTTCATAAAAATTAAGAATGATGTAAAATTAACGTAACAAAGTTTTTTTGACATACTAATTTCAACAGCAGTTTCAATATTCAAATTTGGCAATTTCTTGTGTTGGAACTTGGATATGTTCCCACAAAAATTAAAATATAATAAAAAACTTGGCAATTCTGTGCTGCCTACTGTCAAATTTAATGTTTAAGTATAAATTATTCTTTGTCGTGATGTGTCTCGGGTAGAGTGGCAAATATATACCAAATCAATTGAAAAAGAATAATGAATGATCACGTGGTTTTTGTTAGATCTCATAATTTTTTTTTTAATTTTTCATTTGTTTCCATTCCTCTGGAGGCAATGCAACAAGACAGTGAAACTGAACATGGTTGAACCAAAAACTGATTAGCTGTGGTGGATCTAGGTTAACAACTCTGGATGAAGCAGTTTGATGAATAATATGAGAAAAGTTAAAAAAACTCTAGAAATTTTACTTACAGAAAAGCTTATTATAGTTAGTACACACGCTAATAAAGTAATAATACTAGAAAAGCTTGCTAGCAAACTCTTGAGGGGCATTCTCTTCATCTGAGGACGATAATGCAGCCAATTGCCTCAGTTCTGAGAGACTCCTACCTAGCTGTAGAGCCACTTTGATTTCAAACAATTCCCCATTTTCTCTTTTATCAGGGTCTTGTTCATTTATATTTTGCTCTATACTCTCTTCCATGAGCTTAAAGAAGCCAGCAGTTGTCCTATACAACTCAAAAACCATCCCTGCTTGCCCACCATGCTCTAATGTGTTCACGACACTTGCCAAAGCTCCGCCAGTAACACCAAGCATCACGGGCCAAGCTGCGTTCACAGAACCCATAAAAGCAGAACCCAAAGCTGCAAGGCCAGTGAGTAGTGGACCAGAAACTGCCAATATTTTGTTCAAGTTCAAAACTTTTTTACTCAACCTCAAGTAGTCTGCCATGTCCTTCTTCTTCAAAACCTTCACAATCTCTTTCATTTCCTCTTCCAACCTTGAATCCCATCCATTATTAATCCCTTTCAATTTCCCACCCAACCCTTCTTGTCTTCGATGTCTATGGTTCCATCGAGGCCACCACACTGCAGGTTCCACGGTTTGAGGGAATTTGTCTAGCATTGCGCCTACCAAAGGAAGTGGGTAAGCCCTGTCCAATGCCAAAACTTTCTCCATTGCTTCATTGACATCATTTGCAGTAGGATTTTCAAGAGAAAGTATTGTTCTGACTTCTCCATGAAGCTGCTTGAATAACCTAGCTGCATTTCGCTGTTCCTCTGCAAGCTGGGATGGCTGGATTCTGTTCATGACCGCAAGCAAGCCAGTGGCTGCCATGTAAAGAATTGTGGAGGACACCTTCAGTGCCACAAGAGGCGCTCTACTTGAACTAATGGCTGCAAGGCAAGCCATGGTTGCAGCAGAGAGAGTGATCATATTAACGGATGTCAGTAGAAGGCGGTTCCAGTTGTCGCGCTGTACTCCAACATTCTTGTGCATCTCCACTCTATCTGATACGATCTCCATAATCAAATGAAGCTTAGAAACCTCCTTGAAATTCGGGGTACATGGTCTAGGATTGATGCCTGTGTAGTAAGGATCATCATTTACATGGGTTGTGGTGGTAGCTGAAGTGTAATTATCTAGATAATCCAATTCTGCCACCAAACCTCTGCTGGGAAACCTTGGAGTGGAGATTTGAGTCACCTGGATCTTCGGCACATTGATTTTGGCAGCAATTGTTCTGGTAATGCCATACGAGAAAGAAGAAACTCTGCTTGAAACCAGAAGGGTTGCCATGTGCTATGGTACTTTCTGGTGTCTCAGTTGAGTTCTCTTGCTGTTTTATGAAGGCCCTAACTTAACTAATGGTTTTGGTGTATATGGGAGTGCAGAGTTGTAGACTGGGTTGGAATTGAATTGTCACTTTTCTCTTGCAGGACATGTATATATTACGAGCAGAATGAGATTGAGAAGTTGCTCAAAGGAAACGTTGAACTGGTTCTGGGCGTTGAAATCTCATTGCCTTTTCACTTTGACTACTTTTACTCCGAGTTCTCCCTCCTTTGCTGACTTTCAACAGACATAAGTTAACCTAGAATTGTTAAATATTACAAATGAAGCTATGAAAAAGAGTTTAATGACCATGCAAAAATAAAATCAATAAATAAATAAATCTCTTGCTGGACGTTTCAACCAGCTTTTTGGACAACCACCAACCACAATACTATAATAATATGTGCAAGAATAAAATTTACATATACGTCCACTGAAAATGATATCACATGGCTCTGCTTAAGATTTTAACGTCTAGCTATGCATTTGATTAATTCAAAACATTTGGACAGAGTTTAATAAGGTATAATTTATCAAGCTGTCTTTTTTTTTTTTTGTGTTCATTCTCGTGGGTTGAGTTAGTAAAATGTTTTTCCACGGTTGATGACTATAGGAGCCGCGGTTGTTCACAATATATAATCACTTTGAAATGCTATCATCAAGTATAACTCAAAATGTTCCCAAGTCATCGTAACATTCCAAAGAGGTTTCATTTTCTGACCAATTCCTCACGTATTAATCCTGTTTTTGTTTAACATTTTTTGACAATCTGTAAATAGAGCCAGGAATTTCTCCCTTGTTCACATGTCGGTCACATTTTTTCCAAGTTCAATATTCTTAGTAAGAACTTGATAATTTATATATGGCAACGTATAAAAATTATTTACAATAGTAACAAAAATTATATTTTAGGACTAAATCATACAAAAAAGAACAAAGTATAATACATAACTTTGGAAATCTTAATTATCAAATTTTGGTAGTTATATTAAAATTTATAAATTTGATGTGTCTAATTAATGAAATTCTAATTCGTAACAATAAAATTTTGATGAAATCTTCGAAGAAACTAAAAGCATGAATATGAAATTTAATATAATCATATGATGTGTACCATATCTATTATTTCTAAATTATTTTGTTGAAATAATTGTGTACAAATAATGACATGGTATAAATACTTTTATATAACACATCAACTACTAACTCTTTATATTTTCCAAATTTTACAAGACGGCAGTGACCATTGTTTTGTCGGTAATACACTAACTAACAATAAGAAATCCAATTCCTTAAATTAGAAACCCAACCCGAAGAGCTTTTTCACGTGACATCAAACAGAGCACGTGCCACGTCTCCCTGTCAGTAGTACGAATTTTGAGACTTTTGAGGCTTGAATCTTGTGCTATGCTACTCTGCTCACTCCCTTCACAGTTCACACCCTTTTACACAAAAGAGTATAAAATTCTTAAAAATATGATTATCTCTTGTGATTTGTATGTTTCCTAAGTTGTGCTGTTCTGTTTATGAAACTGTAAAATTGAAAATTGTACGTTGCAAGCTGAAAGATGGTCTACTATCACGTACGGTTATACAATGTAGAGAGATTTTACTTCCTCCAGAATTTTTCAAACACCCCATGAATCAAAACCATCTGATTGTTTTTATTAATTTATTTGCATTAGATGGTAGCAATCCTCCCAGAGGAAGAAAGTGCATTTTCCAATGAGGAAGCCAGAATTTTCCCAAAATGTATTCACCCATTGGCAAAGTTGCCATGAACAGTGAACTGTGCCTTGCTTAGTTACTGGCACAACTGTCTCTCTAATTTCCATTGACATTTACACATGAGGATAAAATTAACGAGCTTCTATATTCCCAGCAATTAATCATGTCTACATAACAGACAAACTAAATGGTCCTGCCAACGTTTATTAACTTAAAAGGTAGGCCTTCTGAAATTCGAATCGTTTAGAATGAAGCAGACAACTCTGGGCGGAGTAACACTTTCCCAGCAAGTAGGAGCATTTACTTGGAAGACCGTCAACTGTAATCTGATGTGCTTCAGGCTTTAGTCAATGCCATAGATCGAGCTCGTAGGTTCAAGAATATTCCCCTGAAATAAAATACACACTATGAATCATCTCAATTTTGTCACTGTTTACCAAAGAAAAAAAGGATGATTAAGAAGTAAAGGAAAGTAGAGGGAAAGGGCCAAAAAAATTTTAGAAAAAATGTACCAGCAAAATGCAACTAAGCTGTGGAAAATGACACGGAAATGAAGAGGCATGAATTGGTGATTTATCCACCCCACAACAGGCCCGAACTGCAGTTCAATTCATTGGAGGCTCTAAAATTAGAAAAAAAAAAAAGTACATCTTCAAGTAAATACTGCATTGTCTACAATAGCAATAGAAGACTACCGTCCATGCTGTGTGCTGCACCGATGGATAATCCTTCTTGACTTTAGCTTTCACATGCACCCAGGGTTGGCCTGCAGTCCACTTTTTCATAAAAAACATAGCTATTTTATTCATCAAAAACGTATGCCACTTTACATAACATTGTTAGGATATCTATTTTAAGTTTACGCAACCTTATTAGGAGAACTTTTTCAGTTTTTTTTCATTTTTAAATAAATCAATAGTTGACCGGGAAATTCATTTTGCATTGGGTACCCTATTTTTGATACTCATGGGAATTAATGTTTTATTTGACCACACATTCCTCCTTTATTTGACAGTCTGACTACATGTATATTCATATGCCTGCAATGTAAATATAAAAGTTACAAGTTGAAAATGTACTAACCTTCAACAACTAATCCATAGTAAATCATGAAAAGCAAATTGTTCCAAGGAGAAGATGTCAACTGTTCAATCAAAACCTGAAAAAATAAATTGAAATCAAAGAAAGAAGAAATTATTCAAAAAGGAGAAGTTACTATTTATCTTTTCTCTGTTGGTGTGTGTTTGAAGTATCAAAAATAATAAAGACTTCATCTAATTATAAATAAATTCTTATTATGAAACATGGTTGTAATGATATTAGTTTAAGAATTCAATTCATTTACGAAGCATTTTGAGTTTAGTATTTCATGACTTGTAAATCCTACCACTTCTGATAGGATTTGTAAATCAACTCATTTCCAATTAACTCTTTTCAATTCTGAAGTTGAAGTGTTCCAAATACTGTATTAGTGAAGTTAACTGATTATTAATGCTGTAATTAGTGTGACATTAGCCATCTACTACGTTATATTGAATATTTAATTGATACTCAAAACACTTGAACATACATTGAAACAAATCTGTTTATCCTACAGGAGATAGAAGTGTAAGAAAAGCAGATTGATATGATGACACAAGTGGTAGCCACAATGGCTGAATTCAGGTTGTGAGAGATATATAATTTAAACAGAAGGTTTTGCAGTTTCACCTTCTTGGCTACAGTTTTCGAATCTTTCTTCCCTTTGAAAACTTTATCCAGTATCGTATGGAAAAAGTGTCCAAAGGGTCCAAGATAAGCAGCTCCAAAAATCTGCATGCAATAAATGATTTATGTGATTCCAGATGCATCCCAAACAACAAAAAGCACGTGCCACTCAACACGGAAGTAGTTGAAATTTAACGGTTTAAGCAAGCAGTACTGAATTGGCTGCTATTTGCCTATTTCTATCCAATTTATGCATAGCGCAGTGCATCAAAAGAATGGTCTTCACAGCATTTCGGTTTTACGGCAACATAATACTCTATTGTTTTTACCAACTTCCGCCGACTCTTCATATAGGCCCATTTCAGCATTATTACAAACAGCTTTTCATCACATAGGCCCATTTTATTTCTTCACTGTTATCTTGCCCAAGTCCATTCTCAATAGTCTAAAAGACTCTTGAAGTCTTTCTCTTCCGTTGACCAAAACAAAAAAAAGTCTTTCTCTTCCACATGATTATTAGAAAAACCGAAGGCTACCACATGGGCAGGCCAAGAGTAAAAAGGAAAAGAAGCTCACCATTTTGAGAAGAAGTCGTCTCAATTGAAGTTTCTGTATCCCGGTAAGCTTCTGAGACACTAGGTCGCTGATCCCTGACAACACCCCTGCTGTGATTACCTGGTTTAGCCCCAAAAACCAAAACAGAACATGACAGAAGTTCCCAGAGTAGTACAGTGAAACAGGGGGAAGAAGTAAGTAAGTACATACATTAGCCACATGAATTAACGGGAGAAAGTTAGTGAATTGAACCCAGATAAACCCACCGATCTATACCTGAATCGCTGAGTAACTAGAGCATGGGGAGGAAGAAAGGTAGCTGTTTTACGAGTACCTAAACAAGGGATCAACGACAATGGATGCAAAAGCAGCAAGCAAGTAAAGGAACCTATGTAAAAGAAATTGAAGGGGAACCTTAGTTCTCAAGGGGTGTTGCTGGAGCTGTTTCAAGTACTTGTTTAGTCCCTTCTTTGCTAAAGATCCCATCTTGCTTCGAGCCTTTGACAAGAAACTAAGTGTGTGTGAGCGCCAGAGAGAGAGAGACAATGCTGTGTTGGTGCCTTTGTCAGTGTCAGTGTACGTTACTGTTTATGTTTATTGCCGTTGTTTCAGAATATCCTCCGTGATGAGTGAAGAGGACATTGGGCCTCGTTGGCATTGCACAATGCAACACTGGCGGATTTTCCAATTACATTTTAACGCTTCTACTTGCTCTCATCTATCATTTTTGTGTTTTTCGTTTGCAGTAATGATAAATCTATTTAAATAATTAATTTAATATTTTAAGAATTTAGAAAATATATTTAAAATTTTTGTTTATTTAACAATTAAAAAAATTATTAAGATTTTTTTAAGTGAATATATCTATGTTATATATAATTTTTTTTTTATCTTTTAGTATCTAATTTTCACTTTCTCAAAAAATTATTAATAATTAATTGAATATAAATAAAAAATAGATAAAATTATAAACACAAACAATCTTAATAACTATATTTTATAATTATAATTAATTTTAAATACAGATATTTATCTTTTTTATTTGTAAACACAAACAATTGTTTGTAATTACATTTTATAATTATAATTAATTTTAAATATATTTTACTTTTTTATAAAATTATTAATAATTATATATGTAAAAATTAAAAGAACATAAATTAAAAAGTATAATAGTACTTATCAATAGTGTGTATATATATATATATATATATATATTTATTTAATTGTTTTTGAATACCTTTCCTTTAATGATTAGGTTTATATATTGAAAGATAGTTAGTTGCAGTCAGTCAAAGTAAATTACAACCATAACTAACTTTATTTATAATGTTAGGAATTTAAATTTTATTATTATTATTTTAAAAATACAAAATTTCTTAAAATAGAACTGAATGTAATTAAAATTTAACATGAATTTAATTATGATTATTGAATAATATAAAATAATAAAAATTATTTATTTATTCAAAAGTTATTAAACACGTCAATTCATTCTCGCTCTTATTTCAGTAAACTAATTCTAACTAAATAATATTTTCTTTCGTCAATCCTAATCTTTTCGTTACTGTCTGGCTTGTAATTGTTGGAAACTAGTTAGTAGCCCGTGCCTTGCACGGGCAATCTATAGTTTTTTTATCAATAGATGCATAACTCTACGAATGTGACTACTACTTTAAATGTAGTAAAGTACATTTCTAAGAACAAATTGCTGCAATAAATAATTTACACTTTCCTTTGGCAAGAGTTATAGGATCTCTTGCAATTTACATGATCTCTAACAATTAAGAATCTACATGATATCAATAAGCTACTTAAACATCGAGACTAATTTATCATCATATATCATATATTGCAGAGAGGAGGCCTGCAAACCAATATTTTTACACACCATATACTGCAAACTGATATTCTATACACCATGATACAAAGGCGATAGAGGTTGGACTATATATATACTGGTAAAAGATGTTGGAAATATTACCTGTATAATATAAGTTAGAAAGTATATATTATGACAAATTATTACAGTTCTACATCAAGTAGAGATAAAATGTACAATGCTTCAAATGTACTGTGTTCAAAGGGGACACAAGCTCTTCTTTGAACTCCTCTCTAGGCAAATTACCATCAATAAGATTCTCAAGGTGAAGAATTTTACATTCTCTCTTCCACCATGGCAATGCATTCCGGCTTAGAAATCTGCTTAGCACAGATCCAACCAAAACCTTAATGCATAGCAAGAGAAAAATATTATCAATTAATAAACTTACCAAATTTAAGTTATATGGAAAAATACATGATATAATTTAACTAACTACTAGAAGTTGATTCTTTGGTCTATCAAAAAATAGATCAATCAACAGATATATGCAATAAAAGTGACTGTTCAAACATCAAAACCATGAGAGACCATCCAAACATCAGGAAAGAGACCATCCAAACATCAAAACCATGAAAGTACAGCTACTCACCTCAAGTTATGGAGGTCAGTGGCTATTAGTGGCTAAATGAACCTTCAATTTTTACAAAGGATATCACACACATTTCAAAATCCGTGAAACTAAAATATTTTTAATAGTCATCATGAAAACTGGAGAACTATTCAATATATAACTGGAAAAAACATATGAATAAAACATGATAAATGTATAAATTTTATTCTTTTAAGTTTTGTTGGGATAAAGAGCACATAAGCAATATCAGAAATTTCATTTACATTCAACAACATGCATAGGTGTTACCATTACAAAAATACCTTATCAAATTGAGTTGATGTGTCATTTAATCCAAAAAAATAGGGCAAATATGTCTGAAATAACTTTTTATCAAAGTAGCATTATGAGAAAATTATAAAATTAAGAATTAAGAAGATTATTATATTTGATTCATAATAGCATCAGAGTTGCAATTTTTTTATAAGCTTTTTTATCATTTCAATCCAAAGAAATATAAGGGATGATTTGCTTATGTTCTGCAGCGGTTAATCATTCAGGAATTAAATACCCTTAATGGTTTGGATGGCATCATAGCACTAAACCTATGTTTGGATAGAGAGAAAGAAAATAGAAAGGAAAGAAAACTTTTAAAATTTCAATATTAAAATCCTCATCTCATATAATTTTAACATGTACGATGACCGTGACCTTATTTGTATATTTATCTTTTAAAAAAAGTATTTTTATACTAACTTTTTGCTTCAATTTCAAATAAATTTTTTAATTTTATTTTAAAATTAGGGCCAGGCCTTAGGCTCTTCTTATTTATTGAGTCCATGCCTAGGACATATGTGCTTAAACTATAAACTTGGGCTAAGCCTAAGTAGTTCCCTCAGGTTTGGATTGATAGTACTTAGCGAAAATGGAAAAGTAAGAGGGATTAGAATAAAGGAATAATTAATGGTAGACTATCCCTGTTCATATGGAGAGACATAATCTATCGAATCATAGATCATCCATAAACACAGCCAAGCCATTCATATGCTCAGGTCAGCATCAACATAAATTCATCGAAAATAATTGATTTCTTAATTATGAAAGTTTGTTCTACAATATAACTTCATCCCATTCATATAACATGAGGCCAGGTGAATAGAATAAATGATACCTTAGATGAAGTGGATTGCATTGGAGAGCCTATTTATCCATCATTTGCAATTGGTTGACCATCTTTTGCATTCAAACTGCCCCTAGGTAATCCCCTTAATCGCTGAGAATCCATCAAGTTGAAGACAGGAAACATATACAGAACTTGTTGACTAATGCATCATAGCCAGGAACAAAACTAAACTTGGTTATTTTACATGTTTAAGACACAAACTCTTGTGTTGCCTGAAAAGCATTTACATAGAGAGCATTTGTAAACTGAATTACTTTGGTCAGATTACAGCATATTAACCATTGGCCAAGAAAGAATATGACCACCAAAACAAAATCAAGAAAAATTAAAAATAGATTTTCATGACCATACAACCTCCTAAATTCACTACATTCGATGACTAATGTTACTTCAAACAGATTTTCATGACTACACTTGTAAGAAAATATTCATATATTCTTTAGTCAGTAGTCGGAAAATTTTCTTGCTTTCACTCTACTCTAAGAACTCCCCCTGGTTTCCCCCTATTTTGTCTTTCCCCTTCCCATGGATGCAATAGGCATTTGTTTGCTCAAATTATCACTGCATGCATGAATGCTAGATAACTGATTAAAAATCACTTCTATTATAGCTTTCCTAGAAGTTAGTTCTATATATTCGTGTATTAACTACTAGGCTAAGGTTGGTACAATTGTTTTGTTTTATTTTTAAAACAAATCATTATAGAACATCTTGCAGTGAAATCATTACAGAGCTTTGTTTACGCCATTGCACAAATATGTAATGATGTGTATCTATGGTGTTACTAAATGTACTGTATTTAGGTTTCTTTCTTCCCATGATAGTAAAAGGAAGGGGATCTGAATATTACTATAGTACTAAAAAGAAATCACTTAGTAACAAAATTCAAACCATTGAATCTTGGGGAAAATAAACGAAAATCTAAATGGTGTAATGTACTTGTAAAAATGCCATGGAGAATCAAGCCAACAAATGGAATATGCAACCTGAACAGAAGATATAGGTTCCCATGAACCAGCTGATCCTAGAAGAATCCTCAGTTTCAAAGGGCATTTTGAATCTCATCCCAGAACACCACTATATTTGCATTGCAGCCCTTACAGCAGAAGCCTTAACGCAAAACTCACCAAGCTCCCATTAACAGCACAAGTTACAGCTTGAACAACGGATTCAACTGCCACTCTTCCCATCGACTCCTCACTACCCTTTTTTCTCCTCACCAAGCTGTTCTCATTCTCACGCAAGAAACAGAACGATGCCCACCAAATAGAGGGGCTACCTGGTTCCACCCAGAAGTGAACTTGGTGCCACCACCAATCGCCTTCTTGGCGCTCCTAATTCCAACACAAAGATCCCCATTCTCTGCCCTCAGAAACACAATGGAATCCCCCGCAACAAGTTTCTTCTAGTTCACAAAATTGGTCCATCTAGTGGTCAAAAGATGTCGGTGAGGCGTTCCTCTGGTTGAAGAAATGTTTAATGAATTTTGGTAGAAGGAGAAAGGGGTTCGAAGATGAATTTTTTGATTATGGTTCACTGGTGGTTCACTGGCTTGTGTTTTGGTAGGAGGGAGAAAGGTGTTCCAAGATGAATTCGAATTCAAAATTCAAATGAGCATCCTTTAAGAAAATGGTTTCTGAGAAAGAGAGAAAGGAATGACTCGTGAGAGAATCTATACAATATACAAAGGAGAACTTTATTGCAGTAAAAAATACACGTGTCAGTTTGTAGTAAAAAATTTTCCCTCCCAATATAAGGGCAAATTAGTAAACTGACAAATTCTTGCAATTACAATTTGATCCAAATCTTATATTTTGAATGCCTCTAATAAGGATGGACATCTAGGTAATTTCAAATCATTTTTTTATTTTTCCTTTCACTTCCCGTGCACGCTACTTCTTTAGACATGCTTCTTCAGACCCATCTTCTCCCAAATTTCGCTTGTCACCTTCACACCACCCACTTTGCTCAGTTCCTTGGCCTTCGGAACCAGTGTCGTCTTTGGACAGAATTTGACTATGTAATTGAAAAATACGTCACTGCACAAAGCTCTTCCACCGGAACCTTAGCCTCCAGAGGACGATGCGGAAGGTGAAGGGCTACAAGCTCATTTTTCTTATTTTTAATTTTTTTTAACCAACAAACCCCAGTTTTTGTTTGCTTATGGAATGGAAGATTAGAAAGTAGAAGCAATTAGGGCCATAACGCAAAAGCCCCAAGACGAAACGCAACAAGGGAGGGGAAACTTTCATCTCTGCAAGAACGAAACAGGGGTTCCATTACCATAGGTTGCAGTGGCGGCACCCATTGTTTCTGGCACAGTGGACCAGCAACGGCGAGTAGTAGGTAAGGTTCTGAAATCTTAAATCTGCAAAGTGATTTTTATTTTTTTAAGAATTTTTTGAATCGAATCCATCTCTATTTTTGTTATCAATTCCTTCTAAGTTTATGAAAGCATTAAAGTTTTTGGTTGATTGATGCTTCAGTCTTGCACATCAGCATTTCATTTCTTTGAAGCCTGTAGGATTTTCTTCTTTTATGAATGCTCATCATTGTTATGTATGTTAACCTCCGTGGCTTCCCCCAGAAAAATGCAACATGATGATGGCATTAGATTAAGAGGATGATACTATAACAAGATGCGTGAACCCCTTCCTGACAATCATGATACACAAATCTCTTGGGATTTCATAATTTTGTTATACTAAAAATTAGGTTTTAGTGGAAATAATATACACCAGCTTGGGTTTGAATATCTTTGTTTTTTTCTTTTCTGAATGATTGAAGTGTATTTTTAATATGTGCTAGGATATTTTTGGTTCAAAATTACTTTGCAATTTGATTTAGATTTGGTTATATTAGATTCTTTGTGGCTAATTTGAAATGTGTTAATGAAGGCATAATTTTAAAAGTTAGCTTTTTGCAAGGATTAATTGGAGTTAGTAGTGATAGTTGACAAGAATCTCATTGAGGTTAGTAGTGGTAAGTTTAATATGGTGTTGATATCTGTTTTTCTTAGTAGTATGCCTACACGTGTTTCTACTCTTATTGAGGTTAGTAGTGGTTAGTTTAGTAGGCTGTAGTAACGATGACCAGAAGCGAACTGTCCTACCATCGTTAAATTCAATTCTTATCTATTTTGTCTTTTGTGATTTCCTTCTATACTAGAGTTTTGATTTTAAAATTGAATGTAGAGTACAGGTCTTTAAAGATAGATGTAAGGAAGTGTATTGGATTTTAAGTGTCTTTACATATTTGTTTTTTAGGATTGCTTGATGAATTCATGGTATACTATAGGATTTTTAAATGTTCTGTGGTATTTGCAGCTTCGAGCAATTTTGACAAATGAGAAATAGTAGCGACATTTCAACTAGGTTCGATTCTTATGTATCCACTCCATATTTTTGGAATTTATTATCAGGTAAACTATTTCTACTAACTTAAATCACATTTTTATTTTCCTCTTTTTTCTGGTAGGCATCAATATTTTATTACTCAGCAAGTCTTCAAGATGGAGCAAGAGGAAGATATTAATTGGAGTTATATAGAGTTCATTGATTATCAATGTGTTCTTGATCACATAGAAAAGGTGTGTGATTTTCCCTGCTGTCCACTCTGTCACTTGAGGAGAGTTCTATAAAACTTTTATATGACTCTTCAATTTAAATATTTGTTATTTATTTATATTTCCTCTATATATAGTATTTTGGTCTAGACCTGAACGAAGCTGTTACTCTACACCCTGCCCTAAATTGGTATATGCTGCAAGCACTGAAAAGCATCCACCCAGTGCAGTAACTAAAATTCAATCCTCTGTCATTGGGTTTATACTGCATGATATTGTATTGCATATTATATATGCTTATTACACTACATATAGTTTTATATCTGTGGAAAAATCCAGTTCCAATTATTATGTTGCATATTGTCTTTCTGCCATTTCATGCTTTGGATCCAGTATTTGCATATTTACCTTTTTTTTTGTGAAAATTGATCATTCCTTAGCTAAATTAAAACCCAATCATAAATTAAACTGTTCATCAACATTTTAACCCTTCTATTTCTCATGAATCAACCATTGAACACTGTATCAGATTATATTTCAGATTTAAATCAATCATGACATACCAATATGTGCTGTTTCATGCATGGTTTTTTGTCTCTTAAGTGGATTTATGATTCAATACCTAACTAAAATCAGAGTTATTTTTGCTCAACTTCTGTTGAGATTTTTTTTTATGTATCGGAAAAGTTATTTGTGATTGGCTTGCTAAGCTTTTGTTTCTGTCATGCCTGATTTTCCTTTCATACAATTTGCTTAAATATGCTTTGCCTCTTATTTTTAATGAACTTTGTAAATTAATTTATTGTGGTGATTATTTTCTTCTAAGATTGCTGGTTTATCAGTCCATGAGACTTTTGCTTCAAGCAGTAACTCATCATAACAGTCCAAAGCTTCATCTAAATGTCGGCTTATTTATCCATGTTGATTCATCTCAATACAGTATTTGATGCATTATCTGATACATGATTTTCAAGCTTGAATATTAATAGAATAAAAGAAATTGCCATTGTTGGGCTGCATTGCTTATTGTGTATATATATTAATTAAATGACATAGATTGTACCACTATTGATGATTGCCTAGCATCAGTTGACTGACAAAAACATCCATGGTTGATATTTCTCACTCATAAAGTGCGAGATTATTCTTCTGCAGAGTTTTATATGGTAGAAGGCTTTTTTGAAGAACCAATGGGAAGAGACTACATTCTAAATATTTGACAAAAGTGCAGTGTTGACATAGCCATTTATGGACATTATCCATAATTATCAAAGAACATGCCCAGTATACTAGTTATTGACTTAACCTCAGATATACTAGCTGTACTTTGTTCAGTGTCTTCCTGGCATGAACATTGCCTTAACTTCCTTTATGTGAAATACCCTTTGCCCATTTGATAGTACGTATTCATGTTTTTTTTTTTCCCTGTTGGTCTCTTTACCAATAGTCAAGGTGCTCATCTAGAACATTTATTGGATTCAAGTAATTAAATTATCGAGATAATCTATACTTTGTATCATTTGAAATACAATTAACTGCCTCTTTTACTCCTCCATTAGAATATTTGCACCAATAAAGAGAAGTACAATTATATTATAAAGGCTGGACGAATGGGACAAAACATGCAGTGGTTAGTGGAGTTAGAGCATCCCTTGGAGAATTTGTCCCAATAAACACCAACTCGAGTATCTTGAAAACCCCATGAGTACGGATTTGTCAAACTTACAACATTAGGCCATTTAATTTGTTATTTGAGTACAAGATCGAAGGATAAGTTTATGAATCTTTCAAGAGGTCCAAGTATATGACTATTTCAGAAAGTTCAGGAACTACAGAGAAATTTTAATTTTTTTTCTTCTACATTTTAAGTAATCATTTGTGTGGTTAGATGAGCACTTAGAATTAACAAATCAAAGAACCATGATTATATACTACAAGTAGATAATTGTAAAGGTGTGAACCCCGTTGAATGCAATAAGAGTTCTATAACTATAGTGAGGCAATGGCACCTAATCCATGAGTAGTGTCTTTTAATTAAATATGTAATTTTAACAAAGGACTTGAACAATTATAACATAGTTTTATTGTCCATTTGCCACATATTGCCTATTGGCGTAATCTTATCTGCAACATTTTTTGACTTAAACATTTTAAATTCCACATAACTTGAATCAATGCCTATTCATATATTACAGTGAACTTTAAATTAATAACTATTTATAATTTTGAATAAAATATAATTTATACTTCTGAAGTTTACTATTAAATATTCCTGAAGATTTTTTCTTACTAAATTTTTTAAATTTTGATCTAATTTAAAAATGTTAATTTTGTTGTTAAATGAAATAAAAATTAATATTCAATTTTAAGTTATATCAAACTTTAAAAGAGTTTAGTGAAATAAAAAAAATTATAGGAATATTTAATATAAGGTTAAACTTAAATGAGTATAAATTATATTATCCAATTATGTGTTGATAAATTATTAAAAGAGATTGGCTAAAATAATAATTACTTAAAGTGTCAAAAATATGAAAATATATAATTGAATGATAATATAAAATTTTTTTATAAGTATATCAAAATTAAATCTATATTCTAATATAAATGTATGAATTATATGTAATAGTGTACTTTAATCAATGAGAAATACATTTTGTTTATTTTGATCCTATAATTTTAAGTTTCATAATTAAAATATTAATTACAGTATATTCTTCTTGATTATACTAACGTTATTGATTTAGTGTTGTTTTCATTCAATCAAAAAGATTGATTAAATTTGCTCTTGCGTTGCACTGGTTCAAGCACTAGTGCCCTACAAACAAAGAGAAAAAAATTTAAAAAAAAAAGATACGTGTCAAGTGAAGAAAGAGAGACTTGGCATGAAAGGAGAGCGAATAGCTGAGGAGATGTATCCACTCTCAAGAAAAAGGCTTTCGTTTAATAGATAGGGAGATTTGTTGTGTTATTGAAATTGGCTTGTAAGAGGAATCCGGTCCGGCAACCCAAATGGGTCAAATTGTGATTTATGGATCACCGGAAAGGAAAGGAAGCAGCTTCGTTTGGATTCGGCAAGTAACTTTGATCCATTTAATCTTTTTATTTTTTTAAATTAAATTAAAGGAGAAAGTGGCCAAAAGCCCAAGACACAAGATCTAGAAAAGGAGACACTCTTATCCATGGTCGCACATAATTTAAGCCGCCGGATTCTTAGGTACTCATAAAGAGGTGTTTGATGTGTATTTTAGGCATCTAAAATATTTCATGTGTGTCTCTGAGATAAACCTAGGCATCTCATTTATCCATTATTCAACAATGATGCCTACTATGTATTACGTATGATATTCTTGCAGATTCATGAAAATGTTAACGTCTGCACAAGAGACTTGACAATTGTTTTTTTTTTAAAAGAAATCATTAATTTTACGCTCTCATTCGTTTATTTTATTTTATTATATATTTGATTATATATACAACTTTATTCTTAGTAATTTTACTCTTATAACGTATAGCGCACTCCGTTCTTGAAATAACCCAACTTGCGACTTGTAGGAGTTAGTGGCTGTACTGCGTCTCATGTTGAATGTTTAAACGGGCCAAGCCAAGGGGCTGAAATTTCTTGGCTTAGGAACTGGAGATTGGAGAGGGTCAGCTAACAGGCCAAGTCTACTCTCATGGGTTGGTCAACATTTTCCTTATCTGACTTGTTCCCTCCCCTTCTGGTTCCTTCATTTATATGAAAGCACGCCCACCCAATCCCTAGTCCTCAATTGTCCTAAACACAAAACATACACACACTAAATAGAAAACCTGCAATTAATCCCATGGCTTCCTTACAAACCTCAGCTCTAGTTTCTTCTTCTTGTTCTTCTTCCTGTTCTTCTGTAAGGACAATCAACGCTTCTGTTCATGTCCCAAAACTCCCACGAGTTCCAGAAGTACCAACAAGAAAGCTGGTTGAGGAATTTAAAGGATCCATAGACACAATCCAATCAGAAAAGAATCTCATCACCAGGCAAATATATGATGGCTTATACAAACCCAACAAGTCTAACGCCTCTATTCAACTCTATGCAATTCAAGAGGCTGTAGCTGACAGAGTTGAAATGCACAGCAACGTTGGCGAGCAACGGGACAACTGGAACGCCCATCTTTTAAACTCCATCAATATGATTACTCTCACTGCTACAACCATGGCTGGTGTTGCTGCCACCACTGGCGCCGGCGCACCACTTTTGGCTCTGAAATTATCTTCCACTCTTCTGTTTTCTGCGGCTACTGGGTTGCTGCTCATTATGAACAAAATCCAGCCCTCACAACTCGCTGAGGAGCAACGCAACGCTGCTAGATTGTTCAGGCAGCTTCAGACCCAAATCCAAACCACAATTGCTCTTGGAAATCCTACAGAAGAAGATGTCCAGGGTGCAATGGAGAAGGTTTTGGCGCTTGACAAAGCTTACCCACTTCCTTTGCTGGGTGCTATGCTCGAAAAATTTCCTGCAAAATTTGAGCCTGCTGTTTGGTGGCCTTGCACTCAGTTCCAAAGGAAAAATAAATCCCGCGAAGAAAATGCAGAGAGCAAGAAAATGGAGAAGAATAGGAATGGATGGAGTGAAGAACTAGAAACGGAATTGAGAGAGGTTATTGAAGTGGTAAAGAGAAAAGACATTGAGGACTATGAGAGGCTAGGAAACATTGCGTTGAAGATCAACAAGACTTTAGCCATTGCAGGCCCTTTACTCACAGGCATTGCAGCAGCAGGGTCTGCATTTGTGGGCAACGGGTCAATGGCAGCCTTGGTTCCCGTGATGGCTGGGTCATTGGCTGCAGCAATTAATACTTTTGAGCATGGAGGGCAAGTAGGCATGGTGTTTGAAATGTACAGAAATTCTGCTGGCTTCTTCCACATGTTAGAGACCTCAATTGAATCAACGTTAGGAGAGAAAGATTTGGAGAGAAGAGAAAACGGGGAGTTGCTCGAAATGAAGATAGCTTTGCAATTGGGAAGAAGTGTATCACAACTGAGAGAACTTGCCTCAAAAACTGCTTCCTATCGCATGGAAGGAATTGCCATAGATGAATTCGCCAGCAAGCTCTTCTAAGATATTCTTTTAAGACAAACGCATTCTTTTATTCTTTTATGTATAGTCCTCTGACATAGAAAGAAAAGGTAACTACAGAAATGGAGAGAATCTGTATATATATTTGTACTTCATGCATCATGTAATCAATTGACTCCACGATTTTTGCTTTTCTCAATTTTGCTTGTTTATTTTATCATATTACAATCTGTGTTTCCTCATCATTTTACTTTTCTTTAATGATAATGCTCATCGATCTCCGATGATGAAAAGAAAGTGTGTTCAGTTTTTATAATTAACTCTAAAGAGTTGTTTCAGTTTCACATAATCCTGCAGGACCTACACTCAACTCAACACTTTTGAGTTCAGTAGACTAAAAAAAACAAAATACAAAGAAACAAAAGAAGATATGATTGCTCTCATGTTGATTTTTCATGTAAGCAACCAAATCTCTGTTGAATTTCTGATGCGTCGCATGTCGACACCCAAATGGGACTAAAATGAGTATACTGGATGACAAAATTACCATGTCACTTTGTTTACTCTCCACTGATACACTAGGTCATTCATTTATGATATATATAAATGTCTCAAAAGTTTGAGACTATAATGGATTCTTGTTATTCTAATCAAACAATCTATATTTGTATTGGACTTTGCAATTTAACCAAAAAAACGATGAAGATTCTAATTTAACAATGTAGAAGGTAGTGTAGAAAGCTAGAGGAGACATTTTGTTGCAAGGGATAAAAGTAAATGGGATTTCCTTTTCCCTATTCTGTCTCTCTTCCTCTTCCTTCTTCTTGGCAGCAGTTTCAGTTTGAGAGGCTTCTTCTGCATTATATCCATACCCACTTCTCCGCTCGATGATCTTTTGGAGGATTCGTGGATTGTGCTGCCATTCACGTTTATGATATATATGTCTCTCTCTCTCCATTCCAAGATTCATGATCTTGCTCTGTTTCTTTTTTATACGTGCTTCTGTGCTGCTCTATTCCAATGAACCTCTGCAACCAGAACTAACTTCGTTCGTGATAATCCAATTCCAATCATGCTTGATCAGCAATTTTAGGCAATGCTACACGGTCAAGAAAATTAGTAAGAATTTTTTACCTAATTCAATTTAGATTAAAAGTGGTTATTGAATAAAATGAAATAGCAGAAATCATTCACCTATTTAAGAGTTAATAAATATACTAAATTAATTTGTCAATAATTCTGTCAAAAAAATTTTAACTATATAACATTTTCTTTTTATTAAATACTTCATTTTCTATAACTTGTTTATTTGTTCGCACATAATAAGTTGATTTTCATCCCCACATATTCTTTCAATAATTTAATGTATAGCACAGACTCTCCATGACCTTTGTATGTATCATAAAAAAGATAATATTATTCTTATATCTTTTTATCTATACTTTTTCTTTATGCCTTCTTTTTATAGAAAAAAAAAGAAAAGAGAGAAGTTTATTTTTTATCTTTATCTCTCTTAATGTAAAAGAAAAGTGTAAATAAAGAATGCATGAGTAACATTTTCCTAACCATAAATATGGAGCTTTGTGTTAATGAATCTAACTATGTAGCCACAAAGTCCAGAGTGACAAAATTAAAATCAACATTAAAAACTAAATTTAACTTCTTTTTTCATTCAATGTGTCTAAATTGACAAAATTTAATTTAGATTAAAAGTGATTATTGAATAAAATGAAATAACAGAAATCACTTACTTATTTAAGAGTCAATAAATATGTTAAATCAATTTATCAATAATTCTATCAAAAAACATTTAACTATATAACATTTTCTTTTTATTAAATAATTCCTCTTCTATAACTTGTTTATTTGTTCGCACATGATAACTTTGATTTTCATCCCCTCACATATTCTTTCAATAATTTCATGTACAGCACAGGCTCTCCATGACCTTTGTATGAATCATAAAAAGGATAATATTATTCCTATATCTTTTTATCTACACTTTTCCTTTATGCCTTCTTTTTATTAAAAAAAAAAAAAGAGAAGTTTATTTTTTATCTTTTTCTCTCTTTCTTTTTCTCCTAACAAGGAAGTGTAGAAGAAAAATATAAATAAAGAGTGCATGAGTAACATTTTTCTAACCAATCAGATGGAGTTTTGTGTTAATGAATCTAACTATGTAGCTACATAGTTCAGAGTGACATGATTAAAACCACCGTTAAAAACTAAATTTAACTTTTTTTTTCATTCAATGTGTCTAAAGTCAAATCAAAAACTGTGTTTGGAATGATAACTTTTATGAACTAATTTGATTGTAGATAAAATTTTATATTTAGAAAGTTATAAAACTAAAATTAATTTGACATAAAAATTTATTATATTTAAATTATGTATATTTAGAAATCTACTCAAATTTAATTAGATTTGAGTAGATTTGATTTCATTTTAGTTTAATTAATAATTTTACTCTTATTAATTTATTCACTTATCTAATCTAAGGGTAATGTAGTAAATTATAAAAATAAAATGAATTTTAATTATCTTTCAATTGTTTCAAAAGCACTAAATTTGATTTGCAAATCAAATCAAATCAAATCAATTCCTATGTTTTATAAAAGTTTCAAACATAAAAATTAATTTTTCAATTAAATTAAATTAAATTAAATTAAATTAATTCAAATAAAATCAAATCAATTCTATTAATTTTAAGCCTTAACTTCCTCTCTTCAAATCTTAATTTGTTGATAAAGTCCACGAATTGAAAGAGCTTTAATCTAAAGGAAGTTCTATTTTCAAAATTAACTTATTGGAGCATTATTCTAAGGTAATTCTTATGGCCAAAGACACTTCAAAGTTCAAAAACTGAAAACATCATCTAATGGTACCATATAGTCGTAAGCAATGGATTGAAAAAGTAAAAATTACTGGCTGAAATAAAAAAAGAATATTTAATTTAATAGGGGGAAAAGAAAAGAACAGCAGCTCTTGTGGCATGCTAATTCTTTCGTCTTGCAGGTAACGCTGTGCAGCCTTGTAGTTTTACTACGTCTACGTCGCATGTAGAGACCCAAACCAAGCCCATGAGGCTGGAAATTTTGAACAGACCAAGTCAATGAAACTGGTCAATCATGAGTTTCCTCTGACACCTTCCGTTTTGGTTCGTTAATATAAATACTGCCCCACACCCTCCCCATCTAAACATTCAAAACCTTTTCCCCAAACTGTCCTAAACACAAAGCAAACAACACCATACTCCGTATACAGAAAACGCTTCAATTAAACCCATCATGGCTTCCATACAAACCTTACCCCTCCTTTCTTTTTCTTCCTCGTCTTCAAAGAGAGTAGCACATGCTGCAATCCATGTCCCGAAACTCCCAAAAGTCAACTTCTCAGTTCCAAAGATTCCTACCAGATCAAAGCTGGTTGAGGAATTGAAATTCACAGATACAGTCCCATTATTAGAAAAGAATGCCACCAGCACACAATTACACGATGATTTACACAACTCTACAACTTCTAAAGCGGCTGTTCAACTGTATGCAATCTTGGAGGCTGTAGCCGACAGGGTTGAAATGCACAACAACATTGGTGAGCAACGTGACAACTGGAACACCCTTCTTTTTGAACTCCATCAACATGATTACGCTCACTGCTGCAACCATGGCTGGTGTTGCGGCCACAAGCGGTACTGGTGCACCGCTATTGGCTCTGAAATTATCGTCTACTCTCTTGTTTTCTGCGGCCACTGGAATGTTGCTTGTCATGAACAAAATCCAGCCCTCACAACTCACTGAGGAGCAACGCAATGCTACTAGATTGTTCAGGCAGCTTCAGACCCAAATCCAAACCACAATTGCTCTGGGAAATCCTACAGAAGAAGATGTCCAGGGTGCATGGAGAAGGTTTTGGCGCTTGACAAAGCTTACCCACTTCCATTGCTGGGTGCTATGCTCGAAAAATTTCCTGCGAAATTTGAGCCTGCTGTTTGGTGGCCTTCCACTCATTTCCAAAGGAAAAATAAATCCCGTGAAGAAAATGCAGGAAGCAAGAAAATAGAGAAGAAGAGAAATGGATGGAGTGAAGAACTAGAAATGGAATTGAGAGAGGTTATTGAAGTGGTAAGGAGAAAAGACATTGAGGACTACGAGAGGCTAGGAAACATTGCGTTGAAGATCAACAAGGCTTTAGCCATTGCAGGCCCTTTGCTCACAGGCATTGCAACAGCAGGGTCTGCATTTATAGGCAATGGGTCATGGGCAGCCTTAGTGCCCGTGATGGCTGGGTCATTGGCTGCAGCAATTAATACTTTTGAGCATGGAGGGCAAGTAGGCATGGTGTTTGAAATGTACAGAAATTCTGCTGGCTTCTTCCAGATGTTAGAGAACTCAATTGAATCAACGTTAGAAGAGAAAGATTTGGAGAGAAGAGAAAACGGGGAGCTCTTCGAATTGAAATTAGCTTTGCAATTAGGGAGAAGCGTATCACAGCTGAGAGAACTGGCCTCAAAATCAGCTTCCTATCGTATGGAAGGAATTAACATGGACGAATTTGCCAGCAAGCTATTCTAGGACAAACATTAATTCATTGATTTAATTCTTTTGTTTATTACATACATGTTCTTTCATTCTTTTTGTACAGTTATCTGATACAGAAACGAAACTTAAGTTTTGGATAAATTGTATACATATTTCTTTATGAAAAGCAGGATCTGCAGATTCAGTCTTCTACTTTTGATTTCAGAATCTCTCCTTTTAATACTCCTATAATATTTCTATTTAAAATATAAATCTTTGACTTCTCAAGCTGCAAGCAGTGAGAAAAGGTTAAATTATATTACAATTTGTTGAATGTAATAAAAGGTCAACTATGCTCCTTGTCAAGGCCGCTCATATAATACCGGTAGATTTTAGGACCGACTAGCTGCAAATAACTATTTATAATGAGATTTGCAATATAGTTGGACTGCTAATTAACACCAATCGATCGAGTACGAAGTAACCATAGTTCCATATATTGGTAGCAGTTCCGAAGTACTCCATGAAACCCGCAATACAAGTTCCATTATGATCTCAAATAATTCCTTCTGAAGCTGTAGGCCTAGCTAGCTAGGATTACCTTTTTCTTTTTTCTGACGGGAAAGCTAGGATTACCTTAGAAGCTCCATCAATATTATTCAATTTTTTTTTAAATCTGTTTATTAAACTACATTATATCTTAGTGAACCAGTCATTCCTGCACATGTTAATAATATAATGTGATCCTTTCTAATAATATAATATCGAAATTATAAATTTTTTTTTGTTTGTGTACAACTGTACAAGGAACTGTAGTTAATACACTTTCTATTGTTAATCTGTACGTATAAGTTTCCCTACATCGATTAGTAGAGAGAGAATATATATGGGGTTCTGTCATACTAGCCCTTGGTCACTAAGACCTTAATTGGGTCTAAGAATTGAGAGTTGTTTATTTGATATACACTACTGATCAAGCCAAAAAATCATCTATGAAACCAACGGAATAAATTTCAATGTCAAATTATGTTATTATTTGACTTTATCTAATAAATTTTATTTAAATACAAGTCAGTTTTGATTGGAAAAAAAACATATAGACTCGTTAAATAATGAGTTATTTGTAAATAATCTCTTAAAATTTAAAATCGTCTTATTAATATATAAATTATAATAATTACACAAATTAATCATTACATTCATTTTCATTCATTTCAAATTGAATAAAAAAATAATTTAAAATTAATAAAAGGTAGATAAAAAAGTTAATTTATGTAATTATTATACTTTAAGTATTAATTAAAATAATTTAAAAATTTAAAAAATTATTTATAAATAATTTAAAATTTAAAAGGTATGTATACTCTTTTTTCTTTTTAATTTAGAGGTCCCATTAAATGTTTTTCTTTTTTTTTTAACAAAGATAGCTTGTATTATTAAGCCAAGAAGAGACGCGTAAATCAACAGCCCAAAGATATCGAACACAAAGGATGAAGAAAGAAATACAATTAAAAAAGAATGACTCCTTTAAAATAAAGGATACATTTGTAAAGGATAAAGTACAATATGTATAATTATTAATTAAAAAATTAATAATTTAAAATTTAATAAAATATAAACACATTAATAACAAACTTTAAATTTGTTATATCATAGGAATTCCTTCCGCTGGTCTATAATGATGTTAAGAGTTTGTGAAGAACCAAAATCCGTCAAATTAATAAATAAATTTAAATATGGAAAGACTAAATAAAATGTTTAAGCGTAGCAATTTTCATTAACGACCGTTGCAACTATGAATTGATTTAGGTGATATCAAAATACACGTAACTAAACAAAAGGGGTGGTGCATTTGTTAATTATTATTTGTTAATATATTTCAAAAGTTTATGAAATTTACAGCTATATCCTCTTATTAATAGGTTGCTTTGTCTTCGTTTTACATATCGGTTCCATTTCGCTATGAGAAATGATAGATAGTTAATTTCCAAACCAAAGTTTACGAAATGTTATACGAAGTAAAAGGGACTGCCATGTTGCGAAAGGGACTCACTTTTAACTTTTATTGGTGATAGAAACAACAGGAGCTTTAGTTGCCGCCTCATTCGTGACTCTTTTGGTAAGAAATTTTTCGTGTGAAATAGCACAGCTCTTTCGCTATACCAAAACCAGACCGAAAATTAAAGTATGTATGATCTTTCTTTCTTTCTTTTTTTTTTCTTTTTCTTTTTGGCTTTAAGCACACGGATGAAGAATATGTCAAGTTTACTTTGTATGACGAAATTCACCAACGAATTGGCAGCGCTTTGACCTCTGCGATATTTTCTATGTATTCTATATTCAAACCAGACATAAAATTATAAGCGATTTAATAGACCAAGCAAAACCTTTTACGTTAAAGAATGAAAATTTGTTAAAATTCTTCGTAAGGCATGCATGCGAATCGATATAAAGATACAACAATAAGATTGATTGATATTTAAAATCTTAATGTAATTTGAAAGTTATTTAAAAAAAAACACAATTGTAATTGCTTGAATTTGGTAAATTCCTTTCATTAAATAATGTCATATTTCTATATATATATATATATATATATATATATATATATATATATATATATATATATATATATATATATATAAATTATATATGTTATCCTGAACTGTTGAAAACCATATTTAGTACATGTTGAGATGTTGTACATATATACATGTGTTGTATAAATACACCCGTTACCTTTGGTATCTAAGACACTAAAATATCATAAATATAGACACACACAACCAGACAGTATATGTGGTCATGCGTGTCATTATACGACATACATATATTTCATGAACCACACAATACATGTGAGTGAGTTTAACAGACAAACCTCTCAATGGCTCAATTTCATGTTATATACAAATAAATCGATGCACTCAAATTTGCAAAATATGCATCCTAGTTACGATGTGGTGCGCCGCATGCCAAGTCCAGATGCATGACGGAGAGGGCTGCGCGCATACAGGCGCCAAGCTAGCAGATTTTTTTTATGGATTGAAAAAATAATACTTTATTAAGGAGTTAAATTAAAACAATTATAATTTTTAAAAAATAATAACATGTAAAATTTTTATTTTTAGAAAATTTTGGAGTCCATGGCCTCCTGAGCCAAGACGACTATGCCTCATCCCTGATTGCACATATTGTTTTTTAAATGACTGATGCTATGCTAATTTGATTCTTTTTGTGGTATCATTATTTTTTATGAGTTGTTAATGGATTTACTTGCCAGGTTAATTTTTCATTTATGATAACTGTATGACTTAAATTTAAATTCTAAAATTTTTTATTAGTAGGCAATATATAATCTCACATATTTATCTTAATTTTGAATTAATGGAGAAAGAATTCCCTTACTCTAAATTTTCTTTTGCGAAAAAAAATATTCTTTATAAGTTATATATTTATTAAGTGTTGAGTTTCACAATAAATAATTAAAATTTATAAAGCGATGATACCAACATTCTTTACAACTAATAAGTGTCAGCTAGTAAGCTGAAAAAAAAAATGAGTATCATGCTAATATCGTATTTAAATTGTAACTGAGAAGGGAAACTGAAGACGTATTAGAATGTTAAGCTTCACATCAGTACGTCAGCACAGTGGTTAGACCGGGCCTTGGCACAATATTTTGAACAGGAATAGGTCAGTCAGCATGATATTAGCGAATACGCAAGGCTAATTAGTGGACTCAATCAGCTGGTCAATTATATTTTTCCCGTATCTAGCACCTTCTCTTTCGCTTTTCGTAAATATAAATACGAATACGAGGTACCCAGCCTTCCCATCTGCATTCAACACCTTTCCTCCTTATACACCAGACACAAACTCTTGCAATTTCGCCTGTAATGGCATCCCTACAAGCTTCAACGCTCCTTTGCTCTTCATCTTGTTCTTCTTCTTTGAAGAGAATCAATTGCGCTGTCCATGTCCCAAAACTACCGCAAGTCTCCTTCTCAGTTCCCAAAGCAACTGCGAGAAAGATGGTGATTGAGGAGTTGGACAAATTCGCTGACACAGCCCCATTTGAAAAGAATGACACCAACAAAATACTACATGATGATCTATATAATCCTACAACTTCTAAGGCCATTGTTCAACTCTATGCAGTCTTTGAGGCTGTAGCTGACAGAATTGAAATGCACAAAATCATGGGAGAGCAACGTGACAATTGGAACACCCTCCTTTTAAACTCAATCAACATGATAACGCTCGCGGCTTCGACCGTGGCTGGTGTTGCAGGAACTGGCGGCAGTGCCGATGCGCCACTTTTGGCTCTGAAGCTTTCGTCTGCTCTTTTATTTTCTGCGGCCACTGGGATGCTGCTTGTGATGAACAAAATCCAACCCTCACAACTTGCTGAGGAACAAAGAAACGCTACGAGGCTGTTCAAGCAGCTTCAGACCCAAATCCAAACCACACTAGCACTTGGCGACCCTAGTGAGGTAGATGTCAGGGATGCAATAGAGAAGGTTTTGGCGCTTGACAGAGCTTACCCACTCCCCTTGTTGGGAGCAATGCTTGACAAGTTCCCAGCCAAGTTTGAGCCAGCTAACTGGTGGCCTTCTCAAAGGAAGAGTAGATTGAGCACAGACAAACTGCACGACGAGAAGATGGAGATGAAGAAGAGTAATGGATGGAATGGGGAGTTGGAAACGGAAATGAGGGAGGTTATTGAAGTGGTGAAGAGAAAAGACATGGAGGACAACGAGAGGTTAGGCAACTTGGCACTGAAGATCAACAAGACTTTGGCTATTTCAGGACCACTGCTCACTGGAATTGCAGCGGTAGGGTCTGCCTTTGCGGGAGATGGATCAGGTGCTGCCGTGGTGCCTGTCCTTGCTGGGGTTTTGGCTACCGTGGTGAATGCCTTTGAGCATGGAGGGCAAGTTGGCATGGTGTTTGAAATGTATAGAAACTGCGGCGGATTTTTCCAGCTGTTGGAAGAGACAACTGAAGCAACGCTTGAAGAGGAAGACTTGGAGAAAAGAGAAGACGGGGAGCTATTCGAAATGAAGATGGCTTTGCAGTTGGGAAGAAGCGTATCCCAGCTCAGAGAACTTGCCTCAAAATCTGCTTCGTATCGTGTGGAAGGAACTGACATAGATGAATTCGCCAGCAAACTCTATTAAGATTGGCATTCTTCATTAGTTTCTCATATATTTTGTTTCTTTGTGATCCCATTCTTTCTTCTTCTTCTTTTTTTTTTAATGTATATAGAATCATCTGACCTAGAAAAAGGAGATGTTAATTAGATGAAAATGTAATTTTTTGGTGCAGATATGAGATGTGTGTGCATTTACAATTGTGTGCTGTAACAATGACCCTCGTATTATATAATATATTTGCTTCCACAATTTCTTATTCCAATATATAGTGTTGACTGTTCAAGTTTTCAAACAAAGACCATATTAAGAAGCCTAGCTTGTTTGAATATGCTATTAGTTAAAATCCATGAACAGTTGTCAACCTAATTAAGTGTTAATTAATATTGGTTTGCATAAGGCCCCTAAACTTGGTAATTAAGTTCAAGTTGTGGTCAAGGACTTCTCTTGATGTAAAAATAGAACGGAGAAAAATAAAAGATGAGATTATCTCATTAAGTCATATTGCCGAAAAGTCCAAGTTAAAACACAACTATATAAATAACACTAAGTAATTTTGACAAGGTACATCAATATTCAAGAATCAGTAGTGCCGTGTATCATTCCTTTATATACTTGGATTTTTTTCTTTTTATGAGTGTATATACTTGGATATTATATCAATTTTTTTGAAGCAAATATGTTCATCAGGTCTTTTTTTTTGGTATTAAAATGGGGCTTTAAGAAAAGCAACATATTCATCAGGTTTTTATATAAGACGTATATAGGAAAACTTACAAAATAAAAAATAAAATGATTCCCAACATAATTGGATATAATCTATCTACATTAATTAATAAATAGTTAATGTTGCTTCGGTAAATTGATCTTTTTGGTGCCCAAGCAAAAGAATAAATAAATCTTGCAAAACAAACAAGTGATTTTATAATACTAAGTAAAAGCCTTCCTTGCAAGAACTTTGAATAAGCATTGAATATATTTTTCTTCACAATTTCCACTTACAGAATGAACTTAATACTATTATTGCGGACAGGTCCATCCATTTTTTAATTTTTTTTCCTTGGGTATGCCAAATTGCCAATCCTTTATATACCTGGATTTATATTACTTATTTTAAGCAAATATCCATTTAGTTTATTTATTTGATAGAGATGTAGAAAAACAAATAATAGTATGACATTTAAAGAAAACAAAAGGTCACCATCGCCATTGGATTTAATGTGTGGACTTATGTATGATAAATATTCTAATTATAAATTTATCCATCTATATAAATAAATTTTATGAGTGATTGTCAAATTGAATTCTTACATTATATTTGACACTTTTGGTGTCCATGCCATAAAATAAACCTTGGAAAACAAGCAACTGATTGTATAATACGAAGTAAAAGTGTACCAAAAAAATAATACGAAGTAAAAGCCCTTGCTTGCAGTGCACTAAATTGACCCTGGCCATGGGAGTACTTGACGAAAATTTTTGAACAAGAAGAAGTGGAATGAATCAGTCAAACGAATCACCCGACAACAACCAATCAATATTTTTCCTATAAATACTTTTGTAGGTACTTAATGAATCTGAAAATATGTTGTAATATTGAATTAAGATGAACCTTCCTATCAACCTAAATTTTTGGTATAAAAAAAAACATTTTTCCTATCTAACACCTTCTCTTTGTTTCACATTAGCTAGTATATATTAAGGAAGGAATAAGGATGCCACTATTTACAAGCCACAAAGGCATCCTCCATATCAAATCTACAACAAAACCAGTTACAAGCAAGCACACAGAACAGAGATCATATGGCTTCCTTATAAGCTTATTCATCTTTGAGTTCTTCTTTTTGTTCATCATTTTCTTCTTCAAAAAGACTCAATTCCTCTATCCATGTCCCAAAACTTCCTAGAGCTCCTTTCGTAGCTCCAAAACTACCAAAAAGAAAGCGGTGGGAACTGTATTTGTGAGGCGGGGGTCATGGGCAGCGATAGTACTAGTTAAGGCCACGCTATGATGCACAAATACTTTAAAATTAGTGACGTATTTATATTATATTCATATCCGATATCAATACTCGTACGATATATTAGTATTTGTATTTTTGGTATATCTCTTTTTTTTTTAATACTCATTACAAAGTATTGCTATTTAAAATATTTGTAGTATAGATTCAAGTCATGTTCTCTCTAATTACATCTCTTAAAGCATATTCTTACTTTTGTAATCTTGATATCTTTAAAATTATCGCATATAATAACAATTTTTCATTCTTATTATAAAGTAGAAAAAATCATAAGGAAGTAAAATGAGCAAAGGAGACAAAAAATACATGAGAATTGGGTTGGGATACATATACAAATATAAATATTTTATTTAATATATATTATCATATACGTATCTTAATTTTTTTTAAAAATTATTATATTTATGAATTGTATCATATTTGATGCTCATACTCATACTCATGTGACAAGGGCGTTAGCCACCGCAGTTAATGCATTTGAACATGGTGGCCAAGTGGCGATGGTATCTGAAATGAGCAGCAACTGGAACGGCATCTTCCAATTGCTGGAAAATTCGATCCAAGAGGCAATTGATGAAGAAGCAGACAAAAGAGAAAATGGGGAATTGTTTGAAATAAAGTTGGCTTTGAAATTGGGAAGAAACCTCTCCCAACTGAGAGATCTTGCAAGAACATCAGCTTATTCTCGTGTAGAGGGAAGTACCACTGATGAATTCGCTAGCAATCTCTTCTAATTTAACAATTCTTTGATTTCATTTTATTTTTTTTAACACATTAATCCTTTTTTTGCTTTTTTTTTTGGGGAATGTTCATCGTAAACTAGAAAGGAAATGTTAGTTTCGGAATAATTCCTTGTTCTTCTTTGTGCAAGAGATAAGTTAAGTGTAACAAAGAAAATCTATTAAAATAATCAAATTTCACATTAAATACCTAATAGATTAAAGCACTTTGATATATAGATATATATGTTACGTAGTGAATGGATTATGAGTATAATTTCAGCTCACTTATTGAGCAAGATAAACAAATTCATCTACTCCTGAGGTGTGACTTGGGCGACAATATTTTCTATAAGATGTGACTACAACTGATATTTATTTATTCACTTATTGAAAACGACTACTATTTATATAAATTATTTTGTTAGACGTGTAAGAAAATTGGGTAATATTCTGACCAAATTAAATGAAATTAGAATAAGGAAAGTAGGCACTTCTTCTGTGGAAGTTTCCATGTTTAAAATTCAAACTAATATTAGCCAATGAAAGTGGCTGTCTCGTGGTGTACTCCTTACTCAAGAAAGAATAATATGAAAAGTATACAAATTTTTTTTAAAAATACTCAATGTAAGACAATTTTTTTAAATTTTATCATTAAATATGTATTATATTATCGGTTTGAATAATCATTATTTCTTATTATAAAAAATAAAAATAATTATTAATATGATATATAATAAATAATATAATATAAAATATTATTTTATACTGAACGTAACTAAAAATCTCTCAAAATATACAAGTGTAACTTTATCTAACATAAAGTAATCACTAACTACCTGAGAATGAGAGAACCGTATTCTTCCTTAGTGCCAATATATAAGAGTACAAAATAAACTACTATATATATGAGTGCATTTTTCCTTTATTTTTGGGGTGTATAGTTAACTGCTACTCGTTGCCATGATGGTTTGGGTATAAACTCATTCCATATAAAACATGGATTTTAAAGGAGTACTCAATTTTAAAGATACATTGTGTTGAAATTAAAGTGTGAATAAATATTTTACATAAAAATAAATAAATTAAGTAAATATCATATAAGTAAAAACACATATAAACTTAATACTTTAAAAATTTAAAGTTAAAATATAATATCAAATTCACGAACGTAATTCATCACTCAAGTTATATATAATATAATATGTGATCGAGTTGAAATACACAGAAGTGACTAAATAAAAGACCGAGTTAAAGTGACGAGTTTTTTTAACTCAATTTTAGATGGATAAGTTAATCCAAACGTACAAGTTAAAAATGGAAGAGGCTGGAAAAAAGATAGCAGACGGCCAATCCAAAATAATAAAAAAATAAAAATAGTTGAATTGGGAGAAGATTCCAAACCCTTCCTATACTACACTATAATGTTTCTTTTTCTACTTCATTATTTTCGCTGAAACCACCTTTCATCTTCTTCATCCTCAAGCTCCAGGTCCTCTTTCTGTGTTCACCATGATGAACATTGAACAAGTATCTGTCTTTTTCCAGTTACCTATGTTGCGCCGGTCGCTTTTCGCGCTACTACCAATTTTAAATGATTTTTTTTCTTTTTAATTTTGGGTTTGAAATTCTATGTTTGATGTGACCGTCTTATATATTAAATTGCTTTAATTATTCTTTTCTGAATTATGATATATTAATTTGATTAGCAAAGTGCATCATGTGGGCAACCGTCCGGCGGAAAGTAGCTACTGCTGCTTCCTCTGCCTCGGTAAAATTCTTAACTTGTGTGTGTTTGGCTTCCTTTGCTTCTGAATTTCGTTTCTGTAAGTTCCCGTTTTGTTTATTTTTTCCCCTCTTCGGAGGGCGCAGGTTTTGAAGCAGGCAGTGCAGGGGACTCGAGCTGCAACTTCACGACGTTATGCCACCAAAGCAAAAGAGGTAGCTATGCGTGCGTTGGATTAATTTACATGCAGCTCTTGTGCTGCATTTCACTAGTTTGGGCAGTTGAATGTGGTTTTTATCTGTTACTATTGCTACTATATTTTCAGTTGGGATTCAACCTTGAGAACTTGTTGCCTTGCTTCCACGTTTAGTTGAGGATAATTAGAATGCTTCAGTGCTCAGAATCACTTGTCAACGTTCATGGCCCGAATTTAACACCCTGGCTGCATCCATGAGTTTAAAGTTTGTAATTTGTTGCAACTGAGCTTCACGGACCATAGTTGTGTGATTTAAATTTAATCCTGCATGTTAAACTGGATTCAGTTTATTGAATTCCAGAGCAACTCTGTTGATTTTATTTGCTTGGTTCAAGTTTCTCCAGTTATTTGGCATCCGGTTTTTCTTTTGTATAAAAGCCAATATTTTTTTTACTTAAATATTCAATGAGGTTTTGACCAAAAGAAATAGTCAGTGTTCTTCTATCCAACACCTTCTAAATATCACAACTTTTATTCTTTAATGCACTTTACTTAGGAGCTTGATATGATTGCCAACTTCATCACTCTCAATTTACGTCATCTGAAATGTTTTTATAGACTACATTTGGACATCTTAAACCTTCACACATATCCCAACTATGTTGATACATTTATTACAAACTAGCTGTGGTTAAGGTCTTGTAATATTTTATTTGGTTACAATTTTTTTTTACCTCCATGTAGAAGCTTTGTGGCTGTGCTCTTTGCTTTAATACCTTGACACTGATAAGCTTCATAATTATAGCACTTAGATCCTGTTTTCAGAAGTTCATATATGTTTCTCTTTATAGCAGTCAATACTTCTTGGAAGAGGATCAAATGTTGTTAGCAGTGCTGGTCACCAAGGTTGCCTGGGTAATTAACAATTTTGTAGTGATGGCTGTCTAGATAAATTTTTATTCTGATGTACAAACTGTTCTTCATGTTTGTTACTTCATATGAATCATGTGTTAGCTTACACTTGATGGCAGGTTGTCCAGCTCATGTCAAACATATCAGGTGAGTGACATCTTCTGTTCTTCTAGGATATGATTTAGAAGGAATATTGATTTATTTTTTACTCTTGTAATTTCCTACAACTGTTAAAACTTATAATCAAGTGGGGAAAAAGGGGGGCATATTGAGGCAAAACTGTGAGTTGATATAATCCTTAATCTTTTCCTCAACATTTTATTGGTACAGAGGCGTTCAAGCAGCTTCTCCTATGTCTGTGGAGCAGGCTTTATTCTTCAGAAAATGGTATGGCATCATATTTTGCAAAAATATGGAGTATGCTCTATTGCTTGGAGTTTAATATGCTAAATTTTTTAAATTTATGGTTGTATTGAAGGAGATCTAGCTGATACTGTTGTGCCCTTTATGGGTGAATCCATTAGCAACGGCACTCTTGCAAAGTTCTTGAAGAGTATGTTGTCCTAAAGGCTGCTTTTTTTTTTTTAAAAAAAAAAAAGCCTTGTGACCTGGATGTGAATAGACTTTGTGCTTATACATTAAATTTCTTAAGTTATGTTGTTCGTGGTATAACAACTTGGGAGCAGAACCTGGTGATTGCGTTGAAGTCGATGAGCCAATTGCCCAAATAGAAACTAACAAGGTACTGTGGAAAATGACCTTTTGATTATGCTTTTAACCAAATCCCAGTCTGAAATTCTTCCTTATTTCATTGCATGACACAAGTAGGTGACCATTGATGTGAATAGTCCTGAGGCTGGCATAATACAAAAGGTACCAAATCTGATGAATTAAAGTACTATACCTTATGAAGCTATGAATATTAAATACATTTATACCTCCCTCTTGCATATGATCATGGTGTTAACTTTGACATTGTTTCAATGAACTCTAGCTTGTTGCGAACGAAGGTGAAGTTGTTCAGCCAGGTACCAAGGTAGCTGTAATTTCAAAATCTGATGAAGGTGTGGCTCATGTTGCCCCATCTGAAAAAGTAACCAGCAAGGCAGCTCCTGAGCCATCTCGTGTAGAAAAGCAAAAGGTCGCTGAGGAAAGTCCTAAGGCCAAGCCTTCTCCTCCCAAAGCCCAATCTCGTCCATCCTCAGTGACAGAAGCACAACCTTCCAAGCCCTCAGTGAAAGAACCTCAACTTCCCCCAAGGAAAGGGAAAGAAGAGTAAGTACTATCATCGTACTTTTGTTTACTCATAAAAAACACTATTTAATATCCCTCATTTGTCACTTGGGTTTTTTCAAATTGCAAACTGTATAATCTCAGGTTCCTATGACACGACTCAGGAAACGTGTGGCAACACGTTTAAAAGATGCACAGAACACTTTGGCCATGCTGACAACATTTAATGAAGTTGATATCTAAGTTGTTTGTTGATAATTTAGATCAGTATTTTGGTATTGCCACATGAAGCACCCAACTGCTTATTTTCTCTGCCAGTAATTATGAGTCTGCTCAGAAGTAAACTTTAGTTGTGTATGTTTCTTGCTAAGAAGCATGGACACTGAAACTGATACAGACATCAGACACGACACAAACTTGGATACCCAAACAAAATTTAAGGTGTTCCGTCGGGATTTTAAAGTGTCATGTGGTGTCATGCCATGTCTGACACAAGTGTCCAATACATGTTGACACGGATACAACTCTTATTTTGAAGTGTTTGTGCTTCATAGGTTGCTTATGTATTTTTCTTTGCCTTACCTTAGTTTAAATTGCATTTGATAATTTCTTCATGCTGCTTGGAATATTCGCCGATTCAGGACTAATTTAATGAAGCTTCGTGCTGATTACAAGGATGTTTTTGTTGAGAAACACGGTGTGAAGTTAGGACTCATGTCAGGATTTGTCAAGGTGCTTGTGATATGCAGTGTGTTTACTATGCCCTGATCATGTTTATTTAGTGATTCTTTCATGTCATTTCAGGCTGCTATTAGTGCACTCCAGCATCAACCAGTTATCAATGGTGTCATTGATGGAGATGACATCATTTATAGAGATTATATTGACATTAGTATTGCAGTTGGTACATCAAAGGTGTGTATCTTATCTGTGTATAACTATTGTTGAAATGGTGTTCAGATAATATTTCTTCTTAGAACGTATTGATTTGATCCTATAAGTGGGACTACCGTCCCATACTATGTTTCCTAAAGTAGAAACCCGTATTTCTTACAGAGAACCTCCTAATGTTCCCAAGCAACTAAAAATAGATTCTTTAATCAGAAAGAATTCAGTTCAGAAGTAGGAAACCTATGCAGAAGTTTTAGGATCTCAATTACAATCTCAGTCTTTGTTAAAGGGGTAATATAATTTGATGCTGCCAAAAGCCAAGATGAGTCTATTGTTTAATAACAAAAAAGAAAAAGCCAAGATGATTGTATTGCATTTCAGACTGCATCTTTGCACATATTGTAGTGTTATGCATGGAAATCAAGATGATTATTATCAAACACAAAGTTAATTGTTAATATGAGAATGAGATTGTATATGATTATCTGACTATGACTGCATCTTTTAATAAGAATATGTGAATGATGAACTCCTGCTAGTGTTATAAATGCCAAAATTTGCATGCTTAACAATTTCCATTTATTGTTCTTCAATTATCCGGTCTTCTGTCTTTGTTTTTCTTTTTGTCGTCTTTTTTATCCAGCAATTTTGTGCTTAGGTTCAAGGCAGAGAATTCTGTTAATTATCAATTTTGTCTCTGCTTGCATGAATTTTTCTGGCATATTTCTGCTTCCTGGCTTAATATTAGGTGATATTACTTCAGTCACCTTTTACTAGCTTTATATGCTTAGTTGTAAATTATCTGAACATCTTTTTTGTTTTTTTTCTCCTCTTACTGTCTGTAACATCCAGAGGTTGTGTTACTTAAATATGGTTTACTTTCGTGGAATTTTGTTTCAAGGGTCTTGTTGTTCCAGTATTACGCAATGCTGATCAGTTGAATTTTGCTGAGATTGAGAAACAAATTAACATCCTTGCGAAGAAGGCAAATGATGGTACTATATCAATTGATCAAATGGCTGGAGGTACATTCACCATATCAAATGGTGGCATTTATGGAAGCCTTTTAAGTACCCCAATCATTAACCCCCCTCAGGTACAATTCATGGATGTATTCCGACATCTCATTTAAGTGGTAGGAAGATCTGTTGCTAATGATTATATGTATACTGTATACATACTACGCCAATCAGATGGTTGATCAACTCAACTTCCTTGTTTCTATACCTCGTGCATTTGACCACGGCCATCTTTGTTTGTCAGGATATACACTGATGTGTTTTTATTTTGATATCTTAAATTTTGACAGTCAGCAATCCTTGGCATGCACTTAATAGTGAATCGTCCAATGGTAGTTGGTGGTCAAATTGTTTCAAGGCCAATGATGTACATTGCACTTACATATGACCATCGATTGATTGATGGAAGAGAGGCCGTCTTTTTCTTGCGCCGTATCAAAGATGTTGTGGAGGACCCTCGAAGGTTGCTGCTTGAAGTATGAAGCCACCAGAAGAAACATTTTGCATGCTCGTCTCTATGGTTTCCCTATTGTGAATTGCATCAAGTTTTTCAGCGGCAACCTGCCATTCTCGACTTTGCATGAGGTCGTACTTTATTTAACATGTCCTGGTCCATTCGAAACATCATCTGCTCCACGCTCCTACTTTCCCAAGAGCTGCATGACTTCTCTCTTGGTTTAATCTATTTGTGCTGATGCTTATAGACAAAATTGTGGTCTTTGGGAAGAGGAGACTCAAGAGAGTGATTGAATAAAGTGATATGTCAACTGAATAATGAAGTCCAGTTGAAATGGTTGTCAGCAATTTATGATCTATAGCTCTCTTCTTTCATTGTGTAATATCAAAATACATACAGAATTCTAATAAGAATTAGAAAATCTTTATCTGCCTTCTTTACTATGCTTTAAGTTGCTCTGCATGCATCCGAGGTTGGAAAAATACCAGAATTCAAAAGCACTCCTACTGGCCAGCCCGGGGAGAGGAGAAAAGGAAATGCCCATGGTTGCAGTTCAGAGTTATCCTTGGAACTATATTATAATTTATAACGGTAACTGCAAGTGCCCATGGCAATTAGAGTTGCATTTTCCACTGTATTGTGAGTTGCTGAATCCTAAAAGCGTGTACTGGGAGGGCGATACTTGTAACTCATTCTCAAGAATGGACCTAGTGAAACTAGTTTATATATAGTTTTGCCAACGAGTGTAGAGCTCACGAGGGTCGCATCGACTGGGGCTGGGTTTGCAAATTGAAATGAGCGATAGTCTAGAATGCCAAAGCACTTCCAATTCAAACCCTGCATCTTGCGAGCTAGCGAGCATAGAAGTTGGGGATTTTGATGATATGCGTATAACCGGTATAACTGGACCACTTTTTACATTGTAAGGCTCAAGCGTTAGAACGTGAACATCATCATGTTTGCGTTGAACGAAGAACTACAAATCACTCACATTCCTGCAGTTGACGCTAATGGTAATCTCGCCTGATTTGTTGAAACCTTGAAACATTTACGTCACTGTTGAGTCCTAATTCATGTTCTGGTTATTGTGGATGTTAAGCTGACAATAGAATCTGACTCGCCAATTACAACAAAAGCATTATTTCTTGGATAACATGCTGTTAGTATTTCTTTTAAAAAAAAAAAAACACTAGCACAAGTTATGCATTGAAGACACGTGTACGTTGAATTTCTTAGATGTCTTGTTGTCCTGACTTTTGGTGTAGAACTCGGTGGAAATTCTAATTTCAAGATAACATGAACTCAGCTATCGTGCTTGTTTGAAATGAAAACTGAGTTATTAAGAATGCCTTGTACTTGATGTGAGTAGGACAATGGCATTAAAATGGACTACAACATTCAGATTATAGGAAAATTTGTCAAGAGGGAGTAATTGGGAACTGTTTAAGGTGAAATCTCAAAGTAAATCAGGTTGGCCTGTAGTATTTTGTTGGTACAAATGGCATTTTTGTAACAACTGCTTCATTGGCTTTTCCTCGAATAATAATCTTCACTTTGGTGCCTGCCTTGTGCAATCCTGATTTCACATATCCAATGGCTATGTTCTTCTTGAGGCAAGGGCTGAATCCACCACTGGTGACTTCCCCAATGTTCTTGCCTCCTTCATCTTGAATCTCACTGTGGCTTCTAGGAGGTGGCCCAGAAGAAAAGAAACCAACACGCCTGATCGAAGGGCCTTCTTCAAGCTGTTTCAGTATAACCTCAGCTCCTAGAAATCCACCTTCTGCTCTCCTCCTCTTCCCTATGGCCCATGTAAGTCCTGCCTCAATAGGTGTAATGTGCTGTTCCAAGTCATTGCCATATAAGCACAATCCAGCTTCGAGTCTTAGACTATCTCGAGCACCCAATCCTGTCAATCTTATCTTCCCTTCAGATTTTTCCAGAATTGCCTCGGTAAGTTCCACTGCACGCTCTGATGGAACTGAGATCTCAAATCCATCTTCCCCAGTATACCTGAAAGTCTCATGAAGAGAGTGTGTTATTATCTACGGTACTGTGATTGGGATCAAGCATTGTGTCCCTGGGAAACTCTGATTTAGCTAACACAAAAAGGCAAAATGGAACTACACCAATTTTATCAGTCAGGAAATTACTGTATTTTTGGAAGGAAGGGCAAGATTTTCCATTGATATAGCAAAAGTGACACAAGATGGAATTTCAGGTGGCATTACTACAACTCAGACGAACTTTGCAGGGTAAATTGCTAATGTTAGAGAAAGATAACAAGAAAACATACCCTGTCCGTGTGAGAAAGCATTGCACGCCGTTGATGTCCAGCACACGGAACTCCCCAAAGTACAGCTTGCTCAAATCCTCTTTTGTCAGGTGTTGAAGAACGGAAGCAGCAAGAGGACCCTGTTCCAGAGACAATAAGAATCCTTTATTGATGTTACTGTGAAGAACAGTTCATTAATTTAAAAGCCCCTTAATTTAGTTGTCATTTTTAATGAGCACAAATCATCTCAACAAGTTAATCATAATCATTTAATTACCACGCTAAAATTTTTTAAGTTTTTTACTGTGGGGAAAAGAAATAACAAGCAATATGGCACAAAAGTATGTGCAATTACTCTACACCAAATGTACACAGGGCAGGTGATGGTAGACTAGACTGAATTATCTCATAAGCAGTATTTTAATCTGTAGAGCACAATACAGCTACCTCAAGTGAAACGTATTGAGGAAAGTTTACCGGAAACAAAAGATTGAAGACCAATATTGAACATTTGCTATCTCTTATAAATGAACAAAAAAAAAAATGGCATGTCAGAAAGACACATGCATGAATATATCAATACTTGCCATATGTTCTTTTTTAATGCAACTTGCCATGTGTTCTAGATCTTAACAACTAAAATACAGACGCTAATAATAGGGAAATGAGAAAAAAAAAAAAAAAACTCAGAAGCAGCAGGAGATAGGTATGACATAACAAACAGAACATCAAGTAGAAAGTGTGTCTAGCACGATGCAAATATGCAAGAGTGTGTGAATGACCTGCAGAGCAAGAAGAGATCTCTCATCATGGATGTGCCACGACACATCCCCTCCTTTGGCCTTGAATGCCTTCATTTGCTCCTCAATATGAGCCAGATCTTTATCCCTACACCCAGCATTCACAACCAAGTATATGTGATCATCCTTCACCTTGGTAATCACTGAATCATCAATTGCCCCTCCCTTTTCATTTGTGAAGACAGTCAATGATCCAGCTCCAGGGGCAAGTCCAGCAACATCAGCAATGACAAGCTTTTCAAGGAATGGGACACAGTCCTTTCCCATGAGGCTTAACCCACACATATGGGAAACATCAAAAAGGCCACCATTCTGCCTACAGTTTATGGTTGAGTCCATGATTGAGTCCTTGTATTGGATTGGCATGCTCCATCCAGCAAATGGCACCATCTTCCCACCATTTGCAACATGGAAGTCATAAAGAACTGTCTTTTTCAGCTCAGCTTCTGTGGCAAAATATCTACGAGCAACAGCCTTCTTATCACCATGTGCAAGGCGCCGGGTGATTGATTGTCCAAGTTGCCACAAGCCCCCCCCCTCATTTTCTAAGTTATCTGAGGAATAAAAGAAGTTGAAATATTAAGCTATTAATTCATAGACAGCGTAACCCCGAGTAGATACTTGATTGGATTTGGGAGTCAAAGAAATTCATGTCATTTTTATGGAATCATGTCACTTTTAGTATACCCCTACCCTAAAAGGGCCAAAATTTCCAGGTCAAAACTGAAACAAGCTATTTGGTGGCATTTCATTGAGATATTGTCACAGTTCCCAGAAATGATCGAAACGTTGCACGCAGAAACAAAAACGAGGCTAATTGCCACTGGCCAGATTCCTAAAAAGTGACACTCCTGAGAACTATAATATCAGTTCTCTTAATCCAGAATGAAACAAATCCTATGAGACATTCATACGTCAAATTCCAAAGAAAAAGTATCATAAACATTCTCTATCCAAAGCATTGCAGAACTCAGAAATTAAACTGCGATATCAATGTAACGTGGCAAGCAACATACGGCATGGAGAATCACACCCAGAATCTTGGAAAAAAGGAATCTTTATCAATTGCCTAGATCTAAATTTCAATTCCCAGATTTGCCAGAGTCGTAACAAACTCAGGCAACCAACTATAGAGATCATTATATGTGACGTGAGAACAAACACGACCCGCATGGGAAAATGCAACAAAGAAAAAGATAAAAGAAGAGTAGAGCACTGACATAGTTGGGCTTGTTCCGTGTGATCAGCTCTTCAGAATGAAGCAAATCTGGGGGCTCGAAAAGGCATCTGCAGTGCACAATTGAGAAGGGTCTGACAGATGACCGTCCTATATATATAGGCGTAAGAAATTAGGGGCTCGCTTATGTGTTGGACTTGGACATAAATATAAGTAAGATATTTGTATATTAAAAAAAACGGGGGACCTTGAGGGAGTTGATGGCTGTGACTGTGAGGATGTTGAGACTTTTGAGAGGTGCGTGTAGGAGCACTACCAGACGAGTTGCCCTTGCCATGCCATTTCCTTCTCTCCTCTTTTGCTATTCAAGTGTTGCTGAATTATGCTATGCTTTCTAAAAAAAAAAACAAAGAATTGTGCCATGCTTTCTGCATACCCCAAGCAATCGACGGCTGATGTAAAGGGCACTCGACGAGGTACAATTTTTGCCGGTTATTTTGTCCGAGGTTACTCTCCAAATGGGACCCACTTAGGATGGTCGATAATAGCTGATCACGATGGGAGCCAAATTTATAAGGATGGTTTTATATAGAATAATAATAATTTATTATCTCATTTAATATCCTGTTCAGTTTAAAAAGCGAATTGCCCCGTCACAAGTTTGGAGGAAGCAATTTGTGGTAGGTGGCTCTGAATGTAGTCAAAACTGAAAATCAATTGTGAATTGCTATTGATTATTATGATCTTTGCTTTTCTTTCATCTCAGAAAAGGAATGTCTCCACAATCATGGAAGTGAAACAGTGTGATTGTTTTCTTTCTTTGTCACAAATTTGCCAAATTTACAACGTGTAAAATGCATGCAACCGTCAGGAATATTTTCAAATTATTTTATTAACATATTTTCAAATTTATTAAGTGTTCTATTTTTTTTCTTTTTTTCCCTCTTATAAACACAGGGCAAAAGCCATCAATATGGTAGCAATCAGCGGGTCAAGAATAGCAATAAGGACCGTGAGATTACAATTCAGATCTTCTTATTGTAAGGCAAATAAACTTACTATTTTCATCCTCTAGTATGGCCTAGGATCAAAGTATTGAACCCCTCTACTCTTCAGAATCTCCTAAGCTCCAACCACTTGAGCTATACTACATGAACAATAAACTTGCTTATTAGCCAATATCCCATTGGCATCAAGTGCTCTTAATTTTATGCATAAATCGTATCCAATCTTTAGAAGTTGAAACATTTCAAATTTATCAAGTGCTCTGTCTAAATGTTCTATAACTTTTAAAAAATAAACAGTAAGTGTCAATTTATTTTATTAAAATTTAATATCACAATTTCAATTTATAATTTTATTTAAATTTTCATTGACTTTAATTGTTTGATCAAATCTCAATTTTCTTAAAAAAAGCATAAAAGGTTGAGGAAGATAAATTAGTAAAGATTTGTAAATATATGATATATAATTTTTTACATTATATTATTAAGCATATGTCACTTTAATTATATTGATCACTATTATCTTTATTATTCATATTAACAATTAAAAAGTCAAAAACTATGTTGATCACCATTATCAGTCATGTGATTAACTGATTATCATTATCGTTAGTGATACTTCGTTGAGACATACCCTTACTTTGAAGTGGAGCAACATTTCCTTCATTTTAAGTTTTCTTCTCATTAAAAAAAGAAAGAAAATAATGATAATTCACATATATCTTGGAGAAATCTTATGTACAATGTACTTGAGATTGAGAATCTACGCCAGTGATTCAGCTGATGCTATACGCTTAAGTGCATCGAGTAATTTATTGAACCGCATGGTGATCAGGTCAGGTCCATCTTGTAAGAGGATTCTCAATTTCGTCCTCTTCCTCTATGACTATGTTGCAGAACAAGTCCCAGCACGAAACAAAAATCGAAATCGAACAAAACGCTGTCATTGTCGTGGTTGCTTGGCGATATAATATACGCAGCTATTCTCGGAGTCACAGCCAGCCAGAATTAATTTCCCCTGAAATTTAAAATATTAACGCCAATTAATGGGATTTTGATTTTCAAACTTGAAAGCGATCCTTCGTGCCCGGAAGCCATTCATAGAATTCGTGGTTCCGGTGAAGCCCCGCCTCACAGATTCTTCCTATAATCTAATTCCTGTTCCTAATTTGTTCTCTCTCTTTTTCTTTGTCTACCCACCTCCCAAGTTGTGATTTTGGGTCTAATGGTATTTGCTGGATGAGCTACGCTTAGCCCCAACAGGTATGAGTTATGACTCTCCAACCCCACTTGATTTTCTTTCAAATGGTTACGCTTCTAATTTTTCCATCATCTATGTCTCCTATAATAATAAAAAAAATGATTTCTTTTTTAGTTTCTGCTAATTTTCTGAGCCAAATCCTGTCTTCCTGATTTGTCTGTCATTTTTTTTTTTATTTTTCTTTCTTCTGCAATACCTGTGACAAATATTTTGAATGCCAAATTTTGTATCTATTGTTGTATCTGAACCCAAAATTTAGGACGAGATTGTGGCTGTTACTCCATGATTTTGATTCATCATAGAATTCGGAGGAAGAAAAATATACGAAATAAATGAAATACTACCCCTTAATCGAAAACCCAAACGTGCTCACTGCTCCGCTTTCACCTAGTTCTATTCTCTGTTTACCGTTACTTGCTTCTCTTTAAAACGCAAAATATGCAATTTTATAGAAATATTCCCTTCTTTGCCTTAATTTTTTCCCCCTTCCCTGACCTCTTTTACTTTTGGTTATTTTGAAGGAAATAATATCATGGTTCAACCATGCTAACGGTGTATGCTCCCAGAGCTATTGTAGAGTTACATTTGTATCAAGATTCAGCTTCTGTGCAACAAGCATATCCATTCAAGATCAATAATGTTAATTTCTTAAGTTGTAATTCTGGTTGTCGTAGACCTTTTGGGAGTCCTTGTAGTAATATATTTCGGAGTTCCTCCTTCTCTGGGAAATGTGCTAAGCAACAGAAGAGCCTGCATCTATTCCATCCTGTTGCTACACATAAATGGCTGGTAAGAATGCTCAACTTTGGGGGTCCAGTACTTGTGTCTGGTTGATTATTGTGCTCTTGGTGATTGATATGTTGTGGCATCATATGAATTGTAGTGCGGGTTACATGATTCCATTTCATCAGATGATGAGTATCGTTCCTCACGCAATATAGCAATCAGCTTGTTTAGGCGATACAGGAATTTCATTGATCGTGGTGGAGGTGAAAATCTAAAAGTATGTCCAGCGGCATATTTGACATACTTCCTTTGCACCCTTTAATTGTGCTTTCTTATATTCCAATAGCTAATTTGTTTGTTTTATCTCGCAGGAGTTCATCACTGCTGGGGTAAATGCATATGCGCTAGGATGCACTGATGAAGGATTAAGGAAAGAACTTACTGATATGAAGAACTCTGGTATTCAAATTGAAGTAATGCAAAGTTATGGTGGAAGTACAAGCTTGAAATCTAAGATTATCTCAGAGGAGGTAAGTTCAACATCAATTTCAACCTGTTGGCACAGCTAATTCTAAGTCATGATTATCGCAAACATTTTTTTTTCATAGGATTAGCCTTATGAAGTTTGTGAGCTTACTCAGTGTTAATGTAAAAGAGGAGGGAGATTCTGCTGAATTTCTCCCTTCCTTCCACCAGAGTCATAAAGACAGGAAATAAACTCGAGGCTTGCCTCTGTATCAAAAGAGGTGCATCTCAGTGTTTTAAAGCCAAGCCTCTTTAATTCATCTCTGGAACAATATAATTCTGAGCATTCTTGAGTTAAACAGGTCGCTGGAACCTGCCACATTAATTTTGTTTAGCTGGTCCTGAATTCTGCTAGATCCCAGTTGTCTTATTCTTCATGTTCCGTGTGATGTAGGTTGATGAGTGCATCCTTTGGTTAAGCATTATATTCATCACCATCTTGTGTACACCACAACCAACTATTGTTAGATGGTCATCTACACCTCCAGTGTCTGATGAAGTGCGGCTTCAGTGGAAAGGCTTTTGCGCTCTCATAGCAAATGCATATTATATGAAGGGAATGGCATGGTGAGATGCCTTGCTTGCATCTTTTTTAAAAAAAAAAAAAATTATTTTCTTCCTTTTTGCCTGTTTCTAGTTGCATGAATTTTGGTAGGTAGTCAGTTCTGTGACTTCTGTCTGTTATGTATGCTTTCCAAAAAGAGTATTAACTACCAGAATTGCTACCATTTTACATGTCTTAAACTCATTTTGTGGGTGAACTTTGTTCTCTTACCTGGTTTTTAATTTATATCTTGTTTCTTGCTGTTATCAAGTCATTAAAGTTAACAAGAAACAAAAGCCTATTGGATGATCTTCACAATATTGCTTATTATATGTTTATTGAAGGCTTCCTGTAAAGACTCTTCAACTAGAGCAAATGGCCGTGATTGGTCAAGCTGAGAAGCCATCAGTTGTTGCTAGCCGAATGCGATTAGTCTTTAGCACACTTGAGGTTAGCAATTTACATTTTGTGATGAATGCCTGGAGAAATTATTAGCATATGGACCATAGTATTTTTGAGTGTTTGACATGTCTATTGATCAATCAGTAATATGTTCAACCTACTTTAGGGAGGAACGTGGATCTCATGTTAGTTCATTTACTTGAATTGTGAACTTGTTAAAAAATAGTAATTAATGCATATCAGAAGATCATATGTATGTTATGTTTTACAGACTATTTTTCCTAGTGTCACACAAATCAATTTCATAACTATTCTATTTACTAAAGTAGATATAAAATTTACATATGGTGAATTGGCTGGTGCAGGTAGTGAGTCCACAGTGGCCAAGAGTATAGAGCATGGGATCAAGTTAAATCCGTTTACCAACAGTTCCACGTTGAGTTGTATTAACCAGTGTGCCAGGAGCAGCTTAAAAAAGAAAAGAAAATGGAGCATGTGATGCTCAAAATGTATTGTGAACTCATTCAAAAAAGAAAGAAAAAAGACTAGCTAGTCATGTTGAAGTCTTCGCATGTTGAATGTAGCATAATCACCAATATCATTGGTGGTTGTGTCGATATGGATTTCTATTTCTACATTAATTTAAGCATTATATTATATATAATGCCTTTATGAGATAGCCTTATGTATGCCACAACATTGATGGAAAATAAATTATCTGTTGATCCAAACAACAAAGTATATCTACTGTCCTCTTGTTTTTTCCCATTTTCCCCTGTAGCCCATTATTTTTGTTTAGCGAGGAAAGTAATGTTACATAAACAATTTTTCCACATAGAAATTTGTACATCTTTATCTGTAATTATTTTTACCTTTTGATTTCTATAAAATTACATCAAAACTTTTCTGCACCAATCGACATATATACCAGCACGTCTTGACATTGATTGTTATTTTCCATGTTTCTAAGATTTGTTCATATAACATTTTCCCATCGTTAACTGCAACCTTGCTGCTCGGCAAGTACGATCCCTCTTCCTAATCTTTTTTACCTCAAGCAGTTGATGACACAAGCAGTGCTCAAAAGTCTTCTTTTGAAAGCAATATTTGACACTGAGTATTTTAAATTTTAATAAGATATACATTTGTATGCTCTATGCTATACATGGTATCATGGCATGATCAACTCACTTGCAATCTCTAAATCTGCGGGAAAATAAAAAGGGTAGATCCACTTGGGTGTAAGAATATATTAACATCTCATATCAGCAAGACCCGACATGTGTACAGGGGTGCAAGGGTATATTACAGGAAACGTCTCAGCGTTAGGAAGACACGGAGGAAGCTCCATTGGACACACTGTTGAGGTTGAGGAGGAAAATAAATGTGGAGTCTAAACCTATCAGAAAGAACAAATATTTGATAAATGTTGTCAAAATTGAACTCCAATAGCCACATGATGCTAACCCAGTCACATATCCGAGGAAGCAATAAAATCCGCTAGCATCTTCAAGTGTTCTCCTTGCACGCCAATAGACAGCAGGAGATTTTTCTGATGTTCCCATCTGCAGAGGTCATCCGCATAGATCCCCATGGTTGGTAGCATCTCGGTCTGCTCCACCGGTACCGGTTCCTATACCAAAACCAAACCCAATGCCCCCATGCCGAATCCAATTCCCATGCCATTATTGCCACCACGACCACTGGCCGCACCTTGCCCTGTGCCCACGCCTTTGCTACGATAAATTCTTAACTACTTCGTTGAATGGTTAATACCTGTATAATTTGATAAAAATATTATAAATGCATGTCACTCTTTAAAAAAGTTATTAACACATGTCATGGAATATTTAAGGTAGGCATTACCTATGTAAGAATTTCTCCTTTGCTATTACCGCCACCACCTTCACCATGACTGTATCCTTCATCCTCGTCTCCTCCGCCTACGCCTCTTCCACCCCTACTCCCGCTTCCGCCTCCTCCCATTCATCTCCTCTTGTTTTTGAAAAGTATTATATAGTCATATTTTTTTGTCAGAAAATTTTGGTAAAATAATTTGACATGTTCGTTAACTCTTAAATAGATGAGTGATTCTTACTACTTAATTCTATTCAATAATTCTCTTTAGTTTTAACTAAATTTTGACGAAAATTTTGACTTTCTTTTTAATTGTACAGCATTATTCTTTGTTTTGTTTTTGGGTGAATGGTAGCCCTTTCAACTGTCTCCGCCAAGTTAAATCAAACAGGTTGTGCACGAAGTTTGTATGTGACTAGAGAGAGAAAGAAAGAGATGTAATAGGATTAGTTGGTATGTGCAATTTGTTACAACCAAACTCATTCTATATACTCACACTATTTTTCTTCATCTTATATTTGTTTTTGTGCTATTAAGTTTATTTTTATATTTTTTGAGTACCTTAACTAGTGTCCAAAAGATATTATTTAAGAAATATTTTTTATTTTTTATTTTAATAAATAATTATTTAAAAAATAAAATATTGAATAATTTGTGAATTATCAAAATGTTAAATGATTCTATTTTTTTAATAATTTATATTTGTAATTCCTTAACTAATACATTCAAGGCACTTGCTAACAAAATAACAAATGTATATTTTTTTTATATATAAATTTATGTACAGTTCAATAGCTTTGTATATTAATTGTAAGTTCACTCACATGTTTACTTTTTTTTAGTTATACACCAATTTTTTATTATTAAATTTACTTTTTTAAGTTATGTAAAGTCACATTAATATTTTTTACATAAATTCATAAGCAATTTAATAATTTTGTGTATTGAAATTTATATTACCTCCTATAGTTGTATAATTAGAAATTTTTTAATGCAAATCGTTTGTAGATATACATGTGTGTATGATCTATTATTGAGCAACTGTCCTGCATTCCCGTTTGTATCCCTGATATAACTCAAGCAAACTACATGGAGAGAGGGAAGGAGGGAGAGAGCGAGGTCGGAAGTTGAGCCTAAACTTGTTAATTATCTAAAATACGATATCACATCACATTAAAAAGTACAATATATTTAATTTTTATCTACTATTATTAAAAACTTTTATATTATTATTTAATCATATCTTAATTTATCATTAAAAGAGTTTAATATTTTAAATAATTATTATTATTATTATAATTAAATTTATTTAATGATGTAATAATATATATGATTAATTAAATGATAATACAAAATTTTTTTATAATAACAATACATTAAAATTAAATATTTTATAATAATATACAATAGACAAAACTTTAATTTTAGTGTTTGGTATTTTTCATAAGAGTAATATTGCAATTGACAAAGTTTTCATACTTTTTTTAAAAAAAAAGTAATTAAGTTAAGATGATTATTAGGCGTACTTTTAGGAGAATCTCTAATTACTCTTTTTACAAGACAATAGACAAAGTTTTTAATAAAGCACTACCTATTATATCATTATTAAATATTTTTATTCAATAGTTGACACGTGTTAAGTGAGACTTACACATTTTTAAGTAAAAAATATTATTCTTACAACATTTTCTCTCTATCATTCATCTACATTTTTTTTTATGAAAAAAAAGAAGAGCAAAAATTTAACAAAAAAAAAAGAAAGTGTAGAGGGAGAGTATGAAAAAAAAAGGCATAAAAATAACATTGTCATTTTTAAATTTTCATTAAAGTTACAATAATGTTCCTTTCTTTTACACCTTCCAATTTGGTAAAAAAAGAGAGAACTCATTTCCTAAAACCTTTCCAATACTACCGTATATGTTTTTCCTTCCATAAGTGGAAGGTATTAGAAAGAGATGAATAAGCAAATATGTATGAATAATTTTACTGTCAAGTTATATATATTTTATTATCATGTTATATATAATATAAGTAAAACTAAGTCATATAAGTTACGTGAATTTAATGATAATTCAAAAATTTAAAAAAAAACGCAATCTTCCTGTTACAATTAATATTCAATGCTCGAATTAAGAAGATTACTATAATTTTTAAGATCTTCCTAGGCTAAAATTGTTGGGATTACTAGGGAATAATAAAAACGCAATCTTCCTGGTACAACTAATATTCAAGGCTAAGCTATTAGATAGTTAAATCGAAAGATCATTCGTTTTTATTATTCAAGATACTAATAACAGAGGAAGCTTATTTGTCACTAATTAATAACAGCCCTGTATAATTTAGTTGGATTTATGAAAGCATCACATATGGGAAGCATACATTTTGATCACAAAAGGTGTACTGGAAAATTTTGGAGTCAGGGTCGTTGCCGATTGATAAATTCTCCACCGACGCCCCCACCAGAACCATCGCCTATCCTACCACCCCCTCCACCACCAAATCCTCCATTTCCAGCGCCAGTGCCCCCACCAGAACCATCGCCTATCCCACCACCCCTCCACCACCAAATCCTCCATTTCCACCGCCAGTGCCCCCACCATAACCACCGCCTATCCCACCACCCCCTCCACCACCAAATCCTCCATTTCCACCGCCATTGCCCCTTCCATATCCACCGCCTGTCCCACCTCCAGCTCCACCTCCACCACCAAATCCTCCATGGCCATTTCCAGACCCATACCCACCTCCAACTCCGCCCCCAAAACCAGGTCCACCACCATACCCTCCACCGCCACCCAAGCCACCACCGGCACCACTGTCATACCCACCGGCAGCGCTGCCACCTAGCCCTCCACCATAGCCATGAAAATGGAGAAAGAATGTCTTCTCGTCACCAAATCCACCAAACTTTCTGGCACTACTCGTAACCAGGCCGGTAACTGCACCAAGAAAAGCAAGCAAAAGCAACTTGGAAATCATGACTACTAAGGACAATCTTGTTTGATATAAAAGATGGTGCTTAGAGACATGGAATTTACAGAAGCTCCAGAGCTCATATATAAGGAGAGAATTGAGAAGTTGGGGGTTAGCGTGAAGGGGTGAAATTTTGCCAGTACCCCATGTCACACGTTATCCGTGCTCGAACAGCTACTGGCGGCACTGCCTGCTGAGTGCTTCCCTTAATAGTTTCAGGACTCTAGTGGGGGCTGGTCACTACAAGATCTACCCTGTATATGCTATTGCTACGTAGATGAATCGCTTGTCTTCGAACAATCATCATTTTCATAAAGAAGAAGAAATTGTACCACTAGTCTAGAACCAATAAGATCTCCATATGACTCTATCTAAATTAAATCCTCACCCATCTCAACTACATAAATAAGCGTCAGTGGCGGTGTTTATCATAAGAAATAGGAAATTTTTCACAGAATAATTAGATATGCTTATTGAGTCTTGCATGAATAAGTAATATCGACTACTTTACTATTTTTTCGGGTTATATAGCATTACTTATGAAAAAAAAAAAGTCTAAGGAAGTGAATATACCTCCAAAACCAGCAAACAAAATGGGAGCAAATTACCTCCAAAACCAGCAAAGAAAATGACAACAAATTGGACAAATCAGCCAGACATACCCAACAGCCGAAATTGTAAACATTAAACAAAAACAGTACAGCTATTGCTACAGTCATGTAATTAAGGGGGGACAGAGAATTTAGGATACAGCAGGGCATTGTTACTATCAACTATATACTAATTAATATTACGTTCTTAGCTAGTGCGCTCTCTACTTCTGATCATGTGGGCACAGGTGAACTGAACTAGCGTTAGTGTTACAATTTGTTCAAGGGTCATGTCACATGTGCCTAATGTATTATTAATGTTGTAGCTCTAGGCCTAGGAGATATACAGGTCAAAGAAGGGCTGAAAGGCCTGTTGTAACTATGGGCATGATTTTAAGTGAGCGTGAGCTCAAGAGAGACATGATTAACATTATCTGAAGTGGGCTCGCTCTGATTCAAGGATGGAAGTAAACCTCTTGAGCTCATTGACAGGGACAGTACGTCTTCACCCACTCTCTCTAGTATCGCACTTGTATCTGCGAATCTTTGATGGTCGCTTTTGTAACTAGCAGCCCCTAGTGACAACTTTTCAGCAGGATTTTGTTTTTCCTGAAAAACAAAATGGAATGAACTGCTTTCAACTGTGTATATTATCTTATAATCTGTCATTTAATTATGTGCTACTAAGTGGATGATGCATTGAGAGGAGGGGGTTAATTACTTGGACTCTCTGGCTTCTAAGAAGATCCTCGAAGATGATGTAGGTGTGTGTCTTCTGCTTCTCGCCGTTACAAGTTATAATCGATTCACTCCATTGGTTCCCATTGTGAGACTCTTGCTCATGACGATTCCTGGCATATTGGTAAAGAAAGAGAATAAAATTGAGTTGCTCGCAACGTATATATATCATAAACTTCATTTCTCATTTTCCTGTTTGATTCTTGTTTTCAAATTAAGTGCATATATATGATCGTTATATTTTCCTAATTTTAATTAGTTGTATTTGCATATGGAAGATATTTTCCGTTCAGTAATTAATTTTCAGTCTATATAGAAATGTCATTAATTGAAATAAACTTTTTAAACTTTTTTAGTGCCATTTTATTTACCGTATTCTATTTTGATTCTAGTCTTAATTTTTTTCAATTTTTTAAATAATTATTCTTATGATATAATAATCATAAAAGTATGATTCTATATTCTATGTGAAATACAACTATTTCATCAGAAAAATGGCGGATGAAAAATATTTAACTAATAAGAGCTTTTTATTACATCATAATTAAAAAAGTGTAATTATTTTGTTGTGGAGAGTCATTATTCAAAAACAATAATTTTTTAAAAAAAATAATACGTCAAATTTAAAAATAAACTAAAAAAATGATGCTGATTTGTCACAGTAGTAATTTTGTCTTACTAATTAAGCATACAAGAATATGGTGGAGCCAAGGTATGCAATAAGAAATGTCACACGTCTCAAACAATTATAGGTACCAACAGAAGCCCCCCCCCCCCCCCCCCCCAAAAAAAAGGAAAGATAAATAAATAAAAAATAGAAATACCATTGCGCGAGGATTCTGGCATGCTCTTCCGTATAATGAGTTCCGCAGCTCTCTTGGGGAAGATTCTGTTGGCCGTAGCTTGGGTTAAAGGCTGAGGAGAATGTTGAAGGTAGTAAACCTGTTGCCATCTCATTCTTCTTTGTTGCTGCTAAATATATAGCTTGAAATTCTATCAGAAGAATCCTCATAGTCATAGTCATAGGTAATTTGAGTAACAGCCCAACTGATAATGCATTTTCTTTTGGTAAATGAATCCTATTCTCAATATTAAATAAATATTATAATTTTTTTTCTCAAACGAATAGTTTGACATGATTTTTTCATCTTCCTGGTCACGGAAAAGAGAATCAACCAGTTAAGCTGACGTCCACTGTCTCTGTTTGGTTCCTTTATTTTCTTCGTATATCATATACGTCACCGTATATGGATATTTTCTTTTTGAGTGTTCACAGATCCAATTTCCCCTATTGTACCAAACAAAAAGTCTAATGTCCTCTTCTTCCTCCGTTAGAAGATGCATACATGTAGTGTCTCTGTGGCATGAGTACATGCATAAGTAACTGATGTACAGTGAAATCATACCTTGAATCATCTGCTCATGCTTCATGCTCCTGTACATCTGTCAACAGGGAACTTAGACTTTAAATTAGCTATGAATATGGACGATTTTTATAATGTATTTTTTCTTTTTCTTTTTGGTTTAAACAGAAAAGAAAGAGCGACAGAAAGAAAGAAAGAAAGAAAGAGAAAAGCAATAGGTGAACAACTGATAACGCATTTTTCATCCCTTTTTCTATGTCATGGGGAAGAGTACCTGAAGGTGGCTTTTAACATGAGATATAGTGAGCCCCTTCGCATTCATCAGCTGTAAAACCAACTTGGGTGTGGCTCCTGCAAAATCCAAATCCATACCCACAGCATTAAAAATGTTCAGGAATCGAACGAAGCAATTAATAACTAAGCCTAAGGTTTTCTTAAGATAGGTATCACCTCTTTTAGGTGGGAAAATTAGAGAGAAATTAATTGAGAGTGAAGGAAAAAGAATTTAAACAATGTTCATATACATAAAAATGTAAGAGAGTGTACTGTCTTCTCCTCCAAGCCTCTGAACTGCATGCAAGAAACAGCGGTGGAGATCAGGTGTCCAGCGAAGCCGAGGCATTTTGGAGCGAACATAAGGCCTAACCATAGGCGTTTTGAGGCTTATCTCTGGAAGTTGATGAGAACCGAAACGCTGGCGACTAGCTCTCATCTCAGATGGCTGTGAAGGGTTCTCAACAACACTGTGAATAAGAGAAGAAGAAGAAGACGACGGAGTTGGGGTTGGTGTTGGTGTTGGTGTTGGAGACCCTTTGAGAGAGGTCTCACCTTCAGCCTTCATTGATTTTTGTTTGTTTTTTTCTTGAGGTGAGGAAAGGGAGAGGGAGAGAAGGTGGTCTATGAAGAAACAAAAGAGAATAAATACCAAGCAAGACTGTGTTGTAGAAAGGCTTGTCCTTTTGTGCAGCTTTTGTTACCCCTCCTCGAAGGGTCAGTTTAGTCCTGCAGAGTTTCGATGGATAAAAGGAAAACTTGGGACACGGAAACTCAGAAACCAAATTTTGTTCAAAAATGCCTTCATGATTGAGTGAAAATGAAAGGTTAAAAAGTGAAAGGCCAGTTCCATCACAGAGGTCTTTGTGATATCATTTTCTTAAGACATTCCTTGGGTCTTTTCCAGACATTCTTTGTCTCTCAAGGAAAAGAATCAGCTGTATACTAATTTATTATTATAAGTACTCTTGAACACCACCACCATGCCAATATAAATAGTACTACTAGAGGTGAGGGCAAACTACATAGCCAAATACTGCCTGATTGCAGAAAAAAAAAATAGCATGCCTCCTTATATTTAATTAAATTTTATTTCTTTTTTTATTAGTTTTAATGTAATCAAATCCCACCGATGTTGATTAATTATTTTTCATCTTAAATTCCTTCATTAATTAATTATTCCTTAACATATTTCCTAAAATTAAGAGGATAACAAACCCCAAAAAAAAAACTTATGTCAACTAGGGAAAAAAAATCCCAAGTCAAATTAACCGCAACTTGCATTCTGTAACTAGTGAGCCATCTAACATAATTCTAATAAAAAGAAACAAAAATTGTTAGGGAATTAAAACTCACATAAAAAAAACTTCAAAGTAACGCTAACAAAGTAAAACCTTGGAAACAAAAATAACAACAAAGTAGTAAGGAAGTTGCTGTCTCAGAAAGAATAAATGAAGTGAAGACAAGGTCAAATATAGAGCACAAAGGGGCATGACATAAGCAATATTGAATGAATGTCCCAAAGAAACCAACAATACCCCCTGCTATCCCTCTTAATTATAAAGGCAAGCCAATACATTTCAAAGACAAAGAAAGTTTCTTTCATTCTGGACACCGAAAGCTCCTTATATTGGGGCCAGAGATTTTGGCTCGCACAGTCACAGGTTGGGCCAATGAGGAGAGGACAGGTGGTGCCACGTAGACATGCTTCGCATGTCGGGGAATCCTCCCAAGCTTAGACTTCGGAAGGGAGTTGCCATTGGTGGGCATGTAAATAAGCATGGAGATTGGTGGCATGCATGGAAATTTCTGCAGACAAAGCCAAAATGGGTGAAGCCCAAATGGGAGTGTCGGAACGTGACCTCTCTCCATGGCGATGCTGACAGAGAGAGAGGCTGTGGGTAACGCAAACGCATGCAGCAGAGAGGCGGTTTCAAAATGGGGAATATTACCTTGGAAGGATTAGCAGAAGCAAGGACAGGTGTTTTGTGGTTTCGTAAGCACAAAGCCACAGAGAATAAATGGCATGGGGAAGATGGAGAGCAGATGATAAGCTTGTCTCAACTCAGGGAACCCTCACTCCTCTGTGGTGTGGTGTGGTGTGGTGTAGTGTGGTTTGGTTGCTTACATATATATGGTATCCGTTTAATTACCTCATGAGCCAGTATTCGGTCGTCTTCAACGGTTAAACTTCTTTTACTTTGAAATTTGAATCCATTTCGTTCTTTTCAATTAATATTACGATTACATCCAACTGGTTTTTGCTTTTCAATCCACAGCCATTAATTAGGAATCAATGGAAGTCCTTGAGTGCACCACCGAAGTGCTTGCCAAAGGAAGTGGATTGAGATTGATTGATTAAGATTTTTTTTTTTACTATCAGTAATGTTATTTACACATAAAAAGTTTTTCACATAGGTCAAATAACTCTCATCACCACCATTCAATTTTCTTTCTCTTTCTTTCTCTTCTTTTTCTTTATCTCACCATCAATAATGGCCCACGTTTCCTTACGTGAGTTATGTAGCAAAATTTTATTGTGGAACAAACATTTCTCTTTTTGACAAAGGAAGTGTGTGACTTGGTGAGTTGGGGTGATAAAAGAGAAGATGAGATAATGTAAAAAAGAAAGGATTTAATTATAATTTACTTTTATTATAAAATTATTATTTAATTATATATTAATACATTATTAAAAGATATTGATTATGATAATAGTTATATTAAAAAAGTTAAATTATTATAAATAATAAACCAATACATAATTAGACGGTGGTGTAAAAAATTTTATATTAATAATAGATCAACATTAAACTAAAAAAAATAGTTTAACTTAGATCTAATTCGAGATAAAACATCTCAACAAATTTTAAAGTTACTCGAATTATGTTCTATGAAGATTTTACTATTGTTAAAATGGTCAAACAAAGAACCATTAACATTATAAGGATATAATTAGTATGAGTAAACATAATAATAAAAGAAATAGAACCATCGAATATTCTAACCTTATAGTAAATCGCTCGCATTGCTCTAGTGCAAAATTCAAGTTGCCCTCAAGACCCTTAGCGTGCCTAAATTAGAAACGTAATTCGTGCCTAGTATTAGGTGGCACGTGAATTCTACTCTAAAATTTGATAGCAAAAATAATGCCCATCATAAATATTATCTATACAAGAAATTAAGAACAATTCCTAAATTAAGTAGTAATCAATTCGCTAATCATCTTTTGATATACATGGCTAATTCTCATTCTTTTTCCCTTACACTCATTTTTTCAGCCCTACCTGAGATAAGACATTTTGAAGCACCACTTTATTCTCTCTATTCATAGTAGCGCTTTTTTTTTTTTTTTCGCTATATCTTTCACATATTAACCTAACTTACACATATGAATGTTAAATTGATGAGAAAAGAATTTATCGGCTATGCTAGTTGACAGATTTTCCTTTTTCACTTTTACTTAATAAATAATTAGTTCTTATAGTTTCATTCAATTTTTATTTTAGTCCCTATAATTTTTTTTTTGTATATTAGTCCCTATAATTTTACTCATTTAGATTTTGGTCTTTGAAGGACCAATACCTTAATAATTAAAAATTATAAGGATCGATCTATTATAAAAATAGGAACCAAACAACTTAATAAATAGAAATTACAGAGACTAAAATCTAAATGAGAAAAAAATATAAGGACTAATACCTTCATAATAAGGATCAAAATCTAAATGAGTGAAATTATAAGAATTGATATACAAAAAAAAAACTATAACGACTAAAATGAAAATTGGGTAAAATTATAAAGACTAATTATTTATTTTAACATTTAATTTATGTGTTTGCTATTAACGTGTTTCTGACTTCTGCACACTATTTGGGATAAAATTATGTACTTTGGCAACAATCACTATTTTATTGAATAACTAAAGCTGCACAAGAGTGATAATGAATTATGAACGACAAAGTCATGGTGGCAGAAGAATTTTGTTCATCTTTGGAGCCACCGATGCAAACAAGTTCAGCATTACCATCAATTACTCGAAGACCATAGCCGTAAAATGGCAATATAGACAAGGACAAAAGTTTCACCCTATTTCAGAATCAATATTCTAATTTCCCAAGCACCTAATAGGACAGGAAGAAGCATAAAATATTTGGGTGCGGATAGACCCAATAGCACTAGAACTTAAGGCTGTGAACACTGAACAGAGATCGAATAACAGTTTTAATTTTGTAATATAAGAGAAAGGCATTTTAGCACATATGGTGGTAAATATAAAAGTTCTCAAAGAAATTAAAATGCCACGATATTGGGCGCAAGTAAGGCCCTTATGGCAGAGAGATGAACTATCCCTAGTTGTGGTCCAAATTTGCACTAAACAATAAAGTCTAAGGGAAAACATAAGAAAAATGTTTCTTACACACTAATATTTTGACAACATTTTTTTGCACCTTGTTTGGGAAAAAAAACATAGACAGAGGATGTGTTGAAATGTGTATTTATTTTGTTTTATTATTAAAAAAAATGGTATAAAAATAGTGTAATAAAAATAGTATACAAATAACATTGTTAAAATTATAATTTGAAATCAACAAGTGTTTGATGCAGCAGTAAGCGAAGTATGCTTCTAAAAAGAGGATCAAAATTTAGACTCTAAAAGTGGCACTTATTGGGAGGGCCTCCAATAACAATGCCTATAGGAGAAGGGTGGAAATACTATTATGGATAAACAATTATAAGCTTCATCAATGCTATTCTCTGATTAGTGGAAATGGGTGGTTCTTCTCCAATCATCCCTGCAAATAGCATCTAAGGTCTCTAGCAACTTTGCTCGTGGACGACGCGACACCTAATTTTCCAATTTCACTACTGACCCAGTCTTAGTGCACGTACACGAAAAGATATCTTTCGTCCCCTTCTTTATTTGTTGTCTTGGCTATTCTATACATGCTTGTTAACTGTTGTGGTATTAATTTTAACCATTCCCATTTATATCAGCTATACTTTCAAGCATTGGAGTGATACCCAATATATCGAATTTTGATTATTTAGGCGACTAGCCGCCAAATATGCTTGAGGTACTAATTTTAGAATAATCATTTTCATTTATATTGGTTATACTCTCAAGCACTTCAATTCTTCAAATTCAAGTTATCCTTTTAGCTATTTTTAATTATTTGATTGGCTGAGTATCCATTATTTGTCATTATATCTGGAAATCACGAGCCCTTTCCATTTGGGTTACTTTAGCATACATTTAGGTTATACTGTGATCCATTTTGGTTGTTTGATTGACTGCTTCACACAAATTTGGTTCATGTACTACATTCGAAAATATCCACCTCCACTTATGTGGCTTATTGTACTGTACATTTTGGTGATCACATCACATTTGTTGAATTTAGATCACGGGTATGTTTGAGACTTTGAGCCAATGCTGGGAGTGTCGAGTAACAGGAATGTTTGAGCCCAGATGTAATTGGGACAAGGGTATGGTATGTACTTAATTGATAAATGCTGAACTTTTCTTCTTCAACCATTTTGATTTGTTATTACTTATTACATGGAAGTTCATACCATATACACAAGCAGATGCTGCATCATCCAAAACAAAACAATGAGACCAAGACATCAATAACTCGAAGCTCAAGGTGAGCCTGTTGACGGTAAATTTCCCGCATGTATACTATGAAAGTACTCAGCCCACATCAACAACAATATGCCACCCTCTCGTGACAGGAGTATATGCACCTACCTAAATTAGAACTTGGAATGGCCTTGTGTCGCGTCCTCTCGCCTGCCACAAAGAAGTGCAATCTTTGGGACCGGGTATTCATCTCTCCATGAATTCGAAGATGTATATACCCTGAGGTAGAAGTGCTGCCCCAAGTACTGCCTTGCCCAATTCCCAGACCTTATGTTCCACATTCCCACTTTGTCCAGGGCCATGTAGATTGCAGTCCATGACCTAGGGTACACCTGAGTTCAATTAGAAAAAAACAAAGAAGAAACCTTTAGAATAGGTTGTGGAGCAACTACAGCTCTTGTATCACGCACATATAGTGTTACAAATAATAGGACACTCTTCCGTGGTTTTTCACCTGAGTGGCGCATCTTGCAACAGTGTCTCTCAGATTGTAGCGTGCTCTACTTGCAGGTGTCCACTGTCCGCTACCAAACCTAATCATCTCTCGCAAGATGAGATGCCAGATATCTAAGATGCAAATAAATATGGAATCATGGTTAATTAGTGATTAATATTGGCATAAGCTTACCCTACAACAAAGAAGGAACAACCATCAATATTCCACGACTGCACAGAATTCTCCCAATTTTGGAAGACAATCTCCACAAATTCATGGAAATTGACTCCCATGACAGAAGTTTGGAGGTAGGCGTTGCCCCCGGTAGGGTTGGTGGGAATGCTTCCAACATAGAAAACTCCAGGGATGTTGAAGAAGTCAGCTAGTTTCAACGGGGTATCTGGTGCAACATATGAGACACTGTTGACAGCATACCTCTGCTTGCCATTGATAAAAGGAGCAGAGTTTGCAAGAATTATGGTTCTAGTGGGGTTGATCAATCCGTAGTGGGTTTGGTCTTGGTCCACTTGCCGTCAGGTTCCGGCTGTTTTGAGCAGCATTGAAACAGAACATGAGAAAAAAAAAAGTTATTGGTTAATTAAAAAGCACTGGCTATATTCCCGTTTCTTCAAGATTGCTCTTAATAATACATTGATCATATTCCTCAAGATGGAAGAAACAGCGACTCCCACTGAATATCGATTTAGTACTTAAAAGGCAACAACTTGCATATCACTCTCAAAGTTTTGTGAGCACTAAAATTGTTTCAAACACGACAGGCAGAAGGTGTTATAGTACATGGAATTACTTCCAATAAGGAAGCTTTATGTACATGAAAATCCCAATAATTATAGGCTTCAAATAGAGAACAAGTGAACAAATAGTACCGGATAGTTCTGGCCTGAAGGACAGACGAAGCAATATCAAGGGTAGGCCCTTGGGGAAGGGGACCAGATACCCCTTGCGTGAATTGCTGTAGTGAAGAATTGCAGTTGTTGTGCGTAACCGTTTGGTAAATCTTGTAGAGACAACGATGTAGAAATCCTGGGCAGGCTGATCAGCTGTGACCAGCACGGAATAGGATTGCCCGAGATGGATGTCAAGGGAAGAATAGGTGTTCTGGAGGTTATGAGATCCTTCTACCTCCACGAGTTTCATCTTGTGCCCCAGGAATCTCAAGTTGATGGATGTTGTGAGCCCCACATTTGATATCCTGAATCTGTAAGTCTTACCTGCAGATGGCATATTGAAGCAATGATGCCATAAATGCATGCGTTTGAAAATTCAGAGACATAAACGTTAATAGTTGTAGCAGAGTATGAGGAAGTTCAGCAATAGTTAAACAAAAATGGCAACCAACCTTGATCAACAGTGAATGTGTTACCATTCCAACCACGTCCATTGAAAAGAAGCCCATCAGGGAAGGGAAGATTATGACCACTATCCAGAAGTTGCCTCAGTTTCTCTAATAACACAGAGAAACAACGGGTGAACTGGTTAAGTATTAAGGGGTGCACGAGGAGAGGATGTGAAGGGAAGAAATTGAAACAAATGCAAAGGGTTTACACAATGGTCTGTCTTGAACCAATCTCCAGCAAGTATGGTGAAGTCCCATGCAGGAGGAGGAAAAGGAACAGGAATCAGAGGACGGCTCCAAATTCTGAGGCTACCGAATCCTCCTGCAGCTTTATGCATTCCAAGAGATGGGAAGTAGAAAAAGCTACCGATCTGGTCTTTCACCTGGAGAGCATAAGTGAAGTTCTTCCCAGGTGGGATTGGACAGTTTGTGCCATAGACTCCATCCTGCCATGAGTTCCTCCTATGCTGTAACCATTCCTGCAGAAGATATGTTAAGCTCATCCAATTCCAACAAACTAAATCATTCACTTAAATTAATCAATGTTCATAAATCATTGGTAGGCTTGGATAGAGAACGTTCCTATGGAAAAAGGGAAAAACATCCATCCTGGAACATACAATCATTCCACGAAATGCGATTAAGTTTGCTATAAGAAGTTGCATTTTAAGTTGATCCGCAGAAAGAACCGTGCTCATTATACAAGAAACAAACACTCACGTTCAACACCAGTTTAAGTTGAACCCTTGGTCAAGTTCATGCTAAAAATATTAATTATGATGAATTTTACGCTCAATAAATTGGCATGAGAAAGGTAATGAAAGAAGTTTTATGTTTGCAAGGTTGGGCAGAAGTCTGTGAATGCATAATGAATTCAAAATGCAAACACGATTTTACAAATCAACAGTGTTCTGTACGTCCATGATCTGACACCATTATATTGACAATCCCCCTCCTCCCTCAAAAAAGTTCGACATACAGTAAATGAGCTCTGTTCAGATTTCAAATCATTCACAGACTTCTCTTTTTGACACTTTCTTACAGTAGAGACATGATGAAATGCTTCATATCAAACGAAACAAAAGAAATGAGGTGAGTTCGGATTCTTCAGATTGGGGAACCAAAACTTGCATTGTTCCCTGCCTGTTGTGTTAGAGTAGGAAATATGTCAACTTTTATTAGCACATGTAGCATTATCCTAAAGATGTTTTGTTTAGCATCCACAGTCTTAGCTCACTTGGTTGGAAACTTTCTTTGTTGAGTTATGGAGTCTTTACTCAACCTTACCAATAACTGGCATTACAGTTAAGACATCTAGCATATGTTAGGTGGCATTCATAGGTTGCAAACTACTCAAATAGAATATTTTGATAACATGGATCCATGCAGCTGCTCAAATAGAATATTGTAGTGTATGAATCCCTTTTCTGCAATCAGTTATAGAGTCATAATTCGTGCATTATTCAATATGGAACTGACATTTGACCATAAATCACTATTCAAAATGGAATGTAATTCCTAATTTGCTGTTTGTTAAAGAGTGGATTTACAATAAAAAGAGCAATTCGACCAAAGTGGCCAAAAAACACAAGCAAGCCTGTGTGCTCCCATTTATTATAAGATTTACCCCCTTCTTCCTGGGCTAAGGCTATAAGATTTTGTTCAACTACCACGTTAACGTCCTAATTAATCAAATATGCCAATTTATGTGGGATCTGAACATCTCTGTATCCAAGGAAAATAGTGCCTTCTGCGGAAAGAAGAAGTTCACGTGATCTATCTGAAAAGATAGACGGGAAAAACATATTATTGCGAGATTAAAGGGTAGAAACTTCTAATGGTTGTACTTTTATCTGGTAATCAAAGATTCATTATTAATAGCATACATTCTCTTCTATCTCACTTTTGCAGAAAGGACCGTTTCAAGGACAGGGATTAGATGAACAAAAGCTCGACTATAGGAGTAATATAAGATTCAAGAAATGTAGCATGAAATGAGGAATGGTTCTCCAAGGTAGTTATACACACTAATTATCAAGTTGTCATTTGTAACGGCGTCTATATGAGGCCCTGGGAATTGCCTAGTAATCAAGATTCCCTGCAAAATAAAAAACCAAGAACCACATTGAGCCCAAAAATCTTTAACAAGGACTACCCATCAATTTGTTCGGCATAAATGAAAAGAAAATGTATTTCTTGCCCACGGGAGCAGGATCAGAAAATCAAATTCTCGGGGAGGTTTCAGGAAACAAGAATGGCAGTTAGTTACTTGCTACAAAGAAGAAAGTGAACGAGGTATAATGGAAAAGCACCTGTTGCTTAACGCCAAGAGGGTAGATATCACCATAGGTGACCTTCCAAGTGAAGAACCTATATGGGTCTTCACACTTGACGCCAGTAAAAAGGAACGTAACAAGAAGAATGAGAGAAGAAAGAGCATTGCATGCTCTCATTTGTGCATACACTTTTCTTCCCCCCCCCCCCCCTCCCCACTATCAGGGAAGGGCTTGCTTGGAACTTGACAAAAGACAAAAAAAGAGTGTTGTTATTTGTGAAGCTCTAGATCTGAGGCAAAACAAAGATTTAGCGGCAGTTAATAAAGAACCTACAAGATATCTTCTTCTTACAAGAAGAAACGAGGGAGCAGTAGCAAGAGCATTCTTTGGGAGGGAAAGCAAAGAAAGGCGGAATGAATCCGTTGTCAGCGCCTCAGAGTTGAGAGTCAGCGCATGGGGGACCGTGTTGATCCGTGATCATATTCGGGTGCGCTGCAGGAGAGTCAAACTGCGTCCAATTTTTTTTTTGTTTTCTAGATTTCAACTGCGTCCAATTTTTTTATTAATCAGTTAATGTCGAAGTTCATGAATTACCCTGCTCGGTTCACATTCATCTGACATTCAAATTAATATTAACTGCTAACAAAATATTAACAGTACAGCTCAAATTAAAATAATTCAAATAATAATAACTGAAAAAAATTAATACGGTGCCTTCATTTTTTTGTTTAATAATTCTTTTCCCTTGGTGGTTGAAGTTAATAGTCATGTGTTAGTTCTTGATACTTGCAACATGTTCGGTAACAGTTTGTTTTAAAAAAAAATTATTTTTTTAAAATTATTTTAAAAAAATTTATATTATAAATGATTTTGATCATAAAATAAATTAATCTAAATACACTACTAATAGACTGCTTCTACATTGCAATATGAATTTCTAGTGTAAACTCTAAATTTTCTTTATGTAAAAATTAGATGATTGTGATTATTTCAGTTTAAATTCAAGTTATTCTATGTTTTATCTCTTCTTTGTTAAATCAATATTTTTGCCCACACACAAACTCATATTTTCTTGTTTTAATTTTTTTCTGGATGTTCTCTTCATTTTCTTATTGGATAACTTTAAAATGGTAAAATAGTAGGGTGGGAATTCACTATAGTATTATATCAACTCATGGTGAGTGCACAGTATCACCCGGGGGTAGCTCAGTTGGGAGAGCGTTAGACTGAAGATCTGAAGGTCGCATGTTCGATCCACGCTTACCGCACTTTTAAAATTTTCCTTGGTCTTTTTTCATCCTGTTACTCACAGAGCTGAGAGAGCATTGGTGACGCTGGCTGACAGTAAGTGGCTATGCAAAAAGAGATGCATCACTATGCGACAAGAGAAAGAATATCGAATTTAATTTGATTCTCAGCGGTACCATACACCATTCCCATATTGGCAACGACTCACATAATATTTTAGGTTATGTTTATCTTTTTCTTTTTTGCGCGATCCAGTAATAGTATAGTAACCGATTCCATAAATTTATGAAATTTCCCAAACTAAATAATTTATTTATCTTATTATTAATCAAGAATTTTGTATATAGCCAGACCGACCCTCACAAATTGCATATACTAATTTGTTAAGAATTAATGGGATTGCAGGTGTGTTTTGGGAAAGATTTTTTTTTTTTTAGAAAACAGTTTTTTGTGAAAAAAATATTTTTAAAAAAAATATATTTGACATTATTTATATAAAATAGATTATAATCTGTACTTATTTTGAATATATTGAAAATGACTTTTTTAAGCTAATTTTTAAATATTGTGATTATAATTCATTGATTACAATTTATTTTAACTTAAATTTATCATATTCACCCACTCATCAAATATTATATTAATCTAAATAAATTATTTCATATCTTTTTTAGTAATTTATTACATAAAATTTAGTATTTTATACAATTTAAACAAAACATATTATTTTAAAATTTCTTTTTAGTTAACATATTTAAACATAAAATTAATTTTTTATAATTAATTTTAAAAAAATAAATTATACATAAAATCAATTATTAAAATAATTTCTTTTTATAATTATTTCAAACACACACCAGCTATGTTGAAACTATTTTCCCACACACACACCCCAATACTCGTACAAACTGCAGTCCAAAGGAAAAGGCCAGTTAGTGTCAAAACGGAAAGCGAGATTCATCATGAGAGGCCAGTATGTAAGCCTAAAAATCAGAAACTGACTTCTGGTGTTCGGGGAAGGTTATATTGGATAATGGTTTGGTGAAGCTCACAACATTGAAAACCTCAAGGATATCTGAGAGGAATGGACAACCTTCTAGATTCCAAGTCAAGTGAATCCCGTCGAGGGTATTGTTTGAAGCACAGTAAAATACATCTAGATCTAGCTTTATAATTGTTACAAGATGCACAAAAGCAAGTCAAATGCTACATGCTAGGATCATTTCACTAGTCTAAATGATGAACTGTGTTATAGGAAATGGCAATCTTAGACAATGTATTACTATGAAACTTTATTGATATGATGACTAGTTAGACAATCAGTAAAATCTTCTAATAGGTTTATTTCTGATTTTGGTACGCTTGTTCCAAAATCAGGACACATATGAATTTTACATGTTTAAGATAATATTTTGATATTTGATAATGATAAAACTGGCATTGTAGTGAATCCTGATTTCCCTTTAATACAGAATCAAAGGAGCTGAATACAGTGTAATTCGCCAGAGTAATGACCAAACGCCGCCTATAGAAATTTCATTCAGGAGTACCCTTGATCCATCAATTCCTGGGGCCAAATTACCAGTTAATGTTGAGGTACCTGTTTTCTTGTGAAGCTCTTGTTACTTTTTCTATATCAATTTCTTGCTACATTCTTTTAATATGTTGATGACTCATAAGGTACATGCTGAAGAGTGGTATTTCGGGCTTCTACTGCCATGCAATATATGAACGCCGGACTGGATTCCGTGCCTTTGATATTGCTCATACAAGGATGGCGTTCAAGTTGTGAAGAGAGAAGTATATTTATTTATAAATTAGTTCGAAATTTTTATTTAGTTAATAGTTTTATAATTAAATTGACTACAAGGCAATTTCTGATGAGAAGCAAAGAACAATGCCAGGGGATGGCGGTCCAACCAACCAAGCAAAATCTCACGCTTCATACTGGACCAGCCTGCCTTGCTGTAACTCTCTTGTTTCTTACGGAAGCTAGCAAACTTCATCTCATGCTATTCAAATTAATATTATAAGCTGTAAAGTACTACATGGGAAGATGCCAACTAGTTATGTTCATCTCTGTGAAAGTCAAAACGAGGAATCGGGGGTGGAGGATAAACTGCTAATGGTGTAAATAATGCTTGGCCTGATAAGATGTATTGGACAAACTTCATGCTAAGTGTGCATATCATGTAGTAATTAATTTATCTGTAGTCTTTAATGGGGAAATTGAAATAATCAAGTCTTAAACAACCATTAATAAGAAAGATAATTCTGTTTAGAAATACTACGGGCAGAGTCAAGACTCCATTCAGTCTTTCTTCCCAACAAATGTAAAGAGAAAATTGAAGGGGTAAAAAAAAAAAAGAAAAAGAAAAGTTGACAAAAACACGCTTTTATTAGCACAAAAAGCCGACAAAATCATGGCCCCTCCAACTCAATGGTTGACGGTGACATTATGTTACATATACTACACAAATTAATTAACAAATAAAATTTCCAGAGATAAAGATTTAATTACAAGAACCCCACGAAAAATTATTCACCCTACTTTCTTAAAAGGAAGCATCTATCTTAAGCACTAAGTTTAGACCAGCAGATCATCCACGATCCCTTTTATCCTTTGCTCTAAGAAATTCAAAAGAATCCTACATATTCCCAAAAAGAATGAATTGTTTTGCACCTCACAAAAGGAAAAACAACATAGGGTGGAAAGCAGCAATCAATAAAATGTGCAAAATGTTGTTAATTGCACTTATTTTGATGCTGCTAAAGGTGCTGAACCTTAACTTCTCCCCTGCATTGCTTGTTTGAGTAGAGTTCACTTGCTTTGCCTTGTTGCTCAATTTCTTACTGCATTAAATCGAATGAGGACACACATCGAATGAGGACACACACTTAGGTAAAGAAGCAAGTTGTTAAATTAAAAGTACAAAAAATGTTCAGATTTCGAGAGCATGACATCTGGAAAACAACAGGGCAACTAAGCAGACATTGTTTCTTACCTTCCAGGAAATATACAGCTCCCATGACCTGCAAGGGTGTTCCCCACAAGAAAGGAAAAAATAATATTAACCACAATTGTTACACCTGGAATAGACAACAAGAGAAAAAACATACAAAATTGTGGAGCCCATTTTGCACCGATGGAATATCTATTATCTAAACAGACAGAGAGAAAGTATATTAGCACTCTTGATATATACTTGGGTTTGCAAGCAAGAATACTGTAAGAAACTGCTCCTTCAAGAAATTGAAAAGTAGGAAAATGATAGTGACTACCATACGAAGGTTAGTGTATACTTCGACTTATTTTTTTGTCAAAACAGTTTATAATCAAATTTTTTTTGAAAAAACTTAAAAAAAAACATTTTTTTTCCTAAAACTAAGTTATTGCTAAACATGACAACATGTAATCCAGAAACATGGTCCAGAATCTTTGCACTTGTAAGGGGAAACAGGAACTCTCAGTCAAACCAGCATCCAACTAAGTCATGGGGAGTTTCATGGTTCCCTCATCCCACAAGGGAATGCGATTATTAGTCCCCTCTTTTCACATAAAAGCAGAGCCAAGCTAAAGTGCCTTTGCAATGTGTGGGAGCCATACACAAACGCATTTCATTTCAGAAATCATTACCTCACCACAGTTCCATTTTTTATTTATTTCCCCTTTTCCAATCGCCAGCAGAGTTCCTTACAGTAGTGCACAAGCCTTTTATTTTTCTTAAACAGTCAATTCTCCCATAGAATCATATAAAGTCAGCTAATTAGGCAAAGCAAAACAAGAAGGATTTAAAATGCATAATAATAGCCACATGAAATAGGTACAGAGCAACAGATGTTGGCCTCCCTGTCAAGAGCCTAGCCAAAATTGGTGTCATATTGAAATCCCAGATTCCCCAGATAGCAGTTAGCAACACATTATAATTGAAAATTAAGTTTCTAGCGTAATTGAACTTAATAGCAATATCAAAACTCTAACTGACCCAAAAGACTGCAGAATTGTAGTAGGCACTTACTGGGGTCAGTGGTTGTGATCATAGCTACTCCTTTGAAGTCGCAAGACCCAAAAGCCTTCCCTTCTTGCTGGTAATAGCTATCAAACGCATAGGAAGCATGGTTCTTCACATTATTCGGCTGATAGCAATTCTCACCGGGTTGAATTTCTGAACAATTTGCTTGCCCCGGCCCACACGCCCAATCTAAAGCTGCCTGCAATGTCTTGGAATCGACACCATCCATGGCAATGCAGTACGTCTGATTCGTAGTATCATTCGCAAGAAAAGTCCCAATTCCTGATACATGAAGCAAATAAGCCGGCGTAGTATTCCCATAAAACAGACCCCAGTTGGCCTCCGACACTGGCGGGGACCTCAGGTCCTCGTTGAACAGCTCGTATATATACACACTTGAAGTAGTTTCCGGATGCAAAGGGGTTCCACTACGATCTAAAACATGCTTAATTAAGTTGGAATTGTAAGTGTCTGCGTTCTCTTTGGTCGCATAAGGCTCCTTGGAATCACCCTTCGAAGGCCACCCGGTTTCTGTGACAAGAACCACCACATCTGTGATATTGAGGTTCTTCATGGAAAAATAAGCAGCGTCGATCATGGCGTCGAGCACGTTGGTGTAATGAAGCAGAGTATTGGGATCCACCATTTCCTTCGAAGGCGTCAATGGCTTGAACAAAGAATTGTCCAGAGGAACCACACCCTTGTTCTGCATAAACACATAGTACGGGTAAAAGTTCATCATTAAGGGCGACCCAGTTTTGGAAAGGAACTGAAGCAGAGGGAAGATAACGGAGGAAAGGCTTTGGTTGAAGAAAGCCTGAGAGGGAGGAAAAGGATCGAGAATGATGGATGCGGCATGAGGGGTCGAAATCTTGATCTGATCATGAAGGTTCGAAGCAACCAGGGCACTGTAGAGGGACTGAATAGCAGGGAGAAGAAGAGGAGCCGAAGAGGGCACAGTGGTCAAGACCTCGTCGCCGACAGAAATCCCGGCGATGAGCGTTTCGGGGTAGTAAGCCGCGACATTTCGGCCGATCCAGGAAGCAGCTGTGGTGTTGGAGGACCCAATTGCGAGGAGCTGGTTGTTGGGTACGCCGACAATGACCCGAATCTTGGTACGAGCCAAGGCTCTGAGGATGTCGGGGTCGGCATCGTAGAGACGGACGTGGGTTATCTTCTGCAGCTGAAGAAACGCGACCAGGTCTGAAGGTGATAGCAGATTCGAAACGTCAGTGCCGATATTCACTCCCACAAATGGCTCGCTGTCTTCGTTCTGCTTTTGTTGCTTAATCTGAGCGATAACCGGTGAGGATTCAGCTGCAACGCAAACCCATAAAGGCAATTACAAAAATGGCAAAGAGAAAGAACCGAACAGACAGGATTGGTGCTTGCTTGGCACTGGCAGTGAATTAAAGTGGCAGCCTTTTGCTGTTAATTGATTACCTAGCAGTGAAATGGCAAGTTGAGCGAAGGTAAAGAGCAACAAGGAGAGGATGTGAATCACAAGGTTGAGCTTAGAGTTTGCCATTGAAAAGGGGCTTCAACTTCACTTCCTCATCCTCTGCTTCTGGTTCAGCTGCAGATCCTTGCATTATCTTCTAATAGCTTCTTTATTTTGCTTTTTTGGTTTGAAATCAAGTGGATATTATATGGGTAGGTGTTCTTTTTCTCAGTTTGGGTCACTCAACCAAAGAACCTCTACAGTGTTAAGATTTAAGGGAGGATTGAAAATACTGCTAGCAAATGGGAGTGACTTGGGAGTACTTTTCTGGGATTTTACAACCTTTTTGTGCCCCGGAAGAATCCTTTGGTTCAACTATTGAACTGTCTAAATTAACCTTCTTGATGATGCTTAATGCTCCTGCAACTGAGAAATGAAAATATGATTTTGCGAAAAAAAAAATAAAAAGAAAAGAAAAGAAAACGCTGCAGTCATTGCGGGGGTCCTACTTTTTTATAGGTGGGTTAAGCATTCATTGAAAACATCTTGTATAGTTTAATAATATTATATAACATTTGTATTACAACAATAATAATATAATTAATTGAACACTACGCGTACGTTATTTTTATCATCTCTATTAAACAGGAGCTTTTTTCATTATTTTAATATAATATATAAAAGTAACACCGGAAGTGGAAAGCAATTTCTCAAAATAATAGTTTTTTGGAATATATTTCTCAAATAATCTTAAAAAAATGTTAATAGTGATAAATTTATGATAATGTATGTTCCAGCACCATCATCAATTATATTAAGTTAACAACCATTCTTATTTTTTGAAGACAAGGCAGAAAACAGGAGAAAACAAAAACATTTCACGGGGCTTGAATTTGGTAAAGGGGCTCGGCTTTCTTGGTCAGAGTTTAGGGATTTGCGCTAAAGAGAGCAGAAGAAATGAAGAAAATGGTGGGACTATTATGAACTTTCTGACTATGGATGGGAAATAGTAACAGTGATACTGTAACCCAACAGTTCTGTCGTGGAAGACAATGGCTTTACCTTCATGCACCCAATGATGGAGAACTTACAAAGATGGCTTCTTAAATTATACCAGGACAGGCTGGCTTGTGCGGAGAGACGTTGCTTGTTCACTGCGGCAAACTTTTAATTCTATAAGCTTTCAGAAGCCTCTCTTGCTTTGAACTTCCAGCACGTATGCAGAACAGATGCAAGTTGATAAAGAAATCAATACAATACATTGTATTATATATTTTATTTGAGCAAGCACAAAAGTTAACTAAGATTGAATCACATGTTCATCTAGTACAAGTTCTCCCAAAATTACCAATATCATGACTAATAAGAGACATTAAAACATTTGCCAGTTCAACACCTTTTGCACCCCAACGTGATTGTTAATATATAATTAACTTGTGATTATTAAAAGAAAAAAAAAGTTGGGGAGCAAATATGCTTTGTGGTGTGTGCTTTAAAAAAAAAAAAGAAAAGTTCTCTAAGATATTTATTTTTCTTTACTTTGAACTTTTAGGATATGAATTCAAATGAACAAAAATTTCAGTAGTCACTAAAAATTTATGATTTTTATAAAATGTAGTAAAACTATGCTATCTGCAATAATTGCTTATGACTTTTATACTACCTATTTGTATGATAACGTTCAAGTTTATTGAACATAAAAATGATTTTAAATGAATCTTTTGGCATAGATTTTGGACAAATTTTAACTAATATAGGAGTAGAATGGAAGCATGATCTAAGCGAATGTTTGCTAGTGATCAGAACATGTGAGACTCTGTCAGCAACAAAACAAGCAAGACTCAGAAAACTAGGAGCAGTGGCACTGTTGCTTCGAAAGCAAACAGACAAATTCAAGGGGCTAGGTAACCATATCAGCTAGAATGGCGATGAGTCTGATGAACACAAAATGGAAGACATACACTGAACCCGAATGACAGAACCACATGAGCTCACCCATTACCACAAAAAATTCTTATATAAGTAAGTGTTTTTTTTATTTCATGGAAGTAGAGGCATGACAAATACTTCAAGTCTTACTTTATAGAAGTATATGCATAATAGATAAGCACACTGTGTCAGATTGAATATCATTTTTATACACTTATCAAATAAAAAAAATACTTACTCCGATATGATACTAGAATTTTTTCATTACCACACCACATAATATTGGACTATCACAAGCATCGAATCATCCTTTCACCATTGTCAAATCTATGAATAGCCCGTAATCTATTGCTTTGCTTGCTTGATCTCATAAAAGGAAACTTTCGGCCACCAACATACCACTCGTATATTTGCCACTTTGAAACTTTTGATTTTAGTGACAAATGCAATAATTCGTTAAAGAAAAACAATAATTATGTCTGCTTAGATATCCAACTTTAGATCAACAAAAAGAAAGGGAGGATATTGACATGCCCCAACTCATGCTCACTAAAATACTCTCTTTTTCATTGATCAAAAACAACGCGAGGAATGATGTTGAACCACCACAGTGGGGTTGCAGGTTGCTCAACCGCAGGCCGGCAAGTCTTCCTAAGCCTGTGATAAAGAAAGAAAAGATTAGAACTTTACCTGGAAAAGAGGCAAAAAGCCAGGCCATAAATGCACATAATAATTTACTAAAATGCTGTTGCGATGTTGCAGTTGAAACAGCAGTAAGCTTTTTTGGTTAATGAAGAAAAATGGAATGTGCTATTGCCAAATGAAAAGGGTTGAACATTTTAGCAATCTGAAATGGGAATCGCAGGAGCAACAACACGTGGATTGCTCGTGCATTATATAAAACTTAGTACATACAACATGGAGTAGAACCATCGTTAATGGTGAATGAAATAGCTTTTTATTCTCACTTCCCATCACTGCTGTTTTTGCTGGAAGTAGCACTTTTGTTGGGTAAATTTATTGATATTACTATTTCACTGCTATAATATTTGAAAAAATTGGCTTTCCTAAAAGGGATTTGGGTCCCATAACTAACATAAAATGCCAAGCGCATTTGTGCACATTTTAATAATCTGCATAATTTCTTATCCCTGGAATCTGGTCGTGCATTTACCCTTATAGCTTCATTTTGTCTCTCTTATTAGTTTGCTTTACTTGCCTAACTCCCACGTAAGTTTACTAAGATCAGTGGCATCACATTATAGATACATCTATTGACAACGGTAGCAGATATGTGCTTAATTGGATTTAAATTCATAACAAATACAAAGACTAACGGGCAGAGGGACTTACAAGTGTTATCTGGGAAACTACATTATTCTGTTACTTCAATTGTGTATGATAGCTCTGACACCCAACTAATCAAGCAGTTGCAGTGTTTAGATGATTGACCAGCATGATTGAATTCTCCTGTTTGCCTCCATGCTATGGAAGGCAGAAATGTGCTCCGTGTTCAGCTTCAATTATATCTTCAGAATTATTTTCTATCATTCCCGTCAGGGAAAGAAGTCTTTTTAATGAAAGGGAACAAGGAGAGGTTCTCTTACTTTGTTCTTACTATCAGAGTTAAAAATGGTCAATCCAGATTAAAAAAAAATGGGCCAATTGCCAGTAGGCCAGATCAAATTGGCCTATTTTCTTGGTTAGTTTTTAAGAAAGTTACAAATTTCGAAGTAAGTTACAAATTTCGAATTCTAACGTGGCCGTCTCCATTGATGAGAAAATAAGGGATGTATACATGGATATAATTCTTTGATTTTCTTCTAAGTGTATCGTAAATTTTCGTAAAATTTATCTTATAAAAATTTATTTTTATTTTTATTTGCATATTAAACTAATTTTAAAATAAATCTTTTATTTTGATAGAGTTAAATTTGATTAAAAAATATTTAAAAAGTTAACATATAGTAAAATATTTTACTAAAAAAGACTGGCCAAAACAAATGATAATTTATCATTGAACAGTTTTAACCCGTTCATAATGTGTGGTTAAACATCGCTAGTTCTTGCAAATTTGCTTCACAGAATTTTGGAGACATGTTTTCCTTATCTAATCATTCCATTTAGTTTAGTCTATCATGACTGCAATTTCATCTAATAATATTTGGTCATTGGACACTTTTTATGAACAAATAATTATGTTTTCATAGTCCGTCACCTCCAGCAATTTATGGTATTTTGCGAAGTATGGATGGAGAATAACAGTTACTAAACTTGGCATCCGTTAATGGAAATTCGGTGAATCTAAGAAACACAAGAATTTCATACTGGAGAAACAACATAAATCAACCTCAGACTACTCATCTAGAAAAACAGGAAACCATTCCTCCTCGCATAATGACTACTACAACTATACTTTGAAGAAGATTATCTAAAACTATACAGAGATACCACAGGTAAAAGCCGAGGATATTTGTTTTGCTAATCTTGAGTCAAAACTGCCATTCCCACTTACTACCCCTGTTGTACGAGGGAACCTTCAACGTTACTCAGTTGAATTGAAACCCCAAACAATCAAGGATTTCTTGATGACCATCACCGTAAGGCATTCACGAATGCCATCAACGAATCAACATCTCTCTTTTCCGAAGGGTACTTTATTGGCCGAGAAGAATGTTTTGGGAAAAAGAGTATGGTAGGGAAGCTTCCCAGCTCCAGTTCACGCTTTGCAAATTCTTTCCGCTCCCCATCCGCTCTGAATTTTCCAACCTTCACTCCTGACCCTGCTAACTTCTCTGCCAAATCAACATAAGATTCCTCCATAGCCTGTTGGAATTTGGAAGCAAATATCTCATTAGAGAATGAAATTTTGAAGCAGAATAACATCAGTGAGATAAACTTAACAGAACACGAGGTTCTCGGAACATTATTTACCTGGCAGAAGCGGCACCATGGTGCATAGAGCACGACAAGCCAGGGTTCTTTTCGGTTCTCCAGTTTTGCCAAATTCTCAATTCCAGTCCTGCTCAAGCTGACCACATTCTGGGTGTTGAAAATGTCAGCGACGGTGGCAGTGGCAGTGCCATTTGCATGGGCGACCCCATTGCCATTTCCATTAAGCTGGGCAGCATCTTCCTGTTTAATATTTCCTTTGTGAAGACCACACTCCTTAGCCTTGGCATCCTCCCACCACCACCTTCCCTCCCTTTCATGTTGTCCAGGTAAAACTGGCCTTGTGCATGGCTCACAACCGATTGAAATGTATCCTTGCGAATGCAATGGATTAACAGGCACATCCATGGTCCTAAGGAAGTTCCATATGTCATGACCACTCACATTCGCAACCGGGTTCCACTTTACCAGGCTACCAACTCCACCATCCATTCCCTCAAAAACTGGATCAACCTGGACAACAGGTATTTCAGACCTCGTACCAGGTGACTGATCTTTTCTCTGCCCAGTTATCCATGCTCTGAGACCCTTTAGGGCCCTCCTTAAGGGTCTCACCTTCCTCACTCGGCAGCACTCTTGATGCCCATCCTCATAGAATGAGAAGAGCCCCTTACTTCTTACTAATGCCTGAACCTCAACCGCATCAGGGAACATGTACTCAATGTGAATTCCATAATGCTTCTCAACTGCGTCGAAAAAACTATAAGTTTCTGGGTTTAGTCTTCCAGTGTCCAGACTGAACACCCTGTAGGGTCGACCCGTCAAATGTGCATACTCAATTAAAGCAACATCTTCGGCACCACTGCAAAGGCAAAGCTACTAATTAAAATCCAGATAGCGCAATCGGTAGTTACGAGTTTACCCACTACATGATCTACAAGCAAGTGGCATAGGCATGTAGCACAACTTTGCAATCAGTCAGGTGACAACTTGCATGCTACAAAGTTCAAGCTATAGACTTTGAAATACAACTGGTACATATGTTTAGGAACAGACCTCAGGAACCAGAGCTTATGCGTTACACAACATAAAAACGGCAGAAGTCGTAATTGCCAGCTACATACAAACCATTGGACTCATAGATATCACATCTCTTCTGCGAATTTTTAACTGATTATGTACTTTCAGTGTGGCATGAAAACATGGAAAACATTTAACAAACAAACCATCGCCATATAATAAGTTACCAACTCATTTAAGAAAAGTTACAAATTGCTTGTCTCATCTTTGTCTACGTCGTCATTTAGAAGCTAACATTGCAAGGAAGAGCTTTATGAACAGGAACATTGGTTACTGCGGTGGTAAATTAGAATTTTTCACCTCACCCATTACTTTCGCCAAAATTAACGCAGAAAGGTATTCTTCAAAAGGAATATTTATGCTCATGCAATCTCGATATAGCTCAAGTATCATGCAACAAAATCATTCAAATGTATTTGAAGATCAGTCTCTGTAAAACTAGCAATTGATGAACCAGAATCTACCTGAAGGCAATAGCGATGTCGTTGCCAAATTTCTCGAGGGCCTTATCCATTATTTCAAGAGGAGATGCATTTTCGAGGCCTCTTGCTAATTGTTCAAAATCCTCCTCTTCTTTCTCAGCAACCTCTGCAAATTCAGTAGCATCACACACCAAAACATCATCGGCACGCTTGAATCGGCTCCAATTAAGGGGCAAAATTTTTTAAAAAAGAAAAAGAAAAAAGAAAACTCCCATCAACACAAAGCACGTACCAGGAGCAACGATAGTTGCTGCGAGAGGAACAGCCGAACCCTTCCGTTGAGGTTCAGCGTTCACGGGCCTCACCACGCTCCTTCTTTGAGATAGATTAACAGCTCCAGACGTAACATGGGGTCTCTCCAAAACTCGAAACGAACCCAATTGCGGAGCTGAAAACAGAACATTGACACATTAAACCGTAAAACATCAAAGGCAGACCTCAAGAAGCGATTAATCCGGATCAAATTTTCTCCGGTGGCAAACAACCAAATTTGAGGAAAAGGGGAATACCTTTGGGGTCGGATGAAGAGCTGAAACGTGAAAAAAAGGAAGTTGATGCTCCGGTTGAAGAAGAAGAAGAAGTAACAACGAGAGCCATTCTAGAACGAATCTAGGCTCTCAAATTGTGGTGTCAAATTTACTCGTCCTTACAGCACGAGAGAAAAATAGAAAGGAGGGTTACTATATATAAAGCAGCAACGAGATGCGGTCTTTCACATTCATTAACCTGGACGCCATTTCGGCATCCTTCTTGCTACTTACGTGGCGAGCGATTATTGGATAGAAGGAAACCCGTAGCGCGTGGCTTCCGTTAGGTCGCGCTGGAGGCGGATGAGCCGTTTCCTGGATTCTTCCTCCCTCTCGTTTCTTTTTTTTTTTTATAATAAAATAGAACACATGTGGTAAAATAATAAAATAATAAATAAAATATTACTAATTACGTGGCGTTTTCTTCCGTTATAAATAAAAAATTTATAATTATTGTTACTTTCTCTTTAAAATTTTCCCTGATCAGTTCAATTCAATCACCTATTTTTGTCAATATATGTTTTTTTCGTACATTTGTGAATATCTGTTTTAAAGCTGGAAAAGTTTTACAAGTCAACAAAAAAACAAAAGTTTTATCTGCGTGGATAACCATTATAGTCAAACCCAACAATAAAATGGTGATGATTATATTTCTAGATTATCAAATATACGTTTTATGGTGAATAAATTTTCAGGCTAAAGTGTGCTCTATGGCTGCTGCCATCTTCTATAATCTATTTACATATTCTGCCCCATTCTTTATTCCAATTTAGATCCTATTCCACTTTCCTTCAAAGCTCATGAGTCGTCAGCACGTGGTCCCTCAGCCTCAATTTTGTCTATTTCCTCTGAAATTTTATGTTGCTGTAGTTCATTGATCCCCCACCATCCTTGGATTTTATCATTCATTTTCTAATCACACACTGACTTAATTTTGTGGGTTAGTTTTTTTTTTTTTTTGGCAAAGAACGTTTATTTGTGCGACAGTTAGTAGGTAACTGGATTGGACGCGTAGTGGATTCTAGCCACCAGCTATGAAAAAGATGCTATAATCATTGATCAATATATGAGGCTACAAACGCAGACGGAGCAACCAACTTGGACAAGGATGGGTCATTTCATTAAAAAGTAAAAACCAACAAAGAATTATATTGCGAAGATGCCATTGGTGATCTTTTCTACGTGCAAATTCATGCATCATTTTTATGTTCTAGACTCTAGTATTGAGGTTGGAAGCACTGATTCCAAAATCATTGATGGATCTCTTTGTTAATCATGAAATGTAATGTGCTCTACAGCAATAAAAAGTGCTAAGATGTGCTAGAAAAGCAACTCTCAATCACCATAAGTAATGCCTAATCCAATCAATGAAGACAAAACTGATACCCTCACTGAGTGGGTGAACAAACTGCCGATTGTAGTAGCCAATAGTTCATACTCGGTCTCCTAAAAAAAATTCAAATTAGTGATCACTTTAATTTTGTCAGTTTATATTTGCACATTACTCTTCAGATTAAGGAGCTGCATAGCATGTCAAGGGAGGTTCATGGAAACTAGAAAGTACAAGTGTGTATAATGGCAGCACCCTCTCCAGAATAACCCTTGGGGATCCGAAGGGGAAGGGGCTTGATATTTATGTGTACGAGAAATATGCAATAGGACCAGGCAGATTGACCACACAACACGGGGCCACATGCACCACTGATAGAAACAAAACAAATGATGGCAAGGGCGATTCCATGTTGCTTTCCGGAATAATAAATTGCATGAGATCGATACCAGGTACGAAGTAGGATTTAGAAAATGGTTTTCTTTGTCTTTTAATCATTTTCCTCATGCGAGTCTGCCTCTAGGCTCCAACAACTGCAGACTAAAATATTCTATTTTTAAATAAATTATTTGCAATAAATTATGATATTTAAAATATTAAATCAAGCCATAGTTAAAGTTGTTAACACTCTCAATTGTCTTTCATTAACTAATTTTAATTATACTTTTTACATTGTTTTTAATTAAATGTAAATAGATAAATAAAATTTAATTTTTTGGGTATATATAATAGAAGGCCGAAGCCGAAAAAAAAAAAAAAGATCCAAGGCTAAAAAAACTAAACAGAATATGGAAGTCCTTGCATGATCAACTTAGAAAAGGAACCTCAAGACAGTAGGGAGTTATCCAACTCAATGTAGGTGCCCCAACTCAGCTTGCATAAAAATATAATACGAAATTTGATTTTGTTTTGAATAAAAATAATTTAAGTGAAATTTTTTAAAAATTATAATTAAAAATAAACAAATGAAAAATATAAATCGATAGACAGAGGAAGGCTTGAACAGGTCACTTTTTTTTTTAGCCACTCTTCAACATTATTATTATGATAAGTGCTGACATGAGCGCTTACCAGTTACCACTTGCAAAACGCCAAAGCCATTTGGTTTTTGAAGCCCCCGACCCAACTTTCTTCGTAGTGTACGATAGTGGTCTTTGGAAAAGGACTAATTGGGGACTGCGTAAGTTTTTTCCTTTCTTTATTATTCGAAATTGAAATGCATTCACTTTGCAAGATGATTATTCATTTGCCGGCCCAGAAATAGGATACTTTAACCCATCCAAATCAAATTATCTGTTGTCATTGCGTTCTTGTTTCCTCAAATGTTCGTTGAAAAAACAATAATTAACTAAAGGAGAATGATCATTAGTGCGAATTGATTTTTATGAATTCAATTACAAAGCATGAATGAATCGATTGTTATTTGTTTTGTTCATTTGTTTCTCTAATTTAAATTCTAAAATTGAGAGTAAATTTAATTATCTCCTCATTCATAAATTTTTCGATAAATTATGTTTCGTGTAAGATAGCAGTGTGCTAAACTAAAATACTACAAGTTCACCAAAAAAAAAAAAGACTAAAATACTAGAAAACAACATGAGATGACCGAGAATTTGAATTTAGAGAAATTGTACTTTTTCACTAGCATCTTTTCTCGCTAATTGCAATAATCATTCTAATCTATTAACTTGAGTAAATTGTATAAATGTTTGGAGTTTAAATTACTTTGATTTTGACGAGAAAAAAAAATCCAGACTGATTTTTTTATATTAAAATTGTTAAGTCTGGTTTTGATTGAAAAAATAAACTAAACTAAACTAGTGCTAATTATTTTTTATATTTTTATTCTAAACACTTTTTTAAAGAAAAAATTAACATAAATTAACTTAAAAAATTTATAGAAACGACATCAAATATCCCGTATAAGTATGTAATTATTCATTCTCTTGTTTTTGGTTTTGAAAAGTTAAGAGATAGGTAGAAAAAACAAAGGGAAGAAAAATCAAATTTGGTCCCTCGCATAGGAAGTAGCTACCAGAGGCACTGAGTCAAAGCATAAGTGGTCTCAGCCGCTTGATCACTATCTACATTTTATTCAAACTGGCATTTACACTCTCTCTCTCTCTCTCTATACACGCAACTATTGTTTAATCTTTTTTTTTTTTTGGTTGAATCACATAAATATTTTGTTTCCCCCCTCTTTCAGAATGCATCATATCGAATTATTAATTATTTAATTTACAATCGCCTCCCAATTGGCATAATAATAGTATTTTGCTTGTAATAAAGAGAAGAAAACATAAGCTTACTTGGCCATTGGATAATATAACTTTTTTTTGGGGTAAAGTTAATATAAATTGTATTATACTACAAGTGTTGATCCTGATAGGCCGTCGAGCCCAACTCATAAATCTTATACTGCAAATGTCAATTGGGTTGAGGCCTGCTGGGCCTTGATCACTCCGCACCCCTGTAGTTTGGATTGGAACAGAGCCAATACACTCTCTTTCTCTCTCCTTCTTCTTTCCTTTCCCAGGCATCATCCCCCTTCAAGGAGCCCAGGCTTTGAAAAGCAACAACTGATGTTCATGTACTGACAGAAATTAGAGTTGAGGAAAGAGGAAATAGTTTGGGCCTTTGGCCCGCTTGCTGATCTCGGCAATGCCGACCAAAAAAGAGAAAAAAGGTAACAGTCTGTTCTAATCTTAAAAAAAAAATAAATGATATTATACTAGTCATTTCTTTATAAATATATTAAAATATTATCTAAATAAATATTAAATATTTTAAATTATTTTTAGAGTAAAACATAATTTTAATTTTTTAAAAATATATTATTTATTAATTTAATTTTAAAAAAATTAATTTTATTAATTTAATTTTTTAAATTTTAAATTTATGATAATTTAATTATTTTAAGATATTAAATTAATAAAATTAAAATAAATAAAATAATAAATATATGAATAATTTAAATTTTAAAAAAAATTAATAAATAAAATTAATAAATGATATATTTGACACGTTACTGATGCAGTGACGCGTACCAAAAAGTTGATCTCTTAAACATTGTGAACTGTGGATGTCTTATGGCCTGTTTGGTTAGGCATTTGTCCAGCATGAAGGAGCATTTGCTAATCCCAAGGGGTGTTTACTTCTTGTACATGTTTGGTTTACATTGCGTTGGGATTGGGCAAATGCACATTGAGATTCAAACGCTGGTTTGAGCAAAAGTAAAAATCCTGCAAGCTTTAGCTTTCTGCGTTCAACATTGAGTGGCCACCCAACAACGGAATTTTCTAGTTTGCCCTTCAGCTTCATCTCTGTCTTCCCCCCTCTTTTTTTTTTTTTTCGTTCCATCTTGTGGTTAAAGAAGGATGATTAGCAGTCAAAGAAAAAAAAAAGAAAATCCAAGAAAAAACAATAAAAACAGAGCAAGGGACAAGGGAACCGGTGGAGAGAGAGACAAAGAAATAAAACCAGAAAGCTCGTTAACGAAGGTTCCCCTACCTTGATTCATCTCAAGGTTGCAAGACCAGTTCTTTCGCCCCATTGCTAATGTAAATGGCTAAGATTTGAGTAGTGTGAGAGTTTAGCTCTAACAATTCTCTATCCACCAAAAAACAATTTTAATAATTCTTTGACTATTCTGATTTTAATCATCTACAAAACTTACATATAAATAAATTAATTGTATTTATGCGTAAGTGGTGATGTGTTTGTGCTGAAACTAGTGTTGCAAATGAATCCACGTATATAAGGAATTAAATTATTATTATTACCAGAATTTAATTTATTCCTTTGAGATTAGTTAGAACAATTCATTTTCCTGGTTTTCGTTAATTCAGTGTTTGATAATAAGTGCTTTATGGTTAAATAAAGTATTTTATAACTTGATCTAACAAAATTTTATTTGCTTTCTAATTTTTTTAATGAGACTAATTTTATGCATTTTATTTTTGAATTTTTCTGGTAGATATTTTTGAATTTTCAAATTAATAATAACACCTAAAGTTTATAAAAAATAATTATAACAATTTAATTCCATTTATTAAAGTATATTTAAAAAATTCTGCCCTTGTTCACTATGCAGTGACCGGCGAGGCTTTTAAATTTTAGTGATATTATCCTTAAAACCAATAAGCGATAGCCACGTAGATAATCTAAGTGACAGGTTGTTTCTGTTGCACTCACTCACTCAGAAATAATTAATAGAAGCACGGCCTCGAGGCTGGGGATTATTCTAGGGTGTCTCTCTTTCTGTGGCCGTCTTCGTCCCCCTTACTGGTTAGCCCTCTCTCTCAAATTCTATGTCGATCCCAAACACTTGCACTCAAGATGCCTTCTGCCTTTGATTATGGTCTCTTCTTGTGCTGATATCGCATGTTTTGCTGGAAATGGGTTTCTGTTTTGATGTTTGTTTGATTTTATCCACATTCTTCAACTACTGCTGCATTTCATTTTGAGATTTTGCTCACAGTTTGTGATTCCTGGCTGGGTTTATCATTTCTAACCTCTGTCGCTGTTCTGCTGTTAAAGAAAGCTATGAGCTTGTTATTCCGTCATCAGTTTGCATCTTGTTAAATTGTTGAAGATTAAAGAACCGATTTTTCTAAACCTTAGAGTAACCTTTTGATCAACTTAATTGAGATTTTCTATTTTCTTGCGTGACTTTTTTGTTTGCTGAATATAAATTATTTATTTATTTTTCCTTAATTTGGCGTGATATTCATAATGTTTGAAATGAAATGGGGAAAAAAAAAATTACTGAGAGAAAAAATGGTTATCATATCTCTCTTTGCATTTTACGCCTTCCCAAACCACTTAAATGAACTAAAAACAGAAGTCAATATCTTCACCGAAGCTATTTTATTATAACCTTATTGTGAAGGCTGCAGGGGTAGTTTGTTTAGGCTATGTAATTTTTTCAATGATTTGACTAGATCAGTCTATTTTCTGGCCACCAATTTTGTGATTTCACAAAATTGTTAAATACCGCTTCTGGCTTGTGTTGCAGAGCAATTGTATCCACATTGAATATGGCTGAGGCGACACCGGTTGCTCCTAATGCTGAGTTGTTGGAATGGCCAAAGAAAGATAGTCGCCGATTCCTGCATGTTGTGTACCGTGTTGGTGATCTTGATCGCACCATCAAGTAGGATTTTGTGGCTTGGGCCGTTGATATGGCATGATGTGTGTTTAGATGCTTAAAATTTCCTCACTGTTCTTTCAGGTTTTATACTGAATGTTTTGGAATGAAGCTTTTGAGGCAAAGAGACGTTCCGGAGGAGAAATATGCCAATGCTTTTCTTGGATTTGGCCCTGAAGAATCCCATTTTGTTGTGGAATTAACATATAGTATGTTGTTGTGCCAACCTTTTGCTTATTGTGTTTGTTTTGTTACATTTTCTCTGGCAATTGCTTACCATTTACCATCTGTTCTGTGTTGGATTGAATTGGACACGGAATATCTCACAGCACAATAAATTTTTATATTCTTCTAACTATTTAAATATATGATATTATTGTCAGATTATGGGGTGACCTCATATGATATTGGAACTGGCTTTGGACATTTTGCTATCGCAACTCCAGATGTAAGCCTTTGTCTACCTTTATAAAAGCTTGTGCATCTATTTGCCCCCTGTACTGAAAATGAAGTGTATAACTCTTCAACTTTTAGGTTTACAAATTGGTTGAAGACATCCGGGCAAAGGGTGGAAACATCACTAGGGAGCCTGGTCCAGTTAAGGGCGGGTCAACTGTCATTGCCTTTGTGAAGGATCCTGACGGTTACATTTTTGAGCTTATCCAAAGAGCTTCAACCCCCGAGCCTCTGTGTCAAGTAATGCTTCGTGTTGGTGATTTAGAGCGCTCAATTAAGTTTTATGAAAAGGTAACAGTCCTAGTCAATTTTTTGTTTTCATCAGCATGCATTTCAACTGAAACCATTTAGAGGTTCTGCTTATAGCTCAACTGCATAAGTTTTCATGTGTCTGCTTAATCTTATAAATTTTCCATACAAGTTAATTTCGGATTTTTTTGCTTTTGTGTGCATAAGCCATACTTTCTGCTGATATTTTGATGATGGTGCTTTGTAACACCTCCTTAAGATCAAAACAAAAGAAGATTGTCCATCCGATGATATCCTGCCTTGATTGTGCTGCATGGTAAACTAGCAAGCAACTGTAGGCCTGTGGGCTGAGCAGTGGAATATGCAAAAGAGTGTGTGCTGTATAAAAACTTTTTTCATATGCTTATCCAAACGAGCCCTCAGTCACATCCTATAAGTAAATCTTTCTTATTAAGATAATAACACGTTCAGTTCTGGCTTCTAGTTAGTTCCATGGAATTCTTGTCTGGGAACTGTGTCGCTCTGCACTCTTCTTATCCATTTCCCTTTTCTCTTTTTGGGGAGGGAATGTGGAAAGTGGGGGCCCTTTGGATGAGTTGGACATGTGTAGGGTACTGTCTTTATATTGATAATTGAGAAATCTGTTTCATCGATGGGTTTCAGAACCAGAAGATCAGCTAAGTGCATTGTTGTGGTTTACTATTCATTTAGGCAACCACTGAGACCAAAATTTGATCTTCTATCCTGTGTGGAATTGAGGATCTGGATTAGGAATTGTGAGCTTTTGCTTGTGATGCAGACAATAAAACCATAACTGCATTTAATGTATTATGATTTAAATATAATGTGTTAAACTGTGTTTTATTAACTAAGGCTATGTTCTTATGAGATCAAATGTGTGCAGGCTTTGGGTATGAAGGTGGTGAAGAAGACTGATAGACCTGAATACAAGGTGAACATTCATTTTAACTTGATCTTAGCAGTATACTTACTAGTGGGGACATCTTTCATGCGTAAGCCATGACTTGCTTATGATTTTATTGAACTTTGTTGCATGTCCTGCAGTACACTATAGCTATGCTTGGGTATGCAGAGGAGCATGAGACAACTGTGTTAGAGTTGACATATAACTATAGTGTCACTGAATACACTAAGGGAAATGCTTATGCACAGGTTCGTTTGAAAAATATATTACCTTCTGGAAGCCTAAACTGATTTTCTTCACTTCTCTGTACCCCTTAATGATAAAATTTGTTTGGTGTCTATAACAGGTTGCTATCGGTACTGATGATGTATACAAGAGTGCTGAGGTAGTCGACCTAGTCACACAAGAGCTTGGAGGGAAGATTACCCGGCAACCAGGGCCAATTCCTGGTCTTAACACCAAAATCACTTCTTTCTTAGATCCAGATGGATGGAAAACTGTAAGTATTTTTTTCTTATATTGAGTGAGAGTATGACTTTTTTTTTTTTTTGATAAGTAGTGAGAGTATGACTTTAATTTCTGTTTGTTTTATTGTTGAAACATGTGCTGAAATACTAGGTGAATTGTAATGTTAAAACACATACATATCCGCTTGCCCGAGACGCTTCAACATTTGTAGTTTGACGATGCTTCTTCTAGTGTCATAAACATTATGTATGAAGGGGGGAAGATTATATCTATAGGATTCTAGATGCTATCTTAACTGACCTAAAGAAATGTTGATTATATGTTTAACCTCCTAGAGGTTGCTTTAACTGAACTTGCATGGTTTCGATAACCTATTATGCTGTTGAGATTAGTTATGGTTTATGAGCAAAACAATTAGGATTTGGGTCTGAAGAACTAGCTGTAAATTGATTATGAATGAGAAATGTAGAACAGAAGTTTCTCATGGTATGTTGAATGATGTTTAACCAGAAAAAAAAAAAAGAAAGAATGTAAAGTTTCAACTGATTAGAAATTTTGATTTAGAATAAGAAGTTTCTCATGGTGTGTCGAAGAATGTTTGACTAGCTAATAAAAAGAGGAGCTCATGTCTCGTATATATTTCGTATTATAGAGTTCGACCTTTTTGCCTTTCAAACCCCCCCCCCCCCAACCCCAAAAAAAAAAAAAAAACTTTCTCTGCATTATTCTTATTCTCTGCTTCCTTCCAAACCAGAAATATCTGGTATTTATTTGAATGCTGAATGACTACATTCGATTTTTAATCTCATGTTTAATGTTATGTATCTGGTATGAAAATTGTTCTTTTGCATGTGAGAGCATAGTAGAGGGAGGTAACTACTAATATTTTAACTAAGATTTTTCTACATATTCTATGTACTTCAAAATTTAACCCCCAAAAAAAAAAAAAACCTTTGCCTTTTCTTCAGTGACAATTATTCCTTCTTGACATGTGATAACGGATATGCATTGCATTTTGAATATGTACCATATATCTTGCTTGTGTTAAATTCGCTGCCATTACCGATGGTAAGTATGTGGCATGATTCATTTTGTATGAATTTTGTAGGTCTTGGTTGACAATGAAGATTTTCTGAAGGAACTGAAGTGAAGAGCGGTGACTTTACTCATACTATGAAGTCCTAGTGCGTGTGTATTAATAAGTTTGTCTTGCTTGATCTGTGATCTGTATGTGTGTTTATCATTTTAGTATGCTTGCTCTGCTGTGGCTCTGTAATTGACGCAAAACACAGTTGAAACTTCCATTTGCATGCTGTCTATTGTCAAGAGTTTAGTTTAGATTCTAGACAGTCTAGAATTTCTTTAAATTTTCCAAAATCAGCTGCAACAGTATCAATCAACATGTTTGGCAAAAGTTGGAGAATTGATTCTCAGGTTTTTCAACACAACCAAGATCAACTCTAGCCGAGGTGACCCTAGCCTTGCGATATATCTATCTACGTAAAATAGATATTATAAAATTTTCAAAATCAAAGTATAAAATTTTTTTCATTCTCAATCTATTTATTTTCGTTTCCTGAGACCAAACTTATTCCTGTTGTGTTTATTGCTGCATTTTATTAATTTAATATTTAAAAGTGGTTTTACTCTATATTATTCAAACAAAACTAAATTTTATTTAATTAATTTTGAAATAATTTTTTCAGTATAATATTTTTAACATTGTTCCTTTTTTTATTAATTATTTTTTATAATACATAAGTGCAAATATAATTAAGAAAATGTGCTTTGAAAATTTATTATTACCATAAACATATATGTGAAAAAATGTTATAGAAGTAATAGCATACATTTGTCAAATATCATATATTAATAGTAATAAAATTAGTTTCAATCTCTTCTGAAACTCAAATTATAATATCATTATATTTACTGAGATAAAAAATGAAGATTTTAATTTCAAAATATAAGAGCATGACTAGGATTTGCACATCATTTTTTTAATGGTCCGTAAGGAGGTTTTGAAGACTGGTTTTAAAACCAGTGCTAGAGTTTGCCAATAGTTTCCTGAATACGTTGTTGTGAGGATTTGCATGGTAACTTCGTGCATTGGTCCAGAAAAGCGGATTCAAAACTTCTGTTTTTATTTCTGTTTAATATATATTTCAACAAAATACTGACAATTAAGCAAGTTACTCGATAGAAAAACATCGACAGCATGGAGTTGACTCCTAGTTAAGACATTTAACTTCTCCTGAAATTGAAAAGCACAAAAATGTGACCTTGTTATCGACAATGGTTAAACCCACCACAAATTTGATACCAACCAGTATGATATTTATCCTTTTTGCAAGCAATCATGTTATTTTTATACTTTATTTTTATGCTTTTTTTCGTATACTTATTTTTTATGATTAGTTTAGTATAGAAATAAAGATAGAAGATAAATTTTTATAAATGAATTTTGTACAAGAAAGATAGAAAAAATGAAAAAATGAAAAGAAAATAAATTTCTCTCCTAAGCATATGGGAAAATGTGTGAGAACGAAATGTTAGGATAATATTTTTGTTTTGCCATAAGTATCCGTGGCCTCCGTTCCTTAAAAATCCATCATTGCCTTCGGCCAAACCATAGCGTGAAAATTAAATTAAACTGGGATTTCTTGACTATGCACTGATGTAGCACAGGAAGTTCTGAATGTTGTATATCGTGCGACTGATAAGGGAAAATTAGTTCAACTTTGTGGAGCTAAATTGTCTAACGTGATGCCACTTTCTTAGCAACAAATTGTGATATGTTGTCAGATCAAGTTAGCTGCAATATCACATTATAAAGTAGTTAAGGTTGTCATATCTCTCGTCACGAAAACAATAAGGACAATTGAGGTCGACAGCATCATTAGCCGTGATGGTGATATTATGTGCGGGAAGATACTAAGAATATGTTTAGGTGAGCGCATCTTTCAATAATCAAATTTTCGTTTGTTTTTTGTCTTATTCTAGTGTAAGCATTATTTTTGAAAAGTAATTTTAGTTTTTGCTTCTGCATTAAACTTAGTTTTTTTTTCAAATATTTTATTATAAATTCATTTATGAATAAAATTAAATTTATAAAATTAAATTCATCCGAATTAAATATGCACAAATCCCAGTCTAATCCAACATACTCTTATTCATATGAAGACCTTGATGGCTAATTGGTCATGACACATCTTATCTTTCTCTAAAAAAACATTAGAATCAAGACAACAAACATGTTCCCGAAGTTTATCATTGTACTAGTTTATTGTGAAGGGTGATGTCCTGGGGCAGCTTGGTGAGCTCATGCAAGTTATTTTATTAATGTTTTGACTAGATCAAGCTTCTTCCTACCAATCTTTTAAGTACTTCCTCCCTTTTGGGTAGTTTTACAGAGAACTCACATCCACATTGAATATGGCTGAGGCAACTCCAGTTGCTGATCCTAATTCAGAGTTGTTGGAATGGCCAAAGAAAGATAGGCGCCGCTTCCTTCATGCTGTGTACCGTGTTGGTGATCTTGATCGCTCCATCAAGTAGGACTTTGTGACAAGCATGGATGTCATTACAATATGTTCAGTCACTTTAGAGATACTTATAAACTTTCTCAATGTTCTCTCAGATTTTACACTGAATGCTTTGGAATGAAGCTTCTGAGAAAAAGGGATGTCCCAGAGGAGAAATACTCCAATGCTTTCCTTGGATTTGGCACTGAAGAAACCCACTTTGCTGTGGAATTAACATATAGTAAGTTGTCACCCAGCCTCTAGCTTATTTTGTTGCGTTCATGCTTGCAGTGGTTCATATATAGCTTTCGTTGTAATTCTCTTATTATACGTACCTTGGTTTATTGCTTTTTCTCTGGCAATTGCTTACCACCTTAAGAATCTGCATTTGGTTGATTAGCACATGAAATTATCTTCAGGAGAACAAGAAGGGATTTTGACATTCTTTAACTATTTGACTATGTGACATTACCGTCAGATTATGGGGTGACCTCATATGATATTGGAACTGGCTTCGGACATTTCGCAATTGCAACTGCAGATGTAAGGCAGAGTGTGTCTACTAACTTCACTAAAGCTTGAGCATCTATTTGTTAATGGTCTGAAAATGAACCGTGCATCTCTTTCGACTTTCAGATTTACAAATTTGTTGAAAACGTCCGGGCCAAGGGTGGAAAAATCACTAGGGAGCCTGGTCCAGTGTTGAATGGCCAATTTATCATTGGCTTTGCGGAGGACCCTGATGGTTACTCTTTTGAGCTCATCCAAAGAGCTTCAACTCCTCCTGAGCCACTTTGTCAAGTAATGCTTCATGTGAGCGATTTAGAGCGCTCAATTAAGTTCTATGAAAAGGTAACATCCGACTCAACTTTTTCTTTTCTTTTCATGTGCATGCATGTTGATGTACTCCAGTTTCATTTCTAGTTATGGCCTTCTACTTAGATCCACGGAATATATTTCCCCTTTTCTTTGTCGGAAGAAAATGAGGAAAGTGGGCACTTGAGAATGGCTTTTTTTTTTTTTTTGGTCAAGGGGTGGAGATTTTGGGGAATGGGGACGGGGAGAGGGGTGGTTCGAACCCCGATGCCGCTTCTCAAGGCTACAGCCTTTTTGCTAAGGTCCAGTCTTCAGAATGACAATTGGGAAATCTGTCGGGTTTCAAACCTAGAAAATCAGTCAACTTCTATTGTTTTTGGTTTGCCATTCGTTTACTGAAATGCATAAGCTTTTGCAGAAAAACCAAACCTTGACCTTGGATTTTTTTTGGATTTGACATTCTGAATTAAGAATTGTCACCTTTTGTTTCTGTTTCATGCACACCTTAAAGTCGTGGAGCTGCATTTGTTGTATCATGATCTTAAATAGAATTCATTCAATCTTCTATGTTTACAATCTTATGCTATGCTCTTATGGGACCATATCTGTGCAGGCTTTGGGTATGAAGGTGGTGAGGAAGCTTGATAGACCCGAACGCAAGGTGAATATTCCTTTTTACTTGATCTTAGCCATCTACTTACTGGCAGGAACATCGTTCATGTCATGCCTAAGCCTTGATTTGCTGATGAGTTTCTTGACCATGTTGCACATGTCCTACAGTTAACCGCAGTTATGCTTGCGTATGCTGAGGAGGAAGAGACAACTGTATTAGAGTTGATTTATTACTATGGTGTCACTGAATACACCAAGGGAAATGCATATGCACAGGTCAGTTAATAGGTTATATCACCTCCACCTTCTGGAAGCCTAAGTTGGTTTTCTGCACTTCTCTGTACCCATCACCAGAAAATTCCTGGCTTCTGTCCCAGCTTGGTATTGGCACTGATGATGTACACAAGAGCGCTGAGTTAGTTAACCTAGTCACACAAGAGCTTGGAGGGAAGATAACTCGGCAACCTGGGCCAATTCCTGGCCTTGACACGAAAATCACTTCGTTTGTAGATCCAGATGGATGGAAAACTGTGAGTTATTTTTCCAATATTCAGAAGGGATGTGACTTCAATTTCCATTTGTTTAACTGTAGTAGCAAGCTGCTGAAGTATATGGGCCCACGACAGCAAAACAACCTTTCAGTTGCTGTTATATAGTTTGAATGCTGAATTTTAACCTCATCTTTAATGTTTAATTTCTGGTATGAAATTTGTGTTTTAGTATGAGATTGATTGAGGGAGGTGACTCTACATATCAGTCTTAACTTTCAACTGAGAGATTGCCTTATACCCTATGTATGTTCAAGAAATCCTTTTCCTTCTCTTTGGTGATAACACAGTTCCTGCCTAACATGTTAGATGGACATGAAATGTGCTGCATTTTGATCATGTGTTGTGTTTGCTACTCTTTCTTGTTTTAAAATTTGCTGCAATTGGTGAGCATGTTGCATGATTCATTTTGTGTGAATTCGTAGGTCCTGGTTGACAATGAAGATTTCCTGAAGGAACTGAAGGCTTGAAGGGCAATTGCTTTACAGGAATTATGAAGTCTCGTGCTTTTGCATGAATAAGTTGTCAAGCATTGATCTGTGATCAATATCCATGTTTATCAGTTTACTAGTCTTCAGTATGCTTTCCCTGGTGTGATTACGTAACTAACTCAACACTTTTTAAGTTTCCATCTGTGTGCTAAATAAGTAAACATGATCGATCTACCAATTGAATATTAAGCTATAATATTTAGTTGAATATTTACTTGAGTTTAATTTTGATCCGGTCATAGTATAAAAATATTTATACTCTCATCTAATCATATGATGGCATATCATTAGAAGAGTCTGAATTTTCAAGCAGTTGTTAACATTTATCATAATCACTTTTAATGATGTGCATATATATAATTGAATAATAATGTCAAAAATTTTTATATTTGTAGTAGATGAAAATTAAACCCTACTTTGCTCTCAAAGATACATGACTATAATTTTGCCTTCATGAATCTCTTACAGCACAGAAAAGTATTAATATCATAACCAATTGATAACCAAACTAAAATTACATGCAAGTAATGGACCTTTTTGTTTAATCTCTGTAAGCAACTCAATCCGTGAATCGCCAAGGTTGAAAAGAGTTTGTTAATTAAAAAAACTAATTTACAAGAATTTCAATTTTCTAAAGCTGAGCTAGTTAGCATGACTGGCAATTGCCTTTTCAGAAGTTCAATCCTCTTAGTACATATTTGATATCATAAAAAAGAAGAAAATGAAATGAAAATGAAAATAAAAATAGAAGTGAGAATAAAAAATGAAATAAATATTTTAAAAATAAAAAAATAACATTTCTTAAAAATTAAATATTCACTATCTGATTTTTTTTATCAAATAAAAAAATAAAAACATATCATTCTCATTTTCATTTTATTTTATTTTATTTTTTCTTTTTCATTATACCAAACGAGTACTTATAATTTTTTGGTGAAACAGATTCAATTGATTTTTAATATATTATGGTGGCTTGGCGGAGCAGATCATGGAAGTTAAAGGTAAACGGGTCCAATTCAATGGAGTCACTGTTACATATACTTTGGTAGAATGACTTCCCAATGTGTAAAGAGTTCGAAAGAAAAAGAGAGTAAACTTTTCATTTTTATTAAAATTTCTTTTTATTTGAGAATTTTTTAAAATAAAAGAATAAAATGAAAGATTATCAAATAACTTGTCTATCTTCCATTTTTAATTGTTATATATATTTTATAATTCTCTCAATTTACCCCAAAAAAAAATGACATTTCCTTTTCTTTTCCTCCAAACTGCTCCATCCAAACATATCCTTAATACCAAAAATCAAAAACCATGAGTCATGACCACCGTCTTGCATCTTTCCTCCAGCAAAGGGAGAAAGGAGAGTGGGTAGGGGATTTATCAGGCAATGGTAAGCAAGTAGCAACTATAGAAGAACCCTGCCCAGGATTTTGCAGTTGTAAGGTAACAAAACAAAATTTTTTTTTTTTGGGTAATATGTAAGGTAGCAAATTTTGATGCCTATTTCATCTGTAGTTGATGGAATATAACGAAAAAACGATGCCTGTACCATCATTCATCCCACCTGTCAAAACTATGATGAGGTTCCAAAGCACCTCCTTAGGAGATGAAAAGAATTTTGAAAGAGGTGAAAGGGAAAACGTTTTTAAAGGAAATTTTCTCCTCCGGCTTATGCCAAGATCAGTAAAATGTACAGCATAGACTGTTGCTCCTGGCTAAGGCATTTGACTTCTATGAAATTGTACCCATAGGATAACAACCAAGAACACGAAGAAATCTTGCAAATTCCTGAAATGGACAAAAAAAATGTGACTAACAATTTGAGTTAACATTTGACAACTGCAATTGAAGAGTCCTATGAAGGGTTAAAGTCCCAAAAGAAAAGATAGCAATATAATACCTTTGGCAAAAACATAGTGAGGACAGCTGGGATTTAATGATTATGCACAGATGTAGCACAGGAATTTTAAGAAAGTATCATTCAACTGATTAGGGTAAAAACTAAAAAGAGTTCAACTTTGTGAAGCTAATTTGTCTGACTGAGATGCTTCTTTCCTATCTAGCCACCCAAAAAATGGAAAAAAAAAAGGAACAATAACAAAAAGAAACAAATAGAAAAGGTGCTGATTTCCTAGCAACATTTGGGGATATGCTGTAGGGTCAAGCAAGTAAAAATAGCACTAATCTATAAGCAATTGCGAATCTGTGATTCTACCATAAGCTCCATTAAATTGAACAGCACAACACTGTATTCTACACATCAAAAATCAGTTAAGGATATCTCACCAACAATACAACAATATTATAGAATGCAAACCAGTCTGAGCTATTAAGAGAAATAGCAAACATATTTGAGTTTGAATGGATGCTCAAATATCTAAAAACAAAACCCAGGTTTGGAATGTGAAAGGCGTTGATAACTATGTATTCAGAGAAACCAATTACATGAATGAGCAGGAACTTCAGGCAAATAGAACTGTAAATAAGGAGTAATGACAAGAAGATTAATATGAAGCATATGAACTTCGTGCACAATAAGGAACAAAATATTGAACTTTTTGGGTGCAGGAGTTATAATGAGCTGACCTGCAAATGTTCTAAAGCATATTGTGCACGAGGTTCTGCCATAGAAGCTTCAAAATCAATGTAGAAGAGGTAGTCAAAGTACCTGCCACCAGAGAACTCTTATGCCTAAATCATAGTTTCACAACACACTTCCATACAAAATGTCAAAATCATTAGAGTATACCCATTCTGTAAAACTAAAACCCCAGTCCCTGAGCTTTTTCCTTCCTATATTTGATATCCTAGTAAATTGAATGACTAAAGTGATTTCTGGCCATTAAGTTGTATAGTCCATCTCATTTTCCCATTTTATCTTCCCAAGTGTTAACCAGATAGAGTATACACCACTAGTCAATGTACATCTAAATTCAATTGTTTACATACTTAATTCTACCGATGTAAATCTCAAATATGGAACAAAATCCATTACTCACTTGGCAGTCCCTTCATTTGAATCATTGACAGCCCTTAATGGACACTGCTTCAGTGGGCGACTCTCTATCTGAAATTACACCAAAGAAATAAGAGCAATGGACGTGGGTTTTAATTTCAAATTTTCAACACCAATTACTATTATAGTTCACCTTTGACAAATTAATGTTCCTCATAGCAAACACTGCCAAGGCTTTGAATAATACACCAGGACCTTCTTCTAGACTGAAAACAATGCTAGTCTGGGAGAAAAGTCATGAATTCAACAGAAAATTCATAAAAGTTAAATATAAATAACAATTTTTATACCTTATAGGGCCTGTCAGTTCCTGGAATTATAGGCTCCCTTGCAAGTATCAAAAAGCGAGTAATATTCTCATCATCATCCTAATCAGATGGACATGAATCAGCCCAACTTTAATCTTGACATAACCAGAAATAATGGACATGTTTTCTTTTTCTTTTTTTATTATTATTTTTTGTTACAGCAAACATGTCTTCTAATAAAAGCTAAAAATGGAGAAAAAAAACGAGCAGTAAGAAGTTATATGAGAGCAAAGCATTCATTAATAAATAATGCAATCATTAAACATTTTTTTCAGTGAACAGCCATGCACGTATCTGCATGTGTCAGATTCCCAGGCATCCTACAATAATGTACTTTCTTTGAATGTTAAAGCACAGGCATATATCTGCAGCTTTACAGTCACGCTCAGACCTTAGTGCTGAGATACTTGACACTCAAGTAATAACTTTCATATTAAGACATTTCTAAAAATGAAAGTACAAACGCACAGCTGATAGCACAAACAAGGTATATGGCTTCCTTTTCATCGACTCTTCAGTCGTCCAAGACCAATATAAGCTTCAAAAGCGACAGAGAGAAAGAGAAGGTGGCAAGGTTATGGGTAATTAGCAGAGCAGCATAAAAAAAAAAAAATGGGAAATGTTATATGCAGTTCCCCTAATTACAATCTAAATCCTATCACAAAGCAAAGTACTGCATTATCAATTTCATCTCCAGAACTCAATTAATTAGGGTAAAGAAAAGCCTAATGTCTTGTTCATTTCCAGATGGGGAATGCCAATCAAAGCACATTTTAAAAGATTGGCAAAAATTGAGAAAATAATAAATAAGCATCATCCCATCCTAGCTAAGAAAGAAAAGCAATAATGTGGAAGATGCTCATCAAGGCATCAACTCCCAAACCAAAGTGAAGATGACATCCACTGCACTTGTATTGCATGCATTAAAAAAATGCTGTGATATATTTTGGCAGGTCGATCTACCATTACATGTAACTGAAGTCTTACCTGGATTCTTTCTGCAAGAATGTCAAGGCCATATATTTTTGCAGCTCGGGAACTTGCAATGGCTCCAGTGTCACTTACAGCATTTGAGGCCACTGTCTGTTCACAACGTCCTAATTGTTAGGACATGCCACTCTCTAACCTAATCAATGCTTGCCTTCAATGGAACAGAGAAAATTTAACAATATACCTGAGCAGCAGCAGCAGTATCATGTGCACCAATTTTGACAACACCTAAATTGTTAAGCATCATCTCACATTGAGCAAGAGCCTGCATGTAAGGATATCATTATAACAATTAAAAATTTAAAATAGTTATAGCCAAGTGTTTTGTTGACAACAGGTATGTTTATTTTGATGGTGCAATCAGCTGTCTCAAAAGTTCGTGCAATCATAAATCCAGTTAAGAGACAGCATGTTGAGTTAAGCCAGTATTTCTGCTTAAAAATATTTCTGCTTAAAAATATTCAATTTTTAAGTAGTAGAACAGTGACGATAACCTAACTGAGATATAATCCCATAAATTGTAGTCATGTGAAGTTGCTGGCATCTTAAGGCATGGTCATGCACTCATGTTCAGTGTGTTAAGAATAGGAAACATAACTCATCATCTCCATTCGTACTTTACCAAAATGGAAAAATATGGAAAAGAATTATATCTAATAGCCAACCTGAGGATGACTCACAACACCTTTGAGCTCCTCTTTTCTCACACCAGCCAATCCCAAGAGGCAGTGGTTAACTCGCAACTGCACCTCCCCAACAATGTGCAGCCTATTGCGAAGAAGTAAATCATAATTGCGGTGGATGCTTCCACCAACAGAACTTTCAATAGGTAGAACAGCTTTATCGACTAACCACAATTCAACTGCCTGCAGAAAAGAATACAAATATATCACTGGTGAAGTTATTGGTTAATGCATTAAAAGGTGAGAGAGAGAGAGAGAGAGAAGATATAAAGAAACAAGTGAAGGAACCTTGAATGCAGCTTCAAACTCATCACATGGCACAGTCTCACATTTTGGATATGCTTTTCAAAGCTGCATCCTCACTATATGCTCCTGGAAGGCCCTGTATCAGGCAATTGACTAGTTAGGAATGGAAAAAATGCCATGGATAACTTATATGAAAAGAAGCTATTAAGCATCATACCTGGTAAGCAACGCGCACCTTTGACCCATCTCTTGAAGAAGAAGAAACGTCAATTGCTGTTAATGGCTCTGCAATTAAAGAAGTTACATAATCATGCTAAAAGGAAGGAAAAAAAAAAAGGAAAGGAGATTAAATCACTTATCGCTAGAAGAAAAAACATATGTTGCATCCATTAAAATATGAATATTTTGTTTATTTGCATGCACGCTTGTGCATGCATGACTGGGTAGTCAAAGTGTATCTTTGACAAGTAGGGTACATTCTATAGATTAAAACCATCAATTCTAAACTTAATTATTCTAATTTAAGAAGCAAGCTGAATGAGATACACCATAACTCTTTAATTATACATTACAAGAAAGATACAAATATAATCAGCTGAGTAACCTAATATTTATTGGTTGTGTGGGCACCAGGATCCTTCAATTGAACATATGTTGCTCTGATAAAATTCATAATATCTGAAGTTAGGACTATATAGTCCATGCCATCATCCTGAGTTATGATTTTAGATAGTGTGTCACCCTGAGTTCACATTTGACATGGATCACCAAAAAGACAGTAGATGCAATATACATGGTTAAACATGAAGAAAAATTGGTGTTCTGTGAGACATTAGTGTATCCTATTCATGCAAGCATATTTCCTCTATCCTTTTTCTGCTTATCTTTCAAGCACAAACAGAAGTAATCATTCACAAACATTCTCTCTTTTCAGGTAGGTTTCATTTCTCAGAGTTCTATTTGCACGTTTCATATTTTGTTTTTTAGTTAGTAGCGATTTTCTTCCCTCTTCACCATCTTAGTTATCCACAAAATTTCAACCAAAGAAGAGGGAAATCATTCAGCTGCAGGAGGAATGGCAGCAAAGCACAGTCAGCTCTTGAAGAAACACCCAATCCATTAACAGAGACATGCAACATTATCATCTTTGTATGCTTTCAACATAGAAGAAGATTAAAAAGAAAGGGGGACCTCAAGTATTCTGAAAGAGAATAAGGAGGGTAATATGTGATCACAAGCGCTAACAAGAAGAAACTAGCTAGCGCCCATATTTATGTGATTAAATACGATGTGCTTTGTCTGTTTGAGGTAGTTCCGTCTTGCAACTACAAAATTCTATGTAAAAACAAAAGGCATGCATCAAAGAATTATTTCCCCAAATGCCAATTCTAGATAGAAAAGTTAATTAGCAAAGTATGATTCTGAGATATGCGAGATTGATATAATTCAATGGCCACATAGCAATGATCAGAAAGAAAAAAAAAATTCTCCAAATGCCAATAAAACATAAAAATGCTAAATTTTATTGTGAGAAATGTGAGACAGATATAACTCACTAGGAAGCAGGTTTACATCCTTGTGAAACACCTTTGACTCATTTTGCTGAACCTGAGCATTAGCCCCAGAAGACTCAACCCCAGCCACAGTTGGCCTCTCATCTTCAATGGGAGTCGTAGCTCTCCGAGCTAAGACACCCCAACAACAACATTCCCAATTGCAGCATTTCTCAATATCATATCTTAAATTCATAATCAGCCTAGAATTGCCGGGCTGAAAATTTGCAACACCCAATTGAGGAGCTTTGGAACTACCCCAGATGGATACTCCCTTGAGAGCCATCAAAATCAAACAACCCACTCAGTGTAGCCGCAAAAGGCAGGGTCTCAAGCAAGTCAGAGAAGAAGTCCACACCCCTCCGAGTGCTTGCAGTTGGTGAAGGGTTTGTAGGCGAGTTTCGGGGTTTCCCAGCACGACATTGTCAAGGAGATGACGCATGAAGAAGGCGTTAGCGCTTGGACCCCACCCCACAAAAAGGTAGACCCAACATATGGACATGAACCTCGAGTGAAATGAAGTTTTGGGATTCAACAATGACAGAGAGCGACGACAAAGGAGACCTTGGGGGTGAGAAAAAAAAAAGCAGTTAGGTGAGCAGAACGGTTGCAAGCTATACGTTTAGGTTGTAAGAGAGAGTAACCGACGAGGTTTTGTATATATTGTAATTTGTAGAGAGAGAAGAGAGATGTACATATATATATATATATATATATAGAGAGAGAGAGAGAGAGAGAGAGAGAGGCTCCACTCTTGGGTCCTGCTTTGGGGTTGGCAGCGCAGCGCAGGGATCTTAAGATCGCAAGAGAGAAGAGCGCGAGCATGTATGAGGGAATACGGCGGACCAGAGAGAAACGGTGCCATTTTTGGTCCAATAATTAGAATGTTAACAAACTAGTCTATTGAACCCGTGCAACGCACGGGCTAAATAGATATATAAATATATTTTAAGGTTTAATTTAATATGTATTTATTAATTTTAAGTTATCAAAATGAAGAGAAATAATAAAATTATGCAAAAAAAAGAATTAATAAAATATTTAGCTAAAACCTTATAACTTATTCTTCCTTCTCGAAGATCATCTTCAATTTTATTTGCATCCCCCATTAGACTGATTAACTGGCAATGTTTAAGGTCAGGATCAACTATTACATCATATACATTTTGGCAATCTTTAATATGATTACATTCATTGAAAGTTCACCAATAAAATGCAGATAACTATAATCTATATGGCTGAATGTAAAGAATAGCAGCCCAGCAACCGTCGAAATGTGGCAAATTCCTGCAGGACATAGAATGGGATGGTTAGGTACTCATGAGAGGAAAGTTAAGGGATTGATAATTTTTTTCAATATCAAAGAAGCAAAATTACTCACGTAAAAAAAAAAAAAGCAAAATTATTACAGCTATCAAGAAAAAATGTTACTATGCTGTACAGAAATTGGAGACTTGAGCAAGAGCTTCTCAAATTTATGTAAATATAATTGTTAGTGTTATGTGCATAGAGATAAGAAATACCAAGGTTGCAAAAAAATGTTATTGCACTATACAGTAATCAGAGACTTGAGCAAGAGCTGCTCAAATTTATGTGAATATAATTGTTAATGTTATGTGCATAGAGATAAGAAATATCAAGGTTGCAAGTGACTCTGTTATGTGCATAGAAAATATCATATAAATGATATACTGTAGTCTACCATGAAATAGACATATGATTAGCCTTAAAAAATATAAACACATATATACAAAAAAGCTCTGGGTCGTTCGCTTGTAAACTAGAGCTGCTGACCCACTCAAGCTAATTTGGAAAAAAAAAATTCACAAAACAAAGATTAGACAGTTGGATTGTATCAATCTATATTCATGTATTTCTTTATATTTTCTACTTGCAGACACTTCACACTATAGGTAACATTGGCACTTAACTATCAATAGGCTATTTAGTCAAAACATGAACATAAGAGAACATGGCCTACAAAAATCTGAATGCAAATTATGGCCTATTAGAAACTTATGGCCCATGGTTTGAGGTTTAGTAAAGTAGAAAGAAAGTTTTCTGCCGAGTGTAATTTCCTCTTATTTTAACATCTTATACTTGAGTAGGAGGATAGAACATGGCCTACAAGAATCTGAAATAGAAGATTGTTGCTTGACACTATAGTACATGGATTGATTTGCTTCTTGTGTTGAAAACAATATGGAATTTTTATCACAAACCATACTGCATTCCTTTTGCTTTACATAACTAAAATCAGCTTCTCTTTTAAAGAAGAGAAACCACATACCAAACTGCAAGAAGAAAATAAAAGAAAGGGAAAGAATCTCAGTCTAACATCACTATACACTATGCAGAAAGACTGTTGCAGCTTTTTCTAAGGTTCAGATCCAAAGGCCTATAATGACCCCCCCCCCCCATACACGTCCTTCAAAAGGTCAACCAGCCTTATTTGAACCATGAATGTGTCAATACACTAATAATTGCCATTATATTATCCACAATCTCTCAGTACACTCATATCAGTAGCATTTGACTAAAACTTGCATAAGAGTAGTTGTAGTGAAAAATAAATGAATCAGAAAATGTGTGGGCAAGAAAAAGATGTGCAATAAACAAAACTAATAGCTTAGAAATTGGAAAATATCTTATTTGTCTCATTTGCTGAAATAGCTCCACTAAGCATATGTTACCATCATCTGTAAAGAAAAACAATTCCATCAAGGCGGTGAGTTTCAATGCTATCATCAATTCCAACTCTCATTAGAAAGCATATCAAGTTAAATAAATGTAATTATAAGCAACCTTTCCAAAATAAATCATGAGTTGATCAGCCCTCCCAAAATATTTTTAAAAGATGAATATTTGGACTCATGAATTGTCCTTAAATTGTCCTTTCAAATCCCAATTACTGCAAAAGAGCAGAAAACAGTAAGAATTGGGTCTAAGTTATCAGAGAAGAGGAGATTTTAATTTTAAAAACTAAAAGGGACAAACCCCACCCTCTTTAAGAGACTACCAAAATTTAGAAAAAAAAAATGCCAACCATTTTGAATATTTTGAAAAGGTAACAAATGTGAGTGCTTAGGGAAGACTATTATATATATTCAAATATATTAAATATGTGAAAAATACAGTCTCGAGAACCTCCTGAAACAAAAACAATAAAGGCCCTAAATCTATCTTGCAAAGATGTGATAGACGCCAAAATGGTTATATTCAATCCCTAATGTCTCAAACAATACACTCCAAAAATGAGCATAAAAAGAAAAATTTAAAAAGCACCAAAACAAACTCTACAATTGCTCTTGCTTCTCCATCAATGGAAACACCAAAACATCATTAAAAGGACACTATATGAACTGAGTATATATATGCTTCAGCTTGTAATCTAATACACTACTAAAAAAAAAAGCACTCCCAAAGATGCTATTTAAACTACTTTATGAGAGGGCAATACTTTAGAGATGGCATGTTTAGAGCACCGAGAAGAGAGAATTGATGCCATTTTGCATAATTAAAAATGGAAACTCATACATTGAAAGTAGAAGAAAAACCGAAAAGCAACTCCCTATACAAATCAAAATCCACCAAATATATATCCTATATGCCAATTTATTTAAGTAAACAGTGCTTAGTAACGAATTTTTATTAGATGAATGAATGCACACCAAGACTGCATCATAGCCAAATAGGTGTTGAGAAAAGTACTAAAAATTTTATATAAACTATGTACTAACTAATTGTTAAACACTAAAAGCATTCTATGTTTTGATAATAATTATAATTAATAATTAGCAATTTTTATATATTATGTTTTTATTAAAATATTTGTACTACTTAATTTCGAAATATTTTTCCCTTTTTTGTATTAATAATAGTTGTGTAAATATTAATAATTCACATTTTCTCTTTTTGGTCCAACAGATAAAAATGATAAGTGGCAATAATGTGATGCTACTCTCTTTCTTTTACCCAAGAGATGGGAGTGAATGTTTGATTCACTCGGATGAATATTATTATGAAACTCTCGACTAGAAAACTCTGAATCATATTGCTCTATGGGAATGTCGAATGGATTTGAACCAATGAACAGCTCCCTCTTTGTACATTCGTCTTAATAAAGTTGCGTTGATTCTCTTCAGCTGATGCCATCTTTGGGATGGAGTCTGGTGGGGATTCAGAAATCACCTACCAAGTATCAACAACTACACACTCTCTACTTTCTAGTCCAAATCATTACCTTCAAATATAGTTAGAATCATGACTAAATTCTAGAATCACAGATTTGGGTCAAAGTTCAATGAAGCTTTATGGTGCACGCGAAAATAGTTACAATCAATAACCTTGATTATTTAAGTTTTGGCAAAAGAAAATTTGGACTTCTTTTCATATTGGAACAAGGGGAAGTGGTCAAAAGAATGATATATCTCATTGAAGAGAAGAGGTTTAAAATAAATCATGCTAGAAATAATTTCATATTGGCAGAGGAACACCCATCCCTGGATAAAAGCAAAATGGCATGGCCCATCCCTACAAGGACCTGATGGAAAATAAATAAATACAAGGAAAAGAAAACTACGACTCTGCAGCCTAAGATGACTTGATCACCATTATGTGACTAACTATTCTGATGAAACGATCCGTGTCTTTCAAGGAGTGTTATAAGAATTGAATCAAATTAGATTTAATCGTAAATTAAAATCTTAATTAATTATGATTTAATTTTATAATTAAATTAATAGTTATACTAATTTAAATCAGTCAAAATTATTTAAATTCATCGGTCATTATTTTAAAAAAAAATTAAGTATTTTACATATTTTATACATATCTTTTTAATATAAATTTTATATTGTTACATGTGAATTATTTTTTTAACATTATTTGATTTAATTAATTAATTTAAATAGTTAAATCAACTTGAAGTTAAAAAAGATTTATCAATTAATTGCCTAATTCAGTTTTAACAATATTATTTTCAAGGCTTCTCAGTTAATCATCATCATTATAGGTTGCTTAACCCTATAAAATTTCATTTTTGGGTTGGTGAGGGACTAAACTCTATATTTTTATTAGTGGGACCTTTCCCTTGGTTAATCTCTAAAACCATCATTTATAGTCTAAAGGTACACGATTTATTTTATAGGTGGTCTAAACTGTATTAAAGATAACGTTTTAGTCAGCAGGGAAGACACCTAATTACCAGTTACATTGCATATGTGGTGTGCAGTTGGTTCTCATCAATCATCCTTTTGACTTGGTTGATTACTTTCTATATGTTTGCCAAGTCAATGTCCGCCTTAATCAATTTAGTTACATTGCATCTGAATGTCAGTAACTTAGTTTCTTCTCACTCTTCTTTATAACTTCTTATTTGTTAGATTAATTATGTTTTGACGGTGGTCCGCTTGAAATATTATTAATTTATTATGTTCCGTGCCAACCATTTACCAAGAAAGTTAGCCACACTCATAATCAAGAATATACAAATTAAAAAATACTGCCAACCTATTGCACAATTACACGCATAAACTGACCTTAAAAATCTTGTTTTTTTTATTTAATGTGTATTTAAATTAGTTTATTTCATAGTTAAAATAAATTATAATTAAAATTTTATTAAAAGAGTTTTTTAAAAAATAATTTTTAAAAAAATATATTTCCAAACATATAATTAACTGGCTTTAAAACTCTAGCTGCGATGGCCAAAAACCTAATTATGAGTTGGGTTATTTGGGATTCTTTAATTTTTGAGTGAGTTTGAGTAAGAAACTGGATAATTTCTATTTTTTTTTTGAGGTATTTGATATAGGAAATTTCCAATTCTTAATAATAAAAAATGTGCGAGAATTATTTTTTTGAAAGTCTGCTTTGCATAATTTCGAAAGAGGAAAGCCCACGAGGGGCTACAAGGCCCACCGATACTGCTAAGGCTATACATAAAAACAAGGAGACCAGTGCCTTGCTCGGGGGGGGGAAATAAATGAGAAACAAAGAAGCAATTACTACACACTTGCTATTATGAAATTCGATTGTGCAATGAATAGTGAAACACTGAAACTAAGTTGAAGACAAGAGGTGGTGGAAGGACCAGTGTACTGCTAACGTCCAAGCCTAAGTTTTCGTTTCCCAAAGTGGCCCAACAACCAAGTTCCACTGCTGGTGACCTCTCTGTTTTTCCGGCCTGCACCTCTCTCGTGAATGAGCCATAATTGCTTTTGTCGCACACTATTTTATTGGGCTTGTTGTTGCAGTGGGGAACTCTTCTGTGGGGTTTGGAGACCCAAACCTCACATAAAGTCACAATCCCTGCTCTGTTCTTTGCGAAGAAACAGAGTGCTATGCCGGCCCTGTTTAGAAAATGTAAGGCTATTATTGGGTAATTGAAGATCGCACTGACATATGAAGCTTTACCAATCATAAACTCTGGGACATTGGCATTGGTTTTGGCTTTAAGCAAGAATGAGGATAATAGCATATCATCATTTATTCTTTTTTTGTTTTTTGTGGCCATGAACGAAATACAATCTACTAGCTAGTTTATTTTTCATTTCTGTTGCTGGGTTTTACTTTTACCTATAGTTGGTAAAGTAAAAGATTGGAGGAAAGGAAGAGAGCGCAAAGAAGCTTCTCAGAGCACCTCAAAAGCAGGGTTTGTGGAAGTTAGAAATTACCACACTTCCCCCCACAACCTTTCTTTCGATTTGATCTTGTTACCATGTCTTTCACCCCCTATAACGGGGCCCTAACAAGAAAAGCATTCAAATAGGTTTTAGAAGAAAGTCATAGAGCTCTTACATGTAAAGCTTAGGATGTAGGACTTCGATTCCAATGCTTTTTGTCTCTCTTTCTCTCTCCCCATTACCCAGAGAGAAAATAAAACAATGAGTTTTTTTCTCTTCGAAAAAAGAAAGCAAATAAAGCATATTTCACATGGCAGTTTTCTCGGACACTAACTGGATTACAACGGTAGAATTTGAATTTCACATGATAAATGACATGGTGGTCTAGGCCAACTCTGAAGCACTCTTGAAAAACAGAAGAAAAACTGCACAAGATTGAAACCAGAAGATGAATGAAACAAGGAAAAAATAGGAGGGAAAAAAAAAACTATTTTGAGTCAGAATTATGATTTGTCGATTGGGTCCCATTAGGCCTTTGCGTAGTCTCTTTCAGTAATTTGGAAACGGTGGCAGCCTTGAGACGAATCTGGAAATGGCGTCTGTGTTGGCTAAATGGAAACATCTAGATCGACAGGGTCCCAATCTCCCAGACCCAACAGTATGGTTGAAATACAAAAATGCACCCTCTGGTCTCTGCTTTGAGGCTTTCAATCTCAACTTTAGACCAAATCTCCATGTTATAACCGAACCAACGGTGAAATGATCATCTTTGTACAGAATTAAAGCAAAGCATATAAATAGTCCCTCCGACACAAAATGTGTCAACAATTTCGTGTATTTTTAAAAAGCATATTTCACCCCCCCCCCCCCCTTTTTTTTTCTGCTTTTCAACTAAGTGCTAGTTATAAGTTGTATCTGGTTTTTATTTTTATTTTGTTTGATAAATAACTGGTTTTTATCTATCTTCTACAAGAAATACACCTAAACTTTGTTTCGTGCAAAGGTCGTCTTATCTCGTTCAAATTTTTTCCCTCTGATTGGAAGGGAGAATAACAGAGTCGGAGTCAACCTTTGAAAAAAAAAATGGTGATTAAAACCTATGTATGATTGACGTGAAAATACACAACACCATACAATAATAATAATAATAATAATATCGTGCAATAATTTGACACTAAGATTCTGCATGGGGATCTTCAGAGTAACTTGTGTATTGAGAAAGGGACAAAAATATCTTGCGTTATCGTGCAATAAGATGATGCTTTTCTGTTTCACAAGTGAAGTGATGCATTCCTTCCAAAGTTTTGGTTCCGTTTCATAGATTTCTCCGCTGATTTAAGCACCGCGTTTCAAACAGTGATTTATTTATTAAAAAAAAATGTCTTCATACATGTTGGGTTGATGGACCAAATATTCAAAAATATATATTTTTTTCTATCTAGTTTTTTTTATTGATTATAATGAACTAATGTTAGCGAACATAGCTTGGTCCTACCTACAAGAGGGTTCGGTCGAACTAAATACAAATGAGTGCGTTAAAGAAAATGGATGTGGTGGGGTAATCAGAGGTGATAGTTGAGATTGGATTAGGATTTAGGAGCTTTCGTATGTGGAATTTAGCATGGCTAGTTGAATCTGTCGAGAAAGTTGAACTTCGACACAGTCATACTAATCATCAAAAGAAGAAGTTGAGATGATAGTTTAATTAGCGTGCACTGCGTAGAAATAAATTGCCAAATTGCACTGAGTCACCATTATTGGAAGGAAGAGTAGCGTGCTATCATCCTCCTATGGAAAAACGGGGAGGGAGAGTGAGGGAATGGTTTAAAGTTTAAACCAAGATATTACAAGACAGGGTTTTCATTGCCTAGAGCTGTTTTGGTGTCAAGGATAATAGATCCTCCTTGGCAGTAAAAGATGACTACTACTAACTCCGGTCATTGGTAGTAACCAAATTTACGAACGTCTAATCATCTATTTATCTAAGCAAGTACGTTAATTAATTAATTAATATAAAAAAAGACAGTAGTAGTCCTAAAGTGATAGACAGCAGCCTTGTCAGGGGGTAGCGGTGGTGTGGTCTGGTGTGGTGCGTGCCTTGATAACATAAAAGGAGGACAAGAGCCTGATCCAGAAGCTGCTTTTTGGTATGGTCCTTCTGTTCTGGCAGTAGTACCGCACCTTCCCCTCTTTTCTTCTCGCTTCCCATATTTCTTCTGCTATGGTCATTACTTACACACGTCTACTTTTGTCTTTCCCTCAATTCAATTATTGTGTATTTAAATTAAATTTTATAAATTTAATTTTAATTAAAAATAAATTTACAGTGAATAATGTATATTTTAAAAATTTTATTTAAAAATTAATTTAAATAAAATAAATATTATTTAGATAATATTAATAAAATCACTTCTAAATATATAATATAATTATTAAAAAGAATATAAGTTAAAGTATAATAAAAAAATAAAATAAACTATAAAAAAATATTAAAATTAAAAATATCAAAAAAAATTTAATTAACTTTTTTTTTAAAAAAAAATAATAAAATTTTGTTTCAACCAAAACTTTAGTTTTAAGTAAAAAATAATTCTGTTTTGTGATTATTCAACCTGATGGCATAATTTTTGAGACATTATTTTTGCCTTCAAACAAGTTTATGGGACAACAAACACTGTCTCAAACATGCATTTACTCTCGTTTTAACTCTTGGCATAATTGTATTATTATTTTAGGAGGAAAAAAATGTATATAACATGTTGGTATATATTTGGATTAGAGTAATAGTGACAAAAAAGACCCAAAAAAAAATTTTTATTTTTAAATTTTATGCTTAAAATATTAAAAATTAACATTTTTCTTTTTTTCATTTCTCTTCATTCTTTTTAATTCCAACTAGTCTTAACATCTTACACAGGAAAAAAAAAAAACTCATCTTCAATGAACTATCCTAAAATAATTCGGATAAGATTGTATGAAGAGTAACTTGTAACCACATTCTATCGTTATTTCTATCGTTAATATGTTTCATCATAAATAAAAAGCGTTAATCATAAACATAATGAATAACATCAAAGCAAAACGCCTAAGACAACTGCCCTTTGAATGCAAAATTATTATTTAAAAAAAAAAAGGAAATTAGAAAACAGAAAAGTACCGAAGCTGAATCACAATGAGTAATGACCATTGCTTCTTTGGACAGTTCCATTTTGTTACACAAAAAGCAGTGCCTCTCTCTATTTCTCTCTCCGTTGCTGATTCGACTCTTCCATTTCCGTTGTCTGCAATTTCCTGTTCAGACCAAAATACCCCTCATCCTCCTCCCTCTACCACTCGCGCTCCCTCATCCACAATCACGCAATTAGAGCCAGAACTAGGTGCGTCGTGCTTGAGCCTTTATTCTCTCTTTAAAACAGTGTCGGAGATGGCCAAGTCCACCGCCCCTCCGACGTCGTTTCCGCCGATCAAGCCGGAGCACTACACCCACAGCCCGGTTCACTACGCCGTCGCATTGGGCGACCGCACCACCCTCTCCAGAATAATCTCCTCTCTTCCCCGACTCGCCGATCCCGCTCAAATCTGCACTGAGTCCGACTCCCTCGCTCAGGAACGACTCGCCGACCACATCTCAGCCGTCCTCGACCGGCGCGACGTCCCCTACCGAGAGACCCCTCTCCACCTCGCCGTACGACTCAATGACGTCTTCGCTGCTCGCGCCCTCGCCTCCGCCGGCGCCGACGTTTCCTTGCAGAATTCCGCCGGCTGGAATGCCCTCCAGGAGGCCCTCTGCCGCCGCACCTCCGACATTGCTCTCGTCCTCGTCCGCCTCCACCACCGCTCCGCCTGGGCCAAGTGGCGCCGCCGAAGGCCCCGCGTCATCGCCTCGCTCCGTCGCATGAGAGACTTCTACATGGAGATCTCCTTCCACTTCGAGAGCTCCGTGATTCCGTTCGTCGGCAAAATTGCTCCGTCCGACACGTACAAAATCTGGAAGCGCGACGGGAATCTCCGCGCTGACACTTCGCTGGCGGGCTTCGACGGCTTGAAGATCCAACGCGCCGACCAGAGCTTCCTCTTCCTCGGCGATGGCGATCAGGAACATGATATCCCCTCTGGTTCCTTGCTCGTGCTCAACCGCGACGACCGCAAAATTTTCGATGCCTTCGAGAACGCCGGAGCTCCGATGAGCGATTCGGACGCCGCCGGATTCTGCGCCCAGACCAGCGTGTACCGGCCTGGCATGGACGTCACGAGGGCTGAACTAGTAGGCAGAACGAATTGGAGAAGACAAGAGAAGACCGAGAACGTGGGAGAGTGGAAGGCCAAGGTGTACGAAGTCCAAAATGTAATTTTCAGCTTCCGGTCACGGAAAGTCACCGGCGGGGAATCCGACGTGTCTGGGAGCGAGCAGGTACTCCCTTTGCAGCTTGATGAAGACGACGACGGTTTTCTCGTGGCGGAGATGCCAATGCCAATGCCAAAGCCTGACAAAAGAAGACACAGTAGCTTCGTTCGAGAAGACAGGGAGTGGATCCCAATGGGAAGGAAAAGCGTGGACCTACCGTCGATGGCAGGCCAACCGCTGAGAAGGTCATCGGCAACCGTGAGCATGGCGGCGCCGCAGACGAAGGAGAAGGAGTACGTGAGAAGTTTACGGCCGTCAGTGTGGCTGACGGAGCAGTTCCCGTTAAAGACGGAGGAGCTGCTGCCGTTGCTGGACATACTGGCCAACAAGGTGAAAGCAGTGAGGAGGATGAGAGAGTTGCTCACCACCAAGTTCCCGCCGGGGACTTTCCCGGTTAAGGTAAAGGCCACTGTGGGGACTTTCCCAACGTAGTTTCGTGTCTAAAGTTTGTTTTTTTTTCCTTCATTCCATAGATGACTTACGTCCCCGGCCATGTTGGCTGGTTGACCTTCGCTTGTCCCATTGACAGAACAGTTACGAAAGTTGAGATTAATATAGACGTAATTGATTTGATTTGATTGATGAATGTTGGTTTTGCAAAAGTTTGATGAATGATTTTTTTTTTTGAATGATTATTTGATGATCACACTGTGATGGACAGTTTCTGTTTTTTATTTTGCTTTGGTGGGGCAGGTGGCTATCCCGGTGGTCCCTACAGTGAGAGTGGTGATTACATTCACAAAGTTTGTGGAGCTGCAACCTGTGGAGCAATTCTACACTCCATTCTCGAGTCCCAGACATTTACTCATTGCAGAGGGAGGAGATGATCATCAGAAACCAGAGAGCCACTACTCTTCCTTGTCATCCTCATCGTCGTCTGCGGCAACCACATGGCTGAGGCGAAATAATAGCCAATCGAGTGCCGGGAATAAACAGCATCAACGATGTTCTTCGGTGGCAATGGCATTGGATTCAGACCCTTTCGCAATTCCCTCTGGATATTCATGGACCAGTGTTGTGGATGATAAGTCAAGGAAAATGAAGAAATCCAAGTCTGTGAGAAAGTCCAAGTGAAAAGTGGACGAGAGAGGAAGCATAAAGAAGGGAATCTGACTGAGAGACATGAATGATGGTGTCTCAGAGTTGAATCCATTATATGTAGATATATCCCGTCTAATTTTTTAATCAACTGGGGGCGTTGAGAAAATGGTGTTCATAGAGGGAGGTTTGGCCGCACAGAAAGCGTACCTAGAACCAAATTTCTTTGCTCACAGTTTTGTTTTATCTATCTTAATTTTATAGAAAAAAATTTTGGTTCCATTTTTCATTTTTGGATTTGGTGCCGGAGGAAGGGGAAGGGGCTAACGTTGTCGTGCTAGTTTTTGGCCAAGTTTCAATTTATTATTATTGTGAATGCCACCCTCCTTGTGTTAGATTGTGACCAACTTTGCTAGTCCTGTAACAGTGGCAGTTTTATATTACTGATCTCGTGTTCAGCAGTTTGGTCTACTGATGTGATATAATGTATTTTAGCGAAGGGAGCGGGAACCATAGGTTTACTCGTGTCTTTAGTTGTGAAAGGTACGCATTTATTCACTTGTTTTGAATGTAAGGGAGGACCCCAAATGCTCTCAGAAAATAATGTTACTACTTACTCTGGGTTTATTCTGTGATTATTGATGTCTAGGTGGTAGAAGTAATATAAAACTGATGTGTTCTAATATGGTTACTCTAATTCAAATGGGGAGATTGTGATTCTATTCTCTAATATAAACCCGGATCCGGATATAAAATTAATGGTGAAGCAACGCAACAGGGCCAAACATTTGTCAATCCATAACAAGATTACGAGTAGTGAGTGAAAGGGCATGGACAGGCAAGTACACTTTCCATGATTGTGATTGTACTGGGATAATGAGATTCACTTATGCGTGGATTAAAAATGTTGATTATGCCCTCAAGCATACATCCCCAGTATTTTCACACAAGGGTATCTGGGACTAGGAGGGTATTCAAGGGTCAAAAAGTATCAGCAGCTCAAAATGTCACTCCGGAGGGAGCAAATTGAGCAAAGGAGCAAAAGACATACTTTGTCAAAGTAGCATTGGCTGCGCAAATTTTGTTTCGTAAGCCCAAAATAGCAAGCAATGCGTTGTTATATAACTGGATAATATTGCACAAAAGACATACACTCTTCAAGTTTTGCATTCAAAAATCAAAATTACTTATGCACTTTTCTGCGGAAGCACAATACATTGAACAAGTTCCAGTTATAGCAGAAGGGGCTTTTTTTTTTTTCCCTGAATTTGCCGTAGCAAGAAATGTTTAATGCTTGTATCATACCTTGGAGCATGGCTAAAGTCGAAACTACCGTTTCTGTCCCTCCTTTCATTTGACTGCAAATAGCGCCCAGAGAGTTGATATACTACTGTACTTTGTCTTATTCATTTGAACCAGGCTCCACGGACCTTTACTTTGTCTCCTTATACAAGATTTAGTCTCCCTAGTACACAAGACATTTCCCTGTAATCTTTATTCCTTGTCCCCCTCCCTCTCTGGACAAGGCTTTCCTTTTTCTTTTTAAAGTTTCTAATTGTTTCTGACCAAAAAAAAACAAGTTTCTGATTGTATTGTAACCTTGAACGGTTGAACCAGATCTCTGATTTCAAACTCCAATTAATTTAAAGTGCTCGATCCCCTCATAAATCCCGGAATGTTAACTTTAAGAAATATCAGAATTTTGACTGCCTTTCATGTATTAAATTTAAAGCTTATAACTTACTCAAAAAAGAAAAAAATCGATTAGAAGAAATAACGGTGGCCTAAAGATAACAGCAGTGCAGTACTCAGTTTTCTACCTGCTTTCCTCCACACAGTATTCCAACGAGCTATGCAAAGAAGTTTTCCCAGGAAATGTTACAGCAGGTTCCAAATTTGATAGGAAAGACTATCACTAATGGAGGTTGATACTAGTAGTCTAAAGATATTGACCAAATGCTAGTGTCTATTGTTCCTTCAAAGTGTAAAAGGCCTCCCTTTAACCTCTTGGTTTATGAGTATATGTTTTTTTGCCTCCAAAGTATTGGTGATAACTGATAATACAAGTGATTGTGTGCTAGACGGGGCTTTATAACAGCCAAGCCAAGTAACAGAGACTGGCGCAAGGGAAATCCATGCATTGATAGAAGTGGACTAAGCTGGTGCCAACATTATGGAGCGACAAATACCTTCGGCCTGCTATGAAAATGGCTCACTGGCCGAAGGTATTTGTCGTTCTCAGAAGCATACAAAGGCTAAAACAAAACCCAATTCACATTGTCTAGATGGATCCACTACTATGTGATAAGCTTGGGAATTAAAAATTAATTTTAAGAAAGATGCTTGCATAACCAAATGGAAATACTCAAATCGGTGAGTTAGGAAGTCCTGCTGTGAAAAGATAAAGATAAAATTAGAGAAAGAAAAAGCAATGTAACAGGGAAAGACAGGCCATCTAACATGGCTAGCTGGTCCTCTATATAGCTTCCAAGTTGATTCAGCTCCCCTTCTGATTCTGTTCCTCTTTAACTCCTCCCTCAAGATTCTCAAATCTACTGCATCCAACGTAGAGTCACTCAAGGTACTGTTCATGTCTCTGAGCGTTGCCGTGTCAAGTTTTCAATACACTTGGCAAATAGTCGTAGATCTGAGTACTTCCATGATTTTTCTGACATGGGTCTTGCAATTTGTATTATGATTCATCGGCACATGCCCGATTGATGCTGCAAGTATGTCACTTTTCATTACAACTTGCTTCTCCCCTTTGTGTACATAGGAATAAATTAGCTACAAATTCATCAATGGAAAAACGTTCACTAGTAGGCCTCCCCTCCCTAGATTTGTTCTGCAGCAGTGATTTATTGAGCCTTTGTTTCCTCTTATATGAAAAGCTTGAGATTACTTTACGAATCTAACAAAGGTTTAATGAGTAGTATTCTTGTTTTATTATACTCAAGGCACCAGGAAACATGGCGAGCGAAGCACCAAGTTGGGCTGATCAATGGGGTGCTGGCGGTATTGGTGCCATGGAAGATGATGGCATTGGATCCCAAAATGTCACCGGCAAAAACAAGAAATCGGGTGCCAAGGGTGGTTTCACCAAAGCTGCAGTGGCAGGTGCGCAAAAGATTAAAAACGGCGCCTCAGCCAGTGTCAAATGGATCCAAAACCAGTGCAAGAGAAAGAGTACATCCAAATAATTGAGAGGATCCAATTCTACGTGCACGTTTACTTCTGCCTACAGTTTCTGAAGGTTTCTTCCAATTTCAATTAAGGTGTTTTATTCAGAAAAAAAAAAAAAAAAACTGATTGAATGGCATAAATCTTTGCTTCCGGATCAAGACCCTCTTTAGGATTAGTGAGTCAGTGTTTTCCCTAAAACTGCATGATTAATGGCCGAAAAAACACCTTAGCTTTGTATTTTTTGGTCAAGAAAAAACACCTTAGCTTGATTGGAGTAATGTCTGTCTCTTTACACAGTAGATAATGAAAATTGCGGGTAATCCAGAGCTTTATGGTGGGTTTCAGAAAACATGAAAATTAATGGAGACAGAACAAACGAGTAATTTCACTTTACGGTAAGTCTTCGGAAGAGATCAGAGTGGACAGTTGCAGAAGATAGAACAAACGCATGATTTTGCTTAAAAACAAATGTATGATTTTCCTTGAATCTGATGTACAGATTGCACTCTAAAGGCTCATAAATATTAAACCCTGATATATTTAACTCACATCTGATAGAGGCATGAATTGAACAAATGCCAACTCTGAAAAAGATGGGACTCCTAGCCACTAGAGCTACAGGTCAAGCAGCAAAAATTACTGAGTTCAATTTTTTTGAGTAATGGCATTGACAAAATTAGTGTAACAAAAGAACACAACTCCAGTGACCCCATGACCTGCACAGGGATGTGTTCCTTTTGCAACACAATTTTTCAATAATGATAGTGTCACAATTATGGAGTCGCACACACACGACACAACCAGGTTGCCAGGTTTACGTATCAATGGTCAATTGTGCTTTTCTGTGATTCCATTACTGTGACACTAACATTGCTCCAAATGTATGTATCTATAGTGTTCCTCTATATTTTTCACCCAACAATTGGCATCATAAAGTAGATGTTACTGAAACCAAGTAAACGAGTATTCAAATGCAAGGTAATACAATCTAAATTCATCCACTGAAATCCATAATTTAAAGATAGTGTAGGTGGACATAACCAAAGTGCAGGATAACATTACTCAAAACAAAACGTGAACCACAGAATAAACACACCAGGCATTGACTATGACTGCAGAGAATATACATCTTGCGGAAGCTATTTACAGAGGTTATCATAAATTGTGCCTAGTGGGATCCGAAGGTGTTCTCTCCACTGTAAGTCATGTAAACAAAGCCATCAGCATCCTTATTTTCCTCATAAATAGCAGACATCAAGGCAGCTGCAACAACAGGAGATTTAGTTCATAAGCACTGCCAAAAGTGCAAAACCAACTATCAGTATGAGGGGTGGGCACTTACCAGTTGGAGGTAGTGTGTTATTGATGAAAATAAAAATAGCCTTCTCTGCACTGAGCTTAATTCTTTTACGGACAACATAAACAAACTGGCCAACAGTCAAATCAGCTGGGACAAGATATCTACAGCATCACAAGAAGAGCAACAGAACTAAGTGGGAATCCACTAATGTACAGAATCAGATAAATAATATGCACTGATCAAGATTAACATCTGATATGGCAAGAAAAGCAAGCTTTGGCCCTCCAAGTTTCAATACTCATCACCAGCTCATATGCTAAAATGTCCAAAACATACTCAGAAAAATGTCAAACTTTAAAGAGTTACACTTGGAGGTAACTTCACTGTCAACGTAGACAAATCAGAAGAATCCCCCTCAAATTCAAAACTTATCCATAAGAATTTATCTATGTTTTTTAATTGATATAGCCATTCCCCATATGCATGCAGCATGCACACTATTATTCATAACCAGTTTACCAGAAATCCCTAAGCAGAGACTTGGTTTTATAACGCTAACCAACCACACTTTTTTTTTGTTATTGTTCTTCAAATTAAATCTGAATTAAATCAAGCCGTAGTGTCCAAGGCTGCAGTGGCCAAGAATGCCACTCTATCCGGACCAACAATTTAGGGCTGGGCCTAAAATACCCCCACTTTTGGCCAAATAGAATTTGCAACAAGAATAACATTGGTGCATTTTGGCCAAACCTGTTCAATGTTAGATCAGTCGTTTACAAATATGTTATTAAAGTGAAGTTATGAAGTGGCATATAAAATCTGTATTGTCCCCATGCTTCATAGCTTCAACACTTGTGCAATATCATTAATCTATTACCATCATCAGTACCAACATTCTATATGACTATCAAAGTATCAACTCTACATGGGTTCTCTGTCTCATATTTTACTACCTTCACCACCTGCAACTACTGTTACATTACTAACACACGAAAATATAACCTTCCAAAATCTTCACAAAAAGCATCAAGGAGCTTTAAGCAAAATATATACCCTTCAGGCAGCAAAACAATATTCTGAGGCCTGAAAACTAATCAAAAGAGATAGAATAGCATAAATGACATATGATAAAATCATTTACTTCTTCTTATCAATGTCCGGGATGTCACTTCTTTCAGCTTTCTCCACAATCACCTGCACACAATTGCCATATTTCAACAAGAGTACTTCAAGAAAATACAAACAAACATACAATCTATATTGACTGCAATCTTACAGGTATTCTATCAGGATACTTCTCCCTAATGCGAGCAGCTTCAGCCTGCCTTCTTTCTGACATGTAGAAATACAGAAAGTTTAATCCCCATACACAAAAGACAGGAGAACATTGCAACAAAACATATGTCCTTGAAGCTTTAAGTTAAAGTCTTCATACATCCGTTGAACCCAAATACTGAATTAAATCAATAATGAACTCAACAGCTGCTTCCATATTAAAAAAAAAAAAATCAAAAGAAATTATTCATAACCTAAATGTCAAACTGGGTAAAGGGTACAATCCAATTCTTTCCTAATGAAATAGACATACACCAGATAACATTGACAGCATGACTTCTAAATGGCACCCCATTCATTTAATTTACAAGGACAGGTGAGAACCATAAAATGTTTTATAATGTCATAAGAAAATACTCATAAAAAAGTGAATATAATTTATCCTGGTAGATAGACAAAATTAGAAAAATAACCACATTCATTCTTCTATATGTACAGAGAAAAAGGTAAAGATCCTAATTATAATATCACAATAATTCCAATTAGATGAATTCTCGATCGTAGAACAATCAATCGAAAAGCTATGGACTTTGAATTCGACCAATCAAAAGGCTTGAGTTTCCAACAAAAGAGCTCTAAAGATGCAATGAATACGGAGGCAAATTCAACATAAACCCCATAAAGAGTAAGAGCAGATTATAAGAAATTAGAGAGAAAAAGAAAAGTACCCAAAGGATGTTGAAGCTTGAAGGAGATTTTCGACATGATGAAATTGGCAGCGATTGGGCTCTGGAAATTTGAAAGAGCGAGACATTAGAAACTCCATAGCAAACCGCAAAAGAGATGGAGGTACAAAACAATAGATAGCATGTGAAAGCTTAAAAGAAAAACAAAGAGAAATTCACAAACCCAACACGATGAAAAAGAAAGAAAGAGTGAAGAGACTGTTTCTATCTCAATTGATTATATGAGATAGAGAACGGAGTTGAATCCGATAAGGCAAGAAAGAAACTTATCCTTATCAATTTATTTTAGGGTTTTCTTTTTCTTGTTTTTTTTCTTTGATTCCAAAGTTCCCATTTTCCAACACGGAACGTCTACTTATCTATAACGGATTGGATCGCCTCTTTCCCAAGTAATGCGGTAATGTGGTTGCAGCCTGTTGCCCGTAGGTGGCAAACACTAAACAGCGACGTTTTAAAAGTTTTATCTGCTGTTTTATGATTATCATTTAATTATATATTATTATATTTATAAATAAATTTAATTTTTTAAATATTTATTAATGTAATTATCTTTTTTTTACAATGTATTAACTTAAGTAGATGATAATATAAAATAATTTTAAAATATTATATATCAAAATTAAATTCAAAGGTTTAATTCCTTTTTTTTATTTTTTTTTTGGGTTGTGATATGTGAGTATAAATCAAGGGCTGGCTTGGCTGGGTAAATGTTTCTCCATCTGGTCCAGTCTGCTATTCATTTTGGGCCATGGTTTATTAAAACAACAAGGATAGCTATTTCTTAGTGTATATTTAGTTTGAAAGTAAAAGTGGTATTAAATTTTTATGAGATGAGTTTTTTATATAATTATGGAATGAGTTTTTTATAAGATCGTAATCATATAGAAAAATTATCTCATTAAAATTTTTCTCCACTTTTATTCTTAAATTATATAAAAAATTTATCTTCTAAAAATTTACTTCTACTTTTATCCTAAACCAAACATATACTTAAAAATAAAAACTTGTTAAGAATGATTTGGTTTAACTGGTTGAGTTTTGGGGGTGTTTGCCAAACCCAAAAAATTAGATAATTAGGCACAAGTCGGTTTTAAAATCTTAAAGGAGTATTTGCCAAATTCAAAAAATCATATAAGTAGGTACAATGAAGTTGGTTTTAAAATTTTAAGTATTTGGTAAACACTAAAATTTTAAAAAATAGTTCTTATCTAATTTATTTTTAAGTTAAAACTATTTCAGAAAAAAAAATATAAAGTTATTTTATTGTGAACTACAAATTTTTTTATGGCTCCTTTTTTTTCCCTAAATGTTTGTTACATTATCTCTTTATTTTTCTTAACATTTAAATTAAAAGTTTCCTTATCATGTTTGGTTTTCTTATCTATTTTTAAATTCTAAATTTGCTTATGACTTCAAATTTGATATTAGAACTAATTTAAGACAAATCCTAATCAAACTAAGAATAAATTAAAACTAATTACAAAATAAATTGAATTTATATGACTAATTTATCTTAAATAGTTAAAAAAAATTAGTTCTTATTTAATCCATTTTCATGTTAAAACTAGTTTTAAAAAAAACAATGTAAAGTTGGTTTTATTGTATTCTAATTTAAAGTTTCCTTATTATGTTTGGTTTCCCATTTTATATTTAAATTTTAAATTTACTTTTGAAGCCAAAATTATATTTAAGAAATAGTGTAAACAAATAAAAGAGAAAATGGATCAAATGTTGTTTTAATCTTCAAAAGTTCGTTCAATAGGTGCAAACGTCTACTTAAACATGTACTTAATCATTAGGGGTGCTCTTGTAATAATAAAATTTATGTTTTAGGTACAAGCAATGATAAAAAATTTATTTAGAACTAATAGTTGAATAAACTAACATTTTGATCCTTAAAAATGTTCCATCTTCATAATTAAAATCATAATTTACATTAAGTATACAATTTAGTCATTAAAATATTTAAATTCATTTTATGTTACTCTTCTATTATCATTCTCAATAACTAACATACAATAATTTTGAATAATTTAAGAACATAATTGTATATTTGAATAAATTAATGATTAAATTGTGAGTAAAATACATTTTTACAGACCAATATGTCATTTTACTCAATTATTAAATACTACTCTTTTCTTTTTTAGTTTCAATTCAATTGAATTTTGGACAATTTCTATGAAAGTTGGCCAAATTTATAAACCTTGCAATTTGACTAGTTACATGATTTGCAAAAGAACGTATATATATTTTTCAATCATGAATGAATCCAAACATTTCACAATTTTAATAGTTGATAGAAATGGTTCTAAACAATCACTAATGGAATTAGATGTCAAGTATTTGTTCACACTATGAAATTTTATCTGTACCAAAAAAAAATTATGAAATTTTACCAGCTGTATTTGTTAATACGTTTACAATTGAAGTTTATTTTCGGAAAGAATTCAAACACTTTTTTGTATAAATTAAAAGTAATGTTCTAAATTAAGAGTAGTCTCATAGACCTAATCTCCTTAAGTCAAAAATAATAATGGTATGCCTCTTTCTATAAAATATAATTTTTAGGAATTAACTCGCAATCCTCATACTTAAAAGTATAATTCATTTTCATTATATTAATACCTATTGGATAGAATTAAAATAATTTATTCAAATATATTTGATTTTGGAGTAATATGTCATATGAAGTTGAATCATCATTTAGTGATCTCCTTCCTTCTCTATATATAGCACATACTATTCTTAACATTTTAAGAGGTACTGTATTTTTTAATTGGTATTTTTTTATTTATATAATTATTTTATAAATTAATGTATTATACATTTATTTAATTATTAATTATTCACTTAAATAAAAATAATTTTATAAAAAAATAAAATATATTTGAAGTTAATTATAATTTTGTATGTAAAATCAAAATAATTCTTTGTATTTAAAAGCAATTACAACTATAGAATGTAATTATTAAAAAATATTTATATTTATGATTTTATTATTTTTTATTTGTGTTCAATTAGTTATTAATTATTTTTTGAGAAATAAAAAATTTAAGACCAAAAATGAGAATCTCTTAATGTAGTTATAAAAAAAAGTTTATATTTATAATTTTATTCTTTTTAAATTTGTCTTCAATTAGTTATTAATGATTTTACCAAAGAAGGGGAATCTTTTTTGTTTTTGTATGTGAACCACAAGTATTCCTATAAGATTCGACACTAATCTTCTTGAGCTAATAATGATAATGATATAATTTTTTCATGAAATGTGATTTTCAAAAATTCTTATTATATAATAGTGTAGATAATAGAGAAGATTAAGGGTCAAATGACATATATAATATATTTATTTAATTTTAAAATATTTAATAATGTGAAAAGATTAAGAGTTATTTTAAAAAAATTGTGTCAAAATATAAAAATAACTTTGATGCATCAATTGTCATGTCATATATTTCGTAAAATAATTTGAATTTAAAAACTGAAAAAAGTGTTAATATTTGAATAAATAACTAATTAAAATGAATTAATGAAATAAGTTGAACTTTTTTCTCGCAAATCCAGTTGATCTTTTGGTTTCTCACGGGCCAATCCAGAAGCAGAACCCAGTTGGAGGGCCACAGTGTGAGTCAGATCGTACGAGGACCACAAGTCCACTCACTGGACAGTGGCCCAGAGGCAATAAACTTCCATACATTGGCAACCTCGTTTCTCTTCACTCTTCAGTCTTCACTCTTCACTCTTCACACGCTATACAGTAGACACTACGCTACCTCTTCTCACACTCACACTCTCACTCTCACTCTCAACTCCTAACTCTCAAATTTCTGTGTCTCAGCTGTGTCTAGTGTCTACCTACCCTTTTTAATTGCCTTCGTAGAGTCTTAGACCCACTTCGCAAAAAAATATAGGACGCAAACAGAACATGAATCACTGTCACTCTACCCCTTCTTCAAGTTCCACACAAGCACGTACCTGTGAGGAGGCTTCAAGCTTGAAGAAGAGGTGCCTGACGGCGGCTAAGGAACAGATGTCTAGGCTCTATATACTAAAGAGGTGCATTATTATGTTGTTGTGTTGGCAGAAGTACGAGCAGTATTGATTATTGGAAAACACTCTCTGTGTTTGCTCAGCCTCTCTTTAGCAGGTGGTCACAATTAACTACACCAACTACACTGCATATGTTTTAAAGGTAACCTTCAAGTTTGAGAATCACAATGTTTATTATGGTTTTACTCAGAGGATGCTATGCTATTGATGTTGGATTCAATGACCTAGTTGGGGCACTTTTATTGCACCTGTGAATAACTCGATCTGTTTGAGGATTCACTGAAACGGTTTGAACATTAAAGAAAATGCTACTTTAAAATTAATACTGGGATTTTAGTATATAGCTAGGATGAATTAGAATGATAAAAGGAGGTGGGATATGGGTTGCAGGGTTTTCACGTGATTGTTTAAACAGGCATTACTCAATTGAGCTTGTTTTCTAGTGTACAAGAAGGTGAAAGAACAGACATTATTTCACATGAGGATAGGGACAGATCGTGGCTATTAAGTACAGGTGCTTTTGGTAGGACTTGGGGTCAAGAATAAGGGTTGGGCTACTTTTCTGTATACTTTGCCAGTTTATATCATAAAGCTGTAAATTCAGATAAGAATCTCTTACTTTTTCTCTTCTTTTTACCGTTACGGTTCAGCAATGACATTAATCATGTTGTGTTTTTGGCTTTCCATCTCCAAAAATGTGATCTTTACTTGAGCTAGAAAAAAGGTGCATGATGGATATACACGAAAGTGCTTCTGGTTGTTTACCTGATTATAGAGCTTTCATATGCTTAATTGCTTATATAAAATAAAATTAACTAACATATATAAAAATATAGTTGAAGCAGCAAAATCAGCATCTGATCTGCAAATCTGAATTACAAGTGAATCTGCATGCATAAGTTTTTCTGGGCCAATATTTCTATATATTAAAACAAATTATGTACGCCCAGCGAGTAAAACATGAAGAAAAACGAAACACCCCTTATCTGGGTATATCTTTGGACTTGACTTGTCCGGCACTTTTATCTAATTTGGTTTCCACTGTTTTAGCCTTCCAGCTAGAATTAAAGTGTTCATTTGTGGACTACAATGAAGGATCATTTTGGATCCCAAAAATCGTGTTGGTTGCTTGGTTGTATAAAGAGGGATGCATGACTATTTCATAGTACTATTCTTTTAGAAACAAGGGGTTTAAAAAAAAAAAAAAAAAAAAAAAAAAAAAAAAAAAAATAAAAAAAAAAAAAAAAAAAAAAAAAAAAGTAGTACTAGTAGCCCACTAGATGATTGCAATATTCATGTACAGTGTTACACAGGACATGAAAGGGTGATGCCTCCGTTAGGTTTAAGTCTTGGGCTGCTGAATCTACAGTCTGGAGTTTGCTTCAATTTCGGTATTTTCGTGTTTCTTATCTTGTAGATGATGATGACTTGATCGATCTTTCTATATGTTGTCGTTTCTACCAAATACTTTCTAAGCTTAATGCGATATCTCAACAAGCATTGACTATTTTACTCTCGCATGCATGATTGAAGTTTACTGCGAAGTTTGGCTAAATAAAGGTTAATTGGCCAAAGTTGGATTGCAAATTAACTTCTATTTAGCCAAGAGAAGTGCTAATTCCTACGAATTTTTTTCACGATATTGTTACAAAAGGTTATTTACCAGAAATCAGGGTGGGTGAAAATGGTAAAATGAGAAAAACAATATGGATAAAGGGCTACTGCCGTTCAATAACCCATTCGTAAAATCTTTCGATAAAAAAAATTTGTGAGATTTATTATTTTTGTTAAAGTAAATTTTGAGTAAGGTGTGTATCAAATATAATACACGAAAATAAAATTATTGTTTACCAACGTGTTCCTAAAGTAATTAACTTTCCCTTCTAAAACTGTGCATACAAATCGCCCCCTTATTTATGGGCACTACTTGCGGAAAGACTACAAACAAGTGAACAACATGTCACAGGTCCCAGGCATGCATGGGGAACTAATTAACAACATGTCTGTTGTTATTCTACCACAAAAAGGGAATTTATGTGGAACTAGCTAGGTAGGGCCACAATTATATCAATTTGAGTAATTTTATATAAATAACCCTTTAAACTTATATAAACTGCCACTTTTTTATTTTCTGTACTAGCTATTAGTTTTAACTCTACAGTTACGTAGGGTAATATTAAAATTTTTTTTGTAAAATCTTACACATTGATCATCTCTTTTCTTTATCTAATTAATGGTCATACATCTAAGAATTTTCTGTCAAAATTAAATCCTAAAGTGGAATCAAACTTCAAACCTTGCGCATGAGTGGGATTTAAACAAGAAGAAAAAAAATATATTTGAGCTAATTAACCATAGACACCTCCATATAAATACACGACCAACACTGAATTTACTAATTTCTTCACATAATTATACATAATTATATACAAATCAGCATATATTATGTAAAAAGGAACTAAAGCCATACAAATAAAAGAACGACCACCAATTATTTCTATGTCCAAATAATCTGGTTATGACAAGGTCTTGAATCCAGAGTCTGAAATTCTTTAGAATGCTAGACTGCCAGTAGCAATGACTAACCACGTCTTCCATTAAATTTTTTTATGGGATTTTTTTTTCCTGAAGAAAGAAAGCACTAAATAAGAAATGAACAAGAGTAAGGCCTTCCTTTCTTTTAGAAAAAAAAAGGAAATTAATTCAGCATTATAGGTGAATTGTGTATATACTTTCCTGTGAGGTTCCTTTAATGGATTTATGCTGAAAGACTGCTTCTTTTTTAACTAACTCCACTTACAGGTGCCTTTGAATGTGGAAGAAAGTGTTGACCTATTTGATAATATCGATAAACCCAAACTTTGAGCATATAGGCTTTGAGAAACCGAATTTGCTTCCAAATTAAGTTGGTTCAACAGAAAATCCATGACATGAGCCAGACTCAATCAAAGCACTGTGTGGCACACCAACCACAGACTTACTTTCCAAAAGCTATTTGAATTTCAAAATGTGGTTGGCAACAGACCAACTTACCCTCTGAGCTCATTAATATAAAACCTGTGACCTAAACGCAATATCTTGTCACACTGACCTTCTCTGCCTGTGATAATTCAAAATATGCCTTTCTCCAATCGTTTCCAATCTCAGAATTTAATGTGCCCACCTCCTATTCGTTGTTGGGTTGTTGGCAAATTAAATTCCACCACATTTAAGGCTCTGCATCTCTGTCTTTGGCCCTCCCCTCTCCCATCCATTAAATTTCAAGAATCTCACAGGACAGCATAGTTACTCCAAGAAAACATGCCACCTTCTTCACCACTCTTTGTTTCTTCTCACGCATCCCTAATCCAGTCACGTTAAGCTTTTCCTGGTTCTTCTTTCTGAGTATCATTCTGGTGATGGATATTTGAGTTAATCACCATGTGGCGGTAAGCAATTCTTGTCACATAGAACTATTTCATTAACGAATATATGGTTGTTTCTTCAGAAAATGCAGGAACATGATGGCTCTACATAAAGTGGTGGTGGTGTTTCAGACTTCAAAAGCAAAATTAAGAGCCTGAGATATTGGTACGGTTCAATCAGAAGGCAGTGCTTTATGATTCGAAAGTTCTGTTATTTGATTGAGCCGTGCCAATATCACATGCAATTGATCTCGGGCAATCACCATTTCTCCTCTTCAGCAATCCGCAGCACCTCAAGGCTTAAAGGTTATTTCAGTGCGTTTCATTTGTATATGTTGGTTAAGTGTTTTTAGTTCATGAGTGAGTAGCGACATAAACTACTGCATGCGAATGAGAACAAAGGAGTGATAATGCCATTAATTGAGGCTTTTCTTCTGCAGATGCCTCAAAAGATCTTCATCCAGCTAGTTATTTTGTGCAGCAAGCAACCATACTTGGGACATATGAAGGAAGTCTTGTACTTTGAGATGGCCATCTTATGAGCTTTTTTCTGTGTGTCCCAAGAGTGATGGTCAATTTGTTGGTGTGGGATAGAAATGAGCTTGGTATGGTAGGTAGGAAATTTGTTTTTACCTTTTTCCTTTGTTGTTTTTAATAATTTTTCTGGGTGGTAGGGACTTAAAGTGGCAAGATAAATCTATCTTTACGTTTAGTTTGCTTCTATTCAAAGCTCCATCTCTTTTTTGACAATGTAGTATTATAGTAGGTGACAAGATTCGATCTTTCCCTTGCTTTTATGATTAAAGCACTTTCCAGACATTATACATGCATTCTTTTTGGAAATATTTCCTACTAGAAACCGTGTTAATTTAAAAAAAAAATATCTATTTTGGCGGTCCAAAACAACATTTCGTAACTTTAGGGAGAAAAAAAAAAGCATTTTCATGGATCAATTACAACTATTTTTTTTAATCTTGCCTCTGACTATATAATTATTCTTATTGCTTGTGCTTACCAAGATATTAATTCTGATAATCTTGATAATAATACAAAATGTTATTTGTTTCTTAGTTTAATTTGTATGTTTATAATATTCTGATGGTGGATTAATAATATTATCTATACGGATTTAATTAATTTTAATCTATTGTCAATATGAAATACTGGTATATTATCATTCACTCACTAGTTACTTAGTATTTAACTTTTAAAATAATTATTATCTTAATTAAATATTTTTAATAATTTGATAATATATTATTAAATAATAGTGATCAAAATTAAACTTTATTTATACTTAATTTTTTTCTTATATAAAAATAAATATTCATGTACTATTAACAGCCATGTAAAAAAAAAAAAAGTTCGTTACCCTTCCTTAATAAGCTTTCAGGATGGGGTGGTAATTTTTTTATGTTAATAAAGTCTTTCCCATTAACCTTGCATTTAATTTTTTCGACATTAATTCATATTGAAGTATTTATTGTTATTGAACTTAGGCCACGTGGTTTCGAGAGGGTTAGAATTCGAATGCAGATCGTAAATTATTTCTTAAAGTAAGTTTAGTAACAAAACTCAATTTTTATTTGTGTAAAAAGAAATAATAGAAGAAATACCTAAAAGTGTGTGTGTATATATATATATATAGTAAAACAAACAAGCTACATATGACAATAGTATCATCCCCAAAAGGCTAATAATAAACTTCTTACCCAAAAGAAAAAGAGGCAAATAAACTTTCAGGATGAGCGGTTATCTAATCAAGTTTGACTCTTCATTGGAATGCAACGAAAAGGGGAACAAACATTACATCGGAAAATTGATATCAAAGCTAGAATGCTTTATCCAGCCTGTAATAATATTCTCCGTTGAGACAGCTAGCATCTTCAACATCAATTACCTTTTCTTTCCTGCACATGCTCCCTTGCAATAAAAATCCAAAAAGAAAAAATCTTGACAGGATATTGTATTTTACACGAACTTATTACATTATAATGTATTTGTTACGATTTAAGTTTATGAAAAATTTTATTTTAAAAGATTAATTTATTTAAATATAAATATTTTATAATTTAAATATTATATTTAATTTTTTAAATTACTTAATATAGGACATGATAGTATTTTTGAACTCACCATGCTTTTGGTAAGAGAGCAACTGGTGTGCTTTATGAAAGAGGGAGAGATATTAGTTATATATCTTGCATGTCTTAACCGTAATATAGCTTTTTAAATAGTTGCTAAAAAAGATATATAGTATTAAAGATATAAAATTATTCGTATGTATTTATTTAATAATATTTTTAGAATAATTAATTTATGACATGGAGGTTGTTAACATGTTAGAACCGTTGGACAAAGCAAATTTCCATTATGCAACCTACAAAATTGTATTGGTTACTTAAACCAACTTAAAAGATTGAATTAATGTTGTAGATTCTGTTGTACTAATATGCTTCATAAACATAGGATACACAGAGTCAAAGAAACATGTATGTTAAAAATTAATGCACCTATTCATCTCACTTCACTTTTGTTGTCTTTGTTATCCTTTTACTCCAGTATTTAATGGAAGAATTTCTTTTTTCTTTCTTTCTTGTTATAGAAATACGGCTACAAACCTCTTAAATAAAATTTTGCTCTTACTCTATATACCGTAGTCGTGAACCTTCAGTCACAGAAGAATAAAACGGAAAGACAAAAAAAAAAAAAAAAAAAAGAAAGATAAGAAAGAAGAACTGGACATCTTGCTTGGAAGAGCTACTGGATCTAAGCATGGGTTGATGAGATGTAGGGTAGTCCAAATGTCCAATGCCTTTGAAAGAGGCAGACCTGACCAATTACTCTTGCACAGTGATACGCTAATTTAAGTTTAAGTCATAAGGAGTGAGTTAGTGATGAAAAATTTTAATAATTTAATTATAAGAGATTATAGATTTAAACTTTTATGCTGTTATGATATAAAAAAATTTATAAAATTTAATATTTCATGTAATTTTTATTATAATTAAACTTTTTAATAATATAATAATATATTATTAAATAATAATATAAAAAATTTATATTAACAGTAGATCAAAATTAATATTTTTTTAATGTGTACAAATGGTTGATAATTGCGTTTTAAAGTTCAAGTGACTTTACTCAAATTTCTCCCTATGAAACTCAATGATGTTGTACATAGTTCATCGGAAAATCATTCATAGTTTGAGCCTAGTTCAAGTAACGGCTTAGTCATTTATAATTATTATTATTTTTGAATAATATAGGCCTATATTATTTGTGATCTTTGTATGAGGCCTAGTCCATCTTGCGAGGAGGGTACGCGTAAATTTGGCAGTGGAATCACTTCTAAAGTAATTAAAGAAAAGCTAATTTGTTCTCATTTTCATACTATTTTACAGAATACAGCTTGATATAAAAGGTAACGGGTAGTGAGGAAAAAAAAAGTAAAAATTTGACAATTATGGGAACAAGACACTACTTATAACAACAAAAAAATTATATATCAAGGTTGAAAGAAAAGAGAGAGAAAGATAAACACAAGCAAAACTAATTATTATGAAGCGTTAGACATGGCAGAGATGGACTGGTTGCTATTGTACTCTTCTTCATTCTCTTCGGTTGCATATGGGTTATCTCCTCTGTTAAAATGCAGAATGGCTCCCAAGCAGCAAGGCCTATCTCTTTTTGCACCATATCTCCGAGTCTCATACCATGTATATGCCATAAGCCATTCATATGTTTTCTTCCAGGTTTCTGATTAGACTTCTTGAGTTTAGAAAATGAGTTGCCAGGTTTCAATTCCATTGTTAGTTGAGCTACCTATTTATTATGCATACACAGTTCTCCTACAAAATCCATCACCAGCATCCCTAGCTAATCCATTTTATTTCATTTTCTTAAATAACACTCCCTAGTAATTTTTCTAATTAAACTAAGTGCACAAAAGGAACTCCCATGTGCAATTTTTTTAATAAAAAACTCACCAGGACATCTGTTCCTACAATTGAGTTCGAAAAGCAGAAGTTCTATAGGGCTTCTAAAAATCACTTTTAGAAGCCATAGATTTTTAGAAGCCCTATAGCTAGTAAGTCAGTTGCTTCTCCAATAACTCAGAACTCTTATGCACATCAACTGTAAACACTGAACAATTTTTGTATTTACCTAAATTCACATGGACATCATCATCAACTTTGACATAAAATTCAGCATCCCACGAGGCAACAGCAGTTGAAAAGTAGGTCTTTGTCTTTGCTTGTAGTTTGAGGTATCCTTCAACGTGGTTCTGCTTAAATAGGGATGTATTTGTTTCATTGACAAAACTTAGTCAGTACAATATAATAGGATATGCGGTTATACATTTAAATGAAAAAGGGGCAGGAGAGAAAGATCACCAACCTCAAAAAGTCTCCATGGAGCTTCTCCTCTGCTTCAATAGCTTTGTCAAGAATTCCACCAGATGTAGAACTAGTGACAGAAAGGCTAACTAAATATAATGAGTTCCTTAATTTAACACCACAAGGAAATATGAATTCAACCAGTCATATAGCATTTCATCACAGATATGCAACCATGTTATTATGTTAACACTAAGCACAAAATCGACGGCTTCTATAAATATTCTGCATGGGCCAGTTTTTGACTTACAAGATTAATCTGTAAGATGATGTTAGACAAGACCAAAATCTTCTCACAGCATCAGGTGTGAACTGAGACTTGCTTGATGGAGAAAGTGTAAGCTTTGATGCAAAAAGGGTACACAAATTTAAGGTTGAACATCTTACTTTATTCATGGTGAGGCAGTGTCAATTATTTAAAAAATTCAAGGTGACACAGAAATTCTAAGATGAGCAAATGCAAAACTGGAATAGCTACACACAGAAACTTAGACATACATAATTCTGTCTTTACAGTTTTCCTCAAATCAACGGCCGATACAGCCCAAATTACAGAGCAGGCACTGCCCCAGGCACTTATTCAACTGTAAAAGTTCATCTATGTTATAGTTTTCTGACTTCTGACTGTAACTTGTTTTTGCAAATAAGGTCCTAGCAGTTAGCATTATGCCATTGTACTAAAAAGTATATATCTTCCTTTAATCCAAGTGTAACATGATTGTGAACAATTGATTTGATGCGTGTAAAGCTTATAATCAAAAGACTGTAGTAAGAACTTTTGCCTGAAAGATGTTTTTGTATAAAAATTAAGCAAAACTAAACACGTGCTTAGAAACCTAGCTTTGCAAGTGGATATTTGTTGTCAAAAGAAAGTTGCAGGACCATAATCAATGGGAATAAAGATAACTCATTAAATTATGGGGACGAAAGACCACGCCATATGAAAAACACCACCATTCAATTAAGCTCAATCCAATGTTTTTAGCCGCTTAAAAAGCTTCATGATTTTCAGCAATAGCATACTAGGGAAAAAAACAGATACCCAGAAGTATATCCCCTCCCCTTTTAATGCTGCAGAATAGAAGGAGATGCATAAAGTGGATGAGAGACGAATAAAAATTTTAAGTCAAGAATGTGGGTTGTTTATGGCCAACAACATATTCAAGGGGGAACAACACTGGCGCAATATACCACCTTGGACAGAAAATCATATAGTGCATCATACACAACAACACAAACAATTATAATTTATCAATAAAAATAGACAAACATTAGAAAGTGGAAAGGGTTGAACGGGCCCTGATGCAGTTAATCAGTACCCCAAATTCAATGACCCCTGCAGAAGGTACACTCTAAGCTTAATGCACGAGCAATATAGTTCATGACAATTGACAATAATTCAGAGCCAGTTTCTCTAAATCAATAATTTACTTCAATATGGCGGAACAGAACAGTTAGCCAATTGTTAAGAACGTCCTTCAAAACCAGTCCTACAAAATCCACCGAATTCTTACAACTTAACCGCGGGCGCAACCCCATTTGCAGTCCAGGAACACAATCACTTACTAAAACAAAAAAAATAAAATGAAAACTTGATGCTCAAGTACCTGTTAGTGAAGACATTTCGGCACAGAAGCTTCCCAAACAAAGCAATAGAGTCCATTTCCTCTGTAGGACACTTTTTTTACCCAGGTGTACTGCTCCTCCCTTGCTCTTGATCGACATTTTCCTCTCACCTCACTATAAAAGAAACAATGAATCAAGAGAGAGCACGATCATTCAGACCCAGAAAGAGAAAAAAGGCCCACAAACTACTTCCAAATGGGAAGACCCAAAAGCTACCTGCTTAATATTCCAATACTGCGGCATTACCAATGTGGAGGAACACTTGTACCAAATAACGGTAACAGTGTCCGTTATTGAAGAGGTCGATCGTTGTTTCTTAGATCTGTTATTTATCTTCTCTGCCTTCTGTTTTGTTTGCCTGCATATCTCTCCAATTAGTTCAATAATTTTTCAGCTTATTGCCGTTAACCAAGCTTTCCTCTTTTCTCATCACTTGAACTAGTAAAATTCATAATATTATACTAATTTTTTTTTGTGTACATTCTTTTTAATATATTACAATCATTATTCAACTTAAGTATATAATTTTATATTTAATTTCTCATTGAGAGCGGCCATTTTTTATACATTAATTTTAGAAAATGAGTGTTATTTTTGTCTGTAGTTACTTAATTTAATTTTGATTCACATTAAGCATAAAAATTTTCCATGAATTTAACCTCATAATAATTATTATCATAATTAATTTTTTTAATAATATTGCAATATGATAATATATAAGTGAATCAATCAACATTAAATTTTCATTTACAACTATACCATTTAATCAGGCAATTTGTGTGTTTCTCAATAAGGGGTTGAGTGCAGTTGAGATGGATCCCACCCGAGTCTTGTGATGCAAATTGGCTTGGTTTGGGGTCAGAATCACGGGCAAGGTTTCATTTCACGTTTCAATTCAAGGAATGGTGGAACAGATTATGCTGCTCGATCAATCACGCTAAACAGGTACAATCAATAACGCCCTGAATATGAGTGATGTGCAAGTGACTGTAACGGAACCTTTAAAACTACTCGAATCGGCTCCATGCACCAAACGCATGGTCGTTTAACTCATATGCGTTCTCTTACTTTTCTCTAGCTTCGCAATCCTTACACATTGTGATTCAGTTTCTGCAAAAGTAAGAATGTGCTTTTATCATTGAAAGAGAAACAGAAAAAAAAAAAAAGAAAAAGATGACCACGTTGCCAAGAAAATGACTTTGCCTTCAGAACCTCACGAAGGACAGTAACGCACAGCCTTTTTAACGTTTCTGAGGGCCAACAGATTACGTACCAAATAAAATGCATATATCTGGAGAAAAGAAAAGAACTGAGAAGATCGTGCCCTAAGAGACAAAAGGAATCATCAATTGTGTTTATTATAAATTTACGTTAAGCCCAATCGCATGGTAATAGCTGGCAAATGTGTGTTTAAATTAGAGTTTATAAACTTAATTTTAAATAAATTTAATTTGATTTAAAAAATTTAAGTGAAATGATATATGTTTGGTAAAAAAATTATGTTCAACTCAAAAATAAAAAATAGTTGCTTTAGATCAAATGAACTTTTAAAAATATAATTACGTTTAAAAAATAATACAAATATTAAAATAAATAAGACAAAAAATAAGTAAAAACTCGTTTTAATTTACAAAAGTCAGCTTAGATGGATACCCCTTAAGTAGGTTAGGTTAATTGAAAACTAAAAAGCATGGTTCAGGAAGGAAGGAATGGAGGAGTTCACATAATCTTGATTAATTCTAAAATTATAGAGAACCTAGCTTGTAGTTAGCTAACAAGTAACAATGTAGATCATACAGTGATTCACAGGCTAAGTTTATGAGAATAATATACATGATTAACGATATTATATAGTAATGTAGAAAATGTGAATTTTTGTCAGAGAAAAACTTCAAAAATTTTAACAAGATGATTGCTTGTTTCTTTAGTAATAAAATGCAGGATGTAAAACAAAAGAGAAAATACCCAATTGGGTCCAAAATAATAAAAGGCTACATGGTCCTCTCACAAGTGTAACTGATTAGGTAGAGCAGGAAGTGAGGAAAAAAACGGAGAATGACTAAACAATACACAAAAACTTGTAACACATTCTCCATTATTAAGTTTATTTAAAATTTTATATATAATTCTGTTCATTATTTTTATATAAATTCACATAAAATTTAGTAATTTCACAAAAAGTTTATTTCATTTTTCAAACTTTTATTCATTTGAACATTAGCCTTTTCGAAACTTTCTTTCTCAAATTTAATCATTGTGAAACCTCCCAATCTTTCTCAAAATTAATCATTGTGGTCTGTGTCGGCCGAAAGGAGATAATAGTTACGATCTTTGCATTTTGTAAAGAGAAGGATCCAATACTCTCCACGAAAAGCTGGATCTTGTAATTAAATCTTTAAATTCTTGGTGCAACTATGTTTCACTAGAATTACCTTATTGGAATAAACCAAATTATCTCAGCTAGAAAAGCCCGCTATGTTTGTCTTGTTAGAAAAGAAAATCTGATATTGAATTATTTGTTTTCACCTACACCTAAAATTAACTTAAACCTTTTAAACAAGTTTCCCTTAAAAAGATTATTAAACAAATTTCTATTTTCTTTCTTCCTCTTGTCCCCATGCCCGAGCTGGATCTGGTAATTTTTTTTTTATATCTGCAAAATTTTCGTAATGGAAGCCAATTGGCTGGGGAGCAAGAATGTCTATCCAAGAAGGATTGCAGGGGTATTATGCCCTTTAACTTTATACCAAATTGGTGGTGGCCCCTGATTCTGATGGAAATGGGTGTCAGATTCATCATTTAGAAAAGGGAAAAAAAAAAAAACTATTGAAGCTCTGTTTTGCTTGTTGAATCCATGGCATTGAATTAAAGGCTTAATCCAGGTTCCAAAGTAATCATAACTTTGAATGCAGACAGTGGTTACAATAAGTAATGAAAGGAAGTGATAATTTTTCAATGATGATTATCACCAGTAGAAACAGGTAACGAAGATCATGCATGAACAAAAACAGACTTGCTGACAAGAAAACAAAAAGAAGAGGACATAAAAAGCATTAAACAATGATAAACCAACCAGAAGCAAAAGAGAGAAAGACTTCAAGACAAATTAACTCTGCTTCCATGTAGAAGGTGCACTCCATTCACCTATAACATGCTGAAAGTCTCCTAGAAATCCAGGCAAAATTTCAGAGGCTGCCACTCCTCACTACACCTTTTTATGCTTTCTCTAAATCCCACTTTTCCCAGAAAATTTAGAACAAGAAACAAAAAGAACAAAAACAAAAAAGGGCAGCTCTGGCTTCACGTAGGGAGTCTATTTTAAGTTCCGCTAGCAGCAGGATATCATATTCCATACTACAAATATATTAGTGCGAATAATCAAAACAAACGATTGATTGCATGGGATCAAGTCTAACAATGATGATGATTTGATTATGATAGGACTAGTGATGATGCCAAAATTTGATGCTTATGATGACACAACGATGACAAATTGACAATGGTGGTGACTCCGCTGACTACTCTATGAAACCAGTTTTGGTCAGAATAGCATTTCTCACTTTGCTAAGATCTCTCCCTTTGAGTGTCCTCCCCATCCCTTCACACACAGAGAAAGATGAAATCTGGCTCCTTGCAAGCTTCCTAGCAATCCATTCATGTGGAGGAATCATATCATCTTCATCCTCATCATCACCGCCATTTGCAGCATCCCCAACAGTAACCAATGAACCATCTTTTGACCCCTTCTTGCCGTTCTTCCCATAAATTTTTGACCAGTCAGGAATGTCCATAGGCGCTGACGACCCTTGAACCGCTTGGGCATCGGAGGTGGGTGGTGTATTAGCCCTTGGGATCTTTCTAGGAGCAGCAGGTAGGCGCCATGCAGAGGAAGAGCTAGAGTACTCCTTAGATACACTTATTGTTTTTGGGCCCGAATCATCCTTCTCCTTGGTTACACCCCACACATCTTCTTCATCAAAATCTTCGCCCCCAGTTGCTCCTCCACCAAAACTGCTGCTGCCTTTGTTCAGAAGACCACCCCAATCTGCCATTGCGGTTTCCTCTGCAACCCCTGTTCATGCAAATACAAATGGATGGGTGCCAGTGAGAAAAAGAGGACGGGGAGCGGATTGAGTTATGAGCGATGACGACACAGTTACCTATTTAACTTTCTTCACCTAATGATATTATTACTAATGAGATAAAATAAAAATAGTCTTTTTTTCGTCATTGGGAATCAAAAAGCAGAAAAGGTGTAAGAGAATAATATCAGGAATCTACCTTGCTTTTGTTTCAATACCCTCCAAATGGAACTAGGACTTGTCAAAAAAAAAAGTTTCTCAAATGGGAATTTTCTGAATAACTCTTAAAAAACCAAGCAGCACAATGGAAGAAGCCTTGAAAATCCGAAACCAGACTCACAGAATGGTACCTGAAAAAAAAAGACAACAGGCAGAAAAAGCCAGCAACAGAAGCAGCAGACGTATATATCTTAACGCGAGAAAAGCGTGTATTATTGTTTTGGCCCAGAGAAAAAGAACCTCATATATACTAAAGAAAGCAAAAGAAAATGATGGGTCTTGGCGTGAATCTCAGTTCATCAATATAATAACTTTGTTACCTGGAAATAATCAACAAAAGCTGCTTAATTGCAAAAGTCCAAAAGCCCACAGAAAGGAGGCAGAGCAAGGACAAGAAGGAAGTGGGCACAGCGGCATTCAGCAAACCAGAGAGCAAGTCCCATCATAGCATTTCTATTAAGAGGAGGTAACACAGGCCGAGGCTGCTGCCAAAATTTCTCACTCAGTTGCATATACCCAGTGCATTTAACGTATATTTTCTCGTCTTTTTTCTTTTGTTTTTCTTTTTCAATATCATTGAAAAGATCTGAAAGGCTGCATCTTGATTGCGAGAGGTGGTGATGGAGGATTACCCTGACAGTACCTCGCCGATTCGCAAGCTTATCCTCTCAACTCATGTAAGTGTTAAACAAAGCTCATTCGGCGATAACAGAGAAAAGCTCTGGTCTTTAGCCTTTGGGTGATCTCTCTTTCTCTCTGTGGAAGTGTGAGCCAAGGCGACCTTTTATTAATGCCTCCAACTCCTAGGATAGGGTGCTAACCAAGTAGTAAAATCCATTTGGTTGGTTATTAGTTACTATAACATTGAGATATGTAGCTGGTCTTTGCTGACAAATGACGATGGTTTTCAAGTTTCAACTGCGACTGAGCCTTTCTTTACCTTCTTCCTCATTAATCTTCAATGCTTCCTGAGTTATGGGATTATCAATGCACAGTTGCAACTTGCACGCACACGCACACAGTGAATGTGGTGCAAATTATGGGCAGGGGGTGGAGGAGAGGAGCCAGGTCAGAACCGCAAGGGTCCTTCAAAATCATATCAGGAGGGTGAGAGCGTCTGAATCTGATATAGATAACATCGCCTATTTGTTAATTTTCTCAGTTTATGCATAGTGCTCTGTTTCTTACATTTTTTTTTTCATAGAGTGTACTAATTGGCCTAACTGTGTTGTCCTGTCTAAGTTTCTGTCCAATTTTTTTAAGAGTTTGGTTAACCTATGTTTTAAAAACATATTTTTTAAAAATTAAAAATTAAAATATTAAATAAAAATATAAATATTTAGTGTCATAAAAATTTAATAAATATTAAATATTATTTTAGTTCATCTTAACAAAATTCTTTTTTAATATGAGCTACTAGATAGCAAGAGAAATAAAATTGATATTAATTAACATGAACTTTTTTATTTTTAACAACATTCTAATTTTTAACGAGTAAAATGACATGTAAACCGTACTATTTAATTTTAAATTATTTAAATTTATCTTGTGTTATTTTTTATTATTATTTTAATAATTATTGTAAAGCAAATTTAAATAATTTAAAAAATAAAATTTAAATAAATTAAGAATTAAAGTTACGAATGAAATATTTTTTAAAGAATATTTTTATTTTTTTAATTTCTAAGTATGTACACAAATCAAGCCATGTATTTAATAATAATTTCTTTAATCACCATGCTTTTTTTTTTCCGGCTACGCTATGAAATGTTCTTATCCACTCATGAAATGAAGACAATAGAATAGTACGAACCAGTTAGCAATTAACTATTAAATAAATGAAGAATGACGGATAAATTAATTTAGTTATATCTTCCTATAACATATTTATAATAATTCTTTTAATATTTAATATAATAAGTATTAAATAAAAAATAAAATATTAAATATATTAAAAATAGAAAAAAATCAATTCTTATTTTAATTAATAATTAAATTAAAAAAAGATGTATTAAATGAATATTAAATTATTTATTAACTTAATTTACCTTGGGATTTGTTGCTAGCTGCAAACATTGACAGCTACTCTTGACCCAAAATACATATTTAACTAATCAAGCTGTCTTCTAGTTTAATTCTTAGAATGTGTTGGTAAATTAATTTTAGAGTAATGCGTTCGAATTTTAAAATAAATATTTATTAAAAAAGTTTTTTAATTAAAAATTAATTATGATTGTATTAAAAAATTAATTTTACAGTAATATTTATGAAAATATCTTAAGTCAAGACCAATAAAAAAATAATAATCTGATTATATCATGACTCATGCAAACTGATTTCTTTTACGTACATTTTGATTGTGCTTCCACGAGACTTGTTTCCTTTAATCAATGTTCATCTATTTTGTTTAACACTAGTTTATTTTGAGTATACTTAAAATATTGAAGTTTGGTAAATTTGTGTGTTTATTTTAATTATCTTAAAAATATAAAAAGAGTAATTTTATGCAAAAAAATATATAAAAAATATTTAATTATTTTGTATTTTAATTAATTTGTTTTTCACTCTTCTTGAAAAGGAATCAAGATAACACTACGAAATTTTATTACATTAGAAATATTAAAATATTATATTATAACATATAAAATGAAAACATTATTTAATAAAATTAACTATAATTAGTAAATTTATTTGTGGAAAGTTTTAGGATTTCAAATTTCTTTAAACAACTGGTTGAAATTAAGAAATATGTGTAGATTATAATGAAAATGAAATAATCATAAAAGTAGAAAATAGTGAAATGATTATTAAAGAATACCAGCTCATGTTGGAATATATACTGGTTTCAGGCTCCATCATTGCATTGTAAAGAACTGACCCACTAACAAATTCGTCTATAATTGGATGAAACATCTCATATTTCACAATCCATAAAGGATTCCTATCTTCCTTGATTCAGAATATTTGGCACAACTCACAAGTCTATCTGCTTTATCATTTTAGTACTATTGCACCACTTTTATTTAATTAGAGAGAAGTGGTGTCCTGAAATTTGAAAATCATCCATTGAATTTGTTCTCATGCTATGTTCATAGTACCGGCAGCCAGTACCCGCCCTTCTAGTTAGTCACACATCGATCATTTTCCACAGTGTTTTGTCGCTTCAATGGCCATCAAAGTGGCAACTGGCAACTGGTAAGTAGGGCCAGGTGGAGTCCCAAAATAGGAAACTTTTTAGACTAGGATACTGTTGCAATTAAAAACTATTTTGTTCTAAAATTTAAAATTTGATCTTCTTATTAAGAATACAACTTGTTACCATTACACCCTGGTTAACATTTTGATATCGATAGCTTGAAAGTGACGTTGGTAATGGCTTAGCCTTTTTTTTTTTTGGTCATCGTTAATGGCTTAGCCTTATATTAGTGGTTTATGCTTCGGGCCAAAACAGAGGGGGATAGATTATTTGTTTATTTATTTTTGTAAGAGGGGGGATAGAAGCTGTATGCTTGGAAAGAGAATAGAAAGACATTATTCATTGGTTTGGGGCGATTAGAGGATAAATCCAATAACCCAAATATATGAACGCTAAAAGAATAGTTATTTGTATTACCAAAAAAAAAAACAATAGTTATTTGTGTCTAACATGCCAATCGAAGCCTACATTGGATTTGTGTGCCAAGCATTAAATAAAAGTTATGCTTAATTACAACTTACAAGAAAATTATTTTTATCAGTTATTTAAAATTTTTATATAAAAATAATTTTTTTTAAATAATTTTAATTATAAAAAAATATATTTTAAAATAATTAATTATTATTATTTTATTAATATTTTGTTTTTTAAATTTTATTTATTTTAATAATTCTATCTTTATTAAAAAATAAATATAAAATTAAAAAAATTAATTAATATTTTTTTTAATTTCTCAAATAATAAATATTATTAAATAAATTTTTTTTGTATAAAATAAATAAAAATGAACAAAAAAAAAAGTACTAAATACTATTTATTCACAATAACATTGCAGGAGTTGAACATATCCCAGGGCAGAGGCTTGCTGCATGACGGGTAATTGTCTCCTCATCCCTATGACTCTAAAAACAAAGGAACGAAATTCTGAAGCCAATATGACATATCAAAGCCAGGTTTCGATCCTGGGACACGTTCTGCGGCGCTACTTTGATTTGTTGCTAAATGGTCCACTGAAAATGTTAGTAACATAAAACAGACACTTCGTAACATTCTCATCTGTATTTGAAAAGAAGTTTCTCAAATATAAAGCTAACAACTCTTTTTTTCTTTTTTTCTTTTTAATGTAAACCTGTTTCATATTGAATCTCCAGGTGAATCATTTTTGTTCTGCGCCATATTGATTGGGACATTCCAGAAAAGTTCATGAGCAACGACTAAATTAAACAACCAATGCGGAGGTATAAACCTATTCTAATAGAAGGACCCAAGTTTGACAACTGCTACACATGTTGCCATTCCTTGATTGTTTTATGCCTTTTTTTCTCTAATCGTAGAGTAATTAAATTTCAACACTCTCATCTTCAAAGTGTGAATTGTTATGCTCATAATCTAATAAAGAACGGGTTTACTTGAAAAATTAAGTATTAGATTTATAGATCTTTCTATTTATATAATTTTTACTTAATATATTTGTATTCTATGTAAGACTTTTACTCACATTTAAATTTTAACATTAAATATTAAAGAAAATATCAATGTTTTTTTTATGGTCGAAAGTTACATAATTCGAAGGAACCGTGCACCAAGTCAAGGGATGGCCAAAGGATACAACAACAGCACTAAAAATAAAACAGTACAACACAAGCTAGCTTGAAGGCTTTAGACAACCACTAGGACTCAATACCTACAGCCACTCTTCTATCTGCTTTTGCGATCTCTGCCACAGCTTGAGGAGGCCAGGTAATCCAATTTAGAGGGAGACTGTTGGAAATAACAAGTCTAGCAATTTCATGTGCTAAATGATTCCCAGATCTATTATTCCACAACACTCTACTACTAAAGAAAAGAGATATAAGATAATGAATGTCTTCAATAATTGATTACATAGTCCAAAGATCTGTCTTTCACCCTGCTCAGCTCAACCACCTCCTTGCAATCTGATTCTATTAGCACTTTGCTCCACCCCATATTGTTGCCAAGAATTAACCCATCTCTGATTGCCACAGCTTCAACAATCATAGGAGAGTTTATGGCCATCTTTCTTGCTGAACCACCAATAATTCTACCTTGGTTGTCCCTTGCAACAACTGCTACTGCTCCTAGCTCTTTTCGCTTGTTGAATGATGCATGTACATTAACTTTTACTACCCTAGGGGGAGGAGGGCACCATTTGTAAACCAATACAGCTCTAGATGATTTCTCCTCAGGCGTATCCTCAGTACTAATATTTGCAACTTCCAGGAATTCATTGTTGAAAGATATGGCTTTGTTAAGGGTGAGCCACGGGTTTAACTTTTCTCCATCGAAGCAGCACCTGCATCTGTCCTTCTAAATGTTCCACAAAATTAAGCATAGTAGGGTGGTGAAATTTTCTGAAGGTCTTTCTCCCTGATTGAGCCTATCCGCATGGACAGAAAACCAGTCTTCAATTTTCCTTATCTGTTCCTATGCAAAAGAGCTTTGAAATGGAGCTTCAAACCAAATTGGTCTAGTCCAGAGACACAAAAGCAAGGCATGTTCAATGGTTTCTTCCTCTTCATTGCAGAATGGATAACTCGAGCTGGGGTTGATTTTCCTCTTATGCAGGTTTGCCTTAACTATAACTGAATTATTGAAGCACTTCCATAAAAAGATCTTTATCTTGTTTGGTAATTTCAGTGCCCATAATTTCTTCCACAGCTCAGAAAGAGGGGAGTAACATGAGCCCCCTTTACATTTAGGGGTTTTTGATATTCTTTTTTGCAATATGGTACACTGTTTTGACATTGTAGTCTCATGACTTGGTAAAAGGCCAAATTATACTATCTTCCCCTCTTGATATCCTTAGAGGTAGTTGCAAAGCTTTTCTGGCCTAGTGAGGTGAGAGGGACTCTCTTAGTCTATGTATGTCCTAGTTTGCTTCCGTCATCCTCCAACAAATAACTAAGCTTCAAATTATCTTGCAAATTGTTTAAATTTATAGCAACTTCATTATGTAACAATTTATCAATCTAGAGGTTAATTAATTTCCCATCCCCCACAGTCCAACCCATATTTCTTTTTAAGAAATCTCTTACCTGCAGCAAACTAGACCAGCCCCAGGAAGAGTTTATTTTTCTCTTAACCTCCAAGAAGCTTCCTTTAGGGTAGTAGATACTTCTAAGGACTCTAACCCATAAAGCCTTTGGGTTTTTTATGATCCTCCAGGCTTACTTTGCCAATAAGGCTATGTTCAGGTGTTCAAATTCCCTAAAGCCAAGCCCCCCTTCCTGCTTACTCCTCGTGATAGCTTGCCAACTTTTCCAATGTATCCCCCTCTTTTTCTTTGAATTGCACCACCAAAACTGTTCTACTCTAAAACATAGGAAATTGCAGAAATTTTTGGGAAATCTGATTATGGACATAGCATAACTGAGAATAGCCTGGATAACTGTTTTAATTAAGACTTCTTTCCCTGCTTGGTTAAGAAGGTTTACCTTTCAGCTTTCTAGTTTTGAATAGATTTTATCTTTTATCCAAGTAAGAGTCCTTCTCTTAGATCTCCCCCAATTCGCAGGTAGACCTAGATATTTTCTTAGTGATTCCCAATGTTGCATGTTCAAAACTGATGCAATTTGGGCTTTAATTTCTAGAGGGGTGTTCCTGCTAAATATGATCCTCAGCTTCTCTATATTAATCCGCTAGCCTGACGCTCTTGTGAAATCATTTAACATCTGGATGATCTGGTAAGCTTCCTCCACTAATGCCTTGGTGAAAAGCATAGTGTCATCTGCAAAAAACAAATAAGATAGGACAAGGGAAGATCTAGAAAGTTTAATTCCAAAAATTTTTCCTGTCCCAATGTAGTTAGATATCATGTAGGACTAGGTATCTAAGGCCAGAATAAAGAGATAGGGGGATAATGGGTCTCCCTGAAGGAGGCCTCTAGATGGTTTGAATATCTTGCTAACCCTTCCGTTCACCTTGACTTTATAGGACACAGACCCCACACAATTCATGACTAGCCTGATCTATCTAGGATCGAATCCTATTTGCTTCAATATCTTCTCTAAGAAATCCCATTATAACCTGTCATAGGCCTTATTCATGTCAATCTTTATAGCCATCCTATAATCCTTGCTTCTGATCTTCCTCTTGAGATTATGAAAAACATTATGGGCAATAAGGATATTGTTTTGTATTTGCCTTCCTTTAACAAATGTATTTTGGTTATGTGAGATCAAATTATTGATGCTTTCTTTCAGCCTATTCACCATGATCTTGGATATGATTTTATACAAGAAGTTACAACAGTTGATAAGTTTCAAATGATTCACTCTTTCAGGTGTTAAAATTTTTGGGATAAGGACTATGTAGGTTTCCTTTATGACTTCCAGAAGGCTCCCCCCTCCAAAAAAATCCTTGACAGCATTTGCAGATATCTTTTTTGATTATTCTCCAGTTCTGCTAGTAAAATTGACCGTTTAAACCATCAGGCCTAGAAGCTTTAAGGGCGCCTAAATCGAAAATGGCTTCTCTGACTTCCTCTTCTGAGGCTTGGGCGTAAAGCTTGACATTTAGGCTTTCAGGAACTATTTTGGGGACCAGCTGCAGTACCTGATCCATGTTTCCATCCCCTATTGTTTGAAAAATATTCTGGAAATGCTCTACGAAGGTATTAATCACAGTTGTACTACCTTCCACCCAATCCCCTTCAGCATTTCTTAGCCTTTGAATTCTGTTCCTCCCTCTTCTTTGGATAACCGTGGCATGAAAAAGCTTGGAGTTCTTGTCCCTTCACCTCAACCATTTCAGCCTGAATCTATATCCCCAAAACATCTCTTCTTGTCTCTACAGTTGGTTTAGCTGGGAATTTAAAGCTATCATCTCTTCCACACCTATTAAGTCAGGTGGACTGTTTTGGAGGGCTGCTAACCTGTGTTTCAATTTAGATATCTCGCATTTTTAAACGTGACTTTACTCCACTCCTGCAGTGATTTCTTGCAGTTTTTCATTTACTTATTCACCATTTCCCATATGTCCAGCTCCTCTTCTTCAATCCTCTAGCCTTCTTTGATAACTTGATTGCACTCTCTATGCTCATTCAAGTAATTTTCAAATTTGCAAGTCAAGGACCAAGGGACTATGATCAGAACTCATAGTTGGAAAAGCCAAAACCTCCACATCAAGGTAAACTTGTCTTCACGGCCAATTCACCACGACTCTATCTATTATTTATTTTTCACTACAACATGATGTTAATTGCTGATCCAAGTAAAGTTGCAACCTATCAGCTCTAAGTGCATCAGCTCTCTCGTTCTAAACAAAGCCTAAACAGCTCTATTCTGGCATTGCTTTGACGCCTTAATCCTTGTTTTTCATGTTGGAATAAAATCTCATTGAAATCTCCAATGCAGCACCAAGGAGTTCCTCTATTTAATTGTAAGTTAACTATTGACTTCCATAAAAATCTACGTTCCTGAAAGTTAGGGTTGCCATACAAGAATGTACAATCTCACATGGTAACATCCTTTACAAGTCTAATAAAAACAATGAATAAAATTAAGACAATAATCACAAACGTCAATTTCAACATTTTCATTCTAGAAAAGGGTCAGGCTTCCAGAGAGACCATTTGCATCTACAGAGAAACAAAATTCAAACTTGAGCTCTACTCTAGTTCTCTCAATAGTATTTTTCTCGGCCTTTGTTTCCATCAAGTACAAAATAAAGGGCCTATATTGTCTACACAGCTGCTTTAGTTCAATCACTGTTACAGGAGCAACCATCTCACAGCAGTTCCAGCTTATTATCCTCATGGCTTCTTATGGGGCATGGTCTGGTCCTCCTCCTCTGCCTTGCAGTGGATAAGACCTTCTTCCTTGCTCCTACCTTGATAGTTTTCACCTTTGATCTCCTTTTCCCAGCTAGCTTTTGTCCTCTTCATGGCTCCTTAATTCTCTCCTTTCTCCCACTTGCTTGTTTGCATAGAGTCTTTCTTTTCAGCAATAATGCCTTACTGACTTCTATAGCTAGGATATCTCCCTCCCCTTCCTTTCCTCCTTGTTTCTTCTTGTCATAGTTTTCCTTTTCCTCAATTGGTAATTTAACAAAGTAGTCTTTTCCTTCCTCCATATTTAGATTTTTCTTGATGGTTGATCTGGGTTGTCAATAGCTTCCAAATTGCTTATGTTTCCTTGCTCCCTTGCTTTAATAATGAACTCGAGTATGTTCACTATAGCATCTCTACACTTCTCTATTTCTTCCTTACTTAGAGAGACTTGAGGAGCACTTCTGGGCTGGGTAGTCTAGAATAACCAGCGGTTGCTTTAGCCCAATATCTTCTTTTTCAATATGCAACATGTCCAAGCTTCTGGGCCAAGGCCAGGTTGAATTCGGCCCGTTTTTAGATCTCTTCTTGTGCAGCTATTCTTTCCTTGTTCCATGTCCCCCTTCTGTTTCTTTTCTTTCATACCTTTCCTTTTGTTCCAGTTTTCCTTTTCCTCTTTCATCTTTCTTTACCAACTGAATATCTTTTGTACTTTGGGAGGCTTGTGGCAGGTGTAGCGCTCCCTTCCCTCTTTCCTTGTTTCTTACTCCTGCCGTTGGAGATCAGTTTCCTATACACTACTGAATATCTTTTGTACTTTGGGAGGCTTGTGGCAGGTGTAGCGCTCCCTTCCCTCTTTCCTTGTTTCTTACTCCTGCCGTTGGAGATCAGTTTCCTATACACTCCTTTCTGCAGCTTTTCCATCATTCTGACTATATTTTTTGCTATGTTTCTCACGCGTGGACCTCTCTATGACTTCCTCACGCACCTCCCTCTCCCTTGCAGCAGCTTCTTCATACTTCCCCTTGAAGGATTGCTCAAACATGATGGAGGTGATTGTTTTTGCAGAAGTAACTCCCAAATGGGGTCCATACCTCGGTTTGCCTAGCTCTATGTTGGACATTGCCTTGGCATGTTTGCAATTCTTTTTGATCATGCCCTATCCTTCGGCAGTTGAAACAGTAGACCTGTAGTTTTTCGTATCTAACCACTACCCGAGCATTAGGCATATCTTTTCTCGGCACCCAAAAACCAGTAGGAAGTGGTTTTATCAAATTAATCAGGACTCTCACACAGAGGAAGTTTCTTAGTAGATGGCCTTCAACTAAAGGGGTTTTCTACTTCTAGAACTTCTCCGATCCATCTCTCAATCTTAGCTGCATTGATGGAGTTCAGAAGGTCTAGTGGAAGACCATGCACTTGAACCCAGTACGAGGATGTATCAAAGCTAACCTTAAATATAGTGCTCCGTGGGCTTCATTCCTACAAACAGAGTAGTTGCCCCATGATGTTCCACGGAGCTCCCTATAAAATCTTTTGATGGTGCTCTACTCCTTGAAATTGAAAAACGAAAATGTCACCTCCCATTTCTGAGACACTGATGTCTTTTCAGATCCCTCCATACTTTGAGAATCATGTTCCTGACTGTTTTCTTGTGGAAGTTTTTCTCTGTGATGACTTTGCTTCCTGACTGTTTTCTTGTGGAAGTTTTTCTCTGTGATGACTTTGCTATCCAGCTTCCAGTTTTCACCCTCTGTCGCCAAGTTACTCTCTACTTCTAGACTGATGGTTTCTCCGTCCAGATTGTCTTCGTTAGCCATGATTGATCTCTGACAACTCAAACAACTCAACTCAGCAGCAGACACTCACAACGGGGAGAAGTGAGCTCTCACAGGGGAGAGAGGAGAGCTCTCATGGGGGAGAGGAGAAAAATTTAATTAATTAGCTTTTGGGGGGGAAATATCAATGTTCAGAAGCTACAAAGACACCAATAACAGATTCAGAATATAGAACTTCGGCAGCACATATTTTTCCTTTTGCTAATATTTTTCCTCTCTGATTCATAAATCAGGGGTGAGAGGAAATTATACCGAGTTTAGAATAATACCCCCATCGTTCATTCATTCAACAAGATCAGATAGAATTTCTGCTGCACATAGTGGCACTGGCAGTATTTGATTCTTTCATTTTCTTTGTTTTTCGTTTCTCCAAATGCATGAATAAAGTAGGATGAGAGGAAACAGCACAAAGTTTAGAGCAATAAATCCATCAGTCATTCATTCAACAATAAATTCCTTCAGCTACTAAGTCAAAAAAAATACAGCAGATTCAGAAGGAAGGACCGTCTGCTTACACGTTAGATAAATACTAACTACTGTTTATTCACAATAAGCATTGCAGGAGTATGCAATGTTACGCAAAGACAGTTACTTATGGGGTTCGGGTCATAAAGGAGAAGTGGCTTGGCTTCTAATCCTACTTGAACGCCTAACAGGAGTAATTGTCTCCTCATCCCCACGACCCTGAAAAACAATATAACGAAACACATGAGAAACAATTCAGAAGTGACGCTCAAGAATAAATGTTTTTGCTCATATTATAAGAATAAGAGACAGACCATTGGAATTTTCTCGTACATAGTAAAGCTTCCATAAGATGGCGAACCCATGGAATAGTCTGATGAAGAGGCCAGAGATTCTCTCCTCTTCTTGGGCTTCTTCTCGATGCTGTGAACTTCATTTAACTCTTTCACTACTTTATGGCTATAGGTTGAGCTCTTCTGGAAGCTGCTCATTTCTGAAGGGCATGGCTCTTCAAGCACGTCCATTTCTGTAGGCCCATTCCTGAGAGATGGCTCATCTAGATAAATATGCTCTTTGGGAGCTGGTGAGGATTTGCCATGGAATGCCTTAGCAAACAGAGGTTGCCTCACGGAGCTAGTAACCCTTGTGCTTCTGCTTTTACCTTTTCTTGACCAGTTGAAAGCTGCACCTGCAATTAAAATTGTACCCCCACAAAGCAGCAAATATAGCACCATGCGTGGCTGAATGTCAATTACTTCTAATCTGTGTTCATTCTCTCCAGTTGCAGCAGCATCCATGCTGACAGATTTTCCCTCTGCTTCAATCAACTTTATGCCATTATCATCACAGACTTCAGTATGAATTTCAGTAACCTCTGAATCTAAATCTGTTCGATCCTTGAGGCCTTCAATGCTGTCAACTTTGACTTTAGCATCATTTTCTTGTGCATTAGTTACTTCTAAATTTCCAGCTTTGAACACTTCAATATGAATTTCAGCAGCCTCTGAATTTAAATCTTGCTGATCTTTAAAGTCTATATCAATTTCTGAGTGATTAGGTTCACTCACTTCAGCCAATTGCAAAGCCTGCTCTGGTTCTATCACAGTGGCAGGTTGGCTCTCAAGTACGGGTTCCTCATATTCTGGAGCATCTGAAGCATTTTCAACTCCGGTAATTACTCCAATATCTTGCTGACCTTGTTCCTCGTAGATTGAATCATAATGCTCTGCTGAAATATCTCCAATATCCTTATCAGTATCAATTTCTGAGGCAGCATCACTCTCTTCAACGTTCAATACTAGTGGGTCTGCTTCTGGAGTGTCACCTATGTCCCTTTCAAAACGGCCAAATATAGGGCCCTGCCCCTGACCAACCGCATTACACTCGTGCAAAACAGTTAAGTTATAATATTGTAATTGGCCCAAATTGTGCACTCCTCTAACATTGGAAATCAACTCAGAATTTGCTTCAGCAAACTCCGAGAATCGATCAAACTTAGCCTTTGCAAACTCCGAGAATCGATCAAACTTAGCCTTTGCAAACTCCGAGAAGCCAGACGATTCATAAACCTCATAGAAGTCTTCAAACAAAGTGTGATCAATCACCGGAGAATTCATGACTGAGATCGACATAAGAGCAAATGAGAGGATCAAAAGCAGAGCAATAGCCTTTGATCTCATAGAGAAGCGTGGTTTAGGCACCTCTTTTGCTTCAACAGTTTCCTCTGGCATGAGAGTCCTAGCAGGACCTGCTTCAGAAATTCGATCAGCTTCTTCTTCAACTATGTCATCGGAAGAAACATCCTCTTCTGGTTCCTTCTGTGAGACTTCGGACTGAGTATCCTCTGTAACTTCTGCATCTGAAGAGCTTCCAGATATGAAGCTGTCCTCCAGTTCTCTTTCCCGGCAGAGCTCAATTCGTGGTTTCGGTTTGTAATGAAGGAACTGTGGTCTCGGGGAGAGGTAGTTCGTTTTAGGATCATATGGAGGCATCAAAGGATCAGCGTCAAGAGGAGCTAAGATGGTAGAGGTCGATGAAACTGGAGGAGGAGTGGGACTAAGCTTGAAAGTTGGGTCAAGGTTAACGCAATCAAGCTCATGGGAAACAGTTTCAAATGAAGATTCAGTGTCATTCTTTGGATTCACAGGAGGAACGTTCGTGTCATGGACAGCTTCACCACTCAAATCTTCACAAATCAAGGAAGCGCTATGCATTTCCTCCTCCTCCTTGGGGACCTCCCCATCCAATAAAGCTTCAAGCTTTTTCTCTTCTAGACCACCTTCTGGTTTCAGATCACTACATTCCAACGGTTCTGCGAAAGTTACCTTGCGAATGGGGCTTTTTCCGTCGGTGATGGGAACAGAGGTTCGAGCAGGCTCATTCCTCTCGCTGAGGACCCTCTTCCTCGGAGACACGGTGATCTTGGATGAAGCAGAGATGGTGGGAGACATGAAATTCTTTATGCTCTTTGAAGAAGCAGCTGGAGATCGAACCTTTGCCGGCTTCAAAACCTGGTCTTTCCCGTTTTCTTTGTCATCAAGGTCCCGGAAAGACCCTGCGCATTCTCTTCCCCCGACGGAGTTTCTTCTCGGAAAATCTGCAAAATACCGAACGCCAAACCCATAAAAAAACCACCATCGAAACGGAAACCGTAAACCATTTTGAGTAAAACCCAAAAAAATAAAAAATCGATTAATTTTCTCATCAAATTCCCGATTTTCCGATACTTTCTCAGCAACCAAACAATCATCACTATTGCCGTTTATCATGTAAAGTAAACACGGGGAAAATTAGTAAAAAAAAAAAAGAAAAAAAGAAACCTGAAGGACTACTGGCCGGAGTGTTGGGAAGAAAGGTTCTATGGTTTGCGATAACAGAGGGTTTGGCGAATGGGTTTCCGCTGAAACTCCTTCTGATGGGGTTGCTGATTTCGAAGCTTCTGGAATTGGGGTTGGATCTGCCCAAAGAAGAAGACTTGGTGGAAGGCATAGCTATTCGATTACAAGAACGGAAGATGAAGAACGATGTCGATGATGACTTTGAAAGAGATTGCTGTTAGCGGTGGTAATTAGCAGTAACGGCTATATTTCCAAACACACAGAGGAGAGAGTGTGGAAGCATTTAAGACGCGGGATTTGACCGTTGGAGACCATGAATGTTTATTTGAAAAAGGATATTAGAGCCGTTGGATTGCTTTTATTTAAAAAGGAAAGAGGGTCAAGATTTGGAAAAATGTAACGTAGCCGTTGGAGAGTGTTGAATATTGAATTTTGATTTTCTTACTAATCATGGGTTCTGCTTTTAATTTAATCCAATCCAATCAGGATAATCATTTTCTTTTTCTATAAAATTTTAATTATAATTTATTATTTTTATATTATTATTTAATTATATATTATTTACAAAATTTGACTATCATAATAATTATTTAAAAAAATAAATATTTTTAATAAGAAGACAAAACATATTTAAATGTTAGTGTAATTAATTATGAATTAAAATTAAATCATTTTGCTATTTTCTTTATTTTAACTTGATGCTATTTTCATGAGTTGCTTATGCAAATGTCGGATATTATGTAAATTATTTTAGATGTAAAGAAGAGAAAAATAGGATTAAGTATTCGTAAATTCATAATTTATTATCAAATTATTTGTATTTTATAAACATTTAAATCTTTTAATTTTTATTATGACCCCTCTTTTCACAAAAATTTAAGGAATTTCATCCAAACATGAGAAAAAAAAAAACATATTGCAGATCACTGATATCCCCATGGAACCTTACCAGATTGCTCTTCACAAAGACATCTTTATCAAGGCCAATTTTGATGAATCTAGAAGTGATAGACCATCATTTAGGTCCTTTTTTTCGTGAAATAAGGAGGCCTATGCCCAAGAATTGAAAAACAAAACAAAACAAAGATCAGCTGAGAGCAGAAGCTCAGGATTATTATCTCTAGCGTTATTCTATTTGTTAGATAGATCGATCTTCCAGCTGAAAGCCAAATTGTTGAAGGGTCTGAGCCATGGTGGTCAAACTTTTTTATCTCCAGTGTTATTCTATTTCTTCATAATTATTAAGGCAACTTTGCAATTAAACAATAAATGGAGTCTCATTATCAAATGACAAATATTCCATCCGTGTCTTTATATCCAATTGCAATTTATCTACTAGCGTTGTGACAATTTCCACATAAAATTTAGTGGCTGCATATTCAATAAATAAATCCATCGCCGAGCTTTTTTGTCACCTTGGTTGAAGATGAAGAAAGGCATTTAAGTTTTCAGTAAATAATAATACAATGCAAAGCAATCATTTCCTTCTACTTTGTCTGAAGTAGAAATAGGCGTTAGTCACTGCCAAGACATTAAAAAAATTGGCTCTATTTACTCTTCTTGATTTTCAATTCTCCAATGCACAAAAAGAATTTGCAAATCTCGCCCCATTCTGCAATGCTATCATTTCACAGGTTCAGCTATTTAAAGACAAGATCTCCTGGCATATATTAAACTATTGTAAGGCTTACCTATTTTATTGCGTGCTAACAAAATAATGAAACATTTGAAGCTCGTCTCTACAAACTGATGTAACCTTGCAGTTATCTTTCACTAGGATTTACTGTATGCAACTGTGTTTAAACAAAAGCTAACCACTAAAGCTATACAAAGGGGATGAGTCTAGATTTGCGTCTCACTTCTTGTCTATTGAAATCTCATGCTGACTTGCGTGCTGCATGGTAAAGCTCCAGATAGTCAAGAGCAGGCCGGTTCCAAGACCAGTCTTGCTCCATCACCGTCTTGCATAAAGTGTTAAACCAATCACGACCGTCATACCATGCCGATATTGCCCTGGAAAGATCCATGAAATTAAAAATGCACTAAGAAACTCAGACTTCAGAAACACAAATGTGTGTGTAAGTGCAAGTGTGGTGACGTGAGGTGAGCAAGATGACAGAACACTTCAATGTCAAAAGGTATAAAAATGCATAATGATTCTGGTTGCATCGGTCCATGCCATACCCACTTTCAACCCTTCTATGATATTAGGGAAAAGAAACTCCCTTTTCTGGTAAATGTCAATCATATACATACAACGGATTAAGGAGATGCCACTTGCCTTTAAGGAGTATGGTCCCTAATTTGGCTTGACATATATATATGGTTTGAAATCTAACATAGCTCAGTAATAAATATGGTTTAACTTATGAATATTTATGCCGACTGGCAAGTAATTTTGGAGTTGTGCTGTTGGCAAATTGGGTTTTTTCATGTTCAGACATTAGTGCCTCTTCATCATATGGCATATAACTCACCTATTGAGAGCATAATCAACACCTCCAGCATCAGCTCCATCAAAACTAAATCCATTTGGCTCAAGATCTTGTGTTTGTGCTCTATCCCTGTCACGATCAACGTCAAATACCGTATCGTAAAGTCCTGCAAAATTATATCAAGATGGACGGTTAACCCTACCAAAAATGAGTTGAACGAACAAAGAAAATTAAAAAGATAAAATATTTCAGATATATACATAGGTTACTGGTCAATGTATTATTGAGGGTAACGGCTTGTCAACAAAACCATTTAAAATATTGTTGACTAAAAATAAAGCATGTACAAACCTCCAGTTTTTCGAACAACAGGTATTGCACCATATCTCATTGCTATGAGTTGAGTGAGTCCACATGGCTCAAAGATTGAAGGAACTAGAATGAAATCAGCACCAGCATATATCTAGAACAAAAAATTCAATTGAGTCAGCAATGCCCCGTTATGCTGTACATATAAGACGAAAAAGTTCCAAAAATTTTGAGTTCTGTAACAAGTTACCAAGTGTGAAAAGAGGCTCGTCGTATGCAAGGCAGAGTCTAGCACGATCATTATGAGAAGAATGCAATTGATTGGCCAAATTCACAAAATCATTTTGGATACGAGGATCTGGAGCTGAACCAAGTAATACAACCTGCATTCAAATCTTTCCATGGTCAAAACATGGATACTTTAATTCAACATCTGCACACAATTTCCAAATTGAACTAGAAAATCTAACAACAATTTCAATTGCCTTGCTCTGACATTGACCCTTGGCTTATAAATCAATATCATAAGCACATATTTGAAGCATAAAATTTTCTTTTGTGAGGGGTATAGGGTGGAGGTGGGTGCCGAGTTTAAGATATACATCCTGTACAATAAATCCACTAAACCACTTGACTAAAAACCTGAAACTGTTAAATGAAGGCCAAAAAGTGGCTGCCTATCTCTAACATGAGGGTGATGAGGATTGAACTCAAAACAACTTAGTCAAAGAAGATTTAATACCACATCAATTTCAAATAATAACTTGGCCCAAAAGCTTAAAACTTCTGTAAGGCCTCAAGAATGATTTTTATAATTCTAACAAAAATAAAAGTTAAATTTCTTATAATTTTTTCTAGAAGTGTCCATATGCAAAGGAACAATCTGCGATTATGCAGACAATTCACATTTATATGGCATTGCTGGTGCACACTTTGATGTTAAAAGAAATAGAAGAAGACCTGTCCACCACGTTCCAGGGCACGCCATATGGCATGCTTGATGAGATGGATTCCTTTCTGATGAGTCAATCGAGTAATAACTCCTACTAAAGGAAGATCAGCGGTTTTTAAATTAAGCTTTCGTTGCAAGGCTTCCTTGGAAGCTCTTTTGCCTTCAACAACATTTTCTGATGTGTATGATACCTGGAATAATGTTATATGGGAAGCAGTCATAATTGAATTAATAGAAATAAATAAATAAAAATAACTGATATAGAATAAGTAAAGGTTCGATATAGGGTGTAGAGTAATGCTACAAACTCGTTGCAATCATTACCGAACTCAACTGCATACATGACTCCATCTGTCCATCTGCGTTTAAGTAGCCCTAGTTAAACTTAGAAAATGTTAAACATACATGGAGCCATGTGTGCAGTTGTGCACTGTTCAGACAGCAACGGTTGAGTAAGAAGTATTATTCCAGTGGATATATTCTTCATATGGATGATCCATTCCAAAAATTCATGAAATTACAGAATAAAGATGATGCAAGTATCTTCATTCTAATCAGTTGCATTGTTTTTTGGGGCATGGATAGAACTGATATATGACGGAGCAAGTCATTATATTGTCTTATCCAATGAAGTGACAAGTGAAGAGAAAAATGGTCCTTCAGCACTATACCCACTTGAGTTGTTCAAGTTTATTATGTAGATATAGGTTATCAGGTTATCAAGCAGTCACAATATTGGGATTTTAGTTTGACAACTGTATGCCAGTCCTCTAGAGACATATAAAAAGAAAAGATATGTGTATATGTGATAAACTGGACCAGAAACTCAAGAATTAAATGGAAAATCAAGACTGTATATCTCCTCTCCTGATCTGATATCAGTGGGATATCAGAACAGTGGGGGTCCAAGTGTCTGAATTACAGAGAAAATGAGAAATATGAACTGAAACTCAGGCAAATTCGAGAGTGCCTGGAATCTCTCCCTCCCTACTCCATTCACTCCTTTCCTACCTCTCCTCTTCCCCCCCTTTCTCTTTATATACTCTCCTTAACTAACTGAGTACAATTCCCTCCAATCCCCCCCCCCCACACACACACGTGTACAGTTAGTTGTCTGAGGTCACATTCTTTTGCATGTTGCTTTGCTGTCGTGATCCCCTGCTGCCCCTATACCTTTTCCTAAAATACACCTTAGATATTGGTGGGTGCGCATCAATACTGCCACCCAAAAGTTTCACCTTGTCCTCAAGGTGAAATTCGGGGAAATGCTGCTGAATGTGAGCCATGGTCTCCCATGAACTCTCAAATGATGGAAGATATTTCCACTGGCTGAATGTGAGCCATGGTCTCCCACAAACTCTCAAATGATGGAAGATCTTGCCACTGGATGAGAACTTCAAGGACATCTTCTGCATTGGTGCGCACATCTAGTACTGCAGCTGGTTGGACTTGCAGCTCCATATCTTCAGTCAAAAATGGAGGCAGAGGCCGACTGACTGCAGGAGGTGATACTGACTTTTTAAGCAAAGAAACATGGAATACAGGAGGTATGCGGCTGCCATCAGGAAGTTGAAGCTTGTAGGCTACTTGTCCTATTTTCTCGAGGATCTCATAAGGTCCATAGTATCGGGGGCTGAGTTTTTGATTAATTCTTTGTGCTAAAGTCCTGAGTTTATAAGGCTGGATTTTCAGGTAGACAAAATCTCCCAGTTGGTTTGTGACCTCTCTTCTATGCTTGTCTGCTTGGGTTTTCATCCTGTTTTGCGCCTGCACCAAGTTGGCCTTTAGTTCATCCAGCATGTCATTCCTATCAGCCAAGAGTTTGTTAACCTCGTCCACAGCAGATGGGTTGATGTCTCCTTGGAGTAAAGTAGGAGGATCCCTTCCATACAATGCTTTGAAGGGTGTGATCTTTGTGGAGCTGTTGTAGTTCGTATTGTACCAAAATTCAGCCCACCCTAGCCATTTAGGCCATTGTTTAGGTTTAGTCCCAGTTAGGCACCAAAGGTATGTCTCCAAGCACCTATTCACCACTTCGGTTTGCCCATCTGATTGTGGATGGTAAGCAGAACTGAATTTCAGTTTGGTGCCGGATTGTTTGAATAGTTCAGTCCAAAAGTGGCCAAGGAACAGCCGGTCTCTATCTGACACTATCGAAGATGGAAACCCATGGCGCTTTACTATTTCTTTGATGAAGATCTCTGCAATTTCTTTTGCTGTAAATGGATGACAAACAGCAATGAAGTGAGCACATTTAGTAAGTCTATCCACTATGACAAGAATGGTATCTACCCCTTGGGCTTTTGGTAATCCTCCAATGAAGTCCATGGAGATATCTGACCAGGTTTGCAATGGAATTGGTAGGCTTGTAGTAACCCAGCTGGGGACAAGGTTCCATGGAGATATCTGACCAGGTTTGCAATGGAATTGGTAGGCTTGTAGTAACCCAGCTGGGGACAAGGTTTGGTATTTATTTCTCTGACAAGTAGTGCAGGTAGCCACATATTGTTGAATGTCTTTTTTCATTCCTTCCCAATACAGCAGACTTGACACCTTTTTAAAAGTTCGAAAGAGCCCCAAGTGACCGCCAATAGGAGAATCATGAAACTCTTTTAGGATCATAGGTATTTTGGAAGATGCCCGAGGTACCACCAGCCTTCCCTTGTAAAGTAAATTACCCCCTTTGATCTGAAACCCAGAGGTGGGAATCAGGTTGAGTCAGCAGCTCCTGCATAATACTCTTGAGCTTATGATCAGCCTGCACCTCATCTATCAAATCATCTAATCCCGTAAACTGCATAGTAGAAATAGCTGAATAACACATTCTTCTTGAGACAGCATCCACTACCCTGTTGTCTACCCCCGGTTTATAGTGGATTTCAAAATCAAAACCAATCAATTTAGATATCCACTTATGTTGCTCCTCACCCAGCAGCCTTTGGTCTGTTAAAAACCTTAAACTCCTTTGGTCTGTATGAATGATGAAGTGTCGACCCATTAAATACTGGCGCCATTTCTGTACAGCAAACACCACTGTCATTAACTCCCTCTCATACACGGATTTAGCTTGAGCCCATTCAGATGTGCCCTGGCTTATGTAGGCTACAGGTCTGCCCTCTTGCATTAACACAGCACCAATCCCCTTCTCGGATGAATCAGTCTCCACAATGAAGGTTTTCTCAAAATTCGGGACTGCCAAGACTAGCATGGTGGTCATGGCAGTCTTCAAGAGATCAAAAGCAAGCCGGGCTTCTTCTCCCCAAGCAAAGTTATCCTTCTTAAGCTAGTTGTTTAACGGGGTGAGCTATTTTCCCATAATCCTTTACAAACTTCCGATAGTATCGCGTGAGGCCCAAGAAACCCCTCAAGCTCTTAACATCAGTGGGAGTGGGCCAGTTCTTCATCACATCTACCTTCTTTGGATCAGCTGCTACTCCTGCGGCTGAAATCAAATGCCCCAAATACTCTAACTGAGGTTGGCCAAAATTACACTTCTTCCTATTCACAAACAACGTGTGCTCCTTAAGCAATTGTAGCACCAGCTTTAAATGCTCCACATGTGATCGTTTATCCCTGCTATAGATAAGGATATTATCAAAAAATACCAGCACAAGCTTCCGCAAGTAAGGCCTAAGCATCTCATTCATAAGAGATTGGAATGTGGAGGGAGTATTGGATAACCCAAAGGGCATCACTAGGAATTCGTAATGCCCCTCCTGGGTTCTAAAAGCTGTCTTCAGGATATCCTCTATCCTCATTCAGATCTGGTGATAACCAGATTTTAGATCCAGCTTAGTAAACACAACTGCCCCCCCCCCCCTAGTTCATCAAGAAGCTCATCAATAATAGGAATGGGGAATTTATCAGGTATAGTGACTTTGTTTAAGGCCCGGTAATCTACACAAAACCTCCACCCTCCATCCTTCTTCTTAACTAAAATGATTGGACTAGAGTATGGGCTATTACTAGGCCTAATGATTCCAGCTACCAACATCTCATCTCCTATCTTCTCTATTTCACTCTTTTGATAATTGAGGTACCTGTAGGGTCGCAAATTAGGAATTTGAGCACCTTCTTTCAAATTGATAGCATGGTCTTGCCTTCTTGCAGGTGGCAGCCCCTGTGGCTCCTGGAACAGCTCTTCAAACTCAGTCAATACAGCTCCTAATTCAGCCCAGGGTGGTTCCTCCTAGTGCTGTCCAGCTGCTGCTCCTTTGTATTCAATGTAATAGCCTTCCCCTTCATCCTGTAATGCTTTAATCATGGCCTTGAATGATGCTAGAGACTTGCACAATGAAGGCTCCCCTCTGATAGTCACCCATTTCCTAGCTACCTTCATCTTCAAGGTCAAGTCCTTGACATTAGCTCTGATTTCCCCCCAAACCTTCTAACCAATCCATCCCCAACACAACATCAGCTCCCCCCAATTCAAACAAAAAGAAATCTTGGCTGATCTCCAAGCTCTGCATCTGTAGCTTCACTCCTTTGCAAACTCCTTTGCTCTTCACCTTGTGTGACCATCTCCAACTTCAACCTGGTATTCTGGAGTATCAGATATAGGAAGTTTAAGCTCCTGCACCACCTTCCTAGCAATAAAATTATCAAAGGCTCCGCAGTCCACCAACACCACTACCTCCTTGCTGCCTATTAATCCCCATAATTTGAGGGATTTCTTGAAAGTCATTCCCATGATGCTATTCATGGATAGTTGCAAGGCCTTCTCAACCCCTTGCATTCTTGGACTCACATCATCAAGTTCTTCTTCCTCTTCTTTTTCTGAAAGTCTACGATATCGTCCTCTTCTGTTGTTATTTAACCCCTCCCTTGCATGTTTATCCCCTGTGTGACTACCTTGAGTCGTGGTCCTAGAGATAGCCACTGTAGCAGCAGCACTCCCTTTGTGGGCCTCTGTATTGGGCTTGGCCCCAATGTCCACTAGAGTTGTTTTAGTAGTCTGGGCAGGCTTATAACTCTGTCCAAACACCCTTCCTCCACTTGGGCCTCCCTTCCCACAAGCCCAAATTTTCTCCTTTATGAGTTGGGCTTGATCCATCAGGTCAGACAAGGTGTCCAGCCTATCGAGCTTCAGTTCAGCCCGTATGTCCTCCTTTAGGCCATTAAGAAAGATCCCTCTCAACATATCCTCATCAGCATGCTTCAAGGGTCCCGATACCAACTCAAACTGCTTCCTAAATTCTCCAACGTTCCCTGTCTAGCGAAGGCTCAACAGTATCTCGTAGGGATTTCCGGCCATTGCCGGCTGAAACCTCCTGATAACTTCCTCACGGAACTTCTCCCATGTGATTCCAACCGTTCTAGCCTCCCACCATTTAGTACCAATTAAATGCCCGCCCTTCCAATGCAAGAATTACTGCCTCCAGCTTCTCGTGATTGTCCATGGAGTTGATATAGAAGTAGCGTTCCACCCTGTTCAACCACCCGAATGCGTCTTCTCCGGCAGACATAGGAACTTCCAGTCTTAGTGCACGTTCTTCTGTGTGAAACGTGTGTTGTATCCCAATCAATCTCTCCTGCATAGCGTTCTCCCCCATACTCACCTCTAGTCTCCCCTGTGAGGATTCCGGTGACTTCCCCCTGAGAAAACGTCTTAACTCTTGGTAAAGCTCTTTGCTCTGTTTGTGTCTGGCTTCTTGGATCTCTTCGTTTCTCCTTAGCCGCGACTTCTATAGCTCGCTTTCCTCCTAGGTCTCTCTCCTCCATCTAGCAAATTCCTCCCTCAGATCGCCCATCGCACTCATTCTTCTCTCCAGAGCTTCAATCCTCGCTTCCATCCTCGTGTTCACCATACCACAGCTCCCAGATCGGGAGCGCTGATACCAGTTGATAAACTGGACCAGAAACTCAAGAATTAAACGGAAAATCAAGACTGTATATCTCCTCTCCAGATCTGATATCAGTGGGATATCAGAACAGTGGGGGTCCAAGTGTCTGAATTACAGAGAAAACAAGAGAAATATGAACTGAAACTCAGGCAAATTCGAGAGTGCCTGAAATCTCTCCCTCCCTACTCCATTCACACTTTTCCTACCTCTCCTCTTCCCCCCCTTGCTCTTTATGTACAGTTGTCTGAGGTCACATTTTTTTGCATGTTGCTTTCCTGTCTTGATCCCCTGCTGCCCCTATACCTTTTCCTAAAATACACCTTAGATAATGGTGGGTGCGTATCAATATGTCTACTTACAGGAATGAACTTATCATTATATGGGTCCCATATATCTGGGTCAATTCCATTTATTATGCCATGGAACTTGTGAAGATGAGGAGCAACTGCAGGATTCCCAGAAACCTCCCTGGAATAAGTGAGCGAGACCTGCCAAACATGTATGACTGAGATGCTTATTCAATAATAGAAAATCAGAATAAGTTAAAGATGCAAAAATCACAATCAGCTTCTCCTTCCTTTTAATATTACTGATTCTGTTTAACCTCCAAAATTGTATCTGATAGCACATTTTTTTAATAACATTATATTATGAAGGGGAAATATTTGTTTGAAAATAGATTTTAAGCATACATATGATGAGTGAGAGATTCCAATCAAATTCTTGACAGGAGATCCTATAATTTTTAAGTAGAGCTGTCAACTTGGGCCCAGCCAGACGGGCCGGCCCATTGGCCTGATAATTTCATTGAGTTTGGTCTAAAGGTTCGAGGCCCATTCCTTTCTCAAGCCGCCCGGCCTGGCCCAACAAAAGAAGTTGGCTCAAATTGGACTAGCCCAATTTTTCACATGTGAATTGGCTTGGCCCATTTGGCTCCCATAATCTGTCGTGGAGAAAATTATTTTATGAAGACTTTAAGAAGGGTGAATTTTTGCCCTGGTTTGGAGAAAATGTTTGAAGCAGAAGGCTATAGTTTGAACTATTAATTATCTGTGGAGGATTGTCTCTTTGGATTGGCTATGATGTTATACTAATAGCTACTTTAAAGGGTTCATTTTGACTGATATTTTGTTTATACGTTCTATTGAAATTTCTAATTTCCTTTCTTTTTTTAATTCATGTCAGGAGGATACCCGACCTCATATTATGTACTTTATTAGCTTTTATTGTAATTCCTTCACTATTGCAAGGTAAAAGATAAGATGAATTTCAGAAAGAACAAAGCAAATATTACAACTAAATAATACTAAATACTATCAACAATTAAAATTATCATTATAAAAAATAATCAAATACTGCATGAAAGTTAGGAAAATTGACAATCTAGGGTATAAGCAGCACTTACAGTTGTAGCCTTGTCTGTATATGCCATTGCTTTTCCAATGAAGTGGGCTCCAAATTCAAGGTTATGAATTGTGAAGACAACTCTTGCTTTACTAAGGCCATAATGTGCATAGTGGTCTTTAAATAGCCATGCTACTGGTGCACTCGGCCAATCATGACAGTGGATGATATCCTGCCCATTGTTATGAGCCAATTAGAATTCATCCTTGGATGCAACTAATTATATTCAAAATATACTTGTTTTCCAAAAAGGTGTGATAATATACATTGTTAAACCTGAGGCCACATTGTAAAGTCATAGGAATGGTATGCCAATTTCATAGTTTCATAGTACAAGAGAAATACCCCAGCAACAATAGGAAAGCTGATCACTTGGAAAGGTGGTTTTGGATACTTGCATATATAGAACGTGATAGGAACCATAAAGATGAAGCTGAATATATTGATGAAACTGAAAGTAAACTCCCATCTCTGCTACCGATATCAATGAGATACCAGTATCCAATGGAGGATTTGGTACAAACAGAAAGGAAATACTGTAAAAGAAGACACAGAAAACACAGAGACACTGCACACACTTCGAGGGGCTTGCTTCCTGCCTTCCCAAACCTCACTCACAATTTGCCTACCTTCCCCTCTCCACTCCTCTCCTTTTATTCTATTCCCACTACCCAAATTTGTTTCCTGCCCCACCTGCCACGTGTGCAGGTGGCTACATACATGCAGTCACACTTCCCTCATTGCTCACGTGGGTGTGTGATCCTCTGCTACTCTTCCATTTCTTCCTGTGGTACACCATATTTATGGGAGTGAGACTACCAGAATGATATTTCTGAAAGTAGCTGTTTCTTAAAGAATATATTTTGGATCATTATTTTATGTATAAGAAGTTTGGTTACTGTTGAAATTATAGGGATTAAATGGAAAATGAGAGAAATAATATGATTGATGTGCGATAGATGTGATACAAAATACTAACCTAATGATCTTATTTATACCAATATTCTAACATCCCTTCAAGCTGAAGCTTACTATGCTCTCAATTTGTTACAAATAAACACACTTCAAGAAAATAATCACAAAAATATAATATGGGCTCTATAAACCATAGCTGGAAAGACAACTTAGCAAAACGAGGCATCTCAAATATGTTGGAGAGGCAACATGCAAAATGAGCACTCTTGGAAAGATAACTCAGCAAGACAGATGGAATGATGCACAGCTAGAAAAGCTGGTTGGAAGGTTGCATGGCTGAAGAGGGAGAGACATTGCTGAAAAGACGCAAAACAGAAATTTCCTAGCAAGCAATCATACACAAGGTCCAATCTACTCCAAAGTCAACAAAAACACCATGTGGAAGCTTCAAATAGCAAGAATAAACTCAAATTTGAATTAAGGAGACCAAAAAACCTTGAAAAACATGTATGAAATGTGAAAATCAATCAGGCTGGAAAGATAAATTAGCTCAAAAATGACATGTGGCTGGAAGAGAACATAGAAACTACGCAAGTATAGATCCAAACGGTAGCCAAAAAGCAGGAAAATAGCCCTAACCGAGCCAAACACAAGGCAGGAACAGAAAGAAATTAAACATGTCTGGGCTGGAGTGATGCACATCAAACACATGATAGTTCACACTTCACAGTGACAAAGAGGCACAACAGCTCTTGCTCCCTCCACTGTCTCAAGAATCAGGAGAAGAGTCCCTAAAACTGGTGTGGGTGGCTGTTGGGAAAGCATATGCCTGAATAACCATAGAATGTACAATACATCTCACAAGTGTCACAGCACATCAAACAGCAATTAAAGGTGAAATTCGGTTCTGAAATATCAGCCAAGAAACAAGGATAGAAACTGCAACCTTATGGTTTCCAGCAATGTTGAAGGTTACAGCAGTGGAGTGAATCACGTAATGTTAAGGCAGAAAGTCAAAGCCCCAGAGCTGAAAATAATGATGAGGGCCAGCCAACCAAGGATATGGATGAGTATTTAGCCACTCAAGAATTCCATTGCCTTCAAGTAACATAGCAGGTGCGGCCAAGATCATGGTTGCAAAAGGTGCCATGTAACAAACTGTGTTGATGCTGTCAAATTTTGTATCCATGTGTTGATGCTGTCAAATTTTGTATCCATGCAGCAGAGATTCTGCAAGGATAGTCTTTGTAGATGTAGCCATTGCAAAACAACTGTGGTAGCGTAAAAGAAACCAGAATGTATCGTAGGCTCACATTCCCCACTCCCCAGCACTATGTTAATACAGAACACAAATGGCATTGGAAATATTCTGGTTTATTACAGTGACATTGAAAGCCCATCATTGCAGAATTGCCAAAAGAGATCTAATCAAGCTCCACTGGCAAACAAGGCTCTCTTCCATCACCTTCTCCAAGAACCCGATACAAGGAAGAAACAGATCAAATTAAGAAAACTGGACCCAAGCCCGACTCAAATTCAGAGCCCTGCTTGAGAAAAATAAAAAGCTGCAGCTGCGAATTGCAGGAGAGGAGCTCTCACGTGCTGGGAAGGCAGAATTGTGGCAGATCTAGGCTGGGGACTGGCCGGAAAATGGGAGACAAGCTGATCTGGGTTGATTGCTAGTGAAGGTGATGGCTGAAATGCAGCCAAACGCCAGCACATGGAGGACTTGTTGCCAGAGTGTGGCAACGCATGGCTTGGAGAACTCTGGCGAGACTTTGGGTCCTGATCAGAACTCTTCGATTCCAATGGTGGAGTCAATTCATCGGACGGAGACAGGGAAGGTGGAGAACTGGAGATGGCAGCTCTGGTGGAGAGGAAAAACATGCCAGAAAAGTTAACATAGTCATTTGTGTTGACTGGACAGGTGCGTGGCAGGCACAGGTAAGAGGAAAAACTAGTGTTCCAGTGGCCGGAGTAAATGTACAGCCAACGGGAAGGAAAGAGACACAGGATAGAGACACCATGGAAGAGGAGTTCCAGATTTTTGGGAACTCAGAATTATAATAGCAACAGGATTAAGTGACGGAGGATGGTATTGCTCTGATACAATATCAAAATTATAGAATGAAGATGGAAAATGAGAGAAAAAATATGATTGATACGTGACAGATGTGATACAAAATACTAAGCTAATGGTACATACTCCATATTAATATTCTAACAGTTACAATTACACATATGCATGCAAATACAACAACATAAGAATCAATAAAATCAAGGTAGTTAATGTGTCAGTAATAGGGTAAAATCTGCTTGCCAAGTTCTAACTTCTAACTACTCTGTCTCAAACCAAACAGATAAAAAATTGCGCGCATATCATGTCTAGTGGGATGAGAGAGAATGTTGAGTTAACATCAACAGATAGAAACTTTTAAGTTCCTCTTTTACATCAGGAAAGGAAATGTTTCTTGGAAGTTATAAAAATAACAACTCAATAACTGGTCAAATAATGTGTCTTACGGGATGAAATCCATTTTGAAGCAGAAATTCAAGAGCAGCATGACAAAAAAAACCAAATCTCTCTGCATCATTCCCACGACCATATACACAGCGAACCTGAAAGAATCTGCAGTAAAGAATAAAATTATGTAAATCATAGTTCAATTTATGAAGCATTTGAAGTTTTTCAAGTCAGCTTTGTGACAATGATCATGAAGAGTACAAATGCGTCAAAAAGATACACTTCTGGATATGGGATATAAAAGCCGCAAATAATCACAGTGTAGATATAGGTTAAGGCTCAAATGCCAAACACAATATTGCCACAACTATCAATTCAAACTGTTGAGTTTGTTACATAATTAATAAATGTAATTTATAGAACCAGAAAGATCAATTTATGGGTTTCAGGCACATTTGATTCCATCTTGTTTCTTCGATGCTTATTTCACATATAATCTTCACTATGTTTGTACATACAGAAAATATCTTCTGTCCTCAACTATTGTTGAAGTGAATATAAAGCTTAACTGATTAGCCATGATTTGGGTTCATCAAACAGTTTTAGAGAGATAAACTTGCATTTGACCTTCAAATACAATTTGGGTTAATATCTGAAAGAGTAGTACTTGGCGTACTTGGCCTTGTACAAGTTTATCCTGAATATTGATACCTAAAATAGCCATTTCTTTGTATAACGGCTAAGTGATGGAACTTATGAACTTCACCTAATCTTACATGCTGATTGGAAATATTTAGACCACATGGTTAGTACAACGTGGCTAAGTAAGTGCTCCTTAAATATGTTGAAAATCTAGCCAGCAAGTTGCTCACAAGTGCGGACTGACCACCATATTCCTACTCTTTCCCTAAAATGCCAGTACCTCAACCCTATCACAGGCAATGAACATGCCAGAGGAACACTCTACACTTAGCAAATGATGTCCAAAAGAATCCAAAACTTTAAGATTTCCATCAAGCAATTTCATTACAAAAACATTAAGTTCAATGATGAGAATACAGTAACTGCAACCTATATTTGCATGCTATCTCAACTTGATGTGAAAAAGGTATTTTTCCAAAATAAAATATGAAACTCGGACATAAGAAGCACTTAATTGACTCTATAATCAAAGAAACCTAAATAAATCATAGATGTAACTACAAATCCTTCAAGCATTGATAAACTTGGGATTATGGGATCGAGACATCAGGCCAAGATGATACATTCATTTTGGAATTTGTATATTAGTGATTAATGAAAAGGATATGGATTATCTCCGTGTGATTTGTTAAGTAAATTCCCTATATTTCTTCTCATGAATAAAGAAGAAGTAAAGTCGCTACATTTACTTTGCTCTAATTTAAATCATCTGAAGTACAAGCCAAATAATATCCCATGTAGATCAAAATCTTCTCTGAATTCTCCATGTGCAGAGCAGCAATCTTAGTATTTGTAAAACTACACATGAGTAAAAGCAGTAAACCATATGCAAGAAAAGGATGGAGAACCAAAATATTTACCCATTTTGAGGCTCCAAAAAGTAGACAGAGAGGCCTTCCACCTTTCCATGCCATACGTTTATTTCAGTATCACCCCAGAAATAGTTTTTGTGATATTGAAAGTCCTTTACCTGCACAGAAGACATATATTTAATAGCTAATAATAACACTAACTAAAACACAAACACAATATATGAATTTTCAAAAAAAAAAAAATTAAGAAACGTGCTCAACAATAGCCATTTATATCTTTCAAGAGAGCCACTGTTGCACATGCACTTATGCACAATAGCCAAATGTTAAGAAATTTGCTCAACAATAGCCATTCATTTCCATGCAGATGTCCGTCAAACGATACTAGAATTTGTTTTCCCCCTCTGATTATCAACCATTTTCGTATGGAAATTCAAGCTATACCACTCTAAAAAATAATTACGACATCATGCCCAATTCAATAGGGACAGGCCAGAAAACTCATGAATTAAGGAATAGACGTTGAATATCCAATGAAGAGTTTAAGATGTAATATATGTACCAAAGCAACAGAGAAAAAGCTTACATTGCTAAAGTTCAAACAGTCATATTTTGGAAGAACGATATCCACATTGTGATTTAAATCCTGAACAACCCGGGATAGACTAGTAACAACATCACCCATGCCTCCAACCTGCCAAACAAATATACCATCAGAATTGGAAAAACATGTTAAATTAACTTACAACATATCCCCTGCATAACATAGTACCAACCTTTCTGTGCATGAAAAAATTGCAATAACAATGGAGGAATGGAAACAGTCATCCTTCAGAAGCAGCATAGCTACATCAGGATGCAATCTGATTGCCTATATTTAAATATACTTATATAACAGGATTCTCTCTCTAAAATTATTTAATCAAAAACTTACCATCTTTTACTTTTATGCATCTCCACCAAAACAATTATCGCTGTGCAGTCCTCAAATTCAAAACAATTTCATAAACTTCCTAGTCATATCTGTTGCTCTTTATTTTTGTCTATTCTTTTTTTCCTATCTATCTTCGAAAATAATGGAGAGATTACATTAATGATGAAAGAACCTTCTAAAAAAATAAGAAATGTCAACATACAGAATGAGTGATACAAAAAACGTTGAGTTTTAAAGAGAAGCTTTCCCTGGTGCTGCTCATCTTTATCATTAATTAAAGAGAAGCAACGAATTTTGTCTCTAGATGTTCAAGAATTCTCTCTTCATCCACAAATACAAGAATCCACTTAGGGAGGTCATTTATAATCTTCTTTCTTCTTTATTCCGTAAAGATGAAAGGGTAAAAGATTATTATCAGAGAAGATAGATTATTAACAAGACCTGCCTATTAGACTAAGACAATATGGAAGACAAATGAGAGAGAAAAAGGACTGACCACCAAAACAGCCAACATTAATGCGACAATGAAAGTATGATGAAATCCAGGTGTCCTCTCTATACTCCTATTTTGAATTAGATAGAAAAAAGAACAAAGATTGGGAAGAATAAAAGAAAGTTGTGCAGTATATCCCTAAAAACCATTTTCTTTTACTAATTAAATCATAAATTTTCTTATTGTGTTCACTCAAAAGAAATTTTTCTAACGTCCCTTAAAGGGAATGTTGAACTCTAATATCCTTAAGCCTGCAGAAGTTTATATTATAAAAGGTTTATACAATTGTTTTTCCTTTTTCTTTTCCTCCATCCATAAACCATTCACACCTGAAATTCTCTAGATAGTAACTCAAAATGAAAATGCTAATTTTTCAGCCATACGAATTGTCAAATTCCACCTTTTCATAGAATGGTATTCAAAGAGTAAAAAAATCGCAACTGATATGCTGATTCTTTTATGAAGAGACTACCAAATTCCATAACTGTCTGTCACAACATCATTGACCATAACACACCCACAGGACAAACAGTAATATTTCTTAATTGTAAATTCCAAATATCTGCCAGCCGTGACAATAAAAGGAGAAGTCTGCACAGAGATATGTAGATGAAATTGAGATATCGAATAGAAGCAATAGGCTAACTTACCTTGGCAATTGGGGCCATCTCAACAGAAATATGGATGATATGCAAAGGCGGTTCCTTTACAATACCTCCAAAAACAGGTATGTGATAATCCATTCCATATTTGTTGTCAAAAATTCCACCATCTTGACTCTCAGAGAATACAAAGTCCATCATGTATGCATCCAGTGGAACCTTAACTGCAGAAAACTAGAACTTCTTCAGGAGCAAATGTATAAGGCTATAAGTTAATGAACCAATATTATGTTTTCTTTTCCTGTAAAAAACGAAGTGTTGCACAAATACATTTGCATCAAGTTGCACACCTCCAAATTTGCAAAAAAAAAAAAAAAAAAGTAATAAAATTGTCCACCTTGAAACGCTATTGCTAATGATATAAGATCCGTGAACATTGAATTTGAATAGAACCATAAGTGAAACATCATAAATGCACTGCAACTTTCTTCATAACATTTTTTACAATAAGCACTCAGCATTCAGATCAATGGCTAGTCTACAGCTTAGGACACACAAAGGGTAATTGGTATATAAACAACACTTTAAACATACAAAAATTCACAAATATTTCTGCATCATTAGATTTATCTCTGGATTTATACAGTGTCATATCAAAATTTTTATGCACAAATCCACATGCAATCTAATGGCTCTGCACACTTGTTATCAGTTGTCACTTTTTGTCTCCTCCAGTATTGTTCAAATAGCATTATTCACACACAAAATGTGAATTGGTAACACAACAATTCATTCAATAGAAAAACCAGTAATCTGCTAACCAGAATAGCACATCATATATGATGATAACATCAAAATTTGTAACTTAATATATTTGTAGGATACTTGATCATATATTTTTCAGAAGTAATACCCTTTCAACTACATCTAAAAAAAGAATAATTAATAAAAAAATAAAAATTAAGCAACCCAAGAGACACTAAAATCCTTGATATTGCTAATTGCTGGAATACTAGGTTCCAATCATCTTTCAAATGTAAACTAAGAAAGAACTCACCAGAGGTTTTGACATGATTACCATTGTCTGCAGGCAACATTCTCTGAGGTGGCAATGGACCGTTACGGTGAGACCAACGATTAAATGAACATCTAAACCAAACCTCGGGTTTTCCATTCAGATTTGTGTTGGAGGGGTTATAAAATACAGTCACTGTGCTCCCTGCTTGAACATCAAGAGGCTCAGTGAAGACAATATGCTTTTGAGAAAGCAAAAATCTTTTCAAAGTTCTTTCCTTTGTTTCGGCTTTCATATGTGCTGTTTTTTCGGCCTGCAACAATAACAGGACCAAATCAACAAGACAAGTGGCTTGAATAGCCGTCATAATCTGTTTTTCTTCCCGAAAGAAATAATGCTTATGTGAGAAAATTAGTAATTAGGTAAACAGTTCTAGGGATCAATCTATAACTGCACTCTAAACAAAAGAATTTAAACTATTTACCAGGCCAAAGTGAACTCCTCTTCCATACGTGAGATTACATTATAAGAATACATTACCCCAATCTTTCTGTATATATTTACAAAGAAGAACACAAGAAAGAAAATGGACAACTGAAAAGATTTTATTTATGGTTGTCAAGTATGTTAGGTAGAGCCTCAATGTCACCATCTGGAAGTCATCTCAGGTAAAAACTAACCTTTGCACGTATAGCTTCCTCTCTTAACTTCCTCTCCTCCTGGAGTTTTCTGTAAATCAGCTGCTCCTCCTCAAACCAATACTGTTCATCAGGTATGGCCATTGTGACAATAGCATGAAAGTCTTCATTATGGTTGTTATCATACACAAAAGCATGCTGAGGGGGACCATCAGCAAAAACCCAATCCAGTACAAGAGCTTGGTCAGGTACAACAACTGCATAAAATAAATTTTATATATATATATATATATATATATATATATATTGAATAAAGAAGAAATAAATTAAGAAGAGAAGAAAATTACAAGGATTTTGGAGGATAAGGGATCCTCCATAACAAAAAAAAAAAAAAGGAAAAATAAACTAATAAAGAAGATACAAAACATCAATGGAGCAAAGCTATCCAATCCTTATACAACAACTGCAAACATATAAATTGATTAAGAAAGTGTCATTTACTTCAAACTAATCCTAAAGAAAAGATCAAGTTTTATCCCTCTTCTAAACTAGTATTCTTTTGGTGACCATCAAATAGCCATTGATCTAGACCTGCTTAAAGAGTTGATCAGGTGAGTCTAAACCCTACTTTAGAAGTAAAACATTTAATGCTTCACAAAAGAAATTTATCTCTCTCTCTCTCTCTCTCTAAATTGTCGGCCAACGAATGCAAACATGCTAGAAACCCAAAGCACTGAGCTAGAAATGGTCATGTAACTTTTAAAGTTCAAAATTGAAATTCTCATCAACGATTTTGAATAAAATGATGGACATAACATAAATACCAAGGTCCCTTAAATCTGCAACCTTTCATATTTAAATTAAACGATAGACATGGCAGAAATATAAAAACAATTCACTTCAATCTTGGTTCTTCTTATTGACAAAAAAGGTACTTCAGAATCATGTATCAGTATCTCATCTACAAAGCCATACCATTCACCCATTGCTTCATTGTCATGTATCAGTAGATTCCAAAATACATGGCATTATAGCACATTCACATTGTTTCCACCTTCTGAACATGAAGCATGTGTCCATTTTAAAATAAAAAGATTCCATACACCACCTCCGTGCACATCATATCATAGTACATATTTTCTCAATTCATACACTTTTTTCTATGTCCAGTAAAAGATTAATTTCAATGAAATGAATTAGCATCAAAGATAAGGAACAGAATATGTAAAAGATTGTACCATCAGCATGCCACCAATCACCGTCTTTTGAACCAGATTTGACAAGCCTTTCAACAATTGATAATCCATCCTTCCAATTATTGTGCCCTCCATGAACCCATACTTCCTTAGCATGTGCAAGAGGACCTGAGCTTCTATGATAATATAATCTGACCAAGTCCTTCCCTTTAAATTCACTAGGTTCGATATACCAAACATTATCAATGGATTTTACAGCATTTTTCATCAACTGCTGCAACGTTTCTCTACTTCTTTCAGTCTCCAACCTCGCCTGTGACCTGTCCGCTTCTTGTGCAGCTTTCTCTGCTTCCATTCGCCTCTGCTCTTCTGCCTGTCTTTCCTTTTCAGCTTGCTCCTTAGCAAGTTTTTCTAATTCTTTACGTTTCTCCTCAAGCAAGAAATCTTCAAATGCAAATGCATCCATTCCGCCATCAACAGGTACGGAGAAGTCTTTTTCGTCATTATTGTCATAGACATTTTGCCCATTGAAGAACACAAAGTCTACTTTATAGGCTTCTCTTGGAACGTGTACTTGGCAAGACCACCAATCACCTTTGAGATGTGTTTTATTTAACCTATTGGTGAAGGATTTCCACCTCCAATTATTAAATGCCCCCATGATCAGAACGTCTGGGTCATTACTTAGTGTTGAAATACTCCTATTAAGGAACACTTCTATATCTTGATCAGGTTTAACCACAGGAGGATATACAAACAGCTTGGTCCCTTGTGAAAAGTTTTCCTCTGCAATCCTCTCTATTTCCTGCTTGCGTAAATTTGCTTCCAACTCTAACTTCAACAGTCGAGAAGCTTCCTCATATAGTTTGTCACCAGTATCAGTGTTTGTTTCCCTAATGGTTTCCTCAATTACTTCATCATCAGTATCAGTATATGTTTCTCCAATGGTTTCATCAATTTCTGCATAGTCCAATGGCCTTTCCTCTAAATCTTTAACATTCCCAACATCCCCAATGTAAGAAATTTCTTTCTTCTGTAATTTGAGAACATCCTCATCAGTTACAGAAATGTTTCCAATTTCCCCGTCTTGATTGCTTTTAGAAACACCCAATGTCTCATCTAACAATGATAATTCACCCACTTCCCCAGCAATTTCATCAGTTCTATCTACAACCTCAAAATTTTCCTCCTGGGAAATTTCAACCACCTCTTCTTCATCAGCATCAATCTTCACATCAATTGTTTTATCATCCCCTGAAATCCCACTTACTATTGGAGTTCTATCTACAACCTCAAAATTTTCCTCCTGGGAAATTTCAACTGCCTCTTCTTCATCAGCATCAATCTTCACATCAATTGTTTTATCATCCCCAGAAATCTCACTCACTATTGGAGTTCTATCTACAACCTCAACATTTTCCTCCTGGGAAAATTTCAACTGCCTCTTCTTCATCAGCATCAATCTTCAAATCAATTGTTTTATCATCCCCTGAAATCCCACTTACTATTGGAGTTCTATCTACAACCTCAAAATTTTCCTCCTGGGAAATTTCAGCCGCCTCTTCTTCATCAGCATCAATCTTCACATCAATTGTTTTATCATCCCCAGAAATCCCACTTACTATTGGAGTTCTATCTACAACCTCAAAATTTTCCTCCTGGGAAATTTCAACTGCCTCTTCTTCATCAGCATCAATCTTCAAATCAATTGTTTTTATCATCCCCTGAAATCCCACTTACTATTGGAGTTCTATCTACAACCTCAAAATTTTCCTCCTGGGAAATTTCAGCGGCCTCTTCTTCATCAGCATTAATCTTCACATCAATTGTTTTATCATCCCCTGAAATCCCACTTACTATTGGAGTTCTATCTACAACCTCAAAATTTTCCTCCTGGGAAATTTCAACCGCCTCTTCTTCATCAGCATCAATCTTCCCATCAGTTTTTTTATCATCCCCTGAAATCTCACTTACTATTGGAGCAACTGAATCTCCCTTGACTCTAGTATTTTTTTTATCCCTCTTCTGGTCGGTTGTTCCAATAGGTTGTTTTGGGATGACACCCTTCGAAGCAGCTCCCATGCGCCTTGCAGTTGACGCCTTCTTCTTTCCGCTCCGTGAAAAATCTACCAAAAGATAAAAGCCCAATTACAGAAAAGGAAATTTATAAAAAGTTGAAGGAAGGTGGGGAAGGAACAATCATATATAACACTATAACAAAGGAGAACAAGGTAGGTAATAAACCTGCACTAGCATTGATGCAATAAGCACCCCAACCCCAACCTGCCTTGCACTCACTTCGCCATGGTGAAGACTGAAACAAAAAACGATGAACTCGATATATTTACCATGATAACTAAAAGTATAATCTGAGCGATGAATGAATAGAGTACAAATAGAATATAACCAAATTGAAGTTAATAACGTGATGAATGACACTTTCGGGCAATACCCAATTGGTTTAAAAAAAAAAAAAAAGAACTTCGCCATGAAAGTCTTACTTGCACAAAACTCCAAATTACAACACAAATAAATGGCGCAGATGATCATACAACCCACAAGTGAGCATTACTTGATTAGCAGGACACTAAAACATCGTTTTACATCTTTTCGAATTAAAAGGTGCAACTTTACGAGTAGAAAATATCCAAATGTGTTCTTCAGAAGACTGCAACGTGATTATGATCAGAATCGATTAAACAAAAACCAACCCAAGAAAAGAAAAAGGGAAAACAGAGCAGACAACATTTGATAATGAAACACAAACGACAGTACGATGAATTAGCAGAGTAAGTACACGGTGGCCAGTAGCGGCATGAGGGAAGAACCCGGAAAACGGCTTGAGCTTCAAACAGCCGCCTCTGTCACCGAACGCCGTCTTGCAGTTCAGCGGCCTCTGCACCTGCAAAGACATCTCCATAGCTGCCTGCGTTTCTTCGTCTTCTGCGCTATGAACAATGATCAGCTACGCATGCTTCTGTGGATCCACCGAACAATCTCCCCTTGAATCTGTGCACGAAAAAATCTTAGAAAATAAAAAATGATGACATTTGGAAAAACGAAAAAAGAATGAAGACGAAATGTCCTTGTACTGTGTGCCAGTGGCAGTGCCAATCTGGGATAACAGCGGAGGATAATCGAGCATCTCAGCCATACATGCTGTGCATCCGCGATGCACCCTGTTCAACTTCGCGCGGCGTGGTTCATGGCAATAACAACGGTCTGTGATGAGATCCAACGGTAGAAGATGACTTGTGTTGGGTTGTTATCATGGGTGTGGATACAGGCTCGTATGGCCCATTATATTATTCGGATTTTAAAATTTTAGTATTTAGGCTTTTTGATAGGAGGCGGCGTTGAGAAGCAACTGTGCAAATTGGAATATGCCACGTGGGGGCAACTCGAAGGGGAGGTTGAGGCAACATTCTCCATTTGAATCATTAATTAATGGAACGTTTTAGACAAAAAAAAAATTGATGGAACGTTTTATGTACCCGTGTCTAAGTTGAACTTATATTATCATATAATTATATGAAATTTTATATTATTTAAAATTTTAAAATAATTATTATTATAATTAAATTATTTTAATAATATATGTTAGATTAAAAAATATAAAAAAAATAAACTAACATTAAAGAAGTTAAAAAAGGTCAAACAAGAACAGTGAAATCAATTGCCTCGTTTTGCTTTTATTGTCTCCAAAAGTTGAAAGTCAAGTGGAAAGGATGTTAGAGAAAAACACGAAAATGTGAAAAATGACACTTAATTTTTTTTTCATTTCACTTAAAAAGATTATAATACCCGTCAAAAAAAAAGATTATAATACTTGTTTTTCTTTTTTAGTTAAGAACACGGGTGGAGGGTAGTTATGATAGCCAGCTAAAATTTTTTAAAAAATGATACTTTTGCTGAGAATCCTAGCTTTGCCCTTAATTAAGGAAATATTCATGCTTAATTATTAGAATTAATTTTTTATTAAATTTAAGTCTCAGTAAAAATGAGTACAATGTGAATTATTTATTTATATATTTACTTTTTGATAATTACAATGTGAATTATTCAGAATTAATAGATTTAAGTTAACTATTAACACTCATGTTTTAATTTATTCTCATGGCTTCATTTATGATAAATTTTATAAGCAATGTTGATGTCACAAAAGTGACATCGTAGTATGCTATATTTGGATGAGATTATGAAAGAAAAATAAGAAAAAGAAAAAAGATTATCATAAGTAAAGAAAATAAAAAATTTTAAATAATTCAAAAAAAATTATTATTAACCTTTTTCTTTAAATTTATTTTCTTTTCATTCTGTCAAACTACCAAACATAACCTTAATAGGGTACAATATAATTGTAGTATAGTTTTGAAAACTAGACTGATCTGACCGACTAGTCTAATTAGGAACTATACCATAGGTCCAGCCTCTATAACAGACAAATTTAAAATCGACTATTGAATCGTCGAACCAGCTAAACCACTTTGTTTGGTCTATCTGACTCGGTACTTTCAATTCAAATTAACAAAATTTACAGTCACAGATCAAACTATATGAAAATTGTTTATTACATAAATTAGGTATGCACCCGTGCGATACACGGAATAATATGAGAAATGATATAATGTATGACAGTATATAAATAATAAATAAAATATAATGATTTAAAAATCTTATATCATAATTTCATAATAAATAATTAAAAGAGTTTAATTAGTAACTGTAATTTATTTAGTTAAAATTGATTGATGTATAAAACATTAACATTATCGTTGTATATCTATTAATTAGTGAGTTAAAATTACGATACAAAAAATAATTAGTAATTAATTATTTATATTTTATTATATAATTTTACTATGCACTTTAAATAATTTAAATTAAATTGTCTTACAATAGTTATTACTTATATATTGGTTTTGTTTTACTCATTTGGTGATAGAAAAATTTTGTTTAAGGAAGTGATTAAATTGTATGACTACTTGATGAGATGAAATTTTTACCATAAAATATATATTATTTGTAAACTCACTTTATTAAGAAGGAAAAAGAGATATATAAATATATTATCTTAATTAATAAGGCATTCCATTTACTGCACCAAATACATAAATATTCATTTCTCATATTTATACATACATATTCAATTCTCAAACTTTTATAAAAGCTAAACATATATAAATATCTAAATAACAAAAAATACTCAAGTTCATACATCAAATCTAAAATGTAGAACATCCATTAAGAAATTAAAATGGATGAGTTTAATTTACAATTATACTCTTTATCATCATTAAGAAATCTACTTGTAATTTTCTTATCTACTCATAAAATTAATAGTTAATTGTATCAGTGTTCCACTAGAGAATATATATGAAGCTTATCGAAGACTCTTTATCTTTCTTTTTTTCAACACCAAAAGAATTTCAAACACGGATGATTATATGTGAAATGTATATATCATAGTGTAACTATATTTAAAATAATAGTGACCTAAACAATATTAAATGCAATAGTTTCGAGTAAAGAATTGTATAGAGTGCTCTTGTAGAATGTTACATTCAACATGTGTTGCGAATAAACTATCACAACATACCTAGAGAACGTTATAATAATATTGATAAAGAGATGTACTTTATTGTGAGAAGAATACATGTCACAAGTATAAATTAAAGCAATTCTCCCTGTTATATATTGTATTGATTAACAAATGATTTTACTTGATTTTGCACTTAAAATAGAGAATTAACATAAAGATTGTTTCTTTGTCATGAAATAGATTCTTGATAATAGGGTTGATAATTTCTTATTAATATTCTTATAATTATTATCCTTACAATAATTATATGATTTAAAAGATGATAAAATAATCAAAAGTATATAAATAATAAGTAAAAGATAATAAGTTTTAAAATTTGTATCATTATTTACAAAGAAATATCTTACTTTTATGGCATAATTTAATGTAATATATCCTATGGGGATACTCTTGTTCACACAAAAATTATTTAATGTAATATTAATTTTTATATATCAATATCTACATAGAAATATCTTACAACTGCATTATGTGTCAATTAATTTCGTCGGTAAAAGTTATGACATATAAATGATAAACAATATTAATTTAATAACTCGAGAGTCTTGAGTATCAATCAATAAGTGAATATCTCTAATTTTTTACATTAAATATTGTATAATATTTTATATTAATGCAATCGGAGATTACTTCATATTAGCTCTATTTCATATTAATGTCTAATTTATTAGAATTTGAATATGATTGAATCAATTATATTTAATATGTATGATTATTTCGAATATCATTGTAGATCTATTTAAGCACAAATTAAGGAATCATATTCAAAATTTTTATTCTTCAGATATTTTTATATTAAAGTATTTATTTGAATTAGTTGGTAAAAGTGATTAGAATTGAACAATTATGTTGTCTAAATTCAAACATTTATATATTAAAAAGTATTATCAATCATATTAATTATATATTAATTGTATAAATTAATTTATCTTTAATTAAGGAAGAGAATTATTATCATTTAGCATCCAAATAATTTTTTAAAATTTCAAGCCATCAAATGTTTTCATATTAAAAAATTTATTGAGTAATTTATAAAAGAGATTTAAATTGTATAATTTCTTTTTTAAAAAAATTTGTATATTACGGGTACTGTTTTTTTTAGTAGGGTATTGTTATATATACATTAATTATATATCAATTACGTTAAGTAATTTATATTTAATTAAGGAAGAGAATTATTGTCACTTTATATTTAAATAATTTTATCAATATCTTTTGCACATGTTATTATATGTCAACATATCTTTTTAGTATTTTTCTAAGTAAAGTCTTTTTTTTTTATAGTTAACATTATATATAAATATATATTTTTAAATGTCAAAATATTATATTTATAATTTAATGTTATACTTCTTTCCATATAAAATATTAAATTAATATTATTATTCAAATATGTTTTAATGTCATAATATGTATTTAATGATGATAAATATCTTTCAAATTTATGATATATTTTTAGATATGTAATTACTCTTAATGTTATTCAAATATGCAAATATTTTGATGTCATTCAAATATTATTAGAATAATAATCATTCATGTTATAAATAATACACTATAATTTTATAATTTTACATCTATGAATATGCTTTATAATGTTGGCACTCTTAATATTTATTGATTTTAATATTTATTATAGATTGAATAAATTGAAGCATTGAATTATTACTCTTAATATTTATTGATTTTAATATATATTATCTTTTTCATACCACTTTAATACAATATTAATTGAATGATTATAAATTGAAGGTTTGTTTATTACTCTTAATGTTTATTGATTCTCATTTATTTGTATAATTTTTATTAATTAAAATTATTTTTCTATTAAAAATTCTCTTTACAAAATCTTTTAAACATAAAATAAAATTTTTTGAGATATAAAATATACTATCGAGCAACTTCAAAGCATATACAACTTAAAATAATTAAATTAATTAAAATTATAAATTATAAAAAATTGATAATTGACAAAATATGATAAAATTTTCATTTACTATAAAAACAGACAATACATATATATTTATCAAAATTTGTATCTATTGACAAAATATCCATAAGATAATAATAAACGAAAAAATATGGATACATAATCACAATTAATGACCATTGAACACAGGTTCCTGCTAGTACACGTAAACTACATTCTCAAACTTATTGTGCATACAAACTATACTCTTAAACCTAGAATTTACATCAAATCCAAAAATCTGCTTATATATTAATCTCTATTCAAAAATTTATGCAAAGAAAGTTATAAAACAAAAGAACCTTCACTCATCTACAAAATTGAATATAATAAATGAAAACAATAAAAAAAAACACAATCAAAATAAATGAGGTTAAAAAGAAAGAAAAATAAATATGAATTCACGTGAATATGATTCATGATAAATATTTTAGAGAATGATGTTTAAGCTCACCTCTAATATATGTGCCGAATGGTTCATTTATGATGAGAATGAATTTTACCTTTGTTATATACAAGATATTTTTCATATTCATCTATTTACAATAAGAAATAATATAACATATGAAAGCAATATATAAAAATGCAATCAAAGTAAGGAGATTAAAAAATAATAATAACAAATACAAATTCATATAAACATGATCTAAGAGAAAAACATTTTAGAGAATGATGTTTAACTGTATCTGAAGAAATAACTAAGAGAAAAATAAAATTTCTATGGATTCAAAAGTTTAGCAATGGCTCACCAAAATCACAACATATGGTATTATATATATTTATATACTAAAATTTATAAAAGAAAATATATCATAACATATTTAGTTTAATTAAATATTTATTTATAATAATAAGATTACATGAATCCATATATAATTCAAAAATAGAATAATGATAATACATATTATTCAATAGCAATTAATTTAGATATGCAATCCGTGATTGATGATCTTAATAATTAATGTATTTAATTCTTTTAAAAATGAAACCTATTTATGATTTGACACAATATCAAATATTAATTGTTAAGTGATATGATAATAAAAGTTTTTTGAGTCAATCGCTGATTTTTATTTTGAATCAGATTTTAAATTTTAAAATAAATAAGTAAATCAATACTTAAATAAATTTGAATTAAGAATTTTTAATACGTATTTTAATATAGTGACTAATATCAAAAGGTGAAATAAGATATGTGTCTGTACTAAAGAGTGATACTTATCAAAATTTTACTAATTAGAGCCTTACTTTTATATATTTTATTAATTTTATAGTAGTGTATTATAAGATAAAGTGTATTATAAGATAAAGTGTATTATAATACATAAACTATGGAAATTTTGTTATAGTGTATTACATAAAGTGTATTATAAGATATTTATTATAAACTATGGAAATTATTTGAAAAAATAATTTTGAATTGCCTTCTGTCCTTGGACAAGTTACTTATTTAGAGACAAAGCTGCAACTGCTCTTGACACACTCTTGAGATATAAAGTGTATTGCTATATATTTATTATAAACTAAGTACATGATTTGAAAAAGGCTTTCAACATTCAAGAAAAGTTTGTTCGAAATTTGAATAGGAGGAGAAGTAAGGCCACTGCTCCAAAAAAAAACTTTTGGCTTATTTTACACATTATCATATATTTAGGAAATACTTGTCATTATCAAAAAATCAAAATGAAAAAATATCACTCTATATTAAAAAACAACTTCATATTGATATTACAAACCTCATTCATATATATATATATATATATATATATATATATACATATACACACATATTTTAATGTATATAATTAATGTATGATGTAAAAAAAAAATATGTATATAGTTTTTAATTAGTATCAATATTAAATTTTTAAAATATAAATACATATTTAATTACTAGTTCTCACTAAAATTAAATTATTAAATCATAAATCAGTATTTTTATTGATTTAATGATCGGTTCAATTTTCAAAATGTTAATTGTAATAACTAAACTAAGGATCAACCCTTTCTAATTGTCTCTGGTTTGACTAACAGTACAGTGGTCTAACCCAAAAAAATGGACCAAACAAAAAACAATTTTAAAATCACACAAACTGACAGATTTTTCGACTTTGATAAAAATTAATCCGGTTTCTTTATTTTTACCCAATTAATTAGGTTTTGAATCCCACCATGCAACTTTGGCGAATGATTACCTCTTCGCATTAAGGATATGTTTAATTGGAGCAAAAGAGAGAAAAAAAGATTTATTTTAAAATTTAATGTTCAAGTTTTCCCTTCCTCTCTTTTCCTACGCGGTGATGAATAATAACCGATGACAAACGTTTGATTCGTAATTTGCGCTCCGCGTTTTTCCTTACGTTGAATTCTCCGCCTCCGCCGCATACTCGAGGAAGCCATGGCAAATAGGAGGACCCGCTATAGGTATCTGCAAGGAGTAGCTCTGACCAAACAAGCCAGGACTCCAAAATCACTGCCTCATCCCGCAGACACACTTCACATGCCCACATTTCTCCTTGCAAACTCTATAGTCCCACTTCACTTGTCTAATTAATAACCCAATTCTTTTCTTTCTTTCTTTCTTTCTTTCTTTATATGATACTAAATATATTTTTTATGAACTTATAATAAATATGGGAGAGTTTAATACACAAAATAATGATTCTATATAATCGAAATATAATAGAATAGAAATTCTTAATCCACAATTTGATAATTTTTGAAATAAATTATCTTTTCAAATTACTCTACTGTTTGGTATATAAAATTACTGTAAAATAAAATTAAAGTTGATATAAATGACATAAATATCTTTTATAAGAAAAAATCTTTTTTTATCTGAAAAAAATCTTTTAAACATTAACAATAATGTTTAATTTTATTTTTTTATAATTTAATTAAAATAAATATTGTTATTTTTTAAAAAAATAATGTTATAACGTCAAGTAAATACTTCACATTTATTTTTATATATAAATAAGTTTTTAAATCAAAGATAGATCATATACATTGAGATTAAAAATTATATTAATAAATTAAAATACTATCAAGTTTCATGAATAATCAAATATATAAAATTTGACTCAAAAAAATTGTATCATAAACTGAAATGTAAGAAGGAGAATATTTTATTAGTAAAAAAAAGAAAAATTGGTGTAATTTTATAAAAATTTTAAGGATATATTAAGAATAAATAATTTTATCCCATTCTATAAAGTATAGAATCATAATCTCATATCTTTAGGAGGAAATGGATTTTATGTCTCATTTTTGATTTTATAAAATAGAGCATGAAATAAAATTACTATTTCAAAATTTTTTTTGCAGACAAATATAAAAATGTTTCATTTTATGAAATAGACATGGAATAAAATTATCATTCTTGCATATCAAACATCACGTAAGTTTAACGTAATAGTAGAATGAATCAATCTGAAGCCATCCACTACAAGTTGTAGTGGTGTTTTCGGAATTACATTAATTATCCATATGGAGGAATTCCGGGAGCCTTAGAAAATGGCTTCATGCTGTTTCTATAAATGTGATATAAATTCTTTCATCATGCGCCGTTTGCGGAATGATATTGAAGAAAACGTCACTGATTAGCTTGGCTGTTATGAAGAAAGCTTCTTCTATTCATGGTAACATAATTTGATGGCACCGCCCTAATTTTATTTTTTTTGTTTCTAGTCAAAAATTTACGGATGAGTTTTTTCTATACAATTTATCATATAAAACTCAACCCTGAATTTTTCAGCCTCATTTTTAAAGAGACACCAAACTGAGTTCGTTTCCTTTGCATGAGTGAACAGACAATCTGCTATTGATACCATCGGGCAACACTTTGTTTTGCTATTATATGAAATTTCAGACACAAAGCAAACTCTCTTTACCATTCTTTCTGAATTTGTTAGACCTAGTGTTCTGTAAATCCTTATTTATTTTCCCTACAGCTTCATCATAGCATTCATCAATAAAAAGGGTTTTGCCATAGAACAAAGTTTCGGATAAACATGACAGAAAAGGTCATTGCAGCAACCATGTATAGAACGCATTTGGAAAGCACTAGAGCAATTTATGCACTAATCATGCTTCAGACGCATTATCTCCTGAGGTCAGATATGAATCAATAAGAGTCTAAGGAGGCCTTTTAAAATTACATCATCTCTCTGCATTTCTGAGTTACATATTTTGATAGATCAAACTGAAGCCCAGCAACTTTTTTCAATCACGTAACTTCATTGCAAGGAAGCATGTGAGTAGCATGCTTTCAAGTACTTACCACGTATATGTTAATGTGCAAGACATGAATTATGCACTATCATGTTCAATAGAATTAATATGAGAGGTTACTTTCTGACCAGCTCTAATTGTTTATATATGGTGTACCACAAAAACCTCTTTAAGAGTCAATTTAGTTTAGAGGATAGGAGCCTGAAAGGCAAAAACTAATGAGATTCAGTATCTTTGTGTTTGCCTGTCGTTTCCGTGACTGTGATGCTGTTTGATCGTGCATGTGTTCAGTAGTTTATATCTATGGTATAAGTCATTCTGCCTAGCTTCCCTGGTCACAATATATATCTATTTACAAATGTATCAAACACAATTATCACATTACACCGGAACGTTTTGTGATTCATAGGATTAAGAAGTAAGCGAAATACTACTTCGAGTAAAACCATGGTGCATTTGAGAACAAATCAATAGAGGGAACTCTGAATTTTTATATAGCACTATCATTACATATATAATTTAGATGAAAAAAAAACTTACAAAATAAGTTGGAGTGCTCTTCCGTTTTCAGACTACACTGTAGTTCTCCAAGTGCACAAGGTTTGCGCATTTGAGAAGACAATGAAAAAGTGTAACAATTGCATAACTGTCTTAAACAAGCATATTAGAATGAAAAGGGAAAATACCCATTATAATATTAATACCTACAAAGAAATCCAACCGTTGATGAGAGAATAACCATGGTGAACTATGTGAGGGCATTGGCACCAGCAACAATTTCCAGTATTTCGCCAGTGATTTTAGCCTGACGTTGCCTGTTGTAGGCAATTGACAAGGTCTTCGTCAATTCTACTGCATTATCAGTAGCATTGCTCATGGCACTCATTCTAGCAGCTAGCTCACTGGCTAGTGACTCCTGCAATGCCCTCAAGATTTGGCTGTTCAGATAGAGAGGCAACAGGGCGTCAAGGATCTGAACTGGGTCCTGCTCAAATTGCAAAATGGGCGAGAAATCTGTCGTCGTGGTCCTCACAACATCTCTTTCCACAGTTAACTTGCCTTCCTTGGTTGTCAACCTGAAGAACTCATCCTCAGCAGCGTCCACACAATTGCCATTCAAGTCACAGATCTCTCCTTTTGGTGAGAGTGGAAGCAAGGTGTGAATCACAGGATCTGACTTTACCAAAGACACAAACTTGGTGTACAAAAGCTCCACTTTATCAACCTCTTCACTGACAAAGAGTGAGAAAACATCATCAGCAATTGCTTGAGCCTCTTTAGCAGTGGGAAGCGAACCCCCTTCCAGAAACTTGTCAACCGGAATGTAAGGCCGACGAATGAAATAAGAATTACCCTTTTTACCAACACTAATAATAGTATAATCAAGACCAAGATCCTTCAACTCCTCAATTCTGGCCACAGCTTTCTTTATGATAGCATTATTGAATCCCCCACAAAGGCCTCGATCTCCTGTGCAAACAACCAGGGCAACCTTCTTCACAGGCCTGACTTTGGTGAGAGGGACATCGATATCTTCATTTTGGAGCTGCTCGTTGATGTTGTAAAGGACTTCAACAAGGGTCTCTGAGAAAGGTCTGCCATTAACAACAGCTTCTTGCGCTCTTCTGACTTTTGCAGCAGCGACAAGCTTCATTGCCTCTGTGATTTTCTGGGTGTTCTTCACAGAACCAATACGCTCTCTGAGCTCTCGGAGGCCACACTGAATTGGGGTCACAGAGGATCGTGATGGGCTGCAAGCAGATGAGTTTTGCGTAGGAAGCTGAAAAGGGTTGAGGACAGAACGGAAGGAGAGGGAAGAGGCGTCAGATAAAGAAGGTTTGGAGGACACCCACATTGTGAGATTGGAGCAAGACATTGTTGCAGTAGAAATTTTGGGCTCTGCAGTAAGTAGGTTACAGCAGAGAAAAAGGGTCAGGTATGCGGGTTTCGTTGCTTTAAGTTGAGATGATTTTCCTTGTGAGGTCTTATCCTCATGTCAATGTGTTGGGCTGGGATTCTCTTTCGCCATGGAAGTAACAAGTGGGGCGCGGTGTGGGCATGAGTGGAGGGAAAGCGAGGGAGTGGATGAGGTTTTGGGATAACGATTTTGACCGTTGGAGAACGGAGATCGCTCGCTGATTCTCGTGGTGTGGGTCCAATCCTATGTGCCGTGGTCTCTGTGGAGCTGGATGGTGCCAAAGGTATACGCGGCTGTTCGACTGGTGATTCCTTCTGCAGTTAAACTTGGTTCACCTCCCAGTCTGACGCAGTAACTTTTTAAGGAAACAAATTATGATATTTGCAATGCACGTCCTCTAATTAAACATAAATTTAGTTCAAGTTTTCATAACTGGTATTCTTAGACATCACCATTTCTAATTAGCTTGGTGGGTGGGTGATTCCCTTTTCTTTTAAATTTGAGTATTGCTACTCCACTCAAATAATAATAACTAAGACTACCATCGGTCATTAATCCAAGTAAAATGAGTTTGAATTTTTTTAAAAATCAATTTTAGTAGTAGAGATTTAATTTTTCATTAATTAAACATCTTTAAGAGGAATCTCAACTTCAATACCTAACAGTATTTCAAAAAATTAATCTCTCACTTAATGAATAAAAATACTTTAAAAAACCCAAAAAAAAAAATGCTAGACTCAGTTTGCAATTTGCATAGAAATTAAAACTTAAGGGAGAACAATTATACTCTAGTACTAGCACTTTTTTGCGATTATTACTGGTTATGAAACTCCATCGTTTTCAAAGTACATGCTCAAAATTTTAACCAACAGCAATGAGTTATGTAACTTCCGTTACTTTAACAAACGTAATGCCACATAGCTGTGTAAGCAGAGCCATTGCATGACGCGCACAAGTTTTTGGGAATTTTTTGGCATTAGTACTATTGGGGGAATACAATTACTGAACAATATAGTTGCAAAGCAATTATACACAATTCATCAAATCTACCATGAACTAATTTCTGTACATGATACTCAGCGAACATGAGCAAGTCAAGATCAAATTTGCCCATGAACTCTCGTAACATACTTACAAAGACAGAACGTCACTTGAACCCTTGCCAGTAATTGTATAAATCTAAATTCCCAATTCCCTGAGGAGTACCGAGAAACTATCAATAAGCACCATTTTTCCCCCAAAAAAAAAAAGAAAAAAGAAAAAGGACTACCAATTTTCCTTATCTGTAGCACCTAAGCTCTGATTAACTGCCATCCAGCAATTGCAATGATATTAGATACCAGAACTACTGTGATGGACAATGAAAATAACTTTGGTTAGATCAGATGGTGCATCAATCAACCATCTTTATGATAATTGATAACCATCATGGCTTGAACTTTCAACAGTCAATCCTATATTCGAATTTGCACTCGATTTGCCAGAACACTTCAATCAATATCTTTATGATTACCATCATGACTTGAACTTTCAACAGTCAACCCTATATTCAAATTTGCACTCAATTTGCTAGAACGCCTCCTGGGTTTTCGCGGTGTCGCAAACACAAGAGGACCTAGGCTTAGTTGTTGTACCATGTCTATGGTATATCCCTTCTCTGTGACTGCTTTACAGCAAGATTTTGTCTTGCAGCATCTGCTAGGACAAGAAAATGTGAAGTTTCTGGAATTAGGAGCTTCACCAATTGTACCCCCTTTATGCTTGGTCTTTGAGAGTACAGGATTATTTGTTGTACATGAGTCTAAACTAAACCATGAAGAACTACTTTTGTCATCCGTTCCCTCACTAGTCAAAGCCATATTTAGTGTACTTGTATCATTTGTAAGGAGACTATCATCAACTTGCGTATCAGAATTAGCCCTTGGTTCACATGGTTTTTTCATAGAAGCTATATGCTTAGCAAGTTTTTCTACTGACGAAGTTGGGACCCCCTATCCAAAAAAAAAAAAAAAAAGTTAAAAGAAAAGTTATGAGGAGAGAAGAGAGATCTTCAAAATTAGCTTAGACTATGAATTAGCATCAAAGAAAAATAAGGGGATGTTGAATCTTGGCTAGATACAGGACTATAAAGCAAACAGAAATGACCAACCACTGACTAGCATATAAAGGTTATAGTCAATGAGAATCATAAGATGCCCATAGTGCATCAGATGGTCATGAGGCAAAAGTCAAAACTGAAGGTTTTCCATAAGGCAAAAGTCAAAACTAAGAAGTTTTACATAAAGGAGAGGGAAAAAATTGCACGTGTAACTAATGAATCATCTAGACCTTTAGAGTTTAGACATGGCCCGGACAGTGAAGAGTTGAACCTGATAAGGATAACGTGAATATCAAATTTTCTTGATTAAGAAAAGGATTGCCATGATGCCATTGATATAATGAATAAACATCCAATGAGGATCCCATAAGGGACAAACAAATAACAGAGTCAAACTTGGAAAGACACAGATAGAGCAGTCTGGAAATAGAAGTATGCCTCCACAAAAAGTATATTTATGATTTTGAAAAGTTTAACTCAGTACAAAAAAATAAAGTTTCATAGTTTCTAGCAAGGAGTAGGGACCACATTATAAAGTATATGATGAAAATCCATACTCAAAATTAACCATTGGTAGTTTAACATAAATTTTGGTAAACAAAAGTATTCAATTTCTATTGTCTTTTTGGTAGAATGAAGTAGAAAAAAGATTCATATTACTATATAAGAGAAGATTGATGTTGTTTCTCCCATTATTAAAATTTTCAAGAAAAAAGATACTATCGAAAACTAAAAGCTAACTGAAAAGATAAACCAAATTACCTTATTTTGAACCTCAAGAACTTGTTCACAGCCAGAACCATCCTCTCCTTCAGAATCAGCCATCTGCTCGCACTCAAACTCCACATGTTCTTCAATATCTTCTTCAGAGTCACTTAACTCTTCCTGCTCCATCACTATCTCAGGATGAGACTGATCACCAATATCTTCTACGTCATATCTGCTGATGTTATCATTAGGAATAACCAAAGGGTGGGCACTTGAAGCAAGCTTGCTACTGCTACCTGAAGAATTTTTTCCACCCTGTTGATGATATGGAACACTATTCTCTTGAGGTTTCATTGCTGTTCCACAAATTGCAGCAGTTTTTGTAAACCCCATTGGATCATGTGCCTTTAGCTGTCCACTTTTCACTGGTTTCTCCCTTCCAGATACAGAACTAAGCTGAATCTCCAAGACAAGTTCATTGGATTTGTCATTAAGGCCAGATGATCTATTGGCTATAGCTCGCACACCACTATTAACCAGTGACTCAGTCTGAATAGCATCAAAAGTGGTTTGCAATTGTGTATCATTAGATTTCTGCAGAAGTGGATGAAAATCAATCCCACCTGACCTTAAAGTGGAATCCTTTGACTTCAAGGTCTTATTGGAATAATCATTGTGGATTTGTTGCTGAGGACTATGGAAGAGACTCAGATTCAATTGTGGTTGGGTCCCTGAGAAGAAGCTGAAGGAACTAGAAGTGCCAGAACAAAACTTCAGTGGATAATAACGCATGTTGCCATCTTCAGTGGCCTGGAACAATAGAGGATGCATCTGGAGATCAGTACTAGTGCCTTTTTCTGCTACAACAGATCTGCCTTCAACAGTTCCAGATCTTTCTAGTTGAGAACCTGTGACACTGTCTCTCAGCGCAGGTCTTGTACCTTTAGCTGGATGAATGATTTTAAATTTCTCAGTATGAGGAATTTGAGACACAGAATTATCTGGTCTACAGACAGTGACACCACCTCCAGAAGGATAAATCTTAGATGTTCCACACTGGTATCCTTTAAAAGCTGTATGAGAAACTACACAAACAGATGGAGGAAGATTTACAGGGGGCAAGTCTGGTGCTAATTTCACCAAGTGAGCGCTATTTACCCTACGAGACCGATAGGGACGATAATAGCATTTGGAGATAGTGGGGGTTGTATCAAAAACTGGGTTTTTAGGTTTAATGGCACTAGGAACACTTTTTATGCCACTCTGTAAGTCAAATGTAGGATGAAAAATCTCGGGATGCTTAGATACAGAGGGAAATGCAGACTGATTACCAATCTGAGGTTGAGCTTTTCCACCATAATTGTGAATACCTTTAGAGAATTCAGTATCTTGTGAAACTGCATCATGAGCAAGGTTTCCTTCTCCAGATAGAGCGGAAAAGCGTTCAGCAACAGTAAGCATAGATGCGTCTGGTCTGCAATCTGCCAGAAATGCCCGGTGGACATATGGAAAATCTGAATAATCCATGCAATTATCTGCACCAGCAATTTCAACCTCGTAATCCTGCAATAAATTCCAAAAAAGACAAAGTAAGTCCAATATCTGTGAATTTCTATCCTCAATAGTCAATAACCCATAGAAAATACCAGATAAGTTAAATGATCAAACTACACCACATGCCTGTAGTCCACTGCCTTGATTGATGAACTAGGCAATGTAGAACTGAGAGGTTGTTGTGCACATGTCAAGTACACGACTAAGAAATGTTGTAAACATATACACTGGTACAATTACAAGCGCCAATGTCAATTTCTAATGATTTATAGTTTCCCATATACTTTAGGTGCACTTACATATGATCCAAGATTCCATAAAGTTAAATTCAAAACTGTATATTGTGCAGCTGCATGTTACTCGTCATAAGCCATTCAAGCAGTCACCAAAATGCTACAACTAAGATGGCTATAATGGCATCTCAGACACAGGCACAACCTGAAATATAGAATGTCAACACAGGCTTCTAAGCTTCAGACAGTAACAAACCTCTTTATCAGATCTAGCCTGCCAATTTTCTAAAGCTGCAGCTTTCAGCTTTCTTCTTTTTGACTCGTACAGTCCTTGCTTCTCCCTTTTTGATGCATCTATCTTGTATGACTTTTGAGTCCCAAGAGCAATAAGCCATTGGCGAGGAAGCAAGGATGGATCTCTATGTGGAACAATATATTGCCATACTGACATCCAATCAAATTTACAAACCTTAAGTCCCTGTGTGTTTCATACATAAGCAAGTCATAATGCTATCAATCAGAGAAATTTCAAATCCCAAGATGCCATCTAATTAATTACCTCCTGAATACATGCTATCTCCTCTGCAGGCAAAGGGGAGGTTTTCATTCTCCGAACAGCCTATATAAAGAAATCAAGCAATAGTATCAAGAATCATATATAAATTACTGAGCATAGTATTGTTCCATATATGCTATTCAACCCTACTATATAGTGCATATACAGTATGGTTAAAGCACAATGCCTTTTAACAGGTGCTTCAGGTTTTATGTTTATATCTCTGTTACAGGATATGCTTGTTTCCTTAGCAAGATTTTTTTTCGAAGGTAGCTTTGTTAAGCCAACCTCTCTTTTATTCACTTTTCTATTTTGCTTGTTCTAGGAGGATATCTTTTTCTATTTTTAACAAAATCCCTAGGAGGATGGTATCTTATCCTTTGACATCGTACTTTTTTCTCATTTTCAAGAATTATTTTGTTTTTTTCTCTAAAAGGAAAATAGTGTATCAGAAACATCTCTCTACCATAATTTCTTGGGACCAACATATTAGACAATTTAATAAAGAGCCAAGCAACTTACCTAATCAAAGCATTGCCATTAGAATTGCACAATTCACAATTCAACCTGAGAGATTTGAATCGGTATATGAATCATTTTTTGTGCTGGAATCAAGGCCGGAATCACTGGAATTGTGATTCTGTTGCAATTTGATTGATTCAGCATCCATGATTTCCAGCCAGGTCATGACAGGATTTGGGTCAGTTCCTGCACGACCCAACTAGAAAAGTGAAGCGCCCCCCCCCCCCCTGGCATTTTTTTGAGGAAAAAGGAATGGAAAGGGTCCAACTGATTCAGAGTAAAGCCAACCAATTCACCCTATTTGTTAAGATTGATGCTCCACCGCTCTCTTGAAACCTTAAATCTATTGCCTTCATCCGTTAGTTTAGTGGCTGGGGTCCCCTACCCCTAAGCATTTGAATATATGACTTGAAACTTCATTTGCTTTTTGAGTTTAGACTTTTAACTTTTGGGTACATGATGACTTATTTGGCTTTGAATGTTGATATTTGTCACTTTAAAAATGATAAAATCATGTTTTATAATGTAGAAGATGCAATCTTACAATTCATGTTTCGGAAATTGGTCTTCCACTACATGCTAAGGTACAACATTTGAGTGCTTATGAAATAGAGTAGAAAGAGAAAAAAGAGAGCTTTCAAACTTGAAGTATTTAACCATAACCTCCTATTTTTTAGGCAAAATTGGTTTTGGATTAACTTGGCCTTGATGATATTAGAGGAACCAACTTCCCTCATGCATATTTTATGTATACAAATATAGAAAGAAGATTCTCTTCTTGGGTGTCTCTTTTTTCGGTTTGTCCTAAACATCCAATATCTTATGTTTAGGAGGCTACATGTTACAGTTTCTCAGTTAATTCTGTAATTCAAACAAAAATAAAGAAAATGAATGGACACACAATACAAGTCCTTAGTATATTAGTATTAGTATAGATTAAAAAAAAAGGCCACAATAAAAAGATAAAGCATCGGCACCACTATTTTTAATGTATATATGTCCATAACAACAGAAGGTAATAGAGAGGGGGAGAGAGAGACGACTACAACTACAATGCTCTTATATACTTTGATTTCTAAAATTTATTCTATCAGCAATCAAACACACAAATAAGAATAGAGACATCAATGAAATTTCATTATATAGGATTAAGTACATGGATTTACCTTTATTGGATTCTCTGGTGCTTTTGAAGAGCTACGATTCTTCTGCCTGACAAAAATCTGTAACCAGACCATCCTATATCATATTAGATAGGTAACAAAATCTCACCACCATTATGAAATGGCTGAACTAAATTATTCGACTGAACATTACATTTCAATTCAAAATCAAGCAAATGAACAAAACTGCAATTCATTGACACAAAGAAACTTTGAAACCACAGAACAGACCCACTCCCCCACAGAAATGCTGAACCTTGGGTCTTCAACATTGCACAGTATTAACAGATAAAAGAAAGTGAATCCAGGGCATTACTTTCACATCTATGACAACCATTAAAACCAACCTTTCTGAAGCTGTAAACACAATCTCACTGTGTTTACTAACAAATAATATTGTTTCATCCTTGAAACAGGCTGTTAGAAACAACCAACCAGTAGCAAAGTGCAAACGGCCAAGCAGTACCTCATTTACATTGCTCTTTCATTTTATGGATGAGCATACAAGTTGCTGACTTTCAAGGAATCCCACCACTGAGTGCAGTGTTTAGTGGACAATTAGTTTGGCTATTTCTTCAGTCAAATAATGTGAAGCACAGAGTAAGGAAAATGGAACTTAGTAACAAATATAAGCCTGCGCTATGATTGTTTGAAGGATCTCTGGTCCAAGTACTTCACAAGAAGCTTCATTAAACAAATCATTAATTCATATGCAAGGGCATCACTCCAGTACCCAAAGTTTTTTCCTGGGTACTAGTACCTTGATTAGTTGTCAAACATTTATAGGTTACCAATATACTCAGTGGATTTCATACATTTATTGTGAGAACCAACAACCAATAAATGTTTGACAACTCATCAAGGGTAGCAGTACCCCAAAAAAAATACCCAGGTATTGTAGAAATCCCAAATCCATTTAGCCATTAAAACTTTGTACATTACAAAATAACAATTGTGATTCAAGCATATTACTGGTTTCTTTTTTTTTATCAGATCAAATTAGAGAAAATAACTTAAGGAAGAAAATTACACAACAGAAAGCTTAACACATGTTATGTACATAAAAAAAATGGTATGTCTGTTGTTTCACAAGAGCATGATAGTAACACAAATAACATAAACAGGCTTCAACTTCTGCTCCAAAAGATCAATAAGCAAAAAATCACTATCCTTAAAAATATAGTGTATAATAGTAATCACCTGATGCTTAGACTTGCAGGGAAGAAAACGCTGTTGAATTGCCTTCCAATCTGTATTATATTCCATTAACCCTAAGGCTAGTAATCTGCAATAAAATCAAAAGGAATGGATGTGAACTCCATGAGCTCATCATAAGCGACAAGAATAAAAGCAGTAGCAAATCCAAAAAATGAAAATGCAGACTATCAAAGTCAACTATAAAGAGAAAAGGGAATCATCATGTAAGCTAATGTAGAAATTAGTAATGAATCAAAAAAGGTTATTAGCACAAACAAATGAAACAAAGCTAAAAAGAGAAACAGACAGGCAGACACACTGACAGAGACAGAACATTATACCGTTGATCGTTATTCACCTCATTGAGGCCAGAATTGTTCGTCACACATCTGAAGCTAAATTGTATGTTAAAAAACTTGTTTTTAATGATAAAAGGAAAAAAAAAATTCATTGGAAGGGTAAGAGTGGTAGAGTACAAGGAAAGAGAACAGGATGTCCTTGTAGAAACAACCCCAGGACAAAAAAAAGGAGACATTAACAAAGCAAAAGAAATGCACTCAAAATTATTTAAAATAACTCAATATAGCAAGTCCTTTCGCTTGCATACACATGTTTAAACATAGGACTAATAAATAGCAAAGAAAGAACAAGTAGAACGTCAAATTCAAGGGAAACGAGAGAAGATCTTCATTCATGGGCTGCACCAAATTAGGGACTTTTAGGTCCATCAAAACCCACAAACTAATTTAGGGATCAGAAATCACATTGACAGTCAAAATCACATGCAGTTGCACCAGCAGCTTGCTCCGTTGAAACCAATTTTAGGGTAACTGTTTCACATCAGTTTCGTATCACTTCAACCCCCCTTTGACCTTGCTACCCTTCAATCAGTATCACATGCAGCTCAGCACCCAGTTTTGCACACAGCTCTTTCTCCTTCAGTCGATGAGGCATAGTCCGGTCTGTGTACTTATCCTCCTTTCTTTTTGTTCTCTTCTTTCTCTCAGTTTGTGGGTCACTATGTTGTTTACTTTGTAGTTTGTGTTCGAAATAACTACTGCTAAATATGTTTTTACTGATACAGTCATAACTGTCAAACAATGAGTGATTTGCAAAACTAGTTTTTAGAAGAAAGTTGAAAATTGATTGTATTCAAGTTTTAAGTGATTTGAAATATTTATCTAATATATAAATAATTTATTTAATTTCAAAAGCACTTAGTACTTAATTTTCAATTATTTTATTTTCTAATTTGAAATATTTGACAGTTATATTAAGTACCAAATTGTCTGAACAGTTGTGACTTAATTTTATTAATTGAAATTCAAAAGTCATGTTGGTTCATGATACTTACCATAAATAAGTGGCTGAGTCAGATTTAAAAAGGTCGCTTTGGAAAGTTCTCTTTCCTCTTTTATGTTTACAGACCTTAATGTAAACTTTCTCTTTCGTCATAAAAGTTCTTGAGGGGAAGACTTCAGGATTTGCTACCTCAAGGTTTCCCAGGTGCTTTGAATAATCCCAGGGGTGGATTGCTTGTAACCCAATAGCAAATAGTGGAAGTGATTAACACCTTAAGGACAAGGTGATAAGCCTGTTTCAAAGCCTGCACTTGATACCACCTTTCTATCTCACTTCTCTGTAAGAATAACAAATTATTTAATCTTGATCTGTTTTTTTCTAGTGTTCTGCTATGTAATTCCTGTCCTTTTTCTTTCTCTTCCATCAGTCCCCTGTTACTAATTTTTTTTCTTCCTATCCAAAACAGACCCAAGCCTTAGACTTGTTTAGAATTTTCTGCTGTAATTTTTATTTGGTTATGCTTGTTAGACTTGTTGTTATTACCTTACTGCATTGATAAGTTCTTTCTAATTGACAATTAGACTAAGATGAATGATGAATACGTCTTGAGTTTTGAGTCTTGAAACTTTGTTTATCACATAAATTTTCAGAACAATTAGGGTTATCAATTATGTGTTTTTTTACAAATTTTTTAAGTTGTTTCATTGCAGCCACCTTCTTTGCTGTCGCTCCACAATCCGCTATGCTGCTATAGCATTTTTGGGGAGGTGGCCACTACACACCACATTCCACCATTGACTACTTTGATTCATATTCATAAACAACTAAAACATGCCTTGAGATGTAACTATAAAGTCTGTAAATTACTAAAACATACATAGTATAATAAGCACTTGTATTTTCATTTAAGAGAAGATGGACATGTGCAGCACAGTGACTACAGTCTTGCTAAGTTTATACAGTTTCATTTCATATCCACCCAATCACACCAATCCAATAACCACATCAATTAGTTGAACCTTGCTATTGTTAAACTCACAGCAATACCATTTAAGCTCACAAAAATATTACATCTAAGTGCCATGGCCACTTGCAGAAATAAGAAGCATAGCATGTGTTGCAAAAACTTTGATCCTAGGTACGTTTCAAATAGATATTCAAAGATTTTCTTTGGGACTTTATAGCAACAGGGTTCAACTCTTGCAGATTTAAGAAGCATAGGCACATTATAGCTTAAACTCAGACTGCAGTACAAAGACCATGAGCCAAGAGGAAAAAACCTATAGAGTCCCAATAATATAACATCTGACATTGCCACTTGCAGACCAAAGAAGCATAGCATGTGTAGCAAAAATCTTAAACCTAGGTAAGCTTTAGATAAAAGATCAAAGGTTTTCTTTGAGACTATATACCTGCAGGCTACCTACCTAAATACATACATGCAAACATGGATACATATGTAATAACTGAAACTAGTAAGTAAACAGAATAAAGATCAAGCACCATTAATAGTAAAAGCATTTAATACAGTTGGTTAGCAGAAAGAGAAGGAGGGATGCAACTCACTCATCCTCTGAATCAGTGAAAAGTACCCGATTTACAACCACTGCTGGGGGTGGCTTGTGTGGGAATAATGCTGGATCGAACAAGGGAAAAAACCTTTGAGTTAACTTTGCAACTTCCTTCGGTACCAAAGCAATTGTTTGCTTCTTGATACTTTCAACAAGTATGGCAGCCAATGATTTCCTAGGCTGACCAGGTGAAGTTGAGACCATATTAACAGCTCCACAGATTGTTCCACTTGAAACTTCACTGTTAGCTTCAGCAAATGATGGAGAACAAGGAAAGAGAGGTTCCTTTTCAACACACAAATCACAATCAGATTGCAAGTATCGCTTTTGACACTCTTGGATAGCTGTAAAAGAAATTTCAAACCAATCATTCTTCTGAACCAGCATAGAATGGCAAAGAATGAAGAATACTTGAAATCCTTAATCTGACCTACCAGAATAAATGTCATCTATATATTTTCCAACTAAATTAAGTGGAGAAACATCCAAAATAGATTGTACAGGGCCTCTTACAAAAGGAACCCAGAAAGAACCCTCAGTATCTTGAAAATAACTTCTTTGCCTGTTCAAAATATATTCACATCCTTCAGAAGAGCTCTGATTGGATGGAGGAAAGCATACTGTCTGTGCATCATATGTAGAAGCAGATTCTATGTTGCACTGTACTGGGACAAATTTGGAGATTCCATTGGACACTGATGTGCAAACATGAGATGGAGTAAAGCAAATACTAGGGTATGGTACTCTTTTCAAAGCTAATACTTCATCATGTTTGTGAAGCATCTCAGAAAGCAAACCTTGAACCTGAGAAGCAATCTGTTGCTGGGAAGGCTCAAGAACCGACAGCGAAAATACCTGAATAAGAAGTTGCACATGCTCATGGATCAAACAGTGCAACTGGCCAATCTGTTGGGGAGTAAACCCATTCACAAGACCATTCCCTAAAGCAGAAGATTGAAAGCTCAAAGTAGCCTCAGGCATCAACCCCTTCCCTGAAGCTAGGGGTCTGTTATGCAAATTTGGTAAAAGAGGGCGCAGTGGCCTCTTGGCCTGTCCTAAAATTTTCTTCTCACATTGGGAAGAGGCCTTCTGGCACTTATTTTGCCTAGTCTCCGGGCGTCATCCGACTACATCATACTCTTTTCTGGTTTTAAATGCTGCATTCTCATCGATATCACTCTCCAGTAACTCTTCAAGCTCTATCTCATAATCCGCATCTTTATCTTCATCTTCATCATCGAGATTTTCATTTTCATGAGTTGAAACACCATCACCATCTCCACCCTGTAACACAGCTGCAAGAAATTTCTTATACTCATCTTCGTCGTCAGCATTTTGAAGGTCATCATCATCATCAGTCTCTTGAAGAAAAGTCTCAAGTTCATCAAGAGTAAAACTTGCAAGTGAATAACGAGCTCTGGTGCGCATACAGATAGCATCCTTGTTATCAATCTCTATTATTGGACTCTGGGATTTTGTTGTGCTACTTAATTCTCCTATCCTAATAACATTACCATCAGCTGCACTAGCTAAGTCATTGTCTTTCTCTTGATCAGTCTCTGATTGAGAGATCAAAGCTGATTTTCTCTTTTTAGAATAACAGGTAGCATTCATTTTCAATTCTTTTTCACATGTTCCATCCGGAGAACGTGAGGATTGCACAATAATTTCCTCCTCACCATGCTCAGAATCTACAACAGTAATTATTTGCTCCTTAGTGGTTAGCTTTGATAACTTTGTACCCACAGATAACCCACTGTTGACAACATTACCATCCAAACCATCAACTTCAGAGCTCAAACTTGAAGATGCTTCTTGTGAAGGGGTTTCCTTTAGAAAAGGGTTAAAATCTGCATCTTCATCTTCTTCATCCTCCTCTTCTTCTTTATCCTCCTCAGGTTTCATAGTCCTGTCATGGCTGCAGTAGAAGAGAATGCATTTTGATCCTTGGCAAAGCCAACTTTGGTTGACCGTGCATTTGAGCATGAAGGCATTTTAAACAAATAATATATGACTACGTTTATCTTTACAGCTTTAGAGACATTCAGAAGTACTTGTAAGAGGCAGTCTTCGTAAGTTGGAAGTTGAAAATTTGAAATCACTAGAGACCCTGAAGGAAGCAGAAACCGGGAGTAAATAAAAAACTCGAGAAGCTGTCCAGTGCACATGCATTCATCTTCCAAAGCCCATCGCATCACATCTAAGATGAATGAAATAAAAATTGATTTCAAATGGAATACTGGTTTTATTGCAAAAACAAATGCAACCAAAGATAGAACTGAAAAATAATTAACACAAAAAAGTTATTAGAGAAATTTTGTAAATTGTAGAATTGCCCAGAAAACTAGTACAGGTCCGTGCTTATCAATATTCAATCAAGCATATTAAAATTTATACTAAAATAGGGAGAGAGGGAAAAGGACAATGCAATCATAACCGTTCACAGACCATAATTAATCTTTTATCACATTCTACAAGAGAAATTGAGATTAAAAACATAAAATGGTACGAAACACCAAACCACATGTCTATGTATAACTACTAAAAACATTGCAGAACAGTGGACACGGATCAATGTTTTACTTATTAAAGTTGATGTGCTTCCTTAATTCTCTTGCACCCTCCTCCCATCCCTTGATAAGAAAGAATGCACAGTTCTCCGTTCTCCCAACGAGAGATTAGGTGTGATATAACAATCCCTAATAAATAACCCCACTCACAAGAAGGAAGTATCAGGCAATCATGGGACATAAAAATTAAAATGCTAACTTGAGGAAACCATCCTCTGTCCTCAGAAAAAAAAAAAGAACCCAAAAAAAAAAACACACACTTCGTATCCTAATAATTTCGACAAGCTAGAACTCTCATTTTCCAACGAAACTTCAGCGGAGATTGAACCTCAATTTTAAAAATTAGAATCTGGTAGGAATGTATTTTGCATTGCAAAGAAACTAACTTGAAGAAGCCAAGAATAATTCTGAAATCGTAACAGACCACAAGGAACGCAAGTACCGCCTGAATTGTCATCATTGCGACTTACTGGATCGAAAACACGGCCTCCAGCCAAGAACCCTAACAATCTAAAGCGACAAGGTGAAGAGTTTGAGGATGAGGACGAGGCCGAGTATGTAGAAGCGAAGAGTTGCGGAGCTACGGCAATGGGCGCCGAATTTCTGGTGCAAATGACTGTGCTGTCGAGCAAGAGGTTGACGGAGGAATGACCAATGGGCGTGCAACGCTGTCGTTTCCCACCGGTTTACGGTTTCTTCCTTCCAAACGGGAAAATTGTCCTATCCTTCACTGTATGTCTTCTTCCCCTCGTGGTCTTCTTTGGGCTTCACAATCACAACGCACAGCTTTGTTCTCTTCCCTTCCCTCCCATTGTTACTTGCCAGACTTTAAATTTATAAAAAGAAAAAATCATCTTTTTTCTACCCAAAAAAGAAAAAAAAATCCACTAAAAAGGTGGCATTTATCTTATTGTTTGAAATTTGCTAGATAGAATAATGGAAAAACATTTTCTAAAATATTAATTAAATAAAAATTAATTTGAGTAAGCATTGAACCATTTAACTTAATAAATTTTATAATACATCCTACATACCTTTAAAATGAAATAAAGTTGGCGTTAAAAAAAAAATTCTATCATTCAGGTGATTATGATAAAAAAAATAAAACTTATATCTCAAAAAAATAATAGCCATAGCTTAGAAGTCATTATTTTTGGTGCAACAGAAGACAGAAACAAAAAAATAAAAAAGCTTTACAAAGGAAATCCCCATGAGATGAGCAAGCAGAGAGCTGCCTAATTCTTGGACGTCATTATTTTGATACAACAAAAAAAAAAAACTTATTATAAATTAAAAAAAAAAGTATACAAAATAATAACAGAGTTGGCATTTAAGCTCGGATCAAGCCCAATGGATCTTAGACCCAAGGGACAAGCTTGAAGAAAAAAATAGACTCGGAAATTGAAATTGGGTTGAACTTGGATTTAAGATTTTAAAATTGGATCAGCTTGTGAGGCCCATTTTATTTATATTTATATTTATAATGAATATATTTATCCAAAAAATGTTTTATATATATATATATGTTAAATTACAATAAACTCTTAACTTTGAGTCATATACAAAAAATTTTTTGGTATTTTGAAATTCACTAATACTAACTTCATAAAATTATCAAATCGTGTATATTGACTATCAAAAAAGCTTCTGTATATGTATGAGAAATTTAATTTATAATAGTATACACATTTTGATAAGTTTAAAGAGTCGTGTTGAAGAGTTTTAAAGTATAAAAAAATTTTTTTACATAACATATAATTAAAGAGGGTTTTTTGTAATTTAACCAATATATATATATACACACACACACACACATATGTTGTAGGTTAAAAAGAAGTAAAACATGATAAAAATATTAGTTAGACCTGATCTAAGGTTAACTCACCCCAAGTATCAGCTACGAATGTCATTTATAAACCGTAGAAAGTTGTTGAAATAGCAATAACTCAAGTTTAACAAGAAAACAACATGTATAAAAACTAGCCTGTGCGATGCACAGAAAAATTTTAAAAGAAAAAATAAAATTAAAAAATAATAATATATTATTTAAAAATTATAATATAATATTTAATTAAAAACAAAAAAAATCACTTATAATAATTTTTAAAAGGATGTTTAATAAATTATTATTTTTTGTTTTTTACATAATTTAAAATTATATATTTATTGTTTATTTTAATATTTGTAAGTATTTTTTATATTTAATATTTTTTATTAAAAAAAGTTTAAAAATGATTATTGATTAACTCAGACAAGTAAAAAAGAATTGAAATTTTAAGTTTAATTCATAAAAAATTAAAAAGTGAAAAAAAATATTATTAAATAAAAATAAGAAATAAAATAATAATAATAAAATGAAGGAATGAAAAATTCTAAAAAATTTAACTCATGAATTTTTATTTTTTTTAATTTAAAATCATGAACTATCAACTATCACAATAAATATATTACAACATTAAAAATTCACATCTCACATAAGTATTATTTATTGGAGTCAAATGTCAAAACAAGTATGCCAAATAACATAATCAAAATGACATATGCTAAAATCAAACCACTTTTTGTTTTATATATATAGAATAGATTAGGAACAATATGCGTACAAATTTAATTAATAAAACTGTTTGATGATAAGTAACTGAGTAGTCTGAGCTCTGTGATGGGAACTTGCACTATATTAACAATAACATTGATATATTTTTTTAGTTAAAGAGGGAAATAATAAAATGTAAAAGCTTAAAAATATTGCATTACTTTTTTATTTTTGATATTTCATTATTTGTATTATATATTTATTTTCTAGAAAATATTATGAACAAAATTGACTGTTAAACATCTTTGTTCCTCTAAATTTTCAGACAAATTCTCCAATAGCTAGATACTTGAGGAAGCATGGTCCTAGTTTGATGGTAGTACATACCAATTTACTATCAGCACACAATTTTGTCCAAACTAGTAAAAATTTTAAAATTTTTTTTATAAAAATAAAAAAAAATATTAACTCAATTCTGAAAATTTTTTATTGGCCCATTATCTAAGTTAACTCTTTGGCCCTAACCAAATTCAAATTTCAAAATCCCAAAATTTTCCATGGAATTCCTTTCACATTCCACCACATAATTTCTCAACCTAATAAAATCCATGATTATAGCCATTGAATTTCTGAATTAGTCTTGCATAATTCCCCCCCACTTATTCAATGATAATGAAATAAAAATTGAAAACGTCTTTATATTTTTCATATTTTCATATTATTTTTTAATTTGAATTGCCTATTTCGTTGTGACGTTCTCCAAAACAGTTGTGACACTTACAACAATCAAAAAGATATAAAATTCTAATTTGTTATAGGATGCTATTTTGTTTTCTCTACTTTCTTTTCACTTGTCAAGTCCCCAATATCAATATGTTTTTATAATTTGCTATAGTTCCAAGGTTGTATTTTGTATACGTACATGTTTCATATACATTAAAAAAATATTAATCATGGGGTATGGCTAAGTTGATAAACTAAACTCCATTTGAGCAAATTTTACTATAATATAAGAGTTTAAAATTCACCTGATGCACTTTGTGATTAGGACTAAGTTAAAATTTGAATAAAAAATAATCTCACGTTCATAGAGGGTGAAGACACTTTGTGATTCAAAAGAAAACATTATAATAATATAACTTTAGGATTGAAGCATTTAAAAAAAAAATTGAAAGTATAGGAAGTCACTCTGAATTATCAAAGCTTGGTCGATGAATCAGAAGTTTGTGAATTAGGACCAATGTCAAATAAGACTCATGATTTGACAACAAATTTCTATCACTCTAGTATGCTTTTAAAACTGAGTTGTTATTCTAATTGTTAATGCATTAATTGAAAGACATTCCGATAATCCAAACAATATTTGGTAGAGTAGATTTTTGAGTTAAAAATATTAATTCTTAAAACTTTCAAAATTTGCACACTTACAATGTTTTTTATTTCAAAATTTGCACACTTAAATTTCCATTATTTTAAATTTTTATGTAACATATAAATCTTTGTATCATTCTATTGTGAACAAATTTTGGTAATTTATAATGTGAAAAATATAGTGCCCAAAGTACCCTTCTCACCCCCCACCCTCACCCTCTGTTTTTTTTTTTTGGACCAATAACCAATTATGGTTGCAGATGATTGAGTTGGGGAATCAAGTCTTGACCATCCTGTTCCGGGGGCTTGGCCTGAAAATTGAAATTGCAGGCAGATATAGATCGAAGGTCTTTGCATCAACGGCAAAACCTAACTATCCTGTGTTTCTGAAATATTGTTCGTTGATTGGTGATGCTTTGACCAAGCCATTGGAATGTTCAGATTACTCGCGAGAAGGGAATATGGTTGCGGATTGGCTAGCAAATCGTGCTCATGCACTGGACAATGGTATGCATATTTTTCCATCAACCCCCGTCGTTGTTGCTTCTTAGGGACCTTGGCCCCTTCTACGCAATATAAATAAGATAATCATGGCCACGAGTTCCACGCATTTGCATATTTATTATTTTGGCTCTTCACGCATTTGCACACGACAAACTGATTTCAGAGGATAAGAGAATCTAGTGACCACGGCGATGCCAAAAGATTTGTAGGGGTTGAGAGAGTAAAATAATTTTGTATTCTATGTCATTAATTAATAGTAGTATAAGTTTTATAACATTAAATAATATAAAATAAGAGAAATAAATATCGAGTGGGTGTGACCTTAATTGGTTTGGGGACATTGAGAGCGGACACGACATCTCATGTGGATAAGATAGGCGCACAAGTCCACCCCACAAGGCCCCGGCCGGCCCATCAATAAGTATGAGATCCACTGGTCCTTATTATTCTCAACAAACAGTCCCCGTTCCCACAGACACCCCCTCACACCAATCAGGGCCTTTTCATCCTTCTCAGCTGAAAGTATGTGCGACTCAAATCATGCAAGCAATGCCAACAACGGCCAATATTCCCAAGGTAACCCTTCAACGTAACTTGACCACTTTCCGATTAACTAAGCTCTGTTTCCATAAACACCCACCCTCTTGTTTTCATTTTTCTCCATTGATAACTCTCTCTTTATGTGTTGCTGTTCTGCTCTCTGTTCTGCTCTCTGTTGTCTCAGAGATAGGAGGTGAGGATACGAGGCTGCAATTCTCCGAAGACGAGGAGGACCTCGTTGCTAGGATGTTTAGACTGGTTGGACAGAGGTTGCTTTTGCTTTATCTTTTATTTGCACACTACATTAATGCAAATAGTATACGACAGTATATTCTTTGTGTGTCTGAGTGAGTCATAAAAGTGTAAAGCTCTTAATTGGGTTTAACGTATGGCAGGTGGTCGCTGATTGCTGGGAGGATCCCTGGAAGGACTCCAGAAGAGATTGAAAAGTATTGGACTTCAAAGTGTGCTTCGCCAGGTGATCGATGCCCTCCTTCTGCATAAGACCATCTTAAGCTCCCTATGTTTTACTCATCAATTTAACTAGATGAGTTGGTGTAATGCAGAACTGCTTGGTCATAAATTGTTGTCCTCTTGCCTTAGTTCAATAATATATATAATGTATCCTTGCAGCACCTTTTGATTGTACTTAATACTATGAATACGCACCAAAAAAAAAAATGGCTACTCTGACGCAAAAATGGATGCAAAGTGCAAAGGGAACACACAAGCCACTAACTTTAAACCAATATTTTTTGTTATGAGAGACACTATATTAGACATCAAAACCTAACTAAAATTATACAACATGCATGAAACTACTAAAGAGCCATACAGAACAAGCTTACTTATCTGGGATCTAGAATTGCATGCAACATTCGCCGTCCCAACATCTTCCATTCCTTTGATTAGGAAAAACCTTTGATTTGATAGCTACAAATATGAGGCTACACACCTTGACTCCATACCACTTCCTTTCTGGAAAAAGAAGCTTTATTTGAACAACTGTCGTAACCTGGATGCACATATATAAGACGGCACACAGGTATGATACTACATCAAAGTTGTGCACAAGGAATTGGGATATATTTTTTTAATATGAAACGAGTCATATGTTTGCCATAGTTTGGCTACGATGAAACCCATTTGATGGTGCTCTGGTTGGTTGTCTGGATACTGAATGTTCTTTTTTAAAGCTTATAATTTTTTAGGTGTACATTAGATGGGTACCGTAACAGCTCTTTTTGGATAGCCAATGGCGTTCATTGATTAGGCAATCCCTATTTTCCGTCTCTAATTCAATGCGAGAATTGCAACGGTGTCTATATTTTTTATTTTTAGTATTGATATTTTTTCATTAATTTTAAAATAATATTTATTAATATCTCTCACAATATCTATTTAAAGTTGAATATTTAATTTGACAATTAATATATATGAAAACTTAGATGCATGTCATGTCACCTATTAAAACATTAATGCTATGATTGAATATTAGGTAATGAAAAGGAAAAAAAAATGAAAGAGAAAAGTTCCTCAAATTTTTGTTTAAATGATTTTGAAGTTCTTTTCTTTCAAAACTCTAATCTATTATTTTGAATGAAAGAAAGAAAATAAAATAAAAATTTAAAATTTAATCTTTTTATTTAATTAAAGAGAAAATAAAAAAAAGAAACTCAATAAACAAAAAATTTAAATTTTTTTCTTCAAATTTTATCTTTAATTTAAATTTTAAAATTTTCTCTCATCTTTTATTTTCTTTTCACTTGTTCAAACAATGGATAAAGTTCTTTCCTTTTAACTGAAGAATAAAAAAAATAGTTTAAATTAAATGAAAAGCATCTCTCCCTTAATTTCTTCTCATTTTTTATTTAAATGTCCGAATAATTAAAAATAATATCTCTACCGATCCCTTTTCTTTTTTTGGTTGTTCATCTCAAACATCTTCCAAAACATGTCGTCAAAAGAGTCTGTACCCAAAAAAGCATATCATTAATAGAGTACAGTTAGCAGATAGGCCCCCCTTTCTTGCAGCATACGTGGAGCAGAAAGTCAGTCTTTCGGTCACTGATTGTCAATAATATTTTTTGAACGAAAACTCGTTGTCGGTGACAGATTTTCTAATTTTGGTCGGCTCTTTTCCCTCGACAAGGCTCGCAGTCTTTAAAAAACCATAGGTTTTTCCCTTTCCATTGTGACGTGGACGTTTGGTTTCAGGAATGGAAATTCCTCATATGGAATGTCATTTTTAGCCCATTTTTGTGCTTACAGCCTCACTGCAACGAGTGAATTATGTTCAAGAATTGATTGATGTGGAAAGAAACGATTGTCTACGATCTCTCCTATCCCTGTTGTTATCATTTCTTCCTAAAAAAAGCGGGTTATATACAGTGAAACTATGGTGTACTTTTAAATTAATTTATGTTGTGTTATAAATGTTATAATTAAAATTTTATCTAAAAATTTTAAAAAAATAATTTTTTTTAAAAATAAATAATTTTTAAATATGTACTTAATTTCATACTATTTAATATTTTTTTATTAGATTCCTCTTTTACAAAATTTATCATTTTAAATAACAAAAGTTCAATGCTCATAAAGTTTTACATTATTTTATATTTCATTGATATATATTAAAATTAACATGACATGAAATTTTCCTTTAAACTTCTTTAATCCATTTCCTTTTAAACAAGAAGGAAATTTTTAATTTTTTAATGGTAGAGCAAACCATAAACTAAATAATATATAGCGCAATGATGTAGAAAATATTTTTAAAATAAAGCCCTCATTTTAAAGAATGTAAATCCGTTTCATTCTGGGTAAGAATATTTTCTCCAGATGTATAAAATGAATAGAGTAAACTCTTAGAATTTATAATGGTCAGATCCAAATGTAGACGTAGAACCAAGGAACTATAGTGTTTTTTATTTCTTTTGTTTTTTCAACCATTTGAAGTGGGGAACCGTGGAATTAAGAATATATTTAGTATAAAAAAATTTATTTTCTTAATTTTTTTTAAAAATAATTATAAATTATATTTTAATTATAAAATAAATTAATTTAAACATATATTATTACTTCATATTACCAGATTAATTAATTATTGATGAGTAATGATTATGAGAACATCTTTGGTGGGCACTGAAGCATTGAGCGAAGCAGGAACAGTGAAAAAAGTCAAAAAGATGTTAGCCGGCCAGTCACATGAAGTAACTGTCTTTCTTTCTTTTATTTTTTTTTAACGGGGAAATTAAAATTTTAATTATAAATTATTTCAATAATATAATAATTAATTTAAATACATATTTTTAAACAATATCTTATCAATTGTTAAGGCAGTATAATATGGCTACAATCCAAACAAAAAGTAAATGTTTATTTGTTTATTTTTTTAAGATAAATGTTTATTTTTATTTTTTTAATTATATATGTAAAACGAACATTTCGACTAAAAAATAATACATTATATGACCATACGCCACCCAAGCATTTTGAGCATTTCCCGTAAGTGCTGCTGCTACCCCACCAACTTTTAACCCAAAATGAAAGGAGCACAACTATTTCGCATGAAAGTTTTTGTCAAGAAAATTTGTAAAATTCATCTACTGGAACAAGGGGGTTCTCCATCCACGGAACTGCGAGCAGCTCCTTCCCTTTCCGATGAAAACAAGTTCACATCGTTGGACATGGTATGGAATCTCCCACCCACAGCAATAGCAGTGTCACAGCGGTGAATGGCACAATAACACAAAAAAGGGGCACCAGTTGGAAATTGTAATATGGTTTATTTCTTGGTAGGCTGATAGGAATTGTCATATCACTTTAATAGTTATACATATCAATATATCATCATTGATAAAACTTTTTTTTATAATTGGACCGAACAATAACATATACTCTACTCGAGAGAACAGATTTAGATACTTTCATTTTTACAAATTACTTTGGTGGTACACTTAAATTAATGTGTGATTTTTTAACCTTTCATTTTTTTTCACAGGTGTCATAATGTTCACATTTGAGTGCCCTCTTCTTCGTCTTAGCCTGTACCCCACACTCTTGAGATTTACCTCCAATCTTTAGTTTTCCCTCACTACCGTAATTGTGCATGTACATTTCAATTTCAGCTTCACGTTTTACGGTTACCGCACGTGCAAAACATTTCAACCAGTTTATATGGGAGGCTCAATAAAAACTCGTCTCTTTTCCACCTTTGCTTCATTAATGTTTGAAGCTTTTCATTTATTGCGACCACAGGCCTAGACCCTAGACCTCTTACTCTTGTTTATGTTTAATTTTTTAACTTTTTTTTCTCAAATTACTTGATGTTAATCTAAATATACATTCAAATTATCCTTTTCAAATACTCTTTCATATCAAGGTCACCAGTAAAAGGATTGTAAGCACCTTCAAGTTGTAATATTATTTTAAGTGAATTTTTAATAAAAATATTATTTATTTTTGAAATATTTTATATTTTTAATATAAAATATGATTTTGTTTAATTGAAAGTAGCATAATGTGATCCCACAAGTAATGTCCTTCGATTTTATGGCTTTAATATTTTTTTTTTGAATTTTCAAATTACTCATGTTTCAATTTTTTTTTATCAAAATACGCTCTTTTTGTCTCACGACTTCTCATAATCTTTTCTCAATTTTTTCTACGAATTGTTAGTTTTTTTTATAATATTCAATCAGAAAGTTGTCATAGTCTATATATCATTCATAAAAACGTTATTAACTTATCTGTTCTGGAATGATGTTAGAAAGTCATTACAAACTGGCAGGATTCTACCATGCTCCTATTTTTTACTTGTTATAACAGGTTACTCAAATTTTGTATTTATTTAAATTTCGACCCTAATTTCGTCTTTTTTTTTATCCAAATACTTATTTGTTGCAAGGTCCCTAAGCAAGCCAGAGATACAGTTAAGTGGCACAAGGAAGAAGTAAAGAATGTTTTGGCGGTGAAGGTTCTGGCGAGCAGTGAAGTTGGCAGCACAGCCTCCTCCGGCAACGGGATATACATACTGGAGTGATTGCATGGTGACAGTGGTGGGTTCGGAGAGTTGCCGCCGCCGCCATCATCATCTTGCTTGTGTAGCCATTTCCCAAGGTTTTAAATTGTGTATGGATGAAGAGTTTTTGGCGAAGGGGAAAGAGACATGACTGGTGGGTGTTGAAAATGGAGATGCAATTTCGCTACTTCTCTACTCTTTTTTTTTTCATTTTCATTGCTTGGATGATATCTTGCCGGTGCTGCCGTTGTCAATGGCGGAGAATATCATCAGCCAAACACCATCAGAATTACATAATCGGTCCCTCACTCATCTGTTCTACCATTTCATCCGTCCTCCTTCTACTATTCATCTGTCCAGCATCCATTCATTTGTCCTCCTACCAATGAGGGGGACCACCCACACCCCAAAGAATAGTCTGCATCACCATGCCACACCCCCCATGCTTGTCTCTGTAACTTTCAAAACTTCCTAAACAGAGAGACCACCCACATTCTCTCTCTCTTCCAGTGAGGAAGGGGTTACATAAAATAATCCAATATTGCTCCCAAAGGTGCGACAAATAACAAGGTCCCAACCAGGAACCAATTCTTCTTAACGGCATAAACGAGAACAGGGAAAATACAGGGTCCAATTTTTATTTGGAAAAAACCATGGAAAGAGTGAGTGTTTCGTCCGAACAAGGAAGAAAAGGCCATTCATTCTTGTCTTTGAACTTGACCGTCTGACATTTAACTTGACCATAATCTGGGGGGGAGTCAACCAACTAACCAACCGGGCAGCACGGTGAGAAGATATTGGGTTGAAAGTTGATTTGCAAGTATCGACCATGGTTAAGATACTGCGGACAATATTGCTGTCATCCCACCGCTCCTGAGACAGAATGACTGACATTTCTTGAGGACTTACTTTGCAAATAAGTTTCTTTTAGCTTAACTTGTCAAACAGGTTACTGGTAATAAATTGCAACCGTTTTTTTTTTAAATTATAAATCAACGACTGATAGAATTTGGAGCATCGGTTCTCCCATTTTTTTTTTTGAAGCATGGAAGACGAAACCCACAAGCTGGGATGACTTTCCACCGTATAAAAAATTAATGCATATTAATAAAAAAATAAAAATAGTAAAACAACTAATAAAAAATTTGTTAATATAATAATATAAAAAACAAATTTGTCTTTTTTTAAATATAAAATTTATTTCGTATTAATCTTTCATTCGTGAATGATTAAAATTATAATACATGTAAATGTTAAAATTTAAATATGAGTTGAAGTCTATACAAAATAAGAGTAAATTTAAGTAAAGATTATATAATTAAAAAAATTTATAAATTTAATGTCTTATTAAATTTTATTATGTTAGATTTCTTATTTTTTTATAAATAATTAATATTTTTTATTTTATTATAAAATAAATTCTTTATTTTAAAAGTCAAATTTTTTAAAAAATAAATTCTTGTAATGGTCACAAATACTTTTAAAAGTCACGATGCAATAACAAAAACAACAGTATTCACAACAATAACCAAAAAACAGTAGCCAAGCCTTCCATAGCATGTTTGTTGACTAAAAGCAATGGAAAAGCAAGCATCAATGTTTGAAATGAGCCTATATTTAAAACTGGAACAAGCCTCAGACTGTTTCACATGAAGCCACGTGGTGATATGTAAGTCTGAGTTACAAGCTGCACAGAAAATCTTCACAAAATCGATCGTACCGCAAACGGCAATGTGTGGTGCCCAAGGCCTCGAAGAAAATGCTTCTGGCACATAAGTTGCCCAATTCCTTTGCCTCGCTTATCCAGGTTGGACTGAAAATAAATATTTTGAAGTGCAAGGATCATACAGGATCGGAGCTAACACCTAGGGATCCATATTTTAATTTTATAAATTATAGGGGTGCCGGATAAGGTAGTTCTGCCCCTAGTTGTTACCCGGTTAAGGGTCAGGAAAAGGCTTATAAATTTGGCATCACATCTTAACCTAATATTTTGGGTCTATGTCCGAATTTTTTGAGCGATGAGAAAAGAATGAGAAAGAAGAGAAAAGAGAAGGAACTGAAAAAAAGGAGGGAGGGAGAATTATTTCCCTTTGTACATTTAGATAAAGAAAAAAATAGGAAGAATAAGTGATATTTTTTCTTATTTAATTTAAAAAAAAATTCTTCTTTTTTTTCTCCTTACCCAACAAACTTTCTCTTTCTCATTAAAAATCTTTTAAATAAAAGCCTGAGTCACTTTTCACTTCTCTTACATTTCCTTCTCTTTCCTTACCCCACGTCCAAACATATTATAAGAGATTAGGTAAGTCATGTCACTGGTTTAATCCTCATTTGGCCCATTTTTTTTATGTGATACCTTTTTTTTCTCATACTCAGAATTCCTTTTAGCAAGAACGTGCGCATTATTCACACACATATTAATGTTTAACTAAACTACGTTGACATCATTGCCGTTTGAAGCTTTGGGAGCTTGCCTAATTAGCAATTCCCAATAGGAGCAAGCAGAAAGGTAGGTGGAGGATGTCAAATGTCACATTTTCACTTGACTTTTGCGTTGTTTTGGCTATCACAGAATGCTCGACCCTTGCAAAGTTTCTCAGTTTTGTTTTCAGAATGATGGTAATAGCAACAGAGCACCAAAATAAGATAAGACACTATACGTCTATGAACATGGGAAGCAACCATATTGGCACCACTGCCATACGTACCAAAGTTTTGTTGACTGCAGAAAGGCTTTGTTGAGGAGAGGCACATGCCATTTAAAGCAAATGCATTTAAAGCTCTGCAAGATAATCTATAAAATATCGGTATGCAGAAATGGATGATCAGAATTCAGAGCCTGTGGGGCATATAATTATTATTTGATAAAGGGACAAAATAAACACTGTGTCTTGACTGAAGGGTCTATGACGCCTTTTCCCAGATACATACAAACAAGGAAAGGGTGTGCGCGCGTGCATATAATAATATACTTTGTCGGCAACATAATACTAAGGTTCTAAAAATCGAATCGGTTACTGAATCAGTTGAGGTACTGATTCAAGAGTTAATGATTGAATCGTGATCGAATCAAAATATAATTAAATATATATATAATTATTTATATACTAATAAAATAAATAAAAATTATAAAAATATAATATAAATTAATAATAAAATTATTTAAAATATAAAAAAAATAATATTATAAAACAAAATAATATTACATTCATATAGGAAACATAACAAAATAATGTCATAAAATAAAAAAAATTACATTTATACAAACAACACACAAGTTTAATAATGTTTTTATCAAAAGTAGTCATAAAAAAATTCACAAACTATATAGAATCATCATAATCAACATTAATTCGTTAAATATCTTCATCAAAAAAATTATCTTCTTGTTCACTGGAGTTGGCGCTGCTGGCTAGGCTATACCGGAGTTACAGTGCGGAGACGAAGCTGACGGTGCTGGCTGGCTGCGGTATTCGACGCGAGAATGGAGGCTGCAGTGCTGGCTGGCTGCGGTATGCGACGCGAGAATGGAGGCTGCGGTGCGAGACGGAAGCTGCTGCGGCTGGGGTTTCAATTGCGGAGGGAGGAAGGGGTTTCGATCGCGGAGAGACGGAAGCTGCTGCGGCTGGGTTGCGGAAAGACGGAAGCTGAGTTTCGAACTTTCGATCGTCGCGGACAGAAGCTGCTGCTGCGGCTGGGTTGCGGAGAGACGGAAGCTGGGTTTCGAACTTTCGATCGTCGCGGACGAAAACTGCTGCGCGGACGGAAGCTGCTGTCGTAGAGATGACCGAACGGCAAGACGAGAGAGACGACGCGGAGCAGCGCGGGCGAGGGTTTCCGCAATGACGACGACGTCGTCCCGTTTTTTTTTTTTTGAAAAATATATATTAAAACGACGTCGTTTTGACGTAAATATTCAAAAAAAAAAAGAGCAGAACCGAGCAACAATACGGACCGGCGCCGGTTTGTCCGATTTGAGACCGGTTCACCGGTTTTGACCACAACGGTTTTAGAGGATGACCCGGACCGGTTAGGGAACCGGTTCCCAGTCTGACCAGTCGAACCGGCCAGTCCGGTCCGATTTTCAGAACATTGCATAATACACAGGATTAGCGTCAGGCAGTTCTCTTACAACAATTGGAGCGCCATTGGATTATTATAGCAGGAAGTGTAACCAGTTTACTTTGAGGTTGCCCCAGGAACTATGGAGTTTGGACCCGAAGTGTTTCGAGTTGTGAGAGGGTTTAAAATAGTCTTACAATGACAGCGTAGCCACCCCCTCCTTGATTCACTGCATTTCATGTTTCTATTGCATGGATATCCCCTAGACAGAGGAAAGACAGTGGGAAAGAGAAGTTTGTCATGCCTTATTGCCCAGCGTTGTGTGTTGACTATGATGCTCGATACTTTCATTCACGTTGATGTCAATTAGCAAATCACTTGATGTGTTATCCAACCTTGTCAGAGTGGGACTATGTTGGGAGTGAAAAGAAACAAAAGCAATGTATAATTATTTAACTTACTTGACTAGAATATGCACAAAATATTAAAGCTTGCACTTCCATACACTTTAAGGAAATCGATTCCCTCGCTAACTCTTCATACGATATTATAGTTAAAATTTTGATGTAGAATTTTCATGATACGGTGCGACATTGGAAAATGTGACAGCTGGAAACTACATGCATACAAAACAATACTTCAAGCAATCCACTTTTAGCACCACAGGCACAAAACCAACTTTGTATGAGGATGAGGAATGCCAAGAACTTCAAAGAAATCACCAACCCATGAAGTGAGCAGTTACACATTCCTGGAGAGTGCTTCTTGCCAACATGTTAAGTCACTCAACCAATTGGCTTCCATGATGAATAACCTGAGCTTGTAAAACTGACTTTATTCAGTACATTTAAAGTAGTTGTCCCTGGTGTTGCATTCCACTTCTCATCATTGCACAGAATTCATCATAGTTTATTCTCCCATCCTGTTTGTTTGAGAATCATTAGAAACAATACCGATATTCTGTCGGTGTTTCCTGATTAAATTAGAACCAACTTACATTATCTGTATCCACCTCAGAAATTATTTCCTTTATGGTAGCTTCATCACCCATTCCATGCTGTGTCATAGCAGTTTCCAGTTCATCTCTAGTAATATACCTGTCCGTGAATTTAAAGAAGCAAAGTTTATGGGAGTCATTCTCAGCCATAAATTTTATAATCACAACAAGTTATTGTCAAACTTTTCAGATTTGATTTAGTAATTCACTCCTTATATTAATCAACTAATTGTGTCACTGAGATTGGAAATTGATAAATTAAATGAATTCAATTTAACATGGAAATGTTACAGATTGAGAAAATCTCTGGTGTAGAAAAAAATAATGCTTGAACAGGCCATTACAAGATGTGTATAACACAGATCAGGCTATCAGGCCAAAATGATGGTAAAGTTTGGAGACTTAAAACATATGAAAATAAAAAATACTCATTTTCAAACTTGTCATGGACATTGAGGAAGAACTCAATTACAAACATGGCAGAGGATAAAAACTTCAAAACTCAAAAGATGAGAGTGAGTTACTACAGAAAAGGTTATTATCAAATTGTCCAAAAACAAATGGTTAGAACAAAAGTCGCAATATAGCTAACTAAAAAAATACCAATCTTATACTCACCCACTGTTATCCTTATCGAAGTACTGGAATGCTTTGTAAAGGTGCTCATCTCGTTCAAGTCTGTGCCTATGCATTGTAGCTGAGATGAATTCAATATAGTCAATTGATCCATTGCCATCAACGTCAGCCTGAAAAATATTATACACAAGTGCAAGAATGCTTGTTGAGTTATGCATACAAGGAGTACGCACATGTTCAATTAATTAAGCTCTTGGGACGGGTCTGTAACTACTTACAGCTTCCATGAGTTGCTTCACTTCAGCCTCAGACAGTTGTGATCCAATTCGAGCCAAGCCTGTCTTCAGTTCTTCATAGGTGATAGTGCCATTATTGTCAGTGTCCATATTTGCAAACATTGCTTTGAGACCTTTAATCTCTTCTTCAGATAGATTTTCAGCAATAACCTAGAGAAATTTCCACCAATGTTAGTAATGGAGAAGAATTCAAAGAAGAAATAAGTCAGAACTTGTAACTCATATAATAAAATGTTTTTGGTACTCAATGCAGACAATGAAGAAGAAATAAGCTACAGCCATCCAAGCTTTAAAAACATCACTAGAGGATACCTTGCAGTATAATAGCAGTGCAGTGTCTGAAGTTCAAACCTTGGATATGCCAGTTTTTCCATTTTATATCAATAAATTGGACAAGTCTAAATGTGTTCATCGGTGCATGTGCACTCCTAAAATTAAAATCATGATTTCTATTAACAATTTATGATGAAATAATTGCTTCTTGAGGGCTAATTAAATAGGCCTTATTAACTTGTTTCAATTAAAAGCACTAGAGGTTCATATACTGTACAGAATGAACTAAAGTACTTGCATAATGGTAGTTTAATAGTTATAATCCAGAATGGGTAAATTTATCACACCCAGGTTGAAAACTGCAATCCAAAGAGAAATTGACAGTCCTCAACAATATCAAGGACCCACCAAAAAAAGAAATTGAATATAGTTTCTTCTTATAAGAGTTTGATGCCATACCTTCAATGCGAGCTTCTTGAGCTTATTCATTGCCCTGAATTGTTTCATTCTAGACAGAACTGCACTATCAAGTGGTTTATCAGATGCCTCTCCGCCTTCTCTAATCCATGGGTGTTCTTACCAAACAAATCATTAATCTTTGTCAGGTTAATGAAGTATGATAAAAGAAGTTAGACAAACCAGTGCCAATGCAAATGAATGATGAGAATTTATTTAGTTGATGACTAACAATCTGATAGCAGGAATTTGATGCTATGCTAATATCATTTCCCCAGATCGGATTTTGTTTTCACTCCAGTTCAACAGATAGTCAATATAATTAGTTTTCATCCAGAGAATTAATAGATTGCCTATATATTACACAACTTGGACAGCAGCAGCAGATTAAGGCATTTGCAACAATTGTAACAAAAAACAAAAGGAGGACAATTGAACTGCTAACCTAATACTAGCAAAAGAGAATCAAGCTTTTTTTTTTTTTTTTGTATAGAGAGAATAAAGCCTTTAATTTAATTAAAGAGGCACCACTGTGATGATAGTTACTGGAGCCAAAACAGAACACAATAATCTAATACCAAGGACTTGAGCAGATGTAATTCGCTTCTTTGGGTCCTGTGTCAACATCTTCCTGACTAGATCTTTAGCGCTATCTGATATTGATGGCCATGGTTGACTTACAAAGTCAATTTCACCTTCCAATATGGCATTATATATTCCCTTTTCAGTTTCTGCAAAGGAAATTAAGGACGTATTATTATTCCATTGTACATTTTTTTTTGGCCAATATCCCATTGTACATTGAAGTATCAACTGTTAAATAAGAAACTTGACCATAAACTGTAAATATGCAACATTTTCGAATTACAATTTGGTCATACCAGCCCAAAAAGGAGGTACACCACTCAGGAGAATATACAATATGATGCCTGCACTCCAAATATCTATTTCCTTTCCATAACTACGACGCAATACCTCAGGAGCAACATAGTAAGCGCTGCCTACCATATCACGGTAAACCTTCCCTGATAAAATTTCAAGAAAAAAAAAACAATCAACAGTGAAAGTAATGATCACATCAGGTAACAATATGTAATTCCTTTAGAACAAACATAGCAATCAAAAGCAATTAGAATTCAAGATAAGCTATAACGAAAATGCACAGAAGTTTTCAGTGTTGCCAATGCACTTCATTGCCACCTACTGAAAAGGAATTAGAAACCAATGTGTCTGATCTAAAATCTGACCAAGATGAAATGAAATGCCACCTTCACTAGGAAATCAAATTATCATTTACAATGGAATAATCAGCTACTTACAATGAAAATCAATCTCACTCCAACATGTTATAAGCATAGAATTGTTTGTTACAAATTTAAGAGTCATTGCAGGGTAGTTATCATGGTAATATAAACATAGGCATAAAAACTAGTGTTCTGCGTAGTGTGGTACTGTGGTATGGTGTTTGAAGTTCTCACAGCTCATGTTAGCTATAAAGTTTAACTTTGGGATAAAATTCAAATAACTTGACTTATCAATGTACTTATGACTGAACTTAACGTGAAGTCTGAAGGGTGACAGAGTGGAAATAAAGAGACACACAAAGAGACAAATTCATTAGGCATAATTTAGAGCAGCAAAATCATCACACTTTTTTTTTTCTTTTATTGTCAACACAATAACCAGCATAGAACCTTCCAGAGAAAATTCAAGGGATAGCGTCCTACCAAAACCAAGGCCCAACATCCCAATTAGCATAATTCTTCATTTGCAGAGAACAGATAAAATTACTCAGAAATAACAAAAAAGAACCGACTTTCATACCTTAATTACGAAGTTTTGACGACTAATAATCCAAGAAACAAGAACCACATAAATGAAGATTACGAGGGGTAAACGACATTGGCATAATAACCAATGGCAGAATTACAAAATATTATATGCAAAGCAAACATCTAAGTTAATACTCCACCTTCTTCGATGAAGACAGAGAGTCCAAAATCAGTTGCCTTGAGCGTTGCTCCCTCATCCTTGCCAGAAAGCAAGAAATTCTCAGGCTTTAGATCGCGATGCATCACCCCCATAAAATGGCAAATGTGCACAACATTAACAATGGCTCGGCACATTGACGCCGCAGCTCTCTCTGAATAGTGACCCTGAGCAATAATTCGATCAAAGAGCTCCCCGCCAGCACAGAGCTCCATTATAAGGTGTACTGAATACTTGTCCTCGTAAGCACCCTTGAATTCTACAATGTTGGGTTGCCCAGACAAATGCTGCAAAATCTGAATCTCTCTCTTCATATCTTCTTTGTCAGCTGTAGACACAAGTTTCCTCTTCAAAATGGATTTGCAGGCATAAGTGCGGCCAGTGGAATTCTCAGTACACAGATAGGTAATCCCAAATTGCCCTCTACCCAATTCTTTCCCCAGGGTGTAGTACTTCTTGATATCTTCAATGGGTTTCCCCAGTATGGTAGCTTCAGGCTTCTGCACTGGCCTGGCATTCTGGGGAGAAGGTTTTGGTGGGGTAACGATTGGCACCTGTGGCTGAGGCTGTGGCTGTTGCTGTTGTTGCGGGTGCTTGGGTGCTGATGTCTGAGCCTGCGTAGCAGGAGGTTGGACAGTGTGGTAATTTTGATGGTTTCTAACACCACCTGTGTTTGATCCATACCCACTAAATTCTGGCCTGGATTTTTTCTCTTTGCTGCCATGACAACCCATTTTCCAACCGGAAGGGTAGTAAAAATAGAAACTTTGGATTTAATTTTCAGAGGACTTAGGTGGCCAAGTGTTTGGAGAATTTTCAGAAGGAACCTAAGACAGTGAGTGAATATTTTAACAGAGAAATGGGAGAGGAGAAGATTGATAAATCCCAGATCAAGTAGGTAGCCCGCTGTGTGGGTTTGGACTGTGGGTAAAAATACTGTAGAGCGCAGGCGGCAAAAAAGTAATCATAATTGTCTTAAAAAAATTCAAACTACTTGGAAAAGATCCCAAATAATAAACAAGATATAAAAAGCAATGTGATATAATTCAGGTAGGTTTTTTTTTTTTCTTCGCATATGAGCCGTAATTTCTTTTGTTTACTAAGACAGTCATTTTTCTCATAAAGTGTTCTATAATAAGGTTTTGATATATTATATAAGAAATAAATAATATAATATAATTAATATTATCTATATTTAATTAAAATATTAAATAATAATTTATTCAGTTAAAATAATTTTATTCCGTCTTAATTGTATAAAATAAAATAATTTAATTTTGATCTATTATATATAAAATCAAAGTTAAATAAAATTATTTTAATTAGATATTATGTTATCCAGTCTCTTACCCAAACATTATATAGGGATGAATAATATTAATTATATTATACTATATATTGTTTATACAGTATACCAAACAGAGCTTAAGATTTGAATCACTAACATTGTAAGTAAAGCTTATCTAATTAGAGTTTTAGCTTATTTACCATTAAATTACACTCTTGTAGGTATTTTAGAGGGTGTTTGGAAATGTTTAAATTTTGTGAAAAATAACTTTTTTCATGATAAAAGCTATTTTTCCTTTTCTAATTCATATTTGGCATTAATTATATAAAATAGATTATAATCTTTGATTATTTTAGATACATTGGAACAAAAATTAAGCTCATTTTTTAGCATTTTAGATTATAATCCATTTGATTATAATTTATTTTGGTATAAATTTATCATATTCACCCACTCATCAAATATTATATTACTCTAAACAAATTATTTCATACCTTTTTTAGTAATTTATTATATAAAAGTGATTTTTTTATACAATCCAAACAAAATATATTATCTTAAAATTATTTTTTAGTTAACATATTCAAACATAAAATTGATTTTATCATAATCAATTTTAAATAAAATGGATTATACATATAATTTATTACTGAAATAATCTTTTTTTTACAATTAATCCAAACACACACTTAGTAAGGAGATTATAATCGAACCAAATGGATTTATATCAAAAAAATCAAATCAAAAAATTAAAAACTGAATAAAATCAAAATTAATTAATTTTGTTTGATTTTTTAATGAGAATCGGTTAGTTTGATTCGGTTTGCAATTTTTATTTTTATTTCTATCATCTTCTTTATTTTTTTTATTTTCTCTTAATTTAACAAGAGAACATTTCAAATATTGAAAATTTTCTTCCCTCTCTATTTTTCTTTCTCATAATCCAAACATAGAGTACATGTATTTGTGGCATTCCTAATTGGTTTGATTTTCGAGTTGTGATGTAAAATTTGTTACTCTCCTCATGCTATATCAACCCACTGAATAAAATTTGTTATTTTATATTTTAAATTTTAATCAACTAATTTTTTTTTTCAAATATCTATACTATTTGTAAAACCTAAACAAAAGAGAGTATTATATTTGAAAAAAAAAAAGCTTAACTATACAGTTTTGACAAAATTTCAAAATGTAATTTATTCATGGATATTTATAAAGCATTGAGTGTAAATACAAAGAGTAGGCGCATTACATTCCTTGTAGTCTTTTGCATCCCTTGCATTCTTATCTAAAAAATGCATTATTTGTCTAACTTTAGATAAAATTTAAAATAAATTCATTTTAGTCTTCTAAAAATATAAGTATTATTATTTTGGTTCTCTAAAAAATTTTGCCATCAAGTTTAGTTTATGAATATAAAAAGTCTCATCATTTAAGAGGATAAAAGATGGAAAAAGATGATTTACAATGTGAAGAGGAGGCTTAGAATCTATAGCAACTACTTGAAAATAACAGTTTCTAGGTACATTTTATTGTGAAACACAAAACCACATTTTCAAAGAAATAATGTGCAAAGCAAAACAAATTAGATTATGGTCTTTTATTGTTTAGTTCGGTAACTTGGATTATATAAATTCAAATAAATTTTTAAGTAAGTACGTACTTATATAAATACTTAAATCAATATGAAATATATGTAGAGTTTCATAAATTATACTTTATAAATACCCATATATCTAAAAAATTAAATACACATGTTTAAGATTGATTTGAGTGTTTATAATCCTATGTATGCAGATACCCACTTAAAAATTTCTCTAAACATTCCGATGGATCTCAGATTTTATCCTACATTCTAGGCAAAGATTAATGCATTTTTCTATGTTAGGTTTTAACTTTTAATGAGGAATGGGCTAAGGTCTCAATACTGCTTTACCTGGCACCTTACATAACTTGGGCCTCCAGCCCGAAAAGGAAGACTTGGGCCTAGACTTTCAGTCTTATGGATGTTTTTTAAAAAACAGATAAGTAGATGACCAAACAAAAACGGACCAAAACAATAAAAAGACCAAACAAAAGTAGTTAATGATTTTTAATTGAAAGTATATTTATTCAAAATTATATTATAATTATTTTAAATAATAATAATACCACTAAACTTTAGGGGAAATATCTAAAAAGTTCATGGATATCTCTCCCTTTTCTCTCAATTGTTCACAATCTATCCACAAAGAAGAGAGACAAAAGATTGGTGGTTATGAATTGTAAATCAGATTCAGATGAAATAAAAAAGGATAGGAAACTTGATTTAAGAATGTGGGAAAACATCTGTCTATAAAAGTACACAAAAAATAAAATAAAATGACACCCTGAATTTCTGAAATAATATTCAAATATCAATTTTCCGACAAATAATAATCATTTTTTTGTCTTTTTTTTTGGGTCAGGTTGGGGAGGGGGGGTGTGGATTGTTCTATCATGGAATCGATTCTTAGTGCAGACAAACACTTTTACCGTTTGCACCATGTCTCGTTCGCCGTTTTTCTTTTTTTGTGTGAACTACAGTGGATGTAATATCTGACCTGGACCTAGTCATATATCCAGTATCCTCAGCCTTGAACTTCAATAAATGGCTTTCGTTAAAAAAAGCTTGGCCCGGTTCAAGTATCCATTAAAGAAAAATAATTCTATATAAAAAAAATTTCAGAATTTTTTTTATAATATTCTCACACTTACATTGGTGAGTTTGTTATATTCCCATAATATTATAATATTTTTAATATAAAATATTCAAAATACCTACTTTCCATAGCCAAAGCTAGTTGTCGGAGTTACTACTAATTGATGGTGGCAGAAATTGGCTGTCAGCGGCCGGTGTTATTTTCTATAGAATAATGTTATTTTCTGTTAATAATTTTTTGTATACTTAATAAAAATACTAAATGAAAAAGTACATTATTTTAAAAACTTAAAATAAATTTAATATTTTTTATTTGATAATTATATATATTATTTAAAAAATAAGTTGATAGGAAATAGAATTATTCATTTTTCATAATATTTTAATCAACCAAATGTAATAAACATGATTTTTTATAAAATATAAAAGATAAAATTTATTAATTTATTATATTTTTTGAATTTGAATAAACTTATTTAATTAATTAAAATAAAAAATATAAATTGAGGTGCATGTTAGTGCCTCTCAAATTATTTGTAGTAATAATATTTATAAAAATATTTTTTTCAAAAAATCAATCGGCTCCTAAGTGCTTATTTGGATAGAAGTAACGATGACTGTGATATTGATGTTGAGCATGGCCCAACTATATCAACCAAAGTGTCTCTGTTAAACTTTGATAGTAAGATTGCAAAACCAAAGGTCATGAAGCTACATGGGTTGTGAGCCCAACTTATAAATAAAAGACTTGCGACCTTTTTATGAAAAAAAGGTTAAATTAAACATGTTCATGACTCAACTCGACTCAATGATTCAGCTCACACATGAATTATTCAGGTCGGGTTAGAGTTAGTTTAAATGTAAAGTCGGCCCGAACTTAGGTCTTAAAAAATGAACCCAATGTATATTCGGGTTGGGAATTAGGCCACCATTCGAGTTTACTCAACTTGGCCTGATATTACATAATATTTTATTTTTTTAAAATATTATTTTATATTTATATTTAAAATTATTACAAATATTATTATATTATAACTTAAACATTAAAAATATTACTTTTAAAATTTCATATTTCTAAATACTAAAGTTTTATAATTTAATTGACTAATTATACATATAAAAATTTAGAATATCTTTAAGTTTCGGGCCGACTCGGTCCCAACTCAATCTTAGCCAGACCACACATTGATCTGAGTATAATCGGATTTATTTGAGTTTAGAGTTAGATTTAAAATAAAAAAATTAATCAAATTAAAATATTATGTCAGGATCAGATCAAGTCAAACCCTCAACCCGGCCATGAACATCCCTAGGCCAAACCATTACCATTTGCCTGCCATTGAGTCTCGTAATGTTGGTCACTCCCGCTCTTGGACCCTAGTAAACTTGTGCTACCATCCATCACTTTTCCATTAAAAGCATTTGGTTTCCCTCTCACATTGGGTGGACCCATTCTTTTTGTCCACAGTTTTTCGTTCATTAAATAAAATAATTTGGATTGGTGTTTATAATTTATGGGAAGGTTTGTCAATTTGAAAAGGAGTAGTTAGTGACCCATTATTTAATTTTTTATATAAGCCAAATTTAATTTATGGTGTAATTATTGCACCAAAGTAATTGTGAATAGGTTAGCTGCCATTTTTTAAACTATTTGATTTTGTTACTTGTTTTTGTTAGGTTTAAATTTAATTTAGAGACCAAAGGGTATTGTTTTAAGTGAAAAGGGTTTTGAATTTCTTTAAAAATCGACTTAAGTGATGGTAGATGTTCGATTATGTATGGAGCAAATATTTTTGAAAGAGATTTTCGTTTTAACACCTAACAGTATCTTAAAAAATTAGTCTCTTACTCAGTAAGTGAGAAGAGACTATGAGAAAAAAAAAATTAATCCAAAGGGATAGAAAGTTAAAATCCATCACAATCGCAAATGTAATTAAATTAATAATTAAACCATAAACTTAATTCAAACATAATTATTCTATAGGATTTTTTTGTGGTAGTAAAATAGTAAATAGTATTTTAGTTCGGAAATAATAACATAACCTAATTATTTATTATTTTAATTAAAAAATACTTAAAAAGAATAATCATCAAATTCAACAAGTTTTATTCCAAAAAGAAATCTTCAAACTAAACAAATGCAACCCTTTAATTGAATTATAAATAAATCTTAAATTATTAGATTGATTATATTAGTTTGTTCCTTAAAACATTTGATTTGAAGTTATAGAAAATAATATTGTTTCTTTTAGTGACGCTACTTACAAAAACTTTTATCTTATCATAAATAGCTGTAGGAGTTTTGATTCAAGTGGCATCAAGTTCTTTTGGTTGATTTCAGAGCTAAATTCCACTCAGACCGCTTTACTTGCACCTTAGCCTATCCTCTTTTTTTTCTTACTAGATCTTTGAACCTCTTTAATTTTGTAATTAAAAAAAGGTTTTCCTTATTTTCTTATAATTATGTCCATAAATTTTTTGCATGCCACTTGCCGAATTGATATAGGATGATATCAGCATTATTTAAATATTGGGTTAAACTCATTTTCTTATCTCTCGGTTTGATATCCGATTTTAATGTGTCACTTTCTGAATTAAACTTTGCTATAATGTTCTAAATGATTTAATCCATTAACGTGTTATCACCTTATACTTATGTTTTGGGTTCATTTTTTTTAATGGAAATAACACGTTAGATGTATGATTATGTACAAAATGACATTATTTTTTAGTGTTGATGTTACGTATGTTTGACACTTGCATTTTTCTGTTAACAAATGGATGAAAAATAGTATGGGTGATTGTGTGAACAAGAAAAGCACAATAAACAGAGTGAAAAAAAGTTATAATCGCAAGGTTTCATATTAAAATTGGGGTCAAAGTCAAACCATATGTTAGGAAATTAAAAGTTGATTTAAAATTGGCCTCGTCAGGTGAATTAATGTTCTGATTAGATTTGCTCTCAAGAGGACACCCTAATTAACAATTAAGCATGGAGTATTTTCAATAGTATTCAAATTTCATTGAAATCTTACGTAACCTCCAATTAAACAGACTATGTTCTAATTAGATTCAAATCTAATTCATCATAGTTCGTGCCAACTCATAATAGCTCTACTGTCTCTCTTATGATATTTATAGCATGTTTAGGATAATTTAATTATGTGAAAAAAAATTTTTAATTTTTTTTAAAATTTTTTTAATTATAATCTATTTTAACTAAAAAATAAGTTAATTCAAACGTATATTACGTAAATTATATATATAACTATGTCTATCACATGAGAAACATAATAGATTATTTATTTATTTTTTTATTTATTTACTTTTGATAAATTGGTGTGTTTTACACATAATTTTGATTATTTTATATTTTATAAATAACAATGTCTAAATTTAACTAAATGGATCTAAAGTTTTCAAATAGTCACGTTTTCCTTCTCCATAAGTCAAATATTAGTTTTTTACTTCAAAGGTGGCCTATTTAACTTAGACGACTCAGGTTACATTTTCATCAAAAAATTGCTTTATGATTTGTTAAAAAAAAAAAAAGGAAACTTGACGTTTTCTTTCCCTTAAAAAATTGGGTCCTAGTTTGAAAAAGGTGTAGTGCAAGAATTTATGTGATTCTCATTATTTGCACAAGAACCAACCAACCAAAGTGTCCTTAAACACTTTTTTAAGTAGACGATATTGCTTGTCTCGTGGCCTTCCAACCTTCAAATATTATACAACATAGTATTCTTTTTAGTACTCACAAAACTATTCATTAAATTAAAGATTAATAGCTTTGTCTGTTGTGGGTTTAGTGCGAAACCAAGTATCCGTTTCTGCGTTGGCCTTCATCTTCATCTTCATCTTCATCATATCATATTCCTTCCTTTCACAATACACAAACATGGCATGGCGAATACGGTATTCGCCTGAACAAACACAAGTTGGAATACAAATTTATCCAAAAACGGGTTTAGAGTGGTTTTGATCAGAATTCAGAAATTCCAATTTCGAATTTATGCTTAGGGTCACTCGCCACTGAGTTGGACTCTCATCGACCGAGTCCACCCAACCGAATCATGCCCAGAAAACTCGCCCATTCAGTTTAAACAAACCCAAAGAAAGAAAGAAAGTGAAAACAATACAAATCTAAATATTTTTTTTTTTGGAAATATTTTAAACAACCACCTTGAATCTGATTAACAATAATAAATTCAATTACAAACCCGGACGAACCGCTTTTCCCAAGACCACCGCCAGAACCAGTGGTCAGCCGTCGAACCCGGTTTGGCTCCAGACTGCGTCGCGAACCCGGCTCAAGTCCCGGCCCTTTAACGTGCGCCCCACCCCCTCGAAGACCGAGTTCGCCGCCATCTTCCGGCTCCGCGCCAAGTACTCGTGCGGCGGGACCATCTCCGATTCGTTGTCGTCGAAACCGTCGTCCGTGTCGTGCAGCGACTCGACCAAGTCGACCCGGAGTATCTTGCTCCAGTCCGGCACGTTCACGGGCGCAGACGTGGCCATGTGTTGGCCGCGGGGCGACGCCACGACGTCGTGCGAGCGGAACTGGTAAACGATCCTCGACGACGTCGTCGCGGCATTACACCCCGGATCTTCGAACGCCAGGGACAGGCCACCCACGTGGGGGTGCTCGTCCCTGTCCCGGGAGAGGTTACGCCGCCGGCTCCGAAAGGAGGTCTCCGCGGCTGCTGCGCGTGGCTCCCAGTCGCTGTGAGAGACACTCACGTCGCGGTCGGCGTCGTCATCAGCCGTAGACCAGACATCCTCCTCCCTGAGCTCGGACGCGTCAGTGGCAGCGGAGCCTTGGCTGTGAGCGTAGGCGTAGCTTCCCAAGAAGCGCTCGCTCCGGCTGGTGGTCAGTTTGCGACCCTTGGCCATACGGCGGCGCCGGAGGTGGGAAGCGAAGATGAGGTTATGAAGGTTGTGTATGATAATATTATAGTGATATACTAGGAGTCCATTGCCCTTGCCGTTGGAGTTTTGGGCATAAGCTGGGCACACAGGGATGCCACTGCCCCTGTATATATAGCGTTTTGAATTTCATTTGAATTTGAGTTTCGGCTTCATTTTGACTGCATTTCCTCTAACATATGGTGAAAAAGCGACGAAAACAGACTATTAACGACGCAAGCAAAAATTCAAAATATGAAATAGAAAATAGCAAATAATTAAGATCCAACTTTTTCTGTCTCCATTAAGTATTGATAATTTAATAAAAAAATGTTTTTTTAATATAAAGAAGTAACATAAAAAGAAGGATAAAGATTTAAATTTAATAACTAATATGAAACAAATTAGCAGGTTCTCTTCTCGTTGAAAGAACGCTATTGTGGTGGCGCGTGGTTCAACTGGCCAATTTTGTTGGGAGGGTGATGGGAAGAGAATGCCCCCTGATGACGTGTGCTTGTGAAATGGACTTTCCATTTTCGGACGTTCATCGCCATAATGGTATAAAAAGGTTTTTCCCACTTTTGGCCATGAGGCTTCGCTCACTTTTCACTGTGGTGAAAATTAAAAAAAAATGAAAACTCAGCAACCTTGTTTTAAATTTAATTAGGATTGGAGTCAAGTAATTTATTTACAATATATGATATTTAAAACACTCGTTGTGAAATCACAGCATCAATTAGTTTTTTAGTTCTCTGACATTATTGTTACATCAACGTATTTTATATATTTTTTATTCTCTGATTAGTATATTTATCAAAATTTTAAAATAAATATAATTCATTTGGGTGACATATAAATATGAATACGTTGAATGTCATATCTCATTTTTGTTTAGTTAATATTAATATTCTCCTTTAATAGAGTTAAAATACTCGTGTGTTGTGTGCAAGTCAACAACGCGAGTTAGCAACTAGCTAGTATACATAATGTGCGGTACAATGCAATGCCACCGATTGTAGAAGTGAATTAGTTAAAATGTTGCCAACTTAGATTTGATTATCACTTACATCATTCGGGTTATTATATTCAAATGATATAAATATCATTCCTTGTTTCTATTTGTACGTACATTCAACTCTTTATTATATATTATAAACTGCATATCTCTATTGTGAAATATAACGTTAGACATGGTATATTTTAATTTATAATTAGTATATTATTTTTACTATTTTTTAAAATAAAAAATGTCATGATGTTTTTGTGTATTGTTTATTATGTTACTAGTTTTATTTGATTTACACATAATTTTTGAATTAATGTCACGTTTCTTTTTTAAAAAAAATATATTTTTTCTTTTTTAATCGATCTCAATATTTTTATTAATATCCATTGAATACGAAAGAAGACTTATGTATTATATTAAATTTTTTTAAAATGACCGTCTTAGACACGCTCAATAATAAAGATCAAAGATAACATAAAAGGAAATATGTAATATTATAAATTAATAAAGGAATAAACTCTTATAATTTGCCCATATCTTATTGGAAATTATGTTATTGCAATTTTTGAAATAAAGAAAATAATAATAATTTTTGAAATAATTTTAATTCTTTCCAAAATTTATAGAATATTTAGTTGAGTTTGCTAGGAGCGGATATAAATGAAAAGGATGGAATAGTAGTTGAGATAAATGCATGTCCGCGTGTATCGTGTTTGAGTGACTACGTCCAATCCACCCAATCAAGACCCTACACTCCACGTGGGAACTGGGGTTTTAACTCTCTTCTTCCACAACCTCTCACTATCCACCACGTGTACGATTCCTGTAAAACTGAGCCCATAAATAGTATTCATAAAATAATATACTGAATTAATACATATATAATATATAATTTTTTATACTCAATTGATGGTTAAATTAAATATATAATTTTAAATAATAAAATTAAGATTAATTTTTAATTTTAATATTTTTTAAATATTATTTTCAGAATAAATAAATTTTTTTTCTTCAAATGCCGTCTCTGTCCACGCCACGTGGGCACACAATGACAGGTTGTGATTGATTTGTAGAAAATAAGATAAGATTGCAGACGTGAAAAGAAGGTTAAAAGGAGATTATTTATGTATGTATCATTTTTTTTTAGTATTGTTATTTAAGTTGATTTCTCTAACTATTTTTTTGTTTATTTTTATTTATTATTTTAAATTTTTATATAAAAATTAATAATTTTTATTGTAAAAAAATTTAAAATAAATAAATTATCTTTTTATATTTTATTAATTTTTTTAAAATTTTACTTATTTTATTAATTTTTATAAAAAAAATAAAGATAAATTTAAAGTAATTAATTAATATTTTTTTAATATTTTTAAATGATAAATATTATTAGATAAATTTTTTTTATATAATAAATAAAAATAAAAGGAATAAATATTAATTTGTTTTATTTTTAAAATTTTAATATTATTGTAAAGAATAATAACTGATTAAATTATTTTAAATATTAATAATTTAAAAAGAAATTAAGATATTATGACATCTGAAATGCATAATTGATGCTTTGGGAGTATTGAAACAATGATTAGAGAGCTAAACTAATCCCACTTAATTAGTGTGACGTAATGGAGTTAGAAAAGCAAAGTCGCTGACTCGGAGTTCGAGACCCGAGACTCGAGAGGCACATTGAGCGGTCCAGATTTAGGGTGGGCCTGTGCGACCCACACTGGGGACTGTCGTGTTCTGATCTGAAGTGGAAACCAAGGAAGTGAAAGAACCTTATCGCCCCTCTAATAATAATATAAAATCAAAAGATTCCAGCATCAACAGGCCCAGGGGCCTGCCCAAGGGCCCGGGCCCAGACAACCCGAGAGCTTTACCCAAATGCCGATGATGGTTCTGTTATGAAATGTGCGGCTTTGGGCGTGGCTTTCCTCGGTCATGCTTCATGTTCGGGGTATCCTGTAACTGCCATTTTTCACCCTATTATTGATTAGTGACTTCTGAGAAATTTCTATGGGCCTCAGAATGTGCAGCGGGCAGCAAGTGGGTCACACAAGTTTCACTGTGACCAAAGGTTTGATTTGGCAGAAGTGGGCCCCGGGTCCAACCCTGGCAAGACTAGGACCCATTGGTGCGACCAAGCATCCAATGCTATGCTTTCAATCTCTTCCATTCCCATTCCCATTCATTGGATGATCCTGTCCAACCGTTTCTTTTCTTCCATCTTATATATATATATATATATATATATATATATTATTGCACTTCAGCACTTGGTACTTGGCTAGTGGCTACCTTACAAAAGCACTAGGCAATTTGTTAGTGTTGCTCATATTGAATCAAAGTGGGGGTGGCTGGAAGGTAATTAAATTGGATCAGCAAGCAATAGCAAATTTTGGCTTTGGCGGCTCACAATGGGATGGCCCATGCAGCAAGCATGATAAAATAATCCCACATCTTAGGAGACACCCTTGTTGCTTAGCAAAATCACAGACAAGAAATTTTGCAAGTGGAATGATTCATAGGCATGACAGTCCCAAAAGCTTGACCCACCATCATGTCCTCTTTATAAACAAAGACTGCCCAGAAACTGCCACAATCTGTGTGTAGTTGTGTGACTCGTTCTGATACTTGCAAAGGATTCCTTTACTGCTATATTATACTATTATTATTATTAGTTTACATTGTATACATAGCTAGGTAAGTCATTTTGATTTGCAGAATCAGAATCAGAATCAGAATCTCCCCTGTTGTATTAGGCACCATCCAGAATGTAATAAATAAGGAAAATTAATAAAAAACATGCAACAGAAATCCTAGGGTTTTCCATGTGATATCATGGTACTAAAATAGTTTTCTGATGGCTATAATTTATGAGTCATTTGGATCCACTGGATCACCAGCTTTGAGTAATGATTGCACTAAGGTGAATTTCATGGGATTTTTTTAGTGATAAAAGGGAACAAGGCCCACACTGTATGATTAGGTTAACAGTCTTATTCTAGCATGGGGTGTGTATTCCATTGGAGTACCACAGTAGAAAATAAGACTATCTTCTTGAAATCTTTCTCGGCCACTGAGGACCGAGGAGGTCTTTCCCAATCTTCCCTTTGCCAATATTTCTCAAAATTCTTAGAGTATTTCACTACACTTTTTTTATTATTATTATTTGAGCATAAAATATATATTGTCTCTATTACTATTTACTAATAAGGTATTCAACGCAAAATATTGAACCATCTCAAACCAAACTGATGAGATGGATTAATTTTTATTTTTGATTAGGTTGGTTTGGAATTTCTAAAAGAATTTCGGTTTTAGTTGGTTTGGGTTATAATATATTTTTTTATTTTATACTAAAAATATCCAGGTTATTACTTTTTTTTTTTTACGTGAGTTTATTACTTTTCTTATGCACTAACTAGTATATACTTATGGCAATCCATCGAGTGCATCAAGGTCCACTATTCCATAAAGAAGGGCCACATGCCTGTAAAGTGCTTGGAAAGCAAATCCCTTACCTCAAAGGCACCTTTCATTGAATAATTTCTTTACAAGTTAATAAACAGAATAAATTTGAACTTTCAACAGGGAAAGCGAAAAAAAGAATAAAATTAATACTTTTAGAGTATGTTTAGATTGAAAGAAAATAGAAGAGAAAGGAAAAAAATAAAATGTTTATTTTAAAATTTTAAGTTTAAAATATTTAAAATAAATAATTTTTCTTCTTTTGCTTTCTTTCTATTTTTCTCATTCTAAACATAACATTAGGATATGTCAGATGTAAACAATGCTAGATAAAATTGTCAACATTTAATGTGTATGCATTACCATACAAATATGATATACACATTGATGCACTGTCAATTTTTATGCTTTCACTCTAGTTCTTTCATCTTGACTCATACTAAAGAAGTACAGTTTCATTTTTCATAACATTCATTGGTTTTGGATTTCTTCACCTCTACCTCCCAGAAGGATGCAACAGATTAATTTGACTTGTAACTTAAGTTAATTTTCTTCTTAATTACTTTGAGTGGGTAGAGGGGGTTCGTTTCCTTTGAAAGCAGACATTTCTATATTAATTATTATAGATGATGATAAGGTTTCGCTTTCGTACACTTGGCACCGTTAACTTATGAAACACATCATTGTTAGAAAAAGGAATTGCAGAATAGCTCACAGAAGCAGAGAAAATGCCTACTTTAAACCCCCAATGCATGAAATTTGCAGCTATCTACAATGACCATAAAAATATAGAGCGATTTTTGCATATGGAATCCACTTCATGTCCTCCTCATGCCTCTAGCTTGCTACTTTTGGACTCTCTCTCTCTCTCTCTCTCTCATTGATTCTTGGATTTTAGATTCCGAAAACTTGAATTTGGATCTATGTATCCAATAACCCATGCAAGATTCCAGAGGCAAAATCTCATGCTTTTGAGATCACAACTCAAAATTTCAAGATAAAAATAGAAAATAAAAAATCTGTTAGCTGCTGCTGGGCCATCTTCCTAACCAAACATGTAGCCAGATGAGTCCCTATCAATGGAGTCCACCACAAATATTGAATGCTAATTTTCTGTGAACAAAACTTAGTGGAAACAGCTGCCAATGCAGGTGGTTCTATCATTTTTGTATTAGGGGCTAAATAACTGGCTGCTGAAGATCATAAATCACAATCGGTTCCTCTTTTGAATTTTTGTTTTCAGCTGGGGAGTTGGGACACCCAGCACAGTGTCATGTTCCCATCTCATCCCCTCGTACAGTTGCATCGTTTCATTCACCGATTTGATGGACACCTTATTTTCTAGTTAAATCTGAAAAAGTTATACCTAAGATTTTAATACAAAAACAAATATAGTAAAAATTTTTTTATTCCAACTGACCAAGAGCAGTAACGAGAAAACCAGAAGAAAACACTGAAACAGGCTTAGCACCATGTTTCCATTTTCCAAGTCCTTTTCAACATAGATATATATTTAACAGACCCATTTCTCTTACAATATGTGTTTCCTCTTCCGCTAATTAAAAGATACCCACACAAGATTAAAAAACACTTTTATTTGTCCTATTGATACGAAGCCAAACACATCTAGCTCAATTCACCATGGACCCATTAACAAATTCCCATTGGTTAGAGTGGCACATCAAAGATAGCTCCAGCATTCTTCGCTATACTTAATTGAAAATCAAATCAAGGGCTATTAGTTATAACCCCAAATCATTTCCATTTGTTTAACTAGTCTATAGAGATGCCCTTTCCCATTAATTCTTTACTCAAAAATATGATTTCTCTTCCCCTTATAACCAGTTCACCACATATATATGATATAATAAACAATTCACAGGGAATCTTTCCCTTCAGAACCCGAAAGGTGTTCAAGTTTTTTTTTTTTTTTTCTACATCTCAATCAACCACGCTCGTCTGGTCATGCAAGCATTTCTTCAGTTGTCTCCCTATATAGCTAGCTGCTATCATACTTATTTTAGTCTCTGCAAGTTCCTCTACGATACTTCAGAAGTCATCTACAAGACTATAACATATTACTTTCTTTAATTGCAATCATTCTAACTTGGCTACCCTTCAGCACTCCATTGCTTGTCTAAGATGACACAGAAAAAGCCAAAAACTACAGCTTGTTGGAAATTAATGTCTTCAAATCTATCTTGTAGTTATTATATATGCACATGTAGGCGTGTGTTAGGCACAGGAGTGGGACGATATGCTGTTACCCACCGACCCAGAGAAGCATCAGAGAGGGTGGTTTTTCACAGCTAATGTAACTTTTCAATAACATTATTTGCACATAATTTTTATTTTATTAATTTTATAATATTTTTAAAATAATAAAATAAAAATATATATTTTAATATATCTTTTTTATTGCTTATTTTTTAAATAAATAAATGTAAATACTAGTGTGAAAAAAGACATGTGCAACAAATATTTTCCATAACTTTTTTTCTGACAATTATGGAGACATATGGTTTAGTACAATGTCATTATCAATATATCATATAACAACTAATGTAGCTGTGTCAGCTAACAGTTGCTCATTTCTGTTGCTGTGACAGTTAATAGGAAGCTCAACAGTTTACAGGTAAGGGGTCAGTATAATATTAGAAAAATAATTTTGATAAAAAAATAGAATGAATATGTAAAATTATAATTTTATATAAAAACTAAAAAGTATTGATATATATGAATATGTATAAATTAAAAAAATAAAAATAAAAGTATTATTTTTCAGATTTTTTTTAAGTGTTATTTAGGGGTTAAGTGACACTGCGTCAGCTACAGCACCCACTTGAATATATAAAATAATGATGATGAAAGCAAAGGCTTTTCGTAGCTCTGGTGCTCGTGCCAAGTGCGTTTCTGGATCCCCGGGGGGGGGGGGGGGGGGGGGGGTTTCGGTACATTAATCATGAAAATGAAGCACTTACTGCTTCTCTCTCTGTTCAGCCAAAACAAGAGTGAAACATGAATGATTTGCCTGGCATCTAATTATAAATCAAAGCGTCACTGAAAGGTCCCAAGGTACATCAAATCAGGGTCTTAATTGGCTATTTTGCAGCGGGTAGAAGTACTTAGTTAATTGGCTTTAATTATTACCTTGCATGCCCCCCCCCCCCCCCCCGCCCGTAAAACATGTTCTAGACATGAACTAATCAATCAGTCATGTTGGGGATGTTTGGATAGTAGGATGCCTGGATGTGTTAATGCTTATCTCCTAATATTAATCTCTTTATGGTAAGGTACATATAAGTCGTTTCTTAATTATCTATGTATCAACTAACTGTTATAGATTAAAGTTACATCTATCTTTGTTAAAAGCAGTGGTGTCTAAGATACTTGAAAACTCGTTTCTTAGTTATATATGATTCGACTAAAAATTAAAGTACAGCTTTCTTAAAAGCATACATAATTAAGCTTATCATCATGCACATTTGGTATCTTCTGTCTTCACTTTAATTAGTTATCTTTCCGTGGTTGCTTTATATTAGGGTTATATATGGTTACAGCTAGTTAGTCTTAACTTTTGCAACCGCTACCCTCTTTCTTGTGCGTCTTCTTTCTCAAACCTCAGTCCATATATATATATATAAAAGTTTCTGAACTGATATCTACTGTGTAAGAGTACCCAGAAATCGAATGGTAAAAAAGCCAAAATAAAGAAAATTGGATAATGGAGATATCTCAGCCTTGTAGCTATAGTTGAAGGTTATATGCAAGGCATGGGAGCCTCACCTTGTGAGTTCAAATTTGAATGTAATAAAATTTATCCCTCCTCTTCTCTCTCTCCCTCTCTCTCTTATATATAGGATAGAAAAAAACAAAAAGAAAACACGAATTTTTTAAGGCAAGAGATGATTGAAAGAGTAAGAAAATTGTATAATTATGCTACTCTTTTTGGATCGCGTAAACATGCATCACAAGTTTGGTGTAATAGAAGTGAAAATCATTACAAGATTATAAGGTAAAGTAACAAAGATGAATGAGTTGAAAAATAGGGAGAAAAAGGCATCCTTTGCATCTAATCTTTTAGAAATTATTTTTGTCTCTCATTAATTCTGAAATTAAATGAGATTACAAATTAAGTGATAGATCAATGTTAAGAGTTCAAATAAAATATCATTATTTTACGATAGTTTATTATCTTTATAGTGTGTGGTTAAATTTTGAATAAGAATAATTTAACATATTCTTCTTTCTTCTTTTTTTTTTTGTGAAAAATCCGCATGATTCTTTGGGTTGATTATAGATTTCAAAGTTTGAGACAGTCATTTGGAGTTTCAAGTTTAAATTTTGAGTAACGTTCAAGGTACCAAAAACTTATATTAAAACTTACTTTTCAAACAATGTGATATATAATTCAAATTAGCATTGCACATAATCAATTAAATTTTTTTAAATATAATTAATCAAATTTATTGATTTAAAATAATTTTTTAATAAATATATTGTTTTACTTCAATTGAATCTTTTTAAATTTTTTTATAATATAATAATCTGACTTGAATTGCTATATTATTAGAACAAAACTTTTGATACAAGTATGAGACGAACATATATATATATATATATTCAGCAGTTGAAAAAAAAAGTAATACATTTAATAACTTAAATTTTATTATAAACATTATAAATTTAATTTAAGCACCATGTATTTTGTGTGGATGAGTGTGTTTGATAGTGGGCTAGCTAATTATAGGTAGTGTGGACTGCACATTGAAGCTAGACCATGACCATATATAGGGAAGTCCACATCACGGGCTATCAGTGTTGAAATTCCAAACAGCCCATTTTCAAAACCCCTCTTATTGAACGAATCCCAACTCCCAAACGAATGCTCATTTGCTTATATGTATGTAACTCGAGTCACAACTCTGGAATTAAACGCTCCTGCTGAATCCAAAATGCAGAAAGAATTCATGCGATCCAAGCTCTTCGTGGACGAGGCGTGGTACAAACGACAAAGATTTTTGCCTTGGACAATCCGCACCAAGGATCGATTCCATAATACCTGACTAAAAAAAAAAAAAAGCTCTTCTGTACAATTTCTTAGCAAGATATATGGGCATTGCCTTATATGAGGCGTGAATGTGTTATTCACTGATAAACAAATTAAGACTTCAGGTATCGAGTTTTATTTGTAACGTTAAGTAAACAAATTATTTTGTTGTGACAAAGATAATTAGTCTAAATGTGAGAATATACAATAGAGGTCCATCAAGTTCCCAGGACCACAGCAAGAGTATTAGAACAATATTAGACAGTCATATAACAGCTTAGGAATATACAAGGGTAACGCAGAAATGAGTGTTCCTAATAATTCATTTTTAGTTTTTATCACTTTTTACCTCAAAATATGCATAAATTTTTATATGAAGAATTCATATGCTTATCTTTTTACATCAATATTATATATGCATAATAAATTCATATACTTATAAATCTCTTGTATAAAAATTGAACTAATCTAAATGCAAAAAAATAAAATTTAATAAAGCCAATATATATCAAAATTCTTTGCTTAAAATATTAGACCAGTGTGTAATTATATGTTTGGAGGGTACTACATACCACTTAAATAAAATTGAATATAAAATATATTTATTACATAAATTTTTTAATATTACTTTTTATTTTACAAATTTTGTAAAGAAATTTATCTCACTTCATAATCCACATACTTAAAAAGATTATAACATTTTATAGGACAAAAAATAAAATAATGTAGCTTCAACAGTTTAATACATTTTTAATAGAGACGATATTAACACACATGGATATATGAATACATGAATTAATTTCAGAGTATAATTTTGATTTACTGTTAATATAAAAAGTTTTATACTATTATCAAATTACATATTGTCAAATTATTCAAAGAGTCTCATTTTGATAACATTTACTTAAAAGATTAATTTTTTTAATAATTTAGTGACACAAAATTTAATAATAATGTAAAAAAAAATTACATTCTCATCGTAAAAATTACACTCACTATGAGTTGAACCTTAACATCAACAGTTTGAGAAGTAGGGCTAGCAGCTACCTCGTCAAAACCAATATTTTGTCACGTAGACATTTTTGTTTTTGTAAAAGATATGTCATCAAATAATTCGTTATTTATAAGGATAGTGTTAGAAATATTTTCCTTTTTTTAAATAATTACCTTTCTCCTTCTTTCAAGTAGCAGTGGGCTTTCAATGCTAAATTGGAATTCTGAGCGTCGCTTGTGAGGATGTTGGTGAGAGGGGGAACTGTCAAATCACCAGTTGTCTGTGACTGTGTAGGGGACAATTTGTTCATTGTGGGGTTCACACGGCATGGAAACATTTTACCTAATTTGTCTGTTAAGAATGTTGCTGGAAACTGGCATTCCTGATGGCGCGCCTATGATTTCTGCTGTCTTTTTTTTGCTGGCGGATATGGTTAATTTCCAGGTAAAGTACAGCATTTGGCATGCTGTGATGATTCTCTGTTTTCCTGTGTTTTTACTTCTTTTTTTTTGGTTTCTTTTGGGGTATATGACATGAGATTGACGGCACGGAATAAGTTTGACTAATATCCTGTGATCACTGTGAGACGAGCGGCAACAAGTTTTCGTTTGATTAATTCCTCTGATCGATTCCAAAAGCATCGTTTCCTTGTCTCATTGCAGCCACTGATATTTAGCGACAAAGGCGAGTCAGAGAGAAAGTGCAATAGCACCAATAGCCTCAGTACAATGAATTGATTTCCTGAATTCAACAAATCATTTATGGAGGCATCTTTCAAAATAAGTGTGCATGACATGATTTCACGGTAAAAGTATGGTGTACTCCCTATTAAAAGAAAATGCGATCTTTCAATAACATAGTTTTCAGGTTCTCTAAACCCTGCAAACCGCGAATCAATTCTCATGTACCAATTCTCGCATACCAATTCATGTTACTTCAAGTGTAAAGAAAGTCCGTGGTGAATGAAGTGTAAAAAAATCTTTGATGAATAATTGACAAGAAGTGACCAACGGCGTAACAGGGAGTATTGCAAACCTAAAAACTATGAACCAGAACTTGCCATGTAATGAGAAAAACTCTTGCTGGTGCAGACAATGCTTGGGAACTTTGGTTTTCCGGAAAAGAATCAGCCGCACTCAAAAGTTCCAGATGCTGTTACAGCTCCAGTGTGATTACAATTGATAGAAGGCTGAATAGACGGACAACCGAGTTGTTTTCGACACATGAAAACTTGACGAGGTGGTTTTGCTTTTGTAAATATGGTCTACGAAAGAGTAAACACGAGAAAAAGAAAACTAGTGGAATTTCATTCCACTCTGTTACTATCTAATTAACCTCTATCAAGCAAGGCAAGGCCTTAAGCCTTCGGCTTAAGTATATGTTGCAACTGAGATTTCTGGCTTCGCACTCTTTCTTCCAAAGGGATGGCCTTCGAATTAGTTTTTGGAATGCCTCTTGGCCATTCAATGCATCCTTTCATACCACGAGTTATGTGTGGATTCATGGTGTCTGTTGAGTTTCGCTGTCCCCATAATTCCCAGTGTCTGAAGCCCCCTTCACCTGAACCTTTACACGGAGAAGTAGAAGTAATCCCACCGCTCTGAATTGAGCCTCTTGAACACTCGTCAAAGGTAAGATCTGCTGTTTTCTGTTGTGCCACAGAATTATGGTGCTTGTACCCACCATCAATTGGCTTTTTATGTCGAGAAATTTTTGCAGAAGAACTAGTTGTTCCTTCACTTGGGCATGACCTTAGTAGTTTAGAGGCAGAAGATGCTTTCCACTTTGATTGTCCTGCTGATGCAGGGCAGACCCCAATAACTCCTGTCTTCGGAGATTCCTGATCTGCCTTTTCACTACATTCTGCTTCACCCCCTAATGTATTCTTGTTTTGGTTAACATTATCAAGATAGGTGTCTCCCCTTTGTGGTGGTGAGTTAAAATTCTGATCCTCAACATGACTGACAGTTTCGCAGGAATTAGTTACTTCTAAACCAATATTATAATCACTGGTGGGCCTTGATTGATGCAATACAGAGTTTTTGTTCAACCCTTCTTCATCAAGGCTTAAACTGTGGATTGTGGATAAGGGGCCGGTAATACTGGGATGCGAGTCTGGTTTAATCACCCTCTCATTAGCATTGTCTTTCCTGAGTTTCTCATACATGGAAAATATGTTGTCAGACTTTGAGAAATCATGCAAAAGTTCCACGATACGTTGAATATTTACTGATTCAGCTGCCTCTTTGATCAACTGAGCATCCCCTTCCATGGTACCTAGTTCAGCACCCTTTGATATCAAGAAAGTTTGCAGATAAGCAATCAACTGGATCATCTGATTATATTTATCCTCAAGAGCAAGTTTTGCATCAACTAGCTTCATTTGGACACGTTCTTCACGCCATTGCTCAGCCATTTGCAACATCTTCCTCTCTTCTTCCACTTCCTCGCGAATTTTCATGGAATCCCTCAGTAATACCTCAAGCTTAACCTTGTCTTGTCCTATTTGCATGGCTAATTCATTACATACTTCCTCTATTACTTCTCTTCTTTTTTTTTCTTCCTCGTAGTTTGTCATAAACTGCTTGGCAGATAGGTTGGCCTCAGCCAGTTCATGTACCAATTTGGTATTCAGTAACTCCATCCTCTCTCTACATCTCCTTTCCCTTGCTAACTTATCCTTTAAGTCATCTAACATTGTTTGAATCTTCTGGTGTTCTCTATGCTTCCAAATGACTTTTTCCTCTTCAAGCTTCTGCACAAATTGCTCAACCTTTTTCTTAGAGAACTTCTGTGCAACTTTAAGCCTATTGATGGACCTTTGAGCCCTAAGGAGTTCTGCTAGCAGAGCAGTTACAACAGAGTCACCTACTAATTTTCTGTCTTCAAGAAGCTTCCTGCCATGAATCTTAGTGCTCAACCCATTGGATGCTTCAGAAAGAGTAGGATCCCATTTTGCCGCTTCTTCTTTTGAACATTTGAGACGTGGCTGAAAAGATTCAAGCTGAGGACAAAATCCCCACAAAACAGATATTGGAAAGCAATGCATTAGGAAGTAGCATCTCAATATTGTAATCAGGAGCAGGAACATAGTGATAATATAAAGTTTCATTTCTTCCTTTCTATAACATCCTTGGACAAATAGTTCAAATTTATTAATTTCAATTTATGAATTGATTAAAGTTTAGTTGAAAAAGATAGACCTTTGACGCAAGATGTCAAAGCTTGGACAGATTGATACATTCAAGGTTTTGTGAATAGATAATGTGAACTTCATTGTCCTAGCGTGACTAAAATGGCCTTCCATTCTCAAGTAGCTGAAGCAGTGCAAACAATAATAAGCATGTAACTTGTACCTCACATCGAATTCCATTTACTGAACGCAAGTTGGTTACTGGCCTCAGTAGCAGATCTTTTGTCTCTATAAATTTTTCTCCAGAATTGTGATATGGGGGAAACATGATCCTTACATTCCCATTAGCTAGCTGAAGCAAACAAGTGGAGGTTACCAATATGAGACAATGAGCAAAAAGAAAACGTCGAGAAATATCAATCATGGCCAATGACAGAACCAAAAATTAAATGGAAGTATATTTATTTTAAAATGCTAATTGGAAGGGTGTATTCACAACAATTACATGGTCAGTGGAAGTCATTAGACTTGTTTTTATGCCTGCTAATGACATAAACCAAAGTTTGAATTGAATTTGGAAAAAAGCATATGCTGGGGTAAGTATATGCCTCGTTATGAGCTGAATCAAGAGAAATTGATCTTTCAAAAATATCAGAAAACCAAACCAAGTAGCCTAAACATTAAAAAGAAAAAAAAAACCTTAAACATCAATTTAATCAAGTTAGAAGAAAATGACAAGATACACGCTGATTCTTATCAAACTTAGATTCCATTTTCTTCAATGCATTAATATCAAAATGCAACCCTGAAAAATATTCATTAGAAAACATCAAATATAGCCATTCACTGTATATCCACCAGATATATAATATTGCAGCCTGAAAAACTGGCTTCTCTAGTTATCTTTGACAAGAAAAGGATACGAAGTTTACCATCGAAGCTGGGTGTTTTGGCCACACAAGACTAACTTTATCTTCCATTGCTTTCAGCCAAGCATCACATACATTCCAAAAGATTCATTAATTGTTTTCAAAAGAAAACAAGAACAAGAACAATTTCCTTTACGTTTGCCACCTTTTTTCCCAACCAACAAAAATTCCAACAAAAGAATATTCTCAAATCGAAACCAAGTCACGATTAGAGAAAAAAAGAGTTGCGCATACCTCAGGCTTGGACGAATGAAACGACCCATCTCCGAAAGCTGCACCGCCATCCCCTGAGACCTCCATAAAACGCAACTGCCACAACCCGGCTGCGAGCTTCCTCGCCGAAAGCTCTCTTTTGGGAAAGCCATGCTTGAAATTCACAGGGGAACTGTTACCCGAGTGTTTCTTGTGAAGCTTCCGTTGGAAGAGGGGAGTTACCGGAATCCCGCCCTTGCGGCGAAGGGCGGCCGCCACGCCTGAATTTGGATGTTTCCGGCGACGAGGCATCTCCGGGATGTGGGTCCCGACCGAGGAGTTCATTGGGTTGGGAAGGGTGTGGAGGCCATGAACAGAGGGGTACATACAGCTCCAAAGCAAAAGGAGAGAGGAAAGCGAAAGAGAGTGAGACATGGGAAAAACAAAGAAAGGGTGTTGGAATTTTGGAATGTTTCTGTCTGGTTACAGTCACTAGCAGTGACTGCGTGTTTATTTGATTTTGCATGCTTTTTTTTTCCTTTTTTTTACTTAAACTGTGACCCTTTTTTTTACTTTTCATCTTTTAATGAATAATGATTTTGATTATTCATAGGCAAAAGTACCTCGTAGCAGGTTACCCTCCTATCAGTAATGTATTTAGGAAAAATAAATGATATTTGGACACCTAGTTTAACACATTTTTTTAAAACTTTTTTTTTTCATGTCACAAATTTTGCAGCCATAAAAAGAAAGAGAAGAGAGGTGAGTTGTGACTAAAAATTTTGTCACGTTAAAAGTGTAAAAAAATATGTAAAATTTTAGTGTATAAATAAAATTACTTTTTAGGAAAGTATAATATAATTATAATTTTTTGTCAAAATTTTTAATAAAATAATTTAATATATTTATTAATTTTTAGAAAAATAAATAATTTCTATTATTTTATATCATTCAAAAAATATCCTTAATTCTAATTAGACTCTATTAAAAGTTCTGATTATTTTTTTTGGTCATATAACATTACTCATGTATTTAGGCTCAACAATTTTAACTTTCTCCATGGATACTCAACTATCGAGGCTCGGAGAAACTTTTAAATAAATATATATTTATATAAACACTTAATTTAATATTAAATATATGTAATCAAATTCTAAAAAATAGATGAATTTATAAAACACGACTTACAAAACACTTTTGCCTACTTAAAAATTTCAATTTAACCCAAGCCATAGCTACTCGATTTTAACTTGGCCGTAAAGGGTGAGTTCTCTACCCACATTTGCTTGGTTGGATTTGAGTTTGGGGTTGCTTCTTATTTTTTAACTTTTGTCTATATTAAATTTATATTTATAATATATTTTAATTTAAAAATTATTGTATTAATTTATTTATTTAAATTATGAATAAAAATAATAAAAATATATTTATTTGAACATATCTTTTAACTTATGTGAAATTATAATTACTTTTTAAGATTGTGATTAATTATTATATAAATTTATTTAAAATTTTTATAAGTGAGTCATGAGGCAAATTGGGTGTGGATTTTAAATATTTTTGCAGGAGTATGTTCAGATTTTAATTCCCAAGACACACGTGTATTATTCTAAAAAAGTGTAGGATGAAATCAAGTCAGGTAATAACGTGTAATGTACAACCTAGGAATGAATTTATGCTAAGCTGATCAAGTTTAGAGAATTACAAATACGAGAAACTATCGTTACCTCCTTTCAGATTTGACAAATATATAAAATTTTATCATTGTTTTACAATATTATAATTATTTTTCATTATTTATTATTGGGTGATGTTATGGTACCCTAATATTTTTTCAAATAACAATACTCATAATGAGTTGTTAAAAATTTACTGGTTGTTGGTTTTACAATAAATATTTGAAGTTTATAATCTAAATAGTAATTAATAAATATTTGATAATTAATTAAAAATATTGATACTTTAAAAAAAATGAGTATTGAAATAATTCCTTTCATTATCACGTATAAGCAATTTGATATAGACAAATTAATCATATGATAAAATGTATTTATCATCACATGACTAATTCCTTTCATTATCACGTATAAGCGGTTTGATATAGACAAATTAATCATATGATAACATGTATTTATCATCACATGACTAATGGAAACCAGGTAAAGGACAATGAAATTATTTATTGTAACATACATCTGAATTGTTTCAGGTTCCAGATTGATAGATTTAAAAATTTATGAATATATAGTTTGGAGTAACATATTTTTATTATCATTTTATGAATAAAAAAAGTTTATAATAGTTATTTGTAATAATTTCAAAGTTTAGGGGTGTGTATTTTCAAAATATTAAATATTATGAAGGACCTGCATTGGTTATTAAATTTTTGGGAGTTTTGTTATTTGAAAAGACTAATTGAAATAATTAATTTAATTATAACACGATAACTATGAGTTTCACTTCAATGACCCGGCACGCCTAAAAAAATTGATTTGCATGTCTCTTACATAATTAACTTTGATCGTTTTCTTTTTTGTTAAAAGCTTATGTCACTTTGTAATATAAATTATAGAAAAAACATAAGAGTTTAAATTTAATCTATTATTGGTGTAAAAAATTTTACACTATCATCTAATTATAAATTATTAAATTTTTTTTATCAAGACGACAATTATCTAAAAAGTATAAAACTAAATAAAATGTGATTAGATAATATTGTAAAAAAAATTTTACACTGATAATGAATCACAATTAAATTTAAAGCATAAATTACGTACAAATGTATAATTTATATTACTATAAAAATATAAGAGCAGTAGTTCAAATGATGCTAACTTTTTTTTTAAGAAATTGCTTGATCTAATATCACCCAAGGTGCTAGCTTTATCTAAACTTTCACCTATCATCTCCCTTTCCATACTAATTTTTTGGATAGTGACAAACGTTTGATCGTACAAATGATATGGTGTCACACATTGTTACAGTCATCATCCTACCTTAATAAAACTCAAAAATATTGGATAGTTAAACTTTTTAAATAATTCAGTAACATATGATTTGATGATAAAAAATATTTCATTTTTAGGTGGATGAAGTAGCATAAATCCCATCAAACAATGAAACCATGAAACTATAGATAATCTCATCCAATCATCAAGACAAAGAACCTTTTTTTTATCTAAAATAAGAAGGTTAATTAACATTCCATGTATTAATTGCAGGAGGGAAAAAAAACGGTTTAACCTTCAACATGTTTCTTGCATATTGAAAGAGGGAAATTCTATCGGCAAATATAAATTTTCACAGCATTTTTTTTAAAAAATTTAATCTCTCTCTCTCTGCCCCCTCTTTCTAATTCTGGGTAAAGGCACAATGACACAGACAGAGATATATCTCCCACCTCCAAGTCTTGATGGTAATCACTTGCATAATTCTTGCAGCAGGTTGACAAATGTAGCTTTATTATCTTTTGCTTCCAATCTACAAAAGGAAATTCATGTCTTAGCCAGGACCATATATAAACCTTAAATTTCATTAAATTCATATTTTAAGCCAATTCTTTCTAAAGTAATACTATACAGTTAACAAAAATCAAGAATTAAATGAAGTTATTGAATGAAATAAAATGATAAAAATTACTCACCTATCTATATAAGAGTCAATAATATAATAAATCTCTCTATCAAAAATTTTAATAAAAAAATTTTAACTCTATAGTATTTTTCTTTTTTCTACCGCACCCTTCTCTTTCTATCAACTTTTCCTTCCTTTTTTTGACTTGGGAGTTGGGATCTTAGTTATTTCCTCCTAATTGTGGCTACTTTCATTTGTTCTACAACGTTGTCCATAATTCAAAGCGGGTAGTATGGACGACAGAAAATTGACTCTGGTAGACATTTCAGTCGTTGTTAACCACCGTGATCATGAATGCAGCCATGACCTGCGTACGCACACAAATAATAAAAATGAGAAGAGTTCATTTCTGGTGAGTTAGTTTACAATTTCTCCATTTTTAGTACCTGGTAAATTACAATTTTCAATCCTTTAATTATGAACCGATCGATGTGACAACTTTTCTGACTGGTACAATCTTAATGAATGGCTGAAAGAATTGTTTTATCTGGTCAGTGGAAAGGAAACCAATTCCATGCTTGGTTCCAACACCTCCTACCTCCATTAGAAAAGATCAAAAGAAAAAGAGAAAATTAGAGCTAACTTTAGTACTATCCAAGACACAGCAGAAATCAATGACATTGCCATTTAGTCAAGATCGAGTAAATTCTTCTGCCCTACTCAATTAATTTGATTTTATAAGTTCAACAAGAGAGAACCTTAAAAAGAGATGATAAGCAACTGACCACACATAACCAACTACATTACTAGCAATGCCTTTTTCAAATATAACATGAGGCGGAGAGTGTCACAAGCTGCACGTAGAGATAAAACTCCCATGATGACTTAAATGTAACGTAGTTGAAGCAATCAAATATAATTGGATGAAGCAATCACATATATAGCTAGCTCTTAAATTTTTCCGACTGAAGGCATTACTCGCATTTAATTAATATAGGTGCTGTGATGAGCCTCCACATATCGATCAGACAAGAAAATGACTCTGCACAGATGTTGGATAAAAGCAAGCGAAGTGGAAAATTAAATACTGTTCCCAAGTTTGGAATGACTCATCACCAACCATTTTTTGGTGTTTCGCAAAGTGTATTCTTACTTGTTTAAGGGGAGAAAGGGCAGTGATAGTAACGTGATGCCCAGGTTAAGTATTGGCCTAGACAGAATCTTCCCATTCAACCAGGTTAAGTGTGTGTGTGTGTATATGTATATATATATATATATATATATATATATATAATATATGTATAATGTCCTTCGTTTTTATCTGTCAACAAAATGTTGCTCCAAGTATAATATGTAGAGAATAATACGTAGGAAAATAATTTTTTTTTACATAAAAGGTGAAAACGTCTGAATAGGAGAGGGAACAAATGACTTTATAAAGGATGAAACTTTGATTTTTGTTGGCACTTAAAAAAGTGATTATTTCATAATTATGTGAGAAATTTGTATAAAATTAATTGTAAAAATAATATTACCCCGTTATTAATATTAAACTCAACTAATAAAATTGGTTCACGAACTATAATTCAAGTAGTATCAAATCTTTTTAAAGACTGCTTAATCAGAATCAAATCTCTTCCAGTCTACTTTGTCTAAATATTAGCCTACCATCTTAATTTGTCAATAGATCTTAAAACCTCATTTGTTAAACAAAAAAAAAAATATTACATTTACGATAATATCATTTGGCAGGTGTAACCATCTTCACTGCATCACAGCCCTCGGAAAAATATACCAATTTAATTAAAGCATAACACGTAAACAAAAGTTAAATATATAATATCAGTTTAATTTTAGAATACTAGTTTATAATAAAATACATAAGAACTGTGCCCAAATTACCATATTTCGTTTCCACCTCTACCTACATGATGATTCGTCGTCGCCTGCGTTCCGTTTGAGGGAAGGGTGGAGAAAATCTCGTCGTCCGATTGTAGGCGAAACACAACAAGAAGCACCCAGCGGTGGCAGTCTCTGTCTGTCACCAGAATTTTCAGCTGTCGTGTTGGAGACCAAACATAGTAAAAAGAAATCCTCAGCAGATCCGTTGTCGCAGTCAATAGCAGGGTCATATTTAAGGGTGTGTTCGAGTGATTATTTATACTATCGAAAAAGTTTAAATGAATTTTTATTAATTTTTTATTTTATTTATTTTGATATTTATAATATTTTTAAATATAATTTTAATATTAAAAATTTGTTTGATTTAAAATAATTATTTTTTATTTTTATGTTAAATATAATTTTTTTAAATATAAATTATTTTTATTAAATTCATTCTTAATTAAAATTAAATTTATAAAATTATATTTGATAAAAATTAAATTTATAAAATTTAATTCAAAGACGGATAAATTTCATTTAGGTATATCCATTACTTAGAAAACTTGATTTTCTTTTCGATTGAAATATCTAAACCCTCATGTCCTGGGGGAGCAATAATTGTTCTACAAATCAGTCTCTGTACAGGGATCATGTATGCTCTCTGAGTCGTCGTTTAATTTTTCTGATTTGATATTTGTTTCACCCGTTGTCTGTAATGGTGAGTATGCTGAATGAACAAGTTGGGTTAGTAACAGATATAAACGCCCTTAATCAGGGGATTATTCCACTTCAGTCTCTCCTGCTTTTAATCATGTTTTTAATGAAAATATTATCACATAAAAAAATTACATTTATTTCAGCATTTAATTTTTTATTAGTTATTAATATCTTGATAAATTATTAAATATTAATTGTTCCTTATACTTTATAAATTTTAAACATGTTTTTTGAGAATCAACAACTAATAATATTAATTATTTCATCAATATATTAAAAAAAAAGAAAAATTAAAGTAGTTGCTCCGATCACTTAACTTTCTTTAAAATTTTTCTTTTTAAATTTTTTTTAATAGTTTTGGGCCTGGACTAATGATGTTATGAGAAATTTTGAATCTTAAAGTATTAGATGCATTGAGATTTATAAGCCATCAGGCCTAAAATTAAGTTTTTCAGGTAATGGGGCCTAAACTGTAACCCAAATGAATCACCTGAGATCAAACTGCTGATTATTATTATTTTATTTAATTTGATTCTGTTCAGGACCTTGCCCTTAATTAAACCGATTAGTTTCGGTTTGTAAAACACTGATTAATCGGCTCGATAAATCAAACTCCTAAAAACTGGCCGAAGCAACCGATAAGCACTCATATTCGTCATCGATGACGTTGGTTTGGACCAAATTCCTAATAAACCCCGATTCTCTTTCCTAGACAGTGGTCATATAAATTTTTTTCAATAATAAATTAAAAAAAGCACTACTACAATTAATGTTTAGACCATTAGATTCGAGTTAACGTTAGCTACAAATGACTCTCCGTTCAATATTACAATGTATGGACCATCCGTGGCCTTAGTTTTTATTTTGAATGAATTAAGAATATTTTTATGAAGTTTAATCTATTTGAATTAAACTATAATTTTAATATCTTGAGTAAGGAATTATAATATTATAATTTTAAAAATTAAATTATAATTTTTATATTTAATAATATAATTCACTTTTTATCTACTAATATTTTATGAGTTCACCTGTCACTTTAATTTAAGTGGCACGAAATCTTCATATTTAATTATTCAATTGAAATCTAGGTAGGCCCCTTTGCTTACACTTATGAGTTAGGACAATTCTTTCCATTTTTATGCGGATCTTAAACTTCTTTTGTAACCAAAAAAATATATGTTTCACAAAATAATATATAATTAAAATACAATAATTGTTTTAGTATTATTAGAAAATATTGTTAGGAATGGAAATTATAAATTTTATTTTGGTAAATCAGTGGAAATTATAAATTTTATTTAGGTTATTATATATCCACTTTAATTATACGAAGCCTAGTTAGTTACAATAATTCTAAATAATTGCTACTACTTATTTGTGTACCATATAAAACCTTTTTGAGATGAATATCAAATTCAGTCAAGTGTGGAGAACTTGAGAAAACACACATGTCAGGATAGCCATATCATATAATTTTAAAGAAACCTTTTTTTTTAATAATGTCTAAAATTTAGTGTAGAAAGATGGATGATAGATTCAGTACAAGTAAACCGATTTGCGGAAATTCCACAATTTTATAACATTATTTGAGTTATGACTATTGAAAAAAAAATCATTTTATTTCTCTAAAATGCTGAATCAAATCAATTTTAATATATATATATATATATATATATAAAGTATAAATTTATCTCTGTGTGTGTGTGTGTGTGTGAATTGTCTAATGTGAAGAGGTAACTTCTGTTTGGATTACGGTGACAATTGACGGAGCCAAAGGGGGTGAATGACATAGCAGATGATCTCATAGATTACAGGCTGAAACAAGAATAGTAAAGGATGGCTCAGTTCTGGATTTTCTGAGGGATTGACTGAGAGGGTGATGCTTATCCAATTCCAGAGCAAGGTGTCCCTACCAATGATTTGCGCGAGAAAGAAAGGGCCAGACATGCTCTCGTTGGCGTTCCAAGTTACGCCAAATGATGCCCGGTCGCCCCTCCATTCACTGTTTCCCAAATCCCACCCACTCAGGGAGGGTCAATCAACTATCTCGCTTTTTTTTTTCTTCCATTTCCAAAATAATATCTACGAATATTAAAAAAAAAGTAAATATAAATACTATTTAAATTTTTAATTTGTTTCAAAACTCTAACATAATATTGCACAAACTTATAAGAAATAAACATTACAAAAATTAATTCAAAATTACGTATATAAAAAAAATTATGTATTATTTTATTAGAATATGTTTCTATTATTAAAATATCAAAATTAAGAAACTTTTTATATTTATACATAGTTTCATAATAAAATTTTATATAAATTTACACATATATTTAGGTGTTATACATGAAATATATCATTCTTTTTTCAAGAATTATTTTTATAATATATATTATTTTTTTAATAATATCCATCAGCCAACAAGGAGAAAAACTAATAGTTATAAAGACAAGTAGGGGTATCAGTGAGTTAAGTTGGATTGAGTTTGGGGTGCTTTTGCATCCAACCTACTCATTAAAGTAATGGGTTGGGTTGGGTTGGGTTGAAATATTTTTTTTTTAAAATTCGAACCAATCTGCACATGAGTGAGTTACGTTGAATTAAGCCGTGCGTCTGACATACACTTTAAAAATAATTTAATCTACTAAAATAATGTCAAAACAATATAAAATCAAAAATTCATTACATATCATAATAAATAACTTAATAAATTTCAACAAAATATGACATAAAAAATTTCAAATAAACTAAAAGTCAAATATAATAAGTTGTAAATCATAAGCATAATATAACAAGTCTTAATCTTAAACATAAAAAATACTAACAAAGTTTCAAAAGTCAAATATAATAAGTTAAATAAGATTAAGAGATGAGAAGAAAAAAATAAATATTAAGTTTAGTATGTTGAATATTTAAAAGTAACATAATTTTTTATTAAAAAAAGATGAGTTGAATTGGGTTGGGTTAAGTGGATTAAAATTTTTTTAACTTATAACTTAACATGTTATTATCAGATTAAGAATTTTTAAATTCAACCTAACTCGTAAACATAATCCAACTCATCAATTTTAAATTAGGTTAAGTCAAAATTTACGAGTTTACAAATTAATCCAATCAAATTAATACCCTAAAGACAAGTAAGTGTTAAGCGCTCCCTAGAAAAAAGTTTCGTGATTGTGTTCTAGAGTTTCAGATTTGGGGATCATAATAACATAATGGTTTTATGTGGAAGTTGAAGTCAACAGGAAAACGTCTAGCTAGGTATACAAGTTAAAGGGAATTCTGAATGGAAACTGCCGTGAAACTGTTTAAGCCTTTAAGATAATATATACCAATTTAAAGTTTCAATGAGGAAATTTTGGATCGTCAAAGTAGCATTTTACGCTTTTTACCTCTTCAAGCTCTGGAAATTGCAACTCAGATTTTGTTCAACGAAAACCAATTAAAAAGACAAATTAAGCCAATAGGATCAGATAACTTAAACTAAAAAAAAAATCAACGTCATTCTCGCAATGTGAGGGCAATAATAAAACTCCAGACAATTCTATTCATCTTATTGAATATTCATCTATCCAGACAATTCTGTTTAAAACTCCAATAGGGGAGCTAAGGTAGTATATATACTAAAGATTATATTTCAAAAAAAAATTCATAATTCATAACCAAATGATATCGTTTCTCTCTTAACTTTTCTTTCTGCTGTCGGTAACCAAAAAAAAAAAAAGTTGCGTCGGTGCCTTTTTTTTAATTGGCCATCGGTGACTCATATAATTCTCATACATCACAATGATGTGAATATTTTTTTTTTTTTGTTTGTAATTCTTGATAGCTATCTAAAGATTTCATCTTTCTAAGCAGCTTCAAATATATATAATAAATATATTGTTCATTCCGTTTAGACAGATTGCTTGCGTTCAGCTACCAACCGACCACAGTGCTGTACACAGCTCTAGCTAGTTAAGCAGCCAGCTTGGAGGACCATACATGTTGCCGTTCATTCCTTTACTTTCTTATAAACCAACGCATGCACGCATCTTTTTTGTTTGATATGCACGCATCAGCAAAGTTGAAACTCAATAATATCTACCTGTGGGCTTTAAATTATGGGATATTAATGCATGGTTGTTTCCCTGGGTTTGATCCCAAAATTTCTTATGATTACGAATGACACTTACATTATCAAGGAAAACAAGAGCGTGATACAGAATACAACTCTCTTCTTCAATGTTACAAAAGATCCACTAATTATTTCACCCAAAAAAAAGATCCACTTTAAAGAAAGCGTTGTTCTTGTAATGTTTTCTTATACAAGCTATGCTTATAATTAAACTAGTAATTAATCAAATTAGTTAACCCATTTTGAATCATTAAGGATTGATCATTTACTTCGTCAGTGCAAGATTTAACCCGTTAATGCACGTGACACTGACACATGGCACCCAATGAAGCATCCTAGCTTGTCGTGGAGGAAAAAAGATTACGCAAGTGATTAAGCTAGCCCACAAGTGAAGGTAATTAAAGGGAAGGGGTGACCCAAATATCCCAAGTCCAAGATTCCATCGGCATATGTATGTTCACACTCACTTGCCTGGCTTGGCTAGTTCCGAAGATGCTGCTTCCTCCCCCTTTCACACACACACACACACGACACCCCCACCTCATCAGTATCTGGGTCCGACGCGGCTTATATGGCTAAAATCATATACATATTTGGTCAACAAAGCCTACCTCTTCAGCTGCCATGCACATACGAAGGACCAGATCTAGCTGCCACATGTGGAGAATTAATCCAATTGTAAATTCAGAACCAGAAGTCAAATGCCCATCACCCACTCACTTTCGCCCCTATAAATACCAGAACCTCCCCGCCTCCCAAATCTCTCTCATTCCATTTTTACAAACTTCAACATAAAATTTGCATACATAAGCAGAGATCTTCTTCGCATATATCGAAGAGTTAAAGAAATTGAGCTACCTAGCTAGCTGCTGAGAGATATATACTCAGCTCATTCATATCTATAAAGATGGGAAACTGTTGCAGGACGGCGTCGACGGTGGAGTGGGCTGGCGACGACTGGGGTTCTTTGACGTCTAAGAATAAAAAGAGGATGAACTCAAGCAAGGTGTTTGATGAATTGGGTCATGAGTTGACCTTGGGGAACGCAGAGAAGGAGAGGCTCTTAGGTGCGCTGAGAGCTTCTTCTGATTCCAATGGGAAGGTGAAGATAAAGATTTCCAAGATGGAGCTGGCGGAGTTGTTGGGAGGGATAGAGCAGCAGCAGCAGTGTATCAGGAAGCAGGCAGGACGAGTTTCTGCAGAACAAGTTTTAGTACGCCTGATAAACGCCGGGGATCATGTGAGCGAGCATCACGATGCTCATCACAGGCCATGGAGGCCGGTGCTACAGAGCATTCCTGAGGTTAATTAATTGATAAGATTGATCGAGGGTGTTGTGGAGTAGTGTAGAGGCTCGTTGAGATAGGTTTTGTGTTTGAACTTGTACAAAATCAAACCAAGAAACCCAGCATTTTTTCATTTGTTTCCAGGTTTTCAACTTGTATTTTCTTGTAAGATAGAGCCTGGGAATTTGTAATTTGTATATTAATTCTGCCAGTGAAGCCTGAAACGAAGCGAATTTTCTTGTGCAAAACCAGATCGAAAATATATAGAAGTTAATTACCCTTAATTATATGTTACGCGGACGAACGTATATATGAATATTGGATTCAATTTGGCATCTATATATATACCATTTATTACTTAGTCCAAATTAACCAGATCTCCAGAGAAAAAGAAGAGACCAAATCAAAGAAGTTTCGTGTTACTATATATATCATTATTCATGAAACATAACGCGCGCGAACAAACCTTTCCGGTTTCCACAGAAGCTATTCTCCTATTGTTCTTACCATTATTTTATATGTGGATTAATATGGCGTGCTTCTTATTTATTCATTTGCTGGTTTCCACTTGGACGGTGGATAATTGTCCTTTTGCTTTTGTTTCTTCTTCTTTTCCAATACTACTTTCGGCGTGATAAACTACTTGAATGTTCATGTAAAATTAAGATAAAACTTCTTAGCATTCCAAACTAATTGGGAGACCCTGCATATATATTTTAAAACTGAGATCAGGAAAAGCCGAGCCACTTGAATTGGGACTAATTGGGAGATGTTTTTGTTTTTGATTTAATGCAATTTTTTACATAGCGATAATACGGTTCAAGAACTAATATATATATATATATTTTAATGGATAACGAAGATCATAAAGATAAGTTAGTCTCGTATGGGTGCTAGTTGCATATCTGAAACCGCAGAAAAAGCAAGTAAATCAAGGTCCACCCAGAAGATTACTTCCAAGAAATATTTTCTCCCTTATTAGCAGGGGGGATCTCAAAATTAAAAATAAGTAAACTTAAATTTACACCCTCTTCTAAAATGTTACTCTTACGCATTATTCTAAACAGATCACGGCTCCCCACCTTTGGCGGCTTGTCATTTCTTTTTAAATAGAAGAAAACCCTTTCAAGAATGAATTTAGATAACGGTCAAAGATGAGGGACTCTGTTTAAATAGGGGCAAAACCCTTTCAACCATGGATGGGATTTTAATGAAAATAAACCGCCGACACTGACTGAAACAACGGCCCCTCCAAGTACCTATCTATATCTTTACTACTTCTTAACGTAGTGACCAGACATGACATAATTAATTTTATGATTAACTAAATATTAATATAAATATAAACATCCACTCGTAAATCTGTTTGGATTAGAGATTAATTAAAGCTGAGTTAAACACTTTAAACTTGAACGTAGTGTGATTTTATGTTTATCAAATAATCAAATTTGAGCTCAACGTAAACTTTAATTAATTAATTTTATTGTGCTTTCCACTCTAATTTATGTAATTAAGCACATTACACCTTAATTTAACATATCAATTGCAATATCCCCCTTTATATTAAAATCAAGGATTATATATTTAACAAAAAAATATTATAAATAGTTAAAAAAAATACCCTCGTCACCACCTGTGTACATAATATGTATAATATTGGTGTTTGTTATGTGGACTTTGGTTGCAGACTTACAGCCATAAACTTAATTTCAAGAGAGAAAACGGGTTGGCAACTCATTTTCCGATCCCCTAGCCTTCCATGGCGGTGGAGTTAGGCTCAACCAGTGATTGGGTTGCAAGAGAAGCTTGCGGAGGAGTGGAACTTGGCGAAGTGTCTGTGGGGGCTAGCTATTGGAAGTTATGCAAAGGTTGGATTGGAGAAGCTCTGCTTTGGAAGAGATGACACAGGTGGAAGAAGAAGAAAGGAGATGGATATTTTTGACCATTCATTGATAATTTTTTTGTTAAATAATACTTAATTTTAATAAAAAGGGAAATATGACAATTGATATGTTAAATTATGATACAATTGCTCAATTACATAAATTAAGGAAGAAATTTTTATGTAAGCATGTGTTTATATAAATGCTCAAATTATAATTTGATATGTTTGCATTTATGATTTTTAAAAAGAAGTACATTTAAAACATGACACACAAAATTTTATATATGTCAAATTATTATTTGAATATATGTTTAGACATATTTTTACTTCAGTATTTTTCAAATCAAAATAGAATTGTACAATAAGATTAATAAATCAAAATGACAAAATGCATTTGACCCATTTTTATTCCTTTGAAAAAATCATTTGTGAACTTAATTAGAGCTGCAATTATTATTTGAAACTTGACTTTGTATTGTGACAACTCTACTATCAGATATGACGATCATATCATTTGATGAAGTCATATTGGATTACACTATATAATGGATCTCATTATCTAATTAGAATATTAAAGTATATGTATAGGAAAATGTATTTGTGCAAGTTTAAGCTTTGCCATCTTCAACCTTTGGTTGTCTGTGATGACAAATTATTGTGTATGCATAAAGTCAAATCAAAAGACAACATGTGATTTATAAATTGAAATCGTTTAAAATTAAAATAAACGCCAGCCTTATTTTTTAATCATTATATTTGTTATGTGATATATCTTTCATATATCTTAATTTCTTCATTTTAGTTTCTCAAATCTATAGCAATATCAAATCCCATACTCACGTATCTGGTTGAAATTTGTAATGGTGAGGGGAATGGTAAGTTAAATGAAAGGGAAAGCAGTGTAAGTGGAATTTGAATTCGAGATTGATCAAATAGTTTTTGAAAAGATTTAGTGTTACGTGAACTAAGACTCGTGGATAATAATATATTTTAGATAAATGATCGCACAATTATGGATGGAGCTAGTCTTATATTGAATGGAAAAAATACAATTTTACTTTTTTAAAGGGGTGAAATATAAAATTATATGAAAATTTGTTTAAAAATTAAAAAAAATGGTTTTGAGGGTTGGGATCGTGGCCCTACATTAGTCCCCTTCCCTATGCCCAAAAAGTTGATATTACATGTAATTAAATGATGAAATGAATAAATTAAAAAATAAAGAGTAAAATGAACACATTATAGGAAAAATAACAGTTAATTTTGAAAAATACAAATATTTCTTCTCAAATACATTAGTAAGGTCATTAACTTTGTGTAAGGCATAAAGCATATAGTAAAATCGATTTAAATTTAGTAAATATTATTAATGATGTTTTAAGTAGCTAAATTATAATAATGATATCAAGATAAGTAGATTTAATACTAATTCAATTTAAATTAATAAATACTATTAATGATGTTTTAAATAGTTAAATTATATTTATAATTCTAAGATAATTACATTAAACATTAATTTAATTTAAATAAAATTACTTTCTTTGTTCTTTTCTATCCGTCCATTTAGATAAAAAAAATTATTTTATTTTATCTATCATTTTAAAAAATTAATGAAGTATTAATTACTTTTTTAACTTTATTCTTGACACGAATGAAGTGAGAAAAAATTAGTAAAATGAACAATTATATTTTAAGTATTTCAATAAAAGAATAATTTAATAAAATTTAATTTAATTTTTTTATAAATAATATTATTTAATAATATTTTTAATTCTTATATAAGTACCTTAAATAATAAATAAAAATGAATAAAGGGAATACTATTCTCAAATCCCACTCCTCTTCCTCTCATAATTTTAATATAAGCATATAAAATACTAATACAATCTAAATAGAACTATTATTTTTTTATCCCACTCCCTCAAAATTATTATTTTGATTTTAAAATGAGTATACTGAATAGTAATATAATTTAAATAAAATTATTATTTTTAGTATTGAGCTTTTTTAATAATAAATAAAATTTAAAATTATTTTAAATTATTTTCTGAATAACTTAAAATGTATATTAGCCCACGTATCGCGACGAAATAATAACTAGCTAGTATGTCATAATAGCTTTTTTAATTAATTAATGATAATATTAATGGAAAAATGTAACGCATACTTTCCACTTTGGATCCTTTGCAACTACACTCTCTGTTAAAAATTTATTAGCTTAAATTCTATGAACAATCTTGGTCAATAATTGTCTACAAGAGAATATTGAGATTTTCTTTTTGCAGTACACCAACTGTGGTCCTTCGATGTAGAAATCTGCAATTATCAGAACTTATGCTATCTATACACTACATTATGCTTTACCTGAATTATACGTATTCCATATTTTTAAATTCAACTTGTTCCTTCCATCTTTTGAACACGTAAGACTTTATTTTATAGATTATTGAATTGAAGATAATCAAGATTCTTCTTTGGTATCTTATTTCAAGTGAAGCATGGGGTGCATAACCCTTTTTCCTATTTTGCATCTCAACACATCATGGAAAAAGAAAAAAGAGAAAGGAGTTTACTAAAACTTTCTCTTGATAATCTTTCTAATACTTAATAAAATAAATATTAAATAAAAAAGTAAAATATTTAATATTTTAAAAACATAAAAAGCATTCAAAACTTACTTTATTTTTATATAAATATTTTAATAAATTATCAAATATTTATTAATTTTTAGTTATATTAATAAATTTTTAATAACTAATCAATTATATTAGGAGTAATGAAAAATATGATTAATACTGTAGCAACTAAAAATAAAGGACAAAGCTTAAGAAATAAATAAATACAAATGCATAATTAATGCTAATCAAAAGTTTCTTTAATGCACATAGTGCTTCGCAACTTTTGTATTTATACACAATTATTATACAAGTAACAAGAGAGGAGCTCATTTGAGTTTTACAGGGACATATTTAAGTAAAGAGTAAAGTTAAATCTTTGTGAACAATCAGCTAAATAAATTTTCTAATACATAATGAAAGTAGTATTAAAAGAAAAAGCCATAAACATTCAATATAATATTGAAAACTTAAAAAGCACAAAAAAAACTCTTTTTATTTAATAACTGAAAATATTATGAGACTGATTATTTAGGATGATTTAAAATTTTTCTTAAGTAAATTTTTTTATGTGATGGAATGATCACCTATATAAGTACATGTACTAGTTTAAACATAAAAGTTGTTACACTTTTTTTTTTTTGTCTTTGTTGTCACTATTTTGTTGAGAATATTAGTTATTCAAAAAGCAATTTTTACAAATTTTTTTTAAACTATACCAAAAAAAGAGCAATTTTTTTTAAAAAAATATACACAATACCAAATTAAAATACTATTATTGTTTGATTCCAAATTAGCTCGTAGGTACATCCGGGTTCAGACCGCCATCCTAACACCTCAGTTGTTAAATGTTTATTGGCCACAAAAAAGGTCAGCTCGTAAGTCCGTTGGAGAATGTTATTTATTTATTTTTATACTTGAGAGAATGTTATTTTTTTACGCTTTCTCACGTAATTTCACACTTTCCCGTGCACTTAAAAGAAAACATTTTTCCTTTTCTTATTTGCACAAAAAAAAATTTAAGGTATTTATCAAAAAATTAAAATAATATATATTATTTTTTATTAAAAAATAAAATAATATTTATTATTGTTCATTAAATTATCTTAGTTTTTTAAAAATATAAGACATTAAATATTTATATTTTTACTTAATAAATTTTATTTTTATTTTTTAATATTTAATCTAAAAACGCATGTTAACAAAACTCAGAATCTAAAACAAATACATTCAAAGTAAGAACTAAGAAGATGCATACATGTGAGGTGATACTCCTAATTATAAGGATGGTGAGGTGACCTTCTATTGTCGGAGTGTTAAGTTGTTATATTGCCCTATTTGTTTTCCTCAATTTTTAAGTTCACAACGCCCCTTTGATAAAAGCAACAATTTATTGCTAAGTAAGGAAGTGCATAAAAAAAAAAACGTACTTTCAAATTAGAAAACGCTACTTTGTCATAAAAAATGCAAAACAAACAAACTCTGACAATAACTCATCATTAAAAGTTGATGAATTTTGTTTATGAATAGTTGAGGTTGAATCGGTTTTCTAAACTGGGTTTAGACAAATCCATTCCCACAGAATTTTCTATGGTAACAGTTATGATGATACATTAATAATTCTTCTAAAATTATATAAAATATTTTTTAAAAAAGACTAAATAAAATGTAATATTGACCAAAAAGTAATTTAAATTGAAGAGAGCAATTGAAGTTTGAAACTCTTACCATATTATTTTTTGCACCTTTTTTTTTTCACCTTGCTTGTGCAGAAAGTGTTACTTATTATGAAAGACTTGGTTATGAATAAGGTGAATTTAGTTATTTGAAAAACCATACCCAAAAGGATAAGAATTTATCCGTATAAAAAAAAAGAACAAGAATTTATCCATAAAAATTGGAATTGAATACAGAATACACGAGGATAAAAGGATTGGTGGAAGTAATGCTTGGAATTCCAAATCAAAATAAATAAAAGCAACAGCCACTAACTGACCACATTAATGACCCGATCTACCAACTGCTACATGACCCAGCTTGCGCCAAAACGGAAGATGGAAATGACACTGCCAATGACACGAAGTCGCACGTACTTGGCTGCCACACGTGCGCTAAGAGGCCCTTCAATCCAAGCTTTTTATTGAAATTTTTTTTCTAATAGACTTATAATATGTTTGTTTGTCACTTTTTACAGTGAACAAATCCGCGCAAAATAGGAAAACAAACTGGTTAATGTACACAATTTATACATTATTAAATAAACATTGATAACATATTAAATTATTATTTATTTAATGATGATATATAAACTTTTTTATTAATTTATTCTAATAATTTGTGTCAGAATAATTTTATATCTTTTAAATCAATTATTTTAATAATTATTTTAATTATTAAATAAAAATATTAGTAGCTTATATTTTTTATTTAATAATTTTTTAATAAATATTAAAAAATTATTTAAAATGATATAAAAATACTCTTTCAATAAATTCTATTAAGTTTACACGTGAATGCGTTTCTTTGACGCGTGGGCGGGAAGTGGTGCAGAAGCAAAAGGGAAAGGCGGTGAATGGGAGAAAAGGCATTTGATGGCGTAAATGCGGTAGCGCAGCTCTATCTGCGTTCATTGCTAATGGTGGGGTCTACTCTCTCTCGCTCTCTCTCTGGGTCTCAATAGACAGCTATTACTGAGCCTGCCACAGTCCCCACTCTTTTCATTCTCATTCATGGCTTCTCTATGCTCTTCCCCTTCTTTTCTTGATTCTCTCCTCGCACACCCATTATCAACCCTTCTTCCAACTCCAGTACTATTCCCCTTCTCATTGTCTCCTTGAATGCTTCCCCTTTCTGCCTGTGCTAGAGACGAGGGCATGAAGCCAAACGTCTTACTTCGCCTCACTCTCGGCTACTTCATTCTTGCGCAGCTGTTCCTGCTGCCTATATGTAAGTGCTCAGCGCTTGATTGCTGAAATTTTTTTGCTGGGTTTTGCTCATTTTCGTTTGATCTGTGAGATTGCTATGTTCTTGTACTGCTTTACTTTGGCCGAAACTCCAGTGGGTGTGATGAGTTTGAAGTTGGGTAATTTGTTTTGGGGAACAGTATTAGTGTTTTGAACTTTGAGAATGGCTTTGTGTGTTTAAAGCTCGTTGCTTGTTGATTAAATTTCATTTATTTTGAGTTTCCTGAACTCCTCTCTCTTGCATTATCGGAACCATTTTTCTTTTCGCTTATTCTCTTGATTCGTCTTTTTCTACTGCTAATTTCTGATGTTCAATATGATGAGGTGTGATAGTGCCAGCAGTAGGCAGAGTTAGGGTTTTTGGAATTGCTGTTACTTTTACTTTTAGAGCAAAATTTGTGCAAAAAAAAAAAAAACTTTACCATACAGACATGTCAGGTGAACGAGCTTATTCTTGAATTTTGGTTTCGAGTTAGCTGCTGTTACTGATGGCTAAGCTGACGATATAATTATTTTGCACAATTACTTTAAAATGCTGGACATCATGATATAGGTTTTAAAAAGATGTTTCTGTTTTGGACTAGTTATTCGGATATGCATCATTCTGGTTGGGAGTACTTAAAGGAAGTTGTACTTTCAGTACTGAACTTGTGGAGTTATTGGTCTTTGATCATATTAACAAGGGAGCTTCTTCCGTTCATCTTTCAGAATACTGGTTAAATGAAATTAATTAGTGGAATAGCCCATGAGTTTGGGAGATTCAGTATTACATTGCCTGACACCCAGCTCCTCCCCACAAAACTTTGAAGTGCAATAAACTATTACTTTTGCCTGACACCCAGCTCCTCCCTCCACTTCTTTGTCATTATTGTACTCTGCTTCAGTGCAATAAACTATTACTTTTGCATTTGGTCTGGAAGATCACAGATATGTGTTTAGAATTGTCAATTATATTCAAAGATTGTCATTTCTACTGTTTATATCATCCACTGACCAAACAGAATCTCATTTCTTGCCATTGAAAAAATTTGACTGGGTTGGCACTGTAATGCCACATGGACAAGCTTTTATTGGTGAGCATTAATTAAAATTGAGTTCGAGACATGTTTCCATGCTTAAGTGGCTTCTATTAGCAATGGCATTTGAAATTAAGCTACTTGTGTTTATCATTGACTTTAGACTATAAGCTATGTTCTGACATCATCTTGCTTGCAAAGTCAAGCATTTGATCTGTGGCTGCTATTATTTCATAAATTTTAACACAAAAGAATATCTAGAGATGTATGGTTTTCTGATTAAGCAATGAATACAATTTTTTGTATTTAATTTCTTGCTTTGCCAACTCATCCTCAGTGAGTAGACAAGAGGGAGAAAGAGACACACACAGAGGCAAAGATTCTCTCTTATTGTTGTGTTTTGGTACAGGTTCCCATGAGTCCCCTAGCAGTAGATCGGATCATCTTCGAGGTCCTGTACTAATGGATAACCATGTGGATTCCATGTTCCCCAAACTCTCGCCCCTTGCTGCTCCGCAACCCTTTCTTCCTCTTCTTGCACCTTCACCACTAGCTCCATTCACCAATACATCTATCCCAAAGTTATCAGGTTCTTTTCTAAATAATTGCCATGGTTCTTTTAGATTTTCAAAGGCTTGAATGTGGATGTCTATTGCATTTTGTGTTTGATGATTTCTCTCTCTCTTGCTGTCCTTGTCTGTGTATCTTGCAGGACTCTGCACTTTGAACTTCACTGCTGCTGAAAGTTTGATGAGTACGACAGCAATTGATTGTTGGGAAGTTTTTGCACCATTGCTAGCTAATGTAATATGTTGTCCCCAGTTGGATGCTACTCTCACAATTCTCATTGGTCAATCCAGTAAATATACTGATGTACTTGCTTTAAATGGGACCGTTGCCAAACATTGCCTTTCAGACGTGGAGCAGATTTTGATGGGCCAGGGTGCTAGTGATAGTTTGAAGCAGATATGTTCAATTCATTCTTCAAATCTCACTGAGGCATCTTGCCCGGTCAAAGATGTGAATGAGGTTCATAACTTGGTGGATACTTTTAAGCTACTTACTGCCTGTGACAAAATTGATCCAGTCAAAGAATGCTGCTACCAGATTTGTCAGAATGCTATATTGGAAGCAGCTACAAGAATTGCATCAAAAGGTTCTGATATTTTGAGCATAGATGCACCACATGTTCTACCTGAGCACTCAACTCGGGTCAATGATTGTAAAAGTATTGTTCTCCGGTGGGTTGCTAGTAAGCTTGATCCTTCTCATGCCAAGAAAGTTCTTAGAGGACTATCTAATTGTAATGTTAACAAAGGTGAGTTTGAGTAAAATAGTATATTTTTCCTTCATGACGAAGATTGAATAAATTGTGTTGGGTTGGATTTTCCTTCATGATAGTCTTTTCTCTTTCTAGCTCTAAATGAAAAAGATATACTTGTCACTTGTGGCTTATCATTAAACATATGTGCATCGGTCATTGTATGATGATTCTAGTAGAGACTCTAGCAGGTCGCATTTGGTTTTTTTAGTCTATGTTATAAATTTTCTGATTTTTTTTCCTTGTAAATTGTGATGCCAATCCATCTGGCTTCCTTAATACTTTAATCCTTAACTTAGATCTTCTCTTTGTCTTGTGCGCCAGTTTGCCCACTTGTTTTCCCTGACATGAAGCATGTTGCCAAGGGTTGTGGGGATGGGATAAGTAACAAGACAGCCTGCTGTGATGCCATGGAAAGCTATGTGTCTCACTTGCAAAAGCAGAGCTTCATTACGAACTTGCAAGCTTTGGATTGTGCAGAAACATTGGCAATGAAACTAAAAAGATCAACTATTACTGAAGATGTTTATAGTCTGTGTCACGTTAGCCTTAAGGATTTTTCCCTCCAAGGTTAGTTTTGGTTCTCTAATCTTGTGATATGCAACACTGCCAATAATATTTTATACCTGATGTTAATAATTCCTTTTTCATCCTGCTTGTTCAACTTGGTGTGGAAATCGACAATGTGGATGCTTCAGTCGGAAATCAAGGTAACATATGGATTATTTGTTGTGTCAATATAAATTATTTCCAAGGGTCAGATTTTTTTAAGGGGGAGGGACAGGAGGGAAGGGCAAAGTGGGTAGGGTATAAGTATATAATTGCTTTCAATTAAGGAAAATAAATCTTTTGAAATGCACTTTTTAACCTGACATGCTTCAGCTAAGTGATTGAAGTCCACTTTATTGTGTCTTGCATTTATTTTTCTGCTGAGATGTGACTTCCTGCATCTTCCCTGAACAGAGGCTGGTTGTCTATTACCTAGCTTGCCTTCAGATGCTACATTTGACAAGACTTCTGGGATTAGTTTCCTTTGTGATCTAAATGACAATATTCCAGCTCCCTGGCCCTCTACATCTCAAGCGGCAGCTTCATCATGCAATAAATGTATGTTTAGCCTGTTGAAAGTATACATAATTTTGAGTGGCAAACTGCGCTATATTTATTTATTTTGTGTTGCTATTCATAGACAGAGAAAGAGACAAAGAAGAAAGGCCTATATATTTTTGGATGAGTTCTATTTGATTTCATAAGTTTTAATTTTAATTCATTTTTATGTTAAATGTTCTATTTCTTTAGTGAACTTATGATAATTGTATTTCATTGGAACTACAGCTGTCAACATTCCTGCTCTTCCTGCAGCAGCATCCAGTCAAAGTTGTAAGAGCACCTTTTCAATTTATGCTGTTCATTCAATAATCTATGAAGTCCTTAAACATTGTTTAATTTATAACAATGCTTGTCAAAGAGATCTGGGTGTTTAAAATGGTCTCTTATGATCACTATATATATACCTTAAAAGAAAACATAAAGTAGATGGAAACTGTAAATTGACTTGATTGCTTAATAAGACTGGATCTTTGCATAGAATGAGCTCAGCATCTCTATTGATTCAGGCTCAGTTTTTCTCCGCCTGACTAAAACTATCTATATTTATGTTCTGCAGGCCTCTACAGTCATGACATACTGTTTTTCCTGCTCGTTGCTCTATCTTTTCTCCTTATGATGCTCATGTAATTATGGGTGCTTCCTTGTTAAATGCAGCCTTAGTAGTCCTTCAACGAGAAGGATTTTTGGACGGGTGTTATGCCAAAGGTTGTTTATCATCCATATCTGACCCGTTTTAGTAATAGAAAATTAGTTTGAGAAAGAGAATCCGAATTGGAGGTGAAGTCCAATCTGTTTCTGGTCTTATTGATTCTTGATTCTTGTTTGCTTGTGTAATAAAATTTTTGTATAGGAAATTTAGAAAGCATAGGTTATACAGAAACTTTTCGAGATTGCCTTGTAAACGTGGATTGCAGTTGACCAAGTTTTTGTAATCACCTGTTTTTTAAGTATTGCAGGCATTTGATTCTGTACTAAGTGGCGAGTGTTTAATGGATTTTCTTGGACTGGTAAAACTTGAAAGCAAAACAAGATGATTTTATGCACAAGATAATTTGATGGTACTCGATACATATATCTAAATATATATATATGTAAGAAACCAAATTAACCAAAATTTTCAATAGAAAGAAAATAATTAAACTAATCAATGCTATCGCTGTGTTCTACAATGACCTTTGCATAACTTTGAGGAGACTCTCCAGTGTCCTGATGAGAACAGTGCATCTCGTCGCTGAGGATCCTTTTCGGAACATGCTTGGTAATTTATTACAGTCAAAAGCCAGTTCCTTAATTTTCTTTTGCAGCTGAGCGCCCTCTAAACTATGCTGGGCTTCTCTTTTGCTTTTTCCAGCCGCAGCTAGGTTTCAGAAACAAGAGTTATACTGGTCGTTGATGGATGAACCAAAAAAAATACTGGTTGTTAATGTGGCAATCCACTTGTCTTGGTGAAAGGGGAGGGTAGATTAAATCGCTGTGCGAGAAGAAATCTTTCCATCTCATCACGTACATGGACGTGAAGAATGACAATAGCAAAAATGATTTTACTTGCTCTCCTTTGATAAAGATCAGTGGTTCTCTTGAGAACAAAGCTATACTGGTCATTAACCCTATAGGCGAAGACTATAGCCTGTTGAAACTCTTGTAACACGACCATTGCACATGAATCATTAATTTTTGTGCTCTCCCATCATTTATTTGGCTTCACGAATTCATGTGCCTCAGAAAATAGATGTGGAAGTGACACCCATCAAGTTGAACTGCAATCCATGTAGGTGGCATCAACTTGGTGTCAAATTCAAATGACCTCAAAACCACCAAGCTCCTTCGAAAGAATTGTCTGCTCCTTCCAAAATTTTCTCTATTATGAATCATGCCTCTCAACAAAATATTGTTTTAGTGTCAACTAAGAGATGGAATTTTTTCTTTTAATTGACAATAATTTAATGGAAGAATAGGACGAGGACATGGATAAAGAATATAAGATTTGAATCCTAGAAGGGGTCGGAACATCGACTGAGCATCAGGTCATTGGATCAGGTGATTCTAAGCTACCCCAAGGTAAGACTACTACTCGTAGTAAATTAGAATCTCTCATTGGACCATTACCTCAACTACTAGCAAGTTTAATTTAAATTCTCTCCAACGCAAACGTGAAAAAACACGACTTCCAATGTGATACAGGTTTGCATTTTTTAAAAGGAAATAGAGACTTCCTGAAATTTAAAACAAATATTTTTGCCTACCGCAAACGTGCGATGGACATGTTCTTAAAGAGCATTTTTCAAAAAGAAACTTTAATTTCTTTTTCTCCAACACCGGTTTGCATTAGGGAAAATCTTATACAAACAGGTCACATATCAATACATTGTTAGTTGGATCGATTAACTCAATTCTTTTATAAAGAAGCATTTTACGTTGTTGGATTGATTAACTCAATTCTTCTACAAATATCACCACTTAAAGGAAAATGGGTGCATAGTTGATAGCAAGTGGAGGTGGCTTGAGCCGTCAAGAGACCACAAGGCATGGTATTTGAATCCCCCATTTTGGAAGGAAATGGAGATATTGTCTATTTGGAACCCAGTTGGTATAGGTAGAAGCACGTTTGAAGGGAAAATGGATGCCTTGAAAGTTGTGTTATTTTGTTTGGCAAATTAAAGACGGAATTGATTTTGAATTTTAAACGAGATTTTGATACTCAACTGGAGAAGCAATAAAATGTTGCTTCTACAGTGAGAAAAAATCCAGTTAGATGTGTATTGACAAAAACATCCTTATAATTTAATATTATATTATTATTTTTATCTAAAGTTAATACTCTTTTAATAATTATACATCTAAAAGTAATTTTTACTAATACTATCTAAACAATATTCATTCTTACTAACTCACTTTTTAAATAAAGATTTTAAAACATAAATCATTTTACTCAAATTTACTTTGAACTAAAATCAAGTTTACAAAATTAAATTCATCCAAAATCAAGTTTACAAAATCTAATTCAAATACATACATAGTAAATTTTGAAAAAATTAAAAAAAAATTGTAAAAGCCACTAGTTTAGCTGTATATGGATTCAACTTCTATCAGCTATTACTCAATTTAATAGAGTTCGCGGGCTGCTTTATATATTAGTAATATTATTTTCACATTAATTACATATTGTTTCATATTACTTTTTTTATATGAATTTATCCCTTATACAAGATTTAAAAACATATAAGTTTGTGCAAGAAATAGATTATTGTGCAGAGGTTAAAGATGTGTAAAATTACATCAAAATTTTTTAGTCACTTTCTCACTAGCTTTATATTTGTCTGCTGAAGAATTTTTTACCTGTAATGATATTTCTTACGAAAACTTGATTACGAAAACTTTAACGAATTGGAATGGTAGAAATTATCCCCTCGTTTGGTATAAAATTTGAAAATAAATATTTAATAAAAATAAGATTACTCTTTTCCGTAAAACTGTTTTACTTTTGATAAAATTTCTACAAAAAAATGTTTGGCGGTAACCATAATTTTCCATTTTTCACACATAGTGCAAAAGTCCACAGCCGTGAAGCAACTCCAATTATGTGAATGCCTACATGATTGAACCTATTACATAGTAGAAACACTCCAATTAGTACATCCTATTTTAGATACATTAGTAGCTATTACAGTTTGAACCTAATTACCTAAAACCTACACTCAAATTCACACACCTATATATGACCAAACCACATGAACCAAGTTATTTCCTCATCAATAAATTCCCGAAGTGAAGTGATTTTGATCATAGTGTGACTGTGTGAGGATAAGCATTGAGCTTGGAGCTGGGCATCCTAAATCAGCAGCATTTGCAGTTGTCCAAGTAACTCTGAGCTCTCTGCTTATACCTCTAGTCTTCGCGGTTCCTGTGCTCGTGATCCAACTTTACCAGCGACCACTGTTTCTGGTGCCTCTCAGAACTTGCACCATTCACAGCAGTCTCTGCCATTAATGGTGTTTAGCCTGTTTTGTCACGTAAGTTTTACATCCAGTTACAGAGTATGCTAGGAAAATTTCATATTTCTACGTGGCTTCAATGATATTTCTAACCAGTGTTATAAAATTCGATTTGTTCATCGACTCAGTCACAGTAATGCATCAATGGATCATTAGTTCAATTAACGAGTCATTGATGAAATTATATAAAATTAAATAATATATAAATATTAAAAAACTAAAACAAAAAATCATAAAAAAAATAACTGCATTTATTACAAAGCCATGTAATGCAGTTTGCAAATATTCAAAATAGCATTTCTAAGAAACCATAAACTGTTTTGATGCCATGTTTCGGCACATTTGAATTTTCAACATATTCATAGCATCTCAACACATGGTTTTCAATCTTAGGTTAAGATTCATCGGAAGACAATACCTGACTCCAATATTAGTGCGCAGCCTGCCGCTGCCGCTGCCGCTGCCACAGCATCGCTGGATGCTTGTTTAATTGCTATTCTAAATTATTGCAAGGCTTTGGTCAGTGAGCATGTGATATTCAGCCACCAATTCTAACAGTCAACGCATTTGGGCTAGTTGACTTCTTGTTGAGGATTACTTTCTCACAGGAGTGGCTGGCAAGCTTTTGTGGCATACTTAACGGGATGTTTGTTTTAGAGTTTTTGGAGGTGAATCACTTTTGGCTTTTAAAAATTGATTCTAATTATAGTCATGTAATGCTACTACTTTATCGGTATTCCATTGGGAGGTACTCCTTGGATTGATCGAGTTCGATCTTGGAGCTAATTAAAATAATTTAGGGAATCCGCAATTCTTTCTTAAATCCACAAAAAAAAAGCAGAAGTTTAAAAATACTTTCCTTCTAAAGAGGGATATTAATTGCATAATGTAATTTTTGGGATGTAGGGAATGTGGTCTGGAATGATCATAGGAGGCACTTCTATACAGACTCTCATTCTGGTGGTGCTTTTTGTGCCTTCTATTTTTCTTTTTGAAATTCTGAGTAAAATATATTTTATAGAGCAACTTAAAGGATATATAATAACAATTTCTGCCTCTCATATTCTATTTACTCTATTTTTAATTAGCTTAATTTTATTTTATAAGGTATTCTCGTTTGAAATATTGAGATTATTTCTTTTTATAAAATATTCTCTAACAAAATTTAAATATATGACATTCCAATAATACTCGTTCTATTAATACTAATACTTGCTTATCACTTTCTACTTATTAGTTCAGTGTGTATTTAAATTAACTTGAAAAAAAATATTTTAATAATTGATTATATTTATAATTAATTTTTTTTTAAATTAATTATGATAGAATCAATTTCAAGTTTGAATAAGTTAACAAAAAATCTATTTTAAGATAATATATTTTATTTGAGTTGTGTAAAAAAAATTACTATTATATAATAAATTACTAAAAAAGATATAAATGATTTATTTAGATTAAATGTGATAAAATTATACTAAATAACTTGATAAATTTGTACCTAACATCAAAATAATCAAAGTTAAATTATAATTATAATACTCAAATTTTAACTTAAAATTATAATCAATTTGTAATGTAATCAAAATAATCAAAATTATAATCTATTTTAAAAATTAATATCAAACATGTTATAAAAAAATTTAAAAAAAAAAACTTTTCTCCCTTTCCTTTAAATAAAAAAAAAAAACATTTCCGAACACCCTCTTACTTGATTCAACACGATCAAGGATAATTTTTTTTACTTGTTATTTAACATCGACAATGCTCACGTGGAAAAGACGGATGGAAGAGACGTTGTCCATCCCGATCGGTTCTACATTAATGCAATCTGCATTGACACGTTGAATGCGACATCTGCAATCATACGAACATGTATAATGAGTTGGTGGACTTTGCTGGCTCGATTTGGGCCAGATTTTAGACTAAAACTGCACATCCTTAATATTCTATATTACATGTCTGTAGTGAGTTTAAAATATTTACTATCTCTATAATGATTAATATATTTTTTTAAATAGTTACATTGTGTGAAATTTACTTCTATCAGTGTGTGTATATTTAATTTTATTTAATTTAACAACTTAGATATAAATTATAAGAAATTATATGATTTTATGATTAATTTTATTTATTGTGACTCTGACCTTTTTTTATAGATGAATTTGATCAATTTATATTTATATGACCATCAATTATAGTGATAAAAGATATTATTTTATGTAAGTTTTTTGAAAAAAAATATTAGTTTAAAGAGAAATGATGTAAATATAAATCTGTGTAATTTTAAGTCATAACAATTATTAATTTTGATTATTTTTTTATTAAAATAAAACAATTTACTAATTTTTATTTATTTATCATGACCAGTATATAACTATAATAATTATATATATTCAATCATTTAATTGACATAATAAATTTTTTATTTTATAATCTTTTAATTTAAATAAATATTATAAATTATTACTACTTAATAATAATTTTATTTATTTTTTATATTAAATTTATTGTGTATCACACAATATAAATTTAATTTTCTCTTAATTCGATATACATACTAGAGCGTTATATTAGTTAACACAACATAAATAATAAAATTTACTTTACTTTAATTAGGCAAAACCATCAATGTATCATAAAGAAAAAGAATAAATTTTTTTTTATCATCTAAAGATATAAGTATCATCATTTTAATCTTTTAAAATATTTTATTTTTAATTTAATTTTTAAATCTAAAAAGTGACACTAAAATTATCATTTGTATATGGACACAAACTAAATTAATAAAATTTTAATGATTGAAGGAATAAATTAATAATAATTTTATATAATTGATATATTAAATTAATAATATTTTTTAATTATTAAAATTAAATTAAAATTAATTTTTTTGAAGGCAGGACAGCATTACATCAAAAAATTTCTTAATATTTGGGGGCCCATGCTTAGAAAAAATTTAAAAAAAATAAAAAATTTTACATGTAAAATCCTAAGATTTAAAAAAAAAACAGAGGGGCCTTATCATAAAAGAAGTGTCATCCTTATTTAAAGCATTAAAATAATATTATTTTTAAAAATTATAAATTAAATTAATAATAAAATTTTTTAAAAGATTAAAATAATAATACTTATATTTTTAAAAAAATAAAAAAAATTACTTAAAAATAAAGAAGTATTTAAAAAATAAATTTATTTCTCATAATAAATAGTTTCACCTCCTGTGTAATAATGGCAACAGTCTCGTTGATTATCTATCCGGCTCCCTCATTTGCCCTTTTTTCTTTTCTACATTCGTTGTATAATGTGTGGGGCCGTGCTCGAGTGTGCTGACCACAGACCACTAAAGACAAAGAAACCTCAAATTTTACAAGGAGCCACTTTTGGAGGACACGATAACTCGAGTTCTAAACTTGTAATTAGCATCGTCACCACACGGACTAGCGGCGCAACATGGCGCGGGGTCCAAACCTTTCTAAAAAGTTTACATAAGCCTTTTTCCTGCCATTTTTTGTGCAGGGGTCACAACCACAAAGCTCCCGTGGAATAGGCTTTTGAAGTCAAATTGGGAGGCTCTGTTCTGTTTTTCCATGCTCTTTGATCAGTTTGCTGTTGTACTTCACCAGGATAGGAAGGGGGAAAAGGAAGAGAAAGCAAAGGAGGGGCAAATGATGAATGCACTGCTGGAATAGCCCATGCCAGGTAAAAAGCAACCTAGGGCATAACAAATGCCAGAAGATTAATTAATTAACCCAAGTCAGGTTGCCTTCCATATTGACTATTGATCACAAAGAAAAGGCAAAAGTGGATAAGAGATGGGTGGGGGTAGTAAGTAACAAGTAAATCACCGAGAAAAAAGGATTTGCGATTTCAATGATTGCGAGTAGGGTTCATTCATCTAGCAAGTTGCAAGGCTGCAATACTAACGGGCAAGCACGTCTTTTTCTTTTCTTTTCTTTTCTTTTTTTGTCAAAACGGGCAAGCATGTCTGACTGAACTTCCTTAGGAGATGGGTCCTTTTGATCATAGCTACCCTCAATCACCGTTCCTTTCTTCGGCAATCAAGAAGAGGTGGGCCTGTTCCCTCTTTTTTGGGTTACAAATTAGTACGAGTCTATGACTTACTAGGAAAAGATAAAACATAATTTTATACGATTGAATTAATTTATTTTATAATTAAAAAAATTTATAATTAAAATTTTATTAAATAAATTTTTTTAATAAAAATAATTTTTTAAAATTAATTTATTATCAAATATGTATTTAATAGAATTTAAACTTGAAATCATATAATTTTCATAGCGACGTGATATGAGCACCAAGAGGCTAACTCCTTGGAAAGACACAACCAGCTAATTCACCCACTTATAATGACAAAAGCATATTATGGAAGGCGTGACACACGTGTATCTTATCTAAGGAAGTTATGCACGGCAGATTAATTATGAACAATCCACTGTATGATATAGAACATAATTTAATTAATCTTCTTTAATTTAATACCAGTTATATTAATTGCTTAATACATGAACATGATTTAATGATGGAAATATAAGTAGTCTTTAAAAAAAATTTGATATCAATTGAACTATATAGTAAATTATGCAAATTTTATGCAAGTTGTTATATTTATGACAATCAAAATGGCTACATGCTTTTTGAGGTTAGCTCAAGTGATTGAAAGTACGAGATTTGAGTGAATTGTGATTGAACACTTGCACACGCACACGCACACGCACACGCACACAATCACTATCACTAAACGACAAAATCAGCCTCACTCCCCCATCGTACCGACACGTTCCTGTCCTTACACTGCACAGTGCTGACGTACACCTACACCTACGGGTGAAAATAATCCAAGTGGCTTGTCAGATTTTTTGCCGAACTTTTTTTTTATTAATCTTCACTTATTTATTACATAAGTTAATTTTAAATTTTTATAAAAATTTATTTAGTTAAATAAATTAAGTTTAAATTATTAAAAATATTTATTTATTTTAATAAATTAACCTATTTGTTTATTATATATATAATTAAAACTTATAATATTTATATTCTTTTTTATTATATATTAGTATAATTTATTAATTTTAAATATAATTTAATAATTTTAATTAAAAATATGTATTTTTTAAAAATTTAAAAATATAAATTCATTAATCTAATTTAAAACTTTTATATAATATAATTCTTTAAATAAATTTATAAATTATATTAGATTTTTGTATTTTTATAAAAAAGTCATATCAAATTTAAAAAAAATTATATTAAATAATAAGTTAAAATTAATTTTAATATTTTATATTATATATCACACTTATTTAAAAAAATTTAATTTTTTTTATTTTTAATCAAAATATTTTTATATATATTATTATAAAATTAATTTTTTTAATACTATTCCTATTAAAAAAAAATTAATAAATACCTCATTTAGAGTTTAAACCTAACTTTTTTATACCTCAGCGTACACCATACACCCCCACCCCCACCCCCACCCCACTTTCGTACACATTCACTCGCATTCACGTACAAGCAGGTTCATACGCGCCCATGGGCCAAGGGGTACAGTACAGGGCCTCCCATGGGCACAGAAATTATTTTTTGAGTAGTTATTTATTATTTAACTTCTCATATTCTTTTTTTTTAAAATTTTTGTTTTCATTTCCTACCAAACATTCAAAAGTATTCTTAGTGAACAAACGGTACGGTGATGACTTCATGCTGCATTGCTGTGCATCTCGAAATGCTGGACCGGAGACTACAGACTTTTCAGAATGGAGAGTAACTTTTAGGCAGTTATGTGCATATAAAGGCGTTGCATTCCACCGTCGACGACATGTGTGATAGAGGTGTAAATATGATTTAAAAAATTTTATACATATAAATTATTAAATAAAATATTTATATATATAAGCATGTGTTTATTGAAAAAAAAAATTACTCTAAGGCTATATTTGATAAGAGATTTGAGAGAAAAATAAAAAAAAATTTTTATTTAAAAGTTTTATAAAATAATAAAAATTAAATGAAGACTTTTAAGTAATAAATCTTTTAAAATATTCTAATATTAATTTTTATAAAAAATTTAAAATTTTTTTAATTTAAAATATTTTCAAAAATTTAAAACATCTTAATAATAAAAAAAAATTATTAATTAATTTTTTATTTTTTTAATTTTTTTATTTTTTTTAATTTTTTTTTTAATTTCTTTAAACTCCTAAACATATTCTAAAATATATGAATAGAAGAATTTAAAAAAAATAAAAAAAAGTTAATTTTTCAATTGTAAATTGTGTGCATTATAAAATATTTATAAAGTAAAGTATTAATTTAATATTTTAAAAAATAAAATATTAAATATCTTAAAAATATAAAAATCAATTAATACTTACTTTATTTAATTAAGATTCTTAAAAAAATTAGTTAAGAAGATATAAAATTATTCTTTAAAAAAATAAAAGAGAAAAAAAATAAAAAAATAAAAAATAAAAAAATAAATTATATTTTTTTTATTTAAATCTTTTAGAAGAATTTTAAAAATATTTATAAAAGTCAGAAAAATTAATAAATAAGTTAAAAAAAATTAATTTTGATTCATGTCAATATTAAATTTTATAAAACTTAAAAGTCTTCATTTTTTTTATATAAAACTTTTAAATAAAAAAATTTATAATAAACTTCTCTTATTTTAATTTTCCTCCTTGAGTAACCCTGTATTCAAACATTGGACGAGGAATATGTGGAGGACTTGGCAGCGGCACGCTCGTGTGTCACGCAATTTAAAGGCATCATTAGTAAAAAGTACCTTTACGAGTGAGGGAACTCTAAAAAGAAATGTGTCTCGTATAAATTTTATTTTATATGAAGTAATACAGTTTTTCTTTTTTTTTTTTTCCTTACAAAAAGGGCATGTTTTCAAATACTGAAATACAGCACTACATTAAAAAAATAATGTTTAAATATTTAAAACTTTATTATTATATTTGTATTTATACTCTTTTGCATGGGAATACTTTGCAGTACAGGTGTCATTAGTTACTTGATTTTTTTTAAATATCAATTTTTTATAAATTGTTAAATATTTGTATACGAATTTTTTATTATCATAATAAATAAATAAATAAATATTCAAAAAAATATAACCAGTTACTTAAAAAAAATTATACCAAAGCACTATAATAGGCATCTTCGGGCTAAACGTTAGTTCCCTTTAGGCGTTTAAACACACGACAGATTCGTTTGGAAAATAAACAAAAAAAAAAGAGAAAAGAATATTCCCCACCAAAAAAGAAAGAAAAACAGAAAAGAATGTGTCCTTTTCTCGTACAAATTAATCTTAATGATCAACGTTCACTCTAAAAAAAATAATACTATACAGTAAAAAAAAATCCGAATTTTTAACACAGTTTATGTAAATTTAAGAGTAGTTCTTGAGAATTTAAATCATCTGTTTTCTGTCTTTAGTTTTATTTGTTAATTAAGGGTTGATAATTTAATATAAAAAGTTACTTTAAAAAAGATTAATATTAATTAAAATAAATATATTTTTATATGACACTTAATTAAAAAATAGAGTTAAAGACAAGAAAAAAATAAAATATTTAAATTTAATTAATGAATGAAATAAAATAATAAAAATTATTTAATTATTAAAAAATTAATAAACATGTTACATAACTATGTAAAAAGTTAAAAAAAAATATATTTAAAAAAAGTAAATCAAATAATTCTACTCCATCACGTCATGCATCAGCAACTCTCTGCATAAGATTATTTATATTACCCCCAATTTCCTCGCCAAATCAGCGTCCCTACCACTGCAGCACTGTCCATACACGCATGGAGTCCCAAGGAGATGAACTCCACCAACCCATCTTAAAGTCCAATCACTCACCACCGCCGCCACCAGATGCTGATCAAGCGCAAGCGGCAGCCAACAAAGCACACGCGGTCGATTCTCGTCTTGAAGAGGTGCTGTCAGATAACCAGTTACCCTGCTTAAAGCGGCTCCTATCTGCCACATGGATCGAACTCAACCTCCTCTTCCCCCTCGCTGCGCCCGCTATCCTGGTTTACTTCATCAACAACCTCATGTCCAGCGCTACTCGAGCCTTCGCCGGCCACCTCGGCAATCTCGAGCTCGCCGCTGCCAACCTCGGCAACAGTGGAATCCAGCTCTTCGCTTACGGCCTAATGGTACCGTATCAAACATTTGTATGGGTTTGCAGATATTTTTCAGTATGTGTTCCACAACCAAAACATAACTGTCTTTCTTTCCCTTTAATGGGTTCATGTGATGTGCTTGTAATCGCAGTTGGGTATGGGAAGCGCAGTGGAGACCTTATGTGGGCAAGCGTACGGTGCTAACAAATATGAAATGCTGGGAATATACATGCAAAGAGCAACTATAGTATTGACCCTAACTGGGATTCCCTTAACCGTGGTGTACGTTTTCTGCCAACCAATATTGCTCTTGCTGGGTGAACCCGCGGCGCTGGCATCGGCGGCTGCGGTTTTCGTGTACGGTCTGATCCCACAGATCTACGCTTACGCCGTGAACTTCCCAATACAGAAATTCCTGCAGTCGCAGAGCATAGTGGCGCCCAGCACCTACATCTCGGCCGCGACGCTGGTGCTGCACATGTTGCTCAGTTGGGTGGCGGTGTACGTGTTGGGGTGGGGGCTGATAGGGGCGTCGCTGGTGCTGAGCTTGTCTTGGTGGATCATAGTGGTGGCCCAGTTCTTGTACATAGTTACTGCCAGAAAGTGTAAACACACACATGGACTGGGTTCAGTCTTCAGGCCTTCTCTGGGCTCTGGGATTTTGTCAAGTTATCGGCGGCATCGGCGGTGATGCTGTGTCTGGAGACTTGGTACTTTCAGGTGCTGGTGCTAATCACTGGGCTGCTTGACGATCCTCAGCTTTCTCTTGATGCTATTTCTGTTTGGTAAGTAATAATCTTTAATTTTCTGGTGAAATTCTTAGGGAGATACGTGTCATAAATATTCAAATTAACATTAAATATATTTAAAATTTTTTGAATATATTTTATAAATACTTTTTTTAAAAAAATTAATAATATATGTCTAATGTTAATTTAAATGAATATATAAATTTATATTGATATAAGAATTTCTTATTAATTGAAACTTTTTCTTTTCCATGTTGCTATAAGACAGTATTGATTACAATATCCTTTAAAAAAAAATTAGAATATGAGTACAAAGGATACAATAAAAAATTATACATCATATCATAAAACATCAAAAAACATAAAAACATTACAAGACATTGAAAATGAAAAAAACAATTCTTATCTTTAGCATTTGTTATTACACTGACTCTAAAAGATTAAAATTTATTAAATTATTATAATATTTCACACATATTAACACAAACATTCAAAACATAAAAATAAAAAAAAACTATAAAATAACTAAAAGTGTCCGAAAAATAAATGATACAGTATCCAATATAAATATATATCTAACACAAATAAGACAAATATTTTAAAGCACCAGTGCTGTCTTCTCTTGTTGAGAGTTCCTGAATACATACACAAGTGAAGAATATATAATAGAATTAACAAGGTTCCGTTGACCGTGAGAAGGTTGGCTATGGATCACTAGGTCCCTTTCTTGTACATGAAATTAATCAATTTTTATATAAAAGGGGGTGTAAAAAAAAGATGGAATAAGCTTTGTTAAGAAATAAACAGGGATGGTTGTCAAATCAGCTAATGATCCAACAGGGAAGCTCTAAGGGTAACTTACAAACAGCGGTCTTATCTGTGATGAACAGAATTCGTGAAAAACTTCATAAATGAGACAACAGCTAGCTGTATATCGCACTCCTTCAGCACCTTTTTTTAAATTTGAAAAAATTATTTAAATCAAACCAAGTCATTGCGTAACCCTTCGTAACTGCCAAATGGTTTCGTATCTTAATTATTCTAATATCATTTTCCACATACAAGATCTAATGAAACAAAAGGTAGGCATGTATTCTCATTTTGTCAATACAGTGGTGTAATTAACTCAAGCGTCAGTCACATTCTGCAAATGAAAGATGCCTCGTTTCTTTTATTCTCATGTCATTTTTCTTTATAGTTGGCACAGGTTCGTTTCTTTGATTCCTTTCTGTTGTCACTGTCGTTGATGCTGTCATGATTAGCTTCTTGGTAGGAATTCTTGACAAGGCCCTTTTCAGTTTCCGTTGTCATAGTTTTGCACCGCATATATACTGAACGTCTAATATACAGTTTTGGACGCTTCGACCAAATTGCATGATTAGAGAAGAGTTGTTATCATTTAAGTATGTGTTTGGATTGAAGTTGATTTGCAATTTTAATTTTAGTTAAAAATGAGTTTGTATAATCATAATTTATATTTAAAAATTTTTATTTAAAAAATAATTTTGAGAGAATTGATATTATTTAAATATTATTTATTAGAATCATATTTGAATGTATAATTATTAAAAAAATATTTATAATTTTAAAAAATAACATTAATGTTAATATCACAATTATTATTTTTTATTTATGATATTATTATTAAACTTAAAAATAATATTATAATATTATTTTTAATTCTAATATTTATTGTAATTTAAAAAAATGCAGTATAATGTTTTATATATCTTTATAAAGGCATGCCAAGAACAAACAACATCTAATACAATGTAATAATCACGCAAAAAAAAACTAATATAATAATAATAAATAAATAAGAAAGAAGACAAAAGGAGAGGAGGGGATATCGTGAGCTGGAACAATTGGGTAAAACTCTCCCTCCTCCTTCTTTCTCTCTCTCCCAGCAGAAATCCTAAACAGAGTAACATAAAACAGATAGAAAGTCATTTTACCAAAACAAAAAAGAAAGTTGAGAAATAAACTTTGGGCCATCTATACGGCTTTTGTGGGATAGGTTCATAGCCACTTGAAATTGTATCGAGAGGACAGAGTTGGAAAATTAATTTTTGGGAGCATGACTAAATGCTAAATAGGAAATGGTGAACGCAAAAGCAACACGGATATGCTTCGGCCTCACCGGGAGTTTAGAGTCAAACGAGATTTGGACAAAAGATAGCCAAACAAATAATGTTTGCTCAAAATCACGTTTGTTGTCTATGAAACGGGAGTTTAGTTGATCAAACACAGAATCAAACACACACTTATTAGAGGATGAACGATTATGATGACAAGATGACAATTAATTAATAATACATTTATATATGTCAACTTTAGTTAATAACGTGTATATTTAGATTAGAGCTTGTAAATTTGATTATAAAATAACTTAATTTTGTTAACTTAAATTTGTTTAAAATAGATTTGCATAACTGTGATTTATATTTAAAAGATTTTATCTAAAAAGTAATTTTGACAATAATTAATGTTGTTTGAATATTATTTATCAAAATTATTTTTAAACACGCAACTAATTATCTAAAATGATATGAGTTATTTTTTTGAATTAGATTAAAAATAGAGATATTTTTGTTAATACGTATTCAAACAAGTTTTCTCTTGTCCCAAAAGTAACAAAATATCGTTTTCACATTTGACGTATTAAAATCACGTTTGATTTGCCTCAAGAGTTATCAAACATGTTAGCACATTGTTCAAAATAATTTTATGCCTCTAACCAAATTTTGATTTGGCGTTGCACAACCAACTATTACCCTGTGAATTCAAAGGTATTTTTAAATTTATTTCTTTTATAATTTTTTTTTATTATACATATTTTTGTTCATTCTTTCTTTACACTTTTAATAATATAAATTTAACTTTACATTTTATGCATGTTTATTTAATATATTTGATTTTAACTTAAACTATTCATTAAATATGTAGAAACATTCAAATATAAAATGATAAAACATGCACTACATCATTAACGAATTATAAAAGCATAAAAATAAATCTCAAAAATTACATTCTACATAGTTTCAGAGAACATTGTCAAAGACTTACTTGTGGGAGAGAAGATTCTGTGTATGCAATTATCAAACCATTAACGCACCAGTTAACCAAAGGCCCAATAGCAAAATTATGGCGAGAATAATTTATGATGAATTGAAATTAGGGACTGTCATGTGTCAATTAGATGCAGTAACTTTAAATAGATATAATAGGTATGAAGTGTCAGCTAGAAAGAAAAAGTCTTTTAAGTGTTCAAAGAGGAAAATATACTTCTTTTTTTGTGCCATTTAAAGTCATAATTATCTTTAAAAGCCTTTAGTTTAATCAAACAATAATGTTTTACAAAATTAATATCACTGTCATTAAATAGCATAAAATAAAAGAAAATTACCTTCATCCAAAACTTCATCTATCCTCAACGGCTTTTGAGCTAAGCCTAAGAGACACAAAATACATTTCTAACGGTTATGACTTGTGCCCGCAGTATGGCAATAACAGGGTTGATGCTTCAGGGTGGAATTGGATTCAATGCAGCTGCAAGGTCAATCTTTCTTCCCCTCTGATTTTTGTGTACTGAACTGATGATATAGGGGTGATGCGAATTAAATATAATAAGGATCTCATTGTTGTTTTGTAACTAACAATTATAATAATCTGATTGCAACAGTGTGAGGGTGAGCAATGAGTTGGGGGCTGGGAATCCCCAGTCAGCAGCATTCTCAGTTATAATTGTCAACTTGGCTTCTTTCGTTATTGCCGTAATAGAAGCGGTGGTGGTCCTCTCTCTCCGTCATGTCGTAAGCTACGCATTCACAGGCGGCGAGGTTGTGGCCAACGCAGTCTCAGACCTTTGTCCATACTTGGCGGTCACTCTCATTCTCAATGGGGTTCAACCAGTTCTGTCCGGTAAGTTCCCATTTAGTAACAAGAGAAGCTTCAGAAAGACATTAATGGAAAATATCATGAGGGCACTGACTATTATTGATTAGGGAAATCTGCATCTGTCAAACTCATGGCTCGGAATGGAAAATATAGTACCCCATCTGTCGCATGCATAATACAACCAAACCTAGAAATATGCATTATAGGTATATGGCCATTGCTAACTAAGGTGGCTCTTCCAATCAAGGTTCTGAAATCCGAACCGGTTACTGAACCGGTCGAGGTATTGATTCAAGGTTCAATGATTGAACCGTGGTCGAACCGTAGTCGAACCGGAATATAAATTAAATATATATTTATATATAAATATAAGTATATTTAATCAACAATTAAGCAATTTAAGCTTGAACAAAAGTTTAAAAAAAATAATAAAATTAGAATGATTGTCCCTGTATAGAAAAATAAACTGAAACATAATTATCAAGTTGAACAAGTTTTCAGAAATGGCTGAAACCCCAATATGAATCGGAATCCTTGGGTGTGCAGAGATCGCTCGAAAAGTTTCAAGGGCTATAACTCTTTCAACCAACGCCACCATCTACGCCGTCGCTAGTTGCACCCTCGACAAGGCTTCCAGGTTCGCCGCTGCCAACGACTTCCCTCCTGACGCCAAAATCTACGACTCCTATGAGGCCTTTCTCAACGACCCCGACGTCGATGCCGTCTACGTCCCAGTTCTGACGAGCCTGCACCTCCACTGGGCGGTGCTCGTCGCTGAGAAGAAGAAGCACCTAGCTGGCTGCGGTGCGCGACGAACGAACGCTGCGGCGCGTTCGTTCTGCGGAGGGCACTGGCGCAGGCAGACCGGGCCGAGGGTTTTCAACCCCGACTGGCCCAAAACAACGTCGTTTTACTTTTTTTTTTTTTGTAAAATTAAGAGCAAAATAACGTCGTTTTGCTTAAAGAAATAAAAAAAAAAGTTCAAAACCGGTAACAGTACGGACTGGTACCGATTTGACCAGTTTTTAACCGGTTTTTGACCCCCGGTTCTGGGACATAGCCCGAACCGAGGAGGGAACCAGTTCCCGGTCCAACCGGTCGAAGCGGCCGATCCGGTCCAGTTTTCAGAACATTGCTTCTAATTACCCATTCTGTCTAAATCCGTATTTATAGGTGTTAATTTTGGTTGCTCCTTTGTTAGTGATGAAATAACGTCTCAAGCAGGGGCAATAATTGAGAAGAGTGAGTCATCGCCATTTGATTTGTCTACATATACATGTAATGTAGCCGAGGGGTCATATGTCCTGCGTAAGTTTTAAATCCCGCAAGTCAGAAAGGGAAAAATATTAGTTGGTATTGTATTATCTGATGTGATCATGGGAATAATTTGTATTGTAAAAAAAAAAAATTAAGTGGGAAATATGTTGTGATCCAATAACTAACTTCCAGAAGTGATATGAGTGTAATATGATATTAAATGGAGTGCACATATATATCATTACTTAATTAAAAATGATAGCCTAAAGTCACTCTTCAATTGAAGGAATGTATTACATGCACATTTTGTTTTCTCCCTAATTTCTGAAAGAAAACAAATTACATATCTTGCGAGTTAAATTGCATTAGTTGAATAGAACAAGTGAGTGATTATGTAGCCTATGAAGTGATCAATGTCAAGTTGCAATTTTACTAAACAAGTTTACATAATGGATGTGTAACTAAACTGCCAAGAAGAGTAACTAATGCGGAAGGGAGTGACCAATCTTGCAGCATTTAATGAATGAATCGCAAAGACTGAGTGAGCCACCGTTTTGTAGGAGTGGCTGTTGGGTGCGGATGGCAAGCCCTTGTAGCCTATGTAAACGTGGCCTGTTACTATGTGGTTGGAGTTCCACTGGGTTGTGTTTTGGGCTTCAAGTTCAAACTTGGTGTTAAGGTATGATATTATGTTATTGGGCCCTATCGATCATGTTTATTTTATCGTTTAATGCAGCAAGGAAAACCCGACTCTGATCCATCTTTTTTTTTTTTTTGCTTTGATGAAAACTTTGATTTGATGATATGTAATGAAGGGAATATGGTCCGGTATGATTGGCGGAACAATGATGCAGACCCTCATTTTATTATGGATCACATTTCGCACTGATTGGGATAAAGAGGTAAGTTTAACTTCTCCATAATAATGTTAAATATCTTACTGATTAAGCATTCTTATTGAATACTCAAATCTAAAGGTGACACGAGGATCATTGAATATATAACTTGTTGTGTAGCATGCAAATCATTTATTAACCACCTACTTGGCCACTAGCTGGTAGCATCTAGCATGTGATTCAATGTCACTTATGGTCATAACCCCATCTTCTGTGGCATCAACTTCTGTTGTTTTTTTTTTCTTCGGTATTCCTTCTGTACTGTTGAATCAATGGCTGGTCTTTGCAACATATAATTTTCTTTCCTAGCCAAGCTAGCCCAAAAGAAGTTGGCTATTTTTATATATATTTGCATGGTATGCTATGGCATGTGATATTGGGGGGGTGCTTGTGAATGTGATTGTAGAGGAGGGATCTGATGATCTGAAATGGGTGCAACGCAATCTGATAAATGCAGGTGAATAATGCCAAGCAACGATTGGACAAGTGGGATTACAAGAAGGAACCTCATGAGCTCCAGAGCTGATGTGCACGGGTGCTACTGCTACCTGGAGCAATACCACCTCTGGCTCTCTGGCCCAGTTTTTGGAACCATATCCAGTGAGATTCCTCTTGCTTTCATGGATTTAAGTGTTAAGCCATAGCGACAAGAATCACTAATGTTTTCATGATTCACGTCCCATTAAAAGATATGGTATGCACTTGACCATTGGACCATTGGGCTTTGTAGCATAGAAGTGGTTTTCTTCGATCTGACAGGAAAAATAAAGAAAGAAAAACTGATTTTTGTTTTGTATTTTCCGGAGTATGCCTGGAAGTTGGGTATGTAATAATCCTAGTCTCTCAGATGATGTATGAGCTCCTTCTCAATATATAAATGGGTTCAATCAAGTTTCATTAGTTTTGAGCAAATCTAATGAATAAGATGATAAAAGTGAATGTGATCGATCAGACTAGCACTACTCACTAGCTATATATTGCATTAGCTGAACTGAAATATTAGTATTTGATGTTATTGTTGATAATGAATATTCTAAGGTTCAATTTTCTTTTCGCGGATGACAGATTAGTTTCTTCAAGACACGTAAAACTAATGACTTACTAGCATGGATAATTTTCTAGTCTGCTATGCAATAATGTAACCAGTCTTGGTCAATGTGGCATGAAAAATTGAACACACACTCACGAGGCTGGAAAGCTGTGGAAACACATGCCCCACAGTTGACTTTGATCTGATTCAGACCCTCCAAACGTGAATGCATGCTACCTGTTAAAAATGGTGGGGTGGGCTGGGGTGATTAAAGAACGAGTAGTGCTTTTCAAACAAAATGCGTGATGCATGAACCTCGCGGGCCTGCATGTCTTCTCAGCAAGAAGGTACTTCATTTGAAAGAAAATACAAAGGCCTGTGAATTCAAAGAATCCAGAAATGTGTGGCTCAATTTTAGTGAAAGATTTGCAAGTTAAGATGTTTGATGTAGCCCAGTTTTGCAAGCTACCGAATTGTTCTCTCGCAAGGGATAATTCTTAATAGGAAAAATATAGAAGTTGGAAGAGAATCTCTAGCTAGGCTGGGTTTTTGCAAGACAGATGAGTGTTGCAAAGACCTGTACATAACTAGTTATTTAATGGAGGGACAGTACACCAGGAGAAGCTGCGTCAGTACGGCGAGAAAGCTCCAAGATTAGATTCTATTTATTTATATTTATATTTTTTAATTTTTAATATTAAATAATTAAAAATATATTTTTTTAAATAGAATTAATTATTTTACTTTCATAAATGTATTTTTTCTTTGAAAATATAATTTTTAATAATTTAATACTATAATATTTAAATATAAATAAATAAAATATAATCTTAGGTAAAATAATTTCTCCAGTGCCGCCGTGTTTGAGAAGGGTGTATTGGAGGAGTTGACTCTTTTCATAAATAATTGTTGTCATTAATGCCTGCCCTTACTTTTACATCAAGTTTGTATTTTTTATTAAATTTTTTTGAAAAAAAATCAACATTGGATCTTAGAAATAAAGAATCCTAATTACCAGCCATGTTTGCTGGGTTCAGTTCAAGTATAGGATTGAAATCTTCTTTTTTTTTTCTGCTTTTCATACTGTCTTTTCAATTGAGTGCTGTTAATTTAACAAAAAAATATATATTTATTTCTTAATTAAAAATAATTTATTTTAAAATTTAAATTTTTTTTACTGATTTATTAATATTTAATTAAAAAAAAAAAGAAATAGAGTTTCAATCCAAGTATGGCAAGTCCCTATTCCCCATGTGAGCATCATGAACACGGACTAGCTAATGAAAGTTCTGATTGCAGGACTTGCATATTGTTCTGAATCAGACAGTGGCCTACTTTTGCTGGGGTGGTGCCTAATCATCTTAGTTAGGTAAGGGGAATCACAGAAAATGACCAAGTTGTTGAGAAGTTTCCTATTCATAGGCTAAAACCTCCTATATTTTATAATTGAACAATTATAATATCCTTTCATTTGATTAAGCAGAATGAAAGTTTGTGATTGTCTCTACTAACGTATATTACAGGAGTAGGACAGCAAGTTTGGATAAACTGGACATTGAATTGCCGAAGTCTTTTCCTGATGCCAATTATTGTAACAGTACAACTTTTTCCAGATTTGATGGGGCTAAGAATGTTATTTACAGTACTCCTATCATATAACGTATAGCAGCTACTATCAGCAACTTAACTACTGCACCCACCATATGCAGTGTCATAAAAAAAAAAAAAAAAAGACATTTCTACTTCCGAGTGCAAATAACCAAACATAATTGACAGCCTACAGAAATTGATGCTTCATCTACTTCTGCAGAACAGTCCAGAATCCAACAGAACCAGAGAGAGAGAGAGAGAGAGAGAGAGAGAGAAAGAAAGTGCAATAGCTCAATTGATCTTCTGGCAGAACTCATATGATTGCACTCTTTTCTAGGCAAAAGAAACTGCGAAGAAAATGTATGAAGAAAAGCAATAAACATAACAGTCATCACCTTGCATTGCACGAAACATAACAGTCATCACCTTGCATTGCATGAAACATAACAATCATCACCCCAGTAACTTGTCCACACATCATTTGAACAGAGGAGGAAGGCTTATGAGGGTTTGTCTTCCTCGGCCAAACAATCGCTTCCATGTCTTCAGTTGACCCACAACTCGTCCATGAAAGCCAACTCTGGCCGCAGAGACACCTGACAGAATTCTCTTCCTGAGCCTCCTCAACCTGTTCCCGATCTTAACCTTCAACTTGGATATTCTGATTCTCAAGCACGACGGTTTTCTACGAGAATCTGCTCGCTCCAACACTTTGTAGATCAAGAACTGTGCTCGTCGATGGATTATCTCTTCAGGGTCCTCCTTATCCATCTTTGAGTAAGCGTATGGCCTCCTAGACAGAGCCATTTTTCTTCGAGATAGCCTTCCCCTGATCCTGAGTGAGTGAGGCAGAGTGAAATACAGAGAGAGAGAGAGAGAGAGAGAAAGAGAAGTAGGTGACCTGCTGTGGCTATACAAACTAGGACTGGTTTGAAAGTGATATTTATAGTACATTTTTGCAGAGCTGGTGCTAAGGGTGGGGTCATATGAGGAGGACATATGGTGATGAAGCATGGCATGTGCACTGATTTTCAGTAGAAAAATAATGGAGGAGATGACTGTCCCTGAACTGGGCTTACATCATTTGGTGAAAATCAAATCCTGCCCTCAAATAGAAACTGCCTCAGAAAATAGTATGGGGTTTTTTTTTTTTGGGTTAACTAATATGTGCTTTTAATCATTAATTATTGAATTCAGTAGTGCCTCCCCAAATTTAAACTTGCATGAGTGTTGTTTTTTTCTTTCTTTGTCTTCTGGCAGCTGAGTAGAACCTGCATGAAATGCGTCAAACTCTCTGTTTTTTAATATCAATTATCTCATCCACTACATTTATGTTTCATTTTGGGTTAAGTTAGGAAAAGGAAAGGTTGAAAATTGATTTGAAAACTGTTATGTGAGATTAAAATTTAGTGTAGAAAATGAAAACAAGTGGTGGCTAGATGGACGTCATTTGAACAAGGTTTGATTGAGAAATTGTCACGTAAGAGAGCATCATGTCCACAAATTTAGAATCCTTAGCAACTAGAGAAGTCAGAAAGTTAAATAATAATTATAATATTATCATTATGGAGATGAATTGGTTGAATAAGCTGGATTTTCATATGTACAAGGCTGCTAATTTAAATCAAGGTACGTTGACCGCAATAATTGTCATTTATTTAGTGATATTGTTTGGTATTATTATTATATAATAGTAGTACTAATCTATAAAAAAATAAAAAGTATTGGTGATAATAATTAATAAGTCAATAATTTCGCAACCTAACTACACGTATTTAATTTTAGAAGCTTAAAAATTATGTAAACATATAATATTAAATCTAATAATTAAATGTATAACTAATTACTATGCGTTGTAAATATTTTAATGTTAGTTAAAAATAATGACGTAAATCTTATCCACTTCCATAAAGTATTTAAGTATTTTTTTTCTTATCAAACTAATCCATAGTGAGGGTATTGAAATTATCTTTATTTATGAAGTATTCTTCGATAAAATTTAAACTTATGACATTATAAGTAAAATTTAAAATAAAATATATTTTTAATTTTTAAAAGATACATCATTTATCAAATTAATCTCTTAAAGATTAATTTTATCGATTTAATTTTTTAAAATATAAATTTACAATAATTTGATCTATTTGATGAAATTTATAAAATTAAAAGAAATAAAATAATAAATTTATAAATAATTTAAAAATTAAAAAAATTAAATTGATAAAATTAATTTTTAAAAAATAAAATTAACAAATGATATATTTTTTAAAAAATAAAAACATATTTTACTCTAAAGTTTAGAGTACTAAGACTTTAACTTACATAGCGACTTACAAAAGAATTTAAGTATTGATGGTAAGGGGAAATATTATTAAGTTATTATAAGACATAATTGATATGATGTGCTAAGGTGCAGCTGGTGATATATAAAGATGATAGATGTGGTGTGAATGGCATTTCAAATATCACCGACCCAGCCTGAAGCATCACGTTTTTTTTTTTTTCTTTTTTGGGGTATAAGCCTGAAGCATCACGTTGCTACAGCAGAGACTGAGAAGCGTTCATTTAATAGTGCTATCTGCACGCTTCTGATGGGAACTCTCTGAGTCAAAGTGCAGAAGTTACAAACATGGGGCTTTCCCAATATAAAACGGGATCAATATTTCCACCGCCGTCATGGGTCTATGAATTCAAAAGAGAAATTTGTATTTATTAAAAAAAAGAGAGAAATTTCTCTTAAAAAAAAGGAGAAATATGTAATTTTTCTTAAAAAAATAAAAAGTTTATGATGAGAGAGGATTATCATATTCTAATTTCAAGAAATGTGACATGTATTATATTAATAAGAAGCTATAATGATATTTATAGATTATCTTACCAACTAAACCAATACTATTTAATGAGAAATTATACATTTAACACCCCAACCAGCTATCCACCTACGATTGTGCTTGGACAGCAAATTGTTAATCCAAATTCACACTCTCATCTTTAATTTTTGGTAAGCAAATGGGATAACAAAAACTAACCGCGAACTACACGTTCAACTGCTACGCTAGAAGTATCAGTCATTTGAAAGTGGTGTTCATATATTAACATAATTTCACATTTAAGAATATTTTAAAATTCTATATATATTTTTGATACTTAAAAATTCTATATATATTTTTGAACATATATATATATAATATATATATATATATATATATATTATTTATATATTTTTTAATTTTGATATTTTAAAAAGTAATAAATGATAACTTTTAATAATTTAAATTAAATATGACGTTTACATGATATTATAAAATATAAAAATTTATGAAAATTAATTTATTGTATATTTATTAATAAAATAAAATAATTGATCATTATATATATATATATTTATTTATTTATATTTATATATATATATATATATGTATGTATGTATGTAAAAAACATATCAAATAAGAGGAATTGTTTATTATGACAGTGAGAAGAATAAATTTACTATTAAATATTGGATGAATGGTCAGGAATAAAATATAAAATTATGTAAATTTTTAAAATAATCATATAACTTTTAAGTAAGATATAATCCTAACCATCTCATATATGATTTAATAGTTAAAATTTATTTATCTCATATCTTATGATAAAAAAAAATGCTCTCCCTTAATACATCCCTTATGTGTGTGTGTGTGTGTGTGTGTGTGTGTAACACTTTATATTCTGTTAAACTACATGCATTATATTTATATAGTTCTAAGTTAATTATAAGGAGATGCCCAACTAATGAGTACGTGTTTAAAACTTGTATCACCTAACTTGTTAATCATCACTTAAGAGGTACGTAACCCTTGAGTTTACACTATGATTCAGATTCCATTCAAGATTAAATTCTAATAACCCTCATGAAATTCCCAACTTAAAAGGCTGCAAGTTCAAATCTTATAACCACAGCTTTGTTCAAACTAACCATTCTTACCAATGTAGGGTATTTTATACTTTATATTTCTCAACTTAGTCTGAAAAACACCTAACCCAAATTCTTTAAAAGTTAAAACACTCACGATCATCCTTTTCCTCTTTGCACTTTTTTGCTTTCTTTCTCCCTAATAGAGGAAGACTCAATCAGAAATTGCTAAGGATAATAAGTAGTTACTATATATTATATGTTTATTTGTGAATTTTTTAAATTCAAAAAAGTTTTTAAAATTTTTATTTTGAATACATTATAGTTTTAGGTATAATTGAAACAAACAAAACTTTTAAAAACTCACTAGTGACTTCTAAATATTGTTATGATGAATTGTTGGTAGAATTGATAATTTTTGTTATCAAAATATATATTGATAATGACTTTGAAATAATTATGATAATTATTTCATATATCAATTATGAACTAATGATGGTTATTATTACAGACAATATTTTTTGACCATTAATAGTAATTACTTCATAATATAGTTTGATCATATATTCTCTTTGGTATAAATTTATTTAAATAAATTAAAATTTTTATTTCTATTCGAAAATTTATTTTTTTGAAGAATATTTTACTATATATTTTTGTAAATTATTTTCTTTGGAGAAAATTATGTTAGAATACTGTGTCTAATATAAGTAAATGTTAGATTCAACAGAAATGATGCTAACTTTGTCTGCAGGTTAATACACATATGTTGGTTATGGTTTTGAACTTAATGCTTATCAATGCAAGTCGTAGGATTATCATATTTAGTTTAAGCAATATGTTTGTCAGATTATTAGTTTACCTATGAGTTATGTGCTTGATCAATTCAGTTCATCAAGCCTTTATGCTTATCAGATTGTTAGCTTACTCTGTAAGTTATGTGCTTGATCAATTATGATTATACCTAATAAATTATCCTACACAGTTTATATTTTAATTGATTATTTTATGTTTTGGTATATTGAATGTGATTTATGGACATCCTGTTTCGTTAAAATTTTCAATCAGAAATTATTATAAACACAGTTTAAACTATTTTATTTCATAAATCATTATTTTAAAATTTTTTTAATGAAAAAACTTGTATCCCGCTTGTCCTAAATTATTATTACATGTTTTTGAAATAGAAGAAAAGAGGTCTTTTATACTTTTTCCAATTTGAATAAGAAGTTTTCAATTATTTTAGTGAACTCAATACATTATTTATATGGGCAAGTTAAACATTTGTGAATGACATTTCAAATATAATCGCTCTAGCCTTAAGCATCACATTTTTTTTATATAAAATATAATTTATACTCTTAAAGTTTATTTTAATAATTAAATTACTTCTTGAATTTTTTTTTATCTCACTACAGTCCCATAAATTTTAGTCTGACTTGAAAACATATTTTTTTTTGTTAAATGAAATAGATGTTAATATTCAATTTCAAGTTAGACCAAATTTTAAGAAAGTTTAGTGAGATAGAAAAAACTTTTAAGGATAATTTGATATATGAATAAATTTCAAGGGTATAAATTATATTTTACTCTATAAAATCTTTTAACTAAATGATCATGTGGGGCTGAATGGTCACATGGTATGTACGTGAGGGTAACTTTTATTTTTATTTAATAACAAAATTAATGTTTTCTAGTTAAACTAAATTTGAAGGAGTTTATTAACACCAAAAAATTTAAAAAAAATGATTTTATATTAAAATAAATTTCAAAGGGTAAATTATACTTTACCTTTTTTGTTATAAGCCTGATTAATTTAATTGTGCTATATGGACGTTTTTGATAAGAACTCTGTAAATGTGTATTTGTATTAGATTTTGTAAACTTGAATTTTGATCATAAGTAAGTTTCGAGTGAAGTTATTTATATTTAAAAAATTTTATTTGAAAGAAAATTTTGATAAAATAAATATTATTTAAATAATATTGAATAAAATTACTTTTAAATATATAATTATTAAAAAAGATATGAGTTAAGGTATATTAAAAAAGATAAAATAAACTATAAAAAATATTATAATTAAAAATATTAATATTTCTCTAATTAACTTTTATTTTAATATAAAAATAATAAAATATTATTTTAACTAAAATTTTAATTTTAAATAAAAAATAATTTTATCTTTTGGTTATCAAATATGATGATACAACTTTTAAAGAGAGACTTTTGAACTTTGCTGCCCCAAACGCACATTAAGTCAAAGTGCAAAAGTTACGAACACGAGGCTTGCCCAATATAAAACCGGATTAAAATTTCCACCGCCGTCATGGATCTTTGAATTCAAAAGAGAAATTTGTAATTTTCATTTAAATATAAAGTTAACGATGAGAGGAGATTATCTTATTTTAATATGAAGACACGTGACATGTATTAAAAAGAAGTTATTATGATGATGTTTATAGATCAGCTTACCAACTAAACCAATACTATCTAATGAGAAATTTATACTCTTAACACTAGGGCAACGTGCTAGCCTGCCCTTTTTTTTTTGTCCTCGCTTGCTAGGCTACCTAACCAGCTATCCACATAGGATTGGGCTTGTCCAGCAAATTGTTAACCCAAATTCACACTCTCATTCGTAAGTGGTGCTCATATATTATTTAACATAGTTTGACATTTAAGTATATTTTAAAATTATTTTTTTTTTTACTAAAAAAATTATGTATATATTGAAAACTTTTATTTATATATTTTTTAAAAAGTAATGAATGATAACTTTTACTAATTTAAATTAAATATAAGATTACATGATATTATAAAATAAAAACTTACAAAAAATAATTTATTGTATATTTATTAATAAAATAAAATATATAATTAAATATATAAAAGAAAATATATAATAAAATAATGTATATAATAAAATATATATAATTAAAAAATAAATAAATATATAATTTTGTGTGTGTGTGTGTATGTATTATGAAAATCTATTTGCTCTAAGAGTCTCATGAGATAGATCAAATCTATAAATTTTTTAAAATAAATTAATATTTTATATAACTATTTTATTTTAACATATAATATATTTTTTAAAATATAGATAAATATTTTAATAACAAAAAATATAGTTAAATATCAACTATTAGATTAGATATCTATATATATATAATTTATTTTAAATTTAATATGTATGATTATTATGATAATATCACATAATTCAAGGGTTAAATTGATGAAAATTAATATTTAGAAAAAAAGTTATTCATGGTTATAAGTGTATTAAGATTTATTCTTAAAATAAGTAGATCTTTACTTATATATATATATATATATATATATATATATATATATATATATATATATATATTGGTGTGAATCGGTTTGGCTTGTTTGAATTGCTCATAAGCCTAATCCCACTAGGTTTGGTATATATATGAGGGATCTATCAAGTGAAAATATTTTTTATTAGGCTAAATTACAAAAAAAAAACTCCCTTCAACTGTGAGTCAAGTGTATAAAATCTTTCTATGCTTTAAAGCTCACCAATACAACTTATTAAATTTACCAAAACATACATACTAGTGTAAAATGAACCTTTATGAGTCAATATGTATAGTTTGATAAGTTCAGATAATTGAATTGATGAATTTAAAAGGTTTTCTGCACATGACTTATAATTGAAAGTTTTTTTTTGTAATTTACTCTTTTATTATGAGAAATTAGATAAATAAATCATAACCATTAAATCATACATAAATGATTAGAAATATATTTTATTTAAATGTTACATAATTCTTTAAAAAAATTATATAATTTTATATTTTAATATTTATTATTTAAATAATATATAATAGTCACGATTTATTTTTTTCACTTTTAGAGTAAATCACTCTTTTCACTTTTATATATATATATATATATATATATATATAAATACTAACATCTCCTAATTAATTTTTTACATTGGTAGATATTAACAAATTATATCTTTTTTTATTTAGATAATAATATCTTATTTTTTAATTTTTTAAAAATAAAAAATTCAATAATATTTTTGACATTTAATTAATCTCTCTTTCACTTTTTCTTTAATAATTATTTTTTTTCTTGAATTATTATCTTTCTAATATTATTTTCAACTCATTTTTGCTCTTTTTTTTTATTGTACTCAGAGTATCCCTCCACTCGAAAGATAAAACACTAATATTTCAATTTTTGATCGTATCCTTTACGTAAGAAAAATTTATAAACAACGTATGCTCAATTCACATCTATCATGTTTTATTTTCATTCTCTCTCTTTTTTTAATATATATATACTAGATTATGCAAAATCAAACGACGCGTAGCCTTTCTTCTTCCCAATAGGTTGGAGTTGGAGGCTTATTCTGAACCTAGTGAGGCACTCCTAAATCCTAACCCAACATTAATGCTATTTCATCAGTTACGATATATTTATTTTCCCGTTTGTGAAAATCACACCACCCAAACGGAAGAGTAAAGAAAGGAAATACCAAAGGCAACAGCTACAGCTGATTTTGTCGCCATAACCATAGGTTCTTTTTTGTTGGCTTTTCTCGTTGATTCTCCTAACGCCATTTCGCTCCAACGTCTTTGGGTAGCCGCAATCCATCTGTGAGTCTTTTTTTTTTTCCTGCATTTACGTTTACGTAAAATCTCGTACAATTTTTTCGTATTCTGGTATTGTTAAAGTAGAATGTGATTGCCAGTCTTGTAATTTGTTCCTCAGTAGTCTAGGGTTTGATCTGAGTTAGGACAGAGATGATAAAACTGGTATTGGATTGGTACTTTACTTGGTGCTGCTCACCTGTTATAAACATGCATTGAAACAAGATGCACATTATAAAGAGATTCTCTTCTTTCCAAAAGCTTGTATAGTTTCTTTGTCTTTTTCTTTGTTTTTTGTCTATTAGATCACTTTAGCCATATGAATTAAGTATTATATAAAATTATTGGGCTGTGATTTTGATTTTGTTATTTTGAGTCATTGTGGTTAGTTTCATTAGCACAAATTCTACTAGCACAAACCTTGATTTTGCTAGTATCCCCAATGGTATCATTATGTTAAATCCAAACTGTGATTGATCCTTTCCTTGAAATGTTCATTCAGATATAGTTCCTTAAGAGTCTATGCTATATAAAATGATGCGAATGACAACATTTTTCAGAGTGTAGTCACAACTATGAATGTTTACATTCATGACTCAATTTGCATTTAACTAATCACACATAAGTTTTCGGCAATTAATTTTAATAAAAATATTATAACTACACATAGAGTAAATTGCGTATATGCAATTATCATTACTTAAATTCAATAATGATGTAAGTAATGTTACTCCACCAACCCAAATGAACCTTTTTTATGTTAAGTTTAGGTTACCCCTGTGATTTGGGTTGATATCACTGTGTCACCATTTATTCGCATTATTCTATATTAGCAAGACCCTTAAGGAGCTGTGTTTGTATCATTCAAACATTTTACTGTTTAAATTATTCAAAAATTTTCATAGCAAAGTTCTAGTCACCGTTTGTATTTAAGGAATGATATCACAAGGGTCTTTGACTAACAAAACTAACCACAAGGTGGCAAACTAATGAAGTAAAAAACATAGTGTGACACATTGATTTCGAACAAATCCACAGGAGAGCATAATGAATTTAACCCAAAATTATATATGGTAAATACACAAATCTCTATAATGATTACTAATGGATAAAAGGGTAGAGCTCCAAAGAGCTTGAAATCAACATAGACTCACCGCTTTTTTTTTTCAAGATGGTACATTTATGGATAAATATTTATGCTTGGCACCATATAGCTTCCTTTTTTTGTTTTTAAAGTTTATTTGAATCTAAAGAATTACCTTATCTTGTTCACAGGAAAGATGGTGCTTTTGCATATATGGATTATGTTATTTTGTTTTCATTTTTTTTGCAAATTTTGTGTTGGACATACTTGCTTACTTGCAGTGTTCTTTCTTATATTTTGTGTTCATCAATATTCTGATTACCATATTCTCTATTACTCACTTGTCCATTAGCAAAACATAAGATCTACTTAATTTTGGTGAGATACATTCATCAAGATTCAAATCATAAGAAAATGGCTCTTAATAACAGCCTGGACTTCTGTTTATCTTAAATAGATCATATCATTAACAAAAATTAAATTGTAAATGGAAACGTATTAAAATTCTTAGATGTGAATCACCATGGTATTTTGATCTCATTTCAATAATCACATTGCCCAATAACTCATAAAAACTTATATTGTGATAATATTTATGCCATGATGCCTTGATTTGTTTTTTCTGCTGCATCAAACATTGTTAAAATGATAATAGTACCCAAAGCTTCTCAATCTCATTTCAAGTGCCATTCCAGATTCATTTGAAATTCAAACTGAGTCTTACCAACTCCAATAAACTGGCATGCATCTATGCTAAATTTATGTCTAATTCTGACCACTAAAAGAAAATTGTTTGTTCAACTTTCTCCAGTGCTTAAATAATTAGAATTTTTTCTGGAACCAAAGGAGGAGTTCATATGGCCGGGCTATGGTTTCCTCTCCTTAACAAGTAGTTTTCTCAGATTTCATAGACAGGATAATTTAGTTAACTTTATAAGATGTGATGATTGTTTCTTCCTAGATGTGGCAGAGGCTGTGAACCAAGCGATATCCTGCTTGCTATCAACTGGGGAGGAATCAATGTCACAGAGACAGATGGACCAGAGAATAATGCAGTGGTAAGCGTAAAGGTGTTATCATGTTTAAACCTTGATTATCCAAGACTACTTTATGAAATCTAATGCTAATCATGAACCATTTAATAGATTCTAGTATAATTTATTTCTTTACATCTTGACTGTCAATAGCTGTTTTTTTTAACAAGCTTATTGTTAGAATTTATGAAAACCTGGCAGACTCTGTATGGGAAGCATTTTTGTTGTTTGGAAAGAGAGATGACATTAGAGAATATATTCTAACCATATTCTGGATCAATATACACACGAACACACATAAAGGGTAAGAGTTGCACAATGTGGTAGCATAAAAATCCTTTATTTTGATTAATAAATTTTGTATGCAAGTGATTACATGGGTTTCCTTAGAACTTTCTTTTATCTGTGTTCTTTTCTCTATGACCAAGTGGTTAGGACTGTGCATTTTCCATTCATGAGGGGGCATGTTAGAGATATAAAACCATTCTTGGGTATCCACCTAACAACTTAAACTTTTAGGAGACTTGGTTTTTGACAAGGATTAAAATTTCAAAGTTTCTCATAATGTTTATGTTATTTGTTCATAAAAAAAGAAATAAATAAATTTTTGAATGAATAGGAAAGTGATAATAAGTTCTTATAATTGACCAAAATTTTTAAATGGCACGCGCATACACACACACACACACGTATGTACGACCACACATTTTCCTTCTAAACTCACTAATTGATGTTATCCATCAATAAGATGAGGAATATCTGATAATCAAACTTCATTTGGTCAATCAATAGGTTTTATCTTATTTAAATGGTATAACCTGTGGTAGGCATGGTATTGGCTAGTATTTAAAAGATCATATGTTATCATTCTTGGACTGTGGATGCTATAGCTCTATGTGGTCCATTTCAGAGATATAAATTGAAATTGTTGTTGGGCTTTCTCCTAACAGCTCAATCTTCTAGGTGGAATTGGTTCTTGGAAAGCCCACAATGCTTTGTGGTACAACTGTTAATTATAGCTCCTTGATGGGTTTTTTCCCCTGGCATTAAGCCTTGCCCTATTATAAATAGTCTCTGGACTGAGAGTGATAGGTCGTAGGCTTTAGAGCCGCCTTTTTACTTTTTCCACCTTCCATGATCTGGTTTAGCATACTAGATGCTGTTGTGATTGGTTATAGTTGGAAGTTTTGATGCCTGAGGTGTGATCAAAGATTGTTTGATAGCCAAAGGATTAAGGTGATCCATAACTCAAATGTCTCTTTTAATTAATCATCTTTAGCAAGTAAGAGGATTGGGTGCTTTCTTCTTTATGCTTACAGAGATTACATCCATTCTTTACATTTTTCAACATATAGAGGTGGAGATCTGATTACTTGGTATAGATCTTAATGATAGTCTTCATCTCTTGGAGGTGTATACTGGGAATCTCTTGAAAATCATGCTTTCTGCATTTGTACCATGAATATTTGAATCAGCAAGAAAATACATTTAAAATTATTAAATTTTGATTTCCTTTGTGTGTATTTGTTTGTTTGTTGGAGAGAGGGAGTAAGGCATCATGATGTTTGTTCATTTAATGCCGTAGAAAATTCTAGATAGAAATGTTTCTCATTTCAAATTTTTTGAATTTTTGCTGATTGTGGGTTGTGTCATTATATTTTGTTTTCAATAAATCGTGATATTAACACATTTGTAAGCCTGGCCTCATCTTTACTTTTTCATACATATAGTATGATCTGCCTTTTTACCTGGGTAAGGTAATTCATCTATACTTTCTGCAACATTTCTTTTGTAGATTTCTTGATCTGCTACTTTAGCTGTTTGGTTGTCTGATTTCTTTAAATCTATCTATATTTATTCCTTCTTCTTTGAGGTCTATCAAAATAACACTTTTTTTTTTTCAAATTAAACTTCTTTTGATCTTTTTCACTTTTGCGTTATGAGAATTGGTGATTGTTTCAATACTTTTCATGGCAGGCAATAAGCATTGCTGGATGGTGAACATATGTATAGAAGAGACAAAACAAGATACGAGTCTGGGGATTCTATTTAGCTTACCCTGATTTTCTTTTCTTGGAGGGTGCAGGTAATGTCAGTCTGTAAATTCTTGCTGTTGATTCCATTGAAACCATTAGGTATTATAAATTACAAAAACTTTCTTACCATATTGTTGGTGAAGCTTTTGTGAACTTCTTTAGAAAAAATATAATTGTATTAAACATTATGTTGAAATGGAGTTGAAGATAGGACCAGGCTTCTTTATCCCCATTATCATGTCTTCATCAATATTTTCAAATGGAACTATAATGATGGCTATCTGAATGACATTATTGAACTCCTTGTTAAATTTTTAACTTTATTACATGCCACATACCTTTAGGCCTAAATCACCCTTTGCCCTTGAAGAATAAGAGTGAAGTGTGAAACCATTATATGCAAATGATTTTCTCACTGTGTTATGTTGTGGTTTAAGATTATTTATTTGTCTTTTCAACTGTACAAATTCGACATTGAATTTCTCAGATGCTTGAGCAGAAAGATTGATGATTTCCACACCATTTAAAGGGAAATAGAGCTCGAATCACTTATTAGATGCTGCCCTTTGTTTGCTGTACTGGTTCATAATTTATGTTAATTTGTTTCTTTGGAGTGCATGTATTCAAATTGTGAGCCACTGGTAGTGCTTATCTAAATAATTGGATAAAATTCTCTACATGTGGAGATTGAAAACATGTCAAAGACATTCTTATGGATTATGGTAATTATTTTCACACATTGAGTAACTTCTTGTCAACTTATGATTTTGTCTAGCAAGAAATTTAGGTTTCCGTCATCACCCTGTCAGAGGAAGCAGATATATTTCTCACATATGTTTTACAGAACATTACAATATTTCATTTCAGAAATTTTTGTAGGTGTTTTATTATTTCTTTTACTCCATTTTACTATTTACTGGCTAGTCTTTCTTTACTCATAAATATTTTGTCATTTTGATTTTATCTATTAAAAAATCTCTGATTTTTACAATTGCCCATCTCAACTAATGTTGTCTCATCTTAAAATTGTTCCCCACTGTGAAGTCGACTAAAAGGGCTAAATGTAAGCAATTTGTGTGCATTTGTCCTGTCTCCGTAAATTTTTTGCTGTTCAAACAATTAATCTTGCAGTTATGATTTCTTTTAAAAAAGGATTATTCAATGGTAGTTTTACGATTTTTAGGGAGATTTTCTTGACACCTGGATCAGTATTGTTCATTCTGGATGATGAACCAACAGAATGAAGGATCAGGCTCTTTAACTCCATCTAATGTTCCAATGAAACGGAAACGTGGCCGACCACGCAAAGAAGAAAGTGGAGTTCAGGGGGAGAAAATGCCAGTAATGCCTGGCTCTGATAGTGTGTTGAACTCCAACCAAACAGCAGGTACAACTGATGATTGTGATGATGAAATGCTGGGGAGGGTGGTCACTGGTGTCATTGAAGGCACTTTTGATGCTGGATATCTTCTCAATGTTCAGTTAGAAGGCACTGATACCTATTTAAGAGGTGTCGTATTTCTACCAGGGCGAGTTGCTCCAGTTACTGCAGAAAATGACGCGGCTCCACAAGTTAGGATGGTCAAAAGGAAAGAGATTCTGATTCCAGTTCTTTACCCACAGACTCAAATACACAATTCTGTTCCCTCATCTGGACAAAGTAGCAAGCAACCTTTTGAGCCAGAACTGCAGGTGCCCAAGTCTGTAGACCAAGCTCTCCCAACTGAGCTCCATTCTGGCATCTCAGTTTCACTTGAGAACCAATCTGCCTCTACTATGTTACCCATGGTCGACTTGCCAAAGCTTGACTCTTTCATTTCCAAGGGAGGAATTCCACAAGGAATATCAGAGAGTGGACATGAGAGTCAGTCTGCCTCTATCATGTCAGAGTTGGAGGTCAACAAAACTGTCAAACAAGATGAAACATTGCATGAACTTGATGCATCCAGACAGGCAAAAGAATCCACTGCTGATGGAGGAGCAACAAAAGACTCACAAAAAACTTCTGAAACCATCAAACTAGTTCTGGCAGTTGAAAACAGTGATAAGGAACTCTCAACTGGACAGCAGGCTGTGCCTTCTGTGCATAAGCTGAATGAGTTGATTCCTGTTGAACCAAAGTGCTCAAATATCGAACTCAACCAAACCCCTGTATCTGCTGAACCTGAATCCATACCATCTGAACTGATTAATAAATCTGTTGACAACTTTGTGGAGAAGCTGGCCTCTTCAGAAACAGATATACTAGAAGATTCAAAGACAAAGCTTGCTACTGAGACTTTAAGCAAAATTGACTCCTCAAACTCAAATGGAATGCCAAGTACTGGTGTTGCTAATATTCTTGATGTGGGATCAAATCATGCACTTGAGTTCTGCCACCCTTCAATATTGTTTGAGGGAAACGCGTTTCCTTCTGAGTGCAGGCTTTCATATGAAGGATCTGATTTCCGGGAGATGAGTGATCCCCAGAACAGTAGCTCTTTTGGTGCTGTTAATAAGGTGGATGTCAATCAACCTATTGAATCTTTGGTTAATTCAGTGGAATCTGAAAACCGGATGGGATCAGACGCTTCTTGAACATTGTAGTTGTTAAAGATGGAGAAGGAAGTCTGGTATGATGATAGTCTCGGCCTAAGAATAAACCAGCAATGCCAGTGACTTGATTTGACTTAGTGTCATTGGAATGGAATAGACATTCAGATTTATAGTTTTAAGTCTCTTATATATCTTGATGGCTGTTTATATTCTGACCTTTTCTCTACTTTTGTTTTGATGTTACTCTGAATAAAAATGAGTTTCCGTTCAATGACCTTTTTCTGTTATCCATAAGATATGCCCTTTCCCTGAAGTTTACTGTTCCCTGTTTATACATTTTAACTGTGATATCTGAATACATTGTTTTGTTAGGGGACACTGTTGGATTATTGACCGAGATAGATTGTTTATGAGCCTGCAGCCTATTTGTTAAAAATGATTGCCAAGAGACTAGAAATGTGTATTGACCCAAAAGTTGGATGTAATTTCATAATACAATCTGCCATAAGTTCGGGCAGATTAGGGCATAGATCTTCGGAGGTAAGCATCGACACCATCCCTATGTAGTATTTGTAATGGCTTTCCTTTTGGCTGCTCAAAAAAATCCAAAAGGAGAAATAAGTTTTCTTGTCCCAATTATAGCATTTATTAATTATCATCTATGGATGATATGAGTAAAATGGATAACATAGACGCTGTCTTAGAGAAAGAAAGCACGCCTTAATGTGTAAGACGAAGAGGTACACCTTCAGGTTTCGATGTATAATTATAAAACATGCTTTTGCTTTCACTAGGTCTAGGTATTAAAAAAAAAAAACACCATATTTTAGTATACAAGCGGATCAATATGCACTTCAAAGCACTAAACGCAATTGAAGAGTGCTTTTGATCAGCCCTTCACTTGTGGTCATTATTGGACCTATTGCTTTTCTTTAGGGGTCAATATCTTGGATTTTGTGTTTCTTTTTTGTTGGCTTTTTAAAAGCCTAATCAATTCGGTCCAAATTGTTCAAAAAATCTAAATTTATGTTTTGCATGAAAGTAAAAATAGAAGTGAAAATTTTATAGATGAGTATAAAGAGCATTTTGCATTTTTGCCCAAGCTGCTAACCAGCAGGGACTTTTGATTGAAACAAATTAGTGGTAGGTCTCCTTATGGATATTTTACTAAAAGGTTCAAGGTTGGGTTTTCTTTTCTTCCTTAGCTTCATCCTTCACCAAGAGGTGTGAGATGCAGTTTCCATTTTGTCTTTATTTTATTTTTTGTGTGTGGATAAATTAAGCTTATTGCACTTGAAATCGAATTTCACTATCAGTTTAACTTATCTCCTTTCTCATTGTGTATTTAGATTCATTTATTTTATAATTAAAATAATTTATAATCAAAATAATTTTAAGAGAATTTTTGAAAAAAAATTATTTATAATGAAAAAATGATTTTTTTCTCAAATTAAAGTATTCTCAAACATGTTATACTTAATTAAAAAAAAAACTACATTCTATTTAAACATACTGTTTTCACCTCTTATTATAGTTCATTTGGTTTACATTTTCAAGACCATAAACAGGCGTTTGCTTTCTGTGAACGTAGTTTAATATTTTTTCATCATGTTTGGCTAATGAATTTTGCACTTTTGAGGCCAAAAAAAAAAATGATTCTCGTTGCAGTAAAGAATTGTAGCTTCTCTAACCATTTATTTTTAACGCATCTATTGAAGTTACTAAAGTAACTTCTTTTCTTCTAAGATTACGTTACATCTTTTTTTGGTAATTTTATATGTAAAACTAATTTTACTCTACACTATTTAAATAAACACAATTCTTCGAAGCTAACTTTTAAAATATTATTTTTAAATACAAATTAATTCTTTTAACATCAATTCTTTCAAAACCAATTTTTCAACATCTATTCTTTTCAAATCAATTTTGCTAAAATTTAAATCAGACGTAGCTTAAATATATTTTGTACTTTGTAACCAAAAAAATCTTGTACTCTAAGAGAGTACAGGACAAAACTGATAGTTATTAATAAAATAAATCAATAATTTACATAACTCGTCAATCTTGTGTTGTACCCCTAAAAGTCTAAAACTACAGGAGCGTTCTACAACGCTCCTAAAAATGTTTGGAGCATGGATGCTCCATTTAAGATTAAATAGGATTTTGACACCTCATCAATCTTATTTAATTTAGTTAAAAGATTACTGGCAGTTACCGGTAATCAAAACTAGATAAAAAAAGAATCCTTTATTTTATAAATATTTACAATATGATTTGTTACCCGTAATTTATTATTCCTCTTTCATCATCCTAGGGTCAGGTCTCTTTGTTTTTGCTTGTTCATTTTTTATATCTTGTCTCTACAAAGAAAAATTGCAGCACTACTAGCACAGGACGTCCGACAACACCTTCATCGCCCGCAAGCTCCAAGGGAGCCACGGAGAGAGATGCTGTGGCAGAGGCTGCAGCCGCGGCGGTATAGATGGTAAGAGCAGTCGACGATGTGAGAATTCCGGTCACAAGACAGTTATATGCTTCACCTTTTCTTTAAGTCTGGGAAAGAAAGAAAGAAATGAAGAAAGGGAGATGGAAGAGGAGATAATAATAAGAAAAATATAGAAAATGAATAGACAAAAAAAGTGAGATCTGACGTGAGGGAGGCTGAACAAGGAATGAAAGGACAAGAAGGACAAAGAATGAGGAAGAATTGCTCGATGGGCTACAAGCAGAGACGAAGGAGGGAAGGGGTTAAGTTATCGGATGCTAGAAAAGATGGAGGCGCTGACACTGTAGAGGCTGGAGGCGCAGGAGGGAATGAGGAAGAAGAAACCTAATGTCCCTGTCAACAAAACGCACGGTTTGAGTTAATTTAAAAATAAAAAAAAAATCATAAACTAACTTGATGGGCTAATGGTGATAGATTCAGTTGTTGGGCCATAAAAAACAATAAATTAGAATTTAAAATATTAAAAAATTGTGAATTAAAAATATTTTAAAAATAAAAATAAATATATACATGTTACCTATGAAAAAAGAATATTATAACTTATTAATCATAATTAATAATTAAATATTATATGCAGTAACTAAAACATGTTAATATCAAATTTAAAAATAATATTATAAAAGGAATTTTCTTCTTTAATTATTTAAAAAAATCATTAATTAAACACAAAGATAAAGAAGAATAAAATTATAAATAAAAATATTATTTTGAGAACTATATTTTATAGTCGTAACTATTTTTAAATATAAAAATTATTTTCTGTTTACATATACTATTATAATTAGTTTTAAATATATTTCACTTTTTTACAAATTTTTAAATTAAATAATTAATTTATAATTACAATAAAATTATAATTAATTTATAAAATAATTATATCACTAAAAATAAAAAAAATACGAATTAAAAAACATAACTATGCATTTCAAGACACTAGTCATAATTAAAGATTGTGTATTGATACTTTCTAATATCTAATGATTAAATATCATATATATACATTTAACTAGAACATGATTTCAATATTTTTTTTTTTAAAAAAGGACTTATTAACGAAAATAAAAGATTAAGTAAATGATACTTTTGAATCTTACTTCTTAATCATACTTAGAGATTCAATATGATATGCTTTTAACTAGACCATGTTGATTATGAAAAAAATTACAACTTTGTAATCATAGTTAATGATTAAATATGATATAAATTTAACTAGAATATGTGAATTTCATATACAAAAATAATAGCACTTCTTAATGACAGTTAAGGACTTTTTATTTACTATTGTGTTCAGGTGGTATCCAAGCTAGTTTGCGTGCACCTCAATTAATCCACCTCTCCAATCTTATTCATCCATGCTGTAGCTAGAGGATTCATTGCTGTCTGACCATAAGTAATTAGCATAATTAAGCATTAGAGTAAATTTTTGCTTATATAAGTATTTTTAAAAAATTAATTATAATCTTATTGTAATTATAAATCAATTGGTCAAATCAAAGTTATTTTGTAAAAAATAAAATATATTTGAAGTCAATTTTAATAATGTATATAATAAAAAAGATAAATCTTTGTATTTGAAATTAGTTATAACTATAGAATGTAATGTTTGTATTTATAATTTTACAATTTTTTTTATTTTTATTCAATTAATTATTAATGAGTTGATGATAAACTAAACATTTGAGAACAAAGAGGGAGAATCTCTTTAGTACTAATATCTTGATAAGCACAGTCATATCTCTCAATCTGTATTTTTTTAATTTTTGTTTATATAATTGTTTATAAGTTAATTATAATTAAAATTAGTCAAATTAAAATAATTTTATAAGAAATTAAAATATATTTAAAATCAATAATAATAAATGTATGTTAAAAAAAATATAACTTTCAGTATTTAAAGATAGTTATCATTGTACAAAGTAGTTATACAAAAATGTTTGTGTTTACAATTTTATCTCTTTTTAAATTTGTATTCAATTAATTATGAATGATTTTTTGGGAAAGTAAAATATTTTGAAACTAAAAAGGAGAATCTCCTTTATAATAATATATTGATAGATCCCATATCTGATACCTATATTCGTATTCTCATATTATAATAACTATTTTTGAAATCATAATTTCTTTAATGAAGTCATTATTTTAAAAAGATAAGCATGCATATTTTTATTTTTAATTCAGTAATAACACTAAAAATAAAAAAAAAATAATTTTCATAACATAATTTATGAGCTTACCAAAAAAATTTCAAAAAAAATATGGACCACTTTTCACATAAACATATATGAACATAAATTATTTTACTACAAACTCACTTTTAACCCAAATAAATTCGTAAAATCTAATCACAATTAACGATTAAATATAATATGTTTTTTACTAAAAAAATGTTTATTAAAAAAATAAACTAGGATTCAAATATTTTAAGTATTTTCACTAACATTTGATTATTTAATGAAAAATAAAATTAGGACATCTTAATTATTAATAATTAAAGTAAACTCTCATTTTGTTCCTCCAATGATATAAGTATCATCATTTTAGTTCTCCAAATAAAATCATAATATCTTCTCTACCAAAAAAAAAAAAGATATCCTTGTTATTAATAATTATTTATAATATTTTTTCTTTTACATCACATTTATCATGAGTTTTTAATATAAATGTTGTAGAGGATTACAACTTACCAGACCTTATAAAAATAACTTATGATACCTGTAATCCTAGTTTATTTTAAATAATCACAGTTAAAAATTAAATATGATATGCTTTTTTTTTGTCCATAATATGATATGCTTTTAACTATAAGATATTAATTACAAAATCAATAAAATAAACTAGGATTAAAATATTTTAAGTATTTTGATTAATATTTGATTATTTAAGGAAAAATAAAATTAGGATATATTTGTTATTAATAATTATTTATAATATTTTTTCCTTTACATCACATTTGTGAAAAAAAAATTTCATGAGTTTTTAATATAAAATTTGTAGAATTCTATGTTACAGGGACCTTCTAAAAATAATAACTTTTGCAAGCATCACTTTTAAAATAACTGATGATACTTGTAATATAGGTTCCCGGTGTTAATTTATAGCCATTGATCTATGAGCTTTTGCAATCAACGGTTCAAATTACATGGCCTATCAATGCACCCTATTTTTTCAGGTGCATTGAAGACGTTGCCAAAACTACATGTGGAACACTTCTTGGATTACAATGTCATAAAGCTTGCCCCCTTTTGAGCAGTTGCTGTAGTCTTTTCTTTTTTTTCCCCCTCCTCGATGTCATTCATTCACAATCACATACTAATAAAACAATATAGGGATATTTAGCGAAAAAAATAAAATAGGAAGGGACCAAAGCTCAAGCGTTTCATTAAGGATATTCAAGCATAACAAAATTCAAATGAAAAATGATAGTGTTAAAAAAAAAATTATTTATGTTCAAATACATCCTACTTTTCAGCTTTTCACTTTTCACTTATTCAACCCAAGACCTAAGTTCTCACGATCAAAAGTTCATGCAAGGCTATCCCAACAACAACAAACAAAAAGAGAGAGAGAGAAAAAAGTTCATGCAAGGCCAAATTCAAATTAATATCTTGCGCTGTAAGTCACATATGATCTTAACGAGAAGCGTCAACAATATGGACTTACACTGTTAATTCTAGATATACTTTATGATAGTTGTTTTCGTACTATTTTGCATTTGCTAACGTGGGTAGTGATTATGCTAAACAAGAATTAATTTAACTACATATGAACATAAACCTGTCGAAAAATATAAACATAAACCAGAACGAATTACACTATTATTGACGAGTATATGAATAGTTCCTACCACTTCTTATTCAACAATTACCCATAAATGTAGGTAAACTTTTTAATGTACAACACAAAAGTGGGTTATTTGTTGTTGACAAAAATGTTAAATGTAAATTTGCACTGGACAATCTAATGTAAAACAACAAAAAAAAGAACATATAAAGGACTTTGTCAACTCTGAAGAGAGACACTTGATTGTTTTCACAGCAGAACATAAGACACTTCTTAATAGTTTTGATGGACCCCCAAGTAATGACCTAGGTACAAAACGACATTTTACCACCAGCCAGCTTATGATCAATAAAAGTACAAACACGGTGAACTATATTGTACCCACAATGGAAAAGGGCCACAAAATATCGAATGGACCATTTCATCAGAATCTAAACATGTAAAAAAAGGCATTCAGCAAGCAATTTTTTTCTGGATACAAAAGACGGTTCGCATATAATATTTAATGTTATTAGCAATCAAAGGAAAGAAACGAGAGAGGGAGGAGCAGAGTCGGTTCTCCACGAGACACGAAAGGAGACAAGTAACTCAACAAGTATCATACGATTACAGGAGCACTTTCTCAACTATATCCTATTTGCTGCTGTTGCTGAGGTGGTTGGTAATTCGCATACCCAGGATAACTGCCATACATGTTGGGGTCCTGTCCGGTAGGAGCATAACCATAATTTTCATAACCTTGAGCATATCCATAATATCCACCTCCATTCCACTGGTTTGGATCTGGCTGAGCCTGAAAATCAAGCAAGGCATCCAAATTCGTTGGTCAAAACCAGAGACAAATTTGATGCAACGCAGCGCAGCGTTGCATCAATTAGTAAATATGTACCTGTTTGTTTGAAGGACTGCGACCCCATGACAGACGAACATTTTGTCCACCCAACAGCGTTCCATTTAAAACCCGCAGTGCCTCTTCCGCACAGCTCCTGATGCATGAAAAAATCAAGGCACAATCAGAGTGCTGCATAGACTGGGAAGTGATGTCACACAAGATAAATATCAAATATCCAAACGGAATATTACCTGTCCGCAAATTGGACAAACCCACATCGTTTGCCTGCTGGAATCTTCACATGAACTAACTCTCCATACTGATTAAAAACTTGCCTTAGATGATCATCCGTAACATTAGGATCCAAATTGCCGACAAAAATCTGCAATAAAAAATCCAAGTCACAAACAAGCATGAAGGAGAGCAGTTTCTATATTGCAAAGAAGTACGCACAGTTGTATTATTTGGATCATTCTCGTTCTGTGCCCCCTGAGGATTCTGATATGAAGCTGCTGCATGTTCAAAGTAGAAGTGAAATAAAAAGACGAATCACATAAACACAGGGAAGGAAGCACTTCATGGAAAAGACACCATGAACAAAGCAAAAAAAAAAAAGAAAATATATGCCAACTAATTTTCTAATAAAAAAAGGTACAACTTATTTTTTTGATAAAAAAAAGAACAAAAGGCATAACCTTTAAAGCATAATAAATCCATACACCCAATCACAATAGCTATCAGGCAAGCTTAAATTCCATTAGTTCAGCTCCAGATGATTCATTCAAAAAAGTAAGCACATATACAGATCAACTTCAGAAGTAACAAAATAGCTGGTGCATTACATGCACCACATCAGTTAACTTAACAAGAGCATATATAGATAAAAAGAGCAAGCTGAGAAACAACAAAATGGTCTGCGCCTTATATACACCCCATATCTTCAAATAATATGAGAAGTTAGACACTATGCACCAGCAGAAATGAAGTCATCAGTAATACATTAACCACATGTTCAGATAACTTAGATTAAATTCAACAGACATAGTAGTCAACCATCTAAAGTGGAAAGATATTGGGCAACATTACAATTAAAATAAAAATACCAGTCATTGTAGGTGGCAAACATCTAACATAATGTGACAAAACGATAGGGATGGAGTGATGATGGCAAAAGAGAGAAAGCCAGAAAACCTATATTTCATATATTAGCTACACAGACAGCCCATAGAGACAGCATTGATCATCTTCATCATCCTATCTCTAACAATTTACCATATTTAAGAAAAGATGTGAATAATCAGAGTTTGCCATAGAAACTTAAAATAATAATGGAGAAGGCAGCAGTCAAATACTTGTACAGGCAAGAAAACTTCACAAGTTTTTTATTTTTTTTTCAAATTATTGGCATTTTGACAGATTAGGCTACCTGAATGGAATGTGCAATATAAAGTAAACTATAACTTTAATTGCATAGCATTGTGCTGAGAAATTGGGAAGGACAGATTGGGAACAGAACCTAATCATCGTAAAAATAGAAAACCACATGATAACACAAAAATAACCAGCCTGAAAGGTGTAGTTTCTGGAAAATCAAAGCAATAAACACTGGCAACCCACAAATTTTGTTCCTCATGGACCAGAGATTGGAAACTAAAATTAATAGGCATCAGATAGAAGAACAAAAGAAATTATCAGAAGTAAATAAGATCTGCTTTGGCACAGGGAACCCCACAAAAGAAATTCAGAGATGTAGTTCTTAAGGCAAGCTAATAGGAGTAAAATTAAAGAAGCAAAGATTAAGAATGGTGGACTGAAAAAATATAAGTAACCAGAATAGTTGTGCAATGTAATTTGGGTAAAAAAACTCAACCAACGAAATGAAATGAAAAGAACAATTTGAAATTGTAGGCGAAAAAAGAAAATGCCACCAAAAATAATGGGCAAGACATAAACGGATAACTGACCTAAGCAAGACCATGCACTAAAATGGTAACCATTTCAGCTGAAATCAGTTCCAGGCTCCGAGATGACAGAGCCTCTTGACACCCTGCTTTGAGACAACAGGAGTTCTATAAGATTTTATTATTCTAGATAGATCATTTACTTAGCCCAAATTTTTAAAGGAAATTACAGGAAGAAATGAGTTTGGACTGCATATCTTCAAGAGTGTAACTGAAAAGAATCATAACTTAAACAATAACATTTAGCATACACCAAAAAAGATAATTAGAGACATAAAAAGACTTAAAATCAACCAGTATTACTCACTAAGACATATGAGGAACAGACTAAAAGTATTGGCATCTAAAGGTAGACAGCTCAATTTTTCTTTATGCAGCATATCAAGCAGACATTTGCAGAAAAAAGGGTAGCATATAACAACTATGAAAGAGACAAACCTTTTTGCTGAGTGCCAGGGCTTTTATTAGTGGCTGGTCCAATCCGCATGGGTCTTGTTGAACAAAGAACCCCTTGCATCTCAGTCATAGCCCTCACTTGCTCACTTTCATCTCCGAACCTTACAAAACCATAACCCTTAGTCCGGCCGGTGAGCCTATCAATCACAACTTTTGCCCCCTTAACCGAGTTATAACGAGTCCTAAATGTCTCCTGTAGGAGGTAATCTGTAACATCTGCAGCCAAGTCTCCAACAAATATGGTGTAATCCGGACTATCGTCATGACGCCTCTCACCCACACTAAATGTTGCCCAGTTCAATCTGAAGCTTTGCCCACCATTTGGCATAATGGCTCCATTATATGATTGAAGTACTCTCTCAGCACCTGCACGGCTACTAAACTCGATAAAACCATAACCTTCCGACTGACTAGTCTGCTTATTCCGAATGACTTTCACAGAGGTCACCTGCAAGCAAACAAAGCTCTTACTTCAGTAATAGAATTAAACGACCTTGAACCACCCACAGGCTCCCACATACGAATATGTAATCCATCCAAATCAATATGCAGTTCAAACAAACAGAACAGATATAAACAAACACTCCAGGGTGAAAAATAAAGAAAAGCCACATTCATGTAGCGGAAAACCCAGCTGAGTTTGACAACAAACAGAGAATACAAATCACCATGAAAGGAACCTCAAATTTACACATCAACTTAAAAAGAAAAAACAGTAATTCGGTTCTCATTCACCTAATTTTCATGCTTGAATTAACAAATAACACCCCCGCTTCCCCAAAAAAGAAGTGTCTTTCGATTTCGTCACGTCAAACTTCTATGTGACGAAAATCATGGCATACTGATTACCTCTCTTACCGATTCGAAAAGAAAGAGAAAATCAGCAATTTTCACATCAATTTTAAAATAAAAAAATAAAACAACAAAATATGATCCAAAAAATTATTAAAAATAAAAAAAGCCAAGGGAAGAAGAAAGTGATTTTACCTCGCCAGTATGAGCAAAACAGGTATAGAGATAGTTCTCGTCCATCCAGTACTGCAAATCGCCGATCCAGAGAGTACGGACCTCATCGGCGCTCGTCGGCTGGACGGGCTGAGCCGGTTGCGGCGGAGCAACCGACTGGGGCGGCGGCTGGGCAGACGGTGCCCACATGGGCGGCGGCTGAGGCTGGGGCGGCATCATGACATAGGGTTGCTGCTGCTGGTATTGCTGGTTGGGTTGCTGGCCCATGGTCTGTGGAGCCATGCCAGGTCCAGGCTGCATCATCTCGCTCTCGCCGGATAAATCTGGAATTCTAGAGAAAACAGCAACAACAGAGAGAGAGAGAGAGAGAGAGAGAACAGCCTAAAGGAGAGTGTCTCGGTGTCCTTTAAAGAGAGGGCGAGACTCAAACCCTAACCCTAAAAAGGCAAGCAAAGGTGCGTCTGATATATAGAGAGAGAGTATGGTCCGTGATGGATTGGATGGGAATGGGATTAGATTTTTCTCTTTTTTATAATTTTCGCTTTTTATTAAAATTAATTAATTAATTATATCGTTTCGTGCTTCGCTGGTGGCCTCCCGTTGGCTGGTGTCCCAAAACGACCACGTACTCTGTACGCGTGTCTGAGGTTGATGGTCTCTGTAGCCAACGCTTTGCGCATACGAGACAAAATCACCGTATGATTTGACGGACATCTTTTTCTGACCGCTGATTACTCACCAATCTGATCTCACCGTCCGATAACATTGATTTCAAGACAAAAAACCGAGCTCACAGACACCAAATGAGAATGCCCGCATGCTAACTTTATTACGAGACAGTGAACTGAATTCTATTATGATGTATGAGTTTCGTCAAATGTTCGTGTCCGAAAATGAAACGAATCGGACTTGGGTGTAACCGGGTCTTGGAGCTCAACTGGGTCACTGTTGCGCACACCTGGTATGAAGTGCTGATCTTTTTTCCATTTGAATTGTAATTGAAGCAATTGGTTTTCTCAATAGCTTTCTCAGTTTCTCTGCACTTGGTTATTCTTTGATGCAAGTTTTTCAATTTTCAGTTCATAAGCTGTCAATGACTCATGTACCCAAATGCTATTGCTTTGACTAGTATGGGAATTTGGTTTACTGAAGTGGAGTTGTGGGGTATTCTGATCCTCAGATCAGAGTCATTGTATAATTTGAAGTGGGGGAAGGGTACGTGGGTTTGATTTAGTTTCGCTCAAGTAGTGGGTTTAGAAGTGTGAGGATCTGTGAATTGAGAGCACAATGGATTTGCATCTGAAGAGTCTGTTTGGCAGATTTCAGGAACAGTTTGGGTCTGGCCCTGGGTTGGGTCCTGGATCTGGGACATGCCTGATGAAAGTGGATGGCATTGCTCCTAATTTCATTAAATCTGTATACAAAGCTGCAGCAGCTCTATGTCGAACTGAACCGTGGAAAAGATTGCGTCCAGGGCACTTTTTTGGCATCCGGGTAGGGAAAGATTCGGATTGGCCTGGCAAGAAACAGCCTTTCCCGTGTGTCCAGTTCATTGGAGGGGATGGAGGGGATATTGGGTTTAACATGTTCCGATCAGAAAATGATGCCAGGAAAATGACAGGGTCTAGAGAGACCATTCGTGTTCCGAATGTTGAGCTTCTGAGGGTCACATATGAAATGGAATCATTGATGTTCCCTTCTAATCGCAAAATGATGAAGTCCTTGTCACTGGAGGCATCAGGCACTGATCGATTTCCTGTCATTGATGTTGCTCGATGCATGCCTGCTGGTGATCTTCGGTTTAGAAATCCAACCCTTGGAGAGCTTAGGTTTGTCTATGCATTCATGAAAGCAATTTCTCTGGTGCACCCTTTACTTCAGGTAGACAGAGAAAGCGGTCCTAAGTATTCAATGATGGTGTATTTTGAGCCTTTCATAGAGACCGTTGATGTTCAGTGGCCTCCAGAAGCAACAAAGGGAGGTTATGACCTTGTTGCAGTTACTATCTCACACCCACCGGGTCAGGCATATGAAGAAAAAGCTAGTATGAGTGCCAGCGCAACCCCAACCAAATATGTAGAACCACCCAGCGAGGACGCATTCAATGAGACCAAAGTATACTCAATTGCTGGCATGAGACAGTGTGCAATGTGTGAGAAAGAAGTACATGGAGAACAGTCTCTTTGTTGTGGCCGGTGTAGAGCAGTTGTTTACTGCAATTCTATCTGCCAGAAGCAACATTGGAACGACACACATAAAAGCATGTGTGGACTCTACAAGGCCATGATGGAAAGGGAAGAAGAGCTGGCTATAAAAATTTTCATGTTCCCATGTTCTGCTGACCTGCCTTGTAAGTGGCTTGAATCATTAGGTATCCACCAGAAGGGTATGTGGAGGAGAAAGTGCAGTTGCTATTCTCACTGCCCTTTTGGTCTACTTCCTGTGAAAGGTGGGCTGCAGGAACTATGGGGTGGATTTGATGAACTTGAATATCCCCATGACTCTCCGTTTAATAACCATTTCATCTCAAGCCCATTTCTCCTCTCTGGTTGGTCAGAGTACTATAACCTTCGCTCACTTCCATTGTCAAGTCCAGTTGCCGACATTCTCTCACATCCATTAACTGTGTATCACATACTAACAACTCTTAATATCAGTTCAAAGAACCTTATACTGAAAGGGAAGGAGGTGATTGTTCACTACCTTGGGCCTGAAGGGGAGTTGGATTGGATGCCAGCATTCGCAGAAGTAGGGCACTTACTTAATGGATTGGGTAATGTACAAATAGTGATGGTGGGACCAGAAGTTCCAACAAATTTGTCAGGAACAACTTCAGGAATAGGTAGCAGAGTCAGAGTGAATCTTGTGAAGGGAGTTTATCAGGTGGAAGCCACTTACCTGTCTTCTCCCCATGTTGTCATAGCTCTGAACTCTGGATTGGAAGGCTATTCCAGTTGGGGTGGAGGTCTTGATTTAATCAAATCAATGGGTGTGCCTGCCTTCTTCACTGATCAATCTGAAGTTTCATGTGTAAATGCTAAACAAGTCCTTCGTAATGCTGGGCTGCACATCACACATCCTGTGACTCCAAATCCTTTTCGGTCACCTGTGAAAAATCATGCACCTTCAAGCAATCTTCCTTCATACGGCAATGGTTTTGTTTTTGGGGTGAATACATGAATGCAGTCCGAGAAACTCCTATAAACGAGTGCCAATCTACTGCCATGGATTCTCAAGCTTGCAGCAAACTTCAAACTTTTTCAGTTATCATGTTGTTTGCTGTGCATAACAGCAAACTATGACAACCCTGGTAAGTTTTGTGTTGAATTATTCTTATCGATTCTATTTGGCCGGAGCTTTATCAATCTCTGAATTATGGATGGTTTTTGTACAATTCGGAGTACTGTGCCTCGAGTGTCGTGAGTTCTTTCACTGCTATAAAGATTTGATGTTTCTTTCCATACTCTGGCGGCTTCATCTGCGGAGATGCTATTCATTTGAATCAATGTAAATGGAGAACACGAAAGTTTTAAGTCAAATATCAGTTTGCTCAACCCCTGGTGCGCCAATTTTTTTTTTTAAAAAAGAAAGAAAGAAAAAGTAAAGAGTTATCCCATGAAGTTGATGTTTACATTGCTTAAAATATATATATGGCTAGCTTGCCATAGTTGCAATTACCAATTCAAATGGGCATTTCGTGGTTGATTGAAAGTGAGGAAAGCGAGACAAGTTTCTCTGAATGTCATGTGCAATAGAATAGGAATGCATGATTTGGATTATTGGATCTGTTACGTATTTTATGGCTTCTTAAAAAAGGTACGAAGGCACAGATTTTAATGCGTTTATGATAACTATCTATGTTTTGCTTGTGCCTTCAGCATATCATTTTTTAAGAAAATAATAAGGATAAAAGAAAACGGTTTATTTTCTACAGGTACTAATACCAAATGCCACCATTCTATACTTTTTTTAAAAAATTAAAAAACAGATATTAACTTTGGAAGTCCGGAACCGTTTGTCCAAAGGAGCAGTGAAGCACGTGCTGCTACTATTCTATTAATTTCTTCGCTGTTCATACTGAAGGGTGATAAAGGTAACGCCTTGATATTTTCAATCTTTGTCCAACATGATTTTACAAGATCAATCAACGTGTTGGGATATATATTCAATCAATTATAACTACCACGTCATATATGCAATAAAATAACACCTACTTGTATTTTCTTGGCGAAAAACTTGTTGATTAAATTCCAAAGTTGACGATGCAGAGTATTTTACTATTTTTAATTCAGCAATCCATGGCTACCTTGTCATTGTCCACTAGCAGCACTTGCTAACCCGCTATCCCATTCACCATGGATTACTTTGTGGTTCGGTAGCTGTGTCATTCAATTGGCACCGCATAAAGACAAGCTGTCATTTCCGCCTTAAGATAAAGGGTCATTCAAATTTCGAAGTTATTTATCCAATGAGGAAAGAGAAAAAAAATAAAATATATTTTTAATTTTAAAAAATACATCATTTATTAATTTAATTCTTTAAAATTAATATTATCATATTCAATCTCTTTAAATTTATAAATTTTATTTTTTTTATTTTTTTTACTTTTTTTAATTTAATTTTTTAAAAAAAATTAAATTATTATAATTTTAAAATTTAAAAAATTATATTAATAAAATTAATAAATAATATATTTTTTAAAATTAAAATAAATTTTATTAAAAAAATGAAGAACTCTTTTTAGCTTTTAACAAAAACAAAATAAAACCAGTGATCCAGCTCTGAGCCCATCAGCCCAACTTGCCCACTCGGCCTATAAAAGTGGCAATCAACTACTTTTCCTTTTCCACCATACAAGGCAACCCGACTTCCCATTATCTAGTGAACAATTCTGAATTTTCACACACAACCAACCGACCAAACAATGGAGTTCCCAGCACCTCACTTTGGCCCCCGTCAATACCTCGTGCCCTCTCATCTCCTCTTTCCCTATAATTTCATCCCAGAAAACTATGTTCACTGGACAGAAACCCCTGATTCTCACATTTTCTCAGCTGACATCCCCGGTAAGCCTGTGCCAAGTGAAAAAAAATCCTTCCCCTCAATCATATATCTATGTTTATTTGTTTTCTCTGTTTTTCTTTTTCCTCTCAATCCACATAGGATCTTAGAACCAGGTTTTTTTTTTTTTTGTTGCTGTGTTTGCTTGTTATGGCAGGTGTGAGGAAAGAAGAGCTCAAAGTGGAGGTTGAGGACTCAAGGTACCTTATGATCAGAACTGAAGCGGTGGATGAATCCACAGAGCCTGCGAGGAAGTTTATGAGGAAGTTTCGGCTGCCCGGGAGGGTTGATCTTGATGCTATCTCTGCTGGGTACGAAAATGGAGTCTTAACAGTTACAGTTCCAAGATCATTTAGGAGAGGTTTCTACATTGACCCTGCTGATGTGCCTGAGAGATTGGAAGTTCTTGCGAGAGCTGCCTGAACGGTGGTTGTTTTAGGAGCTAGCAATTGACTTCGGATTCTGGGGGAATTAATTTATGAAACACTGGTTTATTTTGTTTTTGCAAGATTTGGGTATGTTCTCCTTAATGATTCTTATGTACAAAATGTTAGAATTTGTGGGTATTGTTTCAAACTCGGAATCTTTGTGTAATATGTTAGGTTCAAGTTTTACATTATTTAAAAAAAAACTCTAGTTTTTATATATAATCATGCTCATAAATATAATACCCGCTTTCTTGTAAGGAGTTGTTTGCCAGTCACTTCCATTAGATTAAAATGCCCATGACTGAGAAATCTGCTTTCCAAACATGCCCAAGTAGATGGAGATATATAGAGAAGGGGGGGGGGGGGGGGGGGGGGGGCGGGTAATCTATAATTTTGGCTTTTCAAGTTTCAAGCAAGAAGCCAATTTTGAATGGAAAAAGCCACGGCCATGGGAAGATTCCGTGTCCCACACAGATTTCTATTTGTTGGAAGGGGGGTGGGGGCCTTTAAGCCAAGGTTCCAGTCCCACTCCAACAGAGAAATGCATGATTGCATCACATCGTTCGTCCAACTAAAACAACTCGGAGCATTTAAGTGTAGCAATTTGTCCTAATAACACACTAAACCTTATGAAATTAGCCTATACAAAAAAATATCAGGCTACATGTTGCCAAGTGCCAATTAACCTTTTCGCCCTCGAGGATCACGTGAATCATTAACATATTGTCCCCCATTTTCATTCAGAGTCCATTTTCCTATCAATCAATACTAAAGAGAAATTGCAATAATATCAATAAACTTAAAAATAGTCATATAATATGCACCCAAAAGAATAGTAATATAAAATTAGTGATTAGCACATTCTCACGTGACCTCAATATATATAAAACCAGATTAAGAAATATCAACTAAAAACTTAGGATATATTTAGATTAAATTTTATAAATTTAATTTTTGACGAATTTAATTTTATAAATTTAATTTTAGTTAAAAATGAATTTATGTGAAATGATTTACGTTCACAAATCTTTATTTAAAAAAGTGATTATGTGAAAATGAATGTTATTAAAATAATGTTAATAAAATTATTTTTATATGTATAACTATTAAAAAGAGTATAAGATTTATAATTTCTTCTTTATATTACTTTTTATTATTTTTTAAAAATAATATAAATGTTGATATCACAATTATTTTTTTAATTTTTTGTGTTATTATTAAATTTTAAAATAAAATTATAATATTACTTTTAATTGTAATTTTAAAATATGCAGTATAATGTTTTATTTATCTTGATAAAGACATGTCAAGAACAAACAAAACCTAATATAATATAATAATCATGCAAAAGAAAAACTAATATAATAATAATAATAAATAAATAAGAATTACAAAAGGAGGGGAGGGGAGGGGAGATCTCGAGTTGGAGCACCTGGGTAAAACTCTCTCTACTCCTTCTTTCTCTCTCTCGCGCTCTCTCAGGAACCAAAACAGAGTAACAAAAAACAGAGATAGAAAGTCATTTGTGGGAGATAGCTTTGGTGCGTCTATCCAGGTTTTGTGGGAGAGATTTATAGCCACTTGAAATTGTAGAGAGGACAGAGTTGGAAAGTTGATTTTTTGGGAGCATGACTAGAACGCTAAACTGGAAATGGTGAACGCAAAAGTAACAGTGATATGCTTCGGCCTCAACGGGAGTTTAGAGTCAAACGAGATTTGGACAAAAGATAACCAAACATATATATTTTTTTTTTGCTCAAAATCACGTGTCTTCTCCATAAACGGGAGTTTGGTTCATCAAACGCGGAACCAAACACACACTTAGCTGTCATAAAGTTTTTTAAAATTAGTAATGAGCTAAGTTCTAGGAATGAGATAAACATATTTATTAGATATTTATTATCATTTTTGGGTACATTTTAGATACCTATTATCTAAATCAACATCAATCTGACTGCCCATGAGCACAAAGGCACGGTTTGGAAAATATCTTGTGAGACTGGCCAAAAAAGAAAAGGACAACATCTTCTAAGATTCTCTACGTAAATATTTTTCTCTTATATTATGATTAATCAATTTGTTACGTATTCACTTAAATTATCTTTTTTTTTGTACAATTCACTTAAATTATCTAATTCAATAAGTGACTAACGATTATATTAAATTTATGTTATGTTAAATACAGTAACAAGACAATAGAATTTCTGTAACATTTTTTCTTGACTAAAATCTTCAAAAAAGTATAATCCGTTACACCAACGATTAATCATGATCTATCTACAACTCAGCTCGTTCCTAAAATCCACGAGATGAAGAAAGAAGAATGGAAATAGAAGCAAACTAAAGCTTGATTCCTTACATATATTAAACTGTTGTTCATAGATTTAGAACTTGACAGCAAAACTATAGGCCCATCTTATCAGTTTCAGAATCTCAGCAGCCTCCTTCAATCTTCTCACTTTTTTCTCTTATAACTGGACTAGGACCCTAACATTTCTGCATTACCACAAAACAATTAAAAGAAAACAAATCCAAGGTTCGTGTTGGATTTGTCTCTACTATCTTTGCAAGAGAAAAAAATATTTTTCCAGTAGCCACTAAAGTCAGGCCTTTTCTCCTTGTGAGCTCCTCAACAAGACTCTGCAGTCGTTTTAGGAGGCCAGGTGATTTGCATATCGCTTCAACGGCATTACTAGTTGAACATATCTTCAAATGTTCAGAAGCAATAGAGTAGCCATCCCCCTTATACCTGGAAGAGAAGTTACGACTTACCAGAACAGACATCAATCCTATATCAATTTTCAACATTAACCACTACAAATAACTCACTAAATCAAAAGATAATTATATCTACAGAACTGACTTTGGATCAGCACTTCCAGTAAATGAGGATAGCGAGCATGGTTTTGGAGAGTTGACATAGCATGCCCTGATCAGGTACACTTCAGCTGACTGATCAAATAAGCCTCAGCAAGGTGTCAGTAGGTCCTGCAGCCACAAGTTCTTCACAACATTTCTGAGTATGCCCTGTAGCCATATCTGTGAAAAGACACAGACATATAAATGAAAAATAAAGAAAGAACAAGTTGACATATAAATGAAAAAAATAAGAACAAGATAACTTGTTAGGACTCATTGATTATTATTTGTTAGCTAAATCATAACGTGATAACAAGAATGTATAAAGTTAAACGCCAGTACTTAAAATCATGTTTCTATATTTACTAAATTGTGGAAAGTCCACTTGGAGGATAGGGGGAGGGAAGGAATCAAGACAATCTAAATCACAGGTAATGCAACAATCGATTCTGTTATGTCTTTGGGTCAACAATAATATTCTAAAATATCAACTTTCACACATGTCATGCAAATTGGAATTAGACCACAAACTTGAAAAAATTAAACTTCATGCTTGAGAGCTTAGCTATCCACTTTGTTTAAAAACCAATAATGATAGTAACAAAACCTAGCTAGAGCAATGCAGCTCTCACCCAATGTTGCACAAGTATGATTATGAGATGCTTGCTGTCAATGCCATCCACATTTCTGGCAGACTACAGCACTCTCAAGCACAAATCCAGTGGCTGCTCTTTTGTCTCTTTCCGTGCAAGGTAAGATTTCCAGTGGGACTACAAAAGTTAATAATTGCTTTTATTTGCACTGTTATAAACGGCATAGGCAATACCTGAATCCAATTCAAAGGCGACTCCAAAGAAGTAGAATTTGCACTGTTAATGAGATCCTTAACGAGATGGAACAAAACTTCAAGCTTATGTATAACAAAAGTTATGTAGTTAAAGAAAGAAGAAGAAGTACATGTATTCCTTTATAACTAAGTTAAAACATGAAACTCATCTAAAATGGAACATATTGTGCCAAGTCCTCGAATCAAATTTTAGAAACTTCCTCAACTAAACTTGTTTTGTGGACCATAGCACTGAATGCCAAATATGCTGATATTATTTCTTTACCAACCATGAGGATAGAAGAATTATGTTGGTCTACCATTGTCTTAATATGTAACAATACCTCCAAAATAAAGTTTCCCACAGGCAGGTGAAAGCTCATGAATGAAGACAGAAACAGACAACCTTCACATTCTACAAAATCCTGCAAGCAAATTAGCATAGCAGATGGAAGAAATTACTAATCTGTTGATGAGATACTTTGTACCCCAATAATCACCAAATGTGCCAGAAAATTTCATTCTCCATCCATGCATTACATCTGACGATAGGAAATCTAGTTTCCAACCAAAAAGAGAGAAGAGTCAACCTACAATGGAGAAAGTGCTATTATGAAAATATCAACAGAAAATAGGAGCGAAGCATTAATGGAGACTTACATTGGATCACTTGACTCCTTGATTTAATCCAAGATCCTGCCTTAAACAATAAAGGGAAACCCCATCTATTCCATCAATACCATACTCAAGTGTAAGGCAACTTTGACATTTAGCTCAATCCAATAAGCACTAGCAACAAAATTCTATTCAATGTCACTTTCCCCAATTTCTCATAATAACCTGGCCAATATAGGCCTTCAACCATCTTGTTATAGGCATATGCTTTTGCTAGACCCTCGTGTGAAAAAATTGCTTCTCAATGGCCATTTTAAAAACATAATTGCTTGATTAGAATTTGTTGATTTTTCATATCTGATAATCAATTAAAAGTGTATCTCTTAAAGCCATTTCTTTGAATTGATCATGTCTGAGTATTCTAAAATTGAATGATGCAAGTGTGACACGAAGAACAAGATCTTCCCCTCCAACTCCCTGTCTTTAAGTAGCAAGGTAATATATAGTGAAAATATCAGAAGTGGAATAGGGATCCTAATCTCATAACAATATATATATATATATATATATAGACACACATATGACAGTAAACCTAATCTACACCCATCATGGACCCTAGGTTATCAAGCCCTACACCAAACCACAATGAATCACTTACTAATAATATGGGTTACAAGAAAAATATCAATTTATCCACTCAACATATTTTATAAAACAAAATACCAATCAATAAAAGCTCATAACCAGAAAATTATAACATTCTCTCACTCAGGCAATATTGATTGGCTTTTAGTTTATTTTCAAAATTGTTTTAAAAACAACTCTTAGGTTCAACAATAATTTTGTGGTCACTAATAAAACATAACCAGATTATAGTCACCACAAAACATGATCAAGGTCCAACAATACAATCAACTACGAACCATAATAAACTACTAACACTAACAGTATGATTTACTAATGATCGCGTAACTGATAGCCTTATTGGCATAACCAATACAATATGTGCAAATGTAAATATAAATCATAGCATAATATGTGGTCCCTTTGATGCTACCATGTATAGATCCTATATTGTGTCTTCACAATAAAAACACAACTAATCTTCTACAAAGAATAACAAGCACGTTTTTAACAAAACAAATAACATATCTCTTATAATATTAATAACATGTTTCTTATGAAATTTAAGATAGAATCAACATGTTTCTCATGTGGCTTAAGGCCCAATGAGTAAGTGTGTTGGGTACTTGGGTTATGGTGTAGGAAAGGTAACCTACAATCCATGATGTGTGAAAATTAGATTTAATATATATATATATATGAAGCCTCCACTATATACTCTAACAGCATATTACCCATCCATGTTCGACGATTAAAGAGAGGGAGTTTAAGAAAAATATCTTATTCTTGGTGTACGCTGTGAACTGGTCAATTTCAGAATAGTGATCAATTCACATATATGACTTTAAGAGATATGTGCCTATCATCAAATTGAAATATAAAAAATCAAAACCATCATCATCTTCATTTAACACCAAGGAATAACCACAAAAAAAAAATTATATATAATGCAATTCAAAGCCAAATTGGATTATCTGTTACTGTGTGATTGGGCAATGTGCCTTCAAATTTAACCTTCCCTCGTCAATAATCAATATTCTGAGAAACAAAACAAAGGAAATTACCACAAAATTCAATGCAAACCTTGCGTGCTGTATAATTCAAAGCATATATTTTTTTTTTTGGTCCACAATTCAAAGCATATTTAATTGGACACTCACAACAACGAAGTCCTGACGAATGATCACATCAGATCATATCACAGCATAGAATGTGTTTCATCCACCATCAATTATCTGTGTCAGTCTCCTGTGCCAATCAACGTGACTATAATATTTAAGGCATCCACAATTGAAGGTGGATGCGATGTCCTGAGCCTTCTAGTTAGTGGCAGAAAATTTAAGCCAACTCTATGGAAGGCAAAACAAACCTTTGTCACTTTGATTCATCAATCGGAAGATTTCTTTACAACTTCCCATGCTCAGATAAACCCTCATTCGCTGCTTTAAACGATCGACACTTGCAGACACTCTTCAGAGAATCGAATTGGGCAACTCCAATGCAGCAATTTCCTTAACAACATTCCGGCGACCAAATCTTCCTCTGCCGTTTCGGAGCGCAGTGAAGGATAGGGTAAAAGGAGAGTGGAGATTGGGGTTCTGAAGTTGGTCATGTCCTTGAGAAGGGAAGAAGACGATAGAATCATTTTCTGCGTATTTCATGAATAGGAGTTGGTTTTGAATTTCAATTTCAAATGCAGTGGCCACAGGCCAGACCGGGTATTTGATGCGTAGCACACTAGCACGTGACAGGAGCCCAAAGCATTTTTTGGGTTTCTCTCCTTTTTCTTGTTGAAGGCTAATTTACTTGATTTTATTTAATTATTTATTATATCGTTGATCTTATTAGTTTAATTTTAATTTATTATTAATATAAAAATTTTTATATTATTATTTAACTATATATTATTAAATTATTAAAAAAATTATTATAATAATAACTATTTAAAAAATTATTTAATAATATATAATTAGATAATAATATAAAAAAATTTTACACTAATAATAAATTAAAATTAAATTTATTTAAATTTTATATTGCTATATTTAGACATTTGAAAATACGTAATTTAATATTATCAACTAAGTCAATTTTCATTTACATAAGTATAAAAATTAAAATTATGATTTGTTATCACCTTATTAAAATTAATTAGATATCTACTTAATCTTTTCTGCTTTCATTAAGTAAAGTAAAATAAAATATTATCACCTCCCTCACACTTGATTTTTGTTTGAAAGAATTATAAGGTTGCTTTGTGTTTTAAAATTGGGATGCAAATAAGTTGTGGATTTTTTTTTCGGAAGAAGTTGTGGATTTAATTTTAATCTACTCTTATTGTAAATGTTTTATATATTATCATTCAATTATTTATTGATACATTATTAAAAATATTTGATCATGATAAAAATCATCTTAAAAGTCAAAACACTTTTAATAACACAATGATATATTGATATAAAAAATTTTATATTAATAATAGATTAAAATTAAACTCATAAATTTTTCAAATATAATCTTTAAAAGTTTTGAAATTATTGTTAACAAATGAGGTTCAATCATTTTTTGTAAATGTTTCTATAATTAGATTTTAAAAATGAACCTACTTTACAATACCCAAATTCAAGAAAGCAAATGTTGATGTCTAGCAAGCTTCATCATGATTATGCTTTCTATATGGTTAATAAGTGTAAAAGTTTTTTTTTTTTTGGTCAACTGCTTAATAAGTGTAAAAGCAACTCTATGAATAATACTAATAGAGAGCAAGTGGACTTACATGATATGGGCTCAAAGGAACAGTATAAGATACTGCGCCCTCCATCCAAATTATACTAAGGTAAGAAGGTACCTATTTTGTGGCCCAAAACAAAGAAGAAGAACGTGATTGGTCGTGGTTTGCACGCGCTTCATGATTCGTCTTGATTCTGTCATTCCTCGTGCTCTCTTCTTCTGCCTACCTCTGGTGGCCTCTTAGCCTCTGTTCTTCTTCGTCGCCATCTTCTTCTGGTTCGGTTCTGTCGCTCTTGCTCTCTGCCCAACGCACAACAATCTCCTTTCAATTCTCACACCGCTTCACCATTTCTGAACTCCCAATAATAGCGAACCCTTTCGCGGCTTTCATCATCTTTTCTTTTTCTTTTTCCTTTTTAGTGTAATTTTAAGCTGAAACTAGGAAACATAATGGCTCAAGCGGTTGAAGAATGGTATAAGCAGATGCCCATCATTACCCGCTCGTATCTCACTGCTGCTATCGTCACCACCATCGGTTGCTCTCTTGATGTACGCTTTCGTTCCGTTTTCTCAAGTTGGATGATTTTTGCATTTTGGGTTTGTCGGTTCTTTCTGGACATAAAGCAGGGTTTCCAATTTTCTCTTTGTACGCTCCGAGGATTTGCAATTTTACTTTTCTGAATTGGGACTGCTTGCCTGTTTCTAATTGGGATTAGTGCTATGTGAAATTATTCTTCTTATGATTTCTCGATTTGCAGCTGTCCGTCTACTGATTTGAAATCAAATCTTTAATGTGGTTGTCTTAATTTTATCATTAATCATGGTTTTCCTTTGAGTCAAGAAATTTGGCAAGAAGCCATGATTGGGTCAAGTTAATCTCAGCTTGGTTTGTTAAAAATTTGGAAATTTTGACCTTTTTCTCTCCTATGATTGTAATTATATGTTTTAGAAGTTTTAGTTTCCAATTCTAAGAGTACCAAGGATTCATTTGTTTATGATTTGGAAACTGTAAGTGACTAAATCTCTGTTGATTTATGCTCTTTCTTATGATTTTGCAGATAATTTCTCCGCATCATTTGTATTTGAACCCTAAACTGGTGGTTAAGCAATATCAGTTTTGGCGTCTAATTACTAATTTCTTGTACTTCCGGAAAATGGGTAAAATTCTTGCTATTCACCTTTTAGAGAATTGTTATTCGTTGAGATTGGCGTGTTGGTTTCTGACAGACTTTAATTTCAGTTCTAACTGGCAACATTTCAGTCTTTTTATGTTAACATGCCTGTGGTTCTGATTTTCGTTTCCTAACTGTCTATGTGTATACGTATGGAGATTTCTGTTGCTGCCACTGCCACATGAGTGAAACTGATTTTACTCTCAGTTTAGGAAGACCATTTATTTGCTGCCTCTATTAATTATTATTGCAATTACATTTCTTTGTGTGATTAGGTGAGAGTATTGATCATTCATGATCAATTTAGGTAAATAGGGATTTTTTTATTATCTAAAGCATCATTAATTTAATCCTTCCATCAAGAAAATCAAATGTAGTGAGGGCAAGTACATGAAAGAAATCCTACCTGTTTTGGTAGTGAAGAAGGGCTATAAGTGAAAATTTAGACAAATTTGGCACATATGAGCTGTACCCACTTTTTGGGTGAGGGGTCAATCTGATTATCCCGAATCATATGGTAAGGAGAATGGCTATGGACGTAGTTCCAAAAAATTCAACTACTTGATTACAAATTATGATCTTTCATGAGCTTATCAGAAGCAAAGAAACTATTGTATGATATTTCTTTCTGTTGCTTGGAGGGCTTAGCATAGTTCTTGCTTCATATTTACGTATGGTCGTAGTTATCAGATTCGTTGAAACCACCCCCCTCACCCCCCCCCCCCCCCCCCTGTCAGGACCACAAATTGGATCATGCATTCCAGATCCCTTTGCTTTTTATCTGGATCACTGAAAATGCTATCTATCCCCTTAGAAGAAAAGTAAGAGGAAGATTGAAGTGAAGATTACTTTGACGGTTTGATGCATATATAAGTCAAGAATCTTTAATTTAAACGGGTGTATAAGATGGTTCCTTCCATCCCACACACACCCCTTTTTCTCTTCCTCATGGGCTTTTCTATCTGTGAGCTAAATTATCAGATGCATATCTGTATTCAAATCTTCAGCACGTACTGTCATGATTGATTATGTCCATCTACTCTCTTAAGTTCTTGATATACCCCAGCGATTTTCCTGAATTAGGGTGACAAATGGATGGATTGGATCATTAGTGGATGGATAAAAAAGAAACCAATAATTCATTTAAGATTCATTGAAAAAATTATTAAAATCATCTAATCCATCTATGACTAATTTTAATAAATAAATATCTAATTCATTTATTAATCTATTTTAGTAGATGGATATTGAATCCATCCATCCTCAATTAGATACATCTAGACTCCTCCTATGTCTAAATACATTTTATTCTTATATATATATATATATATTAGATCCGTAAATATTTTAGTTGGTTTATTAACCATTCATTAATTAAAACTAATTCAATCCATCCAAATTCATTAATCTATTATTATAATTGGGTGGGTTGGATTTAGATATGGATGGAAAGGATGGGTTATGGATTCATAGATCCATTTGCCACCCCTAATTACAATGACACCCAGGAAATTCCTTCTAATAAACCCGTATAAGTAAGAGTTACTCTTACTCTACTTCCATTAGGCCAGCAGATCATAGCAAACTTCCTGTGCTTGTCCCTTTTCTTAGTAGATATAAACGTCACAATTTGGCATATTTCCTGCAAAGCCTACATATTCTTTACTGATGTTTGTTTCACGTTGTTTACTGTTTAATTTGAAAGTTGTGAATAACACATCTAACTTTGACATGGTATATTCTTATTGAATGGCAGACTTGGATTTCTTGTTTCATATGTTTTTTCTTGCACGGTATTGCAAGCTTCTAGAGGAGAACTCCTTCAGGGGGAGAACTGCTGATTTCTTTTACATGCTCTTATTCGGTGCCACTGTGTTGACTGGAATTGTTCTTCTTGGTGGGATGATACCTTATTTATCAGAATCATTTGTGAAAATTATATTCCTTAGCAACTCATTGACATTTATGATGGTGAGACACATTTTTATATATTTTTTGTTGAAACCTCATGTTTAATTCTGTCTATGTTTTGAAAGTCTAATTTGTCTTACTTTTTCAGGTTTACGTGTGGAGCAAACAGAATCCCTTCATCCATATGAGCTTCCTAGGTCTCTTTACTTTCACTGCTGCCTATCTTCCATGGGTGTGTAAGCTCTGCTGTTATCTTGTTACCTGAAAGGATACAATTAAACCAGGATTATGCTTCGTACTTAAAATTGATATTTTTTCATTACTTAAAGTTATAATCAAGGCAATCTGATCTAAAAGTTTTATGCATGTAGGTTCTCTTGGGGTTCTCTGTCCTTGTTGGTGCTAGTGCTTGGGTGGATCTACTGGTGTGTCTCCGTTCAAAGAATATACCATAATACTGACACTTGACTTCTATCTATACATGTTCTAAACAGCTCATGTGAATCTTGACAACGTGTTTCAGGGAATGATTACTGGTCATGCCTACTATTTTCTTGAAGATGTCTATCCTCGGATGACTGATCGTCGGCCCCTAAAAACCCCATCATTCATCAAAGCACTATTTGCAGATGAGACAGTGGTTGTGGCACGGCCTGCCAATGTCAGATTTGCTCCCCCACCAGCAGAAGAACTTCACCACGATTAATGGAGAGCAGAGCTGACTTTCATTTTGGCAGTGGAAAATAGCGAGAGGACAGGAAAGTGGTTAACCTTGTAATATATAGAAGTCTATTTTCTTTAATCCTTTTTCTTGCCTGCATTTGTTTATTATTATGATTTCAGGTGTAGCGTATGTTTAATGTCCAAAGTTGTAACTGAAATGCGAAAACATATGTTTCCACTTTTGCCATATTGTTTTCCAAACTCCATCTTGTAGATATACCCCTTACCCCCTCTCTTTTTTTTTTTTTTTCTTTTTATAAGAGCATATTTAGGGCGGCCTTGGGAAAGGTCAAAATTACTTTTTAACCCCATGTGTGGCACTGCCAAGACTAAAATCGTGTTTATACTCAAAGGTGATCTTAATACTCTAATTGTAGAAGTAACATATTGCTGTTTTAGCTGTGAAAGAAAATTCATGTGTATTGACATAAATATTCTTATAATTTGATATTATATCACTATTTTTATAATATTTAAATAATTAAATTCAATAATTTTTTAAAAAGTATTAATCTAATTATATCTAAGTGATTAATTTTTACATACCTAAGAAAAACTTAAATTTTAAATAAATTTTTTACCATGAGTTGTTTAAGAATTAATTTTTTTAACATTAATTTATTAACAATCTAATTAGATAGTTGATATCTTTTTGATAATTAGGCATTTTAAAGTGATTTTTACTAACACTTAATATTTATTTTGACAAAATTACTTTTCAAATAAAGATATTTAAACATAATTCACTTTATTCAAACTCATTTCTTATTACAATTAAGTTTGTAAAATTAAATTCATCCATAATTAAATTTGTAAAATTTAATCCAAACACACATTAATTCTTATCCATTTGAACTTTCCATTGATTTTGTGGTCTTGTAAGAAGAAATTTCTACATATTACAAGTGTATTATACCCAATGGTTCAGTTCATTTCTTAAACTTCATTTGAATGTACTAATGTACTTTATTATGTCAGTGTGTATACTGTATATTTTGGAAGCAAAATACCCAGAGACATTGAAATTTCTCCCATCGTAAAGATGGCCGAAACCGATTTGCTGCCATGTATTCTAAGAGTTACAATGGCAATGTCAATTGACAGGCTGTTCGTGGTTTGTTCCATGAAAAATGCTGCCCGGCCACGTATCAATTATCATGCTTTGTTTATGATGGAAGACCCAATGCGAAGCATATCTAAATTTGACGTCTCGTAATTCTCAAAAAGAAAGCAAAACTGAGATCTTGTATGCAATAAAGCTTTCCTTCACCATCTGTCAAAATTAATTTATTCCTCCACCGCTAGAAAGAAAATGCTAAAAGAGTTCAATTTTATGAGTAACTTGACGGCACTTTTTCTTGTTATCATTTCGAAAGAATCCTCCAGGGTATCATGGCTACTTCCAAAGTATAATTAAAATCTTGGAAAAGACACTGTAGGTGAAAAAGTAGAAAATTGTTTGATTTATTGATATTAACATTTCTCGACGACTATGTACAAGGCTATATAAGCAAGTGATACGTAAGAAATTCTACAAAAGGAACCACGCCGTGAAGATACTTTCACTCGACTCGTTTGTGCAAGGAAAAGAGCATACAAAAATGAAAGAAAAACTGCAAGAATGCAGTATAATAATCATATAAAAGCAAAGCAAAGATGCGTGGGAGTCAGCATTTAGGCCACGATAGGAACATGGAATGGAAAGTGAAGATATACAGCGGGGTATCTGTTTTCATATACTCTGCCTGGTAGAAAGAAACATGGAAAAAAAAAGTTTCTAACGCCACATAAGAATGAATTGGCATGCATCTACACTTAGTTTAACCTCGTTTAAATAAGAAAGCTCTTTTCTTTGGATAGGATGACGAAGGTACTAACTCTCAATTTTGCTACTCAATTCATTCAAGAGCATAAATTGATCTAAGCAACAACCGCAGCCTTTCTGCAGTACATATTTCGGCAAGTTTCCATGATTGTTAGTTCTAATTTGCTATAAAATTTGATATCAAACATATTTTAATTGTTTTCAACTTTTGAAAATAGTTTTCAACTTTGTAAACCAAGCATGTTTTTTAAAATGTGAAAAACTGAAAATGAAAATTGTTTTCAGGAAATGAAAACTGAAAATGGAAATATAAAAACATTTTCAAAACCAAACATACCCTAAACATTAATATCCTATGAATTGGTCAAGGAGGAAAAGATTGCATAGCCATTGCAAGTCTGTTCGGCCCATAGAAACAAGCAAAACAGGAATCTGAAAACAGCCTACAACGGAAGACCCCCCCCAAAAAAAAAAAAAGAAAAGAAAACAGCCTACAACACAATATCTCTAAAGTCTAAACTATATATATTTCTATTTCCTTACTTACATGGACCAATAACGGCAGAAAATCACTTGCGCTCTTCACGTCACATACCAAAGAAAAAACAAATCCAAATTATCCTTCCCAAGCAGCAACTGCAGAGTATTTGTTACTTGTAAAAATAACTGCTGGCATGAGACTATGCCTGGATCCTTTTTCAGCATCAGCTTCTGCTGAACTTCAACAGTAGCTAACTAGAGAACCATTAAAATCATAACCCGATGGCAAAAGAATAAATTAAGATCGAACATGCACTGTTAGCTAACGAATAGGGTGATATTGGGCTGATATCCTCTTTGGGGGCAATTTGCGCAGGATGTAGAGGACTAAAGCTGAAGGCAGGATTTCAACCAGCTATATTTTAAAAAATGAAAGGTAAATTGCTAAATGTTAAAGAGAGTGAAACCAAAATAATAACAGCAATTAACAAAAAGGAATACTCAGTAGAATACCATGTAGTAGATCAAGTCCAAAATAGGATGATCCAAAACATCGAGAGTTGCATCTGAATCAAATGCAGATAGAAAAACCTGCATGCATATCAAAAGTGTGAATAAGAAAGAAGCTCTAATGCTTGAATAATGATACCCTACATTACATTTTGTAACTTTAGTCCTACTACTTTAGCTCTTAATTTCTCCTGACAAACACGTTAAGACTCTCCCTTTTCTCTAAGGTTAATCTCCATTTAGGACATACTTTGCTCTCGATCACTCTGATCATGCTGAGCATCAAAGGTTCTACTATACACTTGTGATTTTCATCTTCTTCTAACTTCTTTCATTGTTCAGGTTTTTTACCAGCATGTCTAACGGTATTGCACTTGAAACACATTATAGGATTCTCACATCACAGACAATGGAGAGCCACATTTAGATTCTCATGAAAAAATTTATTGGCATTCTTACCCCTCACATCATCAAACTCTACACCCCCTCATCAACTAAATATGCATAATTCATACTTTGGTTTGTCAAATTAAAGAAAAGGCTAGACTTCCGTTGATCATACAAGGATTTTTTTCAGATAAAGGATACAATAAAACTATTAACAGAACAAGAACACAGTAAACCCTTAGATTTAAATATTTTACAACTATGGAGAAACTCAAATATGCCATACATAGAATATATCAAATATCTAGTACTGCACTCAAAGTTGGTAGAAACATTTGTTTTTTGTTGTGTGTCTGAGGATCCCAACCTCCCCCTCTTGCTCCAAGTACAGGGAAGAAGACTACCAAATTAATAGCATAACAAAGGACGAAGTGCAGAAGCCAAGCAGACAAGAATTATAATTCTACTCCCAATATATTTACATAGACAAGCTTAAGAAAATATTTATTTTAACATCAAAAAGGTAACAGTAATAATAATAATAATAATATAGTTAGAAGTTACCATAAAGCATCTTATCAGAAAACAGGTGCAACAGATGGCTGTGACAGATCCAACCTGCAATACAAAACCCTTGTTATGTGAATACAACTAATACTGATACAAATTTTTTTTTTTTTTTCAATTTCTTAATAGTTCTAAATTTGGAACAGAACAGGAAATGAAAAGATTGAAGAGGTTCTTTTCAGTTCACAATCATGAGGTCTAATCCAAGGGAACATCCAGAACTCAATCCTTATTGTTAAAAGGGTAATGTTCAGACCATGAACTATAGAATATCATATATAAATAAAGATGTCTATACCCAAAAAACAGTGTCTATATTTTTTGTGATTTAGGAATGAGCAAGCTAGTTAAAACTGATAACATTTGTAGCACAAATAGCTGCATGATATTCTTTTAATACACGGATCTTCCAAACTAACCAAACATAAATGCAAGAGACAGTTTTTGGCAATGGGCATGCCGGAGTGTCATCTTTGCAGTGATTAGTTATTACTTTTATAGTACAAAAGGATTGAGTTTCTTCTAATGGCAACAACTAAAGTCCTAAATTTCTACCAATGAATAGTAAAAACATCAAAATATGCTAGTTAAGTGTTATATAAGTATTTGGATGTACAGGGTTTAGGGTTTGAATGAGGAGGTCATAATCTGAATTTTCCTTTCTCATAATGTGTTTCTGTTTCCTTTGTCCATTGACATCTCCAAAGGATAAATTACATAAACTTTTGTACCTCTTTTATCGGGTTCTCTTTGCCATTTTCAATTATCACCTAAATCAGAACAGCTCTAGCTTTTCCACTGTAAAATTCAAATTATGTTCCTTTGCAGAACTTTCAAGAAAATGATGTGAATGAATGAGTCATATGTTTGCAACTTGGCATTGTCATGCACCAGAAGAGACACCAAAAGTGGACAATGGTTTGCTATCCAAGTCACTTATATCCACATGTAGACACATGCGTGATTAAGTAAAATATCATGGGGAACATGAATACATCTTAAAAAAGAACTTTGTTTTCCTAAAAAGGATGAGGGGAAAAGAAGTAAAGTGTAACTAAGAAGAGAATGTTAAGGAAGAGTAGTGACAGAACATGATTTGCACAAAGACATACAATCTTACTCATGTAAATGTGAGAATTGACTCCATTAATGAAGGCAAAAACAAATCATATAAGACCAAAAGAGAATGATTGAGAAGAAAATGCAAATACCTCATGAAGCTTTTTCCTTCTCCCTTTAGATTCGATTGGGAAACGCCTCAGCATGAAAAATAATCTAGAAACATTTAATGTGCATCAGGTGGAAATAAAAAATTCCACCCAACATCAACCATAAATTACCAGGGAGTAAATAAAACTGAGGATGCAGAGGCATTACATAGACCATATAAAGTCAGTAAAATGCAGAAGCCTCACCTTCCTCCATATATCAGGAAGCCTAATGCAGCCATAAATGACACAGCTGAAGAAAAAGAAAAGTAAATCTCATTAAAAAAATGTCTATGCATATAGCAATATATTATTTTAAGGTGGCAAAACTAATTCTTAAACTCACAAGTGGGTGCGAAATATAAATCAATCTTTGACTTAAAAGCTAACCTGCAATAAATATCTTTCCAATGAACTCCACAACACTATTGTCATCTATCCAGAGGTAAATCCAAATACAAACCTGAATCCAAAGCCACACTTTAGTATTGTGATTAATGATTAGTGATCTCAACCATCCAAGAAGATGTTCCTTTCTGTTCTATGGAAAGATTTATGCAAGCTTGTAATGTGTCATGCGGCAACTAGCTATATGTATGCCGCAATTACCGCCCAAAACAGAAATCAAATTACATATCTTAAAAGCCACTTCCAAAGCTAATAAGTCATGGTTGAACATTTGGTAGAGAATCAAGATGTACAAGTCTCCTATTAAATTTATATGGCATGACATTTTCAGACACCAGAAGAAGGTCTTGACTTAAAACTGTCTAATTTTTCCCATACTAGTCACCACTACTTTTTTTCATTCAAGCAAAAGTTGTTGGAGGTGTAGCATGGTGGTGTCTGTCCAACAGCACATGATATAAAAATCAAAATGAAGAGCATGAGTCCATAAACAAACATTGAATATGCAGGAAAAACAATAGAATACTTCAGACCGAGAATATAACAGTTAGGTTGAGCTCATGAACACCACATTGCAGAGGAGATGTCATCATTGATCATTTATTTGACAGCGTGTATTAAGATGAACACTAGGGAAATACTACAAACCAAAACAGTGCTGACCAGCTAACATATAATGTGGTGTGCAACAAAAGAGAATGAAACAGACCTGGATAAAATATATGGCACCATTTATTGAAATATAAACTATCCTGAGCTTATCAGTCGGTAAACTCCTAGCCTGCTCAATCATTGGAATAAAATTAGAACTTCATAATAAAATAAATGTGAAAAGCGTCAAAGCAAAAAAAAAAAAAATTGATCATGCAAAAAATGGACAGTTACTTATGAGAGTTGGTTTTATTTCGGTCACTAAAGTGAGGCACTCATTTGGAACAGTTAAAATAAATAATTGCAAGAGGATAAAGAAGAACATTCACTTGCCTGGTGATAAATTTCTGCCCAGAAAAGGACTAGAAGCGTATATGTTGAGAAAAATAATAGTCCTGGCAGATCTAATAGCACCAAAATCGACACCTAAATGAACAAGCAGCCACTCTATGTCAGTACACAATCCTTACCATCTTTCTCTCTTCAACTTAGTAATTTAAACAGATGCTGCACATGTAAATACCACAGGTGCAAAACTAACCTTTAGATGCAAAAGAAAAACTTGGCTGTGAAATCCAAACACTACTGCGCGTACTGCAAAAATGCGGGAAAAAAACAAAAAAGTGGAGTAAAATGCCGAATCAAGCACATAAGATTAGAGATTCTGAAAACAAGAAGACTGTGGATGCCGCCTAACCTCCGTTGACAATGAAGTTCATTAGATGAAAAATTTTTTGCGTTGTCCAGCCATATTCAGGTACTCTTAGTTCAATTCTTATCAATTGAATCTGCAGCATTTCAACATCAGGAATTTTGCGTCGACATAAAACGTTACGGAACAACAGAATACAATGCTTACCATAATCAAGGCAAACCAGAAAACAAAAATGGAAAGAAAAATAAAATCTATATTTCGGAAAGAAGTATAGACTTTGAAAGAGGATAAACTGGAAGCAAATAATCAGATAATGCAACAATCTGAAATTCCTACCAAAAAAATTAGAAAAGAAGAAAAGAAGCTGGAAATCACGGATGAATTGTCGGTTGGCAAGTGCAATCAGAACGTGGATGCAAACCTGATGAATAACTCATAACAGCTAAGGAGTTGCTTATCAATTTAAGAATTCACAACCTAATCACGCGTAAGATCAACTAGTAATTAAAGGAGTCGCATCGCCGAGAAGCTCTGAAGAACAAATTTCCAAAAGCATAAAGACACAGTTTGAGAGAGAGAGAGGAGGAGAGACCAGAGCGACGGAGGAGACGAGACCAAAAGCGGCGCAGAGAAAGTAGAAGATTGCGTTCTGCCAATGAGTGGAGTGGTTGATGTGGTCCCACCACCCCGAACCGGAGTAGAGAGGCGCAACCTCCATGGAGAGGGGCGTGAAGCTTAGCGGCACTTTCCGCCGAGAAGGCCTCGGCTGTGGAATGAGAGGGAGAAGCCAATATTCGAAGCGAGGCGAGGAATGGGTCTTTCACAGTCTACCAGACAGTCTTACTTAACAGTAGGGCGGGAGAGTGTGTGTGTGTGTGTGTGCCCCGCGCGCGTTGGGCTTTTTCTTACCAGAGGCATAATCCGATACAAACGCTCTCCCTCTCCCTCTCCCTCGAGTCCTGTCTCAGCTATGCTTCTTCGCGGTGAATCCCACCTAGCATAAGTGGTAGTTGTTGCATACTTGTATTGCAATTACTGTCGTTTTATATAATATTTAATATAAATTATATTATATAAAATTCAAATGAACGTAATTTTAAAAAATATTTATTATTTAAGGATATTAAAGAATATTAATTAATTTTTTTTATCTTATCTTTATTTTTTGATGAAGAGAAAATTAGTGACATTCGTAAAATTATAGAAGAAAAAAATTAATGAAGTAAAAAAATCATATTTTAATTACATTAGATCATAATATTTTCTTACAAATAAAATTATTTAATAACTTTAATCATTATATAATTATTTTAAACGATAAATAAAAGTATAAGAAAAAAAATATTTATAATAATTCTTTTATTTAATAATAAAATATAATTTATATTTCTATATTTTATCTTAATATTAAATTACCACATAAAATTTTTTTTTGTCACACTAAATCTCTTTAAATTTAATTTGATTTGAAAAATGTTACTTTCGTCATTAAATAAAATGGATATTACCTCTACATACATACCACGCGACCATTCAATTAAAAAATCTTATAGAGTAAAATATAATTTACACTTTTAAAGTTTATTGCTATATTAAATTATTCTCTAAAATTTTTTTATCTTATTAAACCGCTCTGAAATTTGGTTTAACTTAAAACTGAATGTTCACTTCTGTTCATTTAACAAAAAAAATTAACATTTCCAAGTCAGGTCAAAGTTTATGATGATTTAAAAAAGACAAAAAAAATTTCAGGAGAATAATTTAATATTGAGATAAATTTCAAGAGTATAAATTGTATCTTATCCTTTATTTAAAATTATTTTATATAAACTATATTATATAAAATTCACGCAATACTCAATGTTCAGTTCTCTATTTATCACTCTGTTAAGTACAATTTTAAATGACCTTGAAGCTTGATAACTTCAGATATTAGCATTCTACTTAAGAACAAATTGTACGGACTTTAAGGTAAATGAGTTCAGATATTGCCATTCTTCTTGAGACCAAACAAGGATGGCCAAGGTTTACAGATCTGGAAATTGGCATAGCAGAATTGGTTTGGAAGAATGACACTTCTCTTTGCAGCCTTGAACATAGAGATGGAGTTAAATTATATTAAATGATGGATCTAAAAAAAAATATAGTAAAATATAATTTATACATATAAAGTTTAATCTGATATTAAATTGTCTTCTTGAAGTTTTTTTTCTCATTAAACATTTTTAAATTTCGGTATAATTTAAAAACGTTAATTTTTTCGTTAAATTAAACAAATGTTACCGACATACGTTGGTTCAAATGGAAGTGGTTTGAGTCTCTTAAGTATCATGTCAGAAGTTCGATTACTGGTGGATGTGAATGAAACATGCATTGTTAGTATGCCTCCCTCTGATAAGGGACACGACCGAAAGCTGAGAGATTAGTCTTTTACCTTCAGATAAGGGGATACTCTAGTTGCACCAAAAACAAATGTTAGCATGTAATTTCAAGTTACATCAAATTTCAAATAAGTTTAGTAAGGCAAAAATAAATTTCAGAAGATAATTTAATACAAGGATAAATTTTAGATGTATAAATTATATTTTACCCTATAAGATTTTTTAACTAAATCATCACGTGGTATGTACTTGAGTCACATGGTGCACGTAAGAGTGACATTCGTTTCATTTAACTGTAAAATTAATGTTTTTAAATTAAACCCAAGTTCATGAAAGTTTAGTGAAAAAAAAAAACTTCAAGAGTAATTTGATATCAAGATAAATTTTAAAGGTATAAATTGTACTTTACTAAAAAAAATATCTTATAAAGACAAGGACTAGACATATACTTCCTCCGTCTATTTTTATTTGTCATGCAAAATTTTTTTTCTTATCCAATAATATTTATCATTTGAGAATATTAATAAAGTATTAATTAATTTTTTTTCAACTTTACTCTTATATTTTAATGGAGAGAGAATTAGTAGAGTAAGTAAAATTAAAAAAAATTTCTCTATAATTAAAACTATTTGATAATTTTTTGAATTCTTGTACAAAAATCTTAAATAACGAATAAAAGTAAACAGAAAGAGTATATAATAGATTTAAATATTCTGTTCCTTTTTTCTATTTATAATTATGTCCTTCTAATTTAGTATTGATAAATTAATAAAAAAATATTTATATTTAAAAAAATTAATGTTATTTAAAAAAATATATTTTCTTATGAATAGGAAAAATCCATATCTAATTTCTCTATCTCACGTATGATTTCTTATCATCAATTCATCGTCACAGCTTTGTGTTCATCTCAATAAACGAAATGCTGATGCCATTTTTGAAATACTGATAAATAAGTAATAAACTTGAAGAGACTTTTAGCAAATGGATCCGTGGCGCAATGGTAGCGCGTCTGACTCCAGATCAGAAGGTTTGCGTGTTCGATTCACGTCGGGTTCAATTCCCCAGAGGATCCCATTTTTCATTTTGTTCCCAAATACTATTAAAACGCAGCGTTTGACACCACGTCGCGTCATCACCATATATCAGTCTCTTTCTTCTTTTCACTGGAGCTCCATCTCGCGTGCTGAAAGTGAAAACCCTAGATTGCTGAACTTGCATCCGCAACACAATGTCAGTGTTCTCTCTCGCATTCGCCAGGCCTGTCGCAATGGCCGTCACTACTCCACAATTCTATCTCCCAGCTCGTCGAAGCCCCTCACCTCGAAGGAGAAAACCAGGAGCGCCCTCAAACTCCTCAAGACCGAGAGCAACCCCGAACGCATTCTCGACATCTGCCGCGCCGCCTCTTTCACCCCCGAGGCCCACCTCGACCGCGTCGCCTTCTCCGTCGCCATTTCCAAGCTCTCCAAGTCCAACCACTTCGAGGGCATCCGCCAGTTCCTCGACGACCTCAAGACCCGCCCCGACCTGAGGAACGAGCGATTCGCCTCGCACGCCATCGTTCTCTATGGCCAAGCCAACATGCTCGACCACGCCGTCCGCAGCTTCAAGGAAATGGAGGAGCTCGGTGTTCCTCGCTCGGTGAAATCGCTCAATGCTCTTCTCTTCGCCTGTGTCCTGGCCAATAATTACAAGGAGGTAAGTCGAATATACCTTGAATTCCCCAAGATTTATGGAATAAAGCCGAACATAGACACGTATAACACAGTTGTTAAGGCGTTTTGCGAGTCGGGTTCGTCTGACTCCGTGTATTCGGTTTTGGCCGAGATGGATAGGAACTCTGTTAGGCCCAATGCCACTACTTTTGGGACCTTCCTTGCTGGGTGTTACGCGGAGAATAGGCTTGAAGATGTAGGGAAGGTGTTGCAATTGATGAAGCAGTATGGCATTAATCCGGGTCTTAGCACCTATAACATTAGGATTCAGAGTTTGTGTAAATTGAAGAGGTCTTTGGAGGCGAAGGCTTTGCTTATGGGGATGAAGTCCAATGGCATGAAGCCGAATGCCGTTACTTACTGCCATTTGATTCACGGGTTCTGTAAAGAAGGTAACTTTGAGGAGGCAAAGCAATTGTTTAAGGACATGAAACAAAGAGGTTGCCAACCGAATAGTGACTGTTACTTTACTCTGGTTCACTTCTTGTGTCAAGGAGAGGATTATGAGTCCGCGTTACAAATTTCCAAAGAAAGCATGGCGAATGGTTGGGTTCCTAATTTTACAACGATGAAAAAACTTGTGAATGGGCTCGTCAGCATTTCCAAGGTTGGTGATGCTAAAGAGCTTGTTAAGCAAATCAAGGAGAAATTTACGGTAAACAGCGACAAGTGGGATGAAATTGAGGCTGGATTGCCTCAGGAATGAAGACTCTGGTATGCTTGTATAATTCTTTGGTCAATTGGAGGGAACCTGGAAAAATTAAATTGTAACAGGAACATCGGCTTAGAAATGGCTTTCTTTGCTGGTCAGAGAGTAAGTTCTTTTGGCCATTTCCTCTGACACTTAGCCTTTTGCTTATATCAATGTCAGCTGGTAATCTGCCAAGTTAGCTTAGCATGTTCACTTTTGTTGGATATGCCTGGTTTTCCTTGTTTGGGTAATAAAAGAACTGGAAATGATTGCGTTTATAGTTTTCTGAAAGGTCTCGTTTGTTTGACCTCCTTCAATTGCATTATCTCTATCTCGCAATCTAGATTTATTTCTTTTTCTTATTTCCATTTTAAAATGTTTTAATCAATAGTTCAATACTAATTGTTAATTGAATCTAAGGATTTTACTCATTTACATGTTCCATGCTACTGAAGTTGTGCATATAATTCTGTGAATAATTTCTTGGACAATCTCTGTATAGCATGTTGTATGATACCATCAAAAGTTCATAATCACATCTTTGTAGGTCAAGGTTATACATAGGTAATGTATAGTCAGCAGATCGTCAGGTCTTAAGGATTTATTTTGTGTTCACAAATGCATATTGTACGTCACTGCATTCTAATGCAAGTACAAGCATATTGATAGTAAATAGAAGGGTTAAATGTAAACTGCTGCAGTGCCACCTTCAACTTCAATCACTATGCAATTTAGCCCATGAACAACATATATTGCTCCAATTAACCCGCCTAAATCATTCGTATTTCAAGCCGTTTAACATCTTAGAACGCAAATCAAAAGATGCTATAGGGCCTTTTATCATCTCACTACTGTCAATTTAATGGTTCTATCCGTCAAAGGGGAAGGAAGTTTTGCATTGGAATACTTCAGAGTACATATGAGGGGCACATCCGTTTGAACTGTTATTGATTTGGAAGATAATATTGGGAGGTAATTGAAGCAATGTACTTCCTTGAAGGACGTAAATTGCATAAAGTACATGGAGTGATTTGTACAACGAACCCTAGTGGAAATTATTTCATGTGCCTTTGCGGTGCCAAGTTGTGCAGGTTATGTATTCGTTTACAATTTGTTTGTTCATAGTACATACACCCCAAACATATGTAAAAAGGGAGGTAATATGTTAATTAAGATGAATGCCATTTTTTCAGAGGACATGAAGGATTGGACACTCGACTCAAGGGTTATTAGCAACGAATTTAGTTGAAATATACAGACAGGTTCAACCTTGCTCAATATTACGGTTTTGGCTCTTACTCTATTTGAATTTGGTTATATTATGTAGGAGTCAATTGTCTTTATCTCTTTGATGTTTTTCCCTGTCCCTTCATGACTCTATACTCGTAGAAGATCATGTAAATATCATAAAATCTCAGATGTAGATGTGTCTCTAAGTTACCAAGAATAGGCCTTGTATGACAAAAAAAGCTTGGATGCTACTAGATTACCATTTTGAGATTGGTTATTTTAACCTTTGCTACGAGATCTATATAAATTCTGATCTGCACTGAGACGCTTCTTCCCTGCTACTGTTTCTGGGTAAACTTAATGCAGCCAAATGGTGACCCATGACATTCTTGGCCATTTAGATTAACAATTAGTAATTAAATCGAAGGATTCACTCATTTACAATTTTACATATTCCATTCTACTGAAGTTGTGCTTATAATTCTATGGACAATCTCAGTATATAGCATGTTGTATGCAGCTCCTTTGATCACAAGTTTATAATCACATCTTTGTAGGTCAAGGTTATGGGGAAAAACACAAACAGAAGAGCCAGGCCTAATTTAAGAATATTAATGTAACCTTTTTTTCTAAAAGAATGGCTAAATGTAAGAACTATTTTTAATTTTAAATATTATAATAAGTCCTTTATTGTTGATTACTACATCAGAAAAACTTTCTTTGTCATGAAACGATGTTAAATCTTACTATACAATTATTGTATTACTGTCACAATCTTAAGTCATTGTCAAATAACAAAAATATGTTTTTTAGTTTGTACAAGTATTTTGATATATATAAAATTTAAATGAAATCAATTATATATAAAAAAAATTCATTTATAATTACACATTTTTTTTTAAATATAAATTGTTCTCACCCAATGTATTTCGAAGCAATCCTCCCATTGAGTGAATAAAATTTTCGAGTTGTTAAGTGTTCAAATTGTCAAGAATGTTTACAAAAGGGACTCCAACACCTAAGTAAATAGGTGGTTAAAGGAAAAGAATATTCAGTAACCAATATAAGATGCGTTAGATGTGTACTTGGGAGGGTTCTTCTCTTATTATACTTAAGGAGGTGAGTAATTTATAGCCGTTTTGTCCGTGATTTGTGCTTTGGATATATGATGATAAACACGAGTGTAGGCAGAATAAACTGTTGTTGATGTGCTCTCGTGAGAGCCGTTGTTGCTGATGTAGTTTGGCAGGTATTTGGGCTTCATGTGAATTGGGCCGAGTTGGCTGCATTGGGCTGCTGGCGGTACATAAATGATGTTACATCTTAAGTTAGATTATAAGTATAAACAAAACCAAAAAAAGTGCATAAACAAAAAAAAGGTGCAACAATTGTCCTTAAAAGTTAAAATATTTACAAAACACATATTCTAATAAAATTTACTTATATGTAACCCAAAATTAATGTCTAGTGACAGTGGCAATTTTGTAATGTTATGTTTGAAAATTTAAAAAAAATAAAAAATTAAAGAAATTTAAAAAAAATAAAAACTTATTAATAAATTTTTTTTAGATATTTTAAATCTTTTAAAATTTTTTAAATTAAAACTATTTTAAAATATTTACAAAAATTAATTTTAAAAAATTTTAAAAAATTACTTAAAAATTCTTATTTTTTTTTATTTTTTATAAAACTTTTAAATAAAAAAAAAACTTATTATAAACATCTTCCTTTCTTCATTTTTCCTCCCTAATCCCCCATCTAAATATAGTATAAAGTAACATTAAACATTAAAACAACCCACTACAATAATCAAAACTAGAAATGAGTTCTTGTTATTTGAATATAGCTCCGGCCAGTTATCGTAATTACCCCCAACTCTATGAAGGAAGGGGTAAGACGCAGCTTTCCATCATGTAATGATGTAAGCCTCATCCCAATTTAGAGATTTCATTTATCAACTTTCTAAATGCATAATCACAATACGAGAACAAATAACTACTCAACTAGTTATCAAATAGCTTTTCGGTCCTCATTATACTTACAATACTAAAAAAAAATTCTTCAAAATGTAATTCTCTTTTTTTTAATAATTTTCTGGTACTGCAACTATTTTTAATATTTAATTAAATGTGCTGTTATTTCATCATTTCTTTGCCTGTTAAAATTGATCACGTTTTTCCAAACAAACTAAAATCGCAAATTTCATCTGGCAGTCACTTCTTCAATTATATCTTTGTGCATAACGCCAAGCTTTGCAAACAAACCACGTCTATTGTTACCATCATTATCATCATTGGCTTTGCAACGAGTACGTGCTCGAGCTCATTCCTCTCTGGATCTCGTCTTGGTGCTGCACTGCTCAAATCTCCGCTTGGGCGTGCTCCATTGTTCTTAGCTCAATGGAACCACAACTAGGGTGACTTTGATACGATTGCAGATCTCCTCATATATTGCGCTCCATATGCTGCAGTAGACGCCACTGTTGTTGAAGCCACTAACAAGCTGCACCAGAAAATGGAAGAAGTTCAACATCTGGGAAAACTTAGTAAAAGGGCAACCAAAACTCTAGCCAAATTACCTCAGATAAGTAATGTATGATTGAGTTTCTTGGGTTCCAAACTCTGGTTGAAGAAGAGCTGCAGCAACTAATCCTAACTGCAACACTGTATTCACCTGTCGAAATTTGTGTTCCTCCTCAGAGAGTAAGATAGACAAAAAGGAAATCTACTGAGGTTCTCTACGAGCATAATCTACTTCTTCAATCTATCTATATGCTGTTTTGGTTTTTCTTTTCTTTTTCTTTTTTTAATTTTATTAGAAGAGTGTTTTTTGTGTCTGTGTGTGAGTGTGTTAGGGGGGAGGAGGGTTGTAGGTGGGGAATGTAATATGAGACCACTATAAGACTACAACATAGGCAACCCCCAAACAATAACAGAGATGGGATGGTTTTATTCAAGATAGAGCGGTAAGTTTAAGGATTCCCAAATGCAGAAGAATAATGAAAGAAGAAAACTACATAACTATCTTATGGCATCTATAAGAGACTCAAAGGTGTTTCCCTAGGGGCCCAGTAGCAGTTGCCAAACTTGTTTCTAATTCCTCTAATTACTTTTGAGGGTATATTTACACTAATCAATCAATTATTGTTCTAAAATTAAACTCTAACACTCAGTAATTAAAGAATGGGCTTGGACAGGGGATACCAAGTCCATGCCAATTAAACTTTCTTAAATGTTCTATCTATGCTAATCCTGACATTAATTAACAAGGGAAACATGATAAGGAGGTGACAATTAGTGTACATAAGCTACTCCACACCTAAATGTCCAACGCCCTGCACTGTAAAATAAATTTCAAACACATGTAAGCTTACCTTGCTTAGAAAGAGTGGTTCAACCTTTCGGCGAGAGGTCCCATCAAGGTCAAAAAAATCAAACCAGCTTTTCCACTGAGAGAAGCACACACAATCAAGGTTTCATCTTCATCTCTACAATTTGTCAAGAAAAAAGGAAAAGTTGAGAACCACGTTCTTACCTTCCAACCCAAGCTACTTGCTCTTTGAAATACTGCACCACCAATGAGGAAGACATCTCGGAACACAACGATTCCAACAAGTCCGGCTTCAAAATGAGAAACCAAATATATAGTTTTACACCACATAGATGGAAAACGAAGTAATATCTGTGTTCTCAAAACTTAAATGCTAATTAATGAAACCATTATTTTGAATACAAATACTTACCAAACCCTTCCAGCCACTTAAGCCAATAAGCCCAAGCAACATATAATTAAAAGAAAAACAAAACTACCACATAGCCAGTCACACAATGAACCATCTTGTGCTAAAATTATACTATCGATAAAAGGCAGGTAAGACTAAGTGATTGCCTTCCTAAGACAGTAAAAGCAAACTGATTATTAATATCTAAAAACAGCACAGTCAAAATAGTTGACATTGCAGATAAGCGCAGAAATCATGAGGCTGAAGGACTTCTATGGTGAATTATCAATAACATGTGATATGTATGCTGCTATTCCAAGACATAGTTCAAATTTTTACTATTACGCATATATACATGAGTCCTTGTCTTTAATTTGTAGCCATGGCCTAATACAATGTTCAAATGAGGACGTGGTTTACCTCTATCTTCTCTTTGTTTTGTTTTTTTTTCTTTCCTTTTAATCTTCAGATTCTTCACAAAAATATAAATGCACAAGCAGTTATTATCTATTAAGATAAATAACCCATAAAGAAACACAAAACCAAGCTACCAGAAGTCCAGAAATACTTACGATGCAGTAGATCTTTATGCACCATTGCAAGAGCAACACAACCGATAAGAACCTACATCATGAAGTAAAAACAGATCATCAAACAAAATGTCAATACAACCAACTGCAAGTGTGCAATCTCAGCTGGCTAATGACAAACTCACAGAGCTTGGAAGGAGATACTTAAAATTTATTGATACCTTGTCAGCAAGGGGATCAAGGTAGGAACCCACTACAGAGTCAATCTTCATCTTCCTAGCCACATATCCATCCAGCTATAATTATATGAGAAGATAAAGATAAAGATGTTCAGCATTGGCGTTATTGCATGGAGTGAACTTATTTCTACAACACTTAGAAAAAAGAATTATTATTGTCTTCATACCCAATCAGTCCCTCCAGAGATGGCCAAGCCCGTCATTGCTGAAGTATACAACTCGTTCGTGATCATCCTGTACAAAATTGCCAATCGAACTGGTCATTATGAAAAAAAAATTTCTTTTTTCGTGTAAAAATTTCTTTGAAAAATTAAAAAAAGATTTTAAAAAATTGATAAATGGACGCACCATCCAAGAACAGGACCGGAAATTAATCGGCTGAAGGAGATCAAATTTGGCACATTGACGAAGCTGTCGACAAGACCAGGTTCGGAAGACTGGTTCGAATTGGAATCCACCCGATCCAGCAAATGGCGAGGTAAACGGGTTCTAGCCCGAAGCAAATCCAGATTCAGATTCAAAGCCTCGACCTTGCGGAAAACGACGCCGTTGCCCTGCAGGTGGAGAGGGGTGGCGGACTGAGAGAGCTTCCATGGAGGGCAAGTGAGGAAGAGAGGGCCGTGCCGAAAGGGGTTGACCCACTTGGAAAGCGGAGAAGGCAACCGGAAGAGCGGGTTGTGCAGCGGCGCGTGCAATGGCGAGAAGGGGAAGGTAGCTATGGTCGTTGTTGAGGTGAGGAAAGTTCGAGCTTTGGTGTTGATGTTGGTGTCGTTGACTATGGCTTTAAGCGACCTGAAGAGCACCATTGTCGAAGCATTCTTCGAGCTATGGCACGCGAATTGATCACTCCGAATTCTGAACTTGGGGTTAGGTTTTTTTTTTTTTTTTTTTGGAAGGGGGGTTGTAGGTTTTAGACTTATATGGTCACAGATACAATGTAATTAACAAGAGATTCTGTTTTGAACGAAGTACGAATATATACAAACTAAGTGCTGGAATAAAAAATTTCTTGGCTTTGATTTTTTTCTTTGTAAATTTCTTGGCTTTGTTTTGGAGGCAAATCAAGAATTTGACAAGTAAATTGATAGTGTCATAGTTATTTCTATTGTTGTAGATACAATGTACTGTTTAAACTTTTATTATGGTTTTATTTATAGTACTACATTTTTATTTATAGTATAAGTTCACATGGAAAAAAAAAATCACTACTTTGGAGATAAGAAGCAATTTAAAAACTGCCTTATAATTCTCTTTAGTAATAAGTAATAACTAAAAAGTGACTATGTGTGTCCAATTAAAATAAAAAATAAGGGGGATAAACAGATAAATATTAAAATATATACATATATACTTCATATATTTAAATATATTTTTAATTTTAAATTTATTTATAACCATATAATTCATATATACTTCTATATTCGATAAATGTTAAATTAGATAAGGTTACTTTTAAAACTTTTAGGTTAAGAAGTAATAAATTGACAACTACCGTTTTATGAATTTCATTAATATTAGCTTTTATTTTTTGCATAAATTCATTTAACACTAAATAATTATATTTTTTGAAATACTTGTAAGAAATTAATAATAATAAAAATATTTAAGATATTTTATTTCTATTATAAAATAATATCTTATTAATTATGAAAATAATATAAAAAGTAGTTATAAACTTATTAAGAAGCTTAAAAAAACAATACCTGTTGACCTACGACAAAGTGAAATTTTATTGTGATCAAGAAATTTAAAACAAGTCTTTGAATATTTCTGATAAAAAATTTATATTAATTGTAAAAAATAATATAATATAATATTTTTTATATTATATACACACACAAACGCATAACTTACAAGACTTTCGAAAAATGTGTATGAAATTAACTCTTGCATTTCGCAGCATCACATCCCAATAATAGATATGACCCACTCTCAACCAAGATATAAGAATAGAAATGAATTACCCCACCACCTAAAATGAATTACCATATTCGCATCTTAGTTGTATAACACGTTCTCCATTTTCTAATTTACTAAATTTCTAGTCCTAGTACCACAACGGAGCTTTAAGACGAGAAAGAAAGTGAGAAAGGTTGTCTACGTCATTGTTGGTTGCCAGTGAAAGAAAAGTCGGTCGAAATATGGTAAGAACAACGTGGTATCCGCATCAGATTTACCTTGCAACAGATATGCTAAGCTCCTTCACCCCTACGTGTCAAAACAAAACCAGCTAAGATTAACCCAAGTTAAAGGTACATTCCATTTTGATGCCCAAAACTAAAATAAGCAAATCATATTTCCCTCAGAAGCACATGTATAAAACAGATTTTTCCGAGTATTTGGATCCTGCATAACGTCTTACAGTTCCACAGCTTTAAACCTACCCATTCATATCTGTACGTTTTTTTCTCTCCGTGCTTTGTGCTTTGTGCCTGCAAATTTTGTTCTGAGAGATTTTTGTTCGAGGTTGATTCAGAATTTGTTGCTGGCTTTTGCACTGAAGGCTAGCCAGCGACCGAGAAAATGAGTTGCTTCCCCTGCTGCAAGTCGGACACGGAAACGCCCTCCTTCAAAAGAAGCCAAAGAAAAGTACTTTCCAGAGGCAGAAACACATTCAAATCATTCGCGGCGGCTGTGTCTCTCAAAACAGGTGTGTGGTCGGGTGCATTGGAGATGCAGAAATTCTATCAACCTGTTACATGATAGTGCCTTCCTCATTATACTTGATCAACTTTTTTTTTTTTTGCTATTTAATCTGATTTAGAGGACATTTACTTTCTATTTAATTGATCAAGGAGCAGTTTAAATTTTGATTCAATTTCTATCATGCCCTTGAGTTCTGGAAAACAAGGAGAGAACATAAATACATTTCATGAACCTGTTGATAATTAATACCTTAAGGTATTCAAATTTAATTTAACTATGTTTCAGAACTCAGAGGAGGTGCTTCCTTGATAGGTTTTGAGAATTGCTTGATGAGTTTCCAAATTATTAAAAATAGTGTATGCAAAATTGATAAAAAAAAATAATTCATATTTGAAGTTACGTAGCTTCAAATGGAAATGTGGGTGGATAGTTTGTATATATAAATTAATACATGGTCTCAATTGCAGGTAGCAGCAGGCATAGACGGATTAATGCAGAGATACAAAAATACGGAACTGCAAAAAATGATGTTAAAGTATTCAAATATCAAGAACTCGTTGTTGCAACTGACAACTTCAATCCTGATTGCCTTGTGGGCGAAGGTGGATTCGGGAAAGTCTACAAGGGATACATGAAAAGCATTAATCAGGTCTCTCTCTCTCTCTCTCTCTCTCTCGCTCTCGCAAGCACACGCTTTATTATCTGATATATGCTTAGTTTTAGCGGTTTAGAAGTTGTGGAAGTCTCATGTTAAATATTTGGTGTTCAGACTGTAGCTGTGAAGCAACTGAACAGGAAAGGGGTGCAAGGAACTCGAGAATTTTTTGCAGAGGTTTTGATGTTAAGCTTGCTGAAGCACCCAAACCTTGTCACGCTCATTGGTTATTGTGCAGAAGGTGATCAAAGGATTTTAGTCTACGAGTACATGGCCAATGGGAGTTTGGAAAATCACCTTCTAGGTATGAATATCATGGCCAAAAACATTCTAATTCTGAACTTTCTCTTACTGATTTTGTGGGGAAGCACATCCATAGCATGCAACACTGACTAGAGTTTATTTTATCTCAGACTTGGGTGCAGATAAGGAGCCTTTGGATTGGCAGACCAGGATTAAAATAGCTCAGGGAGCAGCTAAAGGACTTGAATATCTGCATGACACTGCAGAGACACCAGTGATATACCGTGACTTTAAAGCATCTAATATATTGTTAGATGAAGATTTCAATCCAAAGCTCTCTGATTTTGGACTCGCCAAGATGGGTCCAACAGGAGGCAAGGACCATGTCTCTACCAGGGTGATGGGGACCTATGGCTACTGTGCACCAGAGTATGCTTCCACGGGTCAGCTAACCACAAAGTCAGATGTTTACAGTTTCGGTGTTGTGTTTTTGGAAATAATCACGGGCAGGAGAGTAATTGACACTGTAAGAGCAACAGAGGAGCAAAACTTGATTGACTGGGTATGTTACAGATTTTTCCTCTTCAATTTTTTGGTCTTGATTTTCCTTAAAAGGTATGTGGTTTGAGCATTGATATTAAATAAGTCTTGGAACATGGAATTTATGGTTGTCCTTGTTTTGATTTCGCAGGCACAACCTCTGTTTAAGGACAGAACGAAGTTCACTCTAATGGCTGATCCTTTGCTTAAAGGTCAGTTCCCCGTGAAGGGTCTATTTCAAGCTCTCGCAGTGGCAGCAATGTGCCTCCAAGAGGAAGCTGACACACGACCTTTCATGGACGACGTTGTAACGGCTCTTGAGCATCTAGCTGTGCACAAAACTGGAGAAAATGACATCGTAGGTGAAACCATGAAAAGTGCCGGGCATGTTGAATCATTTAGACGTCTAAGTTGTTCAAATGAAGACCAAAGGGCGTAGCCTCATCGCCAGACTGGGATTCACTACAAAATTTGAAGAAAACACTAAAAAAATTGTTGTACAAATTTGGGTGTGTTTACGCAGTGAGATGAGCTTTACCGGTAACGTTAAGGTTCGATCTCGCTTGAGAACTTTGTGGGAAGGACGGCCTCAAAACCGGAAGGAGGATTAGTCTGACACACAAAAAGTATAGTGATTCCTAGGAAAAAGAAAAGTGTGTTTAGCTGGAATTCTGTTTGTATAATGTTCTGTAGTTTAATTTTAGGTTGTAATGCTCGTCGTTTTGGCATTGAAATCAGGGTCCCTTTAATTCATCTTTTTATTTTTGGTTTCATCTGAATTTTCTGTTCGTTTCATTTCACCTTCTAAAACCTGATACTAAAATCCAAATATATAAATGTAGGCACCCCAATTACAAATATGTTTGGTAAATATAAATGCACTCTTCTGCTTGGAACATTTTGTTAACAAATAGTTAAATACCAATGGATCACAGATCTGAATCTGATATATACATTGAGCATGCGATTCATTTACTATCTGATCCTTATTCTTCTTGGCTGCCACCGTATCTCCAGAGAGCTGCAGTGGTTCAAATCAGCTTACTCAAGATGTAGAACCCCGATTTTAGGTTAAATTTGAAATCTATAAAGCTAGCAGTTCTTAAAGGCATTGAACATGAAGCCCAAAACAAAAAGTTACCCAAGTCTGGCTACACAACGTGAAAATTAACATGAATATGCTGCAAGTTTTTGTCTCTCAAAATGACAGTGAGACTTCTACCTAAAAGAAATGATAGTTGCAGACTAATGAACTCAAGAGCCAAGAGAGTCACTCAGAGCTGAAAGTTATTTATGTCATTCTTGAGGATCCTGTAGCTGTAACCAGGAATTCTGTTTGATTGATTGCTTTCTGCTACTTCTGCTAATTCTGAAACGGAACATATTTTTGGGAGGAACCCACTTGTGCCTCTTCGCTTCCTCCTCTTCCAGGTCTTCAGCAAAACCCAGAAACTGGGCCTGGAAATGGTAGAACCTCTGCCAGAAACCGTGTCCATGTCCTGCTGAGATTTCTGTGAACTTCCTTGTCTGTCTAACTCAAACTTGGTGAAGTATTCAATTTCCTCCCTGACTAGAGATCCAATAGTGCCCCTTGTGCCTATAGCAACTGGAGCAGAAACAGCCATTTTATCTGGGAATTTGGTGGCTATAGCACTGCTTTTTATAGGGCATTAATTTACTATTGAACTAACCAGGAAGGAGGCTTCTAGATGAAGAAAGTTGTGGTCATGGTTCTAAATTTAATTTTCAACTTGGAGTTTCTACCTTTTGATCTTTATTAAATAGCAGATACTAAAATGCTTTATGAAAAGCATGCAATTCCCCATAATGAAACTTTAAAAAGGCACATGGTCATCATGTTCTCAGGATAGATTTTTAGGTGCATTGGATATAAGATAATATTTTTACATTATATTATTAAATACGAGATATGTTAGTTATGTAGATTATTATTATCTTTTACTTTAATTATAATATTTAATATTTTAATATTAAATATATTAAATATTAATAATAAAAGATAATAATAATTCATATAACTGAGATAACACATGTTATATAAGAGTATTGTCTTTTACCTTTAACTAAAAATTTCTTCTATACTATCTGTGTGTGAAATAAAAACTCGCATGTTTTCTGGGCATCATTTTTTTTTTGTGGATTCCGAACATCATACTTTATCCTTTTGACTTCTCAGATCATATAAGTGTAATGTTATACACATATATATTTTTTTCACATTCAATCAATCATTATTATTATTTTTCCTCTCTTTCTCTCTCGCATTTTTCCTCATCACCGTTGTTCCACATAAACCATATGTGAGAGATGTAGGAGAAAACTATGTGCAAGTATCATTTCCATTTTTGTGACCTTAAATTCCTCTGCAATTGCTATACTTGACAAATTTGAAATTTTACAGGGGCCCAATGGTTCACTTTTTTTTTATTTTTAAATTTTAAAATCTCTGCCAGGTTCAAAGTGACTCTTCGCCCTTCATGCCTTGACTAAAAGGAAAGAGAGGTGATCTTTCATTGTCTTTGGTTGTGAGATTTTCGGGCATGGCTTCTATTGTTGCTGTACTGTCCTGCTGATATCTCCTGATCCTCTGTTTAATGATTCTTTTACTTTAAATTATTGTCTGCTATTCTATTTATTTGAATGTGAAATGATGCATTATGTTGCATAAGAGACCAACTTTGTGCGCATTCGCTCAACCCAGTGACTGAAGTCATATAAATCAGCCTGTAATGGAATAGGATACTCACCAGCCACCAGGTAATCCCATAGTCACAGGTAATTCCAGTAACGGATTATGTGTGAAAAAATTAAGAGAACGGGTATGGAAGTTCCTGTTCTAATTCTACGTCATTACTTTCTCTTCATATTATTTTGAAAGGTCTTTTATAGTTGTTTTTCTATAGAAAAAAAAGGGGAAGTTAACAAAATTATATTAAATAAATAAACTTAATTTTATCAATAGGAATAATTGATCGTAGTTAACTCTTTATTTTAAAAAAATGACATTAAAAAAAATCACATTATTTTTTTCTTTTTATCTCATGAGTTTCATTTGGGTAGATAAGTATGTTTAATGCGAACTAGTTTGTCATTTACCTGACACCGACTTCGGTTTTTAAGACTATAATGATGTCGTAAGTTTGACGTTTCATGACACTACTTATTTCCCTCTTCTACTTAGATGTTTGCACATTTTATGAAATCCAAAGGAAAAGATATATATATATATCTTTAATGCATCACCTGTGTGATGATGTTAAAAGTTTGGTCGTGCATGAGACCACTCAGCCCCCACCCTACCTAAATACTTGTACTTCTTTGTAACCATAAAAGTAGCTATGTCTAACATATCACCTTTACCCTTTTTAAACTAAGCACTCTCTTTTTTGTTAAATTTTCATTAAACTGTCAAACAAAATATTATATTTAACCTTCATACGTTTCTTTTTTTCCTCCTATTTTTTACATTTATATATTTATTTGGTGTTAAGATTATAAGAATAAGTTGCACAGAAAATTAACTATACTACATGAGACAGGAGTGCTGCGCCCATCACGACTACATCCTGAAAGCTGACCGAAAAAAGAAAAATTCCCACCAACTAAAGAGTGTTACGTCGTTTTACGCACTCGAAATGACAGCATACGGTGCACCAAAAAACACAAAAAAGAAATGACAGCATACGCTCTTGCTAGATACGGGCTTGCTGTTGTTTTACAACCATGCTTTCAAACAGAGAGTATTCCTTGAAGCTGGGCCTCGGGCCCCGTTAATTCACCAAAAAAAAATTCCTTGAAGCTAACGAGATTGATTTTCATGCTTTCGTCTAGTTTTTTTAATTTTTTTATAGTATCATGATCGAAGACCAAAAAAAAAGTATCATGATCAAATTATGTTTTGATAAATTATTTAAAAAGTTTAACTGTTTTAATATTTTACCACTATTAATTTTTTTTAATAATATATTAATTCATAATTAAAAGATAATATAAAAAATTTACACTCACAGCAAAACAAAATTATATTCAAAATTGAAACCGTTAAGTCTGATAATATTTTAGAATTATCTGTAATTTTTTTTTATAAACATGATGTTTTATATACATTTGTATAGTAAAAATAAATATGAGATATAAGAGAGAATGGAGTAATTTACTAACCTTTTTAACTCAGAATATGGAGACTTTACAGTAAAAGGCCACCAATGGTTGTGCAGGTGAATAAATGATGTTGCCACAACATGTGGACAAGGGATCAGTCTCCGCGTGCACCAGCACCAGCAGAGATACAAGGTTGGCAAGTTTATGATACAAAGCCATAATACAACAATAGCAGCAAAAAAGGAGGGATATCCTACATTCTTAAAGGCGATAAACGACAGACAATGCACATCTTCGCAAGCCTCAAAATTGGACATCCATTGTAATTCTATATAATTTTTTTTTTCTGTTTTCCTATCTCTCTTTCCTTTGTTTTTGTTTTCGTTTTTGCGTAAGATAAAGTGAGCAAATTATTGTATGCTGGGGAGATGGCACACATACCCCAATCTTCGATGTGAGGCAAGAGCATGTTGCAAAGCAAGATTGATGCTGGCACCCTCCCTAAACAATGAATCATACAACTGACAGACAAATTGTGACAGTTCTTCTTCGTCATCATCCCAAAATGACAATGCACGGTCCCCATTTTTCTCAGCGTCACTATCTTCCCAATCACTCAATGGACTGTCAGGTGCCGCCTCATCATCTGCTTCATCCTCTCCAATTTCAAACTTCCCATTTTCCATCACATTCAGTTCCCCTCCACCATCCAAGGTAGTCGGCTGAGACTCTGGGGGTTCATTTGAAGGACAAATGACAGCTTTGGCACCAGAGTCTAGAAAGGCCTTAATAAGTGCTGGAGTAGGTCCATATGTCCCAGTGCATATTATGATCCTGTCTCTCCAAGCTCCAACCTTGGTTATTCAAGACATCAATAAAAGGAGAAAACCGAAATGAGTCAGTACGTTTTCATGTATATAACACGGGATCTAAGCTTTAAACCGCTAGCAAACTCCCTTCTACCTACCCCAGGGAAAATGCGGTTGCACAGGACAGAGGAGATCCACAAACTCTTCTACATCTTAAATTGAAACCATAAAAGTGGGAAGCGTGATTCTGATTGATACTAAGAACCTCTACACTCTGAATGGAAGTTATTACTGTCACTTTTCTTCAGGCCAAAGATCACTGTGCTCTTGATATGATTTAAAAAATTATAATATCGAATGTTTATGCCCACATTCACAAAAAAAAATGCCACAAAAAGAAAAGGTTGAACTAAAACAGACACCATAATTGTCAGAATAATAATTGTAGATGGTCTTAAAAAGCTGCTAGACCCAAACATTCTAGATGCTTTACAAAACCACCCAGAGCTAGGATAACAGAGTAATTGTAATCCAAATAGTGGGATTTGTTTTCAATCCTACTCCTAAAGGAAACTTCAAATGATCTCTCGTGCTTGGAAAGTCCCATCTCCAATATATACACCCATATAAGGCATCCCTGTAAGCAAGCAGTCTAAAGAATCCCTCAAGAATGAATGAATTTAGTGTGTAACATAAGCCACAAAACAGTGGACCTGGTGAAATACAATACAACAATCATACTAGGATATACCTCTTAACTTTTTGCAGAGTATAAAAGTGACTCCTGTATAATCAAGTGATTAATATCCAACCCTCATTCAAATATTTCAATCTCCATACCAGATGATGAAATGAAAGTGAACATTGGGTAGCAGCAAATAAGACAGATCAGTAGCAGATCAAGTGACACTACACGAAATTTACATCTAAAGGGATAAAGTAAATCAATTGGCAGCAAAGCACATACCATCCATCGAACATCATCAGGTGATAAGTGCACAGAAGGGACTGTCCTACGGAACATATATGAACCAATTTCTTGATCATCTTCCATAACCTTCAAAAAAAGATAACCAGACTCAACTTTCTAATAGACGTATTTATTTGATTTCAGAAAGTTATAAAGAAGCATAAGGGGAAGATGACATACTAGGGTTTGACGGCCTAGATAACGGTGGACAATGCCTCCAATTTGGAAATAAGGTTTAAAGGTGACCAACTCAGCAACGGTAGAAACATTGGCCAGCAGAGATGCACCCTTTCTGCGATGGTTCCTCATTGTTGACAACAAACTGAATTTAACACTTTGTAGAAATTTCTCAGCAAGCTCTCCAGGTTCAGCCACCACAAATACATCATTGTGCCAACTAAATAAACAACCACCAACATCATGCTTCCATCCAAATTGAGAAAAAGGAAACAAGGGACAATGAAAACTGAAAAGGAATTCAGAAAATATAAGAGCAAATACCTCACAATTAAGCCATCCGAGTCATTTTGAAGGGCCAAATGTATAACACCCAATTGTGGTGAATTCTGCAATTTCTCATGCAATGATCTCGCAGGCAAGGAGAGCTGTCTAAGACCTCGAGGAGACATTGGAGGTGATGCAGCTGTTTTTCCCAATTGACCATCTAAACTTAAAGGTGGAACCAGATCAATTCGTCCAATCCTCTGACCAAAATCAGGACTATATACAAGTGGACTTGACGGGAAGCTTCCTGTAAACAGAGGAGATGCAAATGGAGTTGGGAATGTTGTTGCTGGCACTGTCTTTACAATCCCAGACAATCCCTGCATAAGGGATAATCTTATCCCACTCCGAGCACAAAATGACTCAAGCGCCCGGGCATGGTGCATCACTCTTCCGGAATCTGGATTATGTGAAGCTTCAACAAGTAGTACATTGTGCCTCCACCCTAGAGTGGGGCCACTAGCACCTGATAAAGCAGAATAACAATAATCTTAAATTTTTTAATAGGGATCACCAAAAATGAAATTTTACAGGATAGAGTGATAGACAATATATCAGGCGCAATACCCTCATTTGACTCCTTTATCTTGGGTAATTTAGATCTTAGATTCTCTGACCACTTCTCTTCATGCTGGAAAGGCAGAAGCAATCTCTCACAGACATTTTCAAATGCCTGATGATTCTTTTGTATATATTCATCAATTGCAGATTCCAACTTCAGCCAGTTAGTAGGATCTGTCTCGTCAAGTTCCATATCACAACGTTCATCAACTGCAAGGAAAACAACAGAGAACATTGCTTGAGAATTAAAGTTCTTTCCAAGAATAGCTACTCTTTAATGAAACTTCCCTATCAAACAAGGAAAAGAAAGGAAGTTAAAATTTGAAGAGAAAAGTAAATCATTAAAACTTGAATCAAATAGAATTAGTAGGAGGAAAAAGACTCTTCCTTTCCCACACTCCAAAACACAAGCATAGTACCAGGATTGAAACGAAAATACTGTATCTCAGGAAGCATAGGTAGCAATGTACTTAAAGCTTCCTCCACCCGATCAACGGAGCATGCACTCTCAATCAACACCTGCCCTGTATCCAGATACCGCCAACCCCCTTTTCGCACCTACAACAGCATAAGATAATGATAATAAAGTACATAGTAACTCAAGAGCTTCTATAGCCAATGACATATCTCCTAAAGTCAAAATTACTAATCACATTCTTTCTAATTTTACACATTGACAGAACTATAGAAGCAAGTGTAACATGAGAATAACCATTAAAGACCTTATCTTTTTATTCCAAATTCAGAATATATTATAGAACTAACACATAGAGAAGAGTAGTTACCCTCGTTGGAACAGAACCGCACCCTATTGAAACCAGGCAGTCAATTTTTGTGTCAGGCCACAGAAGTTGAGCTTCTCTTATGGCAAAAATTGTAGGATTGTTTGCCACTATTGCACCATCTTGCCAGCGGTTGACATCTTAAGGCACATTGCAGGATAAAAAAATATAAAAGTTAAAAACATCACAGAAATGGGAGAAAAAGTACTAAAACTAAAACTAAAACTTAAATACAACTAACTCACTGAAACCAATAGCAGTGCAGTCAGTACCATCCGAGAAATCATCAAGATAATAAGGAGCGGCAGATGAAGCTCTGATAGCCTGCCACACTAGATGCTTACAACTTCCAATGAAAGCACTGCGCTTATAGCCAACTGGTGTACCTGTTGTAGGTGATGCAAATGCAGTGATCCCTGAACTTTCTGATGTTGCAAGAGCCACCTCTGGTGTTCCAGCAGGGTACTGAATTTCAGATAGCAAAAGTAAAGAGAGAGAAATAACACATTAACAACCATGAACAAGTGTGATTTTACAGCCATTAATCAACATTGTGAATACATATAAAAACCAATAAAAAATATTGGCCTCACACCTGATAATTGCGGAATATGAAGGGCTGTGCTGGCATTACGCTCACTAAGGTCGATACAACAAAAACTTTGGGCACATTCTTTACAGCAGAATCTATCATTAGATCCCCATCTTCATCAGCACACATTTCCTTCAATAGCCTCTCGAACTGATCTGCACTGTGCTGCAAGACAATAAGTCACAATTCTCCTTTTAGGGCATAGAACTACGTAGATTATAGATACAGCTATTTAATAGCTGCTAGCTTTAGATGAAAGAACGCATTTTGTTATCTTTGTTTTCAAACATAAAACATATTGCAAATCATAAAATTTAATATAGTGAAGTATTTCATATCCTCTCAGAATTTCTAAAATACATGCTTCTATTAAAAAATTATTGCAAGGAAATAGAGAAGTGATAAAATAACATTCTCCGTGAAAACAGCAACATAAAGGAAAGAGGTACATACTTTAGATCCATGAACAACAACTCTAAAACTCTGTGATGAACTCTTATAAAGTTGATCTAACTTTTCTCTCCAAGTGGCAGCTTCATTGTCCTTGGGCACAGGCTCAGCAAAAACAAGCTTCCCTGATTCAAAATGCCATTCAATCAGTTTATCTACAATTGCAGGGAAAATAAACAGATCAATAAATAAAAATATTTCATGCCATTCCTATGCAGCACTCTCACCAAGATTTTTGTATATATCTTCACATTTTTCCAAAGTCATTAATTTAATCCCAAGGGCAACAGCTAGCATTCCACCCGTTGACGTGCCACATATTAAATCAAACAACTCATGTATTCGTTTTCCAGTTCCCTTTTCAATTTCCTTTAGCATTTTCACAGTTGCTAGACCTTTCATCCCACCTCCATCCATTGAGAGTATGCGAAGTCCTTGCTTTGCCACTTGTCTCCCTCTTATTGCACGCCGCAGGTTTTCATTTTCTCCTACAAAAGCACAAAATGAAGAAGCTTGTTCATGAATCAAATAAAACATTCTGAAAAACACAGATAAATTATCTTCAGAGACAGACCAAGAATTGCCAAAGCTCGAGCTGCAGCCTTATAAACACGTGGTTCAGTTGCAACAGTCAGGCGCAAGAGAAGTTCTCGCAAGCTTTCAGAAGTAACAAGTATACGGCGATTCTCCAGACAGAAGGCCAAATTCCCAACAGCTAACAGAGCTAGCCTTTGTACCTATAAAAAGATAAACCTAAAATTAAAGGACCATGCAATACAAGACAATTGATTAAACCACTATCTATGAAAAGAAACTAACAAACTTGCCTCTGGATCTTTATGGGCGCATAAGTTTTTCAATGATTTCAAAACATCCTTGGTCAACATCTTCTCAGCCACACTATCAGACGTGAAAGCCAACTTCACCACAACTTGCAATACAGACATTACCTCTTCATGACCCATAGATTTTAGAACTGTTCCAATAGGTTGCATGATGTCTGCTTTGATCAGCTGCAGTGCGACAGAAACATCAGAGGCAAGAGCTGAAAGAGCAGAGCAGGCTTGTTCAACCTGGAAAATATTAAGAATGATCAAAACCACCAAAGGTTGCAGAGTAAATAAAAATTTTGTGATGCCTAAAACCATTAAAATATACCACATGACGGTTGTCACTACTTATCATACTTATAAGCTGCCGCACTGCATTCTCATCTTTACCAACAGCCATTTTATTTCCTTGGTCTTGCATTATCTTTGCAAGTGCAGATGCTAGTAAAGGATGATGACAAGAAGAAAAACGGAATATAAGAGAGAAGAAGGCACTGAGATTATGCCTAGATGCAACGAAATAAGAACTGTTTTCCATCTGCAATGACCAAAAAGAGTACATTTGACTGAATATGTAATGTGTTTTAAAAGAATAAAGCCAAAAAGTAGTCAAGTTAGTTTGTGAAATGCTACCTCTATTTGCACATTCACTGATCTCAAATTTTCATCTGCCACAATCCTAATATTTGCAAGAGAAAGGTGGCGTAGTTTGTGGAGGGGCAAAATTTCAGGAAGAAACTCAAGAGGATTTCCAAATAGCCTAAGAACCCGTAATTCAGCCATAGCCCTGCCATAAATACTTGGTAACGATAAGACCAGCAGAATACAAGGAGGCTAAACTAATTTATATAAAATTGTCGGATCCAATAACCTGAAGTCAAGAAGAGGCCGAACGAGCTTGTTGTGTTCCAATGACAATTCCACCAACTGAACACACTGTCTCAGTTCCACTGCTCAAAATATTAATAGAATCAGATAGATGGGCATGTTTGCGAGAAATATCAATCATAACAGCTCAGTTACTTTAGGAAATATCTAAAGACTACAGGGTTGGAGACCGGATGTGCTCATCGAATCCACATGGGCCTTTTTAGTGCATTGCGGCAGCAAGTGAGGCCTAGCACTTACTTTATCCAATGCAATCATGCTTTCAGCTGGAAGCTTCGTGTTACCTAGCATTAGCATTGCTTATTACTTTAAGGTAGTATTGTCTGCCCATGTTTACTTGTTATACTTATTAGATTTATAAATTACTTCCTCTTCTACCATCTAGACATAAATTAATAACTTACCACCACCCCTACATGGTAGTATTTCAGACATGAAAAGCTTACCAGGTACTGAGACAAGCATGTTGTTGTCAGCTCTAAGCACTCTTAAGCTTCTCAGCTCACCAAGCTCAGGCGGTAAAACTGTCAGTTTGTTGTTATCAAGATAGAGTTTTTCAAGATGTGGCAATTGAGTAAGCTCTACTGGAAATACCTGTACATAAGCACACATTTAAAAACCTCCCCCATCCAATTTAATTGAGTCCAACTTCCAACTAAATTATAAAGATCAAAGCACTTCCTAAGCACCAGGGAGGAAAAAAAAAGGCAAATAAACCCAATCACGCAATTTAAATCTTCCATGTGTTACTCTAGAAATATGTATGAAAAGAAGCAAACAAAACCACTAACTAATTCCTCCAATTTGGAAATTATAGTTCATATCACATCAACAATCAGCAGATTTACAAAATTCACTTGCCAGAAGTTATAATGCCATATAGCATTCCTCCACCCTGGGACTCTGAAGTTCTTAATTCAAGTCAAGATAAAAGTAACAAGACACAAAATATTCAAGTCTTTGATGCCTTAAGATAAAAGAAAACGGAATTTTTTTTACCTCCAGCAACTTGCAAAGGTACATTTTGCTTTTCCACAAATTAAAGGTTTAAACTGAGACATATTGATATACATTGCTCCATGCATCCCAGCAGAAATATAAACTAAAGTAACATAAAGTGAATAGGAAGGTCGCAAAAAATGAAAGATCAAAACTCAAGACTCCCATTAAGCTAATAACACTCACCGACAAGCCACAGCCGCAAATACTAAGCACAGCAATACTCGTCCAATGGTCACCGCAACCCGCAACCCCCTCTCCAACCGGCGACGTTGAGGAAGCCAAATTGGACCGCAACAAGCGTGTCAAAACCCCAGTCCCATCGCTCTGCTGCCCAGAGACAACAGCCTTGGTCATTGTGACAGCCCTGAGAGGCTCCCTTCTCTTAACAACCTTCATATCCAAATCCACATTCTCATCATCGTCAGGCCTCAGTTCAACCACCACGGTGTCCTGCGGCATCGGAAGAGCCACCATGAGCTGCGATTGAAGCTTCAAAGCTACCTGATCCTCATCCTCCGATGCTGACCAATCCAATTCAATGCGAAACCCGAGCTCCTGCCCCTGCGAGAGTATCGAGGAGGATGAGGACGACGAAGAAGAAGAAGAAGACGACGAGGAACGGGAGGAAGTTGATGTGCGGCCAAGGTTTTCCGACGAATCCTCGGTGCCATAGTTGAGAGTGAGATGGAAGATCTCGGAGGGCCTCTTCCAGCCCAAGCCCCAAGACATTGTGATGAAAATTCAGATACGGTGAGGCTGAAAGGCTGGGAATTGACCTGGTAGCAGTAGCATTCAGGCTCTACGACGATCCGATCATTGCCGTGATGTTCCAGAAAATCAATAATCTCGGAACGAAGCGATGAGATGAGAATTGGGAACTAGGGTTCAGAAGAAGAAGATGGAAGGGGTTGCTGAAGTGAAGACAGAGAAATGTGCTGAAGCTTTGTAATTGTAGAGGAACTGGGAAGAGAGAGGGGGGGTGAAAACTGAAAATATGTGGAGTTTTGGCAGGGGGAGGGAGAAGAGGCAGCTATGCGCGTTGTCGTTTACGTAAGGCCGACTGCGGCGTCGTATTTACTTTCGGGATGAGAAATTTAAAATTGGATAGAACGCGTTTTATATATTTGCTAATGTTGTCCAATTTCCAAATCAGATCTTGCACATCAATTTTAGGAGCTTCAAGGATGATTTGAATTTTTTTAAAAATCTTTTTCGGCCTTTGGTATTTTGATTTTTTTCTATAAAATAAACTTAATTACATGCTTTCAAATACTGAACTTAGATTATTGTATTTTAATTTGGGTTTGATTTGAAGATACCTTTGAAGGAAGAAGCGTGGCCGGCTATACTACAAACTTTGGTAGAAAGGAGCCTCAATTGTTTAACTTTTTCTTTTTTTATAATAGATGGGCCAAAGGCCCAATAAAAAAGAGTTACAACTTCATAGGTCAGGAAGTAAAGACTCCCATTGCCTAAGTTCTAATGGAGGAGAATCTAAAACAATCAAACCATGATGAATCATTGAATCAATATCAAACCTCAGTAGTTTCACTTTACTCGATCATTGAATCAATAATGTATTTATTTGGTGAAATGGTGGCTCATTTTAATATAGTAATAGGTTGCCTGTTTAAATTGATTATTTTATTTTTATAATATAAAACAACTTTGGCAGTCATAATTTTCCAACATCAAACTGCATTGTTTTCTTAATGAGTATTGTTTGAAAATTAGATGTCATTCATATTCTCTTGCAGGTGAAGATTTTATTTTTCAGATTAATTTTTATATTCATTGAAATTAAATTATTTTCTAAATAATTTTAAGAATGCGCATTCAAATCAATTTAGTACATTTAAAAAAATAATTAATGTTGATTAAAGATTTAAGCTTGAATAATTGAGGTAAAAAAAGCATATTTTCTTTATTAGTACTAAGCCAATTTTGTAATTGAAGACTTTGACCACATCTATGTAATTTATCGATAATGATGAAGGAAAAAGAAGTTATGGTATGATTTAGAAACAGAGTTGATTACAATTTTATTTTAGTGAAAAAGAAGTTATCGTATGATTTAGAATTAGTTACAGTTCCATTATTAAGAGATACTCGTATTGTTAAATAATAATATTCTGAATTCTGTTACAATTTACTTTTAAAAGTTTAAATAATGTAATTACTTTACAAAATATTTCTAAATAAAATCTTCTTATTGTTATCACATTAGCATCATAAATAAAATTCATTTTTATTTGTTCCTTGAGAACACTTAGTGCACGATCAATGTGATAGAAAAAAAGAAATAAAATATAATAAAAATACAAAATTTTCAAAATTAAAGTATAAAATTTTTTCTATTCTCATTTGATTCTTTTTCTTTTTTCTTACCAAATGAGATATAAGGGTTAGTTTGATATATAGACTTATCCTATAAAAATTTATCCTTATTTTTATTTTATATCAAATATACACTTAAAAATTAAAATTTATTCTATAATAATAAAGAATTGTTGTCAATTTTTGTTGCCTTCCTTACGTTTAATAACTGATAAGACGTGGCAATATTTTGGATCTCGAGGGAAATGAAAATGAAGGAAGAGCAAATAAGAGTAATTACACTGAAAAGATAGAATATAATTTTATTTATTGAGATATAATATGCTAAAAATAATGAAATTGAAAATAAAATAGTTTGCTATTATGTAAAAATGAAAATGCAAAAAGAAAAAAATTATTAACAACAGAAGTAAAGTGTTATATGAGTAAAATGGAAAAAAAAAAAAGAAGCAATTTCCTTTTGGTGCCCTTTCACAATGAACCATTTTTTCATAACTGGGCTTACAAACTTTCTCCTCAAAATCATTCCCTCCATTTATTTTTATCCTTGTCATAAACTATGAGAAATTAAATTCTCACCTCCCTTTTTTTTGTTTCACTCAAAATCATTCCTCCAAAATCACAATCACTCATTCCACACATACCATTGCTGATTAAGTACTGCTCCCATGGGTCAATCTTGCGGCACTCATGGATGATAAATAAGCCCATTTCTCCAAGGTTATCAGTTAGTTACTGCATGGTAATTCAAAATTTATTTCAGCTTCCCCAAAAAAAGTGAATTATTTTCAAGAGTTTTAAATATAAATTATGATAGCAAGAGTCGTGGAAGTAAGGTAGAAGCACAGAGTAGGCAAAGATGGACCTGGTACATTCAACCATTTAAGAATCTCGTGTTTTACGGTTCTTCAACTTGTCCATCTTTTTTTATATGTTGTTTCTCATGCATGCTTATGATTTTTGACAATCCAATGCAACTGGGATGGCACCACTTTCAAGTCATTAAAACCATTAACCCTCCCTTCATTGTCAAAATTATAAATTGGAAAAGTAGCACTCCTTTTCGATTAACAATTGTTCTTTCCCCAATTTGGTATATTCCAGGACACAAACACACAAGATTCTATTTGTGATGGATGTCGCAAGTTAGAAGAATGCATCACTGTTGAAGTGAGAAATCAACCACATACCATCACGTACAATTCAAGCATGCCACCCTAATATTTTATAATGGACTACACATTTCTGGACTTCTTTGCCGGTAGACAAAAGCAGCTAGAACTTTTCCAGTTAAAATATTGAGCTTATAGAGAATCCAAACCAACCCTATGGAAAAACCTTGGACCAGTTCTTTTTATGAATAAAAAGTCAGAACCCTATTTTTGCCTCTCAAATTTAATCCGGGTTTCAACTTATTCTTAAATATTTAATCTGAACCAATTTTGTTCTAACATTACGAAATTGTGTGTGATCCTTTTTATAAAAGACACCCATTTAACTAATGTTATTTTAGCTTCATTATGCAAAAATAGTACAAATTAAACATTTAAAATTAAATTAAAACTTCGATTTAACTTTAAAGAACAAAAAAGAGGGTTTTAATCTTTTTAAAACAGAAAAAGTCCAACGCTTCAGAAGCCCAGATCTCAACCAGTGCTCCGCGTGTGAACCATTTCACAGCCAACGCATGCAAAAGTTTACCCAAAATTTGCAGTATTTGCGTACTCAATGCAAAATTGGTGCCCCAAGAATAGTCTCGTGTGGCACAAATGGACAAGTTCATAGCCGCCCGTCTGACACTGGTCAAATTTAAAAGTGGCTAATTGCAGGATTATTAGCAAAAAGTCGTCCTTCAATCAACATATACCTAATGACTTGACCATCTCTAACTGAACTGGCACGGCTCATCAACAGAAACCTCCTTGAATGGTCACTTGAAAGAACAATTTCATCAAGGACCAACTTCAATCTTGGATGAGGGACGAGCCCCAGCCAGAATTGTTAAGCAAGCCTCTAATATCTAATATAACAGCTATAAATTGTGTCCATCACTGTAATGCCCGGTATAAGTCATGTGAACTGAATACAGATACCCTCTAGGATCAAATTGTACTTACAGTTCCAGATTCTTTGCCACAGAATTAAAAATTTTTCTTAAATCCTCCTTTACTCCACTATCTGCAAATATAAACTCGATAGCACTCTTTGATAGCTCAAACATTTCCTTCCTTCCCAGCCCTATACAATAGCCAAACCAACATGCAGTCAACAAAACTTAGCTGCTTAGTTTAAATTTCACTGGCTGCGAGAGTAGAGTGAAACCTACCAAATGAAGAAGCAGCAGTTTTGTATTCGTTGGAGAGACTGGTAGAGAACACACCTGAGTCATCGGTACACAGGACTAAAGGATGTTTTGCATTATACAAATCAACTGCATCATTAAGAGCATGATGTAAAGATAGGCTACTTGAAAATCAAAGTCTACACAATACTTTATGAATGACTTCCGAATGGATAATCTTCTCTAGCAAAATATAAGCACATTTCAGGTTGTACTAAGCTATTTTAGGAAAGCTAGCTTCAAGAGAAAAGCAGAAAACAGTTCTTTTTTACTTCTTTTGTAAAAGCTAAAACTTCTAGCTTCTGGAAAAGTGCTTTCTTTTAGTAATAGGCCGGGGAAAAAAGTACTTTTTTCAAGCAAAAAAATAAGAAGCTAACCAAAACACAGAATCACTTTCAAGCCTACAACATTTGTTTTGTGAAGTTGAACAAACAGGAAGGTTCCTTTATATTTATGATCATCAACTTCAAATATAAGCAAAAGCACCTACCAAAATGGTGAACATCAATTGATGGAACAGACAATGTCCTGACGTTGGATGTCAAACAAATTTCAACCTGAAAATAGTGTAGATGCAACAAATAATATGTAAGTTAGCTGGTTATAAATAGCAAAGTGACAATATTATATAAAGCATTCAAACTCAGTAAAGGGTTGATCAGTAAAAACAAGCAATAATAGGGTTTCATTCATTCCAGATCAAATCAAACTTTAAATTTGACAAAAATTTGAAGAGTATGCATAACCTTTTAATTGATTGATTATCTACGAGGAACTTGTGAGATGTGACGATTAAATTCATATTTGAAATATTCTTTTAAGTTCCCACACAAATCATGATATTCTATTACTACCACTATCTTACTTTATCATTAATGTAACTTAAGGGCTTGCAAAATCTAACCGGAATCTTAGAGGACTTCATCTTTCTCCAGTGTTCCTTCTCAAGGAAACAAGCATGTCCAATCCTCTGGGGATGAAAGTCAAGCATATCCTGTATCTCCTTTGGATTAGGTACCTAAAAACAGTAAGTCAAAAAAATAAACCACTAAACCAGTCAGGGAAACTCCAGTAGTAACAGGTAACAGCTATAGATTAACGCACCTCTCCACAGTGAAGTGTTACACAAAGACCTTGTTCTCGAGCAAATTTCAATGCTGGCAAATATGTAATCCTATAAAAGTTGAAAAGGGATTTCGGGCTTAAGCATCAATTTTCAAAATTTAAAATACATTACTACACTAGAGTCCTAGATCAGGTTGATGTACCATTCACCAACAATTGGATTTCCAGAGAGGTCAATTCCAACTACCCCACAATGCCTCATTTCCAGTGCAAGCTTGACCTGCAGCAAAGAAATGGTGTGTTCAAAAGCGCCCAAAAGACTTAAGTTTGCTCAAATTACTTGCACATTTTAGCTTACAGTTTCCATTGCCGCTTCTGTTGTCTCCCTGCGGTCAATGCTCAAGAGAAGCCTAACAAAGATTTTTTTTCTGGGATTTCCATTACATTTATCATTTGCTGCTGTGGGTACAGGATCAAAAAGACTTCTAGAATCTTCACTGCAGGGAATGAAAGCCACATCAACTGAACTGGCCGATCTTAGACCCTTCAGTACAGCTTCAATGTAAGAGCGTTTGCTCATTCCAATGGAATCATTTCTCTGCATGGAATTAAGCAAACATGTTACTCATCAGATCAATTATCAATCTCTATTTCAACTAAATGGAAAATAAGCACACTTCAGATTACCAACCGAGCACCTGTAATTACCTTTGGAGTAGTTCTCAACTCCAGATACACAACATTCTCTGAGGCAAAATCTTCAACAACCTGCTTTTAGGTGTTACTAGTATAAATGCAAAGGCAATGAATTTGGTAACAATAAAATTTATATAGTAAGCAAGCAGCCTTACTTCTTTGGTAATTCTTGTAACAGTTTTATGATCGGTAGTAAGAATGTGGATTAAGTTAAACAACTCGAATACTTCTGTTAATGAACGATCATCTGTATTTACAAAGCCATAACTAGCATCAGTATTAAGCATGAATACGGGTAAATATGGATCAGCAAAAGTGAACTCAGGAAACAGATAAACAGCAAGAGGATTAGGGCCTGCTTGGCGCGAGATTTAAATTTAGAGAAAAAAAAATTAGAATTCCAGCAACAGTTCTAAATAAAGCCGAAAATTCTTTGAAAAGTAACTCCTCGGTGTCCTCTAATATCGAGCATGTTTTCGGAAAATTATCCTAAAAGCAAATTCAAAGACGCGTATGGTTCTATGCCTTTGTTTTTCCCATTGCTATGCCTTTCCCTTTTTCTTGTGATGAATTTTGTGTTTCTCTTTCGTTGACAGAATCGAACGGTCCCACTTTTTCTTATTTTCTTTCCAAAAACCTTCCGGTAGGCACAAACCACAGAACACAAACGCTTGCACGCATAATATAACAATCAAACGTCACCATGAATTTCAAGACCGATATGAACCTAAACCCCGGAAAAGGGGGCGCATTGAAAGACGTGGTATAGAAGCAGAAAACAAGGGTGGCATGTTAGCACACTCTTGTCTTTTCCGGTGTTTTTTCTCAGCAACCAAACAGCACAGATGTATTAACAGGAAGAAGGCATACATTTCAGGATGTCATGCTCCACTTCGGAGAAATCTATGACACCCTTCTCACCCAAAGCCTTGGCAAGTTCTCTGTGCAAGAGAGAGGAACAAAAAAACAACTCAAATTTCAGAGTGACGCCATCCTGAAGACAAAGAAAGAAAGAAAAATGGATAATGGAAATTGGATAAAAGAAAAGCACTAACAGGAGTGTGGACTCCCTGATGGATCCATTGAGATGAGCATGCAGTTCCAGCTTTGGCATTGACACGCACCACTCCATCTCTCTTATTCTTCTTCTTCTTCTTCTCTGACTCAGAGTCTGGTTCTCACTGGGTAGACTCTTTTATAGTCTGATTACGTTTGTGCTGTCCCAAAAGCAAAAGACTCTGTGTGTCTGTGGGTCACGTCACACAAACAGATAGCGGCAAGACTTTTTGTTCCCGAAGCCCGTTTTCTTGTGCAAAATTATTAAAAAATTTAAATGGCGTTATTCATATGATAATGGAAAAAATATATTATCCCAGTATAAAAAAAGAATAAATTTATTATCGGTGTAATTATTAAATAAATTTTATTGGAATGATAATTATATAAAAAATTAGTTTTTTAATATTATGTTCGTGAGTGTATAATTAAATGATAATAATAAAAAATTAAAAATAAAATATTTATGTAATAATGTTTTATTATTATTATTATTATAAAGTTCTGTAAATAACGCTCTTTATATTTTATTCATAAAAGTGGTAAGAGTTCCTTTGTTCAATGAATTATCTGTTTGTCTTTTGTGCGGTTCAATTTTGTCGTTTTCTTAGGAAATTGCAATGCTAATGGTAAATTTAATATTTATTTTGAAATGCTACAGGTACTATAATATTATAATTTATTTTCATACATATATATATATATATATATATATATATATATATATATATATATATATATATATATTAAAATGACTACTTTGCTTCATATTTCCTAACAATGGAAATTGTTGAAATAGGATTTGTGAAAATTGATGAATTATAGTGATGTATTTTCGTTTTGAAACAAATGATTATTTTTATTTCCAACTTTATCTGTTGTCAACACAATTTAAAAAATATTATAGCTATTTTATTTTTAGGGTATAGCTCCATATATAATTGACTACTGAGTAATTTTAGTGCGTGTTTGTTGTCTCAAAAGTTTGTTTGAGAGTGAAAATTACCATTATATTTGGCAATCACAATACTTGAAATTAAAGTTTTGGTTGAAATAAAATTTTGTTATTTTTACATTGGACCAAAAGTCATTTGAAGAATTTTTGATATTTTTATTTTTAATATTTTTTTATAATTTTTTTACTATATTTTAACTTATATTTTTTTAATAATTATATATTTAAAAGTAATTTTGATCAATACTATTTAAATAATATTTATTTTATCAAAATTAATTTTTAGATAATATTTTTCAAATATACATAACTCTACTTCAAACTTATTTTTGATCAAAATCAAATTTGTAAAATTAAATTTATTTAAAATTAAGTTTACAAAATATAATTCAAGCATACACTTAAAGGTCTCAAATTCTTAATCTTAAATTTTGAGTTTTATTACAATGTATTTTGGATGATTTAGATTATATATATTATTCAAACAATAAGTTTAAATATATTTCTAATATTTATATATTAAATATGAGCAGTTTTATTTTATTAATTAACTAAAATTTAGATTAAGGACAAAACTCACTTCTCTAAAGTTAGGACATGATCTTAAATTTATTGAATATTTATATAAATATTTATAAATAATTTATCAATAGATAAATTTAAAAATCAAATTTAAATTATAACAATAAAAGTTGTTAAACGAATAATTTGTTGATGTTTTTATATACGCTTATAAAATAAGTAATTTTGATTATGGAAAAAGATAAATTTTACATAATTTTTATATAAATGTCATACAATGTTCTTATAAAAAAAATCACAATTTATTGAATAAATATTATAATCCACCTGTATACAGACATGTATACCAAGAGTAAGTCTTATCAAGCATTGCTTCGCCCTGTATTGAATGGCCATTTTGCTCTAACTTTCGAGGAATGACTTGTGGATGGGACGCATCTTAAAGATATTGTGAATATATATTACAGGCTCAAGTGCACTAATTCCACAAACATTACCCAGTGATTGTACGCCATCAGAGAATATACATTGCATCTTCTTTGTGTTTTCTTTTACAACCATGTGGTCTGTCCATAAAAGGATTTGACTCAGCATGGTGCCCCCACTGGATTGAATATGACTCCACGTATCACTATTTTTTTTTAAATTTTTTCCTTTTCTTCCTTTCCATTGCGTTGTTTTGTACTTTCACTTGCATAAATTAAGAAGGTGTTAGAAAATTTTGGAAGATTAAACAAAAGTCTCTCATTTTCTTTATTATTTTTTATACAAAAAAGTCTCTCATTTTCTTTTAGGCTTTTTTGATAGAAAATTGATAATATTTTTCTATTTTTTAATTTATGCTTTTGAAGAATTATTTGTAAAAATGTATTATTTTTGTGTGATGTTAAAGAATCACCATATCACCGGATGGTTTTGCAACAATAATCATTTTTTTTCAAATTTAAGTTGAAAACTACTCTTAAATAAGACAATTTCTGATTACAAACTTGCGATTTCAAGTTAATAACCCCCCCCCCCCTCCCCTCAATGAGGGAGGGCAGTTCGTAAACTTAAAAAAAAAAATGATTGAAAGTTCCCTTAGTTGGGCAACTTTCCACACAGAAGTGTATTCCAACAAAGGAATATGTGAATTACTTAGAAACCACCTCCCACTGTGGCGGCTTCCATGTTCATTTTATTTTATTTTATAATTTTTTAATCTAAAAGCTCCTTGTTGGAGGTCGATTTTTAAACTAAAAAATTATTATTTTTTATATCATGATCGGAAACTAAAATATTATTCTTTTGTTGGGAAATTGCTTCAACAAATGGCCTTTTTTAACTAATCAAAATATCAGTATATTTTTATAAATAATTCTTCAAAAACATAAATTTAAAAATAAAAAAATATCAATTACCGTATAAAAAAAATTTTATTTTCCTTTTACCACTTAAAGCAATATATAAAGTAATAAAGGGTTTCACTCTTAAGCGCCCCCTTTTCTTTCAGTATACTTCCTCCAAAAGGTTCTTTTGTTTTAGCATTTTTCAAATGCGAACAGCATTTCGAAGAAAACAAAAACACTACTCTTCCTTCTTCCTTTGTTTTTAACGCGCATTCCAACGCTCTTCCTGACGCTGATCCAAATGGGCTATTGACTGACTATAGAGTGATTAGGATACTACGTTTTGTCACAATTGAATCAACATTGGGCGCGTCAAAAAAAGAAAAATCAACATTGGGGAATGGCTTTCATGATTTTAACATTGGATTTGATTCACCATGCAAGGGATAATGTGCATAATAGAAATAGCTGATTAAAAAAAATTAAGAGAATAATTTTTTACATATTTGTAATTTTCTTTATGTATTTGTATCTTATAAACGTAAAAAAGAAACTACCAAATTTTTTTTTTGTATTAATAATTGTCAACTTTACACATTTGGGAACATCGGAATCCAGTTGTCAGTGAATTAAAGAAAGGGAAATTTCGGTGGTACCGGGGAAAAGAGACCATTTCACTGTGAGTTGTTTCTGGGTGTGGCAATACATGCTGTCAAATTGTGTGCATAAGACAAAGACAAAGTTGGTGAAAGATTTAGCATATATTTTGGGTTGGATTTGGGAATTGGACTGAGACAAAGGAGGATCTCGCAATCACAACGCAAGTGCCAAAAAGAAAGGCAAGACATTGCATGTGAAGGATCACTTGAGTCAGGGACGTCTTGTCTTTCTGTTGGATGTGGTATGCTGCTCTGGGAATCATATCTAAAATTTCCATATTCATCTCTCTCATTGTTTATCACGTCACTTGCTTTGTAGTAAATGCCCACCGTTTCAAGAATTTTAGAGTTGGGACCATTTCCCAAACCCATGCGTAACAACTAAATTCTATAGGGTGCCCCTGTTTTCCTCTGTGTTTGTCATCAATGCACCCAAAGATTATTAACAGAGTTTCAGTGGAACGGTATAATCGCACATGCCAGTTGCCACAGGTAACTTTTCATGGACCACGCCCAAACTTAGATTAGAATACAAAAGGCCAAGTCCCAAACAGTCTTGGATTTGGCCCAATTAACGGAGAAAGGAATATTGGTTGAGTGGCTATGTTAAAAACATAAAAGAAAAATAAAAGACCAAAAGAAAAAAGTTTAAAAAATAAAATAGGGAAAAGTAAATTAAAATAAGAGAAAATTTAAAATGTTGAGGAGAAAAAAAACCCACTTCATCAAAGTGAATAATCTCACGGTTATTCACAGTTCTATTATTAAAATAATTTGATTATAATAATAATTATTTAAAAAATTAATATTATTTAATATGTATTTAAATTAATTTATTTTAAAAATAAAATAATTTATAATTAAAAATTTTATAAAAAAACTTTTAAATTTTTTTTTAAATAAAGTTATTCTCAAATATACACCTAATGATATGATAATATATTATTAAATAATAATATAAAAATAACTTTATATTAAAAATAAATTAAAATTAAACTCAAAAATATCATTGTGTTCTCTACTTCTCTTCTTTTTTCTTTTTCTTTTTCTTTCAATATTGGTAAGGAGTAATATACAGTATACAAGACAATAAATTCTTAATTGACATACTTGCTCTGTCAGTGTCAGTTGCTTCTTTATCTTCAACCCCCAATTGCCCCATCCAAGCATCTGCGTACCACTCCATAACCATTCTTAATTTTATGTCATCTTTTATATTATCTTTTAATAAAAATTAATTCTTCCTACGAACTCTTTCACGTAATTAAGAATTAAACTAATCCTCGTACAAAAATTTTAAATAATATAATCTTTCACTAAATTTTTATCAGTTGAGAATAGCATAACTCTATATATTAAATTCATAATTTTTTCCACGTTCTTCATTGTTGCTGCAATATAGAAGAGGAGGATAACGAGTGGGACGGCGTCAATTCGCTGGTTTCACATCTTCGCTGCAGAAGTAGCCGAGCTTACGATAACTTGAAGTCAAGGTTTTCATGGCAACGGGGGAAAACTACGAGATTAGTATCATGATTCTGCCATGCCAAGCAAGAGTTCAACTCTTGTACGGAAACCACACGCTGAGAAGAAAATGACGGCTTCATCTTATCAATTGAACAAACTCTCGTTCACATATAACAGAAAATCTAAATAAGTGTACTAGTACACAATGGCTAAGCTTGAGCAAAACTTGATAAACTAAGTGAATATTTAATACATAAATTAATAAAAATGAATATTGAATTGATTTCTAATTAACTAGTCTGAGAAATTAAAACTTAAAAGTGAAGCTCATACCTAAAAGAATGGAAGAGAATTTAAAAGTGATTTCCAATTAACTATATTTTAGTCACATTAGTGCGGGAACCAATGCTTCAACCATTTACTGGGTAGTGATGTTTCCTTTTATCACTAAGCATTTGAGGAACTATCTTGATTATTTGAGTGTTCAAACATTTGATTAACATTAAAGAGAATTAATTTTTTTTAATTTATTAAGCTGATATAAAATATGCCTCTTTAAAATTGTTTTGGAAATAGCTTAATTTTAATTAACACAAAAATTAATCTAAGAATATTTTTAGTGTAAAAAAAAAAATTTCAAACTTAAATACGCAGCCATACCGCCCCCCCCCCCCCCAAAATAAAGGGTGTAGCTAGGCTAGGTGTGATTTAAGCCCAAACTTTTAGACAATATGAACAGCATGCGCACGCGCAGAAAATAAATGAACCAACAAGCTTTTTCCCTAAAGTAGTAAGCTATGTGACTAGAGTAGTTAGTTTTTATTTTATAATAAACTTAAACTCATTCATTTATTTGATTTTTCATTGTGTTTGATTCTTTTGAATCGTAAACCTCTAAAATAGAATTCTAATAATAAGAGAATTCGAGAGTCGCCAGTTAAAGGGTGATCTTTTAAGTTTTTTATAAATATAAAACTTGTCTTTAATTTTTTTATATATTTAAGTGAATAACTCTGAAATTAGGGTGGTGGTTCAAGATATTATTCCCTTGCTAGTTGCTATGGGCGTATACCAACTCCACATTGTGAGACTGTGATGGCCTGCGGCCGTGCCCCATTCTCTAATTTTTTGTGATGCGGCCACATAGCAATACTACGTAATACCTAACTCCATAAGTAGAACTGTAGGAAAGGATTCTTGATCCATCCAAGGGCCTTTACACTTTATTTGGATGGAAAAGATAAAGTAAAAAGAAAAAAATAAAATAAAATAAAATAAAAATAACTAAAAATATATATTTTCTCTTTATGTACTTAGTTGAAGAAAAAAATGAGAATTAATATTTTTATTGTCAAAGAAATTAGAAAGAAAATATATATTATAATATGTTAAATATATAGTATGAGTCCCACATGATCGCACTTTCACCACAAACAATTGCACTTTCGCCATTTTCTCCTATTTGATGGAGAGAGAACCTTTGATGTGGGTTTCACATGATTTTTTTTCCCCATTTCTCTCTTTATCCAAGCCGCAAAAAAACTTCAACATCTTTCCATTTTCTCTTCTTTCATTTTCTTTCTTCCCAATTTTTCATAACCAAGCAAAGGGTTATAGATTTCTCCCCCTTCTCATCCTTCATTTTTCTTCTTGGTCGGAAAGGATTTACTTTCGGCATCTCTCTTTCCATTGCAGAGTTGATAAAGAACTTGCACATCTAATTTGGACAAAAACTTTTTTTCTGTTACTTTTACTCAAATCAAATCATAATTTTGAGGTTTCAAAATTCAATCTAAACATGCTAAAGATAAAACAGAGTTTTTTCTTTTTACAGTGCTGCTCATATGCAAAAATATCAGCTAAACCTCTTACTAGTCACAGCTCATAAAATACTTTTCTATCAAATAAATAAATTATTATTATTATTATTTTTTAGTAATTTAAAAAGGCATCAAATTGAAGAGCCTTAATTTGGTTGTGAATTGCATTAAGCAAAATTAAACCAACTTGGCAATTGATAAGAAAACTTATAATTTAAATATCAAGAAAAAATAAATGAATAATATAAACAAAAAAACAGAAATTTAGGAAAGAAATAGGAATCTTTAATAAAAGTAAACCCTCTAATAAAACTAATTTTACATTCATAAAACTAGTTTAAACAGATCCTATTATATCATTTATCTGATTTTTTTAGTTTAGCAAATATCTAATTTCTAATCTTCTTATGCTGGTCGATCAAATCTAATAATTTAATATGTATTTAAATTATATTATTTTATATTTAAAATAATTTATAATTAAAATTTTATTTAAAAAATATAATTTTTTCTTAAATACAATTAATTGTCAAACACCCTATAAGTCAACCATCATATATGAAAAGCTCTTATAAAAGAAAAAGTGGGCGTTGTGTGTGGGACAAGAATAAAGTCAAAGGAGAAGGGCCCCTACACTAGGGGAGAGTATCTGAGACTGAGAGGATGTCCCCTTCTTGGGGGTTAAGTGCCCGTGAAGGAGTACGGAAGTGGATTCCCTTAATTGGATTTAGGCTTAAAAATAGGGTGCCAAACGGGTCGCGCTGATCCGTTTAAGTTAGTAACGGGTTAAGCAGATATGATTAAAATTATTTATATTTAAATAGACTAAAAAAAATTAGTTCAATTTGTCTAACGTGAATTTACGAGCTTAAACTAACCAACTTGCATAATTTTTTGTTTGTATTTTTATATTTTTTTACTAAAAAATTAAAAAAAAATTAAGCTCATTTATTATTAAAAAAATTTATCAAATCAATTATATAATTTAAATATTATTCAAACTACATATATAAATACACAATATAATTTAAATATTGTCTAAAATTCAAATCAAATTTATAAATATATCACATGATTTAAATATTATCTAAAATATAAATTAAATTAACAAGTACAATAATAAAAAATCAGTATATTGTCATACTAATATTAAGATCTTGAAAAAACAAGTTATACATTATATTTTATAAATATGATTATGTATTTAAAAAATTTAAAAAAAAGATGAGATCTACAAATAAACGGCCCTACCATTCCGCTCACATATTAAACTAATTGATTCAGAAATCTCCATATTTATATGGATCATAATTTTAAAAATTCAATTCATTTTTTTTCTACAAATAAACGAGTCACCTAATAAGTGTAGCTCATTTCTCATTTCACCGAGGATACAGTGTCGCCATGAAGAAGTGGGTTCCTCTGCAATGTTGGCAACAGTATTGCACCACTAGCCCTGTTGCTTTTCAAGGACCTATTTAAATAATTAATTCTTTCCGCCCATTGCCGGTGCTCGCTCCTTTTATAGAAAACGACCCACTGGTTGATAAGAAATTCTTTACTAAGTATTATTTATTTTAAGTATTTTATTTAATAATTAATATATATAATTTAATATTAAAAAATTAATAATAGATATTAAGTGTTTAACATAAAATAAATTATATTTATTTAAATTTTTTTAATTTAATATTGAAATGGCCAATTTCGTTGGAATGTCATCTTTATTCAGAAATCTGCTGGTCCTATGGCTTGCTTAAACACACACGAGTTTTTCAACACTAAATCGGTTGAGCAATTAAGAATGTTGCACTGTGTACCATATTATTTTTTTTGTGCAAAGATAAATTTCTTTTAGAATGTTATCACTGTTGTGAAAAACAACGTTATTAAATTGTTAACTAAGTGGCAGTTTCCCATTTAAGTTTTTTCAACAAGTATTTAAACTTATTATTTACATAATTTTTTTAGAAATACGTAATTTTATTTATAAAATATGTAAAAATTTCAAAAGGGTACAAATTAGAATTATTTCGTATTTGTTTAAAAAAACTTACAAAGTTATCACTTAGTCGTAAATGTTGATTATAGCTAATTTCACAATAATAATTTTTAATAAAATTTTCTATTCATGCACACAAAAAAAAAAACCAAAAAAAATCAAATTATGCCCAAATATTATAGAAATAGGTTGCATGCCGCTAAATTTGTTGACGTGGATTGCTATCAATTTAAGAGCAGAAGCCAACTTTGAAGATTGCGTGGTGGGGTTGCCTTATAAATTCCAACAAATCAATAATTTATACAGGGACAAACAAAAATATTCTAAAATACTTTATAAAAATAGAAATATTAGTAAATTTGCCGTGTATAAAACAAGTTGTACTTTTTTTTTTTGACTTGCAAGTTGTAGTAATTTGGGAAGATAAGATATAGACCATATATATTGAGGGATCCATGATTGATTGTGTACATAGAAGTTTGGCTAAATCTCATATAATGTTTTATCCATTTAAGAAAGATCTTTGATAAAAATAATTACATCAACATAGTTAAATTTGTATTACCCAATGAATGTTCTATATATTACAATCACACAGAATTATTTGCCTCATTAAATTCCAACAATTTTATTGTCAAAACAAAAATTGTATGAGTCTGTTTACCCCAAAAAACAAATTTGTCAAAGGGTCAGAAGTTGAAATTTTAACAGGAGCCCATTTGTTAGTAATTGTTTGTTAAACCAACAATAAGCCAAGAATCGAGCCCCATCTTAATGAGTGGGCCTATGTTTCCTAAAACCCGCCCCAACCCGATAATTGTGGAAGTCTTGGTTAGAGGTCATAAGCATAATAAACAAGGCGACGCGGAACTTGTCGGGGTCCAAGAGAGGAGAGCGAGGATGGGCTCGGTGGCTGCGGCGTCAATGTTGTTGGCCGGTGGCTGCCGGAGCTTCGGTGTGCCTGCGGCGGCGGTGCGCGCGCTTGGCATCTCCCGTGCGGCTTTTAACAAGCATTACAGCAAGCATGTGGTGAATTGGTGTTGTCGGAGTTCACATAACACTGCACTCGTCGGTGAAACTGAATCCTCAAGAATCGACGCCAGCAACTTAACCACCACCTCTTCTTCCAATGGGTACCTTCAAAATCCCACACTTGTAATTTATGTTGTTGTTTTTCATATGAGGTTTCACCTGAAAATTCTTGTAACTTCAAACTGCAATCTGCACTAGAAAACTGAGGGAAGAACCAGAAATGGAGTTCTAGTGGTCTGATGGAATTTCGAAATTTCTTTTTTTTTTTTTCCCTTGATTAACTACTTCAAATGCAGTTTCATAGTGTTCACTAGTGGAGGTAATGCCAAATGATTTGGAGATAATGTAAATGATATGCTTCTTTGGTACAACAACGTCATAAAATTATGATTAACCTATGTTATTTAACGAAAGGAGTTTTACAAAATGCATGCTTTCGAGAATCAACGAAAGGTCCAATACCATGGTTGCATAACAAAATTAGGAAGCACAAGTTTTTATTCGAGCAAGGACCAAAATATAGTTATTTGTAAAGGGTTCGTTTGGGGGTTGAAATGGAAGGGAAAGGAAACTAGAGGAACGGGAAGGGAATAATAAAATGTTAGAAGGTAACCTTCCAAAAAAACCCACAAATTGGGGGAAATGGAAAAAAAAAAAAAAGAACTCTCGAGGGGTTTAGGGAGGTTAGTCCCGGTCACTCCCTGTCTCCCAAACATGAAAACTATCTAACCTTCCCGTTCCTTTTCCCTCCTTATGGCCCATTCTCACTTATCCTAACTAGCTATAAATTATAATAGGCGAAGTATGGAGAAATCACTAACTGAATTGGCCCTTTTGCATGAATAAAATTATTTGGGACATTTTTTCTGGCCATTTGAGTTACAGGCATCTATGTTAATTCTCCAAGCATGTTTTTATGACCTAGTAGTTTGACAGTGTAGTAAAATCAACATGTTAATTCCATGATGTCACTGGCTTTTGTGTATGCTGATCAGTTTTTCACTTTCTGCTTACTTGACATGACTTTTATTCATGGTTCCACTGCCTACACTCTTTGCTTGCTACTGAGACTTACTTTTGTTTAAGCTATCCAAAGTATGACCGCTTGCTTCCGTGTCCAACACACAATTATGCCCCAAGGATTGAACACTTAGTTGTTTCAGAAGGAGGACCTGTCTTAGAATATATTTGCAAAGCTCTGGATCTTCCTCCTTTGTAAGTGATTCTCTTTGTCTCTTCATATGATACAATTTATGATCTTCTTGTATTATCTTCCATGATCAGGATGGCATGATAAATGGTAAGTTTCATTCTTTGAAGGTTTGTTGCAGATCTAATCCAATTGGGAGCTGTATACTATGCTCTTGTCTGTCCACAGCCTCCTCCTAATGCTACCCAAGAGCAAATTAGGATATTTAATGAAGTAACAGAACCATCAGTTTTGAGAAAAAGAGCTTCCATCAAAGGGAAAACTGTACGAGAGGCACAGAAAACTTTCCGTGTTACTCACATGGATCATTTTGTTGAATCAGGAACATATTTACGAGTGCATGTACACCCCAAACGCTTTCCTAGGTACATCAGAATGCTTGTTGGAACTATCTTTTTATTCTAGAGGCAAGATAATATTTGACATTTTAACTCTCTTTATAGGTGCTATGAGATTGACTGGAGATCAAGGATCATAGCTGTGGCTGAATCATATGTGGTTCTGGATAAGCCTGCTGGTACTTCAGTATGTATTCAAATCCAGTCCCATCTAGGTGTCCAACATAAATGTTTTTGTAATTTTGGATGCTAGGTAGTGCAGAGCCCTGTAATTTTTAGGCCATCTAGGTTGCATGGATATGGGTACACATGCCCGTACCAATACTGTTACAGGTAAGGGATGCATCAAAGTTTCTAAAAACTAGGGTATGGGAAGATATATTATATAAAAATATAAAATATTATGAATATATGAGAAGAAAACAATTAAGTAATTAAACTAGAAGATATATACCATTTCCTTAACATTCTAAAGTTTCAACAAGAATCCATAAGGTACATCAAGCAAGCAAAAGACACCCAAACTCACTGTCCCCAAAATCCAAAAGATGTGTTACCAAGCCGTACTCAAACGACCAAACATACCTGATAGCAATTTTTTTTTTTTTTTAAATCAAAGTGTACCTTGTACTTACCCATGTGTACATAATGCATGCCTGCCCTTTCTGAGTATGGCAGCCATATAGGAGTACTCATGCATCCTAGATGGTCATGTTCTGCATCAAGTGAGTGAAAATTGTATTTAGAGTATATTAATGAGTTATGGGTTATTATAATGTACTCTATCTAACAGATAGTCATAAATCATAATCTATATCAGGCCTCAGATTTCACCACCTGCTTTATATATCTTTTTGGTTTTATTATAATTTTAGCATGCTATAATCCTAACAGGACTGCAACTAAAATTAATATTAGCACATGAGCATTAAAATAAATTCTAAAGCACCTAAATAACATAACTCCAAGGCCAAATACAATCCAAGGCCTAGTCTTCCAAAAATTAAATAAAATACTAAAAAATTACTGAATACCCCTACATTGAAATAGAAACACGTTGACAGTTTCTATCAGTGTCCCTAAAAGGTCCCCATCAATACGCATGTGCCAAACCAATGCTTGGCAGTTGGAATTGACTTTACAGCACCTATATAAGTCTTCAAGGGCTGTTTCCAGCGTCCGTCATTATCCTTTCCGTCTCTCTCTAGAATAGGTGAGATTTAAAATATCTAGTATAATTCCTAACCACCTAAGTTCTCCATCTTTTGATTAAGGCTTTGAGGCCCTTCCACTTTAGGCAGTTGATTAGGTCATGGGGAGCATAAAACAATGGGGAGATCTCCTTTCATGGGCTTAGAGTGTAACTACCTTTGTGAGCTTGACGCCTCATCTTGACTCAAAACCTTAAGGCATTAGGTCCATGGGTATGGTCCTCATTTTGTCCATTCCTTTTAAATGTGGGACTTCTTTACTTACACTTGAAATCCCAACACAGTCCTTATCAAGGAACAATGGTATTGTAAAACAGTGTTAAATACAAATGTAGCAGTCGTGAGAATTTATATATTTTAATTGATTTGTGTTTTGATACTCAATATGTGGATAAAAGTTTCCTATAGTATTTAGAGTCATCTTTCAGTGTGGAGTTTGTTTACTTTAGTTTGGTGCTATTCCAGCCTTGAATGGGGTGTAGCATTAGATTACTAATATGGAGAGTGTAGAACTCAAGATTCTTTATGATGTATCTTTTTATTGGTGTATTTACATGTTTACTTGATTAATTAGTTAATTGCTTAAAGTTTTTTTGGGTCCCTTTCAATTTTGGTTAGGTAGGTGGCACTACTGACAACATTGAAGAAAGTTGTGCAACTTTTGCAACTCGTGCCTTGGGATTGACAACTCCTTTGAAGACTACGCATCAGATTGATAATTGCACTGAAGGCTGGTAGTGCTTTGTAAAATATAATATGTTGCTCCTTATCATTGTTACTGTCATAGATTGTAATGGACTGTTATTTGTGTGCAGTGTGGTATTAGCTAGGACTAAAGAATATTGCTCTATCTTTCATGGCAAAATCAGGGTAAGTCTATGATGCCATTTCTTACCTTAAGCTAGAATAACCTTCTACTACTTGAAAAGGCACACTCCTATGAGGCATGAGCTGCTGGATCTTCCTCATGAGATGGGGTTCTCCTACTGTTTGGAAGAGTGCCTTTCGCACCAAGTGAATGTGCAAATTAATTGCACTAAAGTTGCATTGGACATTTATTATCGAATGTTTACTTTGTGCAATTATTTTTTCAGGAGAAAAAGGTGAAGAAGCTCTATCTTGCTCTTGCAGCTTCTCCTTTGCCAACTGGAATCATTACCCACTATATGCGTCCAATTAACATGGCTCCTCGACTTATTTCTGAAGGTAAACATGCAAGTTGGAGTGATGAGAAAAGATTGTTTGAGAAACTTGAAATAGCTAAATACTAATAATATATGTGTGCTTTCAGTGATTGTGTTTTTTCAGCAGCATCCACTAGAGAAACCAAGGTCATGCCTATTATGGTGGTTCGTCAGCATAACTTGAGTTACAGTCCTTCTTAGTCAACAAAAAAAAGTTAACATTAGCTTTGCATTTGGCTGATGCTCAATATTCCACCCCCTGAAAACAATAAGTGGAAAGAGTTGAGAATAGAAGACATAGTGATGTTCTTATATACATGTAAAAATGGTACTCAAGATTTTCTATGAAATCTTGAGAGTAATATATTAATTTTAAAATACTTGACGGAAATTGAAATGTCATCACATTTTTAACCATATGCTTTGGTTAGGTTCACTGGCAAAGATGGAAAGTTAGCTACTTAATATGTATGATTGTTATATTCTATGCCTCAGTATCATTTGAATGGTTTGAAGTTGTATTAGTCTAGCCTAGTGTGAATTAACTTTTGTTTTACCTAAACTAAAGCAGCATGATGTGTAAATTACTGGACAAGGGCGTTTTCATTGCAAAGTTAAATTTTGAAACATTTGTTTGTTCTGTGGTGTGGGTAAAAGTTTTAAAAGAAGGGTCTTGTAATGTGGATTGAACCCAGTTGGTTTATTGAGTGCAGATTTTATCAAGGGATGGCATCTGTGTCAACTTGAGGTCATGGAATGCAGAAAGGTTCCCTGGCCAACTACTGTTATTCAAGACAAATATTGTGTTGAAGACTGTGGGTGGCCTTCTCAAGATTATGCATATGAGTGTAAAATCAACCTTCTTACTGGTCGAACTCATCAGGTCTGTTGGCTGTCCTTTTATGTATTGTTCTTGTTTTTATTGAAGGATCTTATTTTGTTAATTCTTAAGTGTTAACACGAAAGAATGAAAATATGGTTGATTGATAATTCTCACCCTCGTGTGAACGGATAAGTGGTTCATTGCCTACTTTGTTTTCTGTGTTTCACTGTCATATGCCTTCATGAGCTGTAGGCTGTTGACCAGCTGCCCTTGTGAATTAAACAATAATTCAGCTTTCTCAATTGTACATAAATAATATATTATTCTAGCAATTGTTGGGTCTGCATTTGAGAGAATACGATTGTGGCCAGGAAGGTTTCAATTTTAAAATATTTCCCCTCCCCTCCTCTTCATTTGTTTTCTGGATGTCTTCTTATGTCAGAATTTGGTATAAATTACTTGAATGTTTGATTCTTTTGTATGAATGGCGAACCAGTTGGTAGCCTTTCAGCGTTTCCAAAATTACATTTATAATGAATGAAAAAAGAAATTTATATTATTTCTTTTCTTTGATTATCTTTTAGAACGAGGAAACTACGTTTTGCTCCTGACTAGTAACTTCATTTTTATTGCAGATTCGAGCTCAATTTGCAGCATTTAAGGCACCATTAATAGGTGATTCTATGTATATGCCAGCTGCAATTGAGGAGATGGCAAATCCTGGACTTAACCCATTTGGAAAATACAATAAAGATTTCAGTAGTGAGAGTGAAAAAGAAGTGGCAGTTATAAATTGGATTGCACAACACGGAAAAGAACCGAGTGTTGCAATTGGCCTTCAAGCATGTCAAATTTCATGGGATGATGGTGAACACTTTTACAAAGCTGGTTCTCCTTGGTGGAGATGTGAAAATGCTTGAAATGTGTGCTTGTGTTGAGGATAGGGATCAACCGTAAAGTTCTGTTTTTCTTTTGCCTCAGGTTTATGTGAGTGTACTGTCATTCAAGTTGAAAAAAATCCTGATTCAGTGTTACTGCCGATTTGTATGCCTGAAAAATAAATAAATAGTTTTATATGCAGATACAAATATTCAAAAGGTCGAAGAAGACCAAGTGGCCATGGACCATTGTATGCTGGTTTCTCGTTCTGTGGAATAAGAATGGAAGATTTCCTTGAGGTTGTAAAGGAAGACCGTGAGGCCGTTGCTGATTTCAAAAGAGAAACCCAAATGAAAAAGGAAAAAGAGAAGACCTTTTAAGGGTGGTTAAATTGTATGTGCTGTCATATACTGTTGAACCTTGTAAACACCCTTCTATCAGAATCGACTGTTGACGGGTAAGCCAGAGAGCATAGGTAATTCACGAATTAAGTCATCTTTTAATTTAATTTATTGATTCTACTTGGAGATCGAAGAACTGAGAAATGTCACAACTTATTGGAAATGTAGCCGATTAGGCTGAGGTATTATGTCCAAATCTTATGGTATATACGTATATGCCCACTCAAAGTTGTCGTGTGAGGACCAGGCACAGTATCCCCCCACTATCCCCTCACATCTGCTCCTTTCCTGATCACATGGATGAGAGAGGGATGGAGGAAAAAGAAATTGGAATCTTATTTATTTTCAGGTGTTTCACTAATGTCAAAGCAAATCAAGGTTCTGAAAACCGAACCGGTCATTGAACCGGTCGAGGTACTGATTCAAGGTTCAATGGTCGAACCGTGGTCGAATCGGAGTATAATTAAATATATATTTATATTTATATAAATATATATAATTATTTATATAGTATTAAAATAAATAAAAATTATAAAAATATAATATAAATTAATAATAAAATTATTTAAAACACAATTCTAGTTGCAATGTCTTTGAAACATTTTATCAAACACTACATGCGCAACTAAACAACAATTATAGAAACAAAAATGCTACAACCCACAAAGTGTACACGGCACAAACAATAATCAAAATCATCTGCAAAATTAAATTAAACACACAATCTTTTCCAATCTCGGCATCCAGATTCCAGATACAAAAACAGAAAAACATCAGAAAATAAAAATAAAAATGTGCAGAGGTGTATCTGTGTATATTTTGAGGATCTTCGATAGCGAGGGTTTCTAACGGTAAGAAACCGGAGTCGAGGACGCACCGACGCAGACGGACGCACGCGGGTTTCGGCTTCCGCTTCCGCAGCGAGTTAGCGAGGGTTTCGGTGAGAGACGACCGAATGGTGAGACGTGAGAGACGACGCGGAGCAGCGAGCCAGCGAGGGCGAGTGTTTCGGCGAGAGACGACCGAACGACGAGACGACGTAGAGCAGCGAGGGCGCGAGTTTCCAACTTTCCGCAGCGGCGAGGGTTTCCGCAGCGGGGCGAGCGTTCGGTTTTGATTCAAACCGAAACGACGTCGTCCGGTTTTTTTTTTTTTGAAAAATATATATCAAAACGACGTCGTTTTGACGTAAAAATTCAAAAAAAAAAAAAAGAGCAGAACCGGGCAACTGTACGGACCCGCGCCAGTTTGCCCGGTTTGACCGGTTCACCGGTTTTTGACCGCAACGGTTTTCGAAGATGACCCGGACCGGTCAGGGAACCGGTTCCCGATTCGACCGGTCGAACCGGCCAGTCCAGTCCGGTTTTCAGAACATTGAAGCAAACAGAGATGGTGGAGTTTCAGCAGGTTAGACAAAATTTAAGCAAATGGATAGTCACGATATAATAAAAATAATTATAATAAATAAATTATAAAATAAATAAGATAGATAAGATAAGATTTCTAAAATACTATCTTAACTTATTCATAAATTAAAGATAAACTAATGATAAGGATAATCTTTTGTCATCCTCTTCAAATTAGATGACGTCATGTATAGTCTAAGTTTGGATCAAACAGATCAAACGTGATGAGTAAAAGTATCTTGGAATACTAATCATGTCTCGCTAGATGTGTCTACATTTATATTATGTGCCTCGTTAGAGGTCTTTTTACATCAATGACAAAGCTTACTATGACTTTTCTCTATTAAGTGACTGGTTATTCATGCACTGCTAGTCGATCAGATCTGCACTAATGAGAGTAGTTTAGATTGTGGTTGATCAAGCCTCAGACGTGTGCGTCATTAGTGAGGTGATATATGATATTGAGCGTGGATGTTTCTCCAATGAACCACTAAGAATCTTGATTTTCAAATAAGTTCTTCATCTGTATTATCCGTCAAGGTTGAGGGCTGCCATCAAGGTTGAGATGACTTAGATGTTAGCAGTGAAAGTGGAACTAGGGGTGGCTGTCATCCTGGAGTCGAACGTGGCATTAGCCATTTCAGCTCTAATGCCATATAAAAGTTTATGGTTAGGTTCAACTAAATAGTTAACTAATATTTTATTATATAATGAACACAGTAATAATAGATAAAGAATAAGATAAATAAGATAGATAAGATAAAATTTTTAAAATATTATTATAACTTATTCATAAATTAAAGATAAATTAATAATAATATAATAATAAGGATAATCTTTTATAAAAAAAACCTGATTCAGTGTTACTGTTGATTTGTATGCCCGAAAAATAAAGAAATAGTTTTATATGCAGATACAAACATTCAAAAGGTAGAAGAAGACCAAGTGGCCACGGACCATTGTATGCTGGTTTCTCGTTCTATGGAGTGGGAATGGAAGATTTCCTTAAGATTGTAAAGGAAGACCGTGAGGCCGTTGCTGATTTGGAAAGAGAAACCCAAATGAAAAAGGAAAAAGAGAAGACCTTCTGAGGGTGGTTAAATTGTATTTGTATCATTCCTAATAAGTTAGCATATTTAAGATAGAATTTAAACTTTACATTTGCATTAAGAGACGGTTGAAAAAAGAAGAGGATGAAATGCTATGTATTGAAAATAGGATGAATTATATGGATTTACTATTAATTTATTTTTAGTGTAAATTTTTTTTATTATCATTCCAATCATATGTTTTAATTAATTATTATTGTACTCAAACTTTTTTTAATGATATTATAACATATGATTGAATGATAGGTGTGAATTTTTTTAATGCACAGATAGCTTCATCAAAACAAAAATTTAATTATAAATACTTATAAAATAAAGATTTTAAATATTTACTAGAAAGTAAAATAATAAAACCAAGTATAAAGGTTAATGTCTCGTAATTCTATTTTTTTTTTGAAAGATATAGAAAAGGAGTTTTACATAAGTTTTCAAACAAGAATACGAAAGTGTATGTAATTTTGTGATTTCTCGAGAAGGTTTATTAAGTGTACTTAGACTAAAATTCATTCAAACCAAGGAAGTCAATCCTCCTAATTTTTTTTTATAGGAAATATTTATATAATTTTAGAGTCATTCTTCATTCAGGTTAATTGTGAGATTATCATGAATGAATTGTTACAATGACAAGTTTTTTCATGGTCAGCTTTTTTTGTATAAGACACAGCCATAAATTACTTTTGTCTTATTCATCGTCGCATAGGTATAGAGTATAGACAAAAAAACCCAAAAAAAAAAGTCACCCCAATACTTAAAAGGTATATGATTCTAACAAGTGCATTGGGTTTCAACTTTTACAAGTTACAACTACTAAAAAAAAAAACTTTTACAAGTTACAACATACAAGCAAGTGTAGGGAAAGGATCCGAAGGACCATGAATTGTACTAGCACACCAGTGAACTCTAAAACTTCCTTTCCAACCCAATCAGCTTAAAGGGATTGGATACTAAGACAACAAAAAAAAAAAAAAGGGATTGGGACTGGAGAGTTGAACAAATCTTTATCTTGTATGGAGATAGAAGCACTGACAAGTGCAAGATGTCACAAATTATTGCACGTGTAGCTGATTGGGCTCTAAAATTAACATTATAAGCCTAGACGTAGTATTTGTTTCAAATGATTTGTACCGGTCTTGGTTTTCCTCGTCATTCCCGGCAGAACGGGTTTCTGCTTGATTCTTTGCAATGAACTGCTTGTACCAACGAGATGATGATTTTGGAATTCTGTTGAGTGTGGCATAATCAACATGATACAGTCCAAATCTTACTGTGTATCCAAATAACCACTCAAAGTTGTCGAGCAAGGACCATACAAAATATCCCCTAACATCTGCTCCTTTCCTGATTAAATGACAATGGGAAAACAAAAAGGGTTTTAATTTATGCCTCTGGTATTTCACCAAATCAAATGCAAAGAGAAGACAGTGAGACCACACTTTGAGTATTTCAGAATGCACTTCATATAGCTGGACATTTCTCTCGATTTTCCATATACACGTACCTTATTGCTTGCAGTACGGCTTCCAAATGACCTGCCATGTAATTTACTCTGTTGAAATCGTTAAGGTATTGTTCCACAGTGGAATTTGGTTTGTCCAACTCGCATACCCTGCAGAACATTATATTTAAGCAGAAACGCAGAGAAACTCCATGCATTAAAGGACTCACAGGGCTTTTGCTCACCGTTTTCGGTTATGAACATTGGAGTGTTTGTATCTGTCTTTTACATAGGTGACAATTTTCTCCAAGCCTTGTGGATAAACATGTTGCCAATTGCCAATCCACTGACCCCTGCATGTTTGCAGAAGCTTCAGAATTTGGGTTGGTTATGTATGGGAGAAATTTAGTAACATAGTTTCATCATAAGGTTGAATATACGTACAGACGGCCCAATTGGAACTCCATTTTTTTCTGAGATTTTTTGGAATGAACCTTCTGTTCTGGTGACCCCAGGTCCGGATCCACACATGGAGGACCAGTCCTGGACATAGTAACCTGTATAGTAATTGATGAAAATCCAATCCTCTCCCCAGTTTCAGTATGTCATTGCTGGAAAATCTGGGTAAGATATTCCCCAGAATCTTCAGCATCTCTGCAGGGTATGAATATTTACGGGTCCAAGATCCTGCATTGTAATTAAGTATTAAGTTCATCCTTTGTCTGCTTTGTGTGCAAGTTGATCGAAAACAGAAAGATGTTGTTTAATTTGTTGGGGGAAAGCTACCAATGCAAGTTGAATGACTGTGCTCTTTCTGCGGCCAATATGTCTGCCGTGGAATTGCTGAGGGGTTCATACCATTCAGTATGCACGACAATTCCAATGATACCACCTTGCTTACTCTGAATGTTTCATTCATAATAATATAGTAACTTGGTTAGTGCACAACGGTTTGAACAAGCATGTCCTATTATTTCCATTTCTATTTTTAAGATCTCACCCTTACTAAAGGCTTCTGGAAAAAGAAGATGCTTTCTCTTATCAAATTTAAGGGTAGAAAAAGTTTAATTTGTGTCTTGTCATTAATTGAAGGCATCTCAGTTTTGGTGTTAGATTTTTTTGACCAAAATACCTGGTATTTGGTTCTATAAATATCAACTGCAGCTGCATGTGATAGGATTATATTATGGGCTGCCACAAATGGCTCCTTCTCTGATTCTCCTTCACTGTAATCTCCAAATGGCTTGGAGCAACGAGCTGGTGGGCCTTGTCCTGTGCGGTAACCATACGTGGTTAGGAACTCTGGCTCGTTGAATGTTGTCCAGTACTTGACCCTGTCACCGAAGGATTTTAAAACAGAGGTCTGCAAAATATGCAAAATCTTCCCTGCACATCACGTATGGAAATTTATTACGTGGTGACCTATATGGGTATTTCAATTGTATCTTGACGCTTGACAGGATTAACTATTCCAAAAACATAAAACTCTTCGTGGGGAGTTTATTGTAGAGTTTTATATTTCTAACATCATCAAAGCAGCTATATTAAGAAAAAATGAAAAACAATGGTCAGTTAGTGGCTTACTGTAACTTGGGACTTAGCCAACTTCTATATCTGTCCTCCAATTCTTGGGGTATGTCAAAGTGTGACAATGTTACAAATGGTTGAATCCCTGTGAGTTGCCCAATGGAGAAAAAAGCAAACGCATCAGTAAGAAAGGCATCGGTTATGCTCCATTTTCTTTTCAAGTTCTCCAGTATTGACTCTTTCGAAAGATAATAACAAGGGTAAATTATAGATTTTTATGGTAAAAATCTTTGATTTAATGTTTCTAAAAGATACCGTGCGGTTTACGTTAAAGTATAGTTTCCCTTAATCAAAACGAGATGAGAACTGAAGTAAACCTTTGAGCAGCAAAGCATCTATCAGCCTGTTATAGTAGTTGATTCCTGCCAAATTGACTTCTCCAAATCTCCCTTCTGTAAAAAATTACATCAAAGTCCACATGAAGAATTGACTTCAAGCGAGTTTTAATATGTAATTGAGATGAGGCTAGAAAAAGATGCATACTTGGGAGAAGTCTTGCCCATGAAATTGAGAAGCGGTAGCTGTTGACTTTGATGGCCTTCATTAGATCTATATCCTCCTGTTTAAGCCACGTTGGAGTTTGAATCGTTCAAAATTTTCAAATGAAAAGCAAAAAAGGTTATATTTTGATCCACTTCATCAAAATATATTCTAACCGACGTTTGAAAGATAACTACAATATTGGATGAGGTGATGCAATGGTGCAAGAAAAAATAAATGTTAAGATAAATGTGTATGTTGTTTTGTTGGAGGATGACACTAATGACCAAAAATAAAAACACATGATTTGATTTCAGGTCTCTTTCAATTTTTTACTTATTCAAATAAAAAATAAATAAATACATTCCAATTCAAAGAAACATCCTAGAAATTAATAAAGTACGAGAATATTTTAAAATCTCAAACCAACAAAATATGTGTAAGAAGAACAAAAAAAATATTTAATAGCTTGTAGTAGTCTCCTGCTCTGCTTATTTTAAGAATTAGCAAAGCCTTGGCTGACGACAACTCAAGTGTTGCGCAATATGTAACGAAATTTTAGTCCCAGCATGCATGGCATGAATCACCCTTTATTTTGAAAAAAAAAAAACGCAATTAAAAATTTTAAAACTATTGCTGAAGACTAGAATTATTACCAGATAGCGATGATATTGGTCAACTGCAATATCCCCGTTACTTCCATCAATTATTTTACCTGCAGTGTTACCAATAAATAAATAAATAAATAAGAATACAAAATATTGGGGACTTCGTTATCAAACTTTGTTTTTTTAAATAATTTGTCAAATATTTATTAATTATTAGTTTCTTATATTATATATTTAAAGTGTATACAATATAAATAAAAATCAATAAATATTTAATAACTAATCATGATATAGTATTGTTAAAAGAAGAGAAATATCGAAATTAATAAAGGGTACAAATTAAGTTATATCTAATGGCTTTGAAAGGAGTAATCTGTGCATGTTCTGTTGCATTGCAAAACGGAGTCCTTAATCTTCACCAACCTGGTTTGTGAGTGAAGACATCCATGTTGTTTATTCCTTTGCCATCACTCAAGTAAGCACCTTCATACTGTAAAATAGATAAAGGGAACCAGCCATATTTAGTAAGCTAACAAAATGCAAAGGACAAGCCCATAAGTGGAGTTAAAGAAAGCGTATGGTAGTTTAGAAGTCTGAGTTGTTGATGATAAAGTGATAAATCACCTGGTAAGCGGAAGAAGAAGTTCCAAAGAGGAAGTTGGAGGGTAACGGAGATTGGTCCAACCCCTTTGAGTTTGAGAGAGCTCCGAGAAGACATGGCGCGAGCAGAAGAATCAAGAGCACCTTGTAGAATGCCATTGCGTTGTGCTACAAGCATACAACTACGTGTTGCCACATTACGTATATATAGTAGTGTACGTAGGAAATAGGAATCGGCTATTCAAAAGAAAGAGAGAGTGAGACACGGCGCACAATGTTTATTTTAATATTTTCCACTTGATCTGGTCCTAGGACCCAGGAGAGGCGTCTACATTCATGAATGAAATGCACAGTTCATGTTCAAACTGAGGTATGCGATATGGTCGTGGTCAAGAAGCCCCAAAGACCGAGGGAAGGCTTACAAGAAATTATTGTATGATTCTTCCACGTAACGTTAGTTTTTTATTTATATGTTGATATCTTAGTAATAAGTTTTGTTATATCTCTTTAAAATTTTATTTTAATAATTTTTATAATATTTAATAAAATAAATATTAAATAAAAAATATTTAACATCTTGAATATATAATAAATATTTAATACTTACTCATTTAATAAGTAAAAAGATTATTAAAAAAATAAATTAAAAGAATTTATAATTATTCTTTAATAATAAATAATGATAGAGTAATTATGAAATTAATTATTAAGAGAACAAGTTAAGAGAATATAAAATTATTTGTAAAAAATTACATTCATCAAGATGGAATAATTAATATTAAAATTATTTTATCTTTTATTTTATATTAAAATATCAAAATATACACTGAAAAGTGTAATATCCCACGTGACTATAAAAAAATATGTTATAATTTCTCAGGTTCCGGGAACCTGGAATGACCTCAAGATACAGCAAATAAGACCCCAAAAGGGGTTGATGTGTTTTATTTACCCGCAGACGCCTTTGGGAGAATTTCTAAAAATATCAGCCATTGACTTACCCAAAAAATATATAAGCCATTGTTAGCATTAAAAAAAAACAATCGGCACATATTGATCGCGTGTTTCTGTAGTAGTTAATATATTTTTTATTGCTGCTATTCAACGTGAAGGATTTGACCAAATTTAATTTTATTAGACTGAGGTGGCAAATAACTTGGTAACCAGCAATTTATATATATTTTTATAACAAATTAGAAACATTCAAGTTTGAGCGGCAATAAGCAATAACAATCAGCCGCCAGCAGCTACAACTCCTGTGTCTTTCATAATAAAGCCTCACCCAATTCTCATCACATTAAATTATACTAAACATCTAGCCTAGGTAATAACATAGTTAAACAAAACCATTGTCTTATTGCACTAAATATTGGCATGAACAAGTGTTGCAAATTGTCTATTCTTGAAATAAAATTGCACAGCAGAACAGGTAAAGAGAAAGAAAATGGTGGGTCAAACCGAGGAAATGGTTGACTAAGATTAAAAGTTAAGAGTTGGTAGTGTAGATTGTGTGTATTTAGACTAACTTATTCTGTAATCAAAATAATTTATAATCAAAATTATATTAAGAGAACTTTTTAAAAGAAATTATTATATGCTTGTTCAATGATATTTTGATATTTTAGTAACAAATTTTGTTATATTTTTTAAATTTTTTTTAATAATCTTTATAATACTTAATAAAGTAAATATTAAATGAAAAAATATTTAACATGTTAAAAGCAACAAAATTATTCAATGCTATTTCATTTAATAATTAAAAAATTATTAAGAGAATGAGTTAGAAAAATTCATAATTATTCCTTAATAATAATAAATAATGATGGAGTAATTATGAAAATAATTAGTATACCTTTGTGAGCGTGTATGTGTGTGAGTATGTTGCTCTTTAATTAAAAAACGAGTAATACTATATCCTATTAGAATATTTTTTTAATAACCCTCTTAATATTTAAATAAAATAATTATTAGGTAAAAAATAAAATATTTAATAACTTAAAAATATACAAAGTATTTAATATTTACTTTATTTAATAATTAAAAAATTTATTAAAAAAATAAGTTAAGAAAGTATAAAAGTATTGTTAAAAAAAACACATTCAGATAGAATAATTAGTTTTAAAATTATTTTATCATTACTTAATATTAAAATATTAAACAATAAATAGAAAAAGTACGATCCCACGTGACTCTACAAAACTATGTTATAATTTCTCAGGTTCCACAGGGGAACATGGAATGACCTCGTCCTAAGATACGGCAAATAAGACCCCAAAAGGGGTTGATGTGTTTTTGCCCGCAAACGCCTTTGGGAGAATTTCTAAAAATATAAGCCATTGTTACCCAAAAAAAAAAAAAATATAAGCAATAAAAAAAACGGCACATATTAATCATGTGTGTTTGTAGTAGTTAATATATTTTTTATTGTTGCTATTCAACCTGAAGGATTTGAACAAATTTAAATTTGTTACACTGAGGTGGCAAGTAACTTGGGTGAGGTGGCAACCATCAATTTATATTTTTTGTAACAAATTAGAAAACATTCAAATTTGAGCGGCAATAAGTAATAACAATTAGCCGCCAGTTGCTACAACTCCGTTACAACTCCTCTGTCTTTACCAATACATATATTACGAAACTTTTTTTTTTTTGCGAAAATGGTTACGAATTCACGTGATTGGTTGAAAATAATAAAATAAAAGAAAAAATAGTAACTGTTTAATCATGAATCTGTTTTCATTGATCAAAAGTTTTTCTTATATAGAATTCGTGTTAAATTTTTGTAACAAGAAGCATTTCCCTTTTCCAGCAATGCAATAAAGCCCCACCAAATTCTCATCACATTAGATTGTACTAAATTATGTAGCCTAGGTAATAACATATTTAACAAACCATTCCCTTTTTAGTTATTGCACTAAATATTGGCAAGAGCAAAGTGCTGCAAATTATCATTTCTTTGAAATAAAATTGCATAGCAGAACCGGTAAAGAGAAAGAAAATGGTGGCTCGGAGATTTCGGTGCTCCACAATGACTCCAAGTTGGATGTCGACTACGACACCGATGATGGTTTGGTGCCTTTCAACCATTTTCCTTTTTCTGGGTTCACTGTCAACAGTCGCAGCAGGTTTTCGAAGGAGAGTGCGTTTCATATGTGTTTCAAGTTTGAATTCTGTTTTTTTTTTTCTTTTTTTTATGTTTTGTGTATACACTATATACAAACATAGGATATGGATATGACATGATACAAATATGATGATACGATAAATTTTAAAAATTATAGAATACGGTGTGATTAAGATATAAAATATAAAATTAACATAAAAATATAAATCTTAAAGATATATATAAAATACAAATACAAATCTTAACATAAATTCTTATATTTAAAATATAAATATTATTACATAGTCATTTATAACTTAAATATTACAAAAAGTAAATAAAAAATCAGTATTTATTATTGTAGATATGATAAAAGACTATCATTTATTTAATTTTTATGATATCACACTTATATTGGCATAAATTTAAAAAAATAATCTAAAAAAATTATGATAAAAAATAAAAGTGTCTAAGTGTTCGAGGGGTGTCCAACACGGATACGCATTCCATACGGATACAACAACAATTTTGAAGTATTTGTGCTTCTTAGGTGTCTATTTTTTTTTGGCTAAATTTATTCCAAATAGAGTATGAACTAAGATTAATCTTATGTTTAGGGAAGTTCTTAAATCAAATAACAGTCAATATTTATAATTAATATGATGTCAATTGTCAAACATTAATTTAAGTTTATGCTATAATAACGATTTTCATCAGAAAATTTCATAAATTTTATGTTTAACTTAATAACATTCTTAAACTTATATTTTAAATATTAAAATTGTGATAATGATATTTAGATAAAATAAATTTATGCTATGTCATGTATAATAATGTCATTGTAACATATAAAAAGTAATTTAAGTTATGAGAAGTATAAGTATAGTATCACATATAAAAAATAATTTATAATATATATATTATTATCTTTGATTCAGTTTTTAAAATTAAATCTGAAAATTAAACTGAATCAATTAATTTTTTTTTTTAAAAAACCCATTTCGATCAGTTTTAATTAATTTTTGATTTTTTTTATCAATTTTTTGATTTTATTTAAATTGAATTGATTTTGAATACCCCTAATACATATGTTTGGTAGCTGAGAAAAATGAGTACAAGACATTTAAGTTCATGAAGCTGCATCGCATGTGAAACCGAAGCTTATTGATCTGCCACGTGCTTCATTCATTTAGAATCATTATTAAGATGTTTCCACAGTGATCTGCCATGGGCGAAGGCCTGTGGGTCAGCCCATCAAACCCAGGTAAAATGGTTGAATAAGATTAAAAGTTAAGAGTTGGTAGCCTAATTAGCATATATGTAGGCTTCTTGACCCATCTATTATGGATTATGGGTTTTAGTGGGCTGGGATTACCAATGGGGCAATAAAATATTTATTTAGTAGTTTTATTGTTTATTTAGTTATTGATTTATTAAGCTTTCGTTTTAATAACTTTTTTGACAATATTTATGTCACAACAACATTTCTAAACGACTGAAATGTTGCATCGATCACTACGAAAAATCACCGCTACATCAGCACTTTTGTAATCCAGTTTGGCAATTTATTCGTGCTTCACCGCTATACCCAACTCGTCACATTCCCTAAGATTTGGGGTGGGTTGAACGTGGATTTAGAATCATTTTGTCCCACAACTCGCGTTCTCATATACATTAAATTGAGAGAAAAGAATACGAACATGTTTGGATAAATTTTTTTATAAAAAAGTATTATTTTTTTAAAAAGTATTTTAATATATTTAGAAGTGTGTTTGAATATAATTTTTTTAAAAAATAAAAGTGAAAAAAATTAACCTATCTATTCTTTTAAAAATCAATGATCTCTAATTTTTTAAAAAAATAAAAAAAATATTTTTTAATAAATTTTTTGATACAAATATCATTTATTTTTATTACAAATTAAATTTTATATTTTCCTTATTTATTCATAATTAATTAAAAGTCTAATAATTACATAAAAACACTACACTATAGAATGGCTCCACAATAGGATAGACTTTTTTTTAATCATTAACGTAACAATCTAGTTTGATATGATGTTATCACTGTAGCACTTTTAAAAACAGTTTTTTTGTATACACTCCAAACTTTATATTGCAGCAACGTAGTTGCTTTTTCTTTTTTAGCTACTGTTTTTTTTTAATATTTTTTTCTAATCATCATTGTAGATGCTGTTTTAGAGTAATATAAAATAATTATTGGTTATGAGCCTACATTATAATTTAACAACTAATCATTATCTATATAGTTTGAATGTCTTTTTTAGTAATATTGTTATTAAAAAAGTATTTTTATTTTTTTATTTAAATAAATTTAAATTTTTTTTATTATTTAAAAGTACTTATTAAATATATATTCAAATAAAAAATTATTAAATTTTTTTTTTGCTAAAAATAGATACATAAAAAAAGTATTTTTTTTAAAGTTTATCCAAATGAGCTTTATATAGATTCTTTAACTTTAAATCATTTGTAAATAACTCTTTAAATTTTAAAATTATCTTAATTTAAATTTAAATTATGACAATTATATAAAATAACCCTTCCATCCACCTGCTATTAAGGCACTTAACAGAATTGTTGTTATGTCACCTGCACAATTATTTTTTTTAATGATATAGCATAATTATAGCAATCAAATCTAAATAAATTTAGTCTATTCATTTTAAATTTAAACAAATAATGTTATGCTGTAAATTTGTTTAAAAATAAATTTAACTTGAATGAATCAGATTCGTTTATATTTGATGGCTATAATTGTGTCACGTCATTAAAAAAATACATGTACAAGTTACACGATAATAGTTATAGTACCAGTCTTGAAGCAGATGGATGAAAGAATTAATTTGTATAATTATTATAATTTAAGTATTAATTAAAATAATTTTAAAATTTCTTATTTATAAATTATTCAAAATTTAAGAGGCTTGTACGTTCTTTTTCTTTAACTTAATGTTTGAAATATATTTTAATTTAAAGATTGTTTTATTAATTTATTTATTAAATTATCAATAATTATAGTGAAAGTACATTCCTTTGAAAGTTTTATAATTTATATGAGATGATAATTGATTTTCAAAATTGTAATTATTGTATAAATTTATTAATTTATATGTGATTATTTATTCATTTTTAATTTATATGCAGTGAGAGTGAAAAAGAAGTGGGCCGTTATAAATTGGATTGCACAACATGGAAAAGAACCAGAGTGTTGCAATTGGCCTTCAAGCATGTCAAATTTCATGGGATGATGAACACTTTTACAAAGCTGGACCATTGGATGCTGGTTTCTCGTTCTATGGAGTAAGAATGGAAGATTTCCTTAAGGTTGTAAAGGAAGACCGTGAGGCCGTTGCTGATTTCAAAAGAGAAACCCAAATGAAAAAGGAAAAAGAGAAGACCTTCTGAGGGTGTTTAAATTCTATTTGTTGTCATATACTGTTGAACCCTTTAACACCCTTTCTCTCAGAATCAACTGTGAACAGGTGAGCCAGAGAGCATAGGTAATTCACGAATTATGGCATCTTTTTGAAGAGAGAATTTAGTTTATTGATTCTACTTGGAGATCGAAGAACTGAGAAATGTCACAACCTGTTGGAAATGTAGCCCATTAGGCTGAGGTATTAACGTGTTAAGCTTGCCGTTAGCCTCAAATTGTTTATACCAGCTTTTCCTGTCTTCTGTCGTGTTTATTTACGCTCGGCAATCAATTGCTTGTACTAACTTACTGGTGAATTTGGAGTTCTCTTGGAACTAGCATGCTCAACATGGTGGAGTTCAAATCTTATGGTATATCCATGTGTCCCCTCAATGTTGTCGTGTAAGGACCTGGCACTGTATCCCACTATCCCCTCACATCTGCTTCTTTTCTGATCACATGGACGAGAGGGATGGAGGAAAAAGAAAATGGAATCTTATTTATTCTCAGGAGTTTCACTGCTGTCAAAGCAAACAGAGATGGTGGAGTTTCAGCATTTGGTTAGACAAAATTAGAGTAAATGGTTAAAAATAGATAAAAATATAGTCAAAATTGAAATCGTTGCCGTTGGTGCTATACGTCATCTTATCCTGTTTTCTATTGCTAGATATTTGTGGTTGTTGTTTTTGCTTTTTGTTTTTTTTTTTCTCCATATTCTTACCTTATTGCTGCTCCTAGGGCATCTAAGTGATCTGCCATTTACTTCATTATTTTAAAATCATTAAGATGTTCTTCCATAGTGAAGTTTGGATTGCCCAACTCACCATAATCAATTTATTAATGAGATGAATTGCTGTTGGAATTGTTAATGGGCGAAAATATGTGGTGAGCCCATCAATGACGTAAAATGGTTGATTATGCTTGAAAGTTGGGAGCCCATTTAGTATGTAGGCTTCATGACCACCAAATGGATTATGGGTTAAGTAGGGTTTAAGTGGGCGGGGATGACCCATGAGGCAATAAAATATTTATTTTGTATTTTTATTGTTTAGTTATTGATGAGGTTTCTTCTGTACCTATTTTTTTTAAGGGAACTTTGCCCTTTCTATATGTGTCAAAATATAATATGTTAGTTAATAATTTTTTTCTAATCACTATTAGTTTACCTATTTATCCAATAAATAATATGTATCTATTATTGTTTCGTAATTTATATTCTAAATTATTCTATTTGCAATTTAAATAGTCCAAATCTCACATTGTATTTGTTATTGTTAAAAAGAAAAATATTTTATTGAATGTTTTATGATAATATTGTAAGTTACAAAAAAACGTTTTTTAAAAAAATACTTCACAGAAAGTCAAGAGAGAATGTTAAGAGAAAGAAATTGCTAGAGATAGTTACTGAATGTTAGAAAGAGAGAAACTATGAATTTACGCTTGCAATAACCGTGTCAAGCTCAGATTCATGGAATTTGGTTTTGGATGTAGTGAAATAATATTGAACTTTTTTCCATTTGCATTGTTTTTATCAGGTTTTTGGTTTTTTGGTTGTTTAGGATAGTGATTTTGATTTCTTGGTTGTTTATGAAGCTCGTTGAGATATCATTTCTACATACTTTTGGGTCGGGGTACGCCTAACCTTTTACCACTTTGCGTCTCTATTTACATTAAATTTATGTTTAAAAAGTGTTTTAATTTAAAGGTTATTTTATTAATACATTTGCTTAAATTATGAATACAGATAATAAAGTCGGGGTATGATGCTTTGAATATATGTTTCTTAATTTATATAAGATCATTATTATTTTTAAAATTGTGATTACTTGTATAAATTTATTTAAAATATTTATAAGTTTGGAATGAGTAGTGTGTAGAGTTTTTAATATTTTTGTTAGGGTAAATTCGAATGTTGATTCTCAAGATTTCACGTGAAACGGGTTGGATGTTATTTTAAAGGGTAGGGGACATAGTCAAGGTAGGGAAAAACTCACACATTCTCAAGTCGATTTCAAACTTATATATTGGCTTAACAACTTGCCAACTCATTTTTAATTAGGTGATTTCTTTAAAGGTTTGTGTCATTTAATTTTTCTTATGTTAAAAAATAATATATTTTATTTTAAAATATCTATATCATTCGTAATAAGTTAGTATATTCAAGATTGAATTTGAACTTTATTTGCATTTAGAGACGGTTGAAAAAAGAAGAGGATGAAATGTATGTATTGAAAATAGGATGAATTATAGGGATTTAATTTTAGTTTATTTTTAGTATAAATTTTTTTTATCATAATCTAATCATATATTTTAATTAATTATTATTATACTCAAACTCTTTTAATGATATTATAACATATGATTAAATGATAGTGTACATTTTTTAACACAGACAATTCATCAAACAAATTTAATTATAAATACTTATAAAATAAATATTTTAAATATTTAGTAAAACTAAAATAGTAAATCCAAGTATAAGGTTAACGTCTCCTAATTTTTTTTTCTTTTTGGGATATAGAAAGGAGTTTTACATAAGTTTTCAAACAAGAATACGATTTGTGATGTCTCGAGAAGGTTTATTAAGTGTACTTAGATTAAAATTCATTCAAACCAAGGATGTCAATCCTCTCAATTTTTTTTATTGGAAATATTTATATAATTTTAGAGTCATTCTTCATTCAGGCTAATTGTGAGATTATCATGAATGAATTGTTACAATGACAAGTTTTTTCATGGTCAGCTTCTTTTGTGTAAGACACAGCCATAAATTACTTTAGTCTTATCCATCCATAAAGGTATAGAGTATAGACAAAAAAACCAAACAAAAAAAAAATGTCACCCCAATACTTAAAAGGTATATGATTCTAACAAGTGTATTGGGTTTCAACTTTTACAAGTTACAACTACTTAAAAAAAAAAAACTTTTACAAGTTACAACATAGAAGCAAGTGTAGGAAAAGGATCCGAAGGACCATGAATTGTACTAGCACACCAGTGAACTCTAAAACTTCCTATCCAACCCAATCAGCTTAAAGGGATTGGATACTAAGACCAAAAAAAAAAAAAAAGGGATTGGAGACAGGAGAGTTGAACAAATCTTTATCTTATATGGAGATAGAAGCACTGACAAGTGCAAGATGTCACAAATTATTGCAAATGTAGCTGATTGGGCTCTAAAATTAACATTATAAGCCTAGACCTAGTATTTGTTTCAAATGACTTGTACCGGTCTGGTTTTCCTCGTCATTCCGGGCAGAAGCGTTTCTGCTTTATGCTTTGCAATGAACTGTTTGTACCAACGAGCTGATGATTTTGGAATTCTGTTGAGTGTGGCATAATCAACATGATACAGTCCAAATCTTACTGTATATCCAAATAACCACTCAAAGTTGTCGAGCAAGGACCATACAAAATACCCCCTAACATCTGCTCCTTTCCTGATTACATGCCAATGGGAAAACAAAAAGGGTTTTAATTTATCCTCTGGTATTTCACCAAATCAAATGCAAAGAGAAGACAGTGACCACACTTGAGTATTTCAGAATGCACTTCATATAGCTGGACATTTCTCTTGATTTTCCATATACACGTACCTTATTGCTTGCAGTACGGCTTCCAAATGACCTGCCATGTAATTTACTCTGTTGAAATCGTTAAGGTATTGTTCCACAGTGGAATTTGGTTTGTCCAACTCCGCATACCCTGCAGAACATTTTATTTAAGCAGAAACGCAGAGAAACTCCATGCATTAAAGGACTCACAGGGGTTATGCTCACCGTTTTCGGTTATGAAAATTGGAGTGTTGTTGTATCTGTCTTTTACATAGGTGACAATTTTCTCCAAGCCTTGTGGATAAACATGTTGCCAATCCACTGACCCCTGCATGTTTGCAGAAGCTTCAGAATTTGGGTTGGTTATGTATGGGGAGAAATTTAGTAACATAGTTTCATCATAAGGTTGAATATACGTACAGACGGCCCAATTGGAACTCCATTTTTTTCTGAGATTTTTTGGAATGAACCTTCTGTTCTGGTGACCCCAGGTCCGGATCCACACACGGAGGAGATGCAGTCCTGGACATAGTAACCTGTATAGTAATTGATGCCGATGAAATCCAATCCTCTCCCCAGTTTCAGTATGTCATTGCTGGAAAATCTGGGTAAGATATTCCCCAGAATCTTCAGCATCTCTGCAGGGTATTTACCGAATATGATCGGGTCCAAGATCCTGCATTGTAATTAAGTATTAAGTTCATCCTTTGTCTGCTTTGTGTGCAAGTTGATCGAAAACAGAAAGATGTTGTTTAATTTGTTGGGGGGAAAGCTACCAATGCAAGTTGAATGACTGTGCTCTTTCTGCGGCCAATATGTCTGCCGTGGAATTGCTGAGGGGTTCATACCATTCAGTATGCACGACAATTCCAATGATACCACCTTGCTTACTCTGAATGTTTCATTCATAATAATATAGTAACTTGGTTAGTGCACAACGGTTTGAACAAGCATGTCCTATTATTTCCATTTCTATTTTTAAGATCTCACCCTTACTAAAGGCTCTGGGAAAAGAAGATGCTTTATCTTATCAAATTTAAGGGTAGAAAAAGTTTAATTTGTGTCTTGTCATTATTGAAAGCATCTCAGTTTTGGTGTTAGATTTTTTGACCAAAATACCTGGTATTTGGTTCTATAAATATCAACTGCAGCTGCATGTGATAGGATTATATTATGGGCTGCCACAAATGGCTCCTTCTCTGAATCTCCTTCACTGCAATCTCCAAATGGCTTGGAGCAACGAGCTGGTGGGCCTTGTCCTGTGCGGTAACCATACGTGGTTAGGAACTCTGGCTCGTTGAATGTTGTCCAGTACTTGACCCTGTCACCGAAGGTTTTAAAACAGAGGTCTGCAAAATATGCAAAATCTTCCCTGCACATCACGTATTGAAATTTATTAAGTGGTGACCTATATGGGTTTTCAATTGTATCTTGACGCTTGACAGGATTAACTATTCCAAAAACATAAAACTCTTAGGGGGGAGTTTATTGTAGAGTTTTATATTTCTAACATCATCAAAGCAGCTATATTAAGAAAAAATGAAAAACAATGGTCAGTTAGTGGCTTACTGTAACTTGGGACTTAGCCAACTTCTATATCTGTCCTCCAATTCTTGGGGCATGTCAAAGTGTGACAATGTTACAAATGGTTGAATCCCTGTGAGTTGCCCAATGGAGAAAAAAGCAAACGCATCAGTAAGAAAGGCATCGGTTATGCTCCATTTTCTCTTCAAGTTCTCCAGTATTGACTCTTTCGAAAGACAATAACAAGGGCAAATTATAGATTTTTGTGGTAAAAGTCTTTGATTTAATGTTTCTAAAAGATACCGTGCGGTTTACGTTAAAGTATAGTTCCCCTTAATCAAAACGAGATGAGAACTGAAGTAAACCTTTGAGTAGCAAAGCATCTATCAGCCTGTTATAGTAGTTGATGCCTGCCAAATTGACTTCTCCAAATCTCCCTTCTGTAAAAAATCATATCAAAGTCCACATGAAGAATTGACTTCAAGCGAGTTTTAATATGTAATTGAGATGAGGCTAGAAAAAGATGCATACTTGGGAGAAGTCTTGCCCATGAAATTGAGAAGCGGTAGCTGTTGACTTTGATGGCCTTCATTAGAATCTATATCCTCCTGTTTAAGCCACGTTGGAGTTTGAATCGTTCAAAATTTTCAAATGAAAAGCAAAAAAGGTTATATTTGATCCACTTCATCAACATATATTCTAACCGACGTTTGAAAGATAACTACAATATTGGATGAGGTGATGCAATGATGCAAGAAAAAATAAATGTTAAGATAAATGTGTATGTCGTTTTGTTGGAGGATAAGACTAATGACCAAAAATAAAACACATGATTTGAATCTCTCTATTTTCAGGTCTCTTTCAAATTTTCACTTATTCAAATAAAAAATAAATAAATACATTCCAATTCAAAGAAACATCCTAGAAATTAATAAAGTAGGAGAATATTTTAAAATCTCAAACCAAAAAAATATGTGTAAGAAGAAGGAAAAAAATATTTAATAGCTTATAGTAGTCTCCTGCTCTGCTTATTTTAAGAATTAACAAAGCCTTGGCTGACGACAACTCAAGTGTTGCGCAATATGTCAACGAAATTTTAGTCCCAGCATGCATGGCATGAATCACCCTTTATTTTGAAAAAAAAAAAAACGCAATTCAAAATTTAAAACTATTGCTGAAGACTAGAATTATTACCAGATAGCGATGATATTGGTCAACTGCAATATCCCCGTTACTTCCATCAATTATTTTACCTGCAGTGTTACCAATAAATAAATAAATAAATAAGAATACAAAATATTAGGGACTTTGTTATCAAACTTCGTTTTTTTTAATAATTTGTCAAATATTTATTAATTATTATTTCTTATATTATATATTTAACGTGTACACAATATAAATAAAAATCAATAAATATTTAATAACTAATCATGATATCAGTATTATTAAAAGAGGAGAAATATCGAAATTAATAAAGGGTACAAATTATGTTATATCTAATGGCTTTGAAAGGAGTAATCTGTGCATGTTCTGTTGCATTGCAAAACGGAGTCCTTAATCTTCACCAACCTGGTTTGTGAGTGAAGACATCCATGTTGTTTATTCCTTTGCCATCACTCAAGTAAGCACCTTCATACTGTAAAATAGATAAAGGGAACCAGCCATATTTAGTAAGCTAACAAAATGCAAAGGACAAGCCCATAAGTGGAGTTAAAGAAAGCGTATGGTAGTTTAGAAGTCTGAGTTGTTGATGATAAAGTGATAAATCACCTGGTAAGCGGAAGAAGAAGTTCCAAAGAGGAAGTTGGAGGGTAACGGAGATTGGTCCAACCCCTTTGAGTTTGAGAGAGCTCCGAGAAGACATGGCGCGAGCAGAAGAATCAAGAGCACCTTGTAGAATGCCATTGCGTTGTGCTACAAGCATACAACTACGTGTTGCCACATTACGTATATATAGTAGTGTACGTAGGAAATAGGAATCGGATATTCAAAAGAAAGAGAGAGTGAGACACGGCGCACAATGTTTATTTTAATATTTTCCACTTGATCTGGTCCTAGGACCCAGGAGAGGCGTCTACATTCATGAATGAAATGCACAGTTCATGTTCAAACTGAGGTATGCGATATCGTCGTGGTCAAGAAGGCCCAAAGACCGAGGGAAGGCTTACAAGAAATTATTGTATGATTCTTCCACGTAACGTTAGTTTTTTATTTATATGTTGATATCTTAGTAATAAGTTTTGTTATATCTCTTTAAAATTTTATTTTAATAATTTTTATAATATTTAATAAAATAAATATTAAATAAAAAATATTTAACATCTTGAATATATAAACAAATATTTAATACTTACTCATTTAATAAGTAAAAAGATTATTAAAAAAATAAATTAAAAGAATTTATAATTATTCTTTAATAATAAATAATAATAGAGTAATTACGAAATTAATTATTAAGAGAATAAGTTAAGAGAATATAAAATTATTTTTAAAAATTACATTCATCAAGATGGAATAATTAATATTAAAATTATTTTATCTTTATTTTATATTAAAATATCAAAATATACACTGAAAAGTGTAATATCCCACGTGACTATAAAAAAATATGTTATAATTTCTCAGGTTCCGGGAACCTGGAATGACCTCAAGATACAGCAAATAAGACCCCAAAAGGGGTTGATGTGTTTTATTTACCCGCAGACGCCTTTGGGAGAATTTCTAAAAATATCAGCCATTGACTTACCCAAAAAATATATAAGCCATTGTTAGCATTAAAAAAAACAATCGGCACATATTGATCGCGTGTTTCTGTAGAAGTTAATATATTTTTTATTGCTGCTATTCAACGTGAAGGATTTGACCAAATTTAATTTTATTAGACTGAGGTGGCAAATAACTTGGTAACCAGCAATTTATATATTTTTTTATAACAAATTAGAAACATTCAAGTTTGAGCGGCAATAGGTAATAACAATCAGCCGCCGGCAGCTACAACTCCTGTGTCTTTCATAATAAAGCCTCACCCAATTCTCATCACATTAAATTATACTAAACATCTAGCCTAGGTAATAACATAGTTAACAAAACCATTGTCTTATTGCACTAAATATTGGCATGAACAAGTGTTGCAAATTGTCTATTCTTGAAATAAAATTGCACAGCAGAAACAGGTAAAGAGAAAGAAAATGGTGGCTCGGAGATTTCAGGTGCCCCCCAACCACAATGACTCCAAGTTGGATGTCGACTACGACACCGACCATTTTCCTTTTCTGGGTTTACTGCCAAGAGTGGCTGCATGTTTTCGAAGGAGAGTGCGTTTCATATTTTGAATAATAATAAATTAATAATATGTCTTCTGGATTTCTCTTTATGCATACGTTTGGTAACTCAGAAAAATGAGTACAAGACATTTAAGTTCATGAAGCTGCATGGCATGTGAAACTGAAATTTGGGGATCTGCCACGTATTTGAATCATTATTAAGATGTTTTCATAATGATCTGCCATGGGCGAAGGTATGTGGGTCAAACCGAGGAAATGGTTGACTAAGATTAAAAGTTAAGAGTTGGTAGCATAGTTAGCATGAATTTAGACTAACTTATTTTGTAATCAAAATAATTTATAGTTAAAATTTTTTTTGAGTGAGTTTTTTAAAAACAAATTCATTAAACAACATTTCCCAATCATGGACTTAGTATGTAGGCTTCTGGACTCATCTATTATGAATTATAGGTTTTAGTGGGATGGGATTACCAATGGCGTAATAAAATATTTATTTAATATTTTATTATTTATTTATGACTAAATTATCAAATCAGTCTTTAAAAAGTTTTACTGATTTCACATTAATTCTTAAGAGGTTTTAATCTCATCTGTAATCTTTGACAAACTATTCCATCATTTAAGTTGATTTTTAAAAAATTTAAAACTCAATTATATTAATCTTTTAACAAAGACTAACTTAAATGATGAAGTAATTTAATAGAGACTACGTTAGGCTTATGAAGGAAGAAAAGGTTTGTGAAATCACTTAGACTGAAGTAGTTCATAGTAATTGATCTTATAGGATTACTGACAATGCTCTTTCAGAGTGTTCACTTCTGTTGGTGAAAAACATTATATTTAGACTTTTTTATTTTAATGCTGCTAATTAACATTTTGAAATTTTAAAATAGTTCAATAATTAATCATCACAAAAAATTAACTTATTAAAAGAAGTACCTTTTAAAAAAAATATTTTTTAATAAAAAATTATTGAAAATTTTTTATTGTACATTTTTTCAATAGAGGGTGGATTAAATATGAATTGATTCACAAAAAAATAGATAAAAGTATTTATTAAGAAGTTTTCTCTAATTTACTGTGGCTTAACTTCTTTGTTGCCTCTTTCTATTTCCTTCTTTTTTGCCGACTCATTTTGTAAACTTATTTCTTTAATTAAGATTTGTTCTTAATATACAAAGATTTTTGGCACTTCCTTCTAGAGTTTCATTTATTTTATTTGAATTTATTTATTTAATTATGGCGTCTACTTATCCGAAAGCAAGCTAATTTTATTTTTCTGAATTTTTTGAGTCTTATTGTATATAAATTTCTATAATTTTTCATAAATTGTTATAGTATTATAAGATAATTTAATTTCTAATCGTTCAATTTTAATTTATTAATAAAATTATCTCAAATAATCTTTGATTTGACTGTTTTTTTTTTTAAAAATTGACTAACAATAAAATTAGCTTTCAAGAATATATAAAAATAAAATTAGTTTATGATTCTCATAATAATAAAGAATAAAGTTCTTTGCCTTCTGTAATGTAATTTTTGAGAGGATTTAAAATGCCTTGGTACGAAATATTTTGTTTGGATGATCAAAACATGAATTTTAAAAATCCATAGGTATTTTTATCGAGCATTTTTTTTTTTACTGAAAAGCAGAAATTTGAAATTCCATCTTCTGAGGTAGAATTTATAAAATTCTAGTCTCTCTTTTCACTAGATCACAATGGATCTCTCCGTCACTCCGAGTTCCATTGGACTTCATAAAGATGCACCTCCATTCTCTCGTTCATGGACCGTTGGAACTCCACAAAAGGGTGGCCACACTACCATTGAAGAAGAGCTTCTTCTTGTTATTATCTATGGCAAACGCATCTGCAAGCGATGTCGTGCTAGCCATTGACGGCAAGGATGAAGACAAGAATGAGATTGGGAGTTGCAGTCAATATCGGTGTTGGGAGATTTAACAATGGAGTCGGAGCGGCCAGGAGAGGAAAAGAAGTTTTGGAAGCGAAAGTGGTGGTGAAGTGGGACTGGTAGGAGGAGATTCAAGAGTCAATTGGCGCATGAAGTTTGAGAAATAGAGTTTGAGATGCCTCAAGCTTCTTCTCCCTATTCCCAACATGGTTTACATCAATTTGTTTAATAGGGGCGACGTTGATGGAGCGAACACAGAGAAGGTAAATGAAAAGAATTTGTTTTATGTCCAAAATCCTTTTTTGAGCTCCAAACAAAGAATTTATAAATGATGAATATTAAATTGCAGCAATTTAATTTCTTTACATTTGAAATCCTCATATATTTTAAAATACTTATTCCAAACACTACCTAGCTCAATACAAAGCTGTTTTAAGTCAATTAGTAAGTTTTTTTTTGCCTTGATTTTTAATATTTTGATTTTTCAATATTATCAAATGTTATCTTTGTTTTCATATTATTTTGTTTTTGATTAATAGAATTTTCCTATATCTTTGAATATTGTCAAAGCATAAATGACTCGGCAAAATTTTTCTAATGTCATGATATTTTTTAAAATATGAAATAATCTCAAGTTTTTTACAACACAGAATAATTGCATTAGTAATTTAAATTCAAATCTTAATTAGTATTCTTTTTTACATATCATCTTATTGATTCATTTTTTGTATTTACATTATTATTATCTTTTTACATATTATCACGTGATTGATTGCCTGTCAAACGATAATGAATTAATATTTTTTAGTTGAAATCATTTTGAAATGAGTTAATTGATATTTTTAAGAATTTTAACTTTTATATATTTATATAATGAGTCAACAATACATCTTCATTTTGAATATAATTTTAACTTTTATATGTTTCTATAATTGTTTGTTTTAATACACTTATACCATTGTATGTTTAATTTTATTTGAGTTTATAATTAAGATATAAATTATAATAAATTATATTATCTAATTTTAATATATGAATTTAATCAATCTGTTATATGGTCATTAAATATAATGATAAAAAATATCTCACAACAAATATTAGTTTTGATAAATTTTCTTAATAAAACAAATCATCTATTGATTATTCCTTATTTATTATAACCAGCAATTAGTTATAATTATAGTTACATATTTATGTTTAAAGATTCAATTGATTTTGTAAATTTTATTTTTTTTGTCCTTTAGTTTAAATAAGTATTATAAATTATTATTAATTTATAATATTTTTTTATAATAAATTCACCGCATGATACAATAGTTATGCATTTGTAGCAAATGCCAAAATATTATAGAAATAGGTTGCATGCCGTTAAATTTGTTGACGTGGATCACCCAAATCTATTAAAAGAGAGACTTTTACTTGAGAGTGAGCTATGTTTCTATTCTACTCGATCTCTTAGGAAGCCACGATTCTCTCCCAACATCTGCTGCGTGTCCCTTCTCAAAGTTGCCTTTCCGCTAGCTTTAGGAAGCCGTTGATCGAAATCCTTACCAAAATTTGTCCTTGCCCCGTTCTCTTTCAGCTCTCTCACATCACAAGTTCACAACTAGGCTCAAAGGAAGTTTGAAATTTGAATTTTGAATTAATCTGATGCTCTAACCTCTGTTCTGTCACAATTCCCTTTTTGTGTTTCTCTCCAACTGGAATGGACTAGATAATATTTGGGACTGCTGGAGTCCTTATGAGCGTTTGCATGTTATATAATATAAAACTGTGGCTTTCAGCTTCTGTTAAACGTGCTTGCATGCTTCTTCTTCTTCAACTCCATTTGTGTTTATATAACAATTTTATTCTTTTGTTTTAATGGGTCTGCTACTTGCAATCTAAGATCTAGTGTTTGTTGTTTCGCTCCTTCCATGATTTCTACTTTTTTTGTTAGAGATATAACATCATTCATTTGTCTTTCACCTAACAGTTTAAAGTGGCCAAGAGTTTGATCTTTGCCATCCCATTCTTCATAATTAAGTTGAATTTCAACTCAAAGTATGGTTCATGACACTTTTGCTACTAAAAATAAGTCTCAAATCTGCAACAGACATCAGCACATCCCCAACCGTCAACCTCTCGACTGGCTAGAGAATGCGAGAATGGACGCTATAAAGCATCGAAGAAGCTCTCATGTATAAATTCCCTCTATAGCTTCTGCTTTGCGAGAGAAAGACCCCCGCTATGGTCAGCCTTTTCATTTGCGAGAGTAAGACTCTTTGGCCGTTTGGTCTCTGATATTTTACGTGCGCATCGTGGCCTGATCTCCCTTTTTGCATATCCAACTCAGTGATTCTATGCTCGTTAAGTCATTCTTTTTCATCATCATCTTTTCTTTTTGTCATCGTTTGGATAGCTTTGGCTTTTTTGACATTAATTAGGAAAAGTGTTGTGTTACATTGAATTTTCTGTGTATTTTGTTTTGCTAGAAATCACGCTTTCTGTCAATATCACTCTCAGATGCAATGACCTTATGGAAACCTGTATTTTGCTTTCTCCTAGTAGATTAATTTTTAAATCTTTTATCTATATGAATATATTTAGAAGAGGTGTTTCATAATAGCATAGGATCTGGTTATATTTTGCTAAATTCTAGCTTAGCAATTTTTTCGATGATAGACTAGTGGATAAATTACTTTTATTTGGTTTTGAAATAGAAAATACCAACTGGATTCATTCTTGAGGTATTTAATTTTGTAGCTTCACCTAATTTTCTTAAATGCTTTAGAAATGAAATAGAAAACCAAAATGGAGATTGTATGGAGTTTTGCTTTCAATTATATTTTTAAATTCCAAGTTGAATTCTTTATCATTTGTCTGAATTTTTGTCCTGCAGAGGAGATAGATACAAGTAGCCATAATAGTATGTTTGGAATTATAAATTTTGAGAATTCTATTTTTTTAAAATTCCAAATACAGTGTAAGAGAAGTGAAGGAAGAAAGTAGGGTAAGAATTGTGTATATATTTGGATATTCCTCTGGAGATACTTTATATTGAATTTATTCATGGGGTAGTTGTATGAATATCTTTCCCAAGATGGAAATTTATAGTATTTGATGAACTCAAGAAGCTAATGAGTTATACCCAATTTTAATCTTCATATTGTAAATATATAGTTTAGCTGTTAAGTTTAGAGTTGATATTTCATTCTGTAGGATAATTTACAAGATAAAAAACTAAAAGATGCCCGTGCCCCTACTTACTAGCAGTTATTAATTTTAGAGCATAAACCAGCTTTTTTCATGGTTAGCTTCTTTTGTGGAAGACGCAGCCATAAATTACTTGGTCCTATCCACTCACGGAGGCATAGACAAAAACCCAAAAAAAAACTGTCACCTTAATACTTAAAATAAAAGGTATACGATTCTAAAAAGAGCATCGGGGTTCAACTTTTACAAGTTACAATTTTCAAAGAAAAAAAAAACTTACAAGTTACAACATAGAAGCAAGTGTAGGAAAAGAATCCGAAGAACGTTGAATTGTACTAGCACACTGGTGAACTTTAAAACTTCCTTTCCAACCCAATCAGCTTAAAAGGATTGGATACTAAGACCAAAAAAGAAAAAAAATAGAGGGATTGGAGACTGGAGAGTTGAACAAATCTTTATTTTTTATGGAGATAGAAGCACTAATTATTACAAGTGTAGCTGATCGGGCTCTAAAATTAACATTATAAGCCTAGAACTAGTATTTGTTTCAAATGATTTGTACCGGTTTAGTTTTCCTCGTCATTCCCGGCAGAAGGGTTTCTGTTTTATGCTTTGCAATGAAATGCTTGTACCAACGAGCTGATGACCTTGGAATTCTGTTGAGTGTGGCATAATCAACATGGTACAGTCCCAATCTTACTGTATATCCAGATAACCACTCAAAGTTGTCGAGCAAGGACCATACAAAATACCCCCTAACATCCGCTCCTTTCCTGATTACATGCCAATGAGAAAACAAAAATGGATTTTTATTTATCCTCCGGTATTTCACTAAATCAAATGCAAAGAGAAGACAGTAACCACAATTGAATATTTCTTTAGACAAACTAAAAGAAGCGTAGAAATATGTGAATTGATAAGATACAATGATTTTTTTTAGAATATCCACATTATGAATTGTAAAACATTTATTATTTGTCTCAAAATAAATGTTTAAAATTCATAAACAATTCAGCAAAACCAGCAGAAAAATAATAAGTACCAGAGTAATCCCTTCAAAATATAAGAATAGAACCTTTGTTATCATTGGTATGTATATTGTTTTTTCAAAATTTCAGAGTGCATTTCATATAGCTGGACATTTCTCTTGATTTTCCATATACACGTACCTTACTGCTTGTAGTACGGCTTCCAAATGACCTGCCATGTAATTTACTCTGTTGAAATCGTTAAGGTATTGTTCCACAGTGGAATTTGGTTTTGTCCAACTCCGCATACCCTGCAAAACATTTTATTTAAGCAGAAACGCAGAGAAACTCCATCCATTAAAGGACTCACAGGGGTTATGCTCACCGTTTTCGGTTATGAACATTGGAGTGTTGTTGTATCTGTCTTTGACATAGGTGACAATTTTCTCCAAGCCTTGTGGATAAACATGTTGCCAATCCACTGACCCCTGCATGTTTGTAGAAGCTTCAGAATCGAGTTGGATATGTATGGGGAGAAAGTTAGTAACTTAGTTTCATCATAAGGATGAATATACGTACAGATGGCCCAATTGGAACTCCATTTTTTTTCTGCAATTTTTTGGTATGAACCTTCTGTTCTGGTGACCCCAGGTCCTGATCCACACACGGAGGAGATGCAGTCCTGGACATAGTAACCTGTATAGTAATTGATGCCAATGAAATCCAATCCTCTCCCCAGTTTCTCTATGTCATTGCGGGAAAATCTGGGTAAGATATTCCCCAGAATCTTCTGCATCTCTGCAGGGTATTTACCAAATATGATCGGGTCCAAGATCCTGCATTGTAATTAAGTATTAAGTTCATTCTTTGTCTGCTTTGTGTGCAAGTTGATCGAAAACAGATAGATGTTGTTTAATTTGTTGGAGGGAAAGTTACCAATGCAAGTTGAATGACTGTGCTCTTTCTGCGGCTAATATGTCTGCCGTGGAATTGCTGAGGGGTTCATACCATTCAGTATGCACGACAATTCCAATGATACCACCTTGCTTACTCTGAATGTTTCATTCATAATAATATAGTAACTTCGTTAGTCCACAACTGTTTGAACAAGCATGTCCTATTATTTTCATTTCTATTTTTAAGATCTCACCCTTACTAAAGGTTCTGGGAAAAGACGATGCTTTATCTTATCAAATTTAAGGGTAGAAAAAGTTTAATTTGTGTCTTGTCATTAGTGAAAGCATCTCAGTTTTGGTGTTAGATTTTTTGACCAAAATACCTGGTATTTGGTTCTATAAATATCAACTGCAGCTGCATGTGATAGGATTATATTATGGGCTGCCACAAATGGCTCCTTCTCTGAATCTCCTTCACTGCAATCTCCAAATGGCTTGGAGCAACGAGCTGGTGGGCCTTGTCCCTGTGCGGTAACCATACGTGGTTAGTAACTCTGGCTCGTTGAATGTTGTCCAGTACTTGACCCTGTCACCGAAGGTTTTAAAACAGAGGTCTGCAAAATATGCAAAATCTTCCCTGCACATCACGTATTGAAATTTATTAAGTGGTGAGCTATATGGGTATTCAATTGTATCTTGACGGTTGACAGGATTAACTATTCCAAAAAACATAAAACTCTTAGGGGGGAGTTTATTGTAGAGTTTTATATTTTTCTAACATCATCAAAGCAGCTATATTAAGAAAAAATGAAAAACAATGGCCAGTTAGTCGCTTACTGTGACTTGGGACTTAGCCAACTTCTATATCTGTCCTCCAATTCTTGGGGCATGTCAAAGTGTGACAATGTTACAAATGGTTGAATCCCTGTGAGTTGCCCAATGGAGAAAAAAGCAAACGCATCAGTAAGAAAGGCATCGGTTATGCTCCATTTTCTTTTCAGGTTCTCCAGTATTGACTCTTTCGAAAGATAATAACAAGGGCAAATTATAGATTTTTATGGTAAAAATCTTTGATTTAATGTTTCTAAAAGGTACCGTGCGGTTTACGTTAAAGTATAGTTCCCCTTAATCAAAATGAGTTGAGAACTGATGTAAACCTTTGAGTAGCAAAGCATCTATCAGCCTGTTATAGTAGTTGATGCCCGCCAAATTGACTTCTCCAAATCTCCCTTCTGTAAAAAATCATATCAAAGTCCACATGAAGGATTGACTTCAAGCGAGTTTTAATATGTAATTGAGTTGAGACTAGAAAAAGATGCATACTTGGTAGAAGTCTTGCCCATGAAATTGAGAAGCGGTAGCTGTTGACTTTGATGGCCTTCATTAGATCTATATCCTCCTGTTTAAGCCACGTTGGAGTTTGAATCGTTCAAAATTTTCAAATGAAAAGCAAAAAAGGTTATATTTGATCCACTTTATCAACATATATTCTAACCGACGTTTGAAAGATAACTACAATATTGGATGAGGTGATGCAATGATGCAAGAAAAAATAAATGTTAAGATAAATGTGTATGTCGTTTTGTTGGAGGATAAGACTAATGACCAAAAATAAAACACATGATTTGAATCTCTCTATTTTCTGGTCTCTTTCAAATTTTCACTTATTCAAATAAAAAATAATAAATACATTCCAATTCAAAGAAACGTCCTAGAAAATAATAAAATATGAGAATATCTTGAAATCTCAAACCCAAAAAATGTGTGTAAGAAGGAAAAAATATTTAACAGCTTATAGTAGTCTCCTGCTCTTCTTATTTTAAGAATTAGCAAAGGCTTAGCTGACGGAAGCTCAAGAGTTGCGCAATATGAGACGAAATTTCTGTCCCAACATGCATGACTTGAATCATCCTTTATTTTGAAAAGAACGCAATTAAAAATTTGAAACTATTGTTAAAGATTAGAATTATTACCAGATAGCGATGATATTGGTCAACCGCAATATCCCCGTTACTTCCATCAATTATTTTACCTGCAGTGTTACCAATAAATAAATAAATAAATCAGAGTACAAAATAGAAGGAACTTTGTTATCAAACATTTTTTTTTAATGATTTGTCAAATATTTATTAATTATTGTTTGTCATATTATAAGTTTAAAGTTTATCCAATATAAATAAAAATCAATAAATATTTAATAACTAATCATGATATCAGTATTACTAAAAGAAGAGAAATATCAAAATTAATAAAGGGTACAAATTAAGTTATATCTAATGGCTTTGAAAGGAGTAATCTGTGCATGTTCTGTTACATTGCAAAACGGAGTCCTTAATCTTCACCAACCTGGTTTGTGAGTGAAGACATCCATGTTGTTTATTCCTTTACCATCACTCAAGTAAGCACCTTCATACTGTAAAATAGATAAAGGGAACCAGCCATATTTAGTAAGCTAACAAAATGCAAAGGACAAGCCCATAAGTGGAGTTAAAGAAAGCGTATGGTAGTTTGGAAGTTTGAGTCGTTGATGATAAAGTGATAAATCACCTGGTAAGCGGAAGAAGAAGTTCCAAAGAGGAAGTTGGAGGGTAACGGAGATTGGTCCAACCCCTTTGAGTTTGAGAGAGCTCCGAGAAGACATGGCGCGAGCAGAAGAATCAAGAGCACCTTGTAGAATGCCATTGCGTTGTGCTACAAGCATACAGCTACGTGTTGCCACATTACGTATATATAGTAGTGTATGTAGGAAATAGGAATCGGATATTCAAAAGAAAAGAGAGAGTGAGACACGGCGCACAATGTTTATTTTAATATTTCCCACTTGATCTGGTCATAGGTCATAGGAGAGGCGTCTGTATTCATGCATGGCATGCTCTGTTCATGCACTGACGCTGAGGCATGCGGCGTGGTCGTGGTCGACAAGTCCTAAAGACCATGGGAAGGTTTAACAATAAATTATTGTATATTTCTTGAACATCACGTAAGTTTCTTATTTATATTTTGATATTTTAATATTTTTTTATTTATTTTTATATGTTGTGTAAGAAAATATTTTTATTTTAAAATATTTATTATTTGATAATATTAAAAAAATATTAATTAATTTTTTTAACTTTATTTTTATTTTTTAATTGAGAAAGAACTAGTGAAGTAAGTGAAATTAAAAAAAAATTAATAAAGTGAGAGAAAAAGTAATTTAGTCATATTAAATTATATTTCTCTATAATTGAGATTATTTAATAATTTTCGTATAATTATCTTAAACGACAAATTAAAGTAGACAGAGAGAGTAATAAATAATGTTGAAATAATTCTGAAATTAATTATTATATCTTGGTGAGTGTGTAAGTATGTGAGTGTAGAGAAATTATTACATGCTCTTATAATACAATTAATGTATACTTCATGAAGTATCTTCACAACTAATTTTAAGTTGTTAAATTTATATAAATTTTTTTAAAATTAATAGTGGTGATACTTTTTAAAACATATATTTTTTGTACTCCAAAAGCATGTAATAATTTATTATAAGTGTGTTGCTCTTTAATTAAAAAATACTTTCATCAAAATAAAATAATTAATTCTAAAATTATTTTGTCAACATTTAATGTTACAATATAGATAGAAAGAATATCATCCAAGTGACTCCACAAAAATATGTTACAATTTCTCAGGTTCCACAGGTAGAACATGGAATAGAACTCGTCCTATGATACAGCAAATAAGACCCCGAAAGGGGGTTGATGTGTTTTACCCGCAAACGCGTTTAGGAGAATTTCTAAACAGATAAGCCATTATAGGATTAAAAAAAATAAAATTGGCACGTGTATATCTGTAGTAGTTAATATATTTTGATTGTTGCCATTCAACCTGAAGGATTTGACCAAATTTTAATTCGTTAGACTGAGGTGGCAAGGAACTTAGGTGAGGTGGCAACCAACAATTTATATTTTTATAACAAATTAGAAACATTCAAGTTTGAGCGGCAACAAGTAATAACAATTAGCCGCCAGCTGCTACATCTCCGTTACAGCTCCTCTTTCTTTCTCAATACATATATTACGAAAGTTTTTTCACAGAAATGGCTACGAATTTACGTGATTGGTTGGAAATAATAAAATAAAAAAGAAAACTGATATTTAATACGAAAGTTTTTTCTACGAAAACCGCGATTGATGTGGCAATAACTTTAGAAAGAAGGAATGAAAGAGTTTTAAAATTAGAAAACTCTGTTGGCAATGGAAATCATGGAAGGATAGAGTATCGAACGGATGATATCTTTCGTAGTTGATTTCGTAAACTCCCTTTTGTAACATTTATCATTCTCCAATAAAAAAATAGTAACTACTTAACCATGAATATGTTTTCATTGGTCAAAAGTTTTTCGTATTTATAATTCGTGTTAAATTTTTCTAACAACAAGCATTTCCTTTCTCCAGTAATGCAATAAAGCCCCATCAAATTCTCATTACATTAGATTGTACTAAATTATGTAGCCTAGGTAATAACATATTTAACAAACCATTGTCTTATTAGTTATTGCACTAAATATTGGCAAAAACAAGTGTTGCAAATTATCTATTCTTAGAAATAAAATTGCACAACAGAACCGGTAAAGAGAAAGAAAATGGTGGCTCAAAGATTTCAAGTGCTCCTCAATAACTCCAAGTTGGATGTCGACTATGACATCAACGATGGTTTGATGCCTTTCAACCATTTTCCATTTTTTGGGTTCATTGACTATGGCTGCAAGTTTTCGAAGGAGAGTGCCTTTCATGTGTGTTTCAAGTTTCAACTCACTTTTTTTTTATTTGTGTATAAACTATATACAATAAGAGGAGGAAGAGTTTGTGTTACAGTAGTATGTTGCGAGTAGGGATGGAAATATATTAGGTTAGGCTATATTTTTTTTAAATAAGCTTGACGTATTTTGTAAAATATTATGCTTAAATTTAGTCTATTATCTAACATAAGTTTTTTTGTATGCTCAATTTGATCTTTTTATAAAAATATAAAAATTTAGCTTGACTTACAAATTTATTTAAAGACTTAAATTATATAAAAACTTTAAATTGAAGTAACAAATTTATATTTTAAAAATATCAAATAGTCATATATTTAATTAAAATATTAAATTATGTTTAAAATTAATAAATTATATAATTATGATGATATAAGTATTATAATTTTCTTCACGTAAAAAGATATTATAAAGAGCTAGCTTTCGGAATCTCATGTGAGAGAGAGAGAGAGAGAGAGAGAGAAACAGGGGAAGGAAGAGAAAACAGATGAAGCACCAAGATTCAAGCGTGGACCGTTAGAAGATAATTATTTCCCCATAAATCTTCAGCGTCCAACGTAAAAATATCCCTAATTTGCTTAAGTGTGAACGAGAGTTTGGAAATGAAATTCCAATTGAAAGGGGAAGGCAACATAAAATCAAACACTTGGGTAAATTTACTAAACTCCCGTTATATGTCTCAAACACTGGTTTGGGTGGTACACAGCCTTAATAGACGATTTGAATAGCTGTTGGAATTCTTCATGGGCGAAGGTATGTGGGTTAGGCCATCAAACCGAGGTAAAATGGTTGACTAAGATTAAAAGTTAAAAGTTGGTAGCCCAATTAGGTATGTAGGCTTGATGGATTATGGGTTTTAGTGGGCTAGATTACGAATGAGGCAATAAAATATTTATTTAGTATTTTTGTTGTTTGTTTAGTTATTGATTTATTAAGCTTTCGTTTTAATAACTTTTTTGACAATATTTATGTCACAACAACATTTCTAAACGACTGAAATGTTGCATCGATCACTGCGACAGTTCACCCCTACATCAGCACTTTCGTAATTAAGTTTGGCAATTTCTACGTGTTTCGCGGGTGTACCCAACTCGTCACATTCCGTAAGATTTGGGGCGGGTTGAACGTGGATTTAGAGTCATTCTGTCCCGCAACTCGCATTCTCATATACATTAAATTAATATTTAAAATATGTTTTAATTTAAAGGTTATTTTATTAATTTATTTATTTAAATTATAAATAATTATAGTAAAAGTATATTCCTTTAAATGTTTTATAATTTATATGAGATGATAATTAATTTTTAAAATTATAATTATTGTATAAATTTATTTAAAATATTTTTAAGTGTAAGACAAGTAGTATATAGATTTTAATATTTTTATAGGGGTGAATTTGGATTCTAATTCTCAAGCGAAGTAGGTTGGATATTATTTTGAAGGATGATGAAATGAGATCGGGTTGGGAAAATTACGCCAATTCCCAAGCCTATTTTGAATTCAAACATGTTAGCTCATTCGAATTTGGTGATTTTGTTATAAGTTCGTGTCATTTAGTTTTTCATGTGTTAAAATATATATATATTTTATTTTAAAGTATCTTTGTCATTCATAATAAGTTAGTATATTCAAAATAGAATTGAAACTCTATTTGCATTTAGAGACGGTTGAAAAAAGCAGAGGACAAAAGCAATGTATTGAACATTTGGTGGTCTCACTCATGCCCTTGATTTTGGGTTATAGATTATTCAAAAGCTTCCTAAGGGTGCTGAAGATTTGACTATGCAAGATGCATGTTCTTGGAGTTCCTTTTGTGTTTTTTCTTTTGGGCTATTTAGCCCCGACTTATTACCAAAAATAAAAGATAAAAAATAGGATTAATTATAAGGATTTAAATTTAATTCACTTTTAGTGTAAATTATTTTTATTATGATTAAATCATATGTTGTCATATGACTAAAAGTATTTAATTTTTTAATTAACTGTTATTTTAATATATTTATGTACAGAAAAAGGAGAAACTTAATTCTATTTTATCTTTTAGGATGGTTATCCTAAGTTAATTATGTAAATTATTAATAATTTTAATGATATTTAATTTATTAAATTAAGAAAATTAAATAAAAAAAGAAAATATTTATAAATTTGAACAAAAAATGAACATTTACTTACAAGTTGGAGAAAGAACTAATTATAAGTTTGATTAAAAATATATTTACAATTTTGATTGACAAAAAGAAAATATTTATTTATGTTGGGTGTATCTGAACTGCCTATGTATCCCCAAAGTAAGGAATCAAAACCCACCTAATTTATTTAAAAATAATTGTGGATTGACATATTTTAATTAATAAAAAAATTAATTGATTAATTAAATTATTAATAGATTTATTAAAAAAATATTTTATTATCAAATAACTGTCGCGACAATATTGATAATGAGATTCTAAATTAATTCTTGAAATTTAAGAGTACATTAACAAATATTTAAATTATCATAATTAAAACTTATTTTAAAGTCAAAGAACCATCGTGAATATTAATTCTAATAAAATTATTTTTTAAGTCAAATAAGTTGTCTAACTCAAATTATTAAAGATATATATTACAAAATTTATTTATTATTTATTTTTTTTAAGGAAATAAATTTTAAAAAGCCACGACCTGATTCGAGAACAAAAGAAAATATTAGTATCATATGCACATTGACAACAGTCCATCTTAATATGCACATTGAGAACAATCCATCTTAATGTTAAATAAATATCACATGTTGCTTACTTAACGTTTTGAACCATTCACTAGAAGAGATTTTTTTTTTAATCAAGATATTACACTTGTGGGTAAGAGAGGCTATATTCACCTGCACCTTAAGTAAATAATGAAAGGAATGTCATAAATATTTCTAATACAAAATCAGCCATCTTTTGGATCAACACAAAATATCCAACCAGCTAAAATATCATGTTCATAATTATCCATACATCATACGAGCCATGAAGAACTATGGCCATCCTTCCATTTATTAGCATTAACAAAGAAGAGTTTAATGAATCAAAGTTTCATAGCTATATAATAATTCTCAACACGTTCATTAGACATAACTTGAAATAGAAAAGCTATTCACTAGCTAACCACAAAACAAAGACTCAAACGTGAATAACACCCAACAGTGATAAAGTGTAAAGAATACAAAAGAATACACAATTTACAAAATCCTAGCCAAGTGTCTAAAAACAAGAAGAGGACATGATAATTTTTTTGTTTAGGTTGCATGACAGGTTATGGATCATCCAGAAGCAGTAATGAAATAGCTAAGGATAAATATCATACTCCCTGCTGATTTCGAGTTGAAGACCTAAGGTATGAATATTTTTTGGTAGACTCCTTCCAAGGCTATTCTTCTTTTTTTTTTTTCCTTAAAAAAAAGAAAACCTTCTCTTCTCCCCTCCCTGATGTACGTGCTCTCTCCTTAGTTAGTGTGCTCTATCGTGTGCTGATAATTTCTCTCTTCTCTTTCAATAAAATCTCTCTCAATTTAGATAAGACTTATCTTAAAAAGGTATTATATAATCTCTTATCTCAATTTAAATTAAATTTTTTTATCCTATCTTTATATAATCTATTTTTTATCCTTAATTATTGTATTTAATCATTTTTTATTATTGTTAGAGTTGACACAAATTTAATTGAAATTAATTAAAATTAAATTAAAAAATTAGACAAAATATGATATTTAAATTACTTAAACTCTTTGATGTTATAATATATGATTAAATAATAATATAAAAATTTTTATATTAACAATTCAACGGTTAAAAAAAAGGAGGACAAAAAGCAATGTATTGAAAATTTGGTGGTCCAATTCATCATGTCTACCGAGAAGGAAACAGAACAGAGTGAATATATCTTTCCTCGCTAAATATGGTCATGCCCTTGATTTTGGGTTATAGATTATGAGGATTTGATTATGCAATATGGCGTGTAGCTTTTTTTTTTTTTTTTTGGGTCAAGGGGGTGGGCAATTTGGGGGGAGGGGGAATAGGGAGGGGGTGGTTCGACCCGGTTGCCGTGTATTAAGGCGTGAGCCTTTTGCCAGGTAAACTACGGGCTTGCGCCGTGTGTGTAGCTTCTTGGAATTTCCTTTTGTGTTTTTTCTTTTGGGCTGTTTAGCCCCATCTTATTATAAAAAAAAAATGAGAATTGGGTTAATTATAAGAATTTAGTTTTAATTTACTTTTAGTGTAATCTTTATTTTTATTATGATCAAATCATAAGTTATCATATCATTAAAATATTTAATTTTTTTTAATTAATTATTATTTTAATTAAATTTTTTTAATAATATTATAATATATGATTAAGTAATAATATAAAATTTTTTATATTAATAATTAATTAAAATTAAACTTTAATTATAAATACATATAAAATAAATACTTTAAATATCTAGTAAAAGTAAAATAGTAAATTATAATATAAAGTTAACATATCCTAATTTCGTTCTTGTCACAATTAGAAGACTCTCTAAATAAATACATTATTTAGGATTTAAACTTTGATTCTCTTTGTAAAAATGTAACTCGCTTATTACTACACCAAACATTTATTAGTTCGTAATTTTGTTCTTTTATTATAGAAAGGAGTTTTATGTAAGTTTGTAAACAAGATAGTGAAGTGTATGTAATTTTGTGATATCTTAGGAAAGTTTATTAAGCGTAAATTTCTCTCAATTTTTTAGTAGGGATGTATACACTTGATAGACCTTCCTGAGATATCACAGGAAGGTCATTCCTCTCAAGTTTTCGAACCAAGAAGGTCACTCCTCTCAATTTTGTGATATCTCATGAAGGTTTATTAAGTGTATGTAATTTCGTTCTTTGGTGGAAGACGCATACGTCAGTTACTTGGTCTTATCCCTCCACATAGGTATATATAAAAATAATTAAATCAATAAATGCCATAACAATACTTAAAAGGTGTATGACTCTAACAACAACAAAGGCTTTCAACTTTTCTTGGGACCAGCCTGTAAATAATTATGATTTATTCTTATAATTAGATTTATAATTAAATTATTTTTGATTAAATAAAATTAGTTAAAATTATTTAAATTGACTAATTCAATCAGTTCAATTAACTAGTTAATTTTTTAAAAAAAGATTTAATATTTTTCATATTTTATAAATGTTTTTATATATTTAATATTACTATGTTTGAATTTATTTTTATCTAATTCAACCAATTAATATAAACAAATTGAACCGGTTGAACTAGAATAAAAAATTTCTCCCATTGGCCATCCGATTTAGTTTTACATCATTGCTTGCAACATTCAAGCAAGTGCCAACTTTCTTTCCAGGCCGTTCAACCCTGAACGCGAAAGCCAGAGCTGAAAGGGATTGGAGAGTTGAACAAATCTTTATTTTATTTGAAGGCATATAGCGGCTATGACAAGTGTCAAGATGTCCCAGATTATTGCAAGCGTAGCTGATTGGGCTCTGGAATTAACATTACAAGCCTAGTACTAGTTTCAAACGATTTTTACCGATTTTATTTTCCTCGTCATTCCTGGCAGAAGGGTTTCTGTTTTATGCTTTGAACTTTGCAATGAATTGCTTGTACCAACGAGCTGATGATTTTGGAGTTCTCTTGAGCGTGGCGTAATCAACATGGTGGAGTCCATATCTTATTGTATATCCAGATGACCACTCAAAGTTGTCGAGCAAGGACCACACAAAATACCCCCTCACATCTGCTCCTTTCCTGATTACAATGGTAATGGGAAAACACAAAGGAAAACAAAAAGGGTTTTAATTTATCCTCTGGTATTTCACTAAATCAGAGCAAAGACAAGACAGTGACCAAATTTGAGTATTTGTTTACACAAACTAAAAGAAGGCTAGAGTCACAACATAGATCAAAATATGAAAATTTATATGATACCTAATTTTTTTTTCATGATACCGGTATACATGATGAACTGTTAAACATTTATTAATTATTGCTTCTTAGAATGTTTGATAATTCATCATGTACCGTTACCAAGAAAAAAAAAAGTACTGGAATAATTTCCTCAAGATATAGGAAAGAATAGAACCAGTGTCATCGTTGCTATATTTTTCTTGTACAATTTCAGAGTGCACTTCATATAGCTGGACATTTATCTTAGATTTTCATATACGCCTACCTTATTGCTTGCAGTAGGGCATCTAAATGACCCGCCATGTAATTTGTTCTGTTGAAATCATTAAGGTATTGTTCTTCAGTGGAATTTGGTTTGTCCAACTCGGCATACCCTGCAAAACATTTTATTTGAACAGAAATGCAGAGAAACTCCTTCCATTAAAGGACTCACTGGGGTTATGCATGCTCACCGTTTTCGGTTATGAACATTGGAGTGTTGTGGTATCTGTCTTTTAAATGGGTGACAATTTTCTTCAAGCCTGGTGGGTAAATCCAGTTCAGTGAAGTCTGCATGTTTGTAGAAGCTTCAGAATCGGGCTGGTAATGTGTGGGGATGAATGTTAGTAACATAGTTTCATCATAAGGTTGAATATACGTACTGATGGCCCAATTGGAACTCCATCTTTTAGTCCACTTTTTTGGTATGAACCCTCTGTTCTGGTGACCCCAGTTCCTTGTCCACACATGGAGGAGATGCAGTCCTGGACATAGTAAGCTGTATAGTAATTGATGCCAATGAAATCCAATCCTCTCCTCAGTTTCTGTAAGTCATTGCTGGAAATTTTGGGTAAGATATTTCCCAGAGTCTTCTGCATCTCTGTAGGGTATTTACCGAATATGATTGGGTCCAAGATCCTGCATTGTAATTTGTTACTATTAAGTTCATTCTTACAGAAGGAAGGAATTTGTTTGATTTGTGTGCAAGTTGAACGAAAACAGATAAGTGTCGTTTGTTGGAGATTAAGTTACCAATGCAAAGTGAATGATTGTGCTCTTTCTACGGCCAATTTGTCTGCCGTGGAATTGCTGATGGGTTCATACCATTCAGTATTCACGACAATTCCAATTCTACCACCTTGCACACTCTGAATGTTTCATTCATAATATAGAAACTTCGTTAGTCCACAACTGTTTGAACAAGTATGTCCTATTATTTCCATTTTTATTTCTAAGATCTCAGCCTTAACATTCTGGGAAAAGAAGATACTTTATCTTGTCAAATTTAAGGGTAGACAAAGTTTAATGTCTTGTCATTGATGAAGGCATCTCAGTTCTGGTGTTAGATTTTTTAATCAAAATACCTGGTACTTGGTTCTATAAATAACAACTGCAGCAGCATGTGATAGGATTATATTATGGACTGCCACAAATGGCTCCTTCTCCGAATCTCCTTCACTGCAATTTCCAAATGGCTTGGAGCAACGAGCTGGTGGGCCTTGTCCCGTGCGGTAACTGTACGTGCTTAAGAGAGCTGGCTCATTGAAGGTTGCCCAGTACTTTACCCTGTCGCCAAAGGATTTAAAACAGAGGTCCGCAAAATAGGCAAAATCTTCCCTGCACATCAAGTATCAAGTTAAGTAGTGACCTGTGGAGGTATTCAATTGTATTTTGACACTTACAGGATTAACTATTTCAAAAACTTAAGTATCATTTGGTATAGTGAATAAGTGATAGATAGTATAGTATAATTAATATTATTTATATTTATTTAATATTTATGTAAGATACTTAATAGCATAATATTTAGTCAGAATAATTTTATTTAACTTTAATCTTATATCAAAAATTAAATTATTTTATCTTATAAAAATTTATACAGTCAAAACTAAATAAAATTATTTTAACTAGATTAATTATTATCTAGTATCTTACTCAACTATTGATAGTATTAATTATATTATACTATTATCTTTTATATAACGTGTCAAATGAGGTGGGGGAGGTTATTGTATAGTTTTATATTTCTAACATTATCAAATGAGGCATAGTAAGGGAGTATTTAGTTTATTTTTTATTTTTATTTTCAGTTAATATATTTTCGGTTATAATTATAAAAATGATACATTGTATTTATTTTGTTTTCTGCTTTCAAAATCTTATAAAATAAATTTGTTTTCTTCATTTCCTTCGTTTGAAAATAGGAAACTGAATGACAATAAAATGATATTTTTATAATTATAACTGAGAATATATTAATCAAAAATAAAAAGAAAAAATAAATCAAATACTCCTAAAAAACAGTGGTCAGTTAGTCGCTTACTGTGACTTGGGACTCAGCCAACTTCCATATCTGTCCTCGATTTCTTGGGGTATGTCAAAGTGCGACAATGTTACAAATGGTTGAATCCCTGGGTTGCCCAATTGACAAAAGAGCAAAAGCATTACTAAGAAATGCACCGGTTATGCAACATTTTCTTTCCAAGTTTTCCAGTGTTCACTCTTTGGAAAGATAATAATAGTCATAAACTCATAATGCCAAGGGCAAATTATAGATTTTTATGGTAGAAGTCTTTGATTTGATGTTTTTAATACCGTGCCCTTTACGTTAAAGTATAGTTGCCCTTAATCAAAGTGAAATGAGAAATAAAAGTACACCTTTGAGTAGCAAAGCATCTATTAGCCTGTTATAGTGGTTGATGCCAGCCAAATTGACTACTCCAAATCTCCCTTCTGTAAAAAATCAAATCAAAGTCTACATGAAAAATTGACTTCAAGCAAGTTTTAATATGTAATTGAGACTAGATAAAGATGCTTACTTGGCAGAACTCTTGCCCAAGAAATTGAAAACCGGTAGCTGTTGACTTTGATAGCCTCCATGAGACCTATATCCTCCTGCAGTAAGCCACGTTGGAATTTTGAATCGTTCAAAATTTCAAATGCAAAAAAGAAAAAAAAAAGCCATTGTGTCTGATCCACTTCATCAACATGTATTCTAACTGACTTTCTACGTTTCTTTTGAAATTAGATAACTACAATATTGGATGAGGAGGTGATGCAATGAAACAACAAAAAATAAAACTTTTTCCGTCTACTCTATTTTTAATTCAAATTCTTGGACCATGTCTTCAATTTTATCTTTCTAATTAAATAATTAAACAATGTCAATATCAGTGAAAACATCTCAATTATGTAAGAAACTGATGCTAATTAAGACACGAAAAATGTTATAAAACTAAAATAATTTCCCAGAGTTGGCAGGGGTTTCATTAGTTGCTTCTTAGGGTCGCCCCTTCCTACTTTCTACCCAAAAAAAAAAAAAATATTTTGACAAGATAAAATACAAAATGATTTTGCATTATTATTGAATTTTAAATAAATGAGTGATCTTTGTCACTAGATTTATATTTTGTCCCGTAAATGGATTATCATCTTAGAAAAGAGAAAGAGGAAAACATATTTTAATAATTAAAATATAAATTGTTATTTTCTCTTTCTCTCTCATATAGAATTCAATTGGTGAATTTTGATTAAATTTTGTCATTTTTTTTAATGTGTAGTAATATCATTAAGATAAATGTTTAATTTGTTTTGTTAGAAGATAGGATTGAGGACCCAAAAATAAAACAAACATTTGAATCTCTCTATTTTCAGGTTTCTTTCAAATTTTCACATATTCAAATAAATAAATACATTCCAACACAAAGCAGACATGGTACATATTAATAAAATACAAGAATATTATAAAATTTCAAACCAAAAATTGTGTAAGAAGAAAAAAAAATTAACAGCTTATATTATTCTCTTGCTCTCTTTATTTTAAGAATTAGGCAGATAACAATTTAAGAGTTGCGCAATATGAGACGACATTGGTGTCCCAGCATGCCTGGCATAAATACTCATTGTTTTAAAATATACGGAATTAGAACTTAGAAGAGGACTAGCCTATGTTTCTATGAAATTTATGGATTTTTTTAATTAATATTTTTATTATATGTATTTTTAATATTAAAAGTAAATAACATTTTTAACAATATTTGATTAAAGATAAATAATATTTTTACTAAATAAGTATTGACAAAATTTATATTTTTTATTTTTGAATAATAAAAACCGCCAAAATATAATATATGATTTGTTTATAGTTTTAATAAATTTTAGATAAAAATAAACATAAATTAGAAATAAGAATAAATTAATTTTTATTGTAATTATTTTTTAGACATGGAGTGAGAAGAAAGATAAATAAGTAAGCAACTTGACAAAAGCACATATAGAGAGTAACTTCACAAAAGTAAAAGCCACATGCCATTACAATAAGAATTAATCAAATCAAGTGTTAAAGAAAAATTATTCAAGTATAAAAAATTAGGCAAAAAAAATTGAAGTTGAATTAAAATATAAAACTGTCATATGACATAAAAGACAGTATCAATAGAAATATATAATAGATTTAATTTTGATCAACTTTTAATGTAAATTTTTTTATATTATCATCTAATTATATTTTATCAAATGTTTAACTTTTTAAGTTATTGTCATCTCGATCAAATTTTTTCAATGATTTAGTAGTTTATGATTAAATAATTGTGCAAAACTTTTTACAATGATAGAACATCAAAATTAAACTCACAAGAAGAAATAAATTTTTTGTTGAAGACTAAAATTATTACCAGATAGCGATGGTATTGGTCAACCGCAACGTCCCCGTTACTTCTGTCGGCTATTTTATCTGCAATACTTCATGAATACTGCCTTTAATGGAAGCTTGAAAAATAAGAGAGTACAAAAACTAGGGACTTCATTATGAAACTTATATTTTTTTTTTTGAAGGTATCAATGAGGTCGATGATGTGTTAAATATTTATTAACGGTGGTTTCTCACAATATATATTTGAAGTTTATATAATATAATAAGAACCAATAAATAATTTACAAATAATTAAGATATCAATATTATTAAAAAAATGAGTATCAAATAAAAAGGGTGCAAATTAAGTTATATCTAATGGCTTTGAAAGGAGTAATCAGTGCATGTTCTGTTACATTGCAAAACAGATTTCCTGATTTTTATCACCTGGGTTCTTGTGAGTGAAGTCATCCCAGTTGTTTATTCCTTTGCCATCAGTCAAGTAAGCACCTTCATACTGTAAAATAGATAAAGGGTACCAACCATATTAATTTCAAATGGGAAATAGATTGATAAGTATTTAGTAAGCTAACAAGATGCAAAGGACAAGCCCAGCAGAAGTGGAGCTAAAGAAAGCATATGGTAGTTTAAAAGTTTTGAGTTGTTGATGATAAAGTCATAAATCACCTGGTAAGCGGAAGAAGAGGTCCCAAAGAGGAAGTTGGCGGGCAACGGGGAATGGTCCAACTCCTTTGAGTTTGAGAGAGCTCCGAGAAGACATGGCGTGACCAGAAGAATCTCCAGAAGCAGAGCTTTCACCAAAGTATAGAATGCCATTTCGTTGTGCTACAAGCATACAACTGCGTATTGCCATTACATATATAGAGTAGTATAGTATATAGGAATAGGATACTCAGAGAGAGAGAGAGAGCACACAGCAGGGTGTTTGTTTTATTCTTTTTCCCACTTGATCTGCATCTGCATCATGATTCATGAATGAAATGCACATTTCAGGTTCTGAAGCTGAGCCACGAGATGTGGATGTGGTCAAGGGAAGGGTCCATAGTTACGTTGAACCTGGAACGCGCGTCGTCCTAATTAGACATAGCAAGTAAGACCCCAAAACACACGTAGAAAAATGGGTTATGCGTTTACCCGCAAATGCCTTTGGGAGAATTTCTCAAAATATTAGCCTCCGTTAGCATTATAAAAAAATAATTTATACATAGAAATCGTGCCCGTCTGTAGTAGTTAATATATTTTTCAGTGCTGCTATTCAACCTGAAGGATTTGATCGAATTTAATTTTTCAGAGTGAGGTGGCAAGGCAGTAACAGTTAGCCGCCGGCGGCTACAACGCCGTTTCAACCCTATCAAAAAAAATTATTTTGAATCAATTATTCAAAAGTTTAAATTATTAATTCAAAGTATATTAATAATTTTATATTTTTAATATATTTTTTTAAACAAGAGTCTTTTAAATTTAAAATGTAAAAAATATATAAATTTATTTTATTTTGTATTAAAATTTAATTTTTTTAATTATAAAAGATCAAACTCTTGATTACTTAGTCATAGAGATTCTGATAGCATGTTATGAACTAGTTATCTCAAAAGTTTAAACTGTTAGATAAAAGTACACAAATGACTTTATATCTCTAATAAAACTCAAGTGAGCATCATGTTTTCCTTTGATTTTGCTTTAGTTGGCTCACTTGGTCGAGATTTTGCTTTGGTTGGCTCACTTGGTCGACCTTTCGCAATATGTCCTGACTCTGTGTTAGAGAGCGAGTTTTTTTCTCAACCTAAATTTTATATTCACCAAAAAAAAAAAAAAGAAAAATGAGTACAAGACATTCAAGTCCATGAAACTGCATAGCATGTGAAACCGCAGTTTAATTAGTTTACAGTAAAGTAGACCGAGTCCAACTGGTTTCACAAGAGAGTCAGTAGAAGAAATATATAGGCTTCCATTTTGTCCTTTTGAATATTATACAAAAAATTATGCAAATTATAATAACGGTGGATTGCCTATGTGAATGGATGAGTTGATGCAGGTGAAAAATACCCAACAATAACCACAACCTGAAAGTACTGTTAACTATAACATGTACAGAAAAAATAATATCTGCGGCTGATTTAGGTTGCACGCCTGTGAATTCCCTTACAGTTCAACGATAAATGATGTTAAAGAGACTTTTTTTTTCAAAGAAAGTCTATCACACGGGGTGAGGGGGGGAAGTGTTAGCTAAAGTAGAGACAAAATAGCTTCAGTGGAATTTAAAACCAAGATCAATTCCCAAACGATTTGTGTCGCTTTAGTTAAAGCTTTCGGTCAAAAAAAAAAACTTTCGCATGCAGAGATGGTTTCAAAAGGCACAATCAAATTGAAGATGGAAGAAGATTAAGTGGACCTGATATGCTGATTTCTCGTCCTATGTTTGCAAGGTTGCTCAAGATAACAAAGACAAAGGAAACAGAGAAGAGCTTCAGACGGTAGCTAAATTGTAGGATGCTATTGCTGAACCTTGAAAATCTTTTTCCATCACAATCATCTCTGAAGAAAAGCTACCTGCTGGAGCCAGAGCATGTTTTTGTATGAAAATTATTCATGCCTCTGCATGCCATATTCAAGAATGCGACAGATTTTTGTCGAGAATGAATTTAGTATGTTCTCCTTGGAGATAGAAGTATAAGGATTTGAAAAGGCAGCCAGAAAATATTGTATTGCGCTCTTAAGTTTTATATTACATGCATTGAACTTTGAAATTTAAAATTACAAAATCAACGCCTAGAGAGTAGGAGTAGTTGCTGCAACATTGAGGTGGGTCTTGGAATCAGTCATTCTCCCTTACAAGAAGCATTGAGCAATGCCACAAAATTATGCCAAGTTTTGCTTTCTAGGCTCTGGCTTTAATGTTCTGAGCTTGGTGTTTGCCTCGAATTGCTTGTTCCAGTTTCTCTTTTCCCTGTCATGTTCGGGCAGAGTCCTCTCGGTTTTGTGCTTTGCAATGAATTGCTTGTACCAATTTGCTGATAATTTCGGAGTTCTCTTCAGTGTGGCATGGTCAACATGGTAGAGTCCAAATTTCACTGAAAATCCATATTTCCACTCAAAGTTGTCGAGCAAGGACCAGACAAAGTAACCCCTCACATCTGCTCCTTCCCTGACCACATGGTCAAGACAGAAATTCTCAGGTATTATACGTGGGTCCAAGGGAAAAAAAAGGAAAAATCAACGAAGGAATTTCAGCATCTGGTAAATTTTTTTTTTGTTGTAAAATGTAAACAAACCAGAATCTATTGTTATATTGGTCGCCATTTCTTCTGATTTTATAGGTTCTTACCTTATTGCTTCCACTAGGTTATCCAAGTGACCTGCCAAATAGTTTATTCTCTTATAATCATTAAGATAGTTTTCCTCGGTGTGAATTGGATCATGCAATTTGCCATACCCTGCAAAACGTTTGGGCAGTTAGAAATGCTCAGAAACTCAATGAAAGGGCTAAATGTTCTTTGCTTACCATTTTCCGTGATGAACATTGGAGTGTTATTGTATCTGTCTTTCAAATAGGTCACAATTTTCTTCGTGCCTTGTGGGTAAACATTTAGCCAATCCAATGGTGTCTGCATAACATTAGAAGCTTCAGAAACGGCTTGGTCATGCAAGGTTTAAATGTGAGGATCAATGGAAGGTTGAGGGTACTTACAAGCTCTCCAATTGGGACACCATTTTTTTGTGCAGTTTGTTGATATAAACCCTCTGTTGTGGAGATCCCAGGTCCAGGTTCACACACTGATGAGATGCAGTCTCGGACATAGTAACTTGCATAGTGATTGATGCCAATGAAATCCAATCCTGCCCTCAGTTTCTCTTTGTCATTGCTGGAAAATTTGGGCAAGATAGTTCCTAGAATAATTTCCATCTCTGTTGGGTATTTACCGAAGATTATTGGGTCCAAGAACCTGGATTATTATAGTTAAATATTTATATACTTTGACAGAATTAAAAATCGTGCTAGCTTTGTGTGGGGGTTGAATGAACTGTGAAAAACGAGGAAATTCTACCAATGCATGTTGAATGATTGAGCTCTTTCAGTAGCCGATTTATCTGTTGTGGAATTGCTGAAGGGCTCAAACCAGTCAATGTGCATGACAATGCCAATTTTCCCCCCTTGCTCAGCCTGGATGTGCCATAAATGATAATAGAGTAAGTCCACATTGTTCTGAATGAGTTGTTCCTAGTTCCTACTATTTTCCACTTTGATTTGTAAAACTAAACTAGCATCATAACCTCTATTATATATTATTTCATATCTTGTCTTTGCTTCTGGTGTTACTGAGATCTTCTAACCAATTTACCTGGTATTTGGTTCTATAAATATCAACCACAGTTGCATGGGACAGGATAAAATTATGGGCTGCCACAAAGGGCTCCTTCTCCGAATCTCCTTCACTGCAATCTCCGAAAGTGCTGGAGCAACGACATGGTGGGAATATACCTTGACGGTAACTAAGTGGGACTAGAAGATTTGGCTCATTGAAGGTGACCCAGTACTTGACTCTGTCACCGAAGGATTTGAAACAGAGCTCCGCAAAGACTTGAAAATCTTCCCTGCATGTGTCAAAATATGTTTAGTACCATTTTCAGTTTTTTTTTTTTTTGGGTACATCATTTTCTGGTTTTTAAGTTATGATATTATTGATCTACATTTGAAAGTATGGCAGTGGTATGGAAACCCATGCAAATAGATTGGATAAGGTAGTTGCTTACTGTGACTGGGGACTTAACCAACTTCCATATCTGTCCTCAAGTTCTTGAGGGATGTCAAAGTGAAACAATGTTACAAACGGTTGGATCCCTGTGAGTTGCACAGTTAGGAACAAGTCCAGGTCAAAAAAAAGGACCCGTTATGCCTCCCGTGTGTGTGTGAGAGAGTATATAAAATGGGAAGATTGAAATTAAACCTTTGAGTAGCAGAGCATCTATAAGTCTATTGTAGTAGTTGATACCCGCATAGTTGACTTCTCCAAATCTACCTTCTGTTAACAATCATAGCAAATTCTACTTGTGAATTGACTACGGTTTGCATATACTTTACATCATCCAAGTTTGAACATATCAGTGACATTGAAGACCTACTTGGTAGAATTCTTGCCCACGAAATTGAAAACCGGTAGCTATTGACTTTGATAGCTTCCATTAGATCTATATCTTCCTGTTTTTATTTCACATTGAAATTTGGAACATTAGCTTTGCTTTAACACTAATAAAATCAAATGCTTGAACTTGGGTAGCTGAGAAAAAAAATTAAAATGAAATAGCTATGTTGTTTGGTCCACTCCAGAATCCTTTTGTAAGGGAGAAGACCAAGTTCATCCTGCAGACGTAATCTCTCGTGGAGATGCTAGTTTAATTTTTTAAATGTTCATATTCAAATTTGTAATTTGGTTATTGTGGCTATTCAGCTCATGTATATATAAATATTGTAACCCTCAACACATTAACATGATTTAATCGTCACTGCTCTCTGTTCCCATTTTTATACCTTTCTTTAAGGCCAAAGATATATGTATATTTTAGGGTGATGCTAGTGCATATTGCAACGTCATTGTGACTCAGCACACACAGTGCATGAATCAGTTAGACTGTGTTTAGAATCAATAATTTTATAATTTAATTTTATTTGTAAATAAAATTTTTTATTTAAAAAATTATAAAATGTGAATTGATAAGATTTAGAAATCCTCAAAATCTCATGAATTCTAATTAAGTTGTTTCTGAAATTCTATTAAAAATAAGAGAATTTAAGTAGATTTAAGTGAAATTTATTTAAATTTACCCTTCTATCCTTAATCATTTATTTAGAAGTAGAAGAGAAGTTTTATTAAAAGAAAAATATAAATATAAATTTTTTAAAATAAATCAATTCAATTCTCTCTTTTTTTTATATTACAAACATAAAATTTGATTTCTAAATCAATTCAGATCATAATTTTTATAATGAGTTCCAAATGCAAAAATTGATTTAATTCAATTTCATTTAATGTAACTCAAATCAATTCAATTCAATTCAGTTCTAACTTTTATGATACCAAACACATCCTTTGTGTTTAAAAAATGAGAAATGATTCATCAGTCTTAATTTACATTGTGTTTTTCAATCTTATATTATATATAGGAAAAGGTTTTTGTCTGATATACACTTTTATACGCATAAATTAAATATTAAAGAGAACTAAGAAATTTTAAATTGCCATTACAATTGTATTGCGACCATTGTAAGCAATGCAGTCTGTAATTTAAAACCTAAAAAGGAATAAAAATATGATATAAAAATGTCATTTAGAACTGAAATTTAATAGATGTACCAGATAACGATGATATTGATCAACCGCAACATCACCATTACTTCCATCATATATACTACCTGCAAAATATTATGTTGAAGTATAAGAGTCTGAGACATATGAGAGAAAGTGCAGATTAACTGAGATGAATAAATCTAGGATGGCCGATGGCTTTCTGGAAAATATATAAAAGAAACAATGAGGTTTACAGTGCAAGACAGAGTTCTTTATCTTATCACCTGGTTTGTGAGTGAAGACATCCCAGTTGCTCAACCCTTTGCCATCACTCAAGTAAGCACCTTCATACTGTCAAGAATATTAAATCAACAACCATACTTGGAATAAAAAGACTAAGTGAAGTGACAAAATGCTTAAGAACTACTCTGGGATTTGGTGGTTGGATCTGCTTAATATGTGAGTGGTATGCAGGTTGAATGTAAACCTGGTAAGCAGAAGCAGCAGTGCCAAAGAGGAAGTTGCTGGGCAAAGGAGATTGATCTAACCCTTCTGAGATTGCTGCAGGAGCACATGATGAGAACAGGAGAAACAAGAACAAGAGTTTCTCCAAAGACACAGATTTCTGAAATGTAGAAGACCCCATTTCATCGTCCTGTGCCTCTTGTAAGGCCATCATCAATGTCAATGGGTGATTTATAGGGAGGACTGGTAGCAGTGGGATTTGACAATTTGTGTCAATAAAATACAGAGTCAGCAAGGTAAGAAATAGTTAATATGATTACTTTATATGGCTAATTCTGCAGAAATGGATAAGGATTAGGGAAATTGCTTAAAGAGCCCTTAGCTTGTGGTCCTGGTAACTAATCTTCAAACAAGGCAGCAGGACTAGGTAGAAGCCTAGCTGTTGAAGCATGGCAATTTGTCAACAGAACATATATCCATGTTTGAACGAAGTATTCAATGAGCAAACACTTTGTAGTTTTAGTTTGTGAAAAAAACAAGATTCTTGTAGAAAAAGAAACCGACTTTTACATAAGACTATAAGCCTTTGAACTATATATATATATGAATGAATTCAAGGAGCAAAATACATAACTCCTTTCCTTCTTGCTACTAACAGTACAAACTATCATTTTTATTTTACTTTCTAGTGTAAGTTCTTGATAAATCAAGTTTGTAAGAGTTAAGTTGCTGTTATTTGATCAAGAATTATCAATCTAATTTTATCATTCTTGATAAATTTCACTAGATAAACATATTTGAAATATACATAAAAATTATGCCCTGCTCTAAATTATGCTGCTAATTAAATTAAATAATGAGACAGGATTGTGCATCTCAGGGAGTGGAATAAGACTTGTGCTGGTGCCTGGTAGGTGTTGAATTATATGAGCCTAGGGGAATTAAAGAAGTAGGAGTGGTTGAACTTATGCTCCTGAAGTTTGTCATGACTTTCTTGTTCAGCATACAATACAAGCACGTTGCTTGCATTTTCTCCGTGACACAGACAGGTCCATCTATCATAATCTCTTTTAAGGTCTCCATCTTTCATATTTCAGAAGCAACTTTGATTTCTTTATTCTGAAATAATGCTTTAGTTATTTTAAAGTTTTACAAATAAAAGTAGTAGGTGGGACCAAGTTGTCTAAACAAAGTGTAGTTCCATTGTCATGATTCTCCTGAATTAACGTTGCCTATTTTTTACTTAATCCTATAGTATCTTGACAATTTGGTTACTTGGTTCAATTAGTGATTGTTAGATGACTTTGTTTTGCTTGCCCGAATGTACTATTTGTGTGTGAGATTAATTCTGTTTGGAATATTGAGACTGTTTTATTTAGAATATTGAGACTATTTTTTTTAACAGTACATTTCAACAGAGGTAAAAAATAAAAAATTAATAATAAAAATATATAAATATCAAAATGTTCATACCTATAAACGTTTTAAAGAGGCAAAACACGTCTTAATATAGAGAATATGTTAAACCTTTCTTGAATTCTCTGTTGAGTTAGTCCACATTCCCTTCGCTCTACAAGATTGGTGCTCGGTTTCCTGGACATTTGCAGAAATTCAAGTTATCTCCTTGGTTAACACCGATTTTTCTGCTGTGCGTTTATGCATTTTGAGGTGGGGCACCTAGGGTTGTGCTCATTGCTACAAAAGTTGATTGGACTCATTGCAATCAACGAAAAAAAAGAGAGAGATATATATATATATATATATATATATGAAAGGACGAAATTAAAACTGCTAGGATATTGACTTAAATTGAAAAAAAAATTACTAAAAAAGAGGGTAAGGAATGTGCCTTGGTTGGTGGAATAGCGTATGAAGTAACTTGGCCAGTGTGTGTGTGAATGTAATAAAGAAAGTTGGAGTGATGTTGTGTGTCGTGACCAGAAACAGAGAATAAAAAGGAAAGAAGACAAACCAATAAGACGAAGATGTCTGTGTCGATAGGCCGGTAGATGGCTTCTAATGCACAGAAAGCAAATCATTCTATATAGAACAGAATTTGGTATATATTACAGATAATGGTGAGGTAGTTGTCCGCAAAAAAAAAAGAAGAGTTCACAAAGATATTTTATATATTTGAATTAATTTATTTTATATTTAAAATAGTTTATAATTAAAATTTTATGAAAAAAAATTTTTAAAATTTTTTTTGAATTAAGGGACAAAAAGCACTTTAGCATAAAAATTAATAGCTAGCAGCCAAGACATGGGAAATTCTTAAGTATTTTTAAAGTAATATATTAATTCAAGAATATATATATATATATATATATATACACATATATAATACCTCCTGTCCATTCTAAGATGTTTTTGTCTATGGCGCAACAATTATATCATTCGAAAAGAAATTTTGAACTTAACGGTTGTTGGGTTGCTAGAAAATCTTGATTGATGATCTTCGCAACTACAATGACATTAAAGAGATGAAAAATTACATTTTCACTCTTATATAACTAATAATTCAACGTATATATGTATTTATAAAAAAAATTCGAAGAGCCACATGATTTTAGTATTTTTTTTTTGACGTGACTCAAACGGAGTTAATAAACATTTCTCCATTTTCACAAGAATTTTTTATTTAGTGCATTATATCAGACGGTTTTCTTAGGCAGCATAAACCGTCGTGTGGGCAGCTCCCATGTGTCACATGATATTGTTGGATGAATTCCCAAAAGAAAGGAGCAAAGGCCACGCGGTCCTATCATGCAACACGGCCGGGTTGCTTCCAGTAGATAATATGGATGAATGCCCCGGCCAGACTGCTGTGTAGAGCCCCACGCTGCCCACAGTCGTGCGAAAGAGTGCGAGAAAACGGAACTCTAAACGCCTACATGGCCATGCCAATCGGTACGGCCTGACTGTGTACCTCTCGGGTTGGACAAAGTTTTGATGCGGTAAAGTGCTGCATGGCCGCGTGGTATTGTAACAGTTCAGATTCGTTTCTTTTTGTGAAAGGATGTAATGGTTCATGAAAATTTTTTATTTTAAGAATTATATTTAATTATGAAGAGATATTTATAAATTTATAAAAACATTTATATCACCTGCAATCAAATAAAATTAATTCTATTTTTTTCAATTTTCATAATTTTAAATTAATCCTGATTTCTTTCTGTGTGCTGAAAAAAGATAAGAAACTATCGTTCTTTAAAATATCATCATTATATTTAGCTTAGTTTCAAAAGTACAAAATGAATCAAGTGTTTTCTATTATATCTTGTAAGAAATTCACTAATAACCATTTTACATCTAGATAATAGAATTTGGTAAGCAAATTAAGCTTAAAGAAAAATATTTTATACACATTTTGAAGAATTTGTGCATAACTTTCTTTCATTTTGCATAAGTCTCTTACAAAGCCTTTTCAAAAAGTCATCTTCTTAAGATATCACCATCAACATATATTCCAAATTGTGATTTTTCCGAACAAAACATTGATCATTTATTTCTATTTTAGCAATTACAATTCAAGTGTTACGAGGGGTTAGAGTGACAATGAATATATTGCATAAATTTTGATTTGAATTTTAATAAATAGGTTAAAAATATATAATTAATCTATTTAAGATTTATAAAAAAAATAAGAGTAAAATATTCATACATCTCTTTAATTTTTAATGAATTACAGGTATGCCCCTCAATGATAAAAGGTAATAATTAGATATTTAAACTACGCAAATTGTAACAATTAAGCTTTTTATATAATATTTTATCAAATTTAACTGATAATTCAATTATTATGATAAGTAAGCTATTAATATTTTTTTATCTTTTTTTAAAAAATAACTTACAAAATAAAAAAATTACCATCTTGAGTTAGTATAAAGTTTAATTCTATTATCACTTTAATGAGGTATTTTAAAAATAAAAGTAAAAAAAATATTAATAGGTCATACACATATCACAAGTGATAAGATTATAAGATGATTAGTTAAATTTAATAAAATATTTAATGAAAAACTTGATTATTTCAAATTATATAGTTTAAGTATCTAATTATTATTATTTTTTGTTGGAAGAGTATACATACAATTCATCCAAAATTAAAAGAATGTCTTTATATTTTATCAAAAAAATAATAAGAAAACTCAATCATCCATGAGTCATGTATAACATATTTCAATTGGATTTTAAAAAAGACAACGCCCTGTTCAAGGTAGCTTTCTGTGAAAGTAAAGACTTCCTATTTCTGGTGAACGCTCGTTTCCAACACTAACGGGCATTATATATAGATATCTAACATCAGTTAAAATTAAGATATAAATATATTTAATTAGTTTAATAATTTTTAGTTTTTAAAATTTTTTTTTGAATTCATCTGAAGATAAAATTATTAATAAGTGATAATTGAAAATCCTTCATGATGTTATAGTTTTCCTTCACGAAAGAGCTATTAAAAGTTAGCATTTAAAAAAATAAAAAAAATAAAGTCAGAATTAAAAAAAAAATAGATCACGTGACTCACGTCCTCACAAACGTTGAAAGAGAAGAATGGTGTTGCTTGGGAGAGAGAAAAGAAGAATGTTGCTTGTGGATGTAATATTCAACTACAATCCTTGACCATCCACAAGAGAGAAGAATGGGTGTTGCTTGTGGTTATCCAATAAATATCCTCTATAATCTATAATCATTTAAAAAATAAGTTTGGTCTATTTAATGTAATCCATTAAAATCATTATAATTAATTGATAAAATTAATTAGATTTATAGTTTGATGGATTATATGAATAATGGATTCATGAATTATTTTGTCACCCCTATTAGGAGTTAATGTTGCTAAGAATATGTACGAATAGGGACTAAATTACTATAATTTTAATGATTAATTGACTAAATTAATATCAATTTTGTATTATTGAGGAACTAAATTAATGAATTTTTTTTTATAATTGAAGGATTAAATTGATATCAATTTTTTAAGGACTAAAATGATGTTACTTTTTATGATTTAAAGACTAAATTGATGTCAAAAATTTTTAAAAAACTAAAGTGATAACGCTGGTATATTTAGATTACTAAAAATGAGATTTACTCTTGTTGCTAGTTAAATAGAAAGAATATTTATTCTACTTTCTAAGTAATATTGTTGTCTCTAATCTCATTATTTTCTTCTTTTTTTTTTGGGTAATGTATTTTCTGCATATTTAGCGTCGTTATCCATGTGCCAATTTTAAATTCCCAACTTGCAGAATCATATCCTGTACATGTACACATAGAACTCATGAAATGCAACTTTCTTCCGTGTACGACATTATCACCTCAGATCTTTCATTCCAAGAAGCAATACGATGATGAAAAGGACTCCTTGATATGTTATTCATTACATTTTCTTCAATTCCTTGAAAGCAAACTATCTTTATATTGGTCAACTCTCTTCGTTATGCCAGGCCTTGTGCCCTTATGTTCTGCAATGAAGTTTTTGTACCAAAATGCCGACAGTCTTCGGGTTCTATTGAGTGTGGCATAATCCACATGATGAAGCCCAAACCTTATAGTGTATCCACAAGTCCACTCAAAGTTGTCAAGCAACGACCACACAAAGTACCCCCACATTTGCTCCTTTCCTGACACACAAAATTCACAAGTCACAATCTGTTGATGTTTGTTTTCCACTAAGGATTGCAAATAACATGGTGTGGCTTACTAACTGGTTCTTCCTAAGATCCAAGATGAAAACGCAAGGGAAAATATGGAAGCTTGGTGTATTTTGCGGGTATGGGTATGCCAATACCTTACTGCTGTTGCCAGGGAATCCAAGTAACTACTTAAGTACTCCAGTCTCTCGACATCATGATTATGTCTTCAGTGGTGGGGTTGAGATTCTCCCTCGTCCCGAGTCCTACAGGACAATCAGAACCTAATAAGGACATAGCGCAAGTAAGGGGACTGTGGCATTATAAAGGTAGATTTATGGGCTATTTCGACTCACCATTTTCGGTAATGAACATTGGTATGTTGTTGTACCTGTCCTTTGTGTAAGTAACTATCTTTTCAATTCCTTGTGGGTGAACATTCAGCCAGTTAACTGCAGTCTACATCATTGACACCCTAATTAATACCGTTTGCCAAAATTGAAAGTGTTATTTTGCCCTCCTCAATAATGACAAGCTAAAGTTTCATACCGGTTCTCCTATGCTGACACCATTCTTTTGTGCAGTTATTAGAGCAAAGCCTTCTGTCTTTGAAAACCCTAGTCCTGGTTCACTTGCAGAGAAGATGCAGTCTTTTACATAGAAACTGGTATTGTGACTTAATCCAATGAAATCTAATCCACTCGAGTTTTTCCAGATCACATACCTCCCCAGTATAATTGGGTCCAAAAACCCGCATTCCTCCAGAGTAGACCTCAGTCACGAGCTTAGAAAACTTTGAGGCCCTCAAGAACACATCAAATAACCAAAATAAGGGCTTTTTTTTTTCCAGCTGCTAACTTGTCTTCCGAGGAGTTGCTGAAGCGTTCATGCCATACAGCATTCATAACAATTCCAATTCTTCCTCCCTGATTTTTCTGATATTCGAGTAGTAAAAGCAGTGAAGTTTAAATAGGAACAACTAATCGTCCAGGTTTAGATGATAGAGCACTCATCTCCATACCTGATATTTGGTTCTGTACACTTCAACAGCAGCTGCATGGGATAGGATAAGGTTAGGGGCTGCAATGAAAGGCTCCTTCTCTGAATCCCCATAGCTGCAGTTTCCAAATGAGCCAGAGCAACGGGATGGTGGCCACACCCCTGATCTATAACCACGAATAGTTGCAACATTGGGCTCGTTAAAGGTGACCCAGTATTTGACTGTGTCTCCAAAGTACTTGAAGCATATATCTGCATAATACCTGAAATCCTCCCTGAAAAATGAACGTTACGTTTACCAAATGAGCTGTAACATGGTTTTCAGTTTATGTCTGTCATATGCTGATAGGCTGCACTTGCTGAATTTTAGGACTTAGCCAACCTCCATATCTGTCTTCAAGTTCCTGAGGAATGTCGTAGTGTGTTATTGTGACAAAGGGCTCTATTCCTGAAACCAGAAAAAGAGAAAGTTAAAAGGAGGGAATTCAGGGAAATGATTCACTAATAAAATAGTGCCAATTTTGGATAATGTTTAGAACAAAGATGGGCTGCACAAAGCGACCTCCATGAACAAGTGCATCAATTTGCCGGTTATAGAAATCGATGCCAGCTCTGTTCACCTTGCCAAATCTACCCTCTGGATTGAAGTTAGAAGGCAGAGTTAGACATGGAAACATTGAATGTAATTTGTTATACTGTCAGTTTAGAATTGAAGGAATGGAAAACTTGGTCGGTAGAATTCTGGCCCATGATATTGAAAAGCGATAGCTGTTGACTCCAATGTACTCCATAAGATCCACATCTTCCTGTTTTTCAGTATTAACCATGAAATAATTAGCTCTCATGATTAAAAAATGAGGTTAATCATGCATTTAGATGCTAATGAATTGCGAATAGCCAACGACCCAAAGTACAGTTATTTCAAAGTATATAAATTTTGGAGAGCCAAACGTGATTAGATCCCAATAAAACTCTTGTATTTCAAGGGTTCAAATTCCTCTTAAACTAATAGTCATTCTTGCTAGTCATTCTTCTTATTTGGTTTGGCTTTTAACTAACATGAAAATACGCCTTTGCTCAAAGAAAATTCTTTTTTTCAATAAAAGTCGGCTCAAACGACCGTTTGTGGAGAAAAAAAAAAATCAAATCATACTGTAGTTTTTAATAGAGTTTTTAAAAAGTATTTCTTCTATTTCATTTCCGTTATTTTTGGTTTACTTGTAATGTTATCATGAAAAACATAAACAACAAAAACTAGCCCTAAGTCCCGTGATGCACAAATTTGTATTATAAATTAGAAGAGAAGTTTTGATTTTGACTAATTTTTACTTTGTAAAATTGAAAAATTTTTTGCTATAAAAATAACCACAATTTATTAAATAAAATTAAAAGTAAGTTACTCTATTTTTAATCATTTCAATTTTTTAATAATATCAAATCAAAATATAAATAATTTTATTTTAAAATTAGAAAATATTTATTACACACCACTTTGTTTACACTATTACTTGCGTCATCTTATTTGAAAAAAATATATATATTAAAATATGTGTTTTTTTATTTTATTATTAAAAAAAATAATGCAAAAATCTTATAATAAAAGTTATGTGTAAATAATATTATTTTATTAAAATTTGTTGCTGCTCATCTTTCACTTCCTCTAACAAGGTTCGGTGAACTTGAATCCTCCACGCAGCACAAGCAACAAAAGCAAGCATTAGAGCAGAGGAAAATCATTCCCAATCAGAGAAAAAGATTGGAGACAGTTACTGGTGGGGATACTGTTTTGTCCAAGATTCGTAACAATGCCAGTCCTTTTCAGGAAACAATGTTGTTTCCCACGCCATTTATATTATACCATTTTTATTTTAAACAATAAAATTAAAAAAAACACATATTTTAACATAAATTTTTTATTTTAAAAAAATATAGAAAAAAGTTACAGAGATTATATTGTGTAAGAAGTTGCTGAATATCACGTCAGTAGCAGGTATATTTTGGCTTTCCCTCTCTTTATATATATATATATATATATATATTGTAAAGTTTTAAATAGACGTAATATATATTATAAAAGATATTTGTGTGAATTTTTTTTAAAAAGGTAAAACAGATGTAGGTATAGCAACGAGATGGGTAAGAATAAGTTTTCTCCTATCTCCATCTTGTCCCACACTCTATTTATTGTAAGAATCTACTCCTATCTGTGTCTGTGTGTTTTAAACAAACAAAATTTAAACTTGACCTGCAACTGAGAACTTGCACCTATAATCATTATATCTATAAATTCATAAAATAATTAATTAAAATATAAAAAAAATAGTTATAATATGATATAAATTAAAATCGATGTTTCAATATGAATATAAACTCTAACAAGTCAGAAATTAAATAAGTTAATAATATAATTATTTTTTTATACAATAACATGATCAATTCTAAATATAATAAAGTTATAAAAATTAAAATATTAAATATGAAGTCAATAAAAAAAATAAAGTCGAGCACTTGTTCTTACATAACTCTCCATTATACAATCAACTCTTCATCATTTTTTTCTCATCATTAATTGTAATATAATATATGAAAATAAGAGAAAAATAAAAAAAATTAAAATATTAAGAATGCAGGACGGGACGAGGCAGATCGTTTTAAACCTAAACCCTCTCGACCTCGCAAGTGAAATAAATCCTAACTCATCCTGTCCCGCATTAGGACAAATTTTAAACCTGCCCCGCATTGAGGTGAATTTGTCCGCATTAGGACAAATTTTAAACCTGCCCCGCATTGAGGTGAATTTGTGAGGAGGGGAGAGTTGAGTACTCGCAGATCAAGATGTATTTACTATGTCTAAACATACGTAAGTTATATGAAAAAAAGAAAAGATTCACCCTCTCAAAAAAAAAAAAAATCTTTTATCCCAGACAGAGGGACTAGCTTATGCAGAAAAGTATGAATGGCTTAAGTAGATTACCCGATAACGATGGTAATGATCAACAGCAATATCACCACTAGATCCATCCATTATAGTGCCTGAAATGTAACTACATAATGAGATGTAAAGGAAAGGCCTTTTCTTTTCCTATGGGGAAATGGGGGCATCAAAGCAGTAGATGAGTGAGAAACAGAACCTGACTTGTGAGTGAAAACATCCGAGTTATTTAGTCCCTTGCCATAACTCATGAAAGCTACTTCAAACTGCAAAATTATGACTTGGCAGAGTGAATACCCAACTAGAGAGAGAAAATTTCTTAATTTGACGTAGTCATAGTCATAGTCATACAGAATATAATCTCATGTTCTGATGATGAGAAAGGCGGCTAGGCTATCTCAAAGAACCTGATAAGAAGAGGATGCAGTTCCAGAGAGGAAGTTGCCTGGAAATGGAGATGAACCTAAATTCTCTTTCATGGATATAATATCACATGATGCTATAAAAATTGAGAAGCAAAAGCTATGCGCTGAGAGGGCACGATGATGCAGTAGGAATGGAAGCGGAAGCTCCATTTTCTGTGTCTGCGTTGTGTGTGGCAGGGAGTCAGGATTTTTGAGGTACAATCGGTGTGCAAGACAACTCAAATTTTGAGGTACAATCGGTGTGTAAGACAACTCTTATATTATACGCTAGGGAGTCGGCAATAAGTTAGGAAAAATTTTGAGGTATAATCGGGGTAACACAACTCTCGTTTGTACCATTGAGTAAGATATTGAATAATAATTATTTAATTAAAATAATTTTATTTAATTTTTATTATATAAAAATATATAAGATAACATTATTTAATTTTTATTTATTATAAGATTTATATTAAATAAAATTATTTTAATTAAATATTATGTTATTAGTATTTTATTCAAATATTATATGTAAGTGAATAATATTAATTATATTATATTATTTATTATTTATATAATATATTAAATAAAATTTTATATTATATTATTAAGTGTATGTTATATTAATTGAGTAGATCACTGTTATTTTTTAATATAAAAAATAAAATAATTATATAATTATGTAACATTTGTTGAGTAATATAATGTAAGAATATTATCTAATATTAAAATAGACGCAAGAATCTCTGAATAAAGACAAGCTAAGGGTGCTGGATGTAAGAAACCATGATCCATTGGATCAGCGAAAGGGAACTTATGCATGGCATGTCGACGTGTAGGCATCAAGTGATCTTTGGCAGGATTCTAAATAAACTTGACACACCAAAAAATGGGTTGGCTTTAAATTGCTTCGATTTAGTAATATGTAGCTTGTAAAACGACGCATATTGGAGAGTACTAACGGTTAAAACTTCAGCCTTTGTTTGGACGATGGAGATAAAATGAAAGAGGGAAACGACAGACATTTTCTCTTCAAATGAAGAAAAAATAAATGAAAGAAAATAAGAATTAATTTTCTAAAAAAATACAATTATATAAAATGAATTATATGCCTTTTTATTTTTTGATCAATTAAAAGAAATTATTACTCCATGAGTTTGAGAGAGGAGATGACAGAGAAAGTGAGATTCTCCCAATTTTTCTCCATTTGTGGGAAGAAAATTTTACATGTGAATTTTACACCTTTTTTTTTTCTTTCTTCACTCGTTTTTCACTCATTCAAACGGCAGAAAAATCTTAAACTTTTTTCTATTTTCTTCCTCCAATATTTCTCTATTTTCAATTTCTCTTGTTTCTAAATATTGGGTAAAAGTTTAACAGTGATGAATTAATGATGGATCATGAGGATGTTAAGGGGGTGTTCGGCAACATTCAAAAATAAAAAATCTAGATGCAATGAAGCTGATTTTTAAATACAATGTGTTTTGTTATCATTTATATTTTAAAAAATTAATTCTTATTTAAATAGAATTTGAGATCAAATTAATTTTTAATTAGTCGATCTAATTCAAAGTTGATTTTTTTAATTCAAAGTTTTCTCTACTCTCTATCCCTCTACTCCTTTCTATCTATCTCGGAAAATTTATTCTGTTACAAGAATCTTTAACATAAATTTATCATCTCAATATAATAAAGTTAAAGTTATTTTTATTTATTTAATTTATTATTTTTTTAAGATACTAATAAATTTAAACTAATTTTAACCTAAATAATATTTATATTAGGACAAAGTTTTAAATTAGTTTTGTAATAAATTAAATTCAATTTTAAACTGATTTATTTTTATTTGAACTTATATAACTATTTCAATCTTATATTATTTTAAACTGATTTTAAAAATCGACACCCCTAAGATAACAATCTAAGATGCTATCGGCCCATTTATTTGACTAGCATAATTTGTCAAAATCTATTCCTTTAACCAATAAAAAAAATAAATAAGAAAACACAATAAATGAAGTTAGATGAAGGCTGAAAGCATTAAAGGATGAAGATGTAGAGTTTGAAAATGGATGCTAAGAGATGGCTCTTAATGAGGGAGTTAACCGTGAAAAGAAATGATATGGACAATCGTGAGAAATGAACAGATAAGTTAGACAATAGGCCGATGGAAAATTTCCTTACAAAACTTATTATTTTGCATGCACGAAGCTTCTATAAATAAAAAGTTTTAAGGTAGTAAAGATAAGGAAAAAATAAGAGTTTTTAGGAATGTGAGGAAGATATTTGTTGAAATTTATTATCTTAAAAGAGAAATGTCAGTTTAGTATAATCTTCATATATTATATAAGTATTTAAAATATTTTTAGATTACTGTCCTAATATCACATTTCTTTAATTTAATTTTTTTGAAAATTTATGATGACAATCTTACTATAATTAATATCTTGAAATTGTTATATACAACATGATTTATGAACTTGAAGTATATATTCTAATTTTTGAATTGTTATATTATACTGTACAATTTTATCATTTTGAGTTAAATATATTTTTATGACATAAATATATCTTGAACACTTACATTTATTTTTAACTATATTTATAATTTTAATATTTTATGCTATGATTTCATGTATAAATTATGTTATTAATATTTTAATATAGCTAGTAATATCAGAGACACTAGAAAGAACCCCTGGTATATCATAGTATGATAAATGAACAAATTATTATGAGAATTATATGTGTCAATGCTCTGGTAGAAATATTTGGGGTTATGAAAATAGTTGACTAATACCTAACTAAAAATATTTAGGGTTAAAAATTTAAAGGTTAATGCATGTCCTTGTTATTTTTCAAGTAAAGCTTGATAATATTCCTGTAAGAAAATATTTTTCAATAAAAAATATTTTCACAAGAAGAATTTTCTATAAATATGAGATTTCTTAAAGAATGATTTCTCGAAAGAAAGTATTCTCAATATATTGAAATTTGAATTCATTTTTATTAAATATCAAATAAAAGCCTTAAAGTGCATTTATAATATTTAATCCTTATTATCAGTATAAAGTATACTTATATTATTTTTGACTAGTGGCACTTAAGTACTCTTGTTCTCACCGAGTTATAAAACTTATTTTTTTTTATATTTTTTTAGTGCCTGATCAAGAATTTTATATACTTCTAACTTAGATAACTATTCACTCCTACAGTGAGACAGATTTCTTTTATGGAAATGATTTGAAAACAGAGATATCTGAAATTGTAGTCATAAGATTGAGTCCATTTGTCTTGTATATTTGGTATCTATAATTTAAATAATTGATAACGAAATCTGAATCGCTCATGTATATTTAATCTATTTGATAATATTTTCACATATTTGATATAGTAAAATTTAAGTTATTATAATTTTATGATAAATGGTATTGAGATTAATATGTGTTAGTGAGGCTTCATGAATAAAAATGTTTAATCTTTATCCAGTCATATTTTCTAAAATTAAAATATGACATGATTAGCAGTTTTTCTCAAATCACTAAAACTATATATAATTAAAAATCCATTAAAAATTATATATATATATATATATATATATATAAGGCTTTTAATAAAAATTTACTTTTAAAATTAAAAATAGATGTAATGATACATTAAAATAATTTGTTCATGAAAAAGAAGTATGTTAGTATGTAAGATTACTCAAAATCAATTGAGCAACGATACTTAAACATATTTTTAATCTTACATATTTTATATATTTCGAATTAATTAATTAACAATTAAAATAATGATTAATTAACTGTAAAGTATATTTATTTAATTATATATTTATATGTAACTATAAATTAAAAAAATTATAACAATAAATTCGTAATTTAAATAAATAAATAATTAAAAAATATGTGCATCAATCATTTCCAATCCGCTAGAGTCTAAATTTGGTTGATGACCGAAGGAGTATTATTTACTTAAATAGTTGCTGGGGCTAACTCCAGTGCCGGTGGCTCAAACGACTGACAGGTTTCCATAGAGATGCAGGATGAAAGGATTCACGGACCCATGTAATGATTGAAAACCTAATTCTTGCTCAATACCCGACAAACAAAAAAAAAAAAAGAAAGAAAACTTAGGTCTTGCTGGCAGGATATTTCCCGAATCTCTCCTGAGTGAGGCCCTACATAATTAACATGATAAGACCAACACTAGCATCCACGAGGCAAATTAATCTTTTTATTTATTTTAAATTAAATAATAGATTTAAAAATAAATAAAAAATTAATTTATATAATTATTATAATTTAAATATTAATTAAAATAATTTAAAATTTTAAAAATTTATTTATAAATAACTTAAAATTTAAAAAATTTGTATGTTATTTTTTTTATAAGAAAAAAGTTATATCTTAAAAGTGGTGTAATTATAATTTTGGTATGTTTTGTTTAGATTTTTAGAATTATTTTGTTACAATTGATTTTATTAAAAGTGACTCAATCTGTATTTTGATTAATTTATTTTATAATTAAAATAGTATATAATTAAAATTTTATTGAAAGAATTTAAAAAAATTAATTTTTTTAAAAAAATTTATTCTCAAACATACATTCTCATTTACTTGGATTGAGAAAGAATATGAAAATAAAGAAAATAAAAAGAAAGAAAAAAAGAGAAAAAAAAATAAAAGAAAAATATATTTTCTCTCTTGTTGCTTGAATGAAGAGAAAAATGAGAGAAAGAAAATAGAAAAGAAATTTTTTTTATTTGATTGTATAAAAAAAAATAAGAAGAAAAAAATATTCACGTGAAATGATAAATATATCTTTATTCTAATAAAATAAATATAAGTATAATGTTATTTTTTATATTACATATCTAACACATTTTTTAAAAATTAGATTAAATAAATAAATTTTAATATAAAAATAATAAATCTCACACAAAAATTGCTACTCTTTACCATATTTCTTGGACAAAAGACGAGAGAGACATAGAATGGACAAAATTGAAATTGCATATGTTTTCTCCTCTTAAAGCTAGTTTTCTCCCCTTCGCTCGGAAGAAAAGTTTTACGTGGGTCCCATCATAGTTTTTTTTCTTTCTCTTCTTACTTTTCTTACTAACCAAGCAATGGAAATTTTTCTTCTCTCCCCTTTTCTCTTCCCGTATTTTCTTTCCCTTTTTCTACTGTTCCAAGCAGAATGTCAGTGTTAGAAATAAATTGATTTTGAAGTATTGATTAATAACAATCTAATTTTTTCTTATAATTAAACTAAAGTGAGACCAACAATTCTTTACAAATATCAATAGCACTACAATGTAAAAGTAAATTTTGTTTTTATAACATCCAAACAAAATTAAAACTTTTAAAATCAAATTTGTAACTTAAACTTTTTAGATGACGGGGGCACAAAATGTGGATGGGATTAGGGTTGGAGATTTTGCAAGTGTTGGAACTAAGTGGGAATAAGACATAAGATCTGTTAGAGGCTTACAGCCTAACCTTGCATCAAGATTAGGTCATAGGTTTTTAAAAAAGCCTATTCGGCTTGATAAATTGACCTGGTCATATATTTTTAAATTATATTATATATTTATATATAATTAAATATTTAATATTTATATAATATATGAATTTTATAAAATAATATATTTAATATTTTGTTTTTGTTTTTCGGTCTGAGAGTTGAGGGAGTTGGGATCATCTCCATCCGAAATCAATCCTATGGTGCAGGGCATCAAAGACTAGAAGCCTTACCAATTAAATTGCAAGTCTGACCGCTAATATTTAGTTAAAAAGGCACACTTAAAAGTTTAAGCTTATTGGCTTGGCTAAACTTATTTTAAAGCCTTAATTTTGAATAGGCTTTAACGTAAGCTTTCAATTTAGATTTCACAAATAGGCCAAAGCCATATGCGATTGTTGGTAAGGTAAGTGTGCTTTGAAACTCTGAACTCAGGATCGAATCCCAATGTGAAACGATCCAACCCCCCCAACCCCCATGACCGAAAAAAAAAAATACAATTGTATAAACGAAAGTTTAAATTAAAATGATACCCTTGAATTTGTTTTTTCACCAAATTAAGGTATCACCTAGTGTTTATATATTATTTAATTTCGTATAAATAGTATTATATATGCTTCAAATATAAAGAAGAAAAAACTTCTCTCTTCTTCTTCTTTTCATTTATTAATCTCGTCTTTATTTATACGAATATATTATAAAAAAATTTAATTTTAAAGTTTGGCATCTTCTCAGTATATAAATTTTACTTTTAAAAAATAAACAAATTGTAATTAATAAAATATTTTTTTTCAAGTTTTGTTTATATATATATATATTTGCCATCTCTACATGAGTATTTTTTTTTTTTTGACTGTATCTCTATATGAGTATATATACAAAGCAGTAGTGTTGTTTGGTGCTTGATAATATCTACTTCATGAAATTGAGTTACTCTACATGACAAGTGAAGAAATCCTTCATATACTTTCAGCCTCAATATGTAACAATTCTGACACATGGTTCTTATTTAGTGCAGTCCATTCTTCTCAACTTCAAAATACAAGAAAGAAACGAAAAGCTCATTTACATATTCAAACAGATCAAAACGTGATTGCAAATGATATGACTGTGGCCTCAAGGAAAGCAGCTTGAAGTCATATTGACCACAATATACACTTGCTCATTAACATCGATCGTTACTCGTCAGCGACGCTTGGAGCTCCAGCCATAAATCATCGTTCACTTGCGTTGCAAAACAGCTTCAGAACCGCCCTACTGTTTAGCCTGCGCACAGAATCAACAGAAAGCTGTCAGTTGTGTCCCAGAACATACAACAGAGAATCATAAATATTAGAATATAATTTTGATTCAAAGTGAATTTAAATTTTTTTTACATTATTATTAAATTTATTATTTAACATATTATTAAAATAATTAAACTTTACAAATGAATGTTGACTTTTTAATTATATATTAATAAATAATTAAATAATAGTATAAAAAATTATTATCTGATCTTCAAATATAGATTGGGGGCTGTTGCACACCCCAGTAGGACTTATTGACTTTATATGCACTTTGCACAGATTAAATGCTTCCAAGATTCACATCTAACACACTAGAGAATAGTGATTGCGGTTTTTCCGTGTAGAGAGATATGGAATTTCTCATAACGCTTCCTTTTAATTTGTCCCAAACAGGAGGTGATATACGCTAAAAGAAAATTCTAAATTCTGAATTTAAAGCAAACAAAAAGCAGTCATGTGACTCATGTCGATACATGAAGCGTTATGGCCTTTGGGATGCTCAAAGTACAAAGAATCAAACTCGGTTTAAAAGGAGACAAGAATGCACCTGTGAATAGAGGAAGGTGCCAAGAATTGCAATGGTGGCCCCAAGGGCATTGATGGGCTGAACTGGCGTGTGGAAGATAAGAATGGAAGAGACAATCACAGAAATCCTCTTCATTGTGTTCCCAATGCTAAATGTTAAGGGAGAAATCTGATCCAGAGACATGTAAGACACTTGATTGTACAAGTGGTAGAAGATACTCTGGGCAGCTACCCACCTGCACAAATTAAAGCCCACAAAAATGAGGTTTAACTTTGGCCAGCTGTTAAGTATTGATAATCAGCAGAGTAAATTTTTCTGGAACTACTCATAATCAAACAGGAAAAAATTTCAGTTCCACAGACATTACAAATCAATGATAAAATTTAGGGAAATGGAAAGAGATTCAAGGGCTCTAAAATGAGAATTTGACAACTTCAATGTAATAAAACGTATCCACTATTCATGCTCTAGGATTAAGTCAATTATACTTGACTTAAATTGAATCACCATGCTTTTCACATACTGTAGAATGGTCTGTGTATTTCTTTTTACGGAATGTCTCGTTTTGGAAAAGCTTGCCTTATTTAAATTTCTGAATTCGGCATTCAATCAATATACACAATGAATAGAGCTGCAGACCCAAATACGAGCTGACAAAAAATTTACAACATGAATTATATAGCCACAAGCAAGACAATCTTGCACTACGGAGTCCATATATATGCACAGTAAGATTAATTACCCTACTTGAAAGTGATTAATCTATCTCATGTTTGTTAAAAGTCAAGCAAAGGAACTCTACATATTCAAATTGAGTTTGCTTTTTAGCAAACAAAATGACCATCCGTATAAATCCAACAACATAGGCAAAAAATAAAAATACAACACCACCAATATGAAGAGATAAAGAGGATAGAAACTGAACAATACGCTGAGATTTTGCAGACTGCTATGCTTACCATACAAAATTGGGACCAATCTGAGACACAGCTGTTTGCCAGCCAGCAGCCCACATCTTGGGGCCCTCCACAGCAACGGCAAAAGGTGTGAGCATTAATAGAGACAATATGGAAAGACAAGCATAGTAGTTCATTCCGCTGACAGACATCCCCTTCATCCCCTTCTTTGAGAATATATTCCGGAACACAAAGGCCAAATTTGATATCATAGCCCCCATAAACCCTGAAATATGAAGTGGTCTGTTTAGTGTATTGAACTGCCAAAAATATGTATAAATGAATTATAAATTCTACACTCTATCGAAACTGTTTACTGTAGTCTGTATGAGAACATAGCGTGTGAATTTCAACTTTGTTATTCAGTAAATAGTGTTACCAGTCATATTGAAGTTGAGCTCCGTCACAGCAGTAAGTGCACAGCCACCTATAATTGGCACCAGTGACAGGTAAACCGGCACAGGGAATGCGTCTCCAAGCAAGAATCTTGATACCAGGACACTGAAAGCAGGCTCTCCACTCTTGATGATGTGAGTGAACGAAACTGCAACTTTGGACATGCTCACAGTTGCTGCAACATGCCCAATTGTGTGTGCCACCGCAACCTGCAGACCCAAATTTGAAATTTACCCTGTGAGTTATTCTAAACCAAGGTTTCCTTACTTCAAACTCATTGACACTGTTGGACCGCCAAGAATACAGAAGGAAACAGCATTACTGAATTATGTCAGGTGCTTTTCTTCTCTGTACCATCATGGCTCATGAAATGCAAGAACTGCTAATCCAAATTTATCTTGCTAATTTTATAATGATTGATTATTATTATGATGTGACAGAAATAAAATGAAAGAGAAATCCGACAAGATTTACTTACAGGAAACAGGGCCTTCCAGAAGTCCAAATTTACTTTTGGGGCATCAGCAACCCTCGTTGCCCACGAGATTAACATCATGAGAGAGCCAGCAGCGAGGGACAAAGTGGAAGTAAGCCATGGGTAAGGAAAAGCATTCAAAACTTTCTTGTTGTATATGTTGAAGACCACATTCAAAGCCCACCAGGTAGCAAAATACAAACCAATTTTGAGCCTCTGGGCTGCCTCTATCTGAGCCTGCTCGTCAGGCAGCTCAATGTTGATCTCTACTGGCCGTGACCTTTCCGCCTCATAGGCCTGGCACTCTGTAACATTCCTTCTTCTGGGTTTTGTCGACAATGTGAAGTTCTCAGTGGACGAAACGTAGAGAGGTTTCTGGGAAGAAAACAGAGAGGGATCCATGTTTTGTTGAGCATTCTGAATAGTGGGTAATGTGCAAAATTGAGGTCTTGGAACAGGAAGCTTTCTGCTTGAGAAAGCAGAGCAGCTCAGAGAAGATGCTGTGTACTTGATTGAAGAGATCATGATGCTCCGCTTATCTGAATGTGTTTGAAAAAAAAAAAAAAAAAGGAGCTGAATTCGTAGGTGAGAAGAGAACTGGACAATTCACAATGGGTATCTGTAAATTGATGAGATTTATGAGTAGTGTCGTCTCCTTGATGGGTTGGCTTGAAGTATCACAACGTGGAAGAGCTTAACGATTATTGTGAGGAAGGCAAAATGGAAAAGTTGAGAAGTTGAAGCTGTGGTGAGGGAAAAGAGGTTGGAGGGAAGGGGTGCTGAGAAAATCGAAGAGAAAGAGCAAAGCAAGGAGGAAAGAGAAAAGTAGGAAACGGTTTTTCCTAGGAGACGAGGCGGGAAGGGAGATACTTATATAGAACCGAGGACAAGGTGACATGGTTTCTCACAATTAACCGCGGAGATTTTAACTGAAAAACTTACAATAGATTTTTCAGTTTTTAATGGTAACTTCCTTGAAATATCTCTTTTTTTTAATATAGAATATAATAATAAGAAGAATAAATTACTTCAAATGAAATAGTTAATAGAAAGAGAATTAAATTTTTTATATATAAAATACAAAATTTTAATTGAGGTCATTCAATTAGTTTAATCAACACTTAACTTCACTCAAATATTCCGATCATCATACTTTCACACCAATATAAATTTTATATTATTATGTAAAAAATTTTTTTTTATGATAATCAATAACTTATATTTGATTTGTTAGTATTTTGTTATTACACGTTGTTCAACTTATTTTTGTTACCGTTTAAAAATTTAAGTTACTACAAAAATTACCAGCACACAAAAAATTATCAACATAAAACAACTACTTATTGTAAATGAGACATAAAATTTACAATACAAAAAGTGATGTACAAATAAAATATTGTACATATCCTCCCGTAGATGTTCGGTCTTAGGCAAAATTAAAGAAAGCAAAATAAATCAAGAGATGTTAACTAAATTAGATAGTTAGATTAATTGCTGATCTTCTTGTTAGCAAAGCCTAAAAATATTTTACTATAATATTAAAAAAATCAAAATGAAAACAAGCTAAAACAATGTGTTGAATTTTTTAATTTTGATATACTTTCCGAGAAAATTGAATATCAAATACTCTAATTTAACTGCACCCAGTCCATTAATTTTTTTAATCACCCCTTACCAGATTGGTCAAGAATGTCTTATCCGAGAAAGTAAACCCCAAGTCCGTCAAGACAATTTTTAATTCCCAATTTTTTTCACGAGTCAACAATATTTTTTGCAATGCTAGTTGAACTTTCAACACGGGAGCCATCGCACGATTCTTCTAAATCCAAACTATTTGTTCAAAAATTCAACAACCAGAATATCGAATATATATTCTTTCAAAATTGTTGGCCTTATCATCATGTATACGTATAGTAATGTTATTAAAATCCATAAATTGATGAAATTTTTAATTGAGATTCAACATCTAAATTGATTGATTAATTTGAATGTTGTCGTAAGAATATTATATACATAATAATATAAATTTTATAAAAAAAATTCACAAAATATTAAATCTTTTCAAAAAAAAATTATAACCGTTGGTTTAACTCATCGGTTCGAGCACTTTTAATTTTTTTAAATTAATTTGATTATATATTTAATTATAAAATTAAATTATAATTAAATATGTGTTCAATTCATAGTTAGATTATGTGTACGTAGTTATGAGACTGAATTATAACTGAATAGGTCCAATTCATGGTGGAATTGTTCAATTTGGTTGGTTATGAGAAGACTTTATGTGTATTTAAATTAATTTATTTTATAATTAAAATAATTTATAATTAAAATTTTAATAAAAAAATTTAAAAAAAAAGTTCTTAAAATTAATATGTTACTAAACATTAATTTTTTTTTTTCTGATTAACAAGCGAGACAAAGAGACAGTCTCATCTGATATTTTTTTAGTTTTGCCGCGATCCTCATCTTCGACCCCACCATGATAGATGGTCTCTGCTTGCATAATTAGAACTAGTACAACAATAATTTTGCTCATTCTGTAGCTCCCGCCCATTCTGCACCGCAAATTCTATTTGCAACTGCTTAATGGCCTTGAAATCTATGCCTAGAAACGACAACCCTTAGAGTTCAGCGAAGAAAAATCTCAAAAATGTGAAAAATCCCAATGACAAAGACATACACCACCTGTTGGTGCTGTTTAATCACATGCCAACTTGTTCATGTTAAGCACATGGTGATGCTGATAACCAATGTTTTCCTCACTGCAAAAATTTCTCATGCTATATATTTCTATTTGATTTTCTTAGGTATAAGTACGGGTGAAGATTTTTTTTTCCTTTTTTTGAGATTCTTCAGTCTTTATTGACGGCTAGAAATAAGGCTAGCTAGCTACATGTAAACTGAGTTTGGACCGGTGGTGACTGAAAAGAACAGGGCTTTTTGTTTGCATTTGGGAAGGGTGCCTACCATCTCTCTCTCATGTCTCATCGCTGAGTTTGGAAGCAAGCAGCAATTGCATAAGGCAAGGGCAAATTGGGTCTGGTCTTGTGAATTGAATTGTGACCGTTAAGAAGCACTAGGAGACCTTCTCTTCTCACTTTGGTTTAGGTATGGGTTCATGCATGGCCAATGATGTTAGAATTTTTTATATTTGAACTATCTTTAATTGTATATTTTATTATTTATTAAAATTGATTTAACGATAACTTGATAATTTTTTAAATTTATATTCTATAATGTGATCTTATAAATTAGAAAATCATTAGTTTATTAGGTTTTGGACTCAATGAGTGAATGTACTAGTATATGTATAGACTTGGTAATTTAGAACCTATAATTGATGAAAGTTAAGGTTTCTCTACTGCTAACATCATCTATTGTTCATTGGTCCATTCAAGATAACACAGTCACAAACTTACAAAGAGATGGGGAAGGAAGAAAGGATTCTAATCTAAAGTGTATACTTGTGTATAACATGTCTGCTCATCTATTTTAGGAACTTTTGGAGATCTGTTACTTCATCCAAAATGTTTACAAGAGATGCGCAACTCTTTACTATCTAATTTGATATTTTAAATTCTGATATATATACATATTATATATATACATGGCTAAATTCAATAAAAAAAGGTGTATAACAGTACAAAGAGTATGCTCCAAAGACACCTGATCTCACCAATGTAAAAGAATGATACTTGACACTCAAAAACAAAACAAGCCCCCCTATTTGATTTTTATTTTCTGTCAATGAATTTTGTCTTTTTAGTTTGAGCAATACTACTTGTAAAATAATTATATTCATAATTTTGCATAATTGTATAGCTCGTAGCTTTAATAATAAGTTCCAATCCATGATCTGTCTTAATTTTTAGTATAACTAGCATCTTAATTTGCACTATCTATTAACATATTGTTATTTTGAATAGATTTTTTTTTTTTGTGTTTTAGAGGCACTAAAAATAGTAAAAAAAAAGTTTTATTATAATATTATTTTTTCTCTTTTAATTAATTAACCGTCAATCAAGTGCATTTATTTTGCATGCTTATGACAAAATGACCAAAGAAGAATATGTACACAGTTTGTAAGGCCACACACAACTTGTTATTTAATGATGAATAATTGATACCATGCTGAGAGCAAACAATCTCAAGCGTAATTATGTAGATAGATTCTTTTAACTCCAATATAATTTAATTATTGGCTAGTTGTTTAATCATCATCTTGATAATTTGGAAAAGCTTTCCTTACCTACGTAGGGGCTCTTTGGATAACTCTACTCTGCAAAGGTTGTTGGGTTGAGTTTGATTTGGCCACTAGTTTTGATATGGTATTTTAATTGGGGTGTTTTTTTGTCTGGTCCGAGTAAATGTGATGATAATTATTGGGTCAATATGTCGTCTGACTAAGACTAAGTTAGGATGGGATTAACTCGAATTTTAAATATAATTTATATTTTAACATGTATAATTATTAAATTAATGTATAAAATTTTAGTTTTTTATAAGTAAGAAATTTTAGAATGTAATTTTTTTAAATGGTTAAATAGTAATATGATAATATTTATATTAATCTCAATAATAAATAAAAAATAAAGTTTTCAATATGAAACATTGACATGGATCGTGTTGGGCCAAGTCGATGGGTAACTTGGTCCCAACTCAAAAAATACACTAAATTTAATTTTTTCAACCTTGCTCCGAACTAATTTCTTTATTAAAACCAAGTCTTACTTGATCCAATAAATTTGCACCATGCCGAGTCATCAACCAAGGTTAGATTCTAAATACCCTTACACTCAGCTTGTTCAATTGGAAGCAGCTATTATATCTTGATTAGTTGTCTATGAATACTGAGTAGTTACCACGAGAGATCAGAAACTTGATAATGCTCAAAGAAATCTATCTTGACTATAACATATTAATTATTAATATATTTGGAGGTCAGGTCCATCCCTATAATCTTCGAAGTAAAGCATTGAATTAAAGCATTAAGTAGATGCGTTAAAATGGGTCAAGTTCAATGGTCTAAAAGTATTTTTTTTTAATTTTTTATCATAAAAATAATATTTTTAAACACTAATTATGTTTTAATTTGATATTTTTGATAATAATATAACTAATTATATATATAAATATTATTTATTAATTATAACATTTATATTATATAATAATAAAATTAGATACCTTATAAAAAATATAATTAATTTAAAAGTACATAAATTAATTAATATGATTTTGATATTTTTTAAAGTATTATAAAAAATAATATATTTTATAAAAAAATTTAAAAAATTTTATGTTAATGGGCCACTCCATTTGACCTATGACCCATAGCTCTCATTAAGTTGAGTTGCGCTGATTAAATGTTAATGTATTTCTTTTAACCTAATCCCAAAAAGGTTGGCTCAAAATGGACCAACCTAAATGAATCGGGCTGCTTGAATTGACAAGCCTAACGTTAAGGCATTCACTTTTTTTCTTTTTTTGTGAAAGGCATTCTCTTTTTACCAATGGATTATAAGTGTGGCCTCGTCGGAAGTACAGTCAAATAACTAGGTGTAGGCTGGGCTCAGGCTCTCGATGACATAAAGTAGTTTCCCACCACAATTTGCTAGACACCATATATCATGCATTACTTCAATTTGAATATCTTAAATATTATACTGTGAGTTTAATTTTGTTAATAGATATGATCAGAGTATACGCTGCTAATAAATTTTTTTACTTCAAAGAATATGATGAAAGATTAAAAAATTAATTCTTTATCTTTCAAGTAAAAAAATATTCTAAGTATAAAAAAAAAAAAGTTAGACACCAGATTCTACACGCCGATGGAACCCAATCCCTCAATAGATGCATCTAAAATCTTTGGGTGGGTAGTTTATCCCGAAACGAGCTTTTCTGGTATCAATGGTTCTCTCCTTTCTGTCAAAAGCGGTGTCGTTTTCAGCTGGTGCCTTTGTTTGCAGTGTAATGGAAGAACGAAAAAAAGAAAACGCTAGACACGAGGTTCGGTAGATCGAACATTTGCCTCAACTCCTTGTTTCTAATGGAAAGAATGCCTCATCTTTCATCTTAAGGAAAAATACAAAATCGGGGGACAATGTTTAGAATACCAAATGAGAATTGTTTCTTTTCCTCGATTGTAATTCTTTCCTTTGTACAGAAAACACCACGAACTTCAACAAGCAACAAATGGGGCCAGTGATGTCTATTTACTTGATATGGGGAGCTTTGGAAAATTATATAAAGGAGTAAAAGTTTCAAGAAGCATTTCAGAGTTTTGACGCGGAATGTGAATGTGGGATGGTCTTAGGTAAAGTTAGGTAAGGTTTGATCTAGTTTGGTCTTGGTTCAATTTTTTGTCTGAATTAAAATTGACCCAAATTTAACTCTAAACTGAGCATATTTGATTATACTCGAATTTGTACGTGACTCAAATTAAAATTGGATTGATTCCAATTTTAGAATTATACTTTTACAAAAAAAATAAAAATTAAAACACAACTTCATTTTAAATATTAATACATTTTTTTTCACTTTTATTCTTATTTTCTCAAAATATTCCGTTTAACCAAATGTTACTTTATAATATATGTAGAGAAAAAATAAAAAACATTAATAGATACATAATACTTATGTATTATGATACATGTGCCAAGAAAAACTTATGTATTATGATAAAGAATATTTATATGTTATGATTATGATTCTTTAAAATATCCCTGCAAGGCATAGGCTGCTCCCTTGTTATACTTTACGATTTTTAAAAAAAAATTATAGTAAAAATTAATAAATAAGAAACATTTTACAACCTATATCTAAAATACCGTAATAAGTCCCCTCATATACCAAAAACATCATTATGTTGTTCGAATGGGTTGAGAGAGATTCAATCATGATTGTATAGTAAACCTGCAGACAAGAGATGGGCTTGAAATACTAGGCCTCGTCCAAATTCACCGAAGTAAAAATTCAGTTTCAATTCATACGGATTAGTTTAAGTAAAAGTAATTTGAATTTTTTAAATTTTATATTAAAAATTTGATTCTTGATAAATATGAATAAAACATACGTTGTTGATGGGCCTCTCTCTCCCAAAAAAATACGATTAAAAATCAAGAGATTATTTTTTTACTTTCGAATGAGAATATACTTTGAGTGCACTAACAAAATTGAGTTTCAAAAAATATATATATATAAATAAATTTGAGGAGCAACAAAAAAAAAGATTAAATTTGAGGGCATAAAATACTGTACTTGTTTGGTTCACACTGACCAATAGGAGGGCAACTAAGGGAAACTCATTTGGAGTCCCCTTAAATTCTTATAACCTGAGCTCAATCAGTCACAATTATCTTTTTTTTTTTTGGGTAAATCCGTCACAATTATTTAGCCATCTTATTTCCTCACACATTTGGATATAGTATTGTCATGATCATCTATACAATTTTATTAACACTAAATTTGAATGCAAATGATGTAATAAATATGTATATGTTTACAGTATACAAACAATAAAGCCAAGACAAAAAGGCAGAGCTACCATCTGTGCTGCTTTTGGTGCAATATATTCCAACTCCATACAACGTTTCTTTCAATCTAAATAATGCAATTTTTAAAATTATTTATCAAAATAATATAATTTTAAATTGCTCTTATTTTCCAGGTCACACATATTATTTTTGTTATAAGAAAATTTATTTGATTTTTTTAATAAATAATATAAATTATTCGAACATGTCATATATAATTATATTTGTCTCTTAGTTTTCAACATTCCTCGCAAGAAATTTGTAATGTGAGGGAAAAAGAAAAACAGTGAAGGAAGAATAGAAAAAGTCAAGACTACAAACTGCAGTACTGGTCTTGGGGTTGGTAAGGTCACAAGATAGTGGCAATACAGTACACAGAAAAATCATAGGATTTAACGTTAAAAAGAAGAGGACGACGTAAATAAACCCAAAGCAAAGCAATTAATATTAATTAAGACAGAATCAGACTGATAGCTTGATTCCATCAAACCAAATCGTCTGAATCGGGATTTTTCCTGCATTTTCTGCCTCCTTTTCCTCTTTCCCTTCTCTTGTTTCCATATTTCTTTTCTTTGACCTTTTACCCACACACACTCACACCCTCTCTCTCTCTCTCTCTCTCTCTCTCTCCATTTGTAGGGTTCTTTTCTTCTTTTCCCTTCTTCCTCTTCTGGTTCTTCTCCTTTACCATCAAGTATTCTCCACTACAGTGCACTATCCATGGCAAATTTCACCTCCTCCTCCTCCTCCTCTTCTTCTGCTCCCCCATCTCTGTCACACATTCCACCCATTTCAGCTCCATCTTCTTCTGCAGCTTTCGACGACTGTTCCGAGGAATCCTGCAGTATATGTCTAGAGCCCTTCAGCATCGATGACCCAGCCACTGTATGATCCGCACCGTTCTAGTTTCTTGGACAATGCCTTAACTTGTTCTATTTTTATTTTGTGCATTTGGATTTCTGAAAAAGTTACACACTTGAATGGATGATCGCATCCCATGGACTTCTTGGTTTAATCGTCTTGAATTTTAAATTTTTAATAGCCTTCGAGAGCTGGACTTGTCTGTTCTGAAGTCATGGGTTTGCTAATTATTACTATTATTTATTATGTTGGTCTTGGTCTAATTATTTTCTGGGGTATTACTATTAGGTAGGAACTGGGTGTGTGTTTCTGATGGGTTCCTAATCTTTTGATTAATTTTTAAGAGATTGGTGGGAATTTGATGTGCCTTCACCATAATGCCTTTTTTTTTTCCTCGATTTAGGGTCCTATTATTTTGAACTTGCTGAAAAATTTGCGTTATTTTATTTTATTTTCTTTTGAGATTCATGTGCGGATCTGTTTCTGTCGGCGAGAGCGTCTACACTGATGCAAATCTTGGGGAAATTTTGCCATGCTATGGTGTTTTTTAAGCAGCATAAGGAATTACACACCAGAAGTAAACTCATAGTACACGTGCTTTCTTGTAGTAATGTGCATATTTGTAGAAGAGAATTGTGTTATTTTCTCTTATTCTTGCAAAGTTGCACCAATTAATTTAACATCTTGATCTCACTAGGTATTGAAGGAATATAAGATTGTTAAATCTAGTAAGTGTTAAACATTTCTTCATCAATGAGATATCAATCTGTTTTCATGCGTTCAACTTTGATCGGTACTCATCCCATATGTCTAATCATGTTTTAATGCGTGGATGAGTTGCAACCTGTAGATAATAATGTCTACACCTAAACGTTGAACAGAGTATTGACAAGTTTCTTTTTTAACTCCAGATTACCTGTTGCAAACATGAATATCATCTGCATTGTATTCTTGAATGGTAAGCCTAATTTCTTGATAAATAGATCATGTTTGATCTTTTAGGAGAAGAAACTGCATCGAACGTTTTTGCAAACATGGACAATGGCATGATTGTCTGCTACTCTGCTTCTAACATAACTCCTTTTTTCTTTAGGTCACAGAGAAGCAAAGAGTGCCCAATATGTTGGCAGTTACTTGTCTTGAAAGACCCTGCAAGGTATATGTTTTCTCTTGCTAAACTCCTCCCTCCCTGTCTCTCTCTTTTACCCCTCCCTCTTAAATCCTTGATACATGCCTTTTGGGGTATGGTTTGTAGTTTTCACCAGTCACGTATCTTTTTGTAGCCAAGAGCTTCTAGCTGCAGTGGAGAATGAAAAACGCTTAAGATCAAGAATATATATATACATCTGCATTCACTAATTCCCATAGCCCCCTTGAATGGCTTAATGATGACCATGTGAGTTATATATCTAAGAATGGAAAGTTTTATGGAACTGTTATGTGTTGTTAATATTTATTGGTATTGGTTGCCTTGATGCACATATCATTTAATTGATTTGAGGAAAATACATGATCATTCTTTGATGAGAGGCAAATTATTTTGTTGCAGGATGATTCTTGTTCAGATGACTCTGATTTTGATGAAGCTTCTGTTCTTCACAGACGGGAAAGGCTGAGATCGTCTGGAGCAGGCCCATCAGATGTTCTTGTTCTTCACTCTGCTGTGAATCTGTCGAGGGTGCAACCAAGACTTACAACTTCACCATCTGGGGGTAGTTCACCAACTTCTGTTGTACCATCCGCTGTTGACATTCAACCTCCAATATCTGCTTTTTCCCCCGTTGTCGATAAGGTTGCAAGAAATCCTACTCTTGAGAGTGATGTCCCTTTCAAACCCAGGTACTGGTTCTATCAGACTTTAGGCATAAAGCAGTGGCATCAGTTATTTATCAGGAAGACTTTTCCTAAAGTATTCACTCATTGATTTTTCATATGATTATACTATTTCCCGGGTCCTGTTCAGACTTGTCTACGGCCAGCCACAACCTGATAGCATGAGTGGACTAAACACTTCTGAGATGTTCTCCTTCCCTGAGTCCATCAATCCAAATTTTCTGCTGCTTCAGCCAGGTAAACATGTTTGTGCATAAATTCTTGTATGCTCCTATTAGAGTCCCTTTGATGCTATGATATACGAAATCTTGCAACAGATATAAGGAATCAATTTCAAAAAGTACCCGTGGCCTTAAAGAGAAGTTACTTGCTCATAATGCCTCGGTAAAAGAGCTGAGTAAAGATGTTCAGCGTGAGATGAATGCAGGCATTGCTGGTGTTACACGGATGATTGAACGCCTTGATTTCACCTCAAAATGGTCCACTTCTCTCGTTCCTGTCTGCACTGCAGGAACTTCAGGCTTCCCTGTAAAAGGGAAGTCTGTCCAAGAGAATGGTATTGGGCATTCTCCTAGTGAAGAAAGTGGAGATGTGGTTCCTGATGTTAGTTCAGATGCTCCCTCACTTGTTTCTAGCATGGTTGCTGGTCGAGTGGAAATTCCTCCTTCATGTGTTCAGGTTATTGATTCTATAAAATCTTGTCCTTTGAAAATAAGTTGATTACTAGAAGTTAAGTGGTGCCATAATTTCTACATAACCATAATTTACGATTTCAGTGGCTTTATCATCCACGGAAGATACAAAACAGAAAAATTAAACAGATTTGAAAATAAATAAACAATACAGAAGCAATTTCTTTGCCTCTGCCACTGCCACCTGGATGCCGCCTAAGTTGGTTGGGAATTTGGGTAGAACTCATTAGTTTGTTTTTGGGGATTTGGGTAGAGGTTGTAAATTTGTTATCTTGATGTGACAAAAAAAACAGAACTCCACTCCCCCCTGATTAATGTAATGTTAGCTATTGCTTTAAAAGAAATTGGGTGACAAAATTATAGTTCAGAAATGATGAATGCCTCTGGACTAATATTGCTTGAAAGGTCGCTAATTCTTTCAATGTGTTTACTTTCTTCTTTCAGGGTGGACATGATGCTGTGAAGACTTAGCTCATGGTGATCAATTCTTCTATGCTGTCTCACTTGTCCAAGAAGAAGTGCAAGAGACGACTTTGATAACCAATGTACTTGTTGGTATGCGTCCTGCATTGTTATCAATGTTCAATGATTTGTAGGAATTCTAAGCATGTATGATCAGTTTAACAGAGCCAGCGCTTTCTTGTGTTGGAAGATTATTTGATAGACCTATCAAATATAGTTAATTGCACCATGTTTGTTGCTTCTTTATTTCCCTTTACATGCCGATACATGATTCATTTTAATGAAATAAGTTACAGGTTCTCTGCCTGGCAGTCTCTTTTTTTTTTTTTTTTTTTTTTTTGGGTCAGGGGGTGGGGGATTTGGGGGAAGGGGAAGGTGGAGAGGGGTTCCTGGTGCTGTGTGTCAAGGCACACTGCCTTTGCCATGTGATCTACAGGCCTGACGGCGCGTTGCAGTCTCTTTAGTTTGCTAATTTGATGATTAATCTAGGCCACTTCCGGGCTAAACGTTACCATGTAACATATACTGTTTCTCCACTTCGTTCTGTTGGGATAAATGTTATGGCTCATGAGGTCATTATTAAAGTAATGACTTTGCCCAGAACCAGGAGGGTAACAGGAATTAGATAATAATGTTATGGAAGGAAGAAAAACCATGGCTTTTCTTGTCCTAATATAACTTCTAAGGACTATTATATAATCAAGCAAGTTCCTTCTGAGTTCGTTGACGACATAGGTCTCAGTACAAATGGTTAACGGGTCGTGGTTCATCCCGCATGCACGCCTTCGCTGGTTCTTATTAGCGGAGGCGTAAACCCAATATAAGATTGGTTTCGTATCAAATAGGCAAACGCACAATAGCAGCAAGGATTAAGCATTAATGATCATCCCACCTTCAAACAATCCCAGAATCTGTAAGCAAGCTACCAGACCTGTCAAAAACATACGTCCTAAAGGGATGCCAAGAACACATGATAACATGGCGGAATCTCAGAAGGCTGAGCTGCTCGCTTCATTGGCATCCTCGAACCCCAGGATCTGAATCATCTCAGCAGGCTAACATGCCTCAAGAAGGGTGCAGGTAACCGATAACATGCCCAAAATGAGAAAATAAATATACAAGTGATGGAAAACTAAACACGGAACTGATATCATATGCTACATGCTGGTGACAGCAGAAAGCATCCTGGAAAATGGGATTAGTGACATCCACTTCTGAAAAACAATGAGACAACAAAATCTCTCGAGTTACAGCATTCTATCAGCTGGCAGCATCAGGTACATTTTATTGAATACTTATTACATACAAACAAATCAACAGAAAATTCAAATCTGTCCCAAAATGGTCTCTGCGCCAGAAACCTTGACATCAGATGGAGCTTCTTCAACATTAAGAGCCTTGATCTTTCCATCTACCACATATGCGGACCATCTACATGATAACAACAGCTCTTTTGAGAATTGATATCAATAATGAAAGACAGCATAGATGTGTGTAGTAGTGTAGAAATCAGTGTTTTAAGGACTGGACTGGCCAGTCCAACCAGTTTGACCATCAATCGACCTGGCTTCTGGTACGGTTAACCACCCCCAAAACCCATACTTGGTCAAAAACTGGGTTAAACTAGTAATTACCAGACTGGGTTAAACTAGTAATTACCAGATTAAAATGGTAAAAAAAACTAGGTTGAATCAGAAATAATTTAAACCTAAATCCTAAATTCATTTGTAATATCTATTACCTCTTTAAACTTATAAATTTATAAGCTTAAAATTAGTTTGACATTTTTAATATATTTACTTTGCTATCTTACTATTATTTGGTAATTTTTTCGCTACTTGAAATCCATTTTTTATTTCTTTTAAACAATGAACAGGTGACCTCACCGGTTTGACGTTTGCTCCAAAATTTAAAACATTGGTAGAAAGCAAGTTCTCCCAAACATGAAACCCAAATGTTCATGCGAATAAGTTCAATCTTAGTCCAAGAAACAATAGTTATTAGTTATTACACCATAAATTACAAGAGTATATTTAAAACCACCGTTTTTCCAGGATATACTAATATACAAAATATACCTTTGAGATCGAGTTCCAAGCAAAGCACCAGAGAGATCTGTAACTAATTCCAAGCTTTTGTGAAAGCTTCCATCAAAGTCCCCATAAAATTCAATCTGGAAAGTCAAATTTTACACCCAAAAAAAGAAAACATTCATAACCAGTGCCAAAAGAAGAAAAAGAAAAGAAATGGAAAAACCATAAGCCATCAAATAGAAAAATATTAATTCATCAAAGTATTGACGTATGATAATCAGACATAAAAATCTTATTATTAAGTCACTGAAAATATTATGTGTACTGAAGAGCTCCAACTTCACATGGATTAAAAAGCTTTGGACTTCCCGGAGATTGAAGTTCCAAACCCCTTTGGCCCTTTATTATTTTTTGCACATCAACAATCATCACAACTTTCAGGTAGTTACCGAAATCCCAATCACTGCGTAAGAATTGAAAAAGCCACGCCCTTTGCTAAACCAAAAGTCTCTTGTCCTTCCTCATTTCTTTAAACTTAATGCTAGCAGAAACAGACGGTTGTTGATGCATTGCATTGTAATACCTAGTTAAACTTGGGACCAGAATAAATATCCTTTAGTTGTGATACAAGAAATTGGTAACAGAAGTTCAGCAGAAGTGGATGTTAAGCATATACGATGGTTCTTCAAGGCTAAAATGTAAAAATGCGAAGGAGGAAAAACCCCCAAAGTACATGAATTCTTTAATACTCAAGCAAGATAACAGGGATAACTTACAGCATCTTTGGCTTGAAGCTTCTCTGCCCACGCATTCATAGCATATGGGTCATTAATAGCCACACAAATAACAGAATCAATTCCTTTAGCCTTAAACTTATCAATATTATCCCTGTAAGCAGGAACGTGTTTGTTTGAACAAACCCCTGTGTATGCACCCTGAAAGAGAGCCAAAGCATCAGAAGAAGCAAGAAAAAACAGATTATTACAAAAGCTAATGTCACAGCTTCTTTATTTAGGATTAAATGGTTAAACCTAAAACCAAAGCACATTTCTTTCAAACAATTCCATTTCTTAGAACACTTCGCTCATGTGAAATAATATTGAATTTTCCAAAACAAGTACAACAAACCCCACAAATACAGCCAAAATACATAAAATTTAAGGATCAAATTTGTCAAATTAACTTACTGGGAGCCCAAAAATTACAATTTTCTTGTCCTGAAACATCAAATGGACGGAAACAAAAAAGGAAATTAGTAATTGACCGTAAACGGGTTTGGAAACTAGAATAGCACAATGAAACTAGAATAGAAAAAGGGCTAGATAAAAAAAAAGAAAATGCAAACCTTGAAAATGTCTTTGAGAGGAGTGGTGGAGAACTTGGAGGAGACGCCTTCGTTCCAGGAGCGAGCTTTCTGGAGAGAAACACTGGGTGCGGCCGAGACTATGTCGGTCCCTGATGCAACCTTGGCATAAGACCTCGATGACGTTCCGATTCGAATACCTGCCGCCACCGACCTCATGGCTGAGGAACTAGCTTGCTTCACGACAGCGGACGCCATGGCCAATTGGAGCTTGCTCCTTCTCTCGAAGATCACTAAACTCTATAGTACCGCGGGATTCGTTTCGCTGTTGCTCAGTTGAGTTCCACAGGTTGAGAATGAGGACACAGATGGAATTATGCAATATGTATGGGCCTTATTGGATTTCTCTGGGCTTCACATGTGTGGGCCTCTTGCTTTTACACAGTCCAGTGGGCCACCATTGGTTCCTCTTCACTGCCAGCTTATTTGATTTTTTTTTTCTTTTTGGGTCTTGAGTCTTGACAAAGAGAGATGCTACTTTGAACCATCAAATCCAGCCCAACCAATCACGACTCACAACTGCTGCTGTCATCTTTTTTGGCTCTTGGATATAAAGATGCCATTAAGCTATTAAAAAAAGCAACAAAAGTATATAAAGATGCAACGAACTATAAGATAGGTGCAACACAGCTCACATTTGAGGGATTTTAAGCCTTACCCTTAAATAACTTTTTAATAAAAAAATAATTTATTTTTTAAATATTTTTATATGATTTTTTTAAATATAAAATGACTTTTTGATTGAGGGTATGAAAATTCCTTGAGGATAGCATAGTGTGACCCCACATTTAAATAGGTTACAACTATGTTTTGAGAAAGTTCTATCTAATGGTACACATGTATGAGAGTGAGGATAACACATCTCACTTTCGCTCACATTTAAATAAAGCAAAGTTTTGATGAGTAAAGTTCTACCTAATAGCACACATATACGAGGGTGAGGGTAACGCACCTCACCTTTGAATGTGGGGGAAAAAAGAGAAACTAGATATGAGTTGTTCACAGAACACCCAATGGAGCAGAATTGTAGGCTTAGCTAAAAAAATCTGTTGATCTTTAAACATTATCTTCAACTTTACCACCAGAGAAGGACTTCACAGCTTAATTTGTTTGCCAAATCAAAGCCTTTCTTCATAAGGTAGAAACAAAAAACAGAGATAAAAAGATGGAAACGGGTAGGTTAAGAGTCAAATGTGCTAATGCAAATTATGTATATGCCTGATTCATGTGAAGATTGGACGAAGACACACAAAATCAATCGATGGAGGAGAAGCTTATACAAGATAGCAGGGCGATAAAGCAGGTAAAGATAGAGATAGTTAGATTATGTTTGGATGGGATATTTGGGAGGAAAAATGAGAAAAGGAAAAGATAACTATTTTCTTTAATTGGAAGTTTTATAAAAAGAGATGAAGGAAATAATGATTTTTAAATCATCTTTCAAAATCATCATATAATTTTTGTAAATATTTTAAAATTTTTTAAATTTAAAATATTTTTCAAATTTTAAAATATCAAAACAAAAGAAAAAAAACTTATTAATTAACTTTACATTCTTGTCTCTTTTTTTCCTTTTTCATTTTTTTAAATCCTTTTTATTTCCATCCCCTGTAGACTCTCAAGCCTTATAGAAAGAACGGCTCTCACAAAAGGGGACGAGAGATTTCCCATAATGGAGAAATGAGAGCTATGCTAGGAAACACTAGCAGAGCACACTCTTCCCTTTGTAGTGGATGGTAATGGTGTTGTGAATAGCTTGGGTGGATAGTGATATAATTGTCTTAATTTAGTGTTTGTGCATGAATAGTATCTAAGCTAATTTCGAGAATATTGAACACTCTAAAAGAAAAAGTTTGTGTTACTTAGTTTAAGACTCTTGAACCGCCTCCAAACATAATTGAAAATATATATTCAAATTTCAAAGTGGCATTTAATCGTTTCCTCATCACCCACCTTCCCATATTTCATTTCACCGTTTTAATTAGGGCATAAAACATTCAGCTAGTTTTCTTAAAATTTAAAATGGATATCAGAAGGCCAAAGATTCCATTTGGCAACAAAGGAGCAAAAAAATCTTGGGGGCATCTTTGCCCCCTTCGTCCTTGTCGGAAGGAAGAAGCAGTTGATCATGTGGACCCTCATTTCTTTATAGGGAAGATAACCAGATTGCTTAGATTTTTAGTGAAGAAAATACAGTTGCATATACGAGGGCTTGGCTGCTCCTCGTTATGACTTGTCCTCTCATTGGGTCCCTCTAGAAAAGGAAGGTCATGTAACGTCTTATTACAAGCAGTATAAGACTGATCCTTGACAATTATACGAGGACTGATATTAATAAAACATGTCTCTAAATATATGTTTGATGCGATGCAGAAAAGAGATTGTCAAACAGAAATTTTTGGGCAGCTGAATTATTGAAGATGTTTGAATCAAATTTTAATAAACGGGTGACATGCCTAATGGTTTGAATACACATAAACTTTAATGTTATTTGGGGATTAACCTTTTGGGCAAAATAGCGGTACTCTATATCTAAATACAAAACAAATTTTCAATACGATACCTATACTAAGGAGAATTGTGACAACTTGTAGCAAAATCAGGACAGTTTGACTAAACTGAGAAAGAAACAATCATACAAAAATATGAGGGTGTATAGTCCTGATTTTGCCACAGGTTATGGCTGCAAAGAATCGTCCCCATCAATAGGAATTTGCTGAAGAAATGAAAATTAAGATATTACTTTGATGAGATATAGGAAAGAAGATCATTTTTCTTGAGGGTGTGAGCTAGAAAGAATGTTTCTTGTAGGAGAAAAGAGAACAGAATGAGACTCCACGATAACCATAATAGGGGATTCTTAAACAGCAAGTCTTATCCTTGAGGAAAGAGTGGGCTGAGAAGAATATATAATTGATTGACAATTTCATTACTAAAGGCAAATCCCATAAAGTATATGCTTGCAATCATAGACACCACTTTTCCAACGGTGCTAATAGAAAAATCTAGTGAGTGAACATGAACAATATATTAAATTTTTAGTGACTCTTTTTCTTTTTGGTTGTCTTGCAGAAAAGCAATTGTTCAAAGCTTTCACTTTAGTATTCGCTATCAAAAGTCTATCTCTCTTTATTTATTACAAGTGATTGGAACATGTTCCTCTCCAAATGAGGATCTGAAAACCCATAGCTGAGCTGCAGCCGTATCTTACTCGAGGAACTACACTATTTTTCTAGGAAAACCATCCTCTGAAATTTCATATATTAGGTGAAACTTGAAGGATATCAATTCATACTTCCCCTCATTTTTTTTTTTCCATTTGTCATCTTATCAAATACAAAGCATATGAACTGGACATGTGAAGTTGATGATTATACATTAAAACGGAAACTAACTAGCAATTATATAATGAGTAGAAAGGAAAACAAAAGGGAATATGAAAGATATAGTAACACTAATATCATTGACTGAAACAAGGACAAGTTTATTATATATCAAACCAGATAGCAACGAATTGTGATGCCTGTCCACATGGCTTACAAAACCTTGGGTGAACCTTCCTATAATAGACTGATAATTTGAGCATATATGGCATTCCCATGTACATAATCACCTATATATAAATCATAGAAATTAACCATATAATTATTGCCTAAAGACTAAAGAATTAGACCCATAAGCCATAAATAATTAAGCTTGGTAAAGAAATTAATCAGTAGAATTTATAAAATTATGCAGTTTTTCAGAAGGACCCATTTATCCTCAGCCATTTCTTGGTTTGAAGGAATTTTTGTTTGAAACTTGAGAAACCATTCTTGTATCTCGAGACTGCTTCTGATATTTTGAGTATGAACTAGATCTTCCTTTCCTGTGCTTCCTCCTTGGTGTCGCCTGGGGGATAAACACGCCTGTCCCTTTGCTTTCTCTTTTCAAAGCCTGCTCATAGAGGAAAGCAAACTGTGGAGGAGGACGAATTTCTCCAGGGAACGCCTGAAAATTAGTTTAAGCATGTTAAGAATTTAATGGATAAAACTTCTCAAAATGCCATAATTGGAAGAAGAAAAAAAAATGAAAAAGCAAAGTGAGTATGCGTGTGTCTGAGGAGATGCAAGTAGTGAAGAACCTGCAGAGAGCCTGCATGAGAACGAGCAAGGGGGTCTTCATCTTTATCCATAATTAGGAGAGCAATTTCTTTGCTCAAGTCTGCAAAAGATAGATCATCTTCCAGTTCCACAGCAACCTCCATATAATCTAAATATAAACTGAAAGAGTTCTCTCTCTTTTCTTCTGTTCTCCCAAACTCATGGACATGTAGGTTTTATGAAGGGTAAAAGGTGAGCAAGGGTGAGTTGCGATGTATGGGGTGGTCACGTGGGTTGGTGGGGTTATGGTCACAATTGGCCAATCGGGCTAAGACCCACAAATTAAACCCCTTCCACAAGAATCATGGAATGTGTTGTGATATTATCCAGTTGAGCAAAAGAGATGAGGAAGAGTAGGCAACAGCCTATGTCCAGATATCTAATCCAGATATTCAATCCCCAGCATGCTTGGTTATGGATGGGCCTCTTTCTCTCTCCCTCTCATCTCCTACAACAGTAAAGTTATGGCTCATAATATTCATAGACCTCATGTGCATAGGTGACACTGAATGAATTTTTGTCCCAAAGGTTCTTATCTGTTTTGTTTCTTCCTGTGGTTGCTCATGGTTAAGATTAAACCAGCCAGACAAATTTTATTCGTAAGATGTTGAGTGGATCTTCATGTTGAGCTACTTGCAAATTGCAATGGGGTCCAGTAGTATGAACAGTAGTTGGGACCTTTTTAGAGTAACTCTAGTTCAATGAGGAGAAGGGGATTGATTATGAGTGGCTGATGATCACTGTCACAAACTCATAACTTGCTTAGCCTTAGTGTGTCAATCGCTATGTGACTGTCGTTTTGATAAATATATTGGTTCTTTCTTCACGTCAAGTGAAGTGATTTTCAGATAAGGTGCTTAAGTTTAGTCGTCAATTTCTTTGAAGGGACATATATGAGACTTAAGAATTTAACCCTGAAACATTTATCTACCTATAAAATTATGCTTCCTCTTTAGTATATGTCTAGGGTTTCTAAAGGAGTAATAATATTGGCACAAATGAATTTCTCACATATTCTTTTATGAACTATTTTAAAAATTTAAACCGTTAGATAAAATTGCATGAATAATTTTGCATTTCAAACATCTCCACAATTTTCTTTTCCAATTAAGCATTAATAAACAATTAGATCCCACTTCAATTTTGTTTACACATTCCTCGTGATTTCTGTAAAAAAAAATCAAAAGAATACGAAAAGAGCATTTTTAATTATGAAAATTTTAAGGAATGATATTTTAATTCTTTTTTAGTACACCGGCGGTGAAGTTACTAAGAATAAACAAATAGTGAGGGCTTAAATAATTTATAGAAAATCTTATGATCAAACGTTTGCACTATTAGTCTTTAAAAATAAAAAAGGAAAATATATCAATGGCAAAACAAATAAACGTATATTAAATAAAATATATGACGCATGAAATATTAGAAGAATAATGATATAACAACTAGACCGCACTAATTTTTTAAAAAACAACTTTAGGCAAACTCATGCACACATTATTTATCATATTCATGACTTCTGCCTTTATCCCCTTCAGAAAATTAAATATATGATTGATTTTGTCGTTTTAAAAAACCTAGCCTCCTGAGCGGCTCTTGTGTTAGTATTCCATCTATTAACATTCGTGTAAATTTTCACATGCAAAATTATTTTTTTTAATTAATGTAAAGTGAGTTTAATGACACACACCGTTTCGAAGAGAATTTTATGAAACCTTTCTTTATGTTTAGGATATTTTCCCTTAACAACAATAATTTTGCAGATGCAACATATATCAATTTGCACAGAGTTTATGAAAGAGATTGTACAGGTAACATTACTCTTCATTTTTAGCTTGTTAAGTCAGCTTCATCATATAAACATTGGTTTATTTCTCATGGCGCTTAGTCTAGAATCAAACTGACCTAGAATTAATTCTCACATTATAGAATGGCAAGTAGAAGAGTAGTAACTCCCAAACAGAGTAAGTTGCCACCTTTAAGACTAATTATGTATAATACATGACTTGGTAATGAATCTGTTTAAGTCTAAATCAGATCATAGATCTCAAAGTCTATCCTCAAATTACAGCGTACCATGCAGGTTTGCATGTATTCTCCTAAACCTACAAGGTACAAGAAGTTTGATGGTTTCTTTTCAGGACCATTGTTTAGTCTCTATGCAAGCAATGGGATTTCTATTTTCTAATGCATGCCCAGCTCAAGGGTCTCTATCATTCATTGCCAAGTGATACTCACATGTGCATACTTTCCTAGCACAAAATAAATTGCCAATCCATCCGGATCAAGATATTTTAAAGTGAATTTCATCATTATAGAGATGAAACATGGGCAGTGAGAAACATGCAAGCATCTTAATTCCATCAGAAATCCATACCTTAACTGTGCTCCATCAATTATGGATATGACAAAATGGAATTGCCAAAAATCATGGCCCTGTGGGCAACAAAACCGTCATCAAATGCTATCGACTAGTCACCTATGAATAAGTTTTACAGGGTAGAAACTGTTAACCTTGCCTCACCAATATTGGGATTTCACTGTGATCTCTGACATTAATTATGTTTGTAAAGCCTTGAAAATTTCAAGCAGCAAAGCACACTTCGATGTCCAAAATTATGCTCCTCCAGCTGTATCCATATCGGTAACCCCATCAACTCCCTTGAAAACAACACGTAATTTTCTCAAACAGGAAATTTTTTGGTCATTTTTGTTTGTTGTACCATTCACATGGACAACGTCCTTGGACAGTTTACCCATAAGGTCAAAAAGAGTTAGACTCAGGTTTGATCGAGTCATTTCTTCCAATACAGGGGGGAGCTTGCATGTACAGATTCTTTCCTCGGTGTGAAATGCTGGCTTTTGACAGCCGCAACTTAGGATGTTCTTCCAGAAGATCCATGAACTGTTGCCACAATTTGATTAAAAACACATCAGAAGGGAGCATGCCAAAGATGCATCAAGATATAATTTCTTTCAATTCAGTTGAAAACAGAAGGGAGCATGCCAAAGTTGCATCAAGATATAATTTCTTTCAATTCAGTTGAAAACAGAAATAAGAAAGCTAGCTTCACTTATTAAAAAGTGAATATATCATAACCACACAAGCCATGTACAGTACTAAATTCAATGATTTATTGTCAAGCTGCAAACTATTTCGCTGGTGATGCAGAATAATTTCCTTTTAAACAGGAAATGTGTATTGTGTTAAATAAACAAGCCAGCCCCGCCAGCAAAAGGAAGGAGGGGTGACCATTCCCACTGAAGTTCCAAACAGAAGTGGTTTCCAAAGATAAATGCTTAGTTAGAGCTGAAAGAAGGCATATGCCATAGGCATTCAGGCCCATTTTCAAGGTCAGTATGGCTTTAAACAATAAATAGTCAGCAGCCAAAACCTACGAAGCTCAGACACTTCAAAAGAGGAGTTGTATTTGTGTCAAACATGTATTAGAAACTCATGTCAGACATGACACGCCATGACAGTTCAAATCCTAATGGGACACTTCAAATTTTGCTGTCTGTCATTGTTCATGTGTCTCATGTCAGTGTTACTGCTTCTTAGCTAAAACTAAATAAAATTACAATTTCAACACTATCTTTATCAAGGAATGCTTGGTCCCTCTAACGACAGAAAGAATGGACAAAGAACTTGACATACACACAAAATTTACTGCATTTCCAATTTATATATGAAGAAGTTGAGGAGTCAGTAATCCAAAAATAACCTTTTGCAATGTGATTGAAGGGTCCAGCTCAATAAGTACACCAGGACCACACACAATACAGTCTTTGTCCCTCTCAAATTCTGCCACTCTAGTATGGAGGCCTTCTGATCCATTATACCTACATGAGGTATGAATCAATTAATAAATATTGCCCATAAATTACACTTAGTGTTGAACCCACAATGGTAATCATGATAACAAAAAAAAACATGCATAGGCATGCGCGCTTACATTTGTAGGATTCGTTAATAATAAATAAATAAAAATTGCAAGTCTTTTATGTATTATGATTTCAAACTATAGAAAGCAACATTTTAGATAACCAGTAAATAATTTCAAACACACTACATTTAGAGATTGCACCCTTTTTTTTTTATAAAAAAAGGCTACTATTCAAATAAGGAAACTCTAAAATCTAAAGTGGAGTTAATAATGCTTTGTCCATGTAAAATGTGCAAAAGATGACATCAAAAGGAATAAAAAATGTCAAATAATATAGAAGAGAAAGGACACACGTTAAATAGTTTGCCAAAGTTTTGCTGCAATCTGTTGCAATCTTCAATGTTTCAAGTGCACAAGCAGCTGATATAATTGCATTTGTGGAAGCTATAGCTGGTATGATGTTCTTCACAACACCCTGTCAAAACAATTAATTGCTTTGCAATAAGGAATATCTATTCAGACTATCACAAGGGAAAACAACAATAAATGACATAAATATCAAACAATCAATAGGAATTCAGTATTAGAGAAGACAAAGAACAAAAACCTTACACATCAAGCAAAAATCCAAAATTTGGCTAGGGAGAATTGACATCCCAAATCATCTACATACCTGGGTAAGCGAATAAGTAACTCCTGGAATGCCAAAAAGCTCAGCTCTCTTGACAGCCTATTTAATATAAATAGTGAAACTTGTAACTAATTGACCAAAAACTGTATAGTAAATGGTCAAGAACCTAATTATAAAATGAAGGCTACCTCATTATAGACCCATTTCATATGCTCAGGGTTATCTGGATCAAAAGCCGTCCCACCATGAACCTACAAATCATTTTTTTTTTTTTGACATAATGGATTTTAGGAAAAAACAAAGAAAGAAACAAGAGACAAAGCAATGAATTACCTCATTCCATTTAATTAAGTGAGCATATTCAATACAATGGGCAGCTGTTCTAGGGGTTTCTGCCAGGGTGCACAAAGGAAACTTCACTTGAGGAGGGAAAAGCCAGATGGTACACTCAAAGCATGGTGTCATCCCTGGCAAAATAACCCTAGCATGGCCCTTGAAACCTTCAGTCCCACCATCTATCATAGGTTTGATTGTTTCTTCCCTTGGATTATCATCAGAATCATACTCTAGATTTATCAGGAAAAATAAATAAAACTGAAAATTAGAATAAGCAAAAAGCAGTAAACTTTGGGGGGAGGTGGGGGTGAAAATTTACATAGTTGAGGTCAGATACAACACCAAGAAATGGCGTTATACAAAATGACAGGCTTTAGGTAGAATGCCTAGGGCAGACATGATCCCATTTTTTTTGTATTAAAAAAAAAAAGGAAAAGTTATGTTCGCACAATATATATTAACGAACACCAAAAAAGAATTATGAACTAAAACCGAAACTAAAAAGAAAAAGTATGATGTGGCTTCCAGAGATGAGAAATTGTCTTACTGTTCTTCTCACCATAGAATTAACATATTCATTATGCAAAACATGTGAATTGCTTTTTATACATAAAAATGAGTTTCACCTGCTCAAATAGTAACAGGCCTATAGGCCAAAATGTGTTGATGTCTAAAATATAAATAGATTTGCAGTGAATCGCGCTCTCCCACCCCAGAAAATGAAAAACATAAAAACAAAAGAAACCAATCCCTCACATTCGGTCTGTAAGCATTGTAAAGCATTTTATTTAATTTTATTATCTTCCCTATATTAACACATCATCAGATCTTTGTGCATAAATTAGACAATCAAAGCCCAGCTTCATAGGAGAACAAGCTTCCTGATTGCTCTCATCTTTACAAATTATATAGACTATGGCTTTCTATATCATATACTTTGTTTCAATGATGATTTGATTCTATTCAAACTAATTTGTTGAATTCATTCTTATTTCAATTAGTATGACTAAAAAAGGTTGCCCTGGTGCACAAGACTCCCAGTCCCACCATTATGGTCAAATGTACACAGCCTATCCCCAACGGGAAGAATAGAAGATGCTATTTCCAAGACTTGAACCAGTGACCACCAAGTCACAAGGCAACAACCTCACAAGTCACCCTCTATTTCAATTAGCATAATTGAAAGGAAAAAAAATGTACCGTAGAGAATGCAGGTTATTATTCATTACAATGCAGAAATAACAATGCATGCTAGGAACTCAAGTATTAAATCGCAACCACCTTCCTCAAACAACTAAGACAAGGAACACATGAAACCAAGTAATAAGTAATAACAAGTGTGGAGATACATTAGCAGCATAAGTTAAAGGGATACACACCTAGAAAACTACAAGCAACAGTATTGATATAGCTCCGGGCCTCAATGGAATCAAGACCAAGGGCAATAATGTGGAAATCATTATAAAAATTGATGTCCTTGTCCTCAATCCTGCAAAAATGTGGCACAATATGCACACCACTAATTCTTTCCATGACACGCTTGGCAGCTACCTGAGCTTTTGGTTTGCCAACATCTTCAAGTCTACAGAAACAATATTTAGAGTCTAAATACATAAACCATAAACCTTAAACCAATTAAAAGTACATAAAAATCACAGGAAAGCTAGCAGAAAACCATATTTAGAGTCTAAGTAGACAGCCAAATTAGACAAGCAATCTCATCAGATATGAGAAAAATCAAAGACCCATCTTACCCCTACGACAAATAACTAATGGGGTAACAGAAGTAAAACATCTTCCATAAAAAATTATAAGAGCTTAAAGCAGAAGGGTCTTACCTGAACAAGAATTGGCGATTGAGATTAGTAACCTCTATACGATCCATATCTATGACCTCAAGATTGCGAAAACCAGACAAGGCTAAATCTTTCAACAACTCACATCCCAAACCACCTGCACCTACTACCAAAACTTTGACGGAGGTCTGAAGGATATCTCTCATCTGCAATAGACCCAAAATAACCGAACACAAATAAAACCCACAAACCCAACAAAGATGCTTAAAATCATTGCCGAACGCGAAAGAGAGGAAGACGGAAATAGTATACCTCTGTGCCAGGTTCAAACCTGGGACCCACGAGATTGCCGGGCCTGAGAAGGAGCTTGTCAAGGTCCCTCGATCGACTTGGTTGCGCTGAGGCATCCGCCATTGCGATCACTCTCTTGGGTTTCTGCTGCTAAGATTCAAAACCCCGCTCAAGAAATTCACACAAACATGGAGTAGAGACGGGAAAGATAGTAGCTTGCCTGGCTTTTACGCTGTTTTGAGGTATGCTCGGCACCTGAGATTTTCCAGTTTTCTAATATTTGTTTGGATTAGTCTGTTGTATATTTAAAATAATTTATAATTAAAAATTTTTTAAAATAAATTTTTTTAAAAAATTTATTACTAAACATTCAATAAATTTATATAAATATAATTAAACTAAAATATTTACAATAATCATTTGTAGCCTACTCTCTACTGATAATGTGACTATTAATATTGTAGTTACAATATTATCTGAATGCTTATTTTTTATTAAATTTTTAACAGTATACTAACAGAGAAATTAAAAATATTCATCTCATAAAAATATAGAAACTAAATAATTTATTTTTAAAATAAAAAAATTAAATCAATCATTTTGTTAAAATAGAGAAATCCTAATTAAGCCAAATATTTAATGTCACAAATTCTCAAAGTGATGATGTACCTTGCCACATATTTGTAAACATATTATTACAAAAATATTCATAAATTTTATTAAACAAATTGTTAGAAATATTAATATACAAGAAAATGAAATATACCACTTGTACATTCAATTCAGAAATTAATTTATAATTATAAAAATATTCATAAAGTATTAAAAAACTACAAATATAATATACAAACGGTTATTTTCAAGTGATAATATGATTTTTTGCAAGCATAGTATTATAAAAATATTTATAAATTTTATTAAAAATTTGTATAAAAAATTAACTACAAATATAACATGCAAACAGCTATATTCAAGTGATAGCGTAGCTTTTTGAAAGCATAGTATTACAAAAAATGCATAAATTTAATTAAAAAATAATTAAATATAGATATTAATATGCAAGAAATTGTATTATATTGTTTGTATATTTAATTCATAAACTAATGTATTATTACAAAAATATTCATAAATTATATTTAAAAAATAATTTTAAATATTAATATGCAATGTTTACTCAAAAGTGATGATGTGGCTTAATATTTGCTTTCAAGTAATAATGTGGCTTCTTGCAAGCATATTATAACAAAATATTCATAAAAATATAATTAACTATAAATATTAAAATACAAGAAAATGTAATATATTATTTGCATATTTAATTCATACACTAATTTATTATTATAAAATTATTTACAAATTTTATTTAAAAAATAATTATAAATATAATATACAGACGTGTGCACATTACACGGATTAAAAGACCAGTTTGTATAAAGAACAACGCAATTCTAAAGTATCTAATATCTTTGTTTCTCTTTTTGAATATTAAAATTTAACAATTTTTTATTACTTGAATTTATAATTTTTTTGCTAAATTTCTATTCATGTATCTTTTCTCTTTTTGTTTTAGAATTTTCAAGCTGGTGATTATTGCAAAAAAAAAAAAAAATTTGATGACAAAGGATAAGTTTTTTAACCTTGAATTCCTAGTCTTTAAATTGGTCTACTTTTATTTAATTTCCTTTTACTGGTTTTATTTGGAATTTTGAAAAATTATGAACTATATCAAAATCAAGCAATCCGATTAATTGATTAAGGATATTATATTTATATGATACCATTTATGAGGCACTTTCTATATCATTCATCATAAAATTTTGTACTGAGATCGGTACAATAATCATCTAATATTATTAATTCTGTCCACCAAAGGCACCACAAAAAAGAGGAGCAAGAAAATAATTACTTATAATCCCATAGGCAGTGTACCAAAAAACAAAAAAATCCCAAAGGCAGTCTCGGCTGCTCAGTTGAGCGCTTATAAGGCTGAGGGCTCTTCATGAAAATGGAACACTAATCTACTAATAGAAAGCATAAACAACGTTTGAATCCTTGAATTGTCACTTAAAAAAATGAGTTTAACTTTTGTACTCCCAATCCAAAGAGCAAACACTTTTTTCCATTCTTTTGGTCAAAAAAACAAAATCCACTGTCCTTTTTGGTTTTTCCAAATGGATTTTCTTTAAGCCACATTTGTGGGCCTTTGGCCCCAATTTTGTACCCAAAACAACATATTACACAGATTGTTAGCAAAACGGTCAGTCCACAACCAAACAAGCATAGTAGCCCCTATCAAATATCTTGGGCCACACATAAATTCTATTTGTTACAAGCGCTCAGCAGAAGAAAATGCTATCTTTGATGCCAGGAGCACAAATTGTGTGGCTTCCAAACACAGGAAGGAAGAATACACAGGATGAAATCTTCACTCATGCTTTACAGTGTAAAAAAATAACACAAATAGTTAATTATAAATCCAAAAATGAAAGTAAAAACACCCTGCTCTTAATAGAACTCGGAAGCATACACCTATTTCCCGAAAACATTAGGGCAGCTTGTTACAGTTGAAATTAGGACGGTGGAAAACGAATGGTTCACATTTAGGATGCTAATAATTTCATTTGCCTAATACAACAAAACTGAGAGATTTGAGAATGAAGTGTACCTGATTTTCATTTTCCACTCTCTATCAAGTACCAAGGAATAAAAATCAAAACTTTTCCGTTTTCACTCTCCTTTCTAATTTTTCATTCTCCCTATCATACGCACCCTTAGCCCAAAAAAACATAATTTTACCAAGTTCATCATCGTGGTCTCACGGAACAAGTAAAAAAACAACAAACTTGAACAACTTGAAATTAGATGCAATAATTAAAATCTCATTTTGTTAACAATCACTAGAATTTCCCTATATCAACTCAATGTAGAACAGAGTGGAAGAAAACCATATCCCAATATCTGCATACAACATGTCCGAAAACAGGTCAGAGTGCTTCAGCTACTTTGGGGCGAACCTGTTAAAAATACAAATCATCAATTTCACAAGCAGTACTGCTGGAGAATTTCATTTGAATCAGCATTTAGTCTTTAAGAGGCTCCAGTGAGATAAAAGTAACATGTAATTAACCTTTTTACAATGTTCTAATTGTTTTTTCATTAAAATGTTATTTGCATCTATCTACGTGTTTGTTAGAAGCTTAGATATAGATGGAACATACTGTGATCATATGAAAGCAAACTACAGAGATTAATATCGCTAATCAGTTTAGACAATCTATGTTAATTTCATCAACAGGAGTGATAAAAGAAGCTCCAAATATTCTCCAGGATATTAAAATTTTGCTAAATGTAGACATAGTTTCAAGTGGGAAAAAAAAGAAAAAAGAAAAAGCTTCTTCAGTCTTTGAATGATTCTTAGTTTCTTACATTGTAACCAAAGCAAAAAATTATAAAATTACTGTTCTAAAGTACTTAGAAAGACTGCCCTAATATAAATTTATGACTTCTTAAAGCCAAGGAAGGAGAGAATGAAGCATAAATACCAATTTGGTTTCCCTCACAAGCCTAAACTGAACTGCATTCCATTTTAGTTTACAAATTACCTACACTACTGATATGGGGACACTTCATACAAAATAACTTGTTGACATAATGTCCAATATGAACATAAGTAATCATTTTTCAAGTTTATTAATGGTATAACTATTTTGTTGGTCCCTATAGTTTTACCTAATTTTAAATCAATCCCTACAGTTTAAAAGTTTCTAATTGGGTCCTTATAATAACTGAATATTTCTAATTAGGTCCCCACCATGACTAACTGTCAGGCATTCGTTAATTTAGTGTTGAGGTAGCAAATGGTGAGCCAATGTGGCAACCATTTTGCTTGCGTGGATCATGTGGCCAAATCATCCCATTTTATTCCCAAAACACTGTCACACGATTGTGTTTTGGGGGAAAAATATCACATGCCAATGACAAAATTGGGTTCTCAGGAGGTGGAAATGGGTTAATTTGGCCACCCTCTAGTCCGTGCAAATAAAATTGGTTGCCACAACCACACACCATTTTCCACCTCAGCACTACACTAACGGATACCAGACATATGGTCACAGTTGAGACCCAATTAGAAACATTTGGTAATTTTTAAGTACCCAAAATTTATAACTATAGCGACTAATTTGAAAGTGGGTAAAAATAAAGAGACCAATAGAATAATTAAACCTTTATTAATCTTAATATTAAACCTTTATAAATAAGAGATGTTTTCCCAATCCCTTCATATATATATCATTTTCTGCAGCACTTACCCTTACTTCGGGTGTGCCACTTCTCTATACTTCCATACCAAGTCCACTGGAAACATAGTGCTGCAATACGTAGTATTCCAGCAGCAACAACCTCAACAAATGCCATTAAGAATGACCTCTGAGGGGATAAACCTGCAGTTGCTAGGGACAGTGCAAGTCCTTCCAAATTGCAAGCAATGACAAAGCTGCCAGATTTGATGCCATTAAAAGCTTTCTGAGCAACTTCCTCAGCTTTCATTGCACCAGAGGAGGAGGCAATGATTTTGGTGAGCTCTGGTTTTCTCTTGTTTTCTGTAAAAGGAACCTTTCAGTTTGTACATCCAATTTGTTTACAGAGAAAGGAAACTTCTCAAGAGATGATATAAAGTATAAACAGATATTTGAAATGCCAAAAGTGCAAATTTCATCTTAAAAATCCATTCGATAATCATATATTCAAACTCATTGTCACATATATGACTATTCATTCTATATAAATTTTCAATCGGCATTAATCTAATAACATCCTACATGAAAATATATTCAAATGTATGAGATCACATACAGAAAAGGAAAGACATTCTGATAATGAGGAAGCTGGATTTACTAGGAGGACAGTATTACATATTGAGTCACAAACAAAATAACTCTGGCAATTGAAGGAGAATTTTATGTAAAAACTAAAAATAATTTCAATGCAGTTATGGATTTAAGCACTCCAATCTGTAGGCCGTCTCTTCACACTAAGGTGCTTGAACTAACAAGCTGAAATTGATAACAGGAGCTTTAACGAAGGCTACTTACCTCGTTATCAATGCAACATGAAGTTAGATGAATTACCAATAGATTACACATAAAGAAATAAGCTCAAGCATCCAATTCAATACCTTCTAAAAATCCAGGGGTATCTGTATCTGGGGGGAATATCAGAGAAACGTGAATGTTATCTGCTATAACCTCTTGTTGCAACGCTTCTGCTAAACCACGGAGACCAAATTTACTGGCGGAATAAGCCACATAACCATAAATTCCCACCTAAATATAAACATAAATCCCACATCAACGGATGATAATTCCCAGTGTTAAATATCTATGTTAAAAAGAATAAACGCCAGCCTGCTCTGACAGATCATGCCAGCATTTCTAGTAATATTGCTTACAGGCTAACCCTTAAGAGTTTAAGACGGCAGTAGGTTTGGATGTTGGGAGGGGAGGAGAGGGGAAAGGAAGAGAAGAAATCAAAAGAAAAAGGAACAGAATGGGTTAAATAATATTTTTCTTTCCTTTTCTTGGATGTTTAAAATCCTCCAAAATTGGGAAATTTTATAATGTCCATAAAAGTGAATAAAGAAGGGTTTCGGAGGATCATATGAAAATCCCTTATTTTCTCCCCCCTTTTATAACACTCCCAAAGAGGAGGAAGGTTTACTTAAACTTTCCCTTCTCGTCCATCCAAACATAACTCTTATAGTATGTTTGGGAGTTGGGAAGGGAAGGAAAGGAATTAAAAGAAAATGAAGGGGAATGGAAGGAAAAAGGATGGGAGGCTAAGTAATAAGTTTCCTTCCCTTTTGTTTGACATTTAAAATCCACCAAAATTCTCCAACTTGGAGGAATTTTGAAATGTTCATAAAAATGAATAAGGGAAAGTTTTGGACAATCAAATCATAATACATAATTTCCTTTCCCTCATTTTATAAAACTCTTAAACAAGAGGAAGGTTTAATTAAAATATTCATTTTCCTCTCTTCTCCTCCATCCAAACATATGCTTAAGGGGTCAGTTTCTTGTTCCAAAACATCCTTAAGGGTTTATGAACACCACTGCCATATTCATTACAGTGCATATAGTCAATAATAAATTTCAAATAAAAATTGCATATACTGGTAGGGGTTTATTAAGATAACACAGGTGTTGGTGGTCATTAAGATAAAACAGGTAACAACATTTGAAGCAACTTTTTAGCCAAGGAAAAGGATGTTTTGACTCTTCTAGTAAAGGTTAAAGTTACATGAAACAATGTAATGACATAATTAAAACGAGTGACTTCTGAATCAATCTTATAAATTCCATGACAATATAAGAGGTACCCAGCAAAAATTTTGTACAAGTTAAAATGGAATTTGTTTGTCGAAATTTGAACAGAGCAATTTTAAGGAGGAACTTATTTAATGATAAAAGATTCAAAATTTTCAGGATATGCAACCCAATTTCTAGCTTTATTCAGAGCATTCCAGGACCTCAAAATGTAGTAAATAATTAAACGCCTAAAAAACCCTTTCAAAGTTTATGGGTTTCGAGCTTCAAGTTGCATACAACAATAACACAGGGCAAAAGAAAATCCGAGAATACCTGACCGGCCTGTGATGACACAAGAGCAATTGAAGCGGGTTGCGGGTCCTTCCTACTCTTCATTGTTGGCAACGCGGCCTTGATCATGTTGAAACTCCCCATCAAATTCACGTCCAACGTGAACTTCACCTCACTCAATTCCTGCTTCTCCAGCTCCAGAGCCACATACACCCCGTGATTCAGAAGTAGCACGTCAATGGGTCCCGCCTCATCCACCGCCCGTTTCACGGCGTCGTAGTCGCGCACGTCGGCGGCGAAGACGGCCACGTCGATGCCGGTGGCGAGGCGAATGGAGTTCTTGGCCTCCTGGAGCTTGTTCGGAGAGCGAGCAAGGATGGAGACGCGAGCGCCCTCGAGCGCAGCCCGGTGGGCGAGGGCGAGGCCGATGCCGCTGGATCCGCCGGTGATGAAGACGTGGCGGTTCTTGATGGGGATCTTGACGGGGCGGGGCCGCACCAAGAAGTAAAGGAAGGCAAGAAGAGCGAGAGGAACGACGAGGACGAGGGAGAAGAGGGCAAAATAGGCGTCCGCCATTGATGCAGTTGCAAAGCAGAGGAGCGAAATAGTGAATGGTGAAGCACTGAAGTGCTTCGAAAATGAAAATTGTAACGATTTTTTACTTTACGTTCGTCTGACGTGGCAGCTTCCAATTCATTCCATTTCAACCATTCTTTTGGTACCACAAAGAAAAGATACGTGCACTGCACGTGCAGAGTCCTTGGACAATTAAAAAACAAAAAGAAAATATTGCAGTGGAGTTTTGTTTATCCCAAGGTTTTTCATTAAATAATTTTAATTATAAATAAATATGGTGACTAAATTATTTTTTATTTTATTAATATTTTATTTATTTTATTTTATTAATTAATTTTTTATTAAAAATATAAAAATAAAATTAAAAAATTAATTAATATTTTTTAATATTTTAAATAATAAATATTTTTAATAAAAAATTTTGTTATTCGATAAATAAAAATAATCATCGGATCTTTAACCAAGAATCACCAATAATTTTTTTTTAAACATAAGTAAATAGCTGCCAGAGGTTGTCCACCTAAAAGATTGGGAGCACCAAACTTTTTTTTATGTATAAAATGATTTTTAATCAAAAATTCTCTTAAGTATTTAAAAAAATTTAAAAATAAAATAAATTAATCTAAACATACTCTTAAAAATATAAATAAATTAGTTTATTTTATTTTTTAAAAAGTTTATGATCAAAATAATAAATAAAAAAATTATATTTTTAAGTGTAATAAGCTAGTCCTCATTTGAGCCGCAAGAGGCTGGGTTTTTGCCCATAATGAGCTTGATCAGCGACAAAGCTTACCATGAGCAATTTTGTTTCTTGCATGCGTCCCTCTGTAATATGAATGATATTGGTAACTAGTGGTACTCCGTACATAACAGTGTACAAAAGATTAACACAGACAACATTGTTTAAAGAGTTGTAATTAGCGTTACCGGTTTGCACGAAGCATTTTCCTTTACTAATTTTAACTGTATTCACGATACAACTTACAAAAAATTAACACAAACTGATAATTACAGTATCTTTGGTGTTTCCCTCATCTAATCACAATATGACAAAAAGTGAGAAACTTTGGGTTTCTACCAGCAGCATTGTATTCCAAAGTATTGATGTCCACGCCCCCAAAAAAGTTGGGCTTCTTCTTAAGATAAATAATTCTCACTGCTTTTGTCTTGGCGATAAAATCTGAGACCTTAATCCTCGTTGCAAATCTGCTGAAAAATATGTCCTGCATTGTTGTCTGTGATACTTTCTAGGAAAGGATTGGTATATTCCTGTGCATAATCCATGCAGCACAATTAGAAGGCTCTCTGTGAATCATGATTGTTACAAGTTCCATCTTTCAGAAAGCTGAGAAGCTTCATATTTTAGGAACAGTGCATAAAGCAGCTCATTCCATGTGTCAGGTACACCAGGCAGACACCAGTGGCTGCAATCTTGGCGATGGTGAGGCGCAGGGCCCACATTAGGACCAAGATAATAGATAGATGAATGTCCATCTTTTCTCTGAGCCGTCATCTGGGTTACATTCAACACCCTGAACTTCATAATTTCAAAAGTGTTTGTGTGTGCTGATAACACGGAATTGACTATTCTGAATTGTGACCAATTATCATTAGGCACCAATGAAGAGCCAAGCTCTGGCAGTGTTTCCAAATGACATTTTCCACCATTTCTCCAATCCCCACCTCTGTATGATACATGTCAGAGAAATTTAGTTTCTAAACTTAATGCATATATAAATATGTTAAGGCATTCAAAAAAGTATATGCAAATATATCATTCATTCAGGAAAAGAAAATCTTCATTTTCAACCAGAAGGTTGAAACAGTTATGCAAATCTTGCTTTCTGGACAGGGGGGACAAGGTGGGGAGAGGGATTAATATGGATAGGGTGTTGGTTTCTGTAGCAAAAGACTAACAAGGAGATAGAGGCGTGAACCCAGGAATGCTATGCCTAGTGTCAGCATAGAAATTATAATAAAAACTGGAATTGAGATGAGATGTCAGAGTCCAACCAAATATTGGCCTGCAGGACAAGTTATCTCATACATGTAACTACAATTAAGATGTCTATTGAGTATTGAACTTGTGAGTTGTGACAGCAGTGGTCAAGGACCTTTAGCAAAAAAAGGAACTAGTTGTTTTGCAAAAACAAAATGGCAAAGCCACCCATAGACATTAAACACTACTTATGTGAGACCTCCTATAGGCGCCAAATTATTAATTTGTGCACGTTACAGTGTTGAACAAGAAACTAATGGAATACAATGGTGGACAGTTACTACATTCCGCATCTAAGATGAGTTTCTAAATCAATTCAACCATCATTCTCAATCAGTATTGAGCAGGAGAGGGGGGGGGGGTTCCTGTCTCCTGTTCCAGCACCAGGCTTTTGTACTGTTAGAAAATGTGGAGACTCGTACAAGACCAAGGGCCACCAGGTATCAAATTTATTCATAATTGGTCCCATTTTTCAGGTACACCGTACACGGCACATCAGACATTATTGTCCATTGCGAACTTAGACATGCCAAATCTTTTAGAAAACCAAAGCCTTGGGATCCAGAAATTCAGGACCAACAGAATTGGATCAGATAAAATATTTAATATTCAGAGTTACAGGAACATATACAATGCACAATTATGCAGTATACTGAGGAGCAAAATACAAGTGACACAATTAAAGTGAAGGGAAATGTACATGGAAATAGTCAAACAAATTACAAACCTGAAATGCACAGGGGCATATGTACGAAAGAAAACCTGAGTCTTGCTAGGATTTATTGCATCTTGTATCCAGTTGAACACTGTCCCAATGGACCTCTTATATGCTTCTTCTACCTTCATTTCCAACTTAACTTCCATACCTTCTTGGAAATAACAGCCCCTGAACAGATATTAAAGAATTTCAATCCTTTTTCCAGGCCAAAAATATAGATAAATGTCATGGTTGAAGGCTGATGAAACCATTAGTTTGACATGATTAGAATTCAAGGAATCAAGAACACGCACAATTAACCTTCTTAGTTGATCTTAGTGAGTTTGCTCTCATTCAAGTCTGATAAAATTCAAAGTTCATATCTTACAGCCCTTTCAGCAGAAAATCAGATGTCTTGGACATCATAATCCAGTCAATAGAACTTTTAATTCAGCACCAGGGGAGGAAAGGGAGTAAGCTGAACTCTTGAAACATAATAGCATAAATAGAAAACAATAAATAACCACAGCTTATAATAGCTATAGAAGTACACAATGATGGAAGAAAATAGGAGAAGAGCTTATAACTGTCCACCATTTTTCCATAATCGATTAATCATCATCCTATTTTGAATTCCCTTTGTCACCACTCTGCAGCTGTCTAGTTTCCATTGAAAGAACATAATTATGACCTCCCAGAAAAGCAGATGTTATACATCTTCATGAACCCATCAGGAGGTGAACAATCATGCAATTCACCAGGATTAACAAGTGGGAAAAAGCTAACATCTGATGCAACTCAATTTTAAATATCATTCTGTTTGAACATTTTCTGATTAATGTTTTGACATTTTAAAGCCAACCTAGTGATAGGACATATTTTAGTAATGAAAATCTGGGGAGGATTGAATTACCCTCTTATGGTTTTTTCATAATTCCACCAGTGCCCTGTGTTGAGAACCAGGACATCTGCATCTCTCCACTTCAAAGAGTTCCAATCCATTTTTATCCACTTTCAAGGTTGTCCTAATCTTTCCAGGAGCTCCAGCAGGAGGCCGGCTTGCAAGTACAAGAAATGGAGCTCTGTAGTATTCCACAGTACAGTTAAAATCCCTGAATCTGAACACCAAGAACCCCTTGTGCTTTGTAATTGGGCTGCCATTTACTTCATAGATCGATTCCTTGTTAGAAACTCCAGAAGAGAGCATGCATAAGAGTGACTCCCATTGGTTTCTCCCAATTGAGTCCCCAGCAAATACTAGGCGTTTGTTTCGCAGTTTTTCCAACATCATTGTTGCATTGAACCTGTTTTTTTAGTGACAACCAAAGGTGTAAGTTTACTTCATTTACAAATTAAAATAAATGAAACAAGTGAATACATAGCCACTGATCTCATCCACATAATACCACGGTCCATTAACACTCCCAACCCCAAAATAGCTAAACAGAGACAAAATTAGTCTTTGATTTAGCATTTGAAATACTGAAAGGCAGGTTACTGAGTACAGACAAAATTGTTGAAATTCACCAACATAATATTAATTATTATTATTATTTCACAAATACAAACTGGCAGCATTAAGAAAAGAGAAAACAAATGGCAGAAGATGTATAGAAGGTATTTTCTTGCATCCCTCGTATAGACATGTAGTTCAAGACACCGACGAAAGGCCATGGGTGCAGCTCATATGTAAAAGCGAAGCGGTCAAAACTAAGGACGGAAACAAGGGTTGCTGCTTATTCCAAAAGAAGGAAGAGAGAAATAATTTGAAAGTTATGTGGAACGTCATAACAAAGAACAAATCTTTCACGTGTAAAAAAAAGGAATGACACTAGATTATATTATTCCGCCATTAAGTGCATAAGAAATTTAACAATTCCTCATCCATCAATAAATCTATCCAAGAAAGATTTTAGTTCTGCGTGGAAATTGAAAACAAAATGTTGTCATTTTCACAAAGCTGCATATCAGAAAAGAATGGAGTAAGACATGTTGTCGTTCGTATCATTTGTCACCCAACCGTTGAGTCGCTCTCATGATGCTGGATAAGAATGAAGTAAGACATGTTCAAAGTCACACACTGAGATTTTTTCTTTTTTTCATTTCAAATTTCCAAATTCTCAAAATTAAACATTAATATTATTTGCTGACAGCATGGTACCTAATTATTTTGTTCCTTAAAAATTCAATTGAAATTATTAGACCAGCATTTTTTATTTACCGTCTTATTTTTCTCAGCAGCCAAACGGTGTTGAAAGCAATGTAAAATAAACCTCATAGTTGCCTGGGCTACGAGACCAGTGATTTAATTTTGTTATTCGTCTTTAACATTTTTCTGAGCAACCAAAAAAGTGCCGAAGGTGAAAGCAATGGAGAACAAATTAACATCATAAGTATACCTGGGTAAGTTGCAATCTTTGGGTTGCCATCTCCACTTGGTGTAAAACAAATCAGGTCTCCCATTCTCAGAACACCGAAATCCTCCATCCAGAAAGCTGCAGTCTTTTGACTGATACAACGGGTAGCTCTCATCCCAAACCCAGTTCCCCTCAAACAAATCACACCCACCACCCTTTTCTCCAAGAAATTCAACTCTGAGTTCCTCTGCTGACCCTCTTATCTGCGACCAAGTAAACCTCTGGGATTGACCCGAGAGCCCAAATCTTCTAGCGAATTCTCCGTAATCCAAGTAGAAGAAGCAGCAAATTACAAAGGCAGTTACTAGAAAAAATCCCAGAACACCCAGAGACGGCTCAAACAACCGCAAACGCTTGACCCTCCTGAAAGCTTCAAACACCGGCATGGCTTCAACGCCTTGCTGTGGGGACTTCTTAGAAGGCATTTAAGTCACAAAAATTTCAAATTCCAGAATCCGGGTATTCCTCTAAGTTGGTATCGGTGAAGACTGATGACAGGAAACAGAGAAAGACGGAAACTTGTAACCGCAAAAGGGTGGCATGCAAGCAATATATGGGCATTCATGGCCCCCAATAGAACTGAGCATGTTTTGTTAATGGTGAGCTTTGCTTGGTAGGTCAGTTTAGTAAATATCATGAATGAAAAGCCAAAAGGGAAAAGAAAGATATGTTGGCCTATGGGTGTGGAAGAAGCAAGGGAGCATTCATGGCTCCATAATATGTGCACTTTCCTTCACTGATTTTCAATTCATTTTCTTTATTGGTGGGGGGAATTTGTCAAAATTGGCAACGAGGATTTTGATCACGTCAAAAAATAGAAAACAAGGATTTTGAGGAGTTATGAAATATGAGTAGAAAAAGGTGCAGACGTGGGTGAGTGAGTGAGTCCACTGTGGAAATTGGCAGGAAAATGGGGGTAACGGTAGAAGGAGATGTGCCCACACGTTCTTTGGAACAGAGTGGAGGAAATTCGGGTTCTGATTGGAACGTGGTTACCCAAGCCAAAGTGTATGGCGTGGGTGCTTAGCTTCATTTCAACGGTAATCCCGACACCGCGACCCTGATACAATGGGGCTTTTAAAATAGACTAATGTTATGTACTTTTAAACAATTCTACTAAATATTAAATAAAAAATATATATTTATTATTTTAAAATTTTAAAAATACATTTAATATTTTGAGAGGTACAAAATTTATATTTATATTTTTTAATTTGTATAAATATTTTATAAAGTGATATGTATTTTTTATGATAAGAGTGATATATATTTTAAATAAATATAAAGATATTTTAAATATGTAAAAAAGTGAATATCAAAAAGAGAAATCTCCTTTATAGATAATATAGATTAAAAAATTTATTAAGTTAATTATTTTTTAACATGAATAGATTGTTTAAAAAATATAAAATCATTTTTTAAGATATTTATGAATCTATGAATAATTTTAAATTCTTCTAATAAATTAATTTAATAATCTTATAAATATTTTAAAAAATTACTAAAAAATTTATATTCTTAAAATATTAAATTTTTATAAATTTTTATTTAATATTTTTTGTTTTAAGTAATTAAAGTAATTAAGAGAATGTTACAAGGATATATTAGAAAAATACGTCATTACACTACATCTATAATACTATAAGGAGAATTCCTTTTTTTGTCTCTATTTTTTTGAAAAAATCATTATTAACTAATTAAACATGAATAAAAAGTAAACTGTAAAATAATTTTTTATAATTATACTATGCAATTATAATTGTCTTTAAATACTTTTTATTCCTATAATTAATTTCTTTTTATATTAACTGTCTTGAAATTTATTTTACTTTTTATAAAATTATTTTTACTGAATTAATTAATTTAATATTTAAAAAATAAAAATAAAAATAATTTTTTGGTAAGGTAAAAGAAAAATATTTATTAGTGCTTCCAAAACGCTAATATTAATAGTAAATATTTCTCTTTAATCGTTGTTTCTTAATTTTTCCGTGTACGATAGTACCCTCCATCAAAGCCGTAGATGAGTGACTGAAGAGTCGACCAACGAGGGCATTTTTTTTTTTTTTTTTGTGGACTTGGAAGAGGGAACCAACGTGGGCATCTTTAATTGTTGTGCATTGTGCAATGAATGGAAATTGAAGGCAAATAAAATAGTAAGTTCAGGCACTCTTTTTTTGCTTTTTTGGTAGATAAAATTATTCAGGCACTCTGTATGCTTGTTGAGAAGATTTGGTCCGTTTGGATATTGTTGTTTAGTCGCAGCAAAAATTTCTATTTAAGCAAATATTTATGGAAGTTTTCTTTTCGAACGGAGAATTTTTTTTTTTCATGAGAAAATGAGAAAAAAAATATGTGAGAAATTTGTTTCTCTTTAATAGTATTGATACTTGAAAATTTATGTAATTAAGATCTTGTTATTGGGCAAAATTGTGGTTTATAATGTTATCATTTTTAAGATTTTTTATTAATTTTATTAATTATTTGTGGGTACTAATTAACTTTTTCACTGATGATTTAGGAGTAACCACGTCCTGCCCTGTTGAAATCCTACTGTTATTTAGAAAAAAAAATAAATAAAAAAGCGTTAACGTCTTTTTCTTAAAAAAAGAGTGAGTGAGTTTTATTTATTTATTTTATGTATGAAGTCAACCCACAATTAATTTGATCGACAGTAGCTGTACCAAGCCAAATCAGATCAAAACTTGCTTCTAGCTATGAATTTATGCGGTTTTAAACGAAACTAAATCCTCAATTAAGTTTTAAAAAATAATAAATTTAGGGAAAGGAGATGTTTTCATTGATCAAGAGACTTGCCATGAGCCAATTTGCAACCAGGACATTGATGAACAACGAGACATAAAATCAACTCCAAATTAAACATAACTTGAACTACAAAGATATAAAACTAAAATTTCGTGCAATTCAAAGTGAAAAGCATAGAAGGATTATAACAACGGGTTAGATCACCAGATTGGCCTTTCCTTCTGCATGACTTATGTTTCAAATCTTGGAATTCTTCATTGGTAATAAAAAAGAATGTAAACATATGTCGGGAATTAAGTTAGAACAAATGAAGAGCATAAAACGTAAAGAAAAATGAAATTTTGGATGATGCTGATGGCTTATGTTCAAGGTAAATGATTTGGTCATGGAGAGACTTGATCCTTTCTATAGAGTAAGTCTTTACCCACTCTGAAGCAGTTATTTGATCAAGTCATGGGAAAATGCAACAATAAGTTATCAATGGATCCCACACAAAGAAGTGTTCAATGTCTTGTTTTTAAATGATATCGTGGTCGTTTGGCTAATCTAGCTTATTAACTGACCCACCCCACCCGCAACTAGCTCGTAGCTAGTTTATTCGATTTGTCAGCTACTTGAACCTTCAACTATTTCTCTTTTAAGACAATTGCTAATGATTTGTCAACTTATTATCTAATATTATATCACAGTTAGCTGACATGATTTGTCATAAAATTAACCACTTCATAGTTTTCATAATTTGTTATCAATTTATTCTATATATAAAAGAAAATAAATGATTTGAATCTGTTATATGTCATTTGATATTTATGTTTTAACATTTGACTGTAATAAAGAATGATTATGTGAGATATGGATCTTAAATGTTGTAATATATTTATTACGATAATTGATAGTTCATGATTTTAAATTTCAAAAAGAGAGAATTTATAAATTAAATATTTTAGAATTATTCCTTTTTTATTTTTTATTATTATTATGTTATTTCTTCTTTTAATTTAATAATATTTTTCTCACTTTTTAATTTTTTATAAATTAAATTTAAGATTTCAATTCTTTTTTTATTAGTCTGAATTAATCAATAATTATTATTAAACTTTTTTGAATAAAAAATATTAAATATTAAAAATACTAACAAATATTAAAATAAGCTTAAATTAAGCAATAAATATATAATTTCAACTTATGTAAAATTAAAAAATAATAATAATTTATTAAGCATCTCTTTTAAAATTATTATAAGTGATTTTTTGTTTTTAATTAAATATTATATTATAATTTTTAAATAATATATCATTATCTTTTAATTTTTTTTAAAATTTTTTTATGCATTGCACGGGTGTTACGCTGGTAATATTAATCAACTATTTCTCTTTTAAGGCAATTGCTAATAATTTCTCATGTGAATTGGTTAGTTTTTTACATAATCTGAAGTTTTCTAAATCATTTCATTTCACTTATTTTCACAAAAGACTAGTGAAATAATTTCAAATGCCAAAATTATTTAACAAAGAAAACTGTTCAAACGCCGAATCATTCGTTTGCCAATGATATTCAATCATGGCTTCACCTTCTAGCTATGATCATGTATCTGTGATCTGCCAATAAATGATGAGGGAGACTACGCTAGAAGCGAAGAATGGAAGCAAAATTTGTCAAAGTTGAAGACTGACAAAGCCTTCAATCTTCAACTACACTATTCCTTCAAAATTTGGCTTTGAGCACTTGGGTAAGTTCCAAAATTAATAAGCTGTGCCAAATAGAATGCAGAAAGAGGTGGCAAGAGTTTAAGGAATCTGGTGAGTTTGATGGAATGAAGAAATGAGCAGATTGCAGAGCATGACAATTTTGATGAGTGAGAAAGCATCTTCGAAGTTCATGAGTCTCTCTCTAGTGACAATTTCCCTCTCCAGTTGCTTCCACAACATTACTTATCACCTCTCATATCCTCTGCAACTGTCTCTTGCATTCAGCATAAGATTGAAGACTTCAGCTTTTTCCCTTGCGAAGAGACTGCGGACTTATCTCTGTGGACTCTCCTGTAATATATGCAACAAAGGTATATTGCTATATTGCACACACCGCATAACACAGAACTTGAGTCACAGGCTCACAGACATGTGTCTCCTTCGATTTCAGTCATCGTACCAAATTTTGTCTTCTTTTCTGGTCATCCCATTTTTCTTGTTCATCCATTTACGAAATAAATTCTACTTAAAAGATCAGTGTACCATGTATTACATCTGGAGTGAATTTTAAACACCGGTTACACCAATAACTTTTTATTGAATAATTTTCTCACAAAATCAATCCGCTGTGGATTGAAAGTTATCACTGGTTAGATAGCCATTTTTAAGGCTAATCTCAGGTTCAAAAACCAGGAATCTGCTGGTACAGTCTTGTGGATTATCCCTCAATAAAGCATTTACTTTATATGCCTTAAGAAAGTACACATCCTCTAGGCACTCACACTACTCAGCTTCACAATAGAGTACATAGGCAGATAGCCAATACACATGGTCACCATCAAAAAAATCTGCTAGAGACTAAATTTCATTTCAAACAAAGGGGCTAAGCAAAAGAAAAAGATTTCATGGAGTTAGGAGCACAAATATTGTCCCTTCCAAACACATAAAGCAAGACAACAACCCAAGATGAAATCTCCACACGAGCATTAACGCACATAATCATGTAGGCAAAATAATACACACTCTTCACAAGTTGAATAGGCTTTGGAGGGTTCCAAAATCCAAACAGAATTGAGCAAGAGAAAAGGGTCACCTTCATTGGTGTCAATTATTTTCTCACTAACGTTCCTTGGTAGAATAAGTTGATTTGAACGAATGCCTTCACCTGAAACTAGTTAATTCCCAAAATACAACTGGGACAACAAATTTCCTACCCTTTCTCTCAATCCAAACAGACTCTGGTCAAGTACACTACACACAGGCACGCTACCTATCAAATAGACACAAAACTAACCCCAAATCGTCTCAGCACGCCACACTCTGTGAAAGAGGAAGGTGAAGCATTTTACGAATTGCGTTCTGGGAAAGCGGATTCCTGAGAAGGTGAAGAGGGGTCAGAGTCAGATTGGTGGAGCGCGTGTTCCGGCTGAGCTTTCTCGAGAAAAGGCTTGAACCCGATCTGTACGCTCAAGTACCCGAACGCCAAGGCTCCCAGCACCACTATCCCTGACCGAATCGCGTTCGTCTTCACATCTGACATTGGAGCCATGGCCCTAGAAGCTTGCTGTGCTTCGGCTTCTCAGTTCTCCCTCGTCCCCAATCTCCTCCTCCCACGAGACAGTGAAGAAAGAAGAGAATTTCGCTGAACGAAACGAGGATAGAGGCGTAGAGCAAAGGTGCCAACGACAAGTCGTTTTTGAGCATCTTCCCAGTTGGGAACACGTGCAATCGTGCATTATCCAACGGCAAATAGCCAAACCCAGAAAAAAAAAAAAACAAAAAAACAAAAACAAAAACAAGAAAGGAGAGGAACTTTCTCACTCTTTCCGAATTCTGACCAAAACCATCCAAGCGAGCCGAACCGTAAAACAGTGGGTTTGAAGCCTTAACACTGCTATAAGCTCTTGAAAGTGTTGTGAAGCTGCTTTTTGGGTTTCGTTTTCTTATTGTTTTTCAAGGTATTATAAGCAATCTTTTGATTTTTTTTCTTTTTTCTTTTTTCTTTGTCCCTTTCATATCTCATTTTTCATTGATTGGGTTAATGTGTTGTATCGTCTGAAAGTATGAACTTTGTGAGTCTTTTTCTGCATCTTTTACGAAAACTGGTACCAGAGTTCAATTAAAATTTCTAAGGGATTGATTGAAAAGAGCCTGAGGTTTGTGGTTTTGAGATATTGCAGGTAAGAAGTTCACTTGGTTTGCCCATGATAATTGAAGAAATGAGTGATATATCCCATGATACTAATATTGAATGCAATTTGTTGTTGGTATTGACATGCTTATTATTACTCATTCTTTACGATTTAGTGCGTATGGGATGGGCATTTGATTGATGTTTTTGGGTGAATTCGACACGTGTTATGATGTTTATAAACTCATTCTGGATTCTTGTGTTTTCTCATATATCTGAAATAAATAGCATGTCACCATAGATTATTTTGATTTTAGTACCATCTTGTATCTTGGACCAGTTGTGACATTACTCTTCAACAAGGCATTCTTCTCAATTTAGAAATTTAGAATACAATAATCTGAAGTTTTTTCTTTGGGGTGGGGGTTCTCAGCACTTTGTAGTCTGTACATAATAATTTGTCGCACTGGTTTTAGAAGATCTTTATGAGTTTATTCTTCTTCTTTTTTTTAATTAATTTTTTGTTTATTTCATAGAAAGTGGTATGTACATTTCTTTGCTCATTCTGCTTCATATATAATAGTGGTATGTACTTTCTTTGCTTATTCTGCTTATGAAAACGGGCTCTTCATCTCGTCAATTTTGGAAGTTTACATAATATTCTTGCTTGGGTTGTGCATAGGGGATGCTGTTTGCTCATGTTAATGAAACATGTCATGAATTCCCAGTTAGCCTTCTTGGATTCTGCAAAAAATTGTATACTGGCATCTTCACCTGTTTTCAGAAGACAACAGTTCTTGATAAGATCTCTGGGAGGTGGCATTGATCATCAAACCCATTCTAGAAATATGCAACACCTAAGGTCTATTGAGGTTGATGCTGAGAGCATTATTCAAGCAATTACTCCTGCCCTTGATCCTAGTAGACATAAAGGCCAAGCAGGTAATCAATTCTTGTAATTCCCTATGATCCTTTTTTTTAATAAATCAAAGGAAAAGTAATATGTCTTCTTTCAATTACTATATGAGCGCTATTTACCTGTTATTTATCTATGCTTTTTTTTTTTTCTGTTCCTTTTTTTTTTCTTTTTTAGAAATACCATGCAATAAAATGTTCCCCCATTATTGCAAAGTATGCCTGCCACAGCAAGTTTCTGTCTTAGATATTTTTCATTCATTCATTGTGGCAATTGGAACCAAAGCTGTGGTGAGTTGTGCCAATCTAAGATAGAAAATTCAGAAAGTTCTATGTTGTCAGTTATCACTTATGACCAGAGGAATAAACCTGTATTATTTTTATTTATGTTTATGGCTGAAGAGAAAATTAGAAATATCTAATATTTTCTTCACTTATGTTTCAAATCAGGAAAAATAGCTGTTATTGGAGGGTGCCGTGAATACACAGGTGCTCCATATTTTGCTGCTATTTCAGCCTTAAAAATTGTTAGTACCTGCACTATTTTCCTATTTAGTGTTTTCCCCCTCATACTGAATTCTCCACCCAGTTTGGTTGAGTGTATAACATGGACTGATTACCTTCTCCCTTCTTCAAGTTTCATTTTCTCTCTATTATCCAACTGTTTTCCCACCCATGCAGGGTGCAGACTTGTCCCATGTTTTTTGTACGAAAGATGCTGCTTCTGTCATCAAAAGTTACAGTCCTGAGTTGATTGTGCACCCTGTTTTGGAAGAATCTTACAGTGTCAGGTACTACTTCTACTTAATCTTCATCTTTTTGTATGCACATTTCAATGGATGTTCTTTTTAGTGAAACTCATTTCAGGGAGGAGGACAAGAAAACCATATCAAGCAAGGTTCTTGCTGAAGTTGACAAGTGGATAGAAAGATTTGACTGCCTTGTCATTGGTCCAGGCCTTGGAAGAGACCCATTTCTTCTAGTATGCTTTCTCTAGAAATGCTTCACCAAATCCCAGTTTTAATACACACATGGAAATATCATGCTTATCTTTAACTTATTGTGTTTGCTCCTGGATTTGAAATGTTATCTTAACTTTTCTTTGTGATTTTGTGTGAGAAATGTGTATTTACTCTCTTTGTTATATAATTAATTCTTCTGACCAAACGACATATGATTTAGGTTTAAGGGGGTAGGTTATAACTTTACATTGTTCCCTCTTAACGATGGCATGTATGATGCCTAAAAGACTGCATGCATGCGATGTTAATTACAACCATGGCATAATGATGCCTAGGAGACTGTCAAAGAGCTGGTCATTGTAAGAAAATGAATGATTGGAGGAGAAGCCAATGATAGTTTTTACTCGTGAAAAAGCTAATTGGGCTTAAGATGTGACAAAGCGCAGGCTCATAACTCTTTGTTGAAATTATAAGGTTTAGGTTGGGAGAAAGAAGAAAGGAGAATAGAGAATAATGTAATAAATATATTAGATGGTTGATATGTTACAAAAGACAAAGCATTAACCTCTATTTATATTCTAGTAGCCCTAATCAAATAAGGAAATAAATCAGGAAGTATAATAAAATTATGATATGACTCTTAAATTGCTTTATCAATTAGAGCCCTAAATATATTCTAAAGATCTTCTAAAGATATTCTAAATATATTCTAACACTCTCCCTCAAGCTAAAGCTTACTAAGCTTTAAGCTTGTTACAAATAAATACTTTAATTAAATAATATAAATATAAAATGGACTCCATGGCTGAAACACACAACCAGGATGCTGGAGACGCCGGAGAGATGAACATTACTGGAAAGAAATCAGCATTGGAATAATCGTCAATAGGAAGATAACATCACAAACACTAGTATTGAAAAGTCATCACTAATATGACTCATCAATGGGAAAGAAATCATCATCGGAATGATTGTCGATGGGAAGAGAATAACATGGCAAACACTAGTATTGCCAAGTCCTTGTTTAAGGGTGCTGATGCTAACATCCTCCGTGTTGTTGCTGGTGCTGGTGTGCTTGCTGGTTACAACAAGTTGCAGGTGATAGCTTTTGGGAAGAAGTACGGATCCGGTGGTGCTTGATTTTTCAGCGCCTGAGTCATTTTTAGTGTTAGATGGTGATGGAAAATTGTTGAGTTTCGAGAATCGACTTATTACTGCAGTAAATTTTGCTTAATAATTTTGCTCAATGGGATTTGGTCCCATAACGATGTTTAATTTTGGATTAAGTTTTGATATTATAATCATGATTTATTAAAGTTGCGGTCAAAGCAACAGTCAAAAATAGAAAGAAATCACTATCGGAATGATTGTCGATGGGAAAATAACATCACAAACACTAGTATTGAACAGACACCACTAATATGACTCATCAGTGGGAAAGAAATCACCATCAGAATGATCGTCGATGCGAAGATAACATCACGAATACTAGTATTGAAAAGTTACTACTATCATTATCACTCCCCCTCAATGCTATGCTAGCATTGGAAAAGAGATAAACAGTAAAAAAGCAGAGAAAATAGATGAGAAAATAGGTTGAGAAAACAATAAAGGAGAATTTACAAAGGAGTTCTATAGAACTCGACACAGCGAAAAGTATAGACACTCTCAAGGTGGATGGTACCGCTCTGATACCATGTTGAAATTATAAGATTTAGGTTGGGAGAAAGAAAAAAGGAGAATAGAGAATAATGTGATAAATATATTAGATGCATTGATATGTTACAAAAGACAAAGCATTAACCTTTATTTATATTCTAGTAACCCTAATCAAATAAGGAAATAAATCAAGAAATATAATAAAATTATGATATGACTCTTAAATTGCTTTATCAATTAGAGCACTAATTGATTCTACAATACATTCTAAAGATCTTCTAAAGATATTCTAAATATATTCTAACACTCTTGAAACTTATACTACATTTTACTGAAATTCTGATAATAAAGTTGAAAATGGTGAGGATGAAACTATGGATCACCTGGTTAACCAGCTTGTACCATGTTGAAGAACCACACTGTCTAATAGCTTAAGCTGTCAAGCAAGGGTATATAGATTGTATGGCTGTATTAGAAATTTGGTCTTTCAAGATGTACTCAATATTGACTAAATTTACTGTTTTCTCCGTCCTTATTGTGGTATGGGAAATATGTTTTTCTTCAACTGAGTTATATGATATTGTCTTATATGTTAAACCTTTTATAACCTACCTTTTGCCAATGTCCATCCATCGTCTTTAATTCTAACATTTGCACAATTCTATCAGGACTGTGTTAGTGAAATCATGAGACATGCAAGACAGTTAAACATCCCAATTGTTATAGACGGGGTATGTATATTGAGGTTTAGAAACCTTATACATGATCCGATTAACATGTGCATAGTGATTGCATTTTTAGCTTGTATATGTTTGAACATTCTGGTCAAATTTTGGGCGGTTTTCAGGATGGACTTTTTCTTGTTTCAAATAGTCTTGACCTTGTTAGTGGCTATGCCTTAGCTGTTCTAACCCCAAATGTCAATGAATATAAGCATCTTGTTCAGAAAGTACTGAGTTCTGAAGTAAATGACGTAGATGCTCCTCAGCAATTGCTATCTCTTGCCAAACAGTAAGTTCCTCCTTTCAAGTTACCGGTGTTTATGTTAGAACATTTATCACGTAATTGATCATTTTGTAGTAATTGTATGCTATGTCTGAGAAGTGTATCTGTCGAGAATAGTTGGTTTGGTTACATAATCACATGCATTTTGAGCATACAAATTTGTGTGCATGGACACGTGCTTGTACTGACAGAGATCTAAACAACTTTCTGTTCCTCTCCATTCTGCAATGTGAAATTTACTTGGCCGAGGGTAGTTTCATCTAATCACATGTTATAGTAAGAATAGTTCTCACTCCAGATAATGGACAATTTTCAAAGACTTGGTTGGCAGATGAGTCATACAAATGTGATATCACTAGCCAGATACTGCTCCTTTTTCTTTATGCCCTTGGACCATGAAAATCTTATATAAAATACTGTAGCACTAAATGGTTGGTTATATTTCTCAATTAGGAACTCCAATCTTTTCAACCATCTGATTTTCAAAAACAGAAATAACTACTTTTGTTGAGCTCTTTTTGTACAACCTCCATAATTCTTTTTCACTGTGACTTTGAGGCTCTGAGATTATTGTCTAAAGACTCTGAATGGAAAGGTGCATGAACTTTTTATATCCTGATTAACTACTTTATCATGGGCTGTGTGATTTGCTTGATGCTCATGCTGATTCATGACATGTATGGGTCAACTATTGTGAAAGCAGATTATAATCCTTTTGATGTCTTGCTAAAAGAAGATTAACAGCTTTTAGCAATACAAAGAACTAAAGTGTGCTAAGTGGTTTGCTTTCATCGTAAATTTCAGTGATTTCTCATTATTATTCATGATTAAGTACACCATTTTTAATGACAATTGTGGGCTGTTCTTGGGCAGGATTGGTGGTGTTACTATCCTAAAGAAAGGAAAATCTGATCTCATAAGTGATGGTGACACAGGTAGGTCTTTGATAAATATTAAAGTATTGTTCTTCCTTCCCTTTTTCTTCTTTTTTTCCATTTGGGTCAAGATAAACATAATTTTCTTGTTCATCCTTTTTTTAATTGAACTGCATTTTGCATTTTGCTATCAAGAATGTATGTTCATGCCTTGGTACTCCATACTACAGTTCCCAGTGGCTGTATAGTATGTTATATGCTAGAAGACGAAAGAACAGGTAGTTCACTGATGCAAGTGAACTCTGTCCTAAATTTGTCTATCTTGAGATGCTTTATATTCAAGAAGTAATGATTATTTTGTGGGAAAAGTGCATTCTATGAGACAATAAAACTGGAAGTTTACTAATGCAAGTGAACCCTGTCCTAAATTTGTTTATCTTGAGATGCGTTATATTCAAGGAGTAATGAATAATGCATGGGAAAAGGGCGTTGTTTATTGGTCTTTTAAACTGGGTGCATGACATCTTATTGGTGCATATGTTGGGTGTGTCCCTTGCCTGTGTGGAATATATAACAGACAGCAATGTTCTGTCAAGCATGATCTAAAACATAGGGCTTGACAATATATGATGGCACCAGCTTATGGGATATTATAGTGATCTGCAGATGTTAGTAAATCATTTGATAGTGGTTATTATTCATGCAGTCAAATCAGTGAGCATCTATGGTTCTTCTAGACGCTGTGGTGGCCAAGGTGATATCCTTTCTGGAAGGCAAGTAATTTTTTCTTGGTGTTTCTGAAACTCCCAGGAAATTTTGTGCTTTATGTTTAGATGGCCCCTCTCTGTCAGATCGAGTTCTTTTTTTTTATCGATTTATCTACTCCTTCCCTCACACTTCAGACTCCGCATCCATTTTCCGAAATTTGGTGATGTACTTTCAAGAAGGAGATTGATTTCTCTTTAAATAGATCCAATATTTAAAATTACTTGAGATTCAAAATATGGTTCCAATAATTATGAATCCTTCAATAGTGCTTCCATTTTGAAGAGAAGAAGGCATATCTAATTGTTCTGGTGTTCTTTTTTCCCCCATTAGATAATAAAAAAGCTGTCATTAGATTGAAAAGATAGTAGAACTTAGGGCATAGAGAAGGGGAGCACCATTGTTACTGTTATCACTACGTTCATGAAACAAATTAAGATGTCTAGAATATCTGGAGAAAATTTAGAGCTTTCATTAATCAAACTACTAGCTTTAAAGTATAAGTTTCTAGCACAAGGGAACTTCAAAACCATAATTGTGTAATTACTTTTCCTTTCGTAACTTATTATAATTCTATCTTTTGCTTGTCATACATTGAAAGAGAGAAGTAAATCATACAATATTACGATCACTGTGTTGTGGTCTTGTCTTGAGTTGGACCATTAGGTTGACCAATGTACTGACCTTGGGTACTCTATGGTCGTGTGTAACACATACTGCAGTTTTCACTTATCATTAGCTAGGAGAAAAAGATCTTGCAGTACTATTAAAGCAAATAGTAGAAAATATAAATTACTTGTGAGTTTTAAATTTATGCTGTTGGAGTTTTGAGATTTTTTGAAGTAAAAATATCGTTATTTCAATTGGTACAGTGTTGCTGTCTTTTTGTCATGGGCGCGCCAACACATCTTATCTGGTGATACAAATTTGAATCTCAGGTTCTATGTCATTACTTTACCTAGACTCTAAAGGAATGTTTTCTGTTTTGCTTACGCATGTTGGCCCATCTTTGACTATTGGTTATATCCTTAATTAACTTTTCGTTCCAGTTGTAAAAATCCAACGGTTTTGGGGTGCATTGCTGGGTCTGCTATGATGAGGAAGGCTGCTTCACTTGCTTTCTTGAATAAGAAAAGATCAACGGTCACTGGTGACATCATTGAATGCTTGGGGAAAAGGTAGTGTCGTCTAGAAAGGCACTAGTTTTATTATGAGAAAGTTATGTTTAAGCTTTTCCATTCTTTTCTGCAGTATGGAAGATATTTGTCCTGCCAGTTAATACTGTTTGTGACCTCAAGACAGTTCCATGGTCGACCAATGTGATGTCAGACTGCTAGAAACTTTTTTCTTTTCTTTCTCTTCTCTTGTTCTTCTTTAGGTTTCATCCTTTCATGGCTCTATTTCTCACTATCAGCTCAGTATAGTCTGCTTTAAATGTTTAAAACTTGTCTTTGCATGTTTTGCCATGAAGGGTCTCAGAAAAGGTTTGTAGAACATCTGAATTCAGAAGCCTTCTGTTCTCTCCTACTCCTGTAGATTTCAAAGTTTTCGAGCATGAATGGCTGACTAAAATTTTATATGAGAGTTTGGCGGGGGCTAATTTAATCCAAAAACTTAATCTGTGCAATATTTCAAATCTTTAAGATTAATACAGGCACATGTCAGCAAAGTGGAGAGGATTAACAGAAGCTATTATTTATTGCCAGACTGCCATCGTATCCTTTTTTTTTTATTCTCTTTTGTTCAGCTGATTGCCATCGTATCTCAAAGAAGCAACTTAGCAATTCAATTCAATAGGTGTACAAACAAGAGTTAACTTCTATAAAACGTGTGAAGCTACTGCCATGTTTTGCCCGAAAGAAGTGTTTTATTAATAAGAGTATTCATGTTCCAGTCTTGTTTAAACCTCGTAAACACGTCCATTACCTAGAGTCTTGTCCAAACTCCAAGGATAATGTGAATGTCTTGTGTAGTCATTATATGTCAACTTTGATTTTTTTTTGAAAAAAAAAAAACGATATAAATTGTGATAATGTTGACAGATTAGGGTGCAAATGTCAATGTATTATAACTTAAAAAGTATAATATATTCTTATAAATGTATAATCTAAGCCGAATCAGACGTGCATTGATAAAATTAACTGTTTTAGTTTGATTTCATCAGTTTAATCAACTTGATTAAGTTCTATGAACGCCTCAGTTAGTAACATGTTTAATAATGTGATGTATTTGTCCACCATGGTTCTGGCAAATAAACTTACTGAAGAAAAAAAGTGACGAAGCAATTGTGGTTCTCGGGAATTTTAGATATAATTTTCAATTCACAGGAGGTTCCTTCTTAAAGGAGTTATGTTATACAGTCAGAAAAAATAATTAGAATTATTGATAGAATTCAAATAAAATTAAAAAGGATTTGTGAATGAAATTAAGTGATAGGGATTACCTATCGAAAAGTCAACAAATATGTCAATTTATTCTATTCAAAATCTTGATAAAAAAATTTTGACTATATAATATTTTTCTTTCTAAAATATTACAATTCAGGAAGTGACAAACCTCCTTGATACATGTTATTGCTTCTTATTGAATTGAGTCCATTTGTTTCCACATTTGTTTTATTTGATTTGTAGTTATTTCCACATTACTCACAAACTCATCATCCTTATTTGTTTAAGGTCATAGATCTTATTTTGTCTATATCAGTATAATTTATTGTACACAACAAAAATTTATCAACTTATATAAATGTAAATGATGTAACTCCAAATAATGTGTAAGGAGTATTCATCTAATAATATTTAAAAGCCAAAATATAGAAAGAACCAAATGGAACAACGAGTTTATGCCAAATCAATTTTAGATATAGATTTGCATTTAAGGTGTATGGTGTAATTTGAAAAAAGTGAAAAGTGCAAATAATTAACTCTTGTATCTTTCAGTCCATATAAAACTAAAATTTCTAGGGTGCTTCAATGTGTCTACAAATAATCTAGTAATTGGACAAATCTCAATGAGAGATCACTTTGGTTTCTCATCTCCCTTAGAACAAAATAGTTTATTTAAAAAAAAAACGCTGAGAGTATAACTACTTTCTCAGCAAATATTCTTTCAATATATTTTTTTTATTTGCCATTCAGTAAAATAACTTAAATCATCACCCAAAGAGCACAAGAAAGAACAACAAGACCTACGGCCCGAGAAGAAAGACACAAGCTAAAGCTAACAACATAAAAATTCTCGTTAACAAGCATAGACATATTCCTACTATGACTCAACATTTTAGACGGTTTTCTTTAATGTAATTCAATCATAACCTTTGATAGCATGTAATATTCCTAATTTGCCTTAGTTAACATGTAATTCATTGATTAAAACCTCAAACTCTCCAACTTTTACAAGTGGATGGGGAACCCTGGCACAGGGAGTTTGGTATCCATTTCGCTCTAGGTATATGCTCTTATTTACAACCCCCAAAAAAAACAAAAAAAACTTGGCACTATCCCCAAGTTGCTATCGAAAACGGTTTCATGTTCACATCGAAACTGACTGTATTAACTTGGCATGCCATTTAAAAATTAGAAAAAAAGAGGGGGGAGGGGGACTCTGAAATCCTAGTAAATACTGTCGAGCCAAGATGTTCTTATGACTGATGACTTCATGTTGGCTGGCTTCATTTAAAGCTGAAAATGCTGATTACTGTGTCCTTCTAGTGGTTTGCACCTTTGCACCCAGTAAACGTTATCTGCTAAACTCAAGCATCTGAATTTGGAGAATGATTTTGTTGCTGCGGCCACATTTGAGCTGCAAAAGGATGGGTTTGCTGCCCATAATGAGCTTGATCAGCTACAGGCCTCCCCACGATCACTTTTGAAGCACCATATGGTGGACCGGCAACATGCTGAGGCGGCATATAATAGTAAGGAACATTCTCAACCGGAGCACTGCCAGCTCCTCTTGGTATGCCAACAAATATTTCATGATCCATCACGTCGTCCCTTGGGACAATATCAACCAGAAAATCACACACATCGGTCCTTGTGATTGCTGCTGCAATGTCATTCTTCTGAAGTGTCCTCCTTTTGTTCTCCTCTGCGTTAACCCAAGACCTCATTGTCAGCTCCAGAATGAACATTTCGCAGGCCCTAGCGAAGATAACAGGAGCCTCAGCTGATATCATCCTCACATCCTCATCAGCCTTCATGATTTTCTTAATCCTAGCCAAAGGCAAGCTATGGTTTTTAAAATCAGTGACCTCCTCAATTTCCTGGTACCGATTTGCCCAGAAGTTATTGAGTTGTTGCTGCAAGTCTTGTTGCTGTACCTGGTGGATGTACTGGTGAGCATATTGTTGCTCGCTCAAGTAGGATGAAGAGGCGGAAAGACCTGCTGCCTGAGTTGGAGAAGGGGTGGGAGCCATCATGTGGTTAGATTGATATTGGTTAATGCCATATGCTTGTTCTGGAGTACCAGTCCCCCCTGCTGGTCTCCCATTCTGCTTTTGATCCATACTGTTGTTATGAACTTCGAAATATTAATTAGCCTGCCATTTAGATACATAAGACAAGCAAAAATATATCATGAAAAATTCAGAAGAATCCAGGTAAACTATAACTAGATCTTAAATAAAATGCAAAAGAAAAAATGCCATTGGTACAAAACACAAATGATACAGAGATTAGTATGTATATATACTGGAGTTCCGGAGTTCTATAGATCCAGAGACTACTCAAGTTCACTCTGAACATAATCTTCGAATCTAAGTATCTAACCAAAGACATGATTAGAAGGAATGAAAACTTGATTCCCACTAAAAGCTAGAAAGCGGCGACAACAATTCTTCTACCTTCCTTTTCTTTTCCTTTGTGTAGGCCAAACATATATTTCTCAACCACATAAATGACCTCATCCTCCAAACCTTCATAAACAGATTAGAAGGAAGGAATATTGTCTAGCTGTACACACATACCCGTACACCATGTTTACCATTTCATGCATGCTGTCATGCTGAGACCTCAAAAACCCATTGACAGAAATAAATTAAGCATGACAACTTTTAACTCAAATCAAATCAAATGTTTCCAAACTTGAATTCTAATAGATCACAAGAATTCCTTTCATTGTCAACAATCAGACTCCCAGAACATTGAAGATTAAGATCAAAGCTTTATTAAAAAAATAAAAAATAAAAAGCCTGTATCTTAAAATCAAATAATCCTATTGTATTGTGGGCTATTCTTACACATGCAGTGTAAACAACACCCAGAACCGCAAGAAGCAAGAAAAGCGCCGAGTGAGCTCAACGCTTCTGCTCCCTGTAAAAAAAAATCACAACAAAAAAACCAACCACATGTACAAACATGTATGCAAATTCTAGGGTTGATTACCCAAGGAACTGCAACAATCAAATCAACCAAAACACATGGATATATGAAGAATGAAATTTGATCGAATTGGACAAGTGATAGACACCAAGAAGAACGTAGAGAGAGAGGACGATATACCTCCGCTTCGGTTCGAAGCCATTGAATTACTGTTGAAATCGAAACCGGAGAGAGAAAAATTGGAGTGAAGAAGAAGAAGATGGTGGTGAAAGAAGCGCGAGCCTGGTTCGTTTTAAAGCCATGATTCCCCGTTGGAAATTACCATTATGATGAATATGCCCTCGGGTTAAGGGGTTTATTACCTGGAAACCAGAGCGGAACAAGATAGCGTTGGTAAGCTGCTGAGCTGGAAATGTTGGCTTTGTTGACCAAATGGCAAAAGAAAATTAAATAAGGAAGAGTTCTGCTACTATCCTTGTATTGTTCACTATTGTTCATATCTTCAGTGAAGGATCCCTTGTATTTATGGAAATCTATTTATTTTAAATTATTTTTTTCCATAAAAAATAATTTTTTTATATGATCTATGAATAGGTATTTGATACAAAATATTTATCAGATAAGATATATTATAATGAATTAGTTTGCTTTTTTTTTTAATTATAAATGAAAAATTAAGAATACATTTAGAATCACAAATTTTAAGAATTAATTTAATTTATGAATAAAATATTTTATAAAATAAAAATTAATTTAATTTTATAATAAATTCTAAACATGAGAATTATTTTTAAATTAAATTAAATTAATTCTATTTCAGATCAAATCAAATTTTTTTGTATGTTTTAATAATTACAAGCTGAAATTAACATTCCAAACTCTCTGGTGTTACTTGCATTATAATTCTTAAACCTTACATAAAAATTATTTGTGATTTTCACATTTGTAAATTATGGGTTATGTATTATGGAATGCATTTAGAATCCGACAATAGAAGAGACATGCCGCATTATACGGAGGGAATAACGAGCATGCTTCCATTTTTACAACCAACTCACTTGGAAGCATGGTCATATACAAAAGCACAAAAAAATAGAAGAGAAAAAAATCATTTGTTAAGAAAAACGCTTGCCCTTCTCTAGAAGCCATCACTGAATTTAAAAACAAGTATGCGAGTGCACAAATAAAATTCAACTAATTTATGAATCTAGTTATAACAATTCTTCTTGTATTGAAAAAATATAAGGATTTTTTGTGGTAATTATATGTATTTAGATTAGTTTATTTTGTATTTAAAACAATTTAACTAAACTTTTTGTCTTGAACATTTTGATTTAGATTGAGACCAAACTTTTATGCTGTAAACGTTATACTATTATTTACTATAATGGTAGCATTTTAGGCGCACTCAAATTTATTTTTCTAGCTTCTATTATAATTAAATATATAAGTAATAATGAAGGGTAAATCTTCTATGACACATTTCAGATTATAAAAATTTCTTTTACATATTGCATTAAGGGCAAACATTAATGCAAAACGCATGCAATTATTTAGGAACTAAATGAGGAATGGATAGAATACAATATTAATGGCGCGCATATACCAAATATACAAAACAATATCCAATTTCATAATCAAATATACCTGTCTAGTGATTTAGTATAGAAATAGATGCTAGTAGGACATAATTTAATGGCGTATAACTAATTAAATCTGAAATTTCAAAATTCAAAATCAAACTGAAAATTACCTATAAGATAGAAATTAATGATAGGTAGATGCATGCCATTAAACAATAGGTGACATGAAAGAGCTTTATTGGCGAAGATTGGGTGGATCGGAGCTGGTAACAGAGCCTCAATGTTATTGTGCTCGAGTAATTGAAAGCAAGTGTTTTTAGTTGATGACTTACATCCATGAACTGTTCATATTAATATTAGAGGGATATACACAAAGTGGTTAGAATAATGGAAATGTATTGTGCTGCAAATGAATTTAACTTATAATATCAGAAGTTTGAATGATAAAATTATCATTTTAAAAAAGACTTTATTATATCACACTCGGTTAAAAATTACGTGACTAATTACTTATACAATTATAAATCCAAAAAAAAAATTGAGGGATTTAGAGTGTAAGCAAATAAGTTCCAAAAGAAGTGTAACATGTAGGTTTTGTTGCCATATACTTAACATACATGAGAAATATTATCAATGCTTAAATTTAACAGAAGGTCTCACCGAATAAAATTAAAAACAATTAAAAGAAGATTGAATCATTGCTCTGAGGGTTAATTAATGGTATGTGTCAACCTAAATCAAATTTAAATTTCTGAGGGAATTTTGAACATGTGGGAGGGCTATATATATATATATATATATATATATATATATATATATATATATATATATATATATATATTATATATATATATGCTTGTTAAACTAAATATATATTTTTAGAAGTCAAGGCTAAAAGTAGGTTAGGCTCTCTGGCCTGTACCCTCTTCTAATATTGGCTTAAGCTCAAGGTGTAGGAAAATGGTGAGAGTCGATTGAGTTTCAGACATGGTTGAAAGAGACAAAAATAATGAGGAGAAAAAAGATTGCTGAATATGTTTGGAAAGTCCAACAAATATTTGATTGTGCTTGCTTACTTTGGTTCCGGACATTCATGGAATTCATGTTTTAGCAGCGTAATTGTTTGCTAATTTGGGAAGCTTTACACTGAATGGCAATATGAATTAGAGAATCTCAAACCAGACGCAATGTTTTATTAATTAAAAAGCGCAGTTGTACATCGAGTTCGATAGAAGCAGAGTAAATCCTATCTAACGAACAAACTACACCATAATTTCATCAAGGTATTTACATGGCCCCTCATGCCTTACAGTCACAACCACATAAACCCATTGCTCCATTAATGCCTCATATGGTACTCCACTTGAAAAAAGATCTTCTACTTTGTGGCTGCAAGAACTGCTGGCCCTTCCACCTGATATTTCATACCCGTTAAATGGACAAAATAGCACAATCAGAAATGGACGTGTCAAAGTTCAAGCAATACAAACACTAGACTATGCATGCCAAACACAAATGTGGCAAGTCAACTCGGAAGTAAATGAAATAAATAATATTATTTGTGGTGGAGCTTCCCATTTTTTGCACCTGTCATACATTTCTCGATTTACTTTCTCGTTAATTAACCCAGGCCAAAGACTTTGTACCTAAACTTGACTCGCCATTCGCCAACCACTTGAGAGCTGAATCAAGCGGGCATAGGATGTAAATTTGCTATTGGGAATATACTAAGAACTCCAAGTATCAGTATATATCACAATATTATTACCCCAGTGAAATCTAGTTGCAACCTTGGTTGCATATTGTACTTCAATTCTAAGTTCTAACAATGGATTCAAAAGAGAGATGGAGATTAATTTTAAATTTAGTCTATTCGATTTGTTTGACGAGACCTAAAATTTTGTGAACTCTTGTTCAGTTGTTCCTGACCTTGAGCTTTCCTCCGTACCTAATGCAATTCATTGACACAACCTCCTATTATTACTACTGGGACTGACTCCCTATTCTGAACATCTGGAACAAACTGCGGGACATAGTTGAATGGTCAGGCCTAGGTTATACTCACAACGAAATTCACCTAAAGAAAAATATTCTGCAGAGAGAATAGAGTGCAGTACCAGCAAGTGTATTTAAACTCATGTCATCTTGTTACCTTGAAGGTCGCACCCCAAATTTCCTCCTCGTTAGCAGGTACTGCAGTAATCTTACTCTTAGGATTCTCATAGCATCTCAATCCTCCAACTGCTGTGGAGTAGAAACATCCTGTACAATTTAGAGAGCAGCAATGTCAATAATGAGAAGAATAACTCTTTAATTTAGAAAAAAAAAAAAAAGAAACAGAACTGAGACAATGTCATTGTACAAAACTCTTTTCTACCCACCTTGAGGGAAAGAAGCAAGTGACTTGCCACAAGCACCTTTAAGCAATTCTGCATCATCAGCAAATGCTACGTATCCATCAGCCGTTATTCCCCAATACAGAGGAACCTTACCAAATTGATCCTGTCAAAAATAATACAAGAAGAATGTCCTGAGTAGAAGTAACTAAAGGCTTTCATGGGGGTGGATCAAGAGAATTGATAGGTGTGATTACTTACAGAAGCCACAAAGACGGTAGAAGTGGACTTGTCAAAGACTATGAAAGCAAAGCTCCCACTGAGATGGCCAACAACGTGATTGGCAGGGTAGGGTGCTCGATCACGTAAAGCTTTGTAAGCCTCAATAACCAGAAGAACTTCATTGGCAGACTTGGCAAGTCCATACTGTTGCCTCAAGCTCCCCAAATTGTCAAGAGCTCCCTCAAACAAGCAGAATACCTCATCCTTAACAGCAAATGATCTGCAATTTTTCCACTCAGTATTTAGATAATAAGGTAGAGAGATAAAATTAATAAGTTAATGACAAACGTTGAATATACAATCTAGCTAATGAACACCTCATAGATCTTAATCTTAGTTTATCGTAGTTATTCCGCTACTGACCAGGAACAACTACTACATGAGCTACACTTATGTCCCATAGTTACTCTATTTCGTCTCTTCGTTGGTTAAGGCATTAGAAGTCCACCATTTAAGTTGATGAAATGTGCAACTTTCAATGGCATTTTGGTATTCATATGCTCAAACACAAAGGTATAACTGTATATTATCCTTTTAATTGAAATACCTGCCCACCCATTAATCAAGTGAACGAAATTAGTCCTTGTTATTGGAAACTAGATAGAAATGGTGTGACAAGATTTCAATATTATTTCGCTTTCAACTTAGACACCAATACAAGTAAGTATAACCGAGTTAACGATGTGATTTGTCCCAAGAAATAAAGAATGGGATAAAGACATCCAAATTTGTAATAAGGCTATCCTGTAATGTCGATCTAATTATAGGGGTATGAATTTGATCTGGAATTGGATAAGTTTTATGCTTATGGGTTTTCTGTCCCACCAACCTAGCTTACGTAGACTACGTAATCCTTATCCTCATTCAGTCTCCTTGCGCCAGAAAAGCAAAAAAAAAAAAAAAACTAAAAGAAAACAACAGTTGAGCAAACGAAACTCAATATCATGAAGTGGAAACGGCAGATGCAAAGGCCAATAATTGCAAGCAAACAGGTCCACCAAGAAATCAGTAGATCAATTGGTCCCGTTTCAAGTATGGAATTCTGAAAGTGTTTGGATTTTCCTAATAAAGGGGTCAAGTTATATGTATACCAGTACTCTTTCTCTCTTCGTTTTTTTCTTTCAAAGCAATACTCAGAGTCTCTGACTATGCTAATTGACAATGCGTCCCATAGCTCAATGATTTACTCTCAGATCCATAACTTCGATTGTGACATCGGATCCGAAGGCTCCGGTGGCATAAGAGATCACGAGCCAGCGTCAATCCGAATTGCATTTTTAAATTAGTTTATTTTATATTTAAAATAATTATAATTAAAATTTTTATTAAAAAGATTTTTAAAATAAAAAATATTTTTTAAAAGAATTAAACTAAATCAAACATATACTAAATATTTGTTGAACCCGTACTCTTAATTCTTAACATTCTTTCAGATTTTATTTTTTATTGAAAATTTTGGTTGCAAACTGAGGAATATATTCTAAACTATTGTTAATTGTACAAATTAAAATTGATAAGAAAATTTTATTTTGTTAATAATATGTGAAAAATGGATGATGAAATTTAAAAATCATTATCTGCATAAAGACCCCAACTTGAAGCTTTATATGCAGACCTTACTAATGAACAATATATATATATATATATATGCCATTTCAAACGTAGCAGTTGTTTAGTTTTTTTTCCTTTTTTCTTTAAAAAAATTAAGCAAAAGTTTTTAGAATATTTATAATTTTGTAAATTAATCTAAACACTAATTATACTTTTTCAGTTGTAAAAAGAATATCTAGTAAATTATTATAATAGACAAATACTGTCATATATTTATTTTCAGTTCATTTATTTATAAGTATTCCTGATCAGAAAAAAGAAAAATCTGCCCACATGCAATGATACAAAGCATACCACAGAAGCATTTAAATATTCTACAAGAAATATAAAATAGAAATTTAACAAATAATTCCTTAACCACAGACCTATCCGTCCACGTGTAAGGAAAAACTTTTTCTCCATTTCTACGGATAAGGCACATGTATATTATGTGAATAGTCCCTTTCCAGAACATCATTATTTTAGAATGAATAATGCTATATTATTCTAAACATTTTTTTCAATAAATTTTTTAATATCTAAAAGAATAATACTATGAGAAATGTTACATTTTTTTAAATAATATTTTTAATAATTTTATCATATAATAAAAATAATTAATAAAAATAATTAATAATTAATATTTTAAAATTTTAAATTATACTTAATATTTTTAAATTTAATATTAAGAGAATTATTAAATTAATTATATAAAAAGATATATTTTTGGTACATATATAAAAAAAAGATGTATAATTAAATGTATAGATTTTCAAATTATTAAATATTTTAATTTTTATTTATTATTTTTATTAAATATTAAAATAAATAGTAAATGGTTGTGTAGTGTTATTACTCTATTAAATATTGAATCCAAACAATAAGGACTCTTTTATTCTGACGTTGGGGTTCAGGGAAGAGGTTCCATAGTGGGGATCCTCCATACAAAAAAATTACTCTATTTAACATTGAATCCAAACAAAAAGGAATCTTTTATTCTGAAGATGTTTTAATTTTTGTGCTCCAGTACGAAAGAGTAAGAATTTTTATATATTTATTTTCATAAAAATAATTTTCAAAATGCAGAATATATTTTTACTGCGTTACGGTGTGGCAATCATGCAAAACAACCGTGAATCCCCACAGTGTCCAATCCTATCTCGTGGTCGGCCCATCTTATCGTTGTAAGATGCTCTCAGTCTCATCTTTCACCGTACGATTGTCAAATCATGATGATCGTATCGGCCTCGAACAGTCACAACCAATCATCCACACGCATACTATTTCTCCACCCTTTTCTTTTCTGTTTTCACCCACTGCGTCGCCGTGTTTTCTACCCCACTCCGGTCTTCTCTTTTTCTTTTTCTTTTCTCCTCACTTCCACAGATAACCAACAACTAAAGAGATCGGATGCTTGTAAGAGAACGAGGGGAAAAAAAAAAAGCCAATTATGCCTGTTTGGTTGCTGAGAATATTAATTTACGGATAGAAAATCCGTCAAATTTAATTTCAGGACAATCAAAGACACAAATACTAGCATGCAAGAGTCAGTGATGAGTAAGTGATCGGAAGGATCAAACCAACCAACAGCAACAAAATTTTGCCAACCATCCGTCTGATCGGATGATTTACCTTCCCATAACCAATCAGACGGCTATGCGATGATTCCTTTATTTTTGACTTTTTCCAATTTTTGTTTGTTTCTTTTTTATTTATTTATATATTTAATTTGGTTCAAGTTCATCAATGAGCAACGTAACAAGCACTGGAAGTAGGAACTGTTTCCACCAAGAACGATAACAGTGATCTGACACTACGACGTCGCTTAGGCGACTCTGAGCATGGTACAAGCCATTGTTACCTGGGTTGCCACGGGGACTCGTTGTGGTGAGTATAAGCCAACTGGACATGGTCTCCCATCTGCACGGACACGGCGGATGACCTGGTCTGAACGAACCGGTTCAAGAGCGCAGCCGCCGTGATCTTTGGGGAAGGAGTTCGGTTTCCGGCTGCCACAAGCTCGTCCGGCGGCGACACGATGGAGCTGCTGAAGATGCCCAACATTTTTTTCCTCTCTCTCGAAATGATTCCCGTCTTGGTCTCCCCAGAAATTTGACACAGCTGGGAATAGGAAATGAACAAGGAGGGCGCATCTCGTTATATGGAGGGAAGGGACGAGGGTACTCGAGTCATTTCGCAGTATAAATGACAATCTTGAGCATCTATAATTCCGCCACAAATTTAAGAAATTATTGTTATTTTCGGCAGAGCGAACGATGTGCCACGTGGGACCCAAGGGGGGCAATGATTTCAGGGCACAGGAATCAGACAATGGGCCCCACAAAATGAGGCCTTTAGCATAAGCCCAATATGATCACGCGCCACGGCGTGGTCACCCCTTGTCTAATTTGCTTGTGTGAGGAGGCTGGTGTCATTCGGAGTTAACTTTCCTTTCTTGTGTCGGTTTTATCTTATCTTGCTTACATAATAAATTTAAGAAAATATTATATAAATAAATTTTTATTATTAAATTTTTTATAATATAATTTAATATATTTATTAACTTTTAAATAAATACGTAATTTTTGTTATTTTATTTTATTTAATAATTACCTTAAAACTTATTAAATCTTGTAAAAAAAACTCTACCTATTTTATTTAGCTTTATAACATTACTCATAAATTTAAGTGAAAAGGAAAGTATATAAGCGGAAAATGTGGAAAGTCATTGATGACATATCTATAGCAAATTTAGTAAGGCTACAGAACGAGATGGGGCTCTATATCTTTTTTTTTTTTTTGGTAATGGATGCATGTCTTAATTTTCTCTTCCTCTTTTTGGATGTGGTTATCTTATTGACACGTAGATTAATTAGAAATTTATTACAATATTAATATTAACCTTATTACAATATTAAAAAAAAAGGGAAGATAATGATCCCACTCGTAATATTGCAGTAATTGATGTTACATAAACTATCATTTTAATTGGTTATTTTTGTAGTCTTCTTAAAGTCGAGATTTAATATTGTTATGTTAACTTGTATTATTATCATGTGATACAATTTAATGCTCATAAATTAATTTTCAAGATTTAATATTTGGAAAGGTTTTCGGATATAACTTGCATTATCCTTTTAAAATTATGGATTTGATAAGTTATAACAAGTTGTACTTTTTTCAATTGTGATCAAATTACTTTTTTTAATCTGATGTAATTGTTTGTTTTAACTTCTAGTAAATGCTAACGTGCGTTTTGTTAAAGGAAATTTTTTGTTACTGCCTTCAAACGCTTCTGTTAACATTATGAATAATTAAAAACAAACATGCTAACAATCTTGCCGTATAAAAATTTAAAAATTCAGAAAAAATAAAATAATTGTTATGCTTTTTGAGTAAAGCTTGCTTTCAGATTAAAAAAATAATAATTGTTGTGCTAATGCTTAAAATTAGTGTGTAAGGCATATTTGTGCTCGGGAACATCATAAAATAAAATTAACTCGATTTAATTTAAAAATTAATTTTTGCTAAAAATTTATTATAGATCAAATTAATTTTTATTTTATTACTTTTCAAACAAAAATTCTAAAATTTATAAATTAGATTAATGCTAAAAAATCGGTGATTTCAAACTGATTGTTTCTTATAACTGAAAATTGTTATTATTATTTAAAGCTAAAACTTGTATTCGTTTTTTTATATAGCAGCTAACCCCGGTTAGGTTAGCAATTGGCAGAATTATTTGATTAACATGTTAAAAGTGATTGAAGGCTAAGTCATAATAAATTTCTTCAGATTCCTATACTTTCCTGGTTGCCATTTTTTTTTATTACAAAAAAGTTATAAGAGCTGAGTGTAAACTAAAATGAAGACAAAAATATGGTTGGTTAAAATTTGATTCCGAATTAAATAGTTTTTAAATAAATTATATATCATTTTGAATTAATTAAGATTATTTAATATGTTTAGTTTAACTTTTTGAAATTCAAGAGGCGAAAGTATGATTTGGATAAAAGTATAATTTTAAAATTTTCAAAAGACAAACTAAAAACACATGTAAATTCATTGAAAAACTTTGAACTGCCAACGTTGGAAAAGGATTCGACGGAAATAGAACTCGGCCTGTTATAAAGACTAAAACGTAATCTGGGTAACGTTAGCACCTTTGATATCATCATTTGCAGTCAAACGACAAAATACATATTGATGATATTTATTTAAGGGAATATTTTCGTAGCAATTATGAGTTATAGTGAATATTAATTTGAAAATAATAATAAAGAAAAAAAACAGTATTTTATTTTTTGAGATTTTAAAAAATATTTCATATTTTCTTTTTTAATGATTAAAAAAATTATTAAATATTTTAGGTTTATTGTCTAAGAATATTTAGCATTTTTCGTTATGTATAGTCGGACTGTTTTTTACGAGGAAAAGAAAAACTCTAATCCAATTTAGTAAAAACCTAAACATGAGAGACGATGATTAACTTTATCGTTTATGGACTTTTCCAATCGACCAAATTGAAATTAAAATTAGAATATTTGAACTTGAAAATTAATTTTCTGTAAACCGAAATAATTTGTTTGGTTTGAATATGAATATAACGGCCTTCGCTCCAACAATTATATATATAATATCTTAAAATTAAAAAGGTTTTAAAGGTTAAAATCAAATAATTTAAATTTAGTTTATTGTTAGATTAAAATTTGTTTAATATTATTATCTAATTCTATATTATTATATTATTAAATAGTTTAAATTTTTAAATAATTATTATTATAATCAAACTCTTATAATAATATAAGAAGTACATAAGTAATTGATAGTGAAATAAAAATTTTAATGGGTTAAGATTAAATTCAAATTAAAAACAATTTGTTTTTTGTTTTATTTTTTCATAAGTATTTAAGATTGTAAAGTATATTTGTAATAATTTTCTTAAATTAAAAGAGAAGTTAAGTCACAAGAAAAAAATAATAGTGAGAGATTTAGATAATTTATAAAAAAATATAAATTTAAATCAGTGTGTCATTATTTAAAATAAAATTAAAAGAGAAGTTATCATAATAGAAAAGAAAGTTCAAGATATGCATCGTTCAAGTCAGAGGATGAAAACTACTTTGTCTAAACTCTAAAGATATTATCTACTATTATATGATATAGATTCAATTAAAATATACATAGTAATATAAAAATTAAATATGTATCATCATAACTTAAAAATGTCTTACGCCCATGCAGCATATTATAACTATATTTTATGGGAGCTGTTACGATATTATGACTGTTTTTAGGTTAGTGATATATTTGATAAACTATAAAATATTTATTAGTTATTGATTATTATAATAAATATTTAAATTTTATATATAAAATATAACAAAAATTAATTAATAAAATGTTTGAGAAAGAAAAAACAGTAATAATGAAGTAATCCCCTGATAAAAACAGACGGGTCAAAATTTGTAACAATCAAAACCGTGGGCGGACCTTTGGATATCTGTGGGTAGACAGCGTCAGCAACTTGAATATAATAAATAAATAAATAAATAAGTTTATATCTTTTTAATTTATTTTTTTATTTTTAAAATTATTAAATAAAAATACTAAATATATTTTAAAATTTTAAAATATTAAATATTTTAATTTTTTCATTTACTAATTTTTATTAAATATTAAGAAAATAACTAAAAAGATATAAACATACACTAAATGAATTACAAGACGGTGTGGATCGTGTATTCTTGATAATTAGCTTGGTACAATAAGATTCGTCTGTCCACACAATGATGTTAATTGAAAATGATAATCAACTCTGAATCTTACACATCAGGATGGGACAACAAGCAAACAAATTCTACAACTTGGAATATTTGTTAGCTTTAAAAAAAAAAAAGAGAATCTTATCTTAATTTTTTATTTTTGCAAAGTGAATCTTGTCTATTATATATTATATATGTCATTGTTTCCCAGTTCCAGTTGTCTCTTTGATCAAGTCATAATAATAAGAGAGGTTTTCAATTTTTTTATAGATTATTTATACCCACATTTCAGCTGATAAAATCTTTTGTAATTAATGTAGAAATTTTGATATCGAGATAATCATACAAGAAGATAGACTTTTTTTAAAATAGAATATTGCTTCTTGTTCTTAACTCACGCCAATAGAAAAAATATATTATATTGTACAACATTTTTAAGTTATAATGAATAAACTTATACATGTTTACATATACTATTATAAGAAAAAATCTGAGTGGGAAGTATGGAAGAAGACAAAGGACCCCATCCCCCATGATCAGTTAGGTAATGCTCGCAGTGAATATAGAATTCTTTAAATTAAATTTTACATGCTCAGGTTTGAATATATATAGTTAGACATTTAAATCTTCTGTTTTTTTTTTTAATTTTGTTTTTTAATAAAGTATTGATAAATTAGTAAAAAAAATATATTGCTTTTTTAATTAATATTAATTTTTTTAAATATAAATATTTTTTTAGTAATTTATTAATACTTAATTAGAGAACAAGATTGGAAATAAGAAAAAATGATGGAGGATTTGAATATGTATAGTTGAGCATATTACATGTTTATAACTATTTCCCATACTAATATTTCTTGAGTTTAATTTTGACTTATTATTACTGTAAAAAATTTTATATTATTATCTTTTCGTATCTTATCAAATTATTAAAAGAATTTAATTTATATATTAATTAATTTTTTTTAATAATGTTAAGATATATAATTAAATAATAATATAAAAAATTTTACGTTAACAGTAAATTAAAATTAAAATTATATTTTTTACAATCTTTGCTGTGGATGATGAAGATGCACCGCTTGTTTTCTTTGTATGGTAAGAAGTACTTTCTGATTAACTTTGTACACGATATTAAGCTTCTCTTTTGCATAATTTTAAGAGTGTACTTCTATAATTCTATAACAGTTTGTTGTATTTAAAAAAGTTATTTAACTTTTTAAAGTTTTTTATAATAAATATTACTTAAAGAAAAATTAAGCCTAAATTTTACAAATAAGGTGTTCAAATTTTTAGCAATTAAACCAACTTCTATTGTTAAAATAATTCTTAAAAATTTTAAATTTTTGGAAATAATTAAGAGAATGTTAAAGTGATTTTTTGTAAAAATCTATCATTACTCGTAATTTAAACATAAAACGCAAAAGAATTTATGGATCAGTAAGGAGGTAAATTTTGTTTTAGTCTTTCAAAAATATAAGTGTAATTATTTTGATATTTTAATTTTTTTTATATTAATTAATTTTTTTAATTATAAAAAGTGATATCAATTAAATTATTAAAAATTAATATTAACTTAATCTCTCAATTATAAAAAAATATTATTAATTTAATTCTTTAATCATAAAAAGTTATATCAATTTTATTTTTAAATTTTATAGTCTATATATATAAAAAGAGAATTTTAATGTTATTTTTTATAATTAAAAAAATAAAATGATATCAAATTTTTTTATTAATTAAAATAATAATACTTATATTTTTAAAAAATTAAAAAAATTACTAAAATATGAAAACAAAACCGATAGGTGTGAAAGAAAAGATAAAAGAAAATTAAAAAAAAAAACTGACGTAGAAATGATTCTTTTTGGATAAACACACTTTCTTTTTCTTTAACTTGAGCGTTCACACTTCCTTCTCCGGAGGGTGACGCCCACAGATTGGAGCTCACGGAGCTGAATCACTGAGTTTTGTGTGTCTCATTGTTGCCGATGCTGTGTATTTGTCATTTTGTTTCCTGATATGGATGGAAATACCATTAATATTAATGTTTGGGTCCACATCCAGTTCACATTTTATGGGGAAACAAAATTGCAAACCTCTTTTGGCTTATTCTCTTTCCAGTTTTTTTATTTATTTTTCTTATACGTCTCTTTCTTCAAAATGCCTTTTTTTCTTATTTAAAAAAAATAAGCAAAATGCTTTTTGGGCTAAATTCAGTAAATTGTTCTCTTCCAAATTCTCAACCTGTGTTACTGTAAATCCACAAAATCACTTATTTGTTTTTGGAACCAGTATTGATTTTTAGCGGGGGAGAGGTCACTATACACATAGCAATAAAACTTATTTTATTATTTTTGTTCTATGAATTCCGTGGCTCCAAAAAGTTAAGGAAGTGGGGGCTTTTAACAGGATGTGACTGTTAAGAATTGCATAATTCACACGTTGCCGCTATTGTCTTTAGTTTTTTTTTTTCCCTCTAAGTGAGTATATTTTGATTAATTTATTTTCTATTTTACCAATAACATACTTCTTATATTGACTTTAAAGAATTTTTAACAATATTTTTATTTAGAATCAAACTCTAAAATATTAATAAAATTTAAATTTAAATTTGTAAGCATGACGTATAGTAATTAATGAATATTTATTAAAAGATTATCAAAACCAAAGTTTTTTAATTTACACAATTCAATCTTGCAAATTAAGACTCACTTTTATTACTAAACTAACTTCTATAAAGCTTTGTAGATCACGTTGAGCACACATCAATGCCCGTTTCTTCGAAGCAAATAAAAAGGTGGTTCTTTTTGTTAAACATCTCTGTACAACGCCACTTTTGGCGAATGGATATAAATTTAATTTTCAGCGCAGACAAAATAATACAAACATACTATTATATTAAATATGTATTTGGATTAGAGTTTGTAAGTTTTATTTTGGATAAATTTATTTTTACAAATTTAATTTTGATTAGAAGTGAATTTGAGTGAAGTGATTTATATTTAATAAAAAATTATATTCAATTCAAAAGTAAAAAATAATTATTTATGAATAAATAGACTTTTTAAATTAGAATCACGTATGAAAAATGATACAAACATTAAAACAAATAAGACAAAAATTAAATAAAAGCTCATTTAAGTATTTAAAAGCTAATTTGAATAAAACAAACACACACATAAATACAGCCTAACATAATAAAGATAGAATCAATATGTGACATTAGCGTTCCCGCTATTCCATCAAAACTATAACCAAATGGCCATTTAAATTATTGCCGACACATGAAATTTTTTATGTATCTCAAAATTTATTGTTTTTAAGATTTAATTTTAATTTATTATTATTATACAATTTTTTATATTATCATCCAATTACATGTTAGTAAATGTTTGTCTCTTTGAGTAGTTATTATGTTAGTCAATTTTTTTTAATAATTTAACAACTTATGATTGAATTATAATATAAAAATCTTTTATACTGATAAATAGATCAAAATTAAATTCTTTTTAATAATTTTAATTTTATCATAATAGTCTTACAAAAGTAATCTTATGATATAAATTTAATTTCTGTGATAAATGTTATATTTTCATTGGATTGATGTATTACTATTAAAATATAAGAAATTGCCACCACTACTGATCTTAATGCCTGAACAAACAAAAATCTTTGCAAGATTTTTTATTCAATATATGATGTTGAAGCAGAGTCACAGCCAAGTATATATAAGTCCAATACTAAGCGATTGTGGAGTTGCAAAAACCTCAATTGGAGTTTCAACGTGCTCAATACGCACTACAGAGATTGCAATTAGAGTTTCAGAAAGCACAATAGATTCTTGATGGAAAAGTATCGGAAATCGATGATAGAATATCAGTTCTTGAGAATTCATTGCAGAATATGACGGAAATGCTTAAAGAAATGGCCAAGAATCAATGTTAAAGGACAGTAGCAGTGAGTCGAATTCGAGATCACTGGCCAGTCGTGAAGTTTGCAGTTATTTTCTGATTCTAAGATGGGTCAAAATCATTGCAAAAAAAAAAATACAATATTATGTTTTATATTAAATAAGATAGAATATTTAACGTAATATTTAAATTATAAAAGATTATTATTTAACAAAACTAGTTTTTTAAAATAAATTGCTCGTAAGCTTGGCCCCTTAACACTTGCTTTTTCCTTTGAGGAGTAAGATACCTTTGGTTTTTATTTTAAATGTAAGGGCTGCCTCACTTCTTATATTCGTATCAAAATTAATATGCATACAGAAAAATAAAAAATAAAAAAATAAAACTCTTCTTAAAAGATGTGAAGTGTTATTCATATTGAATTAGTGGGATGAGTTCACTATTTGTAATTGAAAAACATTTTAGGTTAAAAGGTGAAACTTTTTTTCTTTTAAGTCTCAAAATTATTTAGACTTTATAAATGCAAGAGATATTGTATATAAACTGTGTAGTACATTAACAACTACTATGATTTTTACTTAATATAAAAAGAAAATTGTATTGTTCTTTTTTATTGTAATATTTTGCTCTGTTGATAACGTATATAATTACTAGATTATTATTGTATGAATGTCAATATATAATTCAATGACTGAATTGCAAGAGCACTATGCACTGGAGGTATGTGGATTGTGGAAACCTCAATTCACAAAGTACAGATCTATGTAATTTATTGAAAAGAAAAATTAAAAAACAAATGCTTACATCACCGATAAAGTAAATGTCTTTTATAAACGGTTCACCGTCGATTAAATTAGACGTTAATGATGTGCATATGATGTGAATAACAAATAAGCAGCATAGCAACATCTATGTACCTAAAAAAGTTAGCATAAGAATTATAATTCAAACGTGACACATGACATCATTCTACTACACTTGCAATTGATGTAATTAGCAAGTGTAGAGAAAAGGTAATAGGCCATGCTTCTGTTTGCTGCCTCAATTGCGTGAAAGTTGAAACCTTCAACAGCATATCAAGAATTTGGTGAACCGTCCCTTATACATGTACTAAGTATAGTTGGTAGGTTAGTTTGATTTGTACTCCACGCACCCATTATTTCGTGACTTTTGGTTCAACTTCATTATTTTATTTCTCTGTTGACTCAGCAAAGAAAGGAACTCCACCTTTTGTTTTTCTCTTATGTTCTAATGACCCATAAATCTCCTATTTAATTGGATGCTTGAGATTGTAGATGACATTATGACAACGATATATACAGAGTTAAACTTCACTGACACTCTGGCTTTGGCTTCTGAGAAACAAATCATGGCAGAAAAAGAAGGTGCTTGTTTATTTAAAAAAAAGTTGTTTGTCAAATGACGAGCAATAAGGTCATGCCCACAAGATTGTCAATAAAGAATCCCACATATACATCATTGTTCCTTATTCCTTGGCCATTAAAGCAAGCCCATCATTCAGAAAGACTTTGAGATAAAAATAAGGGATGGGGTGGTAGTAAATGAGCCGAACACTAAAAAGAGAATTAGATTTTAGAATAATCACTTGTTGAAAGAATTTCTTAATTAGTAATCAGTCAATGTATTAGTTTTAAAATAATGCATGCAGGAATACCAAAAAAAAAAAAGACTTTTAGATAATCTGAAGCTCAGTAGATACATATGGGTTAAGACAGAGAAACCAAGCTAAAGGGATCTCAGATAAGACTATGGGCATTGGAAACTAGACAGGAAGAATCAACTTCAAAAATGGGTTTCAGAATTTTTTTGGGGGATATATATGTCATTTCAAATTTTGAACATTCTGCGCAAAAGGTTGTGGTCCTTGTGGGGGTATGAAGTATGAACGCTGGCTGTGTTGATCTTTACAAATCTGTGAGGATTCACTATGTAATATGTATTGCCATCACGAAATATTTATCTGCAAATATTTCTATTATAATCTATAATACATTTAAAAAGAGAAAATCATAAGCTGTTAGAAATGGATTTTGGGTCTTGTTTAAGTTCGAAATCGTATGCTATGGATTACAATAACAAAAAGAAAATCATCAATTTGGAGGGAGCTTTTATAACTCTCTTTTTTCCTATTACTAAAAATTTGATATGATTTAGTATAAACTCATATAATTTAAGTTGATCAAATCATTTAAGAATTTCAATCAGATAGCAACATTTAAATAGCAGCAATGCTGCTTGTCGCAAACAAATTTCATGAAAAAGTTAAGAATGAGACATCAATTTTATATGACACAGTTTTTGCACCATTTTTTTAATTTAGAAAAAAAAATTCAAGCCAAGTCACTGCCTAACTGTTCATAACCATTTCATATGAAATAATTTCGTGGTAAATATCACTTTACATTAAATAAATATCAATAATAGCTTAGCTAATTATGTTTTTTCCTTTCTCAAGAAGTAAGTGTTATTTATTACAAGAGATAATAAACAGGAAAAAAAAGTCATAAATCAAAGGGGAATTAAATTGTGTGCACTTTAGAAAATAAAGTCATATAAATAATTATTTACAAAAAAATCAAGAAAGGACAAATATACAAACAAATTGTTAATTAAATAGCGTCTTAGCTCATATACAAATTTAACTAGAGGCTGGACGTGCTACTATGAAGAATTTGAGATTGAGACTAGCCCAAGATTAAGTATTTGTTTTAGAATAGATTACTTTTAAGAAAAACTTATCCTTTTTTTTCATAAATTATTTTAGTAAAATTTTGATTATAAATTATTTTAATTATAAAATAAACTAATCTAAATACACGCTAACTTAAAGTTTGAAGGGATGCTTTTCACTAATCCTTCACTTGTCAATATGACACATCTTATATGTGGGGTATTCCTGTTTCCATCTATGTATGCTATCTGAATTTATCACAAGATGAGAAGAATACTTCCTAAACATAGAGTCTGAAGTGAAGAGTGTGTATAAAAGACTTTAATAGTTGTCTAATCATTGTCTAATGACTTACAATTTAAGAATAGTGTGCAAAAAAATTATTAGTACAATCAATATTACTCAATAACAAAATTCATGAGCAAGTTTTCCACGGATTAATTTTAAAGAAAAACACTTTTTTTTTGTGGTGCCTAAAAGATTTAGTTCATCAAATGTTAAGATTTGAAGTTGTATCCAAAAATAATTTTAGTGTATATTTAAATTAATTTATTTTATATTTAAAATAATTTATAATCAAAGTATTATTAAATTTTTTTTTTAAAAAGTATAATTTTTCTTAAAAATAATTAATTTTCAAACATACACTAATAGAAACATTCATTGAATTGTTTTTAATCATAAGAACAAATTTGAGTTAGGAATTGTGCTCTGCTTTTCTGGGTAGGGGGGCGTCCCTTGATATTGTGGCTGTGTGGACCCAGCTAGAATGGGCCTGCCTGTCCGACAAAAGCGCCTGCCTTGGATTTTACATTAGTGTCCCCCCGCCCACTTCCATAACTTATATACATGGGATCACCATCACCACCCAAAGTTAAATCTAACAAAAAGTTTTACATTATTAATAAGGATTCAACTATTTCGTTCTTTTTAAAAAAAAAAAATTCAATCATGTCTTCTCAATAAAATACGAATAATTTAGAAAAATAATATATATTTTTCATTTAGTTCTCTAGTATTTTGTTGGAAGACAAGATATAAATAAATAGAAGAGATAAACAAATTTAACTTAAATCAAGAAATAGTAATATACATGAACAATCCAAAAGCTTAATTCAAATGACACAAAAGTCTTTTTTTTTTTGTTATAAATTATTTGATTTCATAAGGGAATTTCACCCAAGCTTCTTTGCTTAAATTTTAACCTGTCCTCCGTAACTCTAAATTAGGTCTTATATACTACATTTGTTATAAAATAATAATAATATCCACGGGCAACAAATTCTTCCAGTCATCCAATGACTTTGTTAAGACCACTACTTTCTTGGAGCATTCTTTTTATAGAGAGTCACATATTTTGACCATTAATGATTTTTTTCTTGTTTGAAAACCATTTATGATCTAACCACAATAGCTTTCTTTGTCTCCATATTGCAAGTTTCGGTGATACCATGAGTTTCAAAACTTTCTTCACATTGGCCTTTAATTACAGTTAAGCATTGAGGCTTTCATGTCTTTAGCCAGCTTAAGCATGGAAAAACAGATCCCCCCAAAAAAAAAAAATCAGAATTTTGATATTTTAGCTATTTTTATTTTTTAATTTTTGGTATTTTTCTTAAAAGGCTGTTTGTTTCAAGAATTGTAATTTCATTATTAGGAATCACATTTCCAAAAATAATATACCTAGGAATGATAATCCCTAGTATTTTAGAAAATCTGTTTGATTAGCATTTAAAATTCTTAAGAATATTTTTTGAAATTTTTGAAAATAATTTAAAAACTGTTTGGTTAACTATACTTATTTATGAGAATTTATTACATAATTTCTAAAATATCCCTAATGTGTATCAAACAACCCATGCTATAATATATAACACCTACATATTACATCTGTTACAAGATCGTATTCTTTCTAATCACAAACTATCAAAGAAGTGGTGAGTGTTTTCACAATTTTAATGGTGAAGAATATAAAAAAAAAGATCATATTAGCACCCACCAGTGAAAGCACTTTGCAATGTCATCGTCGAAAAAAGAGATCATATTTCATTTTCTTTTGTGGTTAGCAGAGGTAACTTTTTTTTTATGACAATGTCATTTTCAATCAAAAAAAAAATCACACTCAAAGAAAAAATTAATAAAATAAGATCTTATGAAGAGAAAATTCTAACTTATACAATAATATTGAAAAGAGAGAAAAATTGATAGAGAAAGAATGGAAAGGAAAGACTTCCATAAGACAATGCTGAAAAGTGAGATAAAGATGGAGAAGTGGGATAAGGATAAAAGAATTATCGATAAAAAAAAAAAGGAGCTGAAGTTGATTAGTTACAAGGGTGGGCATTTTAGACTTTTTTATTTATTTTTTATTCCCAAGTCATGGGAAAACAACTTACCCAACTTCTCTCATGGGAATGAAATGTGAGCATAAGGTAGGAATGTAGCTCTCCTAGGATGGGAATGATGAAAAGAGAGGAAAATTGATGGAGAAAGAATGGAGAGGAAAGACCTCTATAAGGCTATGCTGAAAAACGATATAAAGATGGAGAAGTGAAAAAAGGATAAAAGAATTATCGATAGAAAAAAAGGAGTTAAAAGTTGATTAGTTACAAGGGTGGACATTTTAGACTTTTTTAATTTATTTTTTATTCCTAAATCATGGGAAAACAACTTATCCAATTTCTCTCATGAGAATAAAATGTGAGCAGAATGTGAGAATGTGGCTCTCATAGGAATTGAAAAAATTCAGAAATATTATTTTAAAACTTGTAACAAACATAGCAATATTTTTAGATGCATGTGAATTTTTAAAATATTTTCAAGAATCTTAAAATTTACCTTGAAACAAAAACACCCTAAAGTCATGGAAATACAAAAGAATTTTGCCAAGGCCCGATTCATGGACAAGCAAACCCTTTATTTGCCCACTCCACATTTACACTTCCAGCAAAATAAATAAAGAATCCACATTCACATTTTATTAATTTGTTAAAGCAAACGCAGATCTTTCATCATTTGAGTATCTCCTTTTCAAGGAGATGCTGACTTCGTTTAGATGAGTAACTGTTCTGAAATGATCTAAACCAAATGGTGGTGTTATCTTTGAATTTTTTTGATTGGACAAGTCAAATGGAAGGCAATAATTTCCATACAATTGCTTCTCGTCACTTCTTCAGTACAAAACTCAAATGTTAGATAGGCAATAAACTATCCCAATAATGTTCATTTAGATACGCCACGATCTTGTTCGTGATGTTAACATATTATTGAGTATTCATTTGAGTCATCTTTTTGCTAAGAAACATGCAACAGCTAAAAGATAAATCTGTCTGACTTAAAGCCAACCTGTTTGTTCATTGACAGAATATATGGTAAACTGATGCTTAGAATCAAGAACCATTTGCTAACTTCGTTTCCCAAAGACAAAGTTCTTCCAAATAATGGCTCTTGAGCAGCAATGTCATCTCTTGTTGTCTTTCTTCCCTGTGTTGCTTCCATTTTTCACTGTTGCTCAAACTTACGGAAACATTTCCTTGGGGTCTTCCCTCACTGCACTGGCAGATAACTCCTACCGGGCATTCGCCATCTGGTGATTTTGCATTTGGTTTCCAGCAGATTGACGAAGATGGATTCTTACTGGCTATCTGGTTCAACAAAATACCAGAAAGAACTATTGTCTGGTCAGCCAATGGACAAAATCTTGCACCAAAGGGTTCCAAAGTTGAGCTTACCTCAGATGGTAGATTCTTGCTCAATGATCCCAGTGGCAAGCAGATATGGAATGCTAGCTCCGCAGGCAATCGAATTGCTTATGCAGCTATGCTTGATACTGGCAACTTTGTGCTGGTTGTCCAAGATTCTCAATATTGGTGGGAGAGTTTTAATCAACCAACTGACACAATTTTACCAGGACAGGTTCTGAATCAGCCCAGTAGACTCATTTCACGCTATTTGGAAACAAATTACTCAAGTGGAAGATTCCAGTTTAGACTCCATACTGATGGGAATCTTGTGCTTTACACGACAGATTTTCCATTCGATTCTCCAAATTTTGCTTATTGGGCGACACAGGTTTTGGGCAGTGACTTCACATTGGTCTTCAACCAATCTGGGAACATTTTCCTTCGGGTAAGTGATGGAAGCATAATCAACATTATATCATCGGATGCTCCCTCCACACAAGATTTCTACCAAAGAGCAATTCTTGAATATGATGGAGTTTTCAGGCACTATATCTACCCCAAGAGCAGTAGTTCCAGTACAGGAAGCGGGCACAAGGCCTGTTCAACTTTGTCCTTCACACCTTCAAACATGCGTTTGAGAATTACTGAAGAGACAGGAAGTGGAGCTTGTGGGTTCAACAGCTGCTGTAGGCACGATGAGAGGTAGAGCTGTCACTGTCCAATTGGTTACAGCTTCTTCGATCCAGATGATGTGATGAAAGGATGCAAACAGAACTTTGATTCACAAACTTGTGACGAATCTTTTCCAGAAACACATCTCTGTGATTTTTATGAGATGCAAAATACGGACTGGCCTCTGTCTGACTATGAACATTTTCAGTCAGTAACTGAGGATTGGTGCAGACAGGCTTGCTTGGGTGACTGTTTCTGTGCTGTCGCAATTTTCAGAAATGGTGAGTGCTTCAAAAAGAAGCTACCCCTATCCAACGGAAGACTTGATCCTACTGTTGAAGGGAAAGCTCTAATAAAAAAAAGAAAAGATAATTCTACTCTGAAATCTGAGGATCAATCACAGCTGATTATCGTTGGATCAGTGCTTTTAAGCAGTTCAGTGTTACTGAACTTGTTCTTGTTAGTGACAGCTTGTCTGGTTGCATACCGGTTTGGCCACAGGAGTTCTAAGGTGAATCATTCTATTCAATTCATTGCAGGCACGTATCTCAGAAGTTTCACTCATGAAGAGTTAAGGAAAGCAACAAATGGATTCAAGGAAGAACTGGGCCACGGTGCATGTTCAACAGCTTACAAAGGAGTCCTGTTAGACCTTACCGGGAACCTCATTGCTGTTAAGAAAGTTAAATAATATGGTGAAAGAAAGTGAAGAGGAGTTTAAAGCTAAAGTAAGTGCAGGTAGAACAAATCATAGGAATTTGGTTCAACTCTTAGGTTTGTGCAATGAGGGAGAGCACGGGCTACTTGTCTATGAGTTCATGAGCAAAGGATATTTAGCAAGCTTCCTTTTTGACGCCCAAAGGCCAACTTGGTCTCAAAGAATGCAGATTGCCTTGGGGACTCTTGTATTTGCATGAAGAGTGCAGCACCCAGATCATACACTGTGACATTAAGCCTCAAAACGTGTTGCTTGATGACTCTTGCACAGCCAAGGTCTCTGACTTTGGCTTAGCCAAGTTTTTGAAAATTGGCCAGACTGGAACTACTACTACTGATAGATTGGGCCAATGATTGCTTTCAGGAAAGGAAACTTAATCTGTTGGTGGAAGACAAGAAGGAGGCCTTAGATGACATTAAGAGGGCGGAAAAGCATGTGATGATTGCTGTCTGGTGCATTCAGGAGGATCCATCACTGAGATGAGACCCACCATGAAGAAAGTCTTACAGATGCTTGAAGGAACTATATAGATGTACCAATCCCCCCTGATCCACCCTCATTTACAAGTTCGATGTAAATGTCAGTGCTCAAGCAACTATGTGTATGTATTTGGTGCTCATATTTTCAGTATTAACCAAGATGAAATAAGAACCCATTTGATTTCAAGAATTGAATATGTGTGTATATTTTTAGAGTTCCTCTTTCAGAGAGTTCATTTCTGGAAGATTACTTTATTTTATTTTATTTTTTGCTGCAAATTAATTCTTCAAATAAAAGCACTAAGGTTTGCTATGAAATAATGATTCAATATACATGCTTTTGAGTTTTTATTTTCATCTTCAAGGGATTACTTTGATTCTCAAATTTCAATGATTTTTTTGGTATAAGTCTTCAGTTTTAACCGGAGGAAAATAAACTCTTCCTGTTATCGGGTATTTATCAGACAGTAACCTGTGCTATTAAACTTGGACCAGGTTTGGGAACACTTGGACCAGGTTTGGGAACTCTTTGCTTTGAGCCATTGCCATAGTAGAAGGCTTGAAAATTTTGAAAGGCGACAACCATTAACAAATCCTAAACAAAGCCAAGCTATAAATCTAATATCCAAAACTCAGTCAAAACTCAAAACACAAATAGAGTTATGTAGGCTGGAGACAGACCTAAGAAATCGTTATTTATCCGTTTAATATATAAAAAAAAAGCATACACAGTCCCAAGAAAGTAGTCACAAACTACAGAGTTGGGACTACTATGATTCAACTTACGTGGGTGCCTCTATTTATAGAAGATTTCAAAACATTTAAAATTCTAAAAGAACATATTTTATTAAGATCAAATCCTATCAGGATCAAATCATATTATGATTAAATCCTATCAGGATTAAATTATATCAGGAATTTGGATAGAACTAATCTAATTTGAATTTGGATAAAAACAATCTAATCTGAATTTCAATAGAACTAATCTAATCTAAAGATTAATAAATTCAAATAATCAAATAATATCATTTGAATTTAATTGATTCTTTTATGTTAGAACTTATCTAATAATAATTAAATAAATAAATATACAAATATTGCATGCCATGTGGAGGTCTAATAGGACTCCTTTCTCTTTTTGTTTTTGGTCATCTAATAGGACTCCTTTCTAAGCATTCCATGTTGCATACTTAGAACTGTAGGAAGAAACCCAACAGCATCCTTAAAGAAAAAAAAAAAAAACCCAACAGCGGACACACATCCATGTCATTTTATTTCATTAATTTTTTTCTTTTGTAACGTGGAAATGAATAAAGAAACGAAACAATTATTAATTTATTCCAACCCATTAGAAGGGAATGATCATTCCTGCCTTTACGAAATCAATGCTCAAGATGAAATAATCGTTGTTTCTTTCGTCAAGCTAAGCAAGAAAATAAGATTTACTTTAATAATTTTTTATTAGTGTATGCGTCAAAGACACATATTAATAAATCAAAAACGAAAATACTATTAAATGAAAAAGAAACATTTAGGAAGTGCTTAGAAAATTTGAAAACTAATTTAAAATAATAGAAAGTAGAACTAGACACATAAGCTCAAATTTAAAAGAACTTATTTAAAATTAAATTTAGTTTGATTCAAACTCAAAACTAATTTTAATTTACCTTTATTTCACAAAAAATAAAAATAAATATAGAAATAACTTTAATTATGTCACATTGAATTGCTAACTTCTTATAAGAGGATAAGAGAGAAAATGGTAAAGAAAGAGAGAGAATCAAGAAAAAAATGGATTAGAAGAAAAACTAACTTTTGAATTAGATTTTTTAAAATTTAATTTTGCTCAAATTTTTATTAGATAAAAATTAATTTTTAAAATTTTAATGATAATTAAATATCTTATATTTAAAATTTAACCCTTCAGTACCCAAATATCTATTTTTATTCTTTTTAACAAGAAAAAACAATAATTTGGTTGCTTTTTTTTTTGAGGTTACAATAATTTGTTTGTTAATAATAATATGAGAAGATGTCTAAAACATAGGACATTTAAATTGCAATGGGTATTTATAGCTTAAGGATACTAAAAGGCTCAATGAAATAATAATTACTAAAATAAACAAAATTACTAAAAACAAAGTAAAATTCTAAAAATATTCAAAAATAACACTATAAATAATCCGAAACCCTGTTCAACTCGTTCTAATCTCTTCCCTCGAAACCTAAACCCTCGACACTTTCTACTCTCACTCGCGCACGATGCAGTCCACTCTCTTCGTACCCACCTCTCGAGCTATCGCCACTACCCCAACGCCACTGCTACCATGTCATTCTCATAGATATCAAGCTCCTCGCTCCTTATCCGTCAGAGCTTCCATTCCCGAGACAGTGCAGTCTCCATCTGTCGCTGTGGAGTCTCCATCCAAATCCACAGCGACCCACAAGCTCAACAAGTACAGCTCCCGCATTACCGAGCCCAAGTCGCAAGGTGGTTCCCAGGCCGTGCTCTATGGCGTGGGACTCTCCGAGGACGACATGGGTAAGCCCCAGATTGGCGTTTCGTCCGTGTGGTACGAGGGGAACACCTGCAATATGCACCTTTTGAGGCTTTCAGAAGCGGTGAAGGAGGGGGTCAGAGAGGCTGGCATGATTGGGTTCAGGTTCAACACGATTGGGGTCAGTGATGCCATCTCCATGGGAACAAGAGGCATGTGCTATAGCTTGCAGTCTAGGGACCTCATTGCTGATAGTATTGAGACCGTCATGAGTGCGCAGTGGTATGATGGGAATATCTCCATCCCTGGTTGTGACAAAAATGTAAGATCTTTTCCGGCCTAACTTTCGATTTTTTCTTTTTTATTCTACCTTTTCATTGTTTAATGGGGAATTTGTTGGCAAAGACAATATTCACAATCAACTTTGTTACATTGGTCTGCTGCTTACGGTATAGTATACATATCTGTGTAACATTGCAACATTCGTGTGCTTTTTTCGATTTTCATCTGCAATCTTTTATTGAGTTGTTGAAATGTCTTTATTACGTTTATTTATTTATTTATATATATCTTTGTCTGGAATGGGAGCTTTGTTCCACTTACATACTTTGCTTCTCTGACCACCTTCATCCTTTTTGAATAAAAATGAAAATTGCATTTCATAAAGAGCTCAGCAGTCATAAAGTGCTGTGTTAAAAGATAAAAAGCTAAAATGCAAAATTGCATTTCATAAAGAGCTCATCAGTCATAAAGTGCTGAGTTAAGAGATAAAAAGCTAAAATGCCAAAAGAAAAACAGAAGCCATCTTCATTACGATCGAAAAGGAGAAGCCAACTGCATATGAATTGGTCAATAATACTATTCATTGGTTCAGCAATCAGAATGTTTTCATCCCAAATTGAAGCAAGAGTAATCAGTCAATTGAATTTTGTGGTAGCTTAGATTTTTTTTATGTATAATCTTTATAGTCATATGGATTGTTTCTTTTAATTCCTCCATTTGGGGCTGGCCTCCTTTTTGTTTCCCCATCCCTAGACAAGCCCCTAATTCAATTACAGGGAATAATCCAAGAATCTGTTTAAGTTAATAATCCACCAGTGGCTTGTTTGGTTGAACGCAGGAAAATACATCTTTTGAATCCTTAATAACTGCTAATCCCATGGTGTAATGTTGATAAGTCATTATTAATTTGCCTCTTAAATTAGTTATTGTCGCCCTTATTGCTTTCTCTAGTATGTCTCATAATTACTTATATTGCTATATCTATTTTGGAGGATTTAGCTATGTTATGTAGTTTCTTTCTTGCAATTGAGTCATATATCTCTCATGTTTACAGATGCCTGGTACAATCATAGCAATGGGCCGGCTTAACCGACCAAGTATCATGATTTATGGTGGGACTATAAAGGTAGGATATCTGGCTTTGGCTGCTGATAGTGCAATTCTAGAATGAATGTGATTAAAATGTTTGTGAAGCCAGGTCAAGCCCCTGATAATTTTTGTTAAAAACTGAAGGGGTGATCATTTTTGTCAATATATATTATACAAATTTTACACTTCCTTGAAAGGGGAAAAATAAAAATAAAAATCTCTTCAATAATCACTTTGCATTGTTTCTTTGTTATTAATATTTTATCTGGAAAATGTATAGCTAATAAGGAATATTTTACAGTGAGTAGTTTTTTTCATGATATCTACAAAGTAAGGGTACATACTTAACATCACAAAGTTTTAAGACAACCATATGGTTCTTTTATGTAATTTCATCCTTTGTTTGAAGTTGACTGTACCACTTATGTAAATGGTAGGTCTTTGCCAATATTTACTGGGAATTTTAATGTAATTTAATGTAGAGTAAAATCCCTAGAATAAATTTGATGTTCTTCAGGGGCTATTTGGATAGTGAAAAAATGGAATTACAGCCGTTATCTTGAATTATTCATTGTTTAGGAGGTTTTTTATTTATAGAAATTACTGTAAGCTGTATGTGCCATTAATGTACCATTTATGCAGTTATTATCAACTAATAACTATTAATTGTTTATTTCATTATTGAAAATCTGAAAAGGTGTTTTGAAATGTGGTTCTGATTGAGGTATCTTTGTTTCTCTTCTTTCTAATGTTTATTATGATTTTTTTTTTCCAGCCAGGTCATTTTCAAGGAAATACGTTTGACATAGTGTCTGCCTTTCAGGTATGATAAATCATTGCTGTTTGAATCTAATTCCATCTCTTACCATGGTTAATTTATTTCTGCATTCCTTTATAATGTATCAACTTTGTTTTGCTTCCCTCTACCTTCTTTTCTATAAAACCCAGCTCGGAATTCTTCATGGTAAATGTTTGTACATATTATGTTAGTGTACTTTTCATCAAGCTCTAGCATTTCCTGTAAACCTTTTATTCATTGTATTTGAGTATTTATGATTTATAAAAGACGAAACTGCTCATTCTGATCAAATAGGCCTTTGTAGTCTAACATTCGCACCATTCCCGAGACAAAAAATAGTTTATTTGTTGCACTTCATTGAGCAATCATTTTGGTAACTTTAGCTTATCTGTTGAAACTGTAGGCAGCCATAATGCAACCGACTATTATTTGTGATTTCCTGAGGTTATTGTTTGTAAATAACTTACTGAAACTTCACTTTGAATGATGTGCCTCCATTGGGCATTTATGATATAGTCCCATTTCCTCTGCCTGTTCATTGACTGAGTTGGGAGCCTCGTATTAATACAAGAGGGGATTAGTTCTTTAATTTTGTAACAATAAAGACATCTGTGTAGCATAGGATTGGATTTGAACTTAAGAAGCCCAAAATTGGAGTACCTTTTGGCTTTACTTGATTTGTTTATTGTGTCTTTCACTTTGGATGTGAGATTCTGGGCTTTGGATTCCTTGGCAATTTGTTCTCGTTAATCCTTCTTTTACTCATTCTACAAACAGAGGTAAATTTTGTTAAATGAAAGATTTTTTTAAGAGAAAGAAGAGAGATATAAAGGAGGAGGATAAGAAATCCTCCTTGAACAATTAAAAAGGAAAAGGAATAAAAAAGAAACATTAACTTAAAAGAACTCTCCCAGCCCTTTATACTTAATTTATTAATATTTTTTAGGTGAGATTGTAAGAGAAACTTTTACATTGTCAAGGAGGGTGTTCTATTGTCTGGTTTGTATATACTCTTCCTTCAGTAATAGAGTTTTATTTACATATTTTTTTAAAATTAGAATATGATTATTGTTGTTGTAGGAAATACCGTAGTCTATAATATAAATTTTTCCCCCCTGAATATCGAAAGTTGGATGTGTACTGTCCAGGTAATGCAACTCTTGCTAATAATGTTATATTAATTTTTGGTTTTTTTGTAGTGTTATGGAGAATACGTGAGTGGGTCAATAAGTGATGACCACAGACAAAATGTAATCCGCAGCTCTTGCCCTGGTGCTGGGGCTTGTGGTGGAATGTATACAGCCAATACCATGGCTTCTGCAATAGAAGCTATGGGAATGTCTCTTCCTTATAGGTAAATATATGTATGCAGGTTCACATGGCTGCCTTTTTAGTTTTTAAATAAGTTGCTTATCTTTATTTGCTGTTTCTGTAGCTCATCTACACCTGCTGAGGATCCACTAAAGTTGGATGAGTGTCGTTTAGCTGGGAAATATCTTCTTGAGTTATTGAAGATGGACTTGAAACCCCGAGATATCATCACTCGTAAATCACTACGTAATGCAATGGTTATAGTCATGGCACTTGGTGGATCTACCAATGCTGTCTTACATTTAATTGCTATTGCCAAGTGAGTAAGTTTGGTGCCAGAAATCCAATTGATATATAAATATTCTCAGTGGAAAGCTCATATAATGATTTTGACAGGTCTGTTGGCATCGATTTGACTCTTGATGATTTTCAGAAGGTTAGCGATGAGGTTCCTTTTCTTGCAGATCTTAAGCCTAGTGGAAAATATGTTATGGAAGATGTTCACAAGGTATGCATTGATGTTTTTGTTAACTAATTGAGCCTAGCTTCTTTTATTCTTTTTCCTGGTCAAGCTTATGGTGTTTATTCTCTTCTATCATTATTACTCTTGTTTGAAATTCATTTTGCTTTGATAGATTGGAGGGACCCCTGCAGTTATTCGCTACCTTCTTGAGCATGGATTTTTAGATGGGAACTGTCTGACTGGTATGTCTACTTACCTTCAAGTGTTAAGGACAGAAGTTTGTTTTCCAAAGAATATGCATGTCATTAACTTTGAGATACCTCCTCTCTAGTCACTGGGAAGACCCTAGCTGAAAATGCAGAACTTTTCCCTCCTTTGGCCAAAGGGCAGGTATGATGTTATTTCTGTTCAATTTTATCATATTCTAATGCTTCCCATGGGTCGACTGTAAATAAATTGATTTCTTGACAGACTACAAATTTTTCTGATATGTGATTCAGGAAATAATAAGGCCAATAGAAAATCCCATTAAGAAGACAGCACATATTCAAATATTATATGGGAACGTTGCACCACAGGGTTCTGTTGCTAAAATTACTGGAAAAGAGGGGCTGTACTTCTCTGGTGAATTTTCTTGCTCTGTTTTCTCGAATTATATCTGTCCATATCACAATTTATTAATCACAGGGATTATTCAACAGGTCCTGCACTTGTTTTTGAAGGAGAGGAGTCAATGATTGCTGCCATTTCAGAGAATCCCTTGAATTTTAAGGTATTTCATTCTTCTATTATGGCTGTTGTTGCAAAGTACCTAATGGTCATTAACCTAGACAAAATTAGAGAAGACTGGCCATTGACCTAGCCATTGTCACTATTTTTATTCTTCAACTTTATCAATGCCATGCTAGAACCAATCCATTATCTCTTGTTTTCCTTTCTTGAGTAGAACTGATTTAGTGCAGCATAATGTCCTGCTTTAGTTTCCTGCAATGCAGCCTTGGAATTATTTTGATTGATCAATCTGTTTGTGTATGATAAGAATCGTTAAATCATTGTTGTTGAATGATGGCATCTTGAATTAGGAACCTTTTAGTGGTCTGTGTACATAGCTTTTTTGCTTTAAAGTGGTTTACTATTACATTCTATTTTACCTAGAACTCAATGCATAAGGACAATTCTGACTGTAGGGTTTTCTGCTTGGGTGGCTAAAGTCAGGACTGCTGTTTGAATGAAGTATCAAGAACTGAGATTTGATCTGAAAAAGTTAACTAGCTCACATAAGCTAATCAACCTACATTAAATTCAGATTATTAGATCTAAGTAAGTTATTGTCACAATGACACTGGATGGAAGGACGGACGGAATGAGAAAGGCAGTTAGGTATAACAATCTAGAATCCACTGGGCAGAAACTTTGGAATTTAGCAGAATACAAAGGAAAAAATCCTTGAGATAATATTCATGAGTTAAGTTGTATCTCATTTTACACAGCAGGTCCTTTGACTGGAAAGTAAGCAATCTTCTAGGATGTTTAATCCATATAGTATCCTTTAAGTCTATCATAATTACTTTATAATAACCTAAAATAACTAAATATAATCCCTAAAAATAACCCCTATGAAGATTGCAATCCAATTATCAAAATTAAAAAATATCATTATAATTGAACCCCTTTGGTGTGCATCACACAACATAACTTACGCCTACCTTACTAAGTCATTAAGGTTCCCTTATTAGACTACAGAGTTTCTCTTTTTAAAATAAATTGTGGCTTTAGAGCGTTAAAATTTTGCAGCATTTTTCAAATTGAAATCATAGAATGACTTTGTATTATAAAATTCAATTTAGTTTTTTTGTGCATTGAAGGAAAAAAAATTTATATTAGAAAAAAGATCATTGCTTATCAATCATTTAAATAAAGGCAAACCATTATACTACTCTCCTAGCAGCCTACTTGATTAGTATGTTTGGTGTCATTCAATGGGTTGAGGGTTCAAGATGTGGTGTGGGTCTTAAAGTATATCCATTATTATTTGCATAACGAAATTGTCTGGCAAATACTAAATTAGACAATGTATATATAACTTGATTAGGGATATATATTTTTTGTATTTAATATGGACCTGATTGGTTTTTTCTGTGGACATGAAAATTGCTGTCTGTATTAGCAATGAATAAATAGCAGAAAATAAATGATATATTAAACTTTTTCTACACTTGTATAGCTGAGGAGGGAACATTTGTAACCTTTTCTTTTGGGAGGGACGGGGTGGGACAAAAAACAAAACATGAAAAAATGTAGGGTTTCAGGATTGCCTCGGCACCCCACGATTGCAGCTGGCACTACCTGAGCTCCTCATTACACAGGAGGATTCTATCCCTTTTATAATTTGGTTATGTATGTGCATTGAGTGTTTAGTCATTCATATTGCTTTCTAATTAAAAAACAAATGTTCATTCGGCAGAAAAATTTATTTTTTGCACATTTCAATGAGTAACCAATTTTCATTACAGGGCACTTATATCTGTTTTTTTGTTTGCTCTCTTCAGCATGTGAGAGGCTAGAAAGCTTCAAATTTCAACTCTGCCAGCGGCATCTAAACATCAGTCCTCAAACTGAAATGCTTGCTTTAGAATAAATCCTTCTTGCAGAATCCCAGTGTCTTGAATAATTGAATTAATAAGGTTTAATCACTCTGCTTTCATGTGCTTGTGTCAAGTTATTACAGAAATTTTATCTGCAAGTGTCTCAGTGGTCTGCATTGCAAATCTTATTCTGATTCTGATGCTTGTTGCACCTAATGTTTCTTTGGGGAGTTATACACATTCTGAATTTGGTTCAAACTGCTGCCATTTCACTGCCTTGTCACAGTAATGATTCAGTTTTACATGGATACAACCACAGTCAGTGGCAGCTAAAATGAAAATCTTATCTGGTTTCCTCCATATGATGTTTCACCTTTTCAGGGGAAAGTAGTTGTCATTAGGGGAGAGGGACCTAAGGGTGGTCCGGGCATGCCTGAGATGTTAACACCAACGAGTGCAATAATGGGTGCAGGGCTTGGGAAGGTATGTTCTATATTTCCTTGTTTGTTTTATTTTCTTTGTAATAGTGTTCTGCCCATTTTGACTCTGAACTGACGTGAAGAGTTTTTCATTTTATTAAATTTTTTTCTTTTCATATTGTAATACGATCTAAATAAGCATTTCTCCTTCGTTTTTATATTTTTGTTTAGCCAAATGCATGTATAAAGATGCTTCAGTTAGTTTTTTGGTGAAACTGGAATACCCTTTTTCAAGCTACATGAACTAACCTTGATAATTGGACCTCCATGGGAGTGACATTTCTTAAGGGTATTGCCTTTGGATACTGCAGGATGTTGCATTATTGACTGATGGTAGGTTTTCAGGAGGTTCACACGGGTTTGTGGTTGGCCATATATGCCCCGAAGCACAGGTGAATTGACTATGCATTATGATCATTTCAGTACTACTATAATAAACTAAAAAAAAAAATCCAGATTCATCCCATGTAAAATGTAAGATATTTGATCAAATGATTTTGGGGTAACTAGTTCCTGCCTTTAATTATTTTAATGTAAGGAATGTAAGATATTAATGTACGTGTTTGATTAGCTTATTTTGCTTTCAGAAAAGCTTATAATCAAAATGTTCTAGAGAAAATTTTTGGCTGAAAAGCTTTTGAGTGTAAAATAATCGAACCACACATACACAGTGATGTTTGACAGAGCTTCGTTGATTTTATAGGAAGGTGGTCCAATTGGCTTGATTCAAAATGGAGACATTATTAACATTGATGTCCAGAAAAGGAGAATTGATGTTTTGGTAACGGATGAGGAGATGGTGGCACGAAGAAAGAAATGGACTGCGCCTCCATACAAAGCCAACCAAGGAGTTCTGTACAAGGTATGAGACCTGAAACTCCTTCCAGGAATAAAAGAGTATAAAATATATTTTTATAATGGTCTCTGGTACTCTTGGTTCCTTGTAGTTTAATGAATACTACTTTGGTCCCTCTATTTTCAGTTGTTACAATTTAGTTCTCCAAGTTGTGAGCGGATTCATTCTCATCTTTTTAGAGTTTAGACATTCTTAATATTTTTTCAGAGCTTTCAAAATGATGTGTTTGGTGAAAAGGACTGCATGTCATTCTCAACAAACCTAAAGGATCTTCCAGTGAGGGATATGGTTGAACCAACTTTCAGAACATGAAGGACTAAAGTACAACAACTGAAAAACATAGGGATGGGAATGAATTTTTACTGAAATTAGAGGAGAAAAATTGTATTTGTATTTTGACTCAATAAATAAGTAAACAAATAAAAATGCACGCACCTGCAGCTTGTGAAGAATGAAATCTGAATTTACACTTGGTTGGCAAATTTTTCGTCCCCGGTTTTAAGCTCGGATCCTCTTTTTCTTGATCCAGTATATTAAAAATGTGAAACCTGCTTCAAGCGGATGTGTGACAGACGAGTAGAGAAGATATATTTTCGGTGGCTTACAGAGCAAAAACTGCTTTGATGCCTTTGTAGCTTTTTCAATGAGGTATTAACTATTTCGGCTTAAAAGGCTTGTCTCTGTAGCTCGATGTGTATATCTTGTTGAATTTATCGTTGTTGTTTTGCAAATATTGTTCTAGACTTCAATCCCACCACCTCTCTTTCCTCTGTCATCTTGTTCCATCTTCTCTTGTAATTTATTTTTATTAGATCTTGTATCAGTTAGTGAATAATTTGTTAGATTGATGTCTCGGAAAAATTGGTTGTATGAAGGGTAATGACATGGCAAATACTCAGTTGTGTTTCCCTTACCTTGGCAAAAATTCAACCATGGTAAGAAAAAAAAGGCCATAATTGACAAGTATTCTCTTTACATGAGGGTTGGTGAATCTGCTGGAAGCAATTTGAGATTTCAAGTATGTATTTAACATTAAAAAAAATTAAATAATACTTGACTACACAATTTTTTATTCTTGAGTAAATTACTTTGCCATTGGATTGTATTTTTGATTTAGCAAACTTACTCTTTAGTTTTAAAGCACAATTCAAGGGGAATTTATGTAAACTTTTTATTTGAAGCTGTAATTTTATAATTCAAGAGCTTCTGTATGCATTTTTAAATATAGAAAGATTTGTGTTGCTCCTTCAATAAGTAAATAATTAAAATTATTATTCATTTAATGAAAAATTATTTTGTTATTACTTTAATCGACACACGTGTACGAATAAGAATTTTTCAATGGTGTGGGTATTTTTCTCTAGTTTGGGGCCGTACTTGGTCTGAGTTTGAAAAAAAAAAAATCAAATCGATCAAAGTTGGTTGGGTTCTTCTGGATCGAGTTGAGAGAAATTTGTTTTGTCTGACTCAAATTAATCCAATCATGATTGGTTTGATTTAGGCAGTTGAGTTTGTTTGTTTTTTTTTTGAAAAATCAATATTAAAATTTTATTTAAATATAAAAAAATTAATTAGATGTCGTTTATATTAAAGATATTCAAATATAAATATAAATATAAATATAAATATATATATATATATAATTTGGATGATCAGATTTGAATCTATGGAGTTGAAAATCTAAAAATCCGATATCTTGAATTTTTTTCTTTTTCTTTTTCTTTTTTGGTCGGGATTTGGGGGAGGGGATGAGATATGTTTCTCACAGGAATCGATCCTTTGTGCAGTTTACATCAAAGGCAGCCGAACCACTTCTTGAACTGCCTATATCTTGGATTAAAAATCCGCTCTGTGCTCGTTTTTGGGTCAACAGACACAGCTCAATACTCAATCAATAGCAGCTCAAAACTCAAACAAAAGGTACTCTTGGTCCATCATTGTTGTTTCATCACAAACAGTGATCACGATCAAGTATAGAATAGATGACGTACAAGCCCGCTGCTTAAACCCATTTAGTTGGGCTAGTAGTCATATATTGATTCCCTCCACGAGGGATTGATTTTGTCTCCGATAGGAGCTTTATCTTTTAATTGCATAAAATTTACCAGTTTTTGTCATTTGAAAAATTCCTACAATTTAGAGAATAATAACAAAACAAAAACAATAATACGTTAAGAATATCTTTCTTATTAAAAAAAAAAAATTTCATGACTTAACATGAATCTCTTCTTCTAATTAAACAAACATTTGAAAGTTGAATTCTTTAATATCTTCTCCATAAAAAAGTTCAGTATTTATAAAGTTACAAGTTAAAATAATGATGATTTTTTTTATATTATTTTAGCTGATGATGAGTGATGATATTTTTTGGTCGTACAATGGGTTAGCAATTAAGACTTAATCAGCTTTTAAAAGGGATTTGAATTATCTCTTGACACAGCTTATATTATGTTTGAATCTATTATAATGAATTATAAAATTTATTTTTTATATTTCAAATTTTTTGTGTCTTTTATTTTCTAGTGGGACATTATCCTCTTATTTCATTAATAGAAGAGGATCTTAATCCCTTAAAAAGATTTTGAGAGTGCTTCCTTCCTACATTAATCTGGTATATTTAAAATAGTTAATTTTTATCAGTAATTGCCCAAACCCGGATAATGAATACATAGAATAAAATTCTTGAATTATACATATATTGATCACTTTCATAGGCTCCAGCCCCTGCTGGGATATAAATGAGTTGTACCCACGCGGGATATGGTGCTTGGGGTGAGAGATTGCAATGCAATGAGCCATACAATTGCATGCATGGATGATGTGTATACGTTTCTAAACAACTTGGGGGTCTTTCGAGTGACAATTGTTTGGGATGTCAACAATGGCAAGCCAAAGCAATTAGCTGCGTCGTCCATCTCAAATATGCATATCCACCCTGCGAAGCAACTTGACCATTAATTGGTGTTAGTCTCCTTAACTTTATAATAATGGCCTGTTGGCTCTGAAACCAGCAGTGCAGTGGACCTGGTCTGGTGTGACCCAACTCAATAAGTTGAGAACTTAGCACTTGAGAGTTATCTTCAGCCATCACCATATTTGTCCAAAGTTCGTTTTCCACAATAGAATGTGGCCATAAGCATAAATGCATCATGCAGTAACAGAAGGTCTAGAGTGGATGCAGTTATGGGGGTTAGTTGCAGGTAATGATATGAAGTGAATGCATATATCCATACCAGGACCAACTTGGCCCCTGATGTAGATCACAATGGCAGCCAAACCCAGACAGTTCATCCAGCTAGTGTAAAACATTAGATTGGACCTTTGATGTTTTAGCTGTCTGACTTAGATTTATATCCATAATTTGTAGATAGATTATCCAATTAAAAAGGGCTTTCGAAATTCGAAGGATGTTAATTATAACTTGTGACTCAAATCTGTGACATACATAATACATTCCTTGAATCTACAAATCTTGAATTGATACGTTAAAAGCATTACCTTTATTTAAGGAAAAAGTTCACAGAAAAGCAATCTTCAATTAAAAAGATCCCAAAACTAGGTAAACTATTCATATATTTTTTTTTGGGTACAAAAACTATTCATATTTATTTGAAATAAAAAGAGTATATATTTGTTCAAAAGTCTTAATTGAAGTGTTACCAATTTTTTTTTAAAGACTATTTAATATCGAGATCACATTCTGTCTACTTATTTGTACTTTATAGCCTATTCTCTCTCTCCACACACAAAGTTATAAACCTCCTCAATTATAAATATCTATTGATTGTTAATTTTTATTATAAATGTTCGGAGTCTACTAAATATAAATAATAACCAACAATTAATGAATATTTTATAACTAATGCATGTTACAATACCCGTAAAAATAAGACATAGATATTGGAGTGATCTTAGGGATGACTCCACTGCACATTTTTCTTAGATATCATATTCTGATTAATTGTTAAATATTTATTAATTATTGATCTTTTGTTTACCTTTGCTTTATGCACACAAAATCTTAAACCTCTTTAGTAATCAAATATTTATTAATGGTTTTTTTATTTTATAAATGTTTAGAGTCCATTAAATATAACCAAAAATCAATAACTATTAAATATTTTATACTGTAACTAATTTAGGGTACGATAGTAACAATACTGGACAAAAAAACATAAATATTGAAGTGAACTCGTAGGATGATTGTACTGTTCATTTTTTCTTTATATTAATATTCTGATTAATTGTTAATATTTAATAGTTACTATTTATAATTTAGAAATTTAAAATATCTATTGGGATAACCCACAAGTAATAAATATTCGCACGGCATGAAAAACAGCAGCACCAACCTTATTCATACTCATTAACATAAGATAGTTGTTATGTAGTGTCCGTTCGGAGATTATATATACTACATCTTTTCTTTCTTTCTTTCGTCCTCTTTTATCGTTCGTTTGCTACAGAAATGAGCCATCCTTTTTGACGAAACAATATGGTCAAAGAGTCATAAATATGATTTACCAGTATGCTTACATCTACTGATCTGCATATGCCCAGTTGCCCTGCTATAAAAGGGAAACTCTGCATTCTGGACAAAACAAATCAAAATACCATTAGCTTTTATCTTCACAATGGCTTCTTCTTCTCTCATCCATTTCATCCTCCTCTCCAATAGCCCTTTTCCTCAGGTTTCCTGCTCATCTGGCATCACGTGCTCCGAATTCCAAGCCACACCCCTTTATCCTTCCCATTAAGAAAGACCCAGCAACCAATCTGTTCTATACTTCAGTTGGCATAGGAACTCCTCGACACAACATGGAACTAGTCATTGATCTTGCCGGAGAAAACCTCTGGTACGACTGCGACAATCACTACAATTCATCATCCTACCATCCTATCAGTTGTGACTCAAATACATGCCCAGGGAATTCTGGATGCACTGGCTGCTATGGCCCTTTCAAAACGGGTTGCACAAATAACACCTGTGGCATTGACACAATCAACCCGTTAGCTCAATTCATTTTCAGCGGGGACCTGGGTGAGGATGTCATATTTGTTTCTCAAACGCAAGTTCCTGGCTTGCTTTCTGGCTGCACTAACTCCGATGGATACACTGGTGACACTGTGCTTCTTAAAGACTTGCCCAAAAGCAGCAAAGGGATTATAGGCCTTGCAAGGTCACAGCTTGCGTTACCAACACAGCTTGCATTGGCAAATAAGCTTCCTCCCAAGTTTTCTCTCTGCTTACCTTCTTCAAACAAGCAAGGATTCAGTAACTTACTCATTGCAGCTGGGGGGCATCCTCAGGATCTGTCCAAATTTGTCAAAACCATCCCATTGATTGTTAACCCCGTTTCCACAGGTCCAGTTTCTGTGCAGGGTGTTCCCTCTAAGGAATACTTCATTGATGTGAAAGCAATCAAGATTGATGGCCATGTTCTGAACTTGAAGCCCTCCCTGCTGTCCATTGACAAGAAGGGAAATGGGGGTACCAAAATTAGCACCTTGAGTCCTTTCACTGAGTTACAAAACTCCGTGTACAGGCCCTTTCTTCGAGATTTCTTGAAGAAGGCCGCGGACAGAAGATTAAAGAGAGTGGCATCAGTGCCACCATTTGAGGCATGCTACGATTCAAGCACCATTGGCAATTCTAGCACTGGGCCGGCTGTGCCAACTATTGATCTAGTGCTGCAGGGGGGAGTGCAGTGGACTATTTATGGATCCAATTCGATGGTAATGGCAAAGAAAAATGTGGCATGCCTCGCATTTGTTGATGGAGGCACAGAGTCCAAGAATGTCGTTTGTTAAAGCTGCCATTGTTATTGGTGGGCATCCAGTTGCAGGACAATCTTTTGGAGTTTGATCTGGCTTCCTCGAAATTAAGCTTCAGCTCCTCGCTTTTGCTCCACAATGCGAGCTGTTCCCACTCTTGAATCTTACAGTTTCTGACGCATTTGGATTAGCCATGGAGAATAAATGTAGCTTCTATCTTTCACTTCCGAGTAGAATAAAGCCTCGTGGTGACACTTGAATATCTAGGTTTACTTTGTTGTGATCCTGTTGATGTCTTTTTTTTTCTTGGTAGCGTAAAATCAGTTGATCTTTTATTGTACCAAAATATTTGGATGACAGACAAGCTTGCGCTTAAATATGAAAAGTAAATGTATTTTGAATAATTTGATTTGAAATCAGATGAAGTCATATCTTATTCCAACATTTTTTAATATGCCAAAAGTTTGATTGCAATGTTCGCTATTCAATATCGAAAATTAGAATGCCAATTGGTTGCATTCAACAAATTTTGACTTTCGGCATTGCCACAACATATGTGATTGATTTCACTAGCTATCTAGCATTGACCGATATTGGCCTTTTGCAACCCAGTTGAAATGAAAGAGATCTTCCCACCGGTAATTAAAAGAAAAAACCTCCGACACACTCACATTCTGTACGTTCATGATTCTGTGTTTTCTTTTGGTACATAGATACCTAAAATTATTAATATGTCTATTGAGTTTTGTTTTAATTTGTTATATTTAATTATATATTAATAAATCATGAAAAATAATTTTTGTCGTCTTAATTATATGATAAATAATGAATTAAAATTAAATTTATATCTATATTGATGAGAAGATGACATATTATTTTTACTTACCGGATAGTCGTAAGGACTTGTATCGTTATCTTGGAGACTTGGACTCTATTTATTAAATGAGAACAAAATTTTCGTCGTCCTCACCCATACAAGGCTCACGAGAAGAAATTTATTCCTATATCCGAGCCGTGGTCTTGTAAATAAATGGTTAAATGAGAATTGTTGCCAATTCTTATCTATGCTATGATTTTGGGTGGGTTCCATCGGGTCTGTTTGACTTTAAGCCATCGTGCCACTGCTAGGGACCATGCTGTCATGCGCGTTTGATGAGACAGGATACTATGTTGAGTAATAATTAATAATTAATTAATAAATGAATTAGCACTTGGGCGGGGTTCAGGGTTGGGCACCACTAGCTGATCTTAGTTATGACAGGCGAGAGCTATGCCCCAAAATTTTTGAAAACCTTTAGAAATATATAAAAAAAAATCATATCAGCTCTCAAAAAATAAATGTAAAAATTGTATGCTTTTAAATTTTAAATTTTTAAATTTTCTTTTATATTATTTGTGTTAAGTTATTTATAAATGGACGTCATACTTTTATATTTAATAATATATATTAATTTAGATAATAAGTCATTAAAATTTTCTCTTTCAACTTTATAATTTTTTCTGGTTGTGAAAACAATAATAAACAATCTATGATAAAGAATTAACACAGAAACTTATATGTTAAAATTTTAAAATTTAAAATTAATTTATAATAAAATAAGCATATAAATATTTCATAAAAGACTATATTTATTAAAAAAAAATTTGTATGTCCTTTAATATGAATATATTATTCATTTTGACCCCTCAAATATTTTTCTCAAGCTCCGCCACTGGCGGGGACTGAGGAGGAGTCATCACTATTCAGGATCTTCCCCCCACCTCAATGAAGTGAATATTGTACCATTCGCACTAGCACCAACTTGGTGTTGGTGGATAACTGGATATATATCAAAAATGGCAACCAAGGGCTCAGAAGTACAAAAATTGAATATTTGACTCTGATTTTTATTCATAATAACGTGTTGATGTTTATATTTCTTTCTTCTTCTTCTTCCTTTTTCTCGAGCATGTACATTCCATTTGAATTGATACCTTTCAAAATGGGGTTAATACTCTGTCCACTTTTTTCAGAATAAAAATCAGTCATTGAATAACTTAATAGGAGAGAATTTTTTTTATAGACTAAATCTATACAAATAATATATAAAACCAGTTTAATAGTCATATTAGTGATTTAATTTAATTTAATAATTAAGTGAAACTATGCCTAGTATTTGAGTCTTTTATTTATATCTTATTGTAGTTCGAAAAGTAAAACAAAATGTCGAACGAAACTACATAATTTCATCAATTCCGTCTCAACTTAATATTTTGATCTGACTTAACAATTTAAAAATTATTTCAACTTTTAACTAAATGACTGCCCTGATTTGCTTAGTCTACACAAATTATTTATAATAGATGACAAATAAACATGTTCCTTAAGCCCAGCTGGGCTAGTAGCCACATTAGTTTGCTCCATGAGGGATTGATTTTGTCTGAGATAGGAGATTTATCATTTTATAGCATAAAATTTACCAATTTTTGTAATTTGAACATTGATCATTAAGAACAAAAACAAAAAAGGTACATTCATAACTTAGCATGAATCACTTGTTCTAATCAAATAAACGCTTGAAAACTAAATTCTCAAATATTTTCTCCGTGAAATTATTCAGTAATTTGTAAGGTTACAAGTAAAAATGGTGATGACTGTGTAGCATATTCCCCTAAAGGAATTGAAATAAGTACTTCAATAACATAAGGCTCCAATTAACCTACCATGCTGGGGATACAAATATGGTGTACCCACGCGGGATATAGGGCTTGCAATGTAGTGAGTTATAATACAAGTGCATGCATGATGTATCCGTTTCTAACAACTTGGAGGCCATTGACTGAGAGATGTTTGGGATGTCAACAATGGCAACCAAAACAATTAGCTACATCGTCCATCTTTAATATGCATGTGCAGTAAGTTTGAAACAACTTGACCATTAATTGGTCTGTCCTGTTTTGTGTATTCAATTGCCTGTTAGCTCTTGTACCAAGCCGTGCATGGGACCCCTTTGGTGAGACCCACCTCAATAAGTTGAGCGGTTTAATGTGTTGGCGCTTGAGAGTTACCTGCAGCAAGTGCCTTTTCCACCCTAGAATTGGGTCAGGGGGTGTGGCTTGTAGCAGGTAATGATATCAAGTGAATGCATTTGTGCATGCCAGGGCCAACTTGGTCCTGGACGCAATGGCAACCAAACGGATTGTGCATCCCTTTAGTCTAAAACATTGGATTTTGGACCACGGATTTTGTTGTTGTTTGACTAGACTTTTTATTCATAACGTATGGATAGATTTTCCAATAAAACGAAGGGCTTTTGAAATTCGAAAAATGTTAAGTATAACTGATGTCTCATTCTATGACGTACATATGGACATACATTTAGTGAATCTAAAAATCTTAACATGTTAAAAGCGTTACATTTATTGTTGGTTTAATTTTGATGCATTGTAAAAATAATTTTTTTATATTATTTTTAATTATATATTATTTAATATTTATTTTTTAAAGTAATTTTTATTTTAATCAAATTTTTTTAATAATTCAACCGTTAATAATATAAAGTTTTTTATATTAATAATAGGTCAAAAGTAAACTTTTTGATAAAAGAAAAAACTCATAGAAAACCATCTTTATTTAAAAAGATCTTGAAAATGACTAAACTAGTCATATTTAATGGAATAAAACCATATATCCACCTGGAACATGTTGTCCATTAAATTAACGTAGCATAGTTGTTATGTGCCGTACTTCTAGACTGCACGACCTTTCTTTCCTTCTTTTTTGTTTTTTTTGGTTATTTTTTTGCTCCACCAAAGAGCCATCCATTTTGACGAAACAGAATGGTCAAAGAGTCATAAAAATGATGATCAAGATTCCATGTACGTATGCTCTGGCGCCCCGCTATAAAAGGGAAACTCTGCATTCAGGACTGAACAGATCAACACCATTAGCTTTTATCTTCACAATGGCTTCTTCTTCTCTCATCCATTTCATCCTCCTCTCCACAGCCCTTTTCTCGGTTTCCTGCTTATCAGCATCACATGCTCTCCGAATTCCAAACCACACCCCTTTATCCTTCCCATCAAGAAAGACCAGCAACCAATCTGTTCTATACTTCAGTTGGCATAGGAACTCCTCGACACAACATGGAACTAGTCATTGATGTTGCAGGAGAAAACCTCTGGTACGACTGCGACAATCACTACAATTCATCATCCTACCGTCCTATCAGTTGTGACTCAAAGACATGTCCCAGTGATTCTTCTGGATGCAGTGGCTGCAATGGCCCTTTTAAACCAGGTTGCACAAATGACACCTGTGCTACTACCACAATCAACCCGTTAGCTCAATTCATTTTCGGCGGGGACCTGGGTGAGGATGTCATATTTATTTCTCAAACGCAAGTTCCTGGCTTGCTTTCTGGCTGCTGCACTAACTCCGATGGATACACTGGTGACACTGTGCTTCTAAAAGACTTGCCCAAAAGCAGCCAAAGGGATTATAGGCCTTGCAAGGTCACAGCTTGCGTTACCAACACAGCTTGCATTGGCAAATAAGCTTCCTCCCAAGTTTTCTCTCTGCTTACCTTCTTCAAACAAGCAAGGATTCAGTAACTTACTCATTGCAGCTGGGGGGCATCCTCAGGATCTGTCCAAATTTGTCAAAACCACCCCATTGATTGTTAACCCCGTTTCCACAGGTCCAGTTTCTGTGCAGGGTGTTCCCTCTAAGGAATACTTCATTGATGTGAAAGCAATCAAGATTGATGGCCATGTTCTGAACTTGAAGCCTTCCCTGCTGTCCATTGACAAGAAGGGAAATGGGGGTACCAAAATTAGCACCATGAGTCCTTTCACTGAATTACAAAATTCCGTGTACAAGCCCTTTCTTCGAGATTTCTTGAAGAAGGCTGCGGATAGAAGATTAAAGAGAGTGGCATCAGTGCCACCATTTGAGGCATGCTTCGATTCAAGCACCATTGGCAATTCTAGCACTGGGCCGGCTGTGCCAACTATTGATCTAGTGCTACAGGGGGGAGTGCAGTGGACTATTTATGGATCCAATTCGATGGTAATGGTAAAGCAAAATGTGGTATGCCTCGCATTTGTTGATGGAGGAACAGAGCCAAGAATGTCGTTTGTTAAAGCCTCCATTGTTATTGGTGGGCACCAGTTGCAGGACAATCTTTTGGAGTTCGATCTGACTTCCTCAAAATTAAGCTTCAGCTCCTCGCTTTTGCTCCACAATGCGAGCTGTTCCCACTCTTGAATCTTATAGGTTCTGAATTCTGATGCATTTACATTAGCCACGGTGAATAATGTAGCTTGTATCTTTCACTTCGGTGTAGAATAAAGGCTCTTGTGGTGACACTTGAAATTTTAATTTTACTTTGTTGTAAACAAATTGATCTTTATTGTACCATTTTATTTTGATGCCAGACAAAGCTTACGCCCCAAATATGAAAATTGAAATGTACTTTGACTTATTTGATATGAAATTAGCTGAAGTCATATTATATGCAAACACTTGTTAATATTTCCGAAGTTTGATTGCAATTTTGGATATACAACTCGAAAATTAGCGTGCCAATTGGCTGCGTTCTACAACGATTTTGACTTTCGGCATTGCCACAATGGATTTCACTTGCGTTGACCTATATTGAACTTTTGCAAACCCAGTAGAACGAAAGAGATCTTAACTAAAAGAAAAACGACCAACATATTACTAGCATTCTGTATGTTCATGATTCTTTGCAGTATATCTTCCATTGTATATATGACTATTTGAAGTATTGTTTCCATCTGCAAATGATATTCAACATTGTAATATCTGAATATCTTCTTTCCAAAAAAGAAAAAATTCAAGTTCAGCATGTGGAATTTAAGCAAATGCCAACTACATTAGCTTTTCAGTCAGGCCTGAAGTTGTAAATACACATACTGCTCGTCAACCAAAAGTTTTCTATATATGTTGCAATCGGCAAAGTGGTAGGAAGTCAAAAAGTGTCATGAATAAAATGGAAATACACCAAATTAAGCATACAAAGGCACCGTAGCATAAATGTAAACACCGCAATCTACCCACAAGAAATTTACAATACCTCTCATAACCGTCTATACATACATAGGGAAGATGCAGACTTGCCAAGATTGAGGAAGAGAACTAAAGATAAGGAAATAGGGGATTCAGCAGTCACATTACAATGTTACATTTTCTTTATACTGGGGATAAATGATAAATCACTTCACTTTTGAAAACAACGAAAACAAACAAAAAGTTGTACAAGACCAAATCATGTGACATAAATATATGTTGATTCTTGTACAAGACCAATAAGTTTGTATCCTATAAAAAGTAAAGCAATCCGTTTACATGAATTAAACTGATGTGAAGATTACATCAAAATTTGGATACATATACAAATAACATTGTCATAATACTAACCAGACTCATGGCTATGTTAGAGTTTAAATGTTACTAATACAATACTACAGTTGCAGCTCTATATAACTAACTCATGTAGCTCTTTCTCAAGGCATACTTTAATTTTTTTTCTATTAAATTTAAATGTAAACATATATGCTAGATGTTTGCTGATGTTCAGTAAGTAGTATTTATAGGACACTAATCACATCGCTTTTTTTTTTTCAGTGAAAAAATTGGTCCTTGCACATAATCTACATATATGATGATTTTTTTTTTTTTACGGGGATTGAATCAATTTTTATGCAGAGATTGGACTGTTATAAATCTTTCGGGGTTGGTCCAGTGTATAAGTTCTTATGTACTTAGTTTGTAAGGTTTAAGTTTGATTTTTACTATCAGCAATGTTAATTAGTTAATTATAGAATTAATTAGCTCAGTTTAAATTTGATCTAGTAAACAACTATATCTTTCTTTAATTAACAAGTCTTCTAAAGTACAAACATACGCCTGTTCATTCGAGACAGCTGTGCTGCTGATCCTTTTGATAAGTTGTCCATGCTAAGTCACCAACCCCACTTACCACCACCAACCCCAAGCGTCAACTTTTTTTATTTCTCTTTTCTTTCGAGTTTGGGGTTTCGTATCTTCTTTTTTTTAATTTATTTTTCAGCGAAGCGCCTGTTTTATTTTGGAGTTTTGTCACTGAGAAGCAAGCATTAGCTTTGAAATCACCTTGGGATGCTCTACGTCAAGAGAAAATAATATATTAGAGCAACCCGCTTAATTAACAAAGTGTGTACTCTTAAAATATTATAGTAACACACTTAAAATATGTACTCTTTATGTTGATTATTTGGATTCAAAAATTAATTATTTTAAATATATCAAATCGATGCGATAATACACCATCACATGTGTGAAGAGATTTAATTTCAATTGACTCAAAAATTGACGTAAGGATACCCTCACCTTATTGTAAAAAAAAAATGTTGTATAGTAGCCTCAACTTTAATATATTAATTATTTAAAATTTTAATTTTAAAATTTACTGACTGAGAGATTAAGTTTAATAAGAGAGTATTTTGGTATTAGATAAAAATTATAAAATAATTTTTCAAGTTATATATACCATATGATTTATTTTGTTCACGTTTTAAATTATATTAATATGTTAGATTGAATATTTTTTACTTTTTAATATTTTTTCATTAATAAGGGTTTTTGATTAATAAAGGAGTTATCTAATGAGATAGAGTCCATTTAATTGTTAATAATAAAAGTTTAGTTTTTTTTAATTTATATAAAAAAACTTCAAGTCTTTAAATAATAATTCACTCTTCCAATAACATTTTTACATGAATTTAAATTTATATCATCAAATTAATTTTAATACAAAATTTAAATTGTTAAGTCAAATACTCTGAACATATATAAAAAAATTTATTTTTATAATTATTCATAAAAATATATCAACTCAAAATGGAAACACCAATCCAAACACGTTATTACTCCCGCACAAAGTTTTTCTTTTCCTTGGTAGGCCAAGCCTTGAAGTGTACACTGTACCATGCAGATATCATTCCTGATTATATTCTCTTACTGCCACGTGTAGGCTCTTGAATAAAAGAAAAGGGAGATATTCTATGTGCCATATCTTTTCTTTGCCTTAAACGATGATAATATATGCTTTTCCGCACTCTCCATATTCCACAGTGAGATGCATTTCTTATCTTACGAGACAACAAGAGAAGAAAAGGAAAAGCAAAGGGAATCATCTGATGCTTCCAATTTGGTAACCTAACTAATAAAGCTTCTTTCCATACAATAGAAGTATTCCAAAATTGCAATACCAAAAACATTGACCCCAAAATGCCATCTACATAAGCAGTCATGTATACGTACAATATTAGTGAGGGAGAAAAATAGTATGGGGATTACTGATACCAAAACTGAAAAAGACTTCAGAATTCACCATAAACTACAGGAAGGAAACCAAGTATGATGCCTTGTCATCAGGGTGATGGTCAAACTGATTCTGCAGGCATGGAACCAAATTTGAAATCAGAACAACTGGTATCCCTCATCAAAAGGGAAGGACTGAATCCCACCATGAAAGTATCAAAATCAAACTGCACTAGGACATCCTCCATTTGATATCCCCCTATCACAATGGGATTTGTTGGGTTCAGACCTCCATCCAAGAATCCCAAGCACATCGCCTCTTTGCTTACCCGCACCATCGAATTCCTGCCATATATGCTCCATTTGACCATTTCACTCTGCAGCACCAACTCAATAATCGGCACATTTGGCCCACCTTGTGAGTTACTAATGCCTCTGGAGCTAAAACAGAGCCCAAAGGGAGCAACTGAATCGACTCTAGTCATGTTCATAGACAAAGCAGCTTCCATATAGGCTCTCTCGAAATTAACATAGATCGAGCTCTGCATGGTTGTGTAAGGCACAACCGAGCTCAGCCGAGTTCCTCCATTGCCCTCTTGGTCTTGGGACAGTGATGATGTCTTTAAAGACAGTCTTTTGCCGCTGATTTTGATGGAGTTCACGTTGATGAAGTATTCCTGTGATGGGTATCCCTGATTTTGGCTGGTAATAAGGGGAGTGAATGTTAGAGATCTGAGAATTTCAGCTCTGGGTTTCGATTCATAGGCCATGCTGCCGAACAGGACAACCCCAGTGGAAGATGAGAGGCAGAGAGTGATCTTTCTCTGGGTACTGAATGAATCGAAAATCTGTGAGGTGAGTGAACTGCGAGTCCTACCAAGGCCTGCCATACCTCTAGCACCACTTGCTAAGCCACTCAAGAGCTGGGTTGGTGAACAGGTGAAGCGTATGCTGTCAATGGCTTCCATCTTCCCTGCGTTTGACTCTTCCGTTGATTGGAGGGCCATGAGGTCTTCGACAAGCTCTCCTTCTCTGGCCCTTGTCCCCGTGACGCTGTTTTCTGGGAATATTTGACACGGCTGATCTTGATCTGCAGGATTAGTAGGACCTGAGAGCCATGCCTGAGTCTGAGTCTCAATTTCATGGGCTTTTGCCGTAAGGCATGGGATTGAACGGCGAGGAATGGTGAAGATAGAAGATGAAGGGATGTTTCGGGATGCACAATCAACCCAGAGGAGTGGACCTCCCAGATCCAGCACAAGCTTGGTGGGTGCAAGAGGGGTGCCATGAGAAAGGGTGGTCAGGTACTGAAGGGTTGCATCGTCCTTAGTGACCGGGAGGACCAAAGAAATGGGTGAGGAAGAAGAGGTCTGAGCATGGCAGATTTGGATAACAAGGCAGAGAAATAAGAAAGAGAGAGGGAGAAAGAGAGGAAGGGAAGCCATGGAAGAAGAAAAGGAAAGCAGAGGAAAAAAGTGGAATTTTGGGTGTGGGAGTATCGCGGTGGTGGTGCGCCGCGGCTGGCTGAGATTTGGTAATTCGGGGTTTGGATAAGGCCTGGGAAGTCTTTATTGTGGTGTCCACTCTCACGTTTCACTTGCTGACTAGATAACACGCTGTGCTGGTGTCTGCTCTGTGCTTATCTTCTCTTTTTCACACTATGCAGAGGGATGTGAGGATTGTGAGAGCATGTGACCGCCATTGGTCTTGTGTGTAATGTGGTTGGTGGGTCACAATCTCGCTGACACAGCCAAAGCATTTCATTTAGGACGCCCTCCTTAATTTATGCTTTTCCTTTCTCCTTATGCCTATTTTTTTAATAAAAATATTGAGAGTACCAAAATAAGCCCGAATCATACCTTTCTTAATTTATGCTTTTTCTTTCTCTTTATATTTTTTTTATAAAAAAAATTAAAGAGGTTAAAATAGATCGGTTCAAATATTAAAGGTGTCAGATAAGTCTGATAGGCTAATCAAAATAGTTCGATAAATAAATTAAATTAAATTAGTAAAATATTTTTTTTATAATTTGATCTAATTTAATTTTAGAACAGGTTAAAATAAGTTAATTTCTGTTGAGTTAAGCTAATTTAATGGTTTAAAAGTAATGTTTTTTATTTTTTATTATAAAAATAAAATTTTTAAGGTGTTAATTATATTTTAATTTGATAATTTAAATGATAATATAATTAATTACACACATAATATATAATATCTACTTTATATGGTTATCAATTGTTAACTTTTATCTTATATTTTATATTAATTATTAATTTTAATATTTATGTTATATAATAATAAAATTATATACTTTATAAAAAAATTTAATTAAGAAGTACGTATATATAATTTATAGATTTAATTTTAATTATCTTTAAAAATAGTATAAAAATAATAAATTTTTCATCAAAAAAAATGAAAAAAAAAAAGGAATTCACCCATGCAATTAACCCACAGCCTATAAAGTTGGATTGGACTGAATTTGAGGCGGCGCAGGTAACCTCAATTGACAGCCGTAAAAAAACAATCTCAAACCATTAACTAGTGGTAGTTTTTTTTTTTTTTTGGATCAATGTGGTACTTTGAATTTAGGAGATGAACGTGACCAGATTCAAACTAATTCTTAAGTTGAACGATTAAATTGATATTGGCTCAAATCGGTTTTGGATATTAATTTTTTTATGATTTCAATCAACAAACTCAAATAAATTCAATCACTCGTAATATAAAGAAAAAAAATCAAATTTTGCATATATTATAAATACTTTTAATATAATTAGTTCAATTTAGTTTTAGATATTAATTTTTTATGATTTCAATCAACAAACTCAAATAAATTCAATTACTTGTAATATAAAAAAAACTCAAACTTTACATATATTATAAATACTTTTAATATAAAATGATATCATATTAAATGTGTTTAAATTAATTTATTTTGTATTTAAAATAATTTATAATTAAAATTTTATTAAAAAAATTTTTAAATTTTTTTAAAAATAAATAGTTACTAAACATGCACTAAATTTTGTTATTATACTCTAAACATTTTATATATAAAACAATATAACTTGTAAAATTTTTTTAAATGGAATTGGATAGATTGCTGTTGATAAAAAATTTTCTGTTAACTTGATCAACTTTAATTATTTTTTCTTTTATCAAATTCGATCCAACCCGACAGGCGACTACATCCCAACTTGAACTCGAAGGGGCAGATTTTGCCCGTGTTGCTGCATCTTCTCTTCTCTTGTGCCAATAAGAGAGAGACGACCAAGAAAGCAAGGAATAAGAATAGAAAAAAATCTTGCAAGTGGCTTTTTTTTTTTTTGTTATCTCTCTGTCTCTCTTTCTCAATCGTCCCTTTCGTTTCTTGTCTAAAAAACCCCTTTTTTTTTTAATCTTAAAAACTATTAATGTGTCCTTCTCTCACGAATATTATCTTCATTTAGCATATTCGGATTCTATCCTTTCATTTATTAATAACTACTGTTTTTGTTTTAAACTATTACTCTTAGCATGTCCTTATCTGACGAATATTATCTTCATTTCGCATATTCAGATTCTTTTTCCATTGGGCTAGTTTCGTTGACTTCACATGCATAAGGGGAAAAAAAACAGTAAATGAATCCCAGGGTTATAGCTCATATAAATCAAGTCCCCTTGAAAACTGTTTCAAACTATCATCGAGTTTCACTGATGCCGTTTTATATACACTTCACCTTTCTGTCTTATTCTCTTATCAGATCTTTGGATTAGTTACAAAGCGTGCAATTATAAAAGTACAATATGCATAAGCAATTTCATTCTCCAGTTGCAAAGTGTGAAACCTACCACCCCTTTTCATTATTTAATATTTTTTTCTTGCAAGTCCCGCTTTGATTCCCTATTAAAATTATATAGCTTTGACTTCTTGTTTGTTTCTTTCTTTCTTCCAAGATAGGTCTTATTTTATATCTCTCGTGCTGTTAAGGAATCAAATAATTAAGGAGACGAAGTGCTCTGTTACCCTAATCTAATTAGCTATCAGTTCTTCTTTTGTCCTTAAAATCTGCATATCTCATAGACTTGGCTTCCAGTTTCTGCATATTTTGTTATGTAATTGCCCAGCACTAATTATTTTCTGAATAATTATTTCTGGCTTCAAACTTTGTAAAGAGGACAAGAAATATCTGAAGACAGCTAGAATATTTTGTTTCTGTCTAATAATGGAAAACCATAAGCCAGAGTGGGCACTAGCCCTGACAAGTCCACCCTTGTTGTGTACACCAAAAAAAAAAATTGTTGTTTTGTAGACCAAGAAAAAAAAGAAAAATTGTTGTTTCTAGATGGAATGAATAATAGAATATGATCCAAATATGCCAATAGCATAAGCTCTTTTCAAAGAGACTGGCAGCCGCGTGGTAAACTCTTGCCTTTAGTTAAGCCCAACGGAAAGAGTGATGGAGAGTCATCCATTAATTCCAACCAATATTAAAGCCCTAAAAGTCAAATTTTTAATACCTAATTTATTCTTAAAACTGATTAAAAAATTTCATCTCTTTTACATAAATTGTGTCTGTAAAAAAATTCATACCGTTTAAATTTTAATTTGTAGTCCGTCAATTTGTTTATATTAATCGTAAAATATGTTTTAAAAATATGAACAACTATTGATATAAAAAAAATGAACAATTATCAATTATTTAGCCAAGCAGTACAAATTTTTCAGAATTTTGTGTGTAAGGTTAGCATAATAATTGTTCATGATCCAATGGCTATATCTATAAAATTTTCTATTATATGTCAATAAATCTATTTAATAATGTAAGTGTATTGAGTGTTATATTGAGCGTTACACTGATAATTTGATATTCATAGATTTAAACCTTAGAATAACAGTGAAGGAAAATGCTATTATAATAAAAATGTATCTATACATAATAAAATTTAAATTATAGTTGAATGTATCTTTTATCTATACTTATTATATTTGAATAATTTGTTTTATTTTCCTCCTCTTTATTTTCGACAAGCACAACTAAGCATTGAACAACAGACTATTATGTAGATTAATGAGTGAATTATATCCCATCCTTCTTCTAACTTAAATCTCTATTTCTAGCATACGAGAAGGGATATGAGAAAAAATAGGTATTTTTCATTCATGTTCCGTGTCGTATTGATACAAACACGAGGTTATAGATAAAATGACGAATATGTTATAACATTTTCAAAAAGTATATCAATCTATAGTTAAACATATATTATTAGTCACAGCTAAGATAAATAAAATAAAATTAAGATATCATCAGTCATCACAATTAAGATAAGTAGAACAAGATTGAGATAACATATCTCAATCTATTTTATGATTAAGGACCAGGGAAGGAGTGATATACTTCGCAGTCAACACTTTGACTTTGACCCAAAGAGTATCTTCTTGGTTAAGGACAGCCAAACCTATTTTGACTAAAGAAATTTTAATTGGTATTCTCAGCATCATTCCACATAAATCTTGTGATTAGTGCATATTTGATGTAATAAAAAAATAAAATAAAATGAAATATATAAAATTTTTAAAGTTGAAGTACAAAAAATTTTTCTTTCCTATTTTATTTATTTCTTTTCTCTTTTATTAAACATACGTAATTCTAGGAAGGTGAATGGAAAAGCAATGTGCACGTCGTACAATATAGAGTACTTTAATAACCAAAATAAAAATGGATTAGAAACAAATTCCAAAGCCAAGGGGATTCTATAAGAACATGGGAAAAAAATTAAATAATTCAAATAATTTCTGGGCAGACGAAGTTTAGCCAGCGTTGACTTTTACTGAACAGAAATTAAGTCGCCAACCTTGAATATGATTCATTTGCAGCAAAGGATTAGGATGTGAAAAGGTGTACGTACGCCTTCCCTTCTCACACAGGAATAGATTCTCCCAATATCTAGAAATGGCCATCGCTTCTCGTTTCCTACTCTTTCATAGTGTCATCATTTTCATCTCTCCCTCTATAGCCAATGACTCATTTCACCCCAAGGCCCTGGTTGTTCCTGTCACACAAGACTCTACCACTAGACAATATGTTACCCTGCTTCACCAAAGGACTCCTCTTGTGCCTGTGAAACTGACCTTAGATCTAAGTGGTCAATTCCTTTGGGTAGATTGTGAAGAGGGCTATGTCTCATCCACCTACAAACCCGCACAATGCCGGACTACTCAATGCTCCATTACTGGGTCCAAATTTTGTGGAGATTGCTTTCTGTCTAAGCCAGGATGCAACAATAACACGTGTAGCCTTTTCCCGAATAACATTTTCACTCAAATCAACGAAATTGGTGAGGTTGCACAAGATGTTGTTGCAATCCATTCTACTGATGGGTCCAACCCTGGCAAGATGGTTATTGTGCCTAATTTTCTCTTCACATGTGGTCACACAAATCTCTTAGAAGGCCTAGCTGGTGGAGTCAAGGGCATGGCAGGTCTTGCAGGGAATGACATTTCACTCCCTTCCCTGTTTGCCTCTGCTTTCGGCTTCCGCACAAAGTTTGCAATTTGCTTGAGTTCTTCAACTACAGCTAGCGGTGTCTTGTTCTTTGGTGGTGGCCCATATGTTTTCCTTCTTGGCATTGATGTTTCCAAATCTCTCATCTATACCCCACTTACAAAAAACCCAGATAGCTCGGCAGGGCCCATTTTCCATGGAAGACCTTCTGCAGAATACTTCATTGAAGTGAAATCTATTAGAATCAGTGGGAAACCCATCCCATTAAACACATCGTTGTTATCCATAGGCGATGAGGGAGAGGGTGGGACAAAAATTAGCACTCTAAATCCTTACACAGTCATGGAGACCTCTATCCACCATGCTTTTGTTAATGCATTTGCCAAAGAACTTTCAGATGTTCCCAAAGCCAGGCCAGTAGCGCCTTTTAAGCTATGTTTCAACTCGAAGCACTTGGGTATTACGAGGGTTGGGCCTGCAGTGCCACCAATTGACCTTGTGTTGCAGAGCAATGATGTGTTCTGGAGGATCTTTGGGGCTAACTCCATGGTCCAAGTGAGCAGCGAGGTTTCTTGTCTCGCTTTTGTGGATGGAGGTGCAGAAGCAAAAACTTCCATTGTTATTGGTGGGCATCAACTAGAAGACAATCTCTTGCAATTCGATTTGGCTAATTCAAGGCTTGGGCTCAGCTCCTCCCTACTGTTCATTCAAACTACTTGTACAAACTTCAACTTCACATCTAGCACTTAATCAAAGGAAACGTTTTTATCTTTCTTTCTCATTATGTTTGTGTGCCAAAAATTAGTTCTTTTGGATGGGGAGTCTTTGTTATCTCCCCTTGCCTTGCCTTTCATAGATGAAGAATGCAAAGAAGTTCGCATAGTAGTCAAGACTTATCTACAAGTGCGGAAGTGTAAATAACTTCAGTTTGAAATCATGTGTGGGAAGAACATTATTTTTGTTTGAATTCATGGTTCAATCCTTTAAATTGTAAATGTATTATGTATTGAAAATAGTAGTGGAATCAATCTAACATTTGTTGGCTCTCCTCTACTGTGAATGAATGTGACTTTCCTCTTCAATCCACTCTGTCCTCTCTCTGTCATTAGAGGACCTCTGCACGCTCCTTTTCTCTCAAACAGTTGTTTTTTTTTCTTTTATAGGAGATAATGGATATATGGATACCCCTTTTGAGCTGTTCATGAATACTCTTCTGTGTAACGTGGTTTGCATGTCTTTTTTTTCTCTGTCTCCCCACTATTTTTTCAATTGAATCATGCTGATATTTCATGCCCTCAAATTTTGTAACCATTCTAAACCTGAATGCTTTAGTGCTTACTGTCACTAACATATATATAAACTACATTTGATTAAATTATAACGATTGACTTTTAAGAAAATACACTTTATTCTCCAGGAAAGCGAAAGGCGCAAACCAGATAGATTGATCAATGATCAGGGCTGGTTAAAAATTTAAAGAAGCTGGATCTGAACAGCTTGCCTCGTGAAGGAGGAGGGAGGAGCTAAAGCGTAGTATCGAGGTACTCAGATCAAACTCCAAAATTTTATCCTCCAGTTGATACCCACCAATAACAATTCCTGTTCTTGCCTCTCTACCTCCATCCACAAATGCCAAACACAGCACATTCTTCTTCACTTCAACCATCGAATTGTGACCATAGATGCCGTAATACAGTCCCGCGTTCGTCAGCACCACATTGATAGCTGGCACAGCTGGTCCCCCATCACTGTCGCCAATGGTATTGGCATCGAAGCATGCCCCAAAAGGTGGCACCGATGCCACTCTCTTTATTTTTCTGGCTGAAGCCTTCTCCACGAAATCTCTGACAAAGGGCTTGTAGATGGAATGGTGCAATACAGTGTAAGGACTCATGGTACTGATCTTGGTACCCTCATTGCCCTTTTCATTAAGGGACAGCAGCGAAGTCTCAAACTTGACGACTTTGTCATCAATGTTGATTGACTTGATATCAATGAAGTATTCGTAAGAGGAAGAGAGAACAAATGGGATGGAGGCAACAGAGTTGGGGGCAAATGGTCCCCCACCAATGAAGATTTCTCCAACGCTACCCTTGTTTGAAGAAGAGGGTAAACAAAGAGCAAACTTGGGAGGAATATTGTATGCAGATGAGATCTGTATTGGCAATGCAAGCTGTGTGTTCCTTGCAAGGCCCAGCATCCCTTTGGTGCCATTGGCAAGGCCTACGAGAAGGGGGCTGGTGAATCTATCCGAGTCTGCGCAGGCGGAAAGTAATCGGCAAGGGACCATTATGTCAGGAAAATATAAGAGATCCTCGCCCATGTGACCGCTGAAAAGGGAGTCTGCAAATGGGTTACTGATGTCAAGACCGCATGTGTTATTGGTGCACCCTGGCTTGCGAGGAAAACCATTGCAACCGATACATCGTGAGCTTTTGGGACAATTTTGGGAGTGACAGCTGACGGGATGGTACGATGACGAATTGTAAAGACTGTCGCAGTCGTACCACAGGGATTTTCCCGCAAGATCAATGGCAAAACTCATGTTGTGTCGAGGGGTTCCTATCCGATGCCAAGGGAAGTGTAGTACTGATGGGTGGCTGGATCCATCTTAATGGGAAGGGTGATATAACCGGGCTTAGGTAGTTCATCTGATGCTGACAGGCAGGAAACCGAGAAAAGGAGTATAGAGAGGAGGAACAAATGGACGGCAGACGTAGCCATATTGTGAGCACCAGCCAGCAGCTGCAATATCTGGGTGTCGCTATCATTGTTGCGCTATCTGTAGATCTTAATAAATCTGACACTTTCATTTAGTCAAAAAAAGACGGCTCCTCGATTATCCGAAACACCTTGCCACATCATGCAATTGCAGGACCAAAATTTCTGTCCCTTCCCTGTCCCCCAATCAAATCTTGTCAACTAGGAAACAAATTGACGCGTCGTTTCGTTGGCTTAACGTGTTCTCCGTTATCAATTATTCACCCACAGTTTCTCTTCGGTGTTACAATTCTCGCTGCACTTTTTTTTTTTTTTTCTGTTATCAAGGTCTTGACCGCACACAAACTCCTCTCGTGCTGTAGGTTGTGATTTTCTAATTCTTCTTTTCTATATTAAATGTTGATTTTCGTTTTTGACCAAACAATTCTCACCGCATCAAGAGCCTGCTTCTGAGCTTTTCCCTCCTCTTCCTTTCAGTCTCAAGGTTCTTGGATTTGAAGTTATGAACTCTCGTGTCATCATCATACATAGTTCCTCTTCCCACCCATCCTTCCCCAGCTACTACCAGATTGACACATAGCCAATCTTCATCTTCATTCTCCATTTCTGGAAAAATGGGACTTAGGGGAAGGGAAAAGCTGGATTGGAGTATCAAATATGAAATTACCTGCATATAGAAATGAGAAACCATGATCCAACTATAGAGGCCAAGCAAACTTAAAAAGAACCACTCCTTTCCTCTCTCACACTACGCACACTTCTCCTCCTCCAATAAAGTAGTTTTCCATATCCGGTTACTAAGTTGATCGTTGGAGCAACTTTCCAAGTACCCAACTAACACACCAGACTTAGAGCATCAACAATCAGGACCGAACAAAAATGTAAAGCATTATTCTAATCTCTTCTTCCAGTCAAATAATACACATTTACTACATGTATTATTTATTAGAGTTATACTTATGTACTTTTAAATATTTATTGTGATAAATTGATAATCAATTATTAATACATATTTCATAATTGGGTGTAAAAAAAAAAGTCTCATTTTATGGAAAGTCACTTTTAGTTCTGATAAATTAGATATATGAAATAGTTGAATACTATAGAAATACTTCGTGTTTATAAAAAACAAAAAAAACCTTTTGTTGTTATCTACACAGTATAAGCATTAAGAAACTCTTGTCCATTTGCGCTTATGATCTAGATTCTAAATGTACTTTTCAATGGCCATTTATTAGATTACACTCCTAAACTAATGAATGCTACTCTCACAATAATGGATGGGATGGGATGGGACAGCCCATAGTTTAATGCCTTCAAATTCTGCGTCAAGTACTCACTTGTATCACCAAAGCAATTTATTGTATTTTTTTTTTTAAGTAACCTACCCTTTAGTTTCTAATTAATTATTAAAATGTATTTAATAAAACTGATTAAGTGACAAAAAAAATGTAAACACTCAATTGTAGTTTTTAAAAGTACTAAATATGTATTAAAAAGTTTAGATATTTAATAATATAATAGAATTAAAAGAAATAATTTTATTTAATAAATTAAATAAGAGTTAATACTGAATGCATACAATATCCTCTCCTCTACTGAATATTTTCAATGTTTTTTATTTATTTTTTTACATATATTAAATATACATTGCTAAATTAGTTTTCGTTCGGTAATAAATTTTTCAGTTTCAATACTAAATTATTTTTGAAGCAAACCTTTAATTAATATGTAGTTATTATACTTATGCAGTAGAACCACATACATTTTTTAAGAGATATGGCATATTACATTAGAAATGTATATTTATATTCACAATACGAGAAATTGTACTATAGAAAAGGGCTGATGAGTATCTAATTAATCCAGCACAGCTACCATATAATAAATATAAAAAAAAATACCACAACTAGAAGACATCAATTGCTATACCTGGGTATCAAAAACAGAAACATTTAAAATTGCAATGATATAGAAAATAAAATAACTAGACTTATGTTATATCTCATACAAATAAATGAAGACAACCAAAAAAAGAAAATTCAAAGTACAAGTACAGAACTACTTAGTACAAAATACACTTCATTAATTAATTAACAGTACCAAGAAAGAAAATTACGATCCAAGAAGTATTTCTCGATTCTTTATTGATTCTCAACACATTTGATCAAACCTTCAAGTCTTTTAAAAGAAAAAGTACTTCGTTAAATTTTCAGTTAACATCATATGAGCCTTTATTTAACGTGAGGCAGAAAGTGGAGTCGAAAGGTAAAAAGTCAAGCTCAAATGGGACGGAAATTAGCTTCTGAAGCGGGAACAACTTGATTTGTGAAGAAGAAGGGAAGAGCTGAAGCCTAGTTTCGAGGAACCTAAATCAAACTCCAAAAGGTTGTCCTCCAACTGATGCCCACCAATAACAATTGATGTCCTTGGCTCTTTACCTCCATCCACAAATCCGAGGCATGCTACATTTTTCTAAGCCAAAACCATTGAATTGCCACCGTAAATTGTCCACTGCTCTCCCCCCCGTAGCACCAAATCAATAGTTGGGACATCCAACCCAGTAGTGTTCCTACCAATGGTGCTGAAATCGAAGCATTCTCCAAACGGTGCCACTGATGCCACTTTGTTTATTTTTCTACCAGCAGCCCTCTTGACAAATTCTCTGACAAGGGGTTTGTATATGGAACTATGCAACACGGTGAAGGGATCCATGGTACTAATTTTGGTTCCCCCATTCCCGTTACTGTCAATGGACAGCAGGGAAGAGTTATTACAGCAGCAACAGATTAATTAGTATTTAATTGTATAATTAGTTGATAATTAGTTAGTGATTAGTTACAGTTAGTTTTATCCAGCTCAGCTATATTTTTTGTATATAAACAGAGCCCGTTGCTCTCATGAATCAGGACGTCACATTTTCTTTGTTCCTCGCTAATCAAATTGTTCATTATGGTATCACAGAGCTTCTTCCGCTGCATCTAAGTTCTTTTTCCTCTTTTAAAGCTTTCATCAATGGCTGCAAATCCTGCTGCAGATCATTTACAGAACCCTTCCAATCCATTTTTCTTGCATCCGAACGAAAATCGCGCCCTAATCCTTGTCTCTCCCACCCTTACCAGTTCCAACTACCATCCATGGGCCCGTTCTATGCGCATGGCACTGCAATCCAAGAACAAGCTTGGATTTGTTGATGGCTCGATTCCTGTGCCTCCTGTAGCAATCCGTTGTTTTCAGCATGGGAGGCTTGCAACACTACGGTGTAACCAGGTTATTGCTGGTTATTCTGGCACAATCGTGTTTTCAGATTCTTTTTATCTAACTGATGTTCTTTTTGTACCTGAATTTTCATACAACTTAATCTCCATTACTAAACTCACACTTTCACTCAATTGTCAACTAATCTTTCAGTCCTGCTAAATGCTTTCTCCAGGACCTGAAATCCTTGAAGATGATTGGACAACCTGAAGTCCAAGATGGTTTATATATGTGATAGTCTATTTCCCCAAGCCCTACTGTTCAAAGTTCTGTTGTTGGTTCAGTTTCTTTCACTACTGTTTGTAAATACTCTACATCTGCAGAGCATACTGCTCCCTTTGAAATATGGCATTTTCGTTTAGGACACCCCTCTCACGAGCGTTTACTTGTACTTAGTCAAAAGTATCCATCAATACAATGCAAAAATAAATTTGTTTGTGATATTTGTCATTTTGCAAAGCAACACTAGTTACCTTTTTCACTTCGTAAAACACACTCAAGTGCTGCTTTTGATCTCGTTCGCGTGGACATTTGGGGTCCTTATTCTATTACCTCACTTTATGGCCGTCGTTATTTTTTAACAATCATTGATGATCATACTAGATATACTTGGGTTGTATTAATGAAATCTAAATCTGAAGTTAAAACATCATGTTTCAACCTTTTTCACAATGATAGAAACCCAATTTCAATGCAAAGTTAAGGCTATTAGAATTGATAATGGATCTGAATTTCACTTAACAATCTTTATATGCTACTAAAGGCATCTTACATCAGACAAGTTGTGTTGAAACTCCCCATCAAAATTCAGTTGCAGAAAGAAAGTACCAACACAATCTTAATGTAGCAAGAGCTTTCCTTTTTCAATCCGGCTTACCAAAATATTTTTGGTCTTTTGCAATTCAGCATTCAGTTCATATTATTAATAGAATTCCAACTCCAGTTCTTCATAATTACTGTCCATATGAAACATTGTTTGCTATACAGCCTGACTTCAATTCTTTAAGAGTTTTTGGGTCTCTCTGTTTTGCAACTACCTTACAAGCACATAGTACCAAATTTGATCCTAGAGCTAGGAAATGTATATTTTAAGGGTACAAGTCAGGAACCAAAGGTTATGTACTTTTTGATTTGCTTTATAGAGAGTTATTCATTTCACGCCATGTTCTTTTTTATGAACACATCTTTCCTTATCTACTTTATAAAAATTCTGATTCCATTCCTGCTATTCCTCTTTTAAACTCTTCTCCTAATATTGATTACTCAACCCCACTACAACCACTACACGTTAATCACAATGATAACATCACAGCCGCACCACACTTACCTCAACAGAATCCTGTTCCACTCAGACGATCCACTAGAATTCGCTCCACTCCAGCTCATCTGTCAGACTATCACTGTAACTTAATGGTTTCAGCTCACTCTACTTCATCATCAAGCATTTCATCTCCAGGCATTAAGCATCCTTTATCTTCTGTTCTGTCTTACAATAAATTGTCACCCACTCACAAAGTCTTTTCTGCTTCTATATCTGCCAATGTTGAACCAACGTGTTACTCACAAGCTGTGAAATATTCTTGTTGGCGTAATGCTATGGACTGTGAGTTACAAGCTCTTGAACATAACAAGACATGGGTTGTCATGGATCTCCCAAGTGGCAAGGTTCCAATAGGATGCAAGTGGGTGTATTGTATTAAATATCAGGCTGATGGAAGCATAGAACGGTATAAAGCCCGCCTTGTGGCCAAAGAGTATGCACAACAAGAGGGAGTGGACTATTTCAAGACCTTTTTACCAGTGGCCAAAATGACTACTGTTCGTGTGCTATTATCGATAGCAGCTGTGTATGGTTGGCATTTGAGGCAATTGGACGTGAATAATGCCTTCCTTCATGATGATCTCCATGATGAGGTCTACATGAAGTTACCTCCTGGTGTTCATAGCTCCAAACCGAACCGAGTGTGCAAACTAACCAAATCATTATATGGTCTAAAGCAGGCAAGCAGGCAGTGGCATTCAAAGCTCTCTCATGCCCTTTTATCTTGTGGATATTCTCAATATAGAGCTGATTATTCTCTGTTTGTCAAGAAATCTAACAATTCATTCACTGCAGTTCTTGTATACGTGGATGACATTGTTCTCGCAGGAGATGATCTAGAAGAAATTAATTCGCTTAAGGCTTATCTTGATTTTGCCTTCAAAATAAAAGACTTGGAAAATCTTAAATATTTCCTAGGCGTGAGGTAGCACGATCTAAAGATGGCATTAGCTTATCCCAAAGGAAATATGCCTTAGAATTATTGCAAGATTCAGGCATGTTAGCCTCCAAGCCTGCTGCAACACCAATGTTCGCTGCCACCAAATTGACACTAAATATGGGCGCACCCTTGACTAATCCTGAATCCTATCGCAGATTGTTAGGAAAGCCACTGTACTGGACAACAACACGCCCAGATTTATCATATTCAGTACAACAACTTAGTCAGTTTATGGCTAATTTCAAGGTTCTAATTTTGAAAAAATTATTATCCTTAGTATAGATAACTGTATGGATGATATTTTATCTCAAATAAATGAATCAAAAAACTAACATAGATTTTCAAAAGAAATTCTCTCTCTCTCTCTCTCTCTCTCTCTCTCTATATATATATATATATATATATATATACACATATATATGTATATAATTTAATATCCAGGTATTTAATAGGATCATATAGAATTTACAAAATAAATGATTTTCACAGGTGTAATTTTTGTTCACGATCTTTCACGGAGAAGAACAAAGGCCAGCTTGCAGAAGTGGGCAGCTGAGATTGCTACAACTGGGACATTTTCAGCTCCTTTAGGATCGGGTGGCCCTGGTGGCCTTCCTGTTCCATATATTGTCGTTGGTAACAAATCTGATATTGCTGCAAAAGAGGGTACAAGAGGAAGCAGTGGGAATCTTGTTGATGTTGCACGCCAATGGGTTGAGAAGCAGGGTTTGCTTCCATCAAGTGAGGAGCTTCCTCTGACTGAGAGTTTTCCTGGCAGTGGAGGCCTTATTGCAGTAAGTGTCTCAATGAAACTGGTTTATGCTTTCACTTTCATTGCTCAAGAATTAAGATAGTACCCCATGGAAATTAGCATGTTGTGTTCAGGTGAAATTGAATAAATCTGATGTTAATTTTCATTATTTGGGAGGAGGCAATTCAAAATTTTAGTTGCGCTTGTTTTGTACTTTTATAACTGGTTGATGCGTAACATAAAAATATTTAGCAGGTTTTACAAAGCTAATTTCCACATATTTTATGATCAGTGTTTATGAAAGAGTGACTTTAGCTGATTAAATGGGGTAGAATTTACCTTTTAATTTTTTTCTTGTCAGACACTGGTGCATTTCTTTAAGGCTACGTTTGGATGGGGGATTTGGAAGGAGAAATGAGGGAAGAGAGAAATTTATTATAAGTCTCTATTTTATTTAGAAGTTTTATAAAAAGAAGGAAAGAAAATGGAGATTTTTTTTAGTAATCCTCTAAAATCTTTCCTATTAATTTTTATGAATATTTTAACGTTCCTCTTATTTGGAGAATTTTAAACTTCCTAACAAGGAGGAGGGAGCTTGTTAACCTTTCATTCTCCTCCCTTCTCTTTCCCTCCCCTTCAAATTCCCAAACATAGCCTAAGGGTATGTTTGGTAGTTGGAAGGGAAATGAATCAAAAGAAAATGAAGGGCACGGGAAGAGGACGGGATGTTAAGTATTAAGTTTCCTTCCTCTTGTTTGGATGTTTAAAATGCTTCAAATGGATAGAACTTTAAAATGCTTATAAAAATTAATAAGGGAGGGTTTTAGAGGATTACTTAAAATTCTCCATTTCATTTTCCCCACTTTTTATAAAACTTCCAAACAAGGGAAGAGGTTTATCCTTCATTTCCCCTCCCAAATTCTCCATTGCCTAAAGATTTGAAATATTATGGATGACTTGTATTGAAACTTGACACTTCACTTTGTTGACATCTCTCTTGTGTTGTGTAAGTTTGAATATTCAGCTTTAGTTCACTCTCAAAATCAATGGAAAGGGCTAATATTTTTTGACAGTATCTTAAAGCTTGTCTATACATATATATATCTGAGTCACTTAAAGTGATAATTGTGAATGATGAATTTAGCTCGGTTGTTTCTCACTGTGCTGAGCTTTGGAAAATGTTGAACTGGGGATGCCAAGTATTTGCTGTGTAGGCCTTGATTTCTCATGCAGTCATTTGAACCCAAAGTACCAGATTTACCTATGAAGTAACAAACCATATTTGAAAATTTGATGGCAGAGATATGTCTGTTTTTGCATTCTGTTGTACAATTGCTATTCCAATTCATTATTCTCATACTAGTTGTGATTTGTATGTTGGATGTCTGTAGGCTGCAAAAGAAGCAAGGTATGAGAAGGAAGCTGTGTTGAAATTTTTTCGTATGGTCAGTATGGTCTTGCATATCTTTATCATTTCTTGTGTATGGGTCATTATCTGAGTTTTCTGGTAGTACTACCCTTTTAGTTGATCAGGAGAAGATATTTCTCAGATGAAATACCTGCAACCAAGTGTGTGGTCGGTTTCTTCTGTTCAGAGAACTACTCAGCGTATAGATGAAAATTCGATTGATGAAGATGATCATTCTTATAATACAAGGTATGTTCTGCTTAGCTTTGGAATCATTTTGAATGCTGGCATGTTGCAGTGCTTTTATCATCATCACCATAAATTCTTCTCTGGAATTTCTTTGGTTGGACGATGCATAAAATGTACTTTTGGGTCTGGTTCTGCCTTGTTACTTAGATTGAGATGGGAATGGTAGTTGTAGGACGTGCCTCGAATCCTACATATCTTGGTGATGGAATAATCATAAATTAGTTTTGACATGTCTGCTTGTTTGTTATCAATTCATGAACGCTGTGTTTTCTTTCTTTTTTAAGCTTGTTTTGTGCCACCCCACACAAAGTTTATTGTTGATTGCAGTCTAAGCGGTGATCCTTACAAGTATAACATGCTTCCCCCGCTTCCTGCTCAAAGCAGTCTCACTCCACCACCCACACTTTATCCTCAGCAGCCAGTTTCTGTCTCTAAATGTTATAGCCTCCCAAGGTTTTCTTTGTCTGACTCCTCAGAAATTAGTGCTGGGCCTAGAACAAAGCGCTCATATATTAATGTCTGAGGATCTCTGTATATGATAATTAGACATTGCTAATACACTGGTGTATTCTTGCAATGAATGAAGTTATATGTTTGTCTAAATTCTATGTTCCGCTTGTAACTTCTCCCTTGATTCATTCATTTTTTAGAGTCTTTCTCAGTGAAAGGGGCTACTGGTTCAAAGTTTGGGGAGAATTTATAATCATAATGTGGTCGATTCTTTTATATATGACCTTCTTTTCCAGCTATTGAAAATATCAATCTTTTCGAGCTATTGAAAATATCAACAGTATATGGAGCACTCTTGTTTGTGAATGAGGGGTTTTCCAAGTTTACAATTGGCCTCAGAAACAGCTTTTACTTGATCTTGTACATAAAGTAAACAAATCATGAGTAATGGCATTTGATTGGGATAACTTTCGGAAGCTATTGAGGCCTTCTTGCTCACAAGCTTGGATCTTGAGAAATTGAGATTTTCTTGGTGAGACTGGGACTGAAGCCATGAGCACCCGTTTGACTACCAATTTTTTGTCAACATAAATTTAATTTCTACGGAAAAAAAATTTGAGGTAACGTTAATGATATGAGACAGCTGCCCTTAAAACACTGTTGGAAATAGTATATACATAAATCATTTTTTTCCCAACAGAAAGATAATTTCACTATGAAAGGTTGCATGACATGCTCAGACTGCATTATGAGGACATGGCCCTCTTTACAGTTTAAACGTGACCAAACTGTGATATCTACTTATAACACTATGATTTCTAGACTAGGAGCATACATTTTGTAACGAAACTTATAATAACATACTAAAGATGTGAAGTTGAGAACTGTCGTAGCATAGTTGCATGTCAGAGGGGCATATATAAAATCTTGGGCACAAGATCCACCATTTGCATCTCAATTCAAACATAGTTCCAGCATCTGAATCGGAGAAGAGAGAAAAACCATTGTCTTATTAAAGTTATCTTCAGTAAATTTGGCTCCTCTCCATTAGAAATTATGGCATGCCATTCTTGACCAATCATTAGGTGATAATTTAGTAGTTCAATTCGAAACTTCAGCAAAGTATAAAAAACTCTACTTCTCTCTAGAAATTTGTTTCTATACAGCAGATGATCCAATTCATAAAAAGTGTAAATAAATAGTGTTAAAATGGAAGATGAAATATTCCAATTATACTAGCTAATGGCCCTCTTAATTATCAAAAGAAAACAAGATGAAAATTGCAACATCCATTATATAAAAAAATTTCAAATTCAAAATATTCGCTTCAGCAACATGTGCCAAGTATGGGGCAAGTAGGTTCGAACTCTATATATAATTTATAGATGCTATCACTAATTATTTGATCTTCACATAAAGCACAAGAGCACTATCTCGTCCGTATAGAATGAAGTGATGATTTCCTATTGCTGAGATCGTCTCTAGCTCTCTTTCTTGCCATTTGCAAAAGCTCAATTGTTCAAGTGATGCTATATAATGTACCAAAAAAAAGAAAAAAAAAACTAGATAACCTCTAATAGAAATAATTTTTGAAGGGCTAGTCTCACAGCAAAGCTTGTGGAATATCCTAATAAAAGAAAATAATAAATCATTCACCCTACAAAAATTTAGTTTGGAACTATATCCTTGAACACCGGCAAGCGCTTGGAATCTTTGGGAGCATAGAGAACATAATTTGTGTAAGCATTAACTCGTTTCATTAGTTCCTTCTTCTTGAAATCATCTTTGGCAATATGAGATGGCAAGGATATTATGCCATCTGCAAACATGAAGAGTGACTCGTTGTCCTCTGTTTGGCTATTACTTGGCTTTTGCTTCGTTGGACCTTCTACTTTTTCCCATTCATCATCCAATGGGCTTGTTTTCCCTTTCCTTTCTTCATGCTTAAAATCACCCATGGTGTTATTAATACAAAAAGAATCTAAAAATTACCTTTTTAATAATTGCCAAGGTCTCTTGCAGATCTGTAAATATGAACAAACAATATTTTTTAGTAGACGAAATCCCTAATTAAATTAGTATATATATATGCTTAAATTTGTATGTGAAAATTCATCCTTCATGCTTGCATAAACATAAATACCTTATCTATATGCTGCAACATAAAGACTTTAAAGAGAATTGAAGGAGAACAAAACATTGAAATACGTAGCAAAAGATATACAATGGAAGAATAGTGATATAGGTTTGAAGAGGGATGAAAAAACTTATACTTACAAAGCAATTTATACGGTAATTTATGGTTGAGGAGCGAAGAAAAGACTCATACAGTACAAGTGAGAATATGGCCTCCTAGTACTACTACCCTAAGGAGAAGGGCTTTGTTCATTTTCCTTTTTTTAATGTGATTTTGCATATTTCTAATTTTTTTTACGTTCGAAAAAAAAAGATATGGATAGATATAAGATAACAAGTGTATCTATATGGAACAAACATTACAAAAACTGTTTGGGATAAGTATTTTTATGAAATTATCATATATGAAATTATTTTTTATTTTAATCAAATTGAAATATATATAATTTTATTTTTCTATTTTTTTGAAATGAACATAATATAATTTTAATCAAATCAAAATAAATTATACTCTTATTTTTGTGTTTTTATTTAAATGAAATAATTTAAAAAAATATATTTAAAAATAATAATAAAAATATAAATAAATAATTAGGAATGTAAATAAACCTTTCAATTTACCTATATACGTTTATGTTCAAATTATGATAAGCAAGTATGAACTATATCGAAGCCTATAATATATATTTTATGCATTAAAACTACTGCTGCCATGTATAGTTTTTTTTTTTTGGGTCATCTACTACCATGTATAGTATAAGTGATGATTTCTGTGTTGATTCCAGTTTCAGATATAATGAGTTGGCCCTGGCTGTTCTTTATGCCATAATGAATCAAAAATTTAGGCTTGAGTTTTGGAAATCTTCGTTAAAATAAGAAAGAGAGATGTATGATTGCAAGTATCAAACATTGAACGATGGTTCATTGTAGTTGACCAAAAAAAAATGATGGTTCATTGTATTAAATTTTATAATTATAAAAAATATATATAGTTGAAGCAAATAAGAATCCTTAAAAAGTGAAACCTTTTAGTGTTGGAGAGAAAATTATTTCTAAGTCTGATATTTTAAATTTTTTAATAACCTAAAATTCAATTTTTATTTTGGGTATATGAAATTTATATGAAATCAAAATAGATAATCGTAATTGTGAAACCCAAATTTTGATGAAACAAAAAATAGTCTTGTAATTTTATATGGACTTTGGATCCAACTTAAATTAAAAAAAAAATGAAAAAAAAAGTATATATATATGAAAAAGTGTATTATAAAAGAATTATTATCTCTATTATTATAAAATTAAAAAAAAGGGTCCTGTGAGAATTATCTATATAGAAGTGAGAATGGACTCCTTCAATAAGGATAAGTTATTTTAAAAATAACTAATCCAATATTTCAAATTTAAGGATAGATAACAAGTACCTATTTGCAACAAAGATTACTTTTACATTTACACCTAATTACTCTTATATTCTTTAAAGAAACATGAAATAAAAATTGTCAAGAATAGGTATTTTCTTATAAAGCACTTAGAATCACCTATAGTATTACTGATACGATTAGAATATGAAATTACCTTTTTAACAATTGTCAAAGTCTCCTGTAGATCTATAAATATGAACAAATAACATTGATCTTCTAGGAACCTCGTATGCAAGCTGCACAACGTGTCTTGAGATACATTAAAGCTGCACCTGGCATGGGTCTATTTTTCCCACATATTTCAGACTATCAACTCAAGGGTTTCAGTGACTCTGACTGGGCCAGCTGTTCAGACACCAGCAGGTCCATCACAGGCTATGCCATCTTCCTTGGACAATCATGGTTTCATGGCGTTCCAAGAAACAGTCTACTGTATCTCGTTCGTCATCAGAGGCAGAATACCATGCTTTGGCAAACCACCACTTGTGAAATTCAGTGGTTACATTATCTGCTGCAAGATTTACATGTTCCAATCAAACAGCCAGCATTGATCTTTTGTGATATAGCTGCCAATCCCATCTTTCATGAAAGAACTAAACACATTGAGTTAGATTGCCATACTGTCCGAGAGAAACAGGCCTAATTCACTTTATGCCTATCACTACAGCAGAACAGATTGTAGACATTCACACCAAAGCCTTAGACTTAGCACCATTCAAGACACTTTGTTTCAAGCTGGGTTTGAAAAACATATACTCTCCAGCTTGCGGGGAGGGTATTACAGTAGCAACAGATTAATTAGTATTTAATTGTATAATTAGTTAATGATTAGTTAGTGATTAGTTACAGTTAGTTTTGTCCAGCTCAGCTATATTTTTTGTATATAAACAGAGCACGTTGCTCTTATGAATCAGAACGTCGCATTTTCTTTCTTCCTCTCTAATCAAATTTTTCATTAAGAGTTAAAGTTGAGAACTTTACCACCAACTTTGATTGATTTCACAACTATGAAGTATTCATAAGAGGGATCGCCTTGAGTAGAGATTGGAGCTGTGCTAACGGGGTTGACAACCAGTGGGGTGGTGAGAAGAAATTTGGAAGCATTTTGAGGAGGAATTACAGAAAGGGGTGCCCCACCGATGAAGATGTTACCAAGTCCTTTCTTGTTTGAGGACGGTAAGGAAAGAGCAAACTTGCGACGAAGCTTAAAAGCTGATGAGAGCTGCGTTGGCAATGCAAGTTGTGTCCTTGCAAGGCCTACAATCCCTTTACTGCTTTTGAGTAAGCCACTTAGAGGGGTAGCGTCATCAGTGAATCCATCGGAGTCAGTGCAGCCAGAAAGCAGGCCAGCACTTTGGTACGGGACATGAATAAGACATCCCCACCAGTGCTGCCGGTGAAAATGAAGCTAGCCAACGGGTTGATTATGAAGGCACCACAAGTGTTGTTTGTGCAACCTGGTTTGAAGGGGCCATAGCAGCCAACACATCCAGCATTGTTGGCGCATTGTTTTGAGTCGCAATCGACAGGACGGTAGGATGATGAGTTGTAGTGAGTGTCGCAGTCGTGCAGCAGGAATGGTCCTCCGAGATCAATGACTAATCCATGTTGTGTTGAGGAGTGCCTATGCCAACTGAAGTGTAGAACAGAGTGGTTGTTTTGTCTTTCCCAATGGGAAGGATAAAGGCACGGGGGGGTTTGGATTTGGGTTCATGTGAGAGTGATAAGCAGGAAACTGAAAAAAGGGCTATTGAGAGGAGGGAGAAATGGATGGCAGAGGAGGCCATGGCCATTGTGAGCTAGCTCCAGTTAATGCTGTAGCTCTGTTTCGGCACAGAATGCAAGCAGAGTGCCCCTTCTTACAGGAGAAATTATTGTTAGGAAGGATAAATGCTATAACTCCAAAACATACAATAATTTCTCTTAAAATATGTTAACAAAATAAATTTCATTATATCTTCTTAAATATTCTTTTTAATAATCTTCTTTATTTTTTATAAATAAATATTAAATAAAAAATAAAATTATTTAATATTTTAAAAATATAAAAAATATTTAATATTTATTTATTAATATGATTTTTTAAAAAAAATGTTATTAAGAGAATATATAATTATTCAAAATAAAAATTCATTGATTTCTTGGATACGTTAAAAAAAGTTTTGTTCTTATGACCGTGTCCGTATATAGGCCCACAGACATTAACATGTATAAATTTATAATTTGAATCATTTAGAATAAATAAATATATTTTCACATCTCGAATTCATTATAGACCCAAATTCATATATAGTAACACCACTTTTCTTCTTATCATGTTATCGTACTCAAAACAATGATAAGTTATTATTTTCCATAACTTCTTATGTTATTATAATTCTAGAATATGATGACTCATTGATGTAACCGAAACCAAGGAATAAACGACGATTGCATATTGGTGGCTTGAGCCAATACGCTCTGTCCTGCAACGATAAATTCTTATATATACAAATGTTGAAAGTAACATTTTAATTCAGTGAAAATATTATACATATGAAAAATGAATATTGTCAAATTAAAATTTTAATATTATATAATAAAATTTAAATCGTTGAAAATGTTAGAATACTACTGATCTATTTTACATTTTTCCATTTCCTAGACCACTGACACTGCCTATTCAAACAGAAGAAACGAAGCCATTACAACTGTCCAAGCACGAACACTAATTTGTGTTTGCTACTATTTACAAGAGCTGCCACTTTTATGTTTGTCTCTTTGGCTCTCTTTTGGCACATCTACGATAAAACAAGGGAAATATATCAAACCATATGCCACCTTTTTTACGACTGCCAAGATTACTTTGTTGTCGTGTGAATAAGTTTTGGTGATATCCTCACGTGAACATGATTAATATATTAGTCTTTAGATTTTGCTATTTTTAGTCTTGGCCCTTTATGGTTTGAGACGACTCTTGCGTTGCTTAAACGAAAAGGGCCTCTTGGTTTATTCTTAATTTTGTTAAAACCTTGAAGAAATTGAACGAGTGGACGTGCTTTTAAAACAGGCTATATCATGTGCTTTAATTCTTTTGTTTGTTAAATGTTAACGAGCTAGCGCCGGGGTACGTTAAAAAAAGTTTGCATTATTCAATCTATAATTTAATATAAGTGGTCTTCAGATTGACCATCTTTTGTCTTGGAATTTGGTTATCTTTATAGTTTAAGACGACTCCTTCGTTATTAAAAGGAGAAAATGCTTCCAGTTCATACTTAATTTTGTTAAAAACTTGTATAATTGGACAAGTGGGATTTTTTTAAAAACAGGTTATCATGTATTTAGCTCTTTATTTTGGTTGTTAATCATCTTAATTAAAAGTTTAATGGACTACACGCTGTAAAGCTTTAATTATGATTTTCACATGTAAAGGAGGGAGCTGCTATCGGGGTATTTTGTACACTATATTTTTGTTTCAATCAAATACATTAATATAAATCATCTTTTGTTTATGAAAAATATGCATGATTAAATCAATGAATAAGAACTGGTCTAATTCCTATAAGAGATTTATTATCTACATTGATCTTGTGCTGAAGCGACGCCCTATGCAAAGATGATTACGTGAGAGGATAATGTATGTAAAAGTTATTTCTCTTTCTTTAGTTAGATGGGACTGCTGATGTAATACCCACCATTTTATGTTAAAAAACAATTAAAAAAGAGAGGAAAAGCAAAATAAAAAATACAAGGAAATAAATTTGTCCAATAACTTAGTTTAAATCACACCAAATTTTTTTAAAAATAATTTTTTCCCATTACATTAGGTCTTTTGCATATTTTGTCAAAAAAATAAATTAAAAAAATGTAAAGATTAAAGTATTTTATTCAGAAATGAAGATTAGAGTAACTAATGGAGTCAAACAATTATGTATGTGTCATGTGGAATTAAAACTTTAAGTCTGTTTTGACACGAAAATATGAAGAAGTTTTAGTTGAACTTATAAAAGTGTAGGCATAGACATCGGTCTCAGAAAATCATAATAATTGTCCTTAATATTCACTTATCCTGAATATTTTTTGAATGTAATTTTGATTTATTTTTAATATAAAATTTTTTTATATTATGATACAATTACATATTTTTATTTTATTAAAAGTATTTAATTTTTATGTAATTATTATTATAATTAAAATTATTAAATAAATTGATAATATATAATTAAATAATAATATAAAAATTTATATACTGACAGTAAATTAAAATTAAATTTAAAATTTTTCAAACCCACTTATCCTAAATAATTTCAAATTTTCTTTTATGTTTTAGTATTACATTTTTAAAACGTAGTTTCAACACATTGCCAATTTCTACTTTTGCCTCTTCCAAACCGGCTTCGCCCGTTTAAAATCTTTTGTGTATTTTAATAAAAAAAAAGTTTTAAAATTGACAACGTTGAGGTATATTCCTCTAATTTGTATCCAAATTATTATTAGATTTGTTTATAATGATTACCTCTAGACATGCGTTCGTTTCGGAATAAATTTTAGGATTTTTAATAATATTCTAAAGATTTTCATGTATTTTAAAATATAACTATATTTATTATAAGTTTTAAAATAATATTTTTAAATATTGTAAATTATTGAGAAAGCCACATTCTCATATTTTATTCACATTTTATTTTCATAAAAAAGATTGGATAAGTTACTTTTCCATAACTTGTTAAAACAAAAAGAAAACAACTAAAATGCCCACTCTTATCACTTATTAATTTTGGCTCCTCTTTTTCTTCTAGATACTTTTTTATCTTTATCTTATTTTGCAGCATAACTTTATCTCCCATGGAAGGTCCTTTCTTTCTATTCTTTCTCTATCAACCTTTCCCGTGCTAGCAATTTAGTTGATAAGAGTTGGAAATATGTAAAGAAAAGAAGAGTGTGGAGGTTCGATCCCTTGCAATACTCTCCACTCATTTCTCTTTCCACTAACCTCCAAGGGTGGGATATAGGTAGTTACGAAAAAAAGATAATTGATTTATGTTAATTAATTATTTAAATAAATTATAAAATTTATTCTAATAATTAAATTAATAATTAATTAATTAAATTTAAAATAAAATTAATTCTATTTAAATTTTTATTAATTATTCAAGGATAAATATTACTTTTTTACTACTAATATCATTAGACATGAATATTTTATTATTAGTAAAATAATAAGAAACTATCTTAATAAAAAAAGAAAGACACAAAAAATATTAATTATAATTAACTGATTTTATAATTTATTATAATAAATTATTATATAAATTTATATTTATCTCTTTTAAATAAAATAATTTTGTTACAATAAATAATACAAATCTAATATCGCTCATTAGTTTGACTGGAACTTTCAAATGAGAAGTCATTGACTTTGAGTCATTACTCTTGCTTTTTCCTTTTTTATTTATACATAGTAATGTTATATTTTTATAAAAAAAATTTAATAATTTTTTTAATGCTTAATAAAATAAATATCAAATTAAAAAACATATTTAATACTTTTAAAATATAAAAAATATTTAATATTTGTATTTAATAATTAAATTTTTTTTATAAAAACGTGACTCGTGAAATAAGAAGATATATAATGATTCTTGTAAATGAAAAATGCAATAGATATTAGAAGACTGCTTATAACAAGTACATTAACGTAATATTTGATACGTAAGAATGTTGATTCTATTCTATGTTTATTTTATAAAATAGGACATTCTTATATTTATTTGTAAAAAAAAATTATAAAATAGTGATTTTATTTCATGCCCCATTCTATGAAACTATGAATAGAGCATGAAATCTATTCCCTTCTAGAGAGGTGAGATTAAGATTTCATACTTTGTAAAATGAGATTAAAATTATTTATTTCTAATATACCCTTTAAAATTTTAGATAATTACAGCTATTGTCCATATTTTTTTTTGTTGATAAAATATTGTCATTTTTAATATTTTTTAGTTTATTGTGTAAATTTTTTATGATCAAATTTTATATATTTGATTACTTATTAACCTTAATAGTATTTTAGTTTATTATTATAATTTTTAATCTCGACGTAAATCTTCTATATTTGATTTAAAAACTTATTTATATATAAAAATAAATATGAAACATTTACTTGATGTGATAATATTTTTTTTTAAAATAAAAATATTTATTCTAATTAAATTATTAAAAAATTAAAATTAAATATTATTATTGATGTTTAAAAGATTTTTTCTTATAAAAATATTTATGTTATTTATATTAACTTTAATTCAGTTTCATAGTAATTTTATATATTAAATAATAAAGTAGCTTAAAAAAATATTATATTCTAAAAATAATCAAATTATAAAATAAAAATAACTATTTCATTTTATTTTATTTTTATTTTATTTTAATTTTATAAAATTATCATTTCGTATACCAAATATTACGTAAAAAATTTTGTAGTTGAAGTTTGAGCCAATTCACAACCATTAGATTTGGTTGGATTTATAAAATAAACCAAGAACGATTAGGGATCCCAATATTCATATAAGGTACGCCCTTCACCTGTAGATAATGTATCTAAATTCCTAATAAACAAGCAATGGCAGCTCCTAGTCTCATCCCAAAGAGAGAGAATAAACAAACCCAGGTTCAATTAGGCTCTGCCATATAAATTTTAAAGACAAGATAATAATAATAATAATAATAATAATAATAATAATAATAATAATAATTGTTTGGTATATCTATTAGTAAGCTTCGTAGATAATAAAGATGATAAGTCTATTAATCTATAAAAATTAAAATTTACAGATGATAAAATTAATATTTAAATTAAACTAAAATTAATAAACCTTCAAAATGATTATTACTCCTAACTCTAATCTATATAATGAGATGCTTTTTCAAATATGATTAATCTATCTTAAGTTTTTTTATAACTAGAGCGTCGGAGTTCGGATTTAATCCTAAATAATAATAATAATAATAAAACAGTCAATTTTTTTTTCTATGGTAGAATAAATAGTCAATTTTCATGTTTGTTACGCGCTGCAGAATATCCGATACATTAATCAAAGCTTTCTCGGCGAGGTCTTGTCCCTCGTATTGGTTCGGATCTGCCCCCAATTTATTTGAAATTATTTGTAATTGCTGTTTTGGTGTCGTGAACCCTGTTTTCCTTAACCCGATTGCGAATGCCTGAATTGTTTGTGCTTGTTCCACTTCTGCATTGTCATCTATTTTTGTTCATGTCAGTTTTTTGCAATCAGTATGTTCATAAATATAGCGAATTTGAATTGAGTTTTCTCATGTTTTTCAAGAAAATAACAATAAGCACAAATTGATTTTAAATAAAATTAGTGTACCCCGCAACTAATCACGGTGAATCTTGTTCATAGATTAAAAAAAAAAAAAAAGAAAATACAAATTTTGTATGTTTAAAAAGGATGTTACCGTGGTTCCTTGAATTGTATATCTGCTTTGCGTGGTAAGAAGACGGGGCACCGTTCAAATTTCATTATTCTAAAGCGAGACTTGCTCTTTCTTTTTTGATAAATGATGCTACCTATTTGGTGATTAGCATTCATGCGGAATTCTGGTAATTCCAGTATATTGTGACCAGTTTCTAGGTCTAGAAATTGTATATGGTGGATTGCATTTATTAAAGAACCTTCTGGAAACTGATTATTTGTTTTAGAAGTATTTTAATTCTTACCAAGTCCATGCCTTGTTTGAAGTGGTGAAGAAAAAGTAAGGAGAATGGCCACCTCAACGGCTATGGACCAATTTGATGAATCAAAGAAGCCAATAGCTGCCTTCTTGCGGGTTACGAATGTGGCTAAAACCTTCAAACATGATAATTCTCCTTGCAAAATTGATGAGGTAGTACGCTTGTGACTAACGTAGCTCGATAGTTACTGCTGCTCAACTAATAGCATTCTAACTCTCTTTCAGTACATTCTCTTACTCTGATGATTGTAACTAAGGCTGTTCTACCTCTGCTGTTTTTCATTATGCAGTGTCTCTTTTTGGGTTCAGTTGGTGCTGCAGCTAACAAGGATGCACTGAAGAACTTGAATGTTACTCACATTTTGACAGTAGCTGGTACATTGGCGCCTGCACATCCTGATGATTTTGTCTATAAAATTATAGATGGTATGGGAGTTTTTCTTAGAATAAAAGAAATGTTGTTCGCTTTGGATCTATTCATGGTCTATAGTTCAATCAACTGTGATTAATGAGATGGTTTTGACATTAACAAAGTGTTTGCATGATTGGGTTTATGGTGGGCTAGGTTGAGAAAAATGGGGAGCTTTGGGTTTTATGGCTATTAAAAAGGGCTTCATGACAAGTAATTGAATTAATTAATTACAGATGAGATTACATTCATGACTGGAATTGAACTTTAGGGAAGTTTAGTACAAATTTAGTTTGCAGTTGCTGTCAAAATATCTTTTATGTTCTTGGACTATTGCAGACAACAATTTGCTCCTTGCATCTTAGAAATTTTAGTTAGTTGAACAAGACAGCTTTATGATAGATTTTATCATCTCAGAAGTGAGTCATATAACATTTCAGAATGCTGATTGAGTATGTGCAGCATTTGCTATCCTTATTGCTTGTAAGAAAGGATCACTATGATTCTATTGCTTTCACTTGAAATACTGAATGAACTGACTTTATGAATATATTGCTGCACAATGTAACAATGCTTATTGTCCTTCTAAGTTTGTTGAGCTTCTAGTACAGCAGTCATACTAAAACTATGAATTTACTGGAAAATTGAGGCAGTTGTTGACAGAGATAAAAGCAACATAAAACAATACTTCGATGAGTGTTTTGATTTTATCGATCAAGCCAAAAGACTTGGTGGAGGGGTTTTGGTTCATTGTTTTGTTGGAAGATCAAGGAGGTAAGTTTCTTCATTCTTTGTATACATGGGTCCACTTTCTTGTTCTTAGTGAAGACAATTATTTAGGCTATGCTTGTTTGAGTAGCGGGAAAATGGGGAGGGAATGAAAATGGAGTGGTTTGGATCGGTTTTGATTTTCACTAATTGTTGCTTGGTAGTTGATAATCCTTGGGAATCGAGAAGAGAAAAAGTAGGAAAACCATGGAAACTGAGATAGAAAATTTAAGAAAATGGTAGGAACCGATGTGATTCCAGTATTACAGGGAAATTAATTCTCATTCAAGGAAGAGTCAAGAGTGTAACCTCCAGCTAAAGCATACTAACAACTGTCTTAACTTCTTGACTAACCTGAGTTTCTATTGATAGTGGTTAGTTTCTAACTAATTTGGGTATGTGTTAGGAAACCAGTAACCAGAGAATGAGAAAATATAAAATATGTATAATTTACTGGAATCTGCTCTCCTCAACACAGCTCTGATAAGGATTCAATGCTGATAATGATTACAAGTAGCAAGAAAAAAAGGAAAATACATAGTGCAATCACTTCGCGGGGATTGCAACCTCCACACCCAGCCCACTTCTCAATTCTTGCTTGTCCTCTTCTCAGCTCCCTTCCCCTTCTATATCCCTGCTTCCACTTGTTTCATCCTTGTTTTCTCTCTCCCCTGGCCATGTATGCATTTTGTTATCCAAACAATGATTGGCTTGCCCTCCAGCATGATTTCCTACGAGTGGTGGACCCATTGCTTCCTCCTTCTCAGCAGTCCCCACAGGTGGTGGTCCCCTCTGCCGACTAAACTTTTTCCTGTGGTATACCTTCCTAATGGGAGGTCTAACAGTATGCTATTTACCCTTTTACCTCTTATTTACACTGACTTACATCTATTGTTGTTTCAGAAGGGGGTGGAAAAATCACTTTCTACTCCATTTCATGCTATAGTGGTGGCCAAAATTTGGGAGGTGGAATGTATGTGCATTGCACTCCACTTTCAACCATTCCATATTTTGTTGTGCCAATCAAGTGTGAAGTGATTTTCATTTCAAATTTTCCACCTCCCCCCATTTTCTGCATACTCAAACAAGCATAGCCTTATATTTTAGACAAGTGTCTCAATATAAATTATTTGAAGCCTATACTAGAAGTATGTTTTATTTCTTTCATTATCATTTCCTGTATTTTTTTTTTTTTTGGTTTAAATTATTTGGAATGATGTTTCCCAACCAGAAAAGGAGCAGCATATAGTTTATTGGGAATTCAGTCAAGTTCTAAGAAATCTTATTTTGTAAATCAAGTCTGTAATTGTGATATTCCTTTTTTTTTTTGTGATTTAATTGTTATCTAATGACTCATGCATGCTGGTTCGAATGCCAGTATTAACATAGACAATGGGACATGTAAAAATAACATGCTTTACAATATTATCACAAAGATTGTTCCACACACCTGGCATGTCACTAATCTTTATTTTACTTGTATAATATCTTTCATATAGTTATATGACAATACCTCTTGAAATCTATTGTAATGAAGATTTGAATAAGGATTATTATCATATATGTATGATTCAATGATGAACTAGAGAGTATGATAGTTGAGCTAAATGTAAAGTTGTTTCATATTCAAAACTGCAATACTTGTTTTGGCCTTGAAAATTATAGATATTTTATTTGTGCGGTTTATGCTATTTCATTATTCTTTTTCTTTTTCTGGAATCTGGTTTTGTGTGGATCTTTCCAGTTTCAAGTATTGCAAAATTTAGAACTTTTAAAGAATACAAGTACATGCTTCAAGATCATTGTCATGCTTCCTGGTGAAATAGAAGTGACAAACACTATGGCATGAGTTGAATCAAAGAAAGATTTTTTACACTTCTCCTTGTCAAATACTTTCAAAATTTTTAGTTGTTTGAAATCTGAGCTAGACATTGAGATCATTAACATATGTAGAATGGAGAAGTGGGAAGGAGACAACAGCTGCGTGGACGTAGATTTAATTTTAATAATGCAGAATAATCTCCTCTAAAAAAATTCTTGGCATTTTCATTGTTCACTTGATTCTTTCTTTTTTACTGAGATTAGCCAGGAAAAAATGGTCCTAATTTTCCACCTTCCAGTGTGACTATAGTTGTTGCATATCTGATGAAGACTCTTGGAATGAGCTTATCTCAAGCTCTGGAGCATGTAAAGAGCAGACGACCACAAGCAGCTCCCATTCCTGGGTTCATTCGTCAACTGGAGGACTTTGAAAAATCTCTTCAAGGTACATCTAAATTGCATTATTCTTGTATAAAATTTCAACCTAGCTTGATTCATTATTCATATATTTGTATATAATCAAGTCTTCTGTCCTTATGGCTGAACAATAAACAAATATAATTGTTTGATACACCTCTGAAACCCTCAAGATACATCAAGAAAAGAGGACATGATGGTGATTATACATTGTTGTCAGTTAGGTAGATAGATTTACTGCAAATATTGGAATCATATGAAGACAAGACAGCATGAGTTAGATGTTACCAATGGCTTAGTGCATGTTGCCCAACCCAAACTGAGGTTTGTCCTATAACACAATCACTTTGACCAAATGAACATGTTTGGTTGTGTTCTAAAACCAATGCCAAAAAATCTGGTTTGGCCATATAATCTTGTACGAGCAGAAACGTGACTGCCTTGCTTATGCCTTAAGTAATTGGGGATGTATGGGAGAAAATTAAAAAATTAATGCACCTAATGGTCATACACACCATCTTCTCATTCTAGCCTTCACTCCACTCTCTTCCAGCTCGTGGTCACTCCTCCAGTTCGTGTTTGATCTGCATCTTCTCACTTTCGCAGCACAGGTGCATCATCATCTTCTCTCCTGTCACAGCACGGCCAATGCTGTCATTTCTCCTTCAATAGGTTTGAAACTCTCTCTTCCTCATATTTTGGCTGTGCATGTGTGTGATCTATGTTTTTTGTCCCTATTTTTTATGCAATTTCATGAAGCTTCCTTGTCTTTTCCTTTCTTTCTTCTTCCTCATATGCTTATTTTTCTACATCTTCAGACCTCTCCAAAACAAAAAAAAAATCTTTAAAATCCATTTCCATATACACAAAATGATCCTTGCCGTTAATTGTTTTCCTCTCTCAAGTTTGGAGGACTCCATCTCTTGGAGCCATAGTTCTGATGGATCCTTCTCTGCTTTCTCAGCATATAAGCTATCTGCAAATTTTTTTGAATCTGATTGCTCCACGTTATCCACAAAGTGGCCCCTGTCATCCCAGAAGTAAACACTACCTTTGGTTACTTGTCCATAATGCTCTTCCTACATGAACCTTGTTCTCCTAACGAGGTTTACAAATCACTTGCTCTTTGCCCAGTGTGTGGCACCTGAAACTGCTTACTAGCATCTCTAAGATTTCTAGATTTATCTTGGTGGAGTAGCTTTGCCTACTGCTGCTGGTCCTTGTGGACTTATAGAAACTCCCTTGTCTTTAATAATAAACCATTCCATCCTTTGGCAGCTTTTAAAATTGCACTAAGAAGGGCTGCTGAATTTCATTATCTAACTAGGTGCCCTAAGTCAAATCCACTTCTTTGCCTAGTCTTAAGCTAGTTTTCTTTGTCAATGGTATGTTGGCTGAACAAAACAGGGTGCTGTTTTGATCTTTGGTTACCATATAAGAGGTGCTCCTTTCAAGTAAGGGAGCTACCCTAGTGTGAGAGAGAGCTCTTTGAGCGGTTGATTCAAAAGTGTTTCTTGAATATCCTGCAGATTGCCCAAGAGTCCTATAAGTTCAAAGGGGCCGAGGGAAGAGGGAGAGAGCTGACCTTGGTGAAAGGACAAGGCAGGCCAAAGTTCATGCCTCCTCAAAGATAGCTGATGCTTTAAGTAGGATTGCTACGGCATTTGAGTCTGTTAGGCCACCTATCACTAAGGTGTACTCTAAAAGAGTAAGGAATGACAAAAGAGAATTGGGGGCTCGGGAGGGTTATATAGGAAAGGTGTGTGATGAGCATGATGTGGTTTTGCAATGTAACCACCTACTTACGTGGTAGGTGGGCCAGGGAGGAAATTTGGGTAGTGGGAATAGAATAAAAGAAGAAGAGAGGAGAGGGAGAGGTAGAGCAGAAATTGAGTGAAATGTTTAGGAAGGAAGGAAGCAAGCCCCTCGAAGTGCTTGCTTAGTCTCTACGAATCTTTTCTGGGTTTGAGTGTTTTCCCTTTAGTTTGTATCAGAATTTCCCATCTGACACTGGTTCCTTGATATCAGTAGCAGAGAAGGGAATTTCTTTCCGTTCTATCAATAAATTGTTCTTCGTTTTTCAAGGTTCCTTTCAGAGTCACACAATGCTGTTGTAGCTGGTGCATCTATTGGTGAAATACTGGCTAAGATTCAGAAAATGGATGTTGTTACAAGTGATCCCGATTGGCATGCCCGATGTTTTCAACTGATGATGTTGAAGCCTGCAAGTGAGATGTTTGTAGCCTTGGAAAGTTTTGAGCAAAACAAGTTGAATTGGCTTATGTTTGCAGGCTTGCAGCATATAACACTTTTCCATTCATGAATGTAACAAATTCTGATTGACATACCACTAGGATATTTTCTTCTTCTTGTTAGTTGTATATGATTGATAGATTTTATTTGCCAATGACACTTGATCCATTTAGTTTTTATTTTTCTTCAAATCTCATCCAACTGGATTTGATTCCACGACATGTTGTATGATTAGTCATGAAACCCATCCATGAGAGACCCTTCCATTATCATTGCAAATTTCTACAAATGGCAATAAATCTCAACGTACCGAATCTTCATTGTTGCTTCAAATATAGCTGCAAGAGCCATAATCAAAACTGCGAATGAAGCAAACCTTCAAAAAATGCTTCACTAACTGATCCATTGCTCATCCACATCAAACCAAACACAAAGGAACGTGTTTCACTTACCAAAAAATATTGTATTCATCCATCAATAAGGATCTATTCTATCCTGTTTCGGGATTGCTGTGAAATTTCAAAAGCTGCTATAAAAGTATATTTAAAAGGTGTTGGATATATACTGTTATTTTTTTTTTTTTAAGATATCAATACTCAAGATAATTTATCAAATATTATTAAAGTTATCTTTAATGATAAATTCAAGGACACTTTTTTTTTAATATAATAATTACGGCACAAAAATTTTAAGTTATAAGTTATAACTTTCCCCAAAGTACCTAAACTCTTTACTTCTAACTCAATCTTAACAGCTTACTCAAGGGCTGACATAATGGTTAAGAAAGTGCATTTTTTGTCTTAATTACATATATTCAAATCTTAAGTCAATACTTAAAAAAAATGATTTTCTTAAATGCAATAAATTAATATGGGAGGTGAACCTTTAAGATTGTTACTGACTTATAGCCTCAATTGATGTAAAAATAGTCCGACAATACTCTTATTGCATTACAAAAAAAAAAATTGATTAAATTAAGTAAATAATTGCAGCAGACATAATAATTTTTTGGGTTGATAAATAAAATTTTTTATTGTAACAGAAAAAATATGTTGAGAAGATGCAGATTTTTTTAAACATTTTATATTTGCAACAACTAAAACTATTAACTTTAAAAACGTCCCTCATGATGCTTCACAAAAACATTAGTGGCTTTTAAGAAGCAATTAAAGAGAGAACAATCTAAATTTATACGTGTTTTATGTGTATAAAATTATTAAACTATATATGAATTTTAATATTTAAAAGTTTTGATGCGATTTTCGTAAATTTAGAGACAAATCTAATTATGAAAATTATTATAAACATTTGTTTAAAAAAAATATATGAGTAGAAGGACTGTTTAAAGAAGCACCCTAAAGAATATTTTACCGAACACATTATTTTCTGACATTGGCTACACTAAACTTCTAAACACCCCTAATACTACAACTATTTTACTAGTATATCTTTATATTTCTACTAGTAGTAACGATCTAGGAAATCATCTCAAATCTTTCTTACAAAATATCTCGCTCATAAGAAAATTGCAGGTTTGGCAATGTTCAGTGAACAGTGACCAAATTAATCCTGCAACATCAGAACTGCAAATGGGTTTTTCTTACAGAATATATTTTTGTTGCATATATGCATGATGCCTTTACAATTAAGCCTATAAAACTGAAACATTTTTTTTTCGAACCCGCCAATGTTTCGAATTGTATGGATGCAAGCATGTAACTAAGTTGAGCGATGAAGATCTCGGCAAGGCATGCATGAACGAAGGAAAGGGAACAGATAAAAATGCATGGGACAGCTGAGAAAAATAACCCTCACCCTGTTTTAACTCACGAGGGGAACGTAATTGACCCAAGATCATAAACGTGAGAAGCGTAATGTGTATAAGCAAGAGAAGTGAGAGAGTGTCTGTGTAAACATCGTTAAAGAATACTTCACGAGAAAGCAACCTATAGCATTTATTACGAACCAAGCTGTGTAGTTGTTCTTCTTCTACTCTTTCTTTGGGCTCGTATAAATAGAGCAGACTTTGATTCGTGCGGGAGAGAACCAGCTGACAAACGCTCAACCTTATTGTCTTGGACCAAATCATGTCTCACATAGCTGTCGAGAGGAACAGGAGAAGACAGATGAATGAACATCTGAAAGTTTTAAGGTCCTTGACCCCATGTTTCTATATTAAAAGGGTATTCTCTCCCTCTTCCTCTCTTTGTTATTCTTCTTCATCTTTGTTTGTGTTTGTGTCTGATCAATTCTCGAGTCTTTGATTTTATAGGGAGACCAAGCATCTATAATAGGGGGAGTCATAGAATTCATCAAGGAGTTGCACCAAGTTCTTCAAGCTTTGGAGTCCAAGAAAAGAAGAAAGAGTCTAAGCCCTAGCCCTGGCCCTAGTCCAAGAACACTGCAGCCAGCATTTCATCAACTTGACAGCTCCTCCGGAGTTGGGGCTGATTCTTTTAAGGAACTTGGAGCAAGCTGCAACTCTTCAGTTGCGGATGTGGAAGTGAAAATCTCGGGTTCAAATGTGATTCTGAAAGTAATTTCCCACAGAATTCCCGGTCAGGTTGCAAAGATTATAAGTGTTTTGGAAAGTCTTTCATTTGAAGTCCTTCATCTGAACATCAGTAGCATGGAGGACACGGTTCTATACCACTTTGTTGTTAAGGTAAAACACGTAACTATTCTTGTGATAATTGCCTTTTAAATTCATATTTAACATTTGACTTAAAACCAGTTAATATATATATATAGGAATATTCAAGGAAGGTAAAAGTGGTATATTCTCAAATCTTGTGACTTTATCATTCTCGTAGCATTAGATTTTACAGCCTTGCGCAATTAGGGTTTCAATCCAGTTCGAAGAATCAAACACATCGCTTTCTGGGAAATGGTAGACCTGCCCGCTTCTGATCGATATCTAAAGCTACACACATAAAGTGCAAGTCAAAGGATATGAAAGAGGTTACTAGAATGAATAGATTGAAGGTCATCACTTGCTACTCTTGATTTTGGGCTACACGATCCGTGGGATTTTAGTAAAGTTATTAAATGAAATGTATTCTGATTAAGAAAAAATGCTATTCGCTTCTTTCTTTCTTTCTTTCTAGCATGGAATTCCTCAATTATTCATGTACGGGTTTGCTGCCTCATGGAATTTACATGTAGGCCTTCAACATTTATTCATACTGATAATTTTTTGCAGAACTTCATGAGTTTTAGTGATTGTAACCTCTGACTGGCTAGGAAACGTGTTTGGATGTGATGTCTCATGCATATAATATATTAGCTAGTGCTGTAACACCACAATTTATCTTACTACAATGTTATCTGCAAATTTGGATAAGGAAGTGGAAGGATGATCACGATCCAGAGAATAAACAGTAAGAACAAACCGAAGTATGTATAGGAACTAGGGCGATTCCTAAGCACATAACTATTGGATGTATAGTTATTATCTAATGGCGTGGCCATTGTCGTTATTGCTTTGTGTATGGTTCAAAGATAATGATTTTTTTAATTGAAATCAAAGATTATGAGAATTTAATTTGCAATATTATGCTTTGGTTCTTAATATTCATCATCGGGCCCTTTTGTTTGATTCTTCTTTTTACTGTAACAGATAGGGCTGGAATGTGAGCTAAGTCTGGAGGAACTGGCAATGGAAGTACAACAAAGCTTCTGCTCAGAGGCTATTAGTGCGATGTAACATTCCAGAAGAGACTTAATTTCTATCGTTTGTTAATAAATATAAGCATGTGAGAGAAATGCACAAAAGCATTTTCTTCAGCTGCTATAATTTAGGGTTATTATATTATAACTGTTGTCAATAAATTTCATGACAATGGAAAGTGGAAACTATCTACTCTCTTTATATGTGGTAATTAAGAAGACATGCATCATGTGTGTGGATTTTTAATTTTTGTATGTGAACTGAATGATTACAAAGTACTTATTCATTGATTCATGGATACGATCAACAGAATCATCTTAGTATAAGTTGATTAAGATAGATCCATACATAGTTAGAATAGCCTCTCCAGCTTTCATCTAGTTAGGGATCTGTCTGGCTCATGGTGAACCGTGGAGGGCTATCGTGTACTGTATACACTAAAATACTGGATTGTTAGAGATGAATATTGCTAGTGATTAATAAAGGGAGAAATACCCAGCCTAAACAGATAATTAAGAAAGCATAAGATACTTGCATTTAATACTGCGGATCACTTGGATTTAATAGCTAGGAAAAAGTTTAAAATCAGGGCCACTTGAACAAATATGGAGCTATATCTTTAGTTGTGTACCATGTATAGAGCTTTGTGAATACAACAATATTGTCAGTTGCTTACATATATATATATATATATATATATATATATATATATATATATATATATACATACATACATATACTCCCAAAGAAACATTTAGGATTTACTTGTCATGTATAAAAATTAGCATCTTGGCATTATGTTAAATTTTTTTATTCAAAAAAAATGAAATAAAAGAGTTCCAGAAAATAAAAATGGCATATATTAATGAAAGATAGAAGATAGGTACTTCTGGATTTTTCTTATATAATAAAAGAGTAGTACTTTCTAAAAAAAATTAACAGAAGAAGGGTAAAATCTAATATCCTTTAATTAAAATTTGGGTACAAATTTTAGATTTAGTTTTTCAATAAAAAAAATTTCATGAACAAATTGTTCTTGAACTTTTAATTTTCAAATTTAATGAAATTCCAAATGTGCTCGAATTGTTATTCATCTCCTTACTAATTTTCTAAGAACCGATAATAAAATAGAAGAGGCCAGCTTCACCAATAGAAACTAATATAACTACACAAGTTATTTAAAATCAATAATTTTATGAAAAGTAACACGTTATTTCATAATTCATACCAAATTGTTTATTTTTCTTATGTAATGGAGGATTTCCTTCATTTACGAAAAAGTGATGTATTTAATTTAGGAATATTATATATAAAAGAATTCCTAGTAAATATATTTATCATGAAGAAGTAAAACTAACAGTGATAGCCTATAAAATAATATGATAATTCTATTTAAAAAGATAACCTTTTGTTCTTTCATAATAAATAATTTTTCAAGAGTTTATTTTTCATAATCTTCTTTTTTTTTTTTTTTACATCATAAAATTATTACCACTCTATGACATCTATTCAAACCAAAACCCACCCTAAGTTAAAATTGAATCTCTATATAGCTTGGAAAGGCAAACATATATTGTAAATTCATAAATTCAATATATAGAATACAGCCTCCTTATGTCACCAATCATAATAACCTTGTTTTTTTGTCATCAATCATAATAACCATTTTATGCGGTCCATATGTTTACGTGACGGGTCCAAAAACATGTTAAGGGATCTTGATCTACCATGTTTGGGTCCATTTCCTGGCTTCACACAGGCCAGCCTGCTACTTCATTTGCTCTCAAACACTAAATCAAGAGAAGTTCCTGAGTACAAGCAATGTAGATATATACATCTAGATGAGTACCCTATCGAAATGGTTCCTTATATATATGTGCAATATACGTACTCATATTTCTCCTAAACCAATGCCTTGTATTCCTTTACATGGACAACTTTTTTTTTGGGTACATACCATATACCATACCTGCAACTGTGACATTCTATTTTATATTCCAACATATATAGTGGCCCAAACTTTGTCATAAACCCCCTAGTTTTGAGCATTAAAATCGCGGAATGAAAACGGGTCTTCTTCTATTTCTATTTTGGTTAAATCAAAGCCCATGTGATTGAACCCACTACTTCCTCTATTTTTAGTTGTTCCCCCTCTTTAATCCAGCCATGAAATATGCTTCCTTCTCCAGATAAATCCAAAATATATCATGTGAAGAACATAACCAAATATCGATAATCATAGTTCTACTTTCCCTATATTACGCACGCTTTAAATCTTACCAATCTTGTAGGAAATTATTTCATTTTTTTATTTTTTTTCTTTTTATAATATGAATCCTACTATAAAGAAAAACTAAATTGCGATTTACTGCATTCATATATATATTTAGCAAATTTAGTACAAGAGAAAGAACAAAAAGTGGAACAGAAGGTCAAAAGAAACTTCCCTTTTACTCTATTCCATAATGAAAACTCAAACAGTAACAGATCATATCATTTTCCATCTTCCCCTTGGGACCCTGCTATCATTCTTGACAATAACCCTTCTCCGAATAATTACTCGGTATGGGCCCGTGGTTGGAAAATGGACGGATCCAGATCCATTCATGGCATGTTGTTTCCTCACTCCAAAATTCTGAGCACATAGCAGTCTCCGTCTCCGTCTCTGTCTCTGTCTCTGTCCTTTTCTTTTATTAACCCATCTTTTTCATATGCCTGCATGCGATTTTTTCATTATATTCATTAATATTATTGGTGTTGTTCACAATCATCAGATTATGCTGCTGTGCCATGGGTTCATGTGAAAGACAACTTGGTGTAGTGAAGACGTTAAAAAGGTCAACAAAGAGTAGTGGAGATAATAAAGGTACATGGAGCAATCTTAATTTGGATTGTTCACGAGAAAGATACAGAATTTGAGTGCTTACAACAAAAAAATGAAGTGAAACTTAATTTGTTATTCAATAAGTAATTAAGAAATTATAAATAACATTATTCAGAAAGCAATCATGTGTAGAATAGCGTCATTTGTACTCTAGTCATTATTCAACAAACATTTTGTGTGGAATAGTGTTATTTTGTACACTAGTTATTAAAAAAATTATGCATGCATGATGATATTTGTTTAATTAAACTTACTCAAATTCTGGTAAGGTTTATCTACACTTGCTTGATGCATGTGAAAACATTATTTTCGAATTAAGTATTGATTAAACTAGGATAAGAAAACAGACAAAGTGCAGAGTTCATCTGGGTTGTACTGTAGTTCGAAAGAATATTTTAGGCATTCAAAATCTCATCACTTTATTTCCAACCCCCCCCCCTGTGACATCATGGGACCCGCGAAGCATGGTTAGAGAATTATTGAATTAATTATGTAGGTGACTGAATTTGTAGCAATAATTAGTAACGGTCGGAGTAAGCAGTGCTTTAAGACAATAATGTACAATTTCTTTGCCGTAGCCGCAATTAGTAGCTAGGATTAGGACCATTAGCTGCGAAAGTGTTTGTGCTTTGGTTAAACTTTGCCTCGCGGGAAATAGCATTTTTAGCACCACGGAGTCAACTTATGGGCAGGGATGGCACCCGCGCGGGATAGGGACGGGGTCTCCGAGGGCCTCGCCACTCATTCTCTTCTTGTCTCCGTCTTCGATCCCCGTCGGGGAGAAATTTTTTTATCCTGTTTCCGTTTCCCGAATCCTCACAAGTCTCCGCGGGAACTACAAAATGTTAAAATAAAATAAAATTCAATATAGAAAACGGAGATTTGTTTGACCTTTTTGCCGCAGTAAAAGACATGGGCAGCAGCAGCAGCAAGTGGTGGCAGGGGCAGGGCCAGCCAATGATGGCAATAACCTTACCCTGCGGCAGGGCTGAGACCAGTCCCACCGCCCTCTCTGACATAAAACGACCTCACACTCGCACCCCACTCGTCGCTTAGCGCAGCACACCGTCGTTTCCGACGCGTGACGCCAAAAAACCCCATCGCAAGTACGATTCGATCGGAAGGAAAGGCGCCCCGTGCATCATGCCACGTGTTCGTCCGCAGAACGATGCCCTCCGTGGGCCTCACTGTACGGGAACGTTTCCTAGGAGGAGTGGGGAGTAATTATGAGGCCTGGTTGGCGTAGGTGCTTGTACTGTGCGACCCTCAGACGTGGGACCCGCAGGCCCTCCTTGAAGAAGCAAGGTAGCCGTACAGCCAAAGATGGAGAAAGGAGAAAGTAAAAGATTCTCCTTCTCCATTATTATTATTATTATTATTGTTACTAATATATATTTAATATATAATTAAAAATAAAATAAAATAAAAAATTGATAAATTTAATAAATAATTTTATATACAAAATTTATTCAAGAAATTTTGACTTCCATTTTCGTCGGATACCAAACTGATTCGAAAAGAGAGAACCAAGTTGTGGTCGCTCACGGCTTCTGTGGCTGATCATGCCTCACTTTCCTTTTCTTGTTGCAGGCTAACTGACAATTTTGGCCGTTTAGCTTAGCCACATGGCGTCATCCCTCATTTCTTTTTACTCTTTTAACTTGTACTCTCTCCCTTCTCCCACCACGGCTCGGCTTAGCCAGCCTTTTCCAGCTATTTTTCGTCCTTCAAATTTGACCCTTGGTCTTTGCCCCGTCCTCATCTTAGTTCATGCATGCTTAATATAATAACTTGTCTCTTCTCTTCTGTCATGCATACATAGTTACACACATGCCATAGTTCCTAATGCAAATTGCACGTGACTTCAATGCACCGTAAAGAGCATTTACCAATTATAAAGATTTTTATGACAAATAAGTTATCTTTTATATATATATATACAGAGGCCATACTTACATTATAAAAAATTAGTCTAAGCCTAATCTATTATTTATAATAAGTTATTTTTTAAGCATGAACTGGCCTCTTTGAGAAAAAGCAAAATTTTGACTTAACTAAAAGCTTATATAAAAATTTAGTTTGAGAATTTTGTTAAAATTATTTTATAAAATTAATATTCATATAATAATTTTATATATTATATATAATTTATAAATATATATAATATAATTAAAAATCATATATTATAAATAAATTAGCCTGTCAAATTTAATAAATTTTATTAAAGACTTACGGCCTGATTTATTTATTTAAATAAATTTTAAAAAACCAAAATTTAACTTAAATTATAAATAAATCAAATTAGGTCAACTTAATGTAAGACAAGTTGAAGACTCCTAAGAAATTGTCTAACTTATTTTCACTTCTAATTGCAAGAAAGAAGAAAAGATTAATGATTAGCGCGTGTTTTGATTGAATAAGTGTTTGAGTTTTTAATTATAATACTTGGATTATTTTGTTTATCTTGTGAAAGCAGAAACAAAAGAAAATAGAAAATAGAAAATAGAAAATAGGAGGACAAAAAAGAGAGAAATGTGGAGCAGGATAGCTAGCGTGGGTGTGGCAGGCGCAGAAAGTGAGGGCCAATGTCCATCGGAGTTGAGCCCAGAGAATATAATTTTGGTAAAGATATATTCTTCCTGATAATTCCCACTCACTCTCTAATCCATCTAGTATCTACCACAGCTTTGGTAGGCATAACCAAGGGCATTCCTGGGAAGACACTTCCTTTTCTTTTTTTTTTGTTCATCCGGGAGCACACTTCCAAGCCACCCAACAAAACACCGTGGAACTTTAAATTGCATTACGAGTTTCAAAGATCACAGCTCGCTTAGGCCCAGTCAACCTCGCGTTTCAGGTTTCAGCTTCATCTGTCCTTTTTTGCAGACCCAGGCTCCTAGTCGTAGCTGAAAAACAAACAACGAGAGAAGAGAAAAATGATCATTGTTGCCACTGACTACTGAGATCTCATGCTAAAGTGTACTCGAATGGTGCAACACTTTCATGTTTCAGCGATCTAAACTTTCTTTCTTTTGCTGAATGCGATCTAAAACTCTCTGCTTTCAGTATTGTATGCATTGTTTTTAGTTATCAGCGCCGCATATTATTAATTTATTTTTTTTATCACTCGCTCAAGATATTACCACTATTAGGAGTCACATTGAGTATATTATTAATTTATTATATGAGTGTATCCTTGAATTAACTCATTTAAATATTATAGATAAAATTTTTAATTAAAAAACTGTTTTTATCTAAGAATTAAGTAAAATTAAATATTTGCCAAGTAATGATGACATCATCTCATTTTTCTAATTAAAGATTCTTTATTTTTTTCCATTGAGCCAATGAATAATAATTAAATGAGTAAAAATTTATGTAATTATTTAAAATTTTAAAAATAAAATAGATTTAAAAAGATGGCATACAATACTGTGTTTGATTCTTGAAACTTTTATTTTATAAAAAGAATCATATAATTATTATTTATAATTTAAAAAATTAAATTTATAAAATAATTTAAATAGTAAATTCTGTGAGAATATTTATAAAGACACTAGCACGTGACATTCAAAAAACCCATTTTAAATAAAATATCCGTGGGAATTATGTTGTGTGATTGTATAGAGTGTTATGCAATGTAAATAGTAATAATGCTGAGTTTTTTTTTATAATGGGGCTAAACCAAATGGTATTGGTAAAGGAAAAGAAAATATAATGTGAAAAGGCTATTTGGGAGGCCCATTCTGCTATTATAGGAGACAAGAAGTCAGAACTAGTACCAAAAAATGTGCATATATCCGCCCAATTCAACGAAATTGAGAGCATATGAATTTGACCTTTGGTTTTATTAGTGAAACTAGACAACATGATAACTCCCTTTGGCGTTAGCTAGAGATATTTGTGATTTGTCATCATTTTCTAAGAACCAGTGATACTAGACAAAATGAGAACTCCTTTTGGTGTTAACCAAAGATTAATATATATTATTTATTTCGAATATCATATATGGTGTTCTGGCATTTGTATTTAACAATTAAGTTGGGGGTGCAAAATAAAGAAGTGAAGCAAACAAATCAAAAATACATAACAATAAAGGAGAAACCTAATTGTTGTTTCATTGACGTTTCACTGGGCTTGCATGTAAGAGCTATCTAAAGGTGATGAGATGAATTCAAGTATATGGTAGCATTAATTTATACTGGTGATTAATTACCAACATGATTCTTGATTAGTATTCAGTGATGAACCATTTTTTGGGTAGCACTTGAGCTATATATGAATCTAAGAACTATTTTCCCCAATATATTCAAATCATCCATAGTTGGGTTTGGTTACTACTCAGAACATTGAAACATGGACTCGGAATTTAGGGTCAATGTCCTCCAACAACATATTGAGTGGAGCGTGGACCTATTTACCAAATTAATTGTGTTTGTTGTGCACTCGGCTGCAATTTGCCAATTGGTACCAACTTCCATTGAATGTTAACATCAAGACAGCACAAACCCCACCTTCCGCAACTTATGGCTGCCTGCACCTCAGACATGCAAGAAATATAAAAAGTTAGAAATTCTTTAACTTATTTATTCATCCTCCTCCTAAGCCATTCTCACTAGAAAACTTTGTCTTTTGTCTTGGACTTTTCTTCAAAACGAATGAAATTTGCAATCATACTACAAGATAATTGACAACAAATTCAATGAAAAATTGTCAACAAAGTTTGATGTCATGCAACTTTTTTTTTAGTATTTACAATTAAAAATTTTGTAAATTGTATATCAAGTATCCTTTCTCTAAATCAACTTAAATGATTTTTTTATATATTAAATCTAATCAATTTTAAAATTTTGATTTTTTGTATTATTTTCTACTCATTTAAACTTGAGAGGATAACAAGAAAACGATGATAATCAAAAAACAATTTTTACTAGTCAAAACCATATTGGATAGTATTAATTATATCAATCGTGACATCGATCGCGGAGAAATTAATATAATTGAGTGGCAGCAAGAAGCCTGCGGAAGTGAAGATTCCTTCCCCACTCAAGCCTGGTGAAATTCTAGTTCCTCATGAAAGAGACAGTCACAGTGGTATTATATATTATTCCGGAATCTGGCAGTACTCTCTCAGAAAAATTATTTATAAGTGAACTAGTGATAAAAATAATTGAGTAACATGGTAAAGTTTTTTTTGTTTTTGGTTACATGGTAACGCATAGTAAAGTTTAAGCATTCGCGCGTACTGTAATTGTAAAAAGACAATCCCTCGAAAATTTGAGCAACCTTAATCCTATTCCATTAGAGTCGGGGTATATATTAAATCCAAGATAGAGAGTTAATTTGTTTATACCAAACTGGGTAGTTCGTTGCATTGAGCTTAATAGGAAGATGGACGGAGGTATTAAATTCAATGAGATTTTTGGGGTGAGGAGAAGAAGAGGGGGCAGCAGCGGGAGTTGTGGCAGTGGAGGTTTCAGAGGCCATTGGGATCGAAAGCTAGCAAAGCACAAAAAAATGTAACTGAGGATATATTTCATTAATTCAATATTGAGTACATCCGTGTGTATATATCTACAGAAAATTCAAAGTAATTTAAACTGCTTATAACATATGAGCTACGTGCTACACTGTGTCAGCACTCCTAAAGGCTGATGGCCCTCATGTGATTTTACTGCTCTATCTCACCACCTTGGCCCCTTGTGCTTTGAACGTAGAACTAGAATTCCTCACTTTAATGACAAAAAAAAGAATTTCTCACTTTTTTTTTACGTGAATTAAAAATATTTTTATAAAATTTATCTTATTTAAATTATTTTATAAATTTAATTTTTTAAATTAAAAATAATAATAATATAATTTTTTTACAAAATACTTACTTTAACTTTCAATATTCTCTCTTATTTTTATAATACTATTAATGCTCTTTCTTAATTAATTATGAATTGATTAGTCGAATAAATTTTAATTACATCATCTATTCACTTTTATCTATTATATGAGAAAATATGTTATTCAAAAAATATTTATTATTTAAAAATATTAAAAAAGTGTTAATTAATTTTTTAAATTATATTTTTTTACAATTGAGACTATTTAATAACTTTCTTAACTCTTATAAAAAAATTTTAAAAGATATATAAAAGTAAAAGGAAAGAGTATTTAATAAAATATGTATTAAATAAAAAATAAAGTATTTAATATATTAAAAATATAAAAAGCATTTACTCTATTTAATAATTAAGAGAATGGATTAAAAAAATATAAAATTACTCTTTTTTGTTTTCCCTTAAAATTTTAAGAGGGGCCATGAGAATCCCAAAAAAAAATTATTTATGAGTTTTTATTAACAATTAAATATTTTAATACAGATTTTTTCTACAATAATCCAAAACTAAGTTAAGGGGTTTTTTGTTTTGTAAGAATTTTTTTTAATTAACTGTTTCTTGTAAGAGATATATCTAACTATAGATGTCTAAGAATTCTTATATAATTAAGATTGTCACGAACTTTACAATAACATATAAATAACTGCATGTCTACATGTATTCGTGGGTATAGACGAGTAGTACTTTTTAATCTGAGATAGAAATATTACTTTAAAGACAACATATTGCTTTAAATAACTATGCACAATATAATAGGATACACACAGACAAAGGCTTATCAATCTTGCTTTTATGTGAGGTGCCATCCATTATCTGTTCTTTTATGGTTTTGGTTTAGTGTGGTAGCTCTATAGATTGTCTTTAACAAAGATTTTTGCAGCAGGTCCTAGAGCCCTACTTCGGCTTCCCCCTCTCCTGATAAGTCGCGGGCAATGGGAGTGGAGGTTGGTGACAACTTTGGCTCGATTATAAAACTTTACATAGGTCAAATATTAATTTAAATATATATAAAAATATATGTCTATTTAAAAATTTATCTTCATTTATTATGACCTAATATCTCTTGTCACTAGACGGATTTGTTAGATTGGGGGAAATACTATCTTTTCCAATTGAATTATGTTTCAAACCCTCATCGACCTTATCCAAAAAGTATACAAAATCTTTATGTGCTTATTAAATAATCGAATACCATGTTGCTTAAGCTCAAATAATTTGTTTTTAAGTCACCGTTTATGAATTAGATAGAAAAGTATTGCTCGCTTTATTTAACCAAAGCATTTGAGCACTTGAATGATTGTCATCGGTCTGGTTTTCCATATACAAGATGGAAACGTTGTCGAAGTCTACCGATTTTATTAACATTTTAGTTCACATTATACTATTATGTGTACTTTTAATATATGAATAAAAATAAAAGTGAAAATATACCAAAAAACAATGAGAGTGAACAATTTATAAATAAATTTTATATAAAAAAAACTTATTTATAAATTATTTATCTCATTTTGACTCTCATATTAAACTGATCATATATAATATAATTTGAACCTTATCGCTCCTGTCCCAACTAAGCAGCAACATGTATTAAAGATCCAAAAACTATAGTCTGTATCGACTTCAATTTTTCACACTTTGTAAATAAAAATTTCCAATATAGAGTATGGGGAAACACGGTTAAAGAATTTTGATTGAAAGACTATGCAAAAACAATGTAAAACACACACATGTGCATATGCAAATAGATATAACGTATTTCTGTTATAAAATGCAATTGAATCAAAATAAACTATATATATATATATATCATGAATGTATCCATCGGGTTGTTAACATTGTTGAAATTAATAGAGATATATAAATTCTTTTTCTTTTCCTCACTCAGTGCAACCTCCATTAATACCTGCTCCTCCTCCAAAAATTTGAACAGTAGTGCAGTTTCAGTCATGTCTTTTGGCAAATGAGACAGAGTTTGATGATATAACGCACAAACCTAGCTAGTGGAGTATAGCTGAGCAGAGGCTCATTTTCAGGTTGAAATTGTATGTGCAGGCTGGCCAACAATCAGCTTTTCAGTAACAGTGTCCCTCACTTACGTGAGCTCTAATAGCTTAAAAGTTAAACCATTCAAGTTGCTGGAGATCGTGTGAAAAGCAGGACAAAGCAAGTTGTTTCATTGTTCAATAATACACGACAGTGCATTTAACCAGCGTCCTTTGTTTGTATAAAGAATGTCATCCATTGCTGCACGTTTCTAAGTGGCTTATCATTTCATTGCGGACTCCAGTTGTTCCAAAATAATATTGTATGAAACGTGAAGTACGCGTAATAAGTTCAAATTTCCACTAAAAATTTTATTCGTCAACGAAACTAGTTGCCGAAGCACAACCACCTCCCCCCTCCCCCAAACTTGTGTTTTGATAAAAGATTGGTCCTTTCCATGTCGACTGATAGTTAGTTTAACTGTTAAAATTAAATTATTTATTTTTAAAAATTTTAAGTTTGAATTATGTTAGAATTATTTATGAATAATATTACATAATTAAAAAAATAATTATTTAGTTAAGAAATTTGTTGAATTGAATTAAATGATAAAATTATTTATTTATTTAAAAAATAACGAATATATTAAATTATTTTGACAAAATTTTTGATAAAAAAAATTAATTATATAATATTTTTTATTTTTTATTGTTAGATTATTTATAAATATCATTTTAAACTCATGTTAAAATTTGTGACATGTTACGGTCTTAAAATTACATAGCCTTTTCTTAAGAAAAATATTAGTCTTTCGCTTGTATGTATCCACCGGGTGACCTCTCCCACTATGTACTGTGATTTCACTGATTTGATCTTAATCATCTTATCCACCGCACGTATCTTCATTCTTTGTGACATACGGGACAAAATTTTAGAATTGAATTTAAAATAAATAAAAAGATTGACAGAGTAATTTTTAGCCAAAAAAATGAATTTTTTTTTTATATAACAACTTACAATTTCTCATGTGTATAAATCCAGAAATTCTATACATGAATTATTTGTGCTTTTTATCTAAGCAATATTTTTTTAAAAAAGAAAGGAGAGCATTTGAATCCGAATGCCTCTAAATATTTTTGTTTTGTATCTTTAAAGTCATGATACAAAATTACCTTTTTTTTTCCTTTACATGGAGACCTGAGTTGTTACCTTATCACTGGCTGTAATCAAAATATCTATTTTAATTACTTGAGTTAAAGGGGCCGGATGACCATTATTATACTAAATTACTAAGTTTGCATCAGTGCAAGTGATGATTAACTAAGAACTACCATTGACCCTGAATTTAAAGACTGCTTAAGAAATTTTCTTTGATAATAATAGCATAAATGGCGTGGGAGTGAATTAAGAGAAGGAAGAGATTGAATTGGCAAGAAATCGCAAAAGTATGCATCATAGATCTAATAAGTAGATTATCATCTTTTTCTCTCTATTTTTCTATTATTACTCATAATTTGTTTCTGTTGTAGATAAATACATAATTAAATGTCACTAATTTCAAGTTGACGATTGTAAAGAAAAAAAAAAGAAAAAGAGAAGCAATTATTAGCCTTTGGAGCTCTAAAAGATAGTGGAGTAGAACTGAAGAATTTGACCTTTGGTGTAACATAAAAGCACTAAAGATTAAAAGAAGCACAACCTTTATTTGCTTTTTGTCTCTAATGCTAACATTTTCTGAACAACAAACAAGAAGAACAACTTGTTGCTTTTCCCTCATCAGTAAAATAGTTGCTAAACAATAATCCCTAACACTAGCGAATTATTCGAACCTTGCTCTCGGTCTCGGTGAGGAGTTTTTTTAGATTTTTCTGAACTCGTCCGAGTAGGATTATTCGTTGGTTCAACTTTATCGAGCTAACCACAATCATTTGGTTTCATCATATTATCTCTCGAAATCCGAAGGCACGTGATCAAACAAATGACAGGATATGTCTGCTGGAAAAGTCAAATGAAGAGCTTATTATCACCGGCTTTTTCTTCTTTGAACTGCTTTTTTTTACTTCCAACTTATTCAACCTTTATGACAAATCACTAGTGAGGATGTGGCAGCGCAGGTCCAATCTGTCTTCCTTTTGAATTTAAGAACGTCTAAACATGCTTTTCTTATAATTATCCACAATTCTGAGGGATATGTGTGCATCATTTAAATGAATTTTTAAAAATTTAAATTTTTATTTATTTATTTTATATTTTGTTTGTTTTAATATTTATATTATTTTTTAAACTTAATTTTAATTTTAAAATTTCGTTTAATTTAAAATAATTATTTTTTATTTTTAAATTAAATGAAATTTTTTTAAAATATAAATCCCTTAATTTAAATTTATATTTATTATTAAAATTAAGTTTATAAAATTAAGTTTATTAAAATTAAAAACGCACACTAAATTTATAAACTTTTTCTTTGTAAGATCAAATATTTTATATTACATATTATATAAAATTTTCATTAAATAAAATTTTTAGACATCTTTTTTTCTCCAATACGTTCTATTATAATATAACTATTGATTGAAATATATCAATTAAAAATTTATGATTATCAGATCAAGTAGGAGAATCATTAAAAATTAACTACTCACTGCTCAAAATTCAAATTAAAAAAAACAAAACTCAATAATTTTTTTTTTGGGTGATTCAAAATTCAATAATATTGTAAGAAAATTGAATGTTGTATCAATATTTGTATTAGAGGAATAGAAACAATATGATCCCTTGCAAATATTTCTCAAGATAAGTTCGGGACAGTAACACCAAAAACATTGTGAGTACGAAAGGTGTTTGAAGAAAGGTCTATGTATTCCAATTATGAACACAGTGTCAGCTGTGTCCGCGCCATTCAGCACTAATTAACAAAGTTTCGATGGTAACAGCAGCCAGCAATTAGCACTATTTCTCTCCTCCTCCTTATTGATATCCATGACTAAGAATACGACAGTCACTAAAATGTCAAGTCTTGAAAGAGATCTTCCTTTTGAGTCAAAATCTGACCTTCATTTCAGTGTTGTCTTTTCTTTTAATTCTTGTATGAACAACTAGCTTTGAAAAGGAGCAATGTCATTTTACCAAAAGCAAAAACGGAGCAATGTCTTAATTTCTCCCACTTCAATTGTTTTAACTTTAAGTAAAGCTATGTCCTATCTAGTAATGCCAAAAAGCTGCATGATTATGGTTCTATTTGGTGAAACTTTTTTTTTTTGGAAAAGAACCATGGTTCTTTTTTTGGTGTAACCATGTGGTTTTAATTAACATACACTGATATGCCATCCCAATTATTAAACAAACAAATATAAATACGTAAGTAAACTATAGTACATATTGATTGATTGGGCTACTTCATCCTTTTTCATTTGATGCAAGAAGTCAATAACTAACTGAAAATATTGTTTTGAATCATTTATCCAAAATTTTCGGGGGTCTAGTCAACCAAATAGTAAATTTTATAGTTTTATATAGTTACGACATCAGTAAATGAAAAACCTTTTATGTTAATAATCATGTTATTTTTATAAAATATAAGTGGATCTTACATATGTAATATGAATCTCAACACCAACCACTCAATATATAATTTTAATAAAGCTTATTAGAGTATCCCAATTAGAAATGAAATTAATACAACAATGCATACCTTTGGATAATTAGTGTAAAATTATTTTTGAGGATAGTTAATTTTTAATTTTTTTTTCAAATAATAAGTTTTTTGTTTGCATGTGTTTATTTCAAATTAATCTTGTAAAAAAAGTGTTTTGATAATGTTAAATAAAATCACTTCTGGTGAGTAATTTATTTTGTATTAAAAAATTATAATTACTAAAAAGTTAATTATAAAATTATTTTTACTCAACAAGTAAGCAAAATCAAACATAATTTTAATCGTCAAGAATTAAATATGTCTAGCTAGGGCCTCCAACTTTTCAATGCCAAGCCGAAGTTCAGACATCAGGCACTCCATACTTGTGAACGACAGTGCTAAAAGGATAATGCAAGAGGAATAGTTTGTAAAGAAATAAAAAATATAATTAACATTAAAAATTATATATAAATTTATGTGAAAACATTAATAAAATTATTCATTAATTGAATAGTATAAAATGCCATTAGTGGATTTAACTGTATCCTAGTCACGTCAACTTTGCAAAACTGAACACTGACCATGGACATCTAAGAATCCAAGTTTTTTTGAATTAGTATGATTTTTACAAAGTTTAATTTATTTGAGTCCTCTCGTAACTTTAATTTTTTTAATTTAAAAATATTAAATTGTATAATTATTTTTATAAGACATAATTTTTAAAAATTTAATAATAATTCTTTAACTTAGGAAGTAACTCGTTATCACTGAGTTAATACATCGTGAATTTAAGAATCCATGTTAAAGGTCGAGGAAAATCTACCATCTTCACGGTTAGGGTTTGGAACTATTAACACTCGTCGTTTATGTCTTTTTGCAGGCATCAATGAATCAAATTTCACTTCAACAAGGTTAATCTGACTTTAACGTTATTGTTGTGATGACATTCATGAATCTAGTAATGCCATGTTAATTTGTCGGTATAGTAGTTTTTAGTATTGTTGTGATGACATTCATGAATCTAGTAATACCATGTCAGTTTGTCGGCATAGTTGTTTTTAGTACTGAAAACCTGTTTAGGCCCTTCGAAGTGGAAGCGGAAGTGAAAGTGGGACGGAAAAACGATAGTGGACCCCCCCACTAGCAATGGGGCTACCGAGGGATGGTTGAATTTTAAAAGCATGGACAAGATTTGTTGGGTTCGTCCAAAACATTTGAAATTCAACGACGTCGAAAAGTTAATTGAACTACCACTATTATTTTATTGATAAATAAATTCTTCTTTCATGTATTTTTAATAAACATTATTGACAAGACACCTTAAAATTGTAAACCTCATAATCGAAATCAAATCACATAATCTAACGATTAAAACTAAATTTCTTATTTATTTTTACATATATAATAATAAAATAGTTATAAGCTAAGCTTGTTAGGCCATTTAAAAATTTTTATGCAACAGGAACTTTTAAATAAATTTGCAGATGAAGTCAAACTATGTGTTATTAAAAAAAAAGTCAAATTTGAATGAAAAACAAAAAACACTTACGTTAAGTAATGAGTTAGGATAAAATTTAGTATTTTTTTTATAAAAATAATGAATTTAGTATTTTGCAAAACAGACTTAAATTATTTTTTTAAGAAAAAGTCGAATTGAACCTATTTTCACCGCAGAGTCAACGTCATATTTGAAACAAAAAAAAGGGCCAAATTCACACCAAGGCCCGCCATTCTCATTTTCAACAAAAAGAGAAAGTGCCCTTCAACCTAAAAAAAAAGAGATAGTGCCCGGTTGATTCATCTACTTTGCAATTGGAGGCCGAAGGACATAGCACTAGAAATATTTTAAAGAATTAGTGATTATTTGATAATTTAAAAATATTTATTTAACATTATAGTTAAATAAATGACTTACTTTAATAATTAAATTATAATGTATTTGACTTTTAAATTTATTAAAAATTTAATTTTAATTTATTAGACGTATAAAAAAATTTATATTATTATTTAATTTTATATTATTATATTAACAAATTATCTAATTTTTTTAAGTAATTATTATTATAATTAATTTTATTAAATAATTTAACAATACATAATTAAATAATAATATATAATTTTTTACACTAATAATTAATCAAAATTCAACTCATTTACCAATAGTATTCTTTTAGATTAACCTTCTGCTTCAATCTTACGAGTCTTCAATATTGCATAGGACTTATGGTTCCTTCTTCCTGCCCTGCCGAATCTCTCTTCTAAGAATCGCTAACTAGGAATTATGAATTGTGAGTCTAAACGCTTTAAGTGCTTGTTTGGTTTTGTAGTAAAGGAGGCAAAAATTTGTTTGAAAGAGAGAAAACTAAGTTTTAAATTGACAATCTTTTATTTGACAAAAATTATTTTTCATTCTCTTCTGCCATGTTTATGCTGCAAATCAAAATTTTGATAAAAGTATAATTTTATTACTTCTATATTATAATAAAAATTAATTGAATTTTTTTAATATTTTTAATCTTAATATTTTTTTAAAATTTTTATTTTATCTTTTTCTATTATACTTCAGCTCATATTTTTTTATAATATATATTTAATAATAATTTTAATTAATATTATTTAAATAATATTTATTTTATTAAAATTAATTTTTAATAAATTTTTTAAATATAAATTATTTCACTATAAATTATTTTCTAAATAAGATTAAATTAACAAAATCAAATTTACACGCTCATATTCAATTCCTAGTCATCTCTTTGAATTACGGCGTTCTTTGTCTCCGTCAGTAGTGCTTTCCCACTTGACAAAACCCAACAAAATAGCAAAGTTAGCCTATTGCAAGCTCGGCAATGCTTTTTTCGCAATAAAAAGCAGTATATCTTTTAATTTTTTTCAACTATTGAATAAAAAATATTAAATATAATTTAAGTTATTCAAAATATTAAATATTTTATTTTTTAATATATATTTATTAATATTAAAAGAATTATTAATATAATTTAATATTATTCTTTCTTTAATTATTATCTTTAAAAAAAATTTAATTTTTTATTTCAAATATTTTTTAATGTTAGATTAATGAATTTAAAAAATTATAAATTTAATTTTCTTATAAATAATATTTAAGATTTAAGATTTAATTAAAAAAATGATACGTTAAATTACAAATAAAACGTTCGGAGAAGGTTGATTAATATGCATAACACCGATGTGGTAGAGAATTTACTTAAGAGTGAGATAGTTGAAAATGTTTTACGTAATTTATAATGAAAATATTAAATTTAAATCTGTATATTAGCTTAAAGATATGTTTAGTAATAGATTATTTTTAAAAAATTATATTTTTTAAAAAATTCTTTTAATAAAATTTAATTATAAATTATTTTTTAAATATAAAATAAATTAATATGTTGAAACTTCGGAAAGGAAAATTGAAAGACAGAAACTACTCAAATCTAAAAGGAGTGAATAACTATAATAGCCCATTACCCAGCGAAAATATTTATGTGGGGAAAATACCTGAGGTGGAACATTGAAAAGTTAAAACCAATATGGTTTCAGAACAGAGCAGAAGGGCACACGTGAATTTGTAGGGGTTTCAATCTGGTCAAAGTCAGGGCCCAACAAAGGCAAGAAAAAGTGCTACAAAACTACGCGAAACATGGACACCTGCACCTTCCATGATTTAATTTCTGTGTCTCTCGCGTACATGGACACCTTCCCCCCTAAATCCTTTTCCCCTCAATTTTCTGCCTAATTTTGGCTTCAAAGCAGTATACAAAACAAAAGCTACACGTTAAAAAACCAAAATATCTTTCTTTTTCTTGAAAACGCTTCTCAAGTTGACTAAAGTTTTTTCTTTTCACACCCATATTATTACTTACGAGGGGGGAAAGTATCCATTTTTTTCACAAAAACTTTTTAAATTGATCAGTTAATTTTAGTCTTAGTTATATTTTTCCTCAATTGATTTCATTTAAAAAAGAAAAAAAAAAGCAAAACACAGTGAAAATAGACAATGTTCATGTAAGTGAAGACCAAGCTGAAGAATGCTGCAGTGAATGTGAGTGAGATAGAAACCAACAGAAACGACGCAGACACGCAATTTGTTGTTAGGTTTATGTGACTCTGCGCCCCCCTCGGCGCTTGAATTGCATAAATCCAAACACTCTTTCATCCCCATGTGAATGTGAATGTGAATGCGAATGTAATTAGTCAAACAATAGCTCCTTACTCTCCTGCCACGTGTCCCCCTGCATGAACGAGCAAACGACGCGTTGCTACACCACGGTTCCTAGATAGTATACCATCACGGTAAATCCAAACAAGGAGATGAATAGGATTAAACCGAACCGGGGTCATCTTAGCTTCGTAGCCAAACGGATGGAGAAGATTTTCGGATCCCGAGGTGTCCCAACGATAAAATGCAGGGCTCAGGTAGCAGCACCCGTGCGATCCCTATGGCTGCACCGTAAGTTGGTGTAAGCATTCACACAGTGAACACGACACGTACAGATTCTGTAAATCTAGAGGGTCAAAGACGATACAGTTGATGATAGGATAAGTCCGGATGCAGCGTAGCAGAGAGTGAAAGAAAGGGTTCGGGCAGGAATCCGGTGCTGCCTGGGTGATACAGCTTACAATACACACCACACACACACTCTTCTTAGTTCTTACTTCTTAGTTTGATATTTTGGCTAGGTGAGGAAACAAAACAGAGAAATACTTTTGGGCAATGGTAAGAGAGTGGGGGTGGAACCCACGTCAATCAGATCAGGCAAATCGCTGTCTGATTAGATTTGGATGGATGGACGGACTCTGATGACCCCATCATCATCATCATGTGATCTATCCCATCCATCGTCCATCATGATGATCATCATGAATGGGGGGTGAGACTGGGTCCCACTCTCGTCCTTTTTTTCTTTTTTTGAAAAAAAAGAAAAAAAAAAAGAAGAGAACTTGGCGGTGATGGGCATTGTTAGATATTCGGAAATAAAAGTAGTTAGGTTGTCTGTGTCTAGAAAACCTTATACGGCGATGTGCTTTACGTTTTCTGATAATACACATGGGCACGGACACGGGACACAGCCAATGCCCCTTTGGCCTCTAGTTTCTTCCGGGTGCTTTTTCTGACACCGCCTCCCTCAGCATTTACCACTCGTCACAACTGCACTGTCAAACTGTGCTGCACTGTTCTGTGAAGTGTGTGTATTTCAACTTTCAATAATAAGGATAATTATTTTCTTATATTATTTGCTAGAATTGTACAAACAATATATATTTATTATTTAATATGATATAATTAAATTAAACTGAAATTGTACAAAAATAAAAATTAAAAAGCTACTCATATCATTGCCTAATGACAAACCCTCACTAGCCCTCAAGGAACCCTGGTGAAGAGTTATTCCAGCTACGGAACTCAGAAGAATGTTATCAGCTCAACAGGTTCAACAGACAGCCCGCATGAATAAATACCCTATCCTCGGCAGTAGTTTCCCGTTTGCAGTGTTGTGAAGGGGTTGCGATTTAGCCTCAACACATAGTTTGTGGGAACCATTACTGTAACTTGAATAATTAAATGGGGTAAAACACAATACTGTGTAGTAGTACGGACCACATTTTATTTTCAATAAACAAATCCTCACTCCTGACATGAATTTGGTGTTTATCACAAATTCTAGTGATGGTTATGATGTGTGGTGGCCCACCCACCCCACTCACCTCTCATGAGCCTATAAAACCACTGTTTGGGTTTGCTGGGTCCATCCCTCCGTTGCGCAACTCAGCGTGCACCCCACCCCGCCAACATCCATGATTTCCCTCACATTGAAACATGGAGAAGATGAAATTTTATATAGTGGAAAAGCTATGCAGGAGCATTCTGTCTTTAATGGAGATGACATTATTGTTATTATTATTATTATGCGTGCCAGAAGAAATGATATAGAATTGGAATAGCTGCTGATGATGATTGTGAGAATAAATTGCACTTTCAGAGAGGAGCGAGCGCGAGATGGGCTTTTTTGGTTAACCCCATCCTCTACTGATTGTTTGTTTTCCTTCTGAAATTTTTGTTTGTAACATATCAACACATGTAGACACCTCACATGGATGGAAGCCCACCACCATCTTCAGTTACATCTCATACTCCCCAAAAACATAATAATATTATAAAATCTATAAATTACTCCCTATGGTAATTTTAATTTAAAGCTCTAATTTAACTTGGATGAAACGGGATCAAAGAAAATTGAAAATCAAACTATAATTAAAACTCATTTCCATTGTATAATATTGCATCAGATTAGAAACGCCCTGCAACCATAACCGCGAACCACCCCCTACTGTCAGCACCGCCACCGCCACCGCCACCGCCAACTCAAGAAACCAAGCCACCGCAAAGCCGCCATCAATTTCTTCACATGACATTGCAGCTTGAAGTATTCTCATCACTGAAAAAGTGGGAATATGGTTCTGGAGGAGGATAGCCGTAAGGAGGATACATATAATTGACGGCCATCGGTGGCCGGGCGTACATCATTGGCTGGAATCTGTCATTCCCCATTGCCCGTTGTTTGGTTCATCATGGCAGCCATGTACTGTTGTTGTTGGTGGTAAGGATTTCCGGGCATCACATCAGGACCAGCACCTTGGAAGTATCCGCCACCGCCGCCGCCGTTCATGGCGGCTGCCGGGAGGCCTTGAACGGCTGGGATGTTACCCATTTGGTTCGTTGGCATGTTGCCCATTGGGATGCTCATGTTACCCATAGGGCCAACATTAGCCCCAGCCATACTTGGATGACCACCCATGTTTGGGAATCCATTGTTTATAGCTTGAACACCCGTCCCATTACCCTTTTTACCCCCATTGGCATTGTTATTTGCATTGCCACCATCATGTCCATTGTTACCATTCTTGTTTGCCCCACCATTGTTACCATTTTTACCCTCTTGCGGCATGCCACCCCCATTTTTGCCACCATTATTTTTGTTACCTCCACCCTGATTCTGATTGTTTCCTCCACCTCCTCCGCCTTTCTTTCCTCCATTCCCACCACCCATGCCATGAACTTGGACAGGTACAGCTCCACCGCCACCCCCTTTCTTCCCATTACCTCCACCATTGCCTCCACCATTTCCACCACCACCCTTCTGAGCATTCATAAGTTGTGGATGATTCCCATTCATCATACCATTCAACATCATGTGAGCGCCATTTCCCATAGGGAGCTTCATCTTATTTAGAGGGTGCTGGGGATCGTCCATTTCATCATCGAACTCGTCATCAAAATCTTCGTCATCGTATTCGTCTAATTCGTCATCATTCAAATCATCATCATCTTCAGGCAAATTGAACTTGACGGCTTTCAGGCTTGGGTTCTGAGGGGGCAGCTTCATGTCCTTGAATTGAGGCAGCTTCAGATCTTGGAACCCTTTAATCTGCTGAAGTTGTTGCAGCTGCTGCTGAAGCTGCTGCTGCTGAAGCTGCTGCTGCGGATTCGGTCCTTGCTGACCACCCTTGGGCTGGTTATTTCCGCCCTTCTGACCTTTGTTGTTTCCCCCACCTTTGCCGTTGTCAATTTGCATGTTCTTTAACTGGTTGGCAAGGTGGTTCTGGTTATTATTATTATTATTTGCTTTTGGAGCACCCCAGAGCTCTGCATGTTTCCCTGATTTTGAAAGCTTCTTGATGAGAACGTTGGGGTCCACATTCCCTGAAAACTGTCACCTTCCCCTGTTCAGCATCTATCTCGGTGGTGAAGACCCCTGTAAATGACCCGATGAATCAGCAAACAGACTACAGATTCAAGACATGAGTAACAATGAGATTTTGTTTTTTCTTCGGATAATAGAAGAGAAAACATAGCTTTTAAGAGCAAATGTGAATCATAGAGGGGGTAACATCACATGTTTCTAGCAGAAGAGTACAGTGAATGGATGCATACCATCAATTTTCTGCAAGATCCTCTTCACTTTGTGCTTGCATCCATCACAGTGTATGTTCACTTTAAGAACACATTTCTGCATGCACAAGCAATCCCAAAATCCAAAACAGAATAAAGAGAGATTTCATTGTAAATGAGAAGAATTAAAATGGGGATAAAACTTGTTACTTTATCAGAAATGTGCAACACACAAGGCAAAGAAACTAATATACCGAGAAAGTAAAAGCTTCTCAACAACAGTTCAAATGATAAAGCAGAGGCTTTGACGAAAGACAAGGAGGATGTGATGGAGTACCTGTATCTTCAAAAACTCTTCTTTACTCATGTCTTACACCCCCAGTGGACCAAAAGGTTGTAACAATGACGGAAAAATACAGAGAGGGTGCTACTAGATCTGAGAAACAGAGATATGAAAAGAACAGAGAATAAGCTAGAGAGCTTCTTCCTTGGTATTTCGGCCAGAGCTTTTCGAAGCAAACACAGCCAATGACAGAAAAGAAAAGGGTCTCAGTCTCTGAGCAGAGAAAGCGAGTCTGAACAGCAAGGCTCAGACTTGGAGAGAGATAGAAAGAGAAAGAGAGAGAGAAAGAGGTTCAAAGATGGAGGGTAGTCATTAAAACCTCTCAGTAGCTGCCTCTGAATCCTGTATTTCAGGGTGAAAGAGAGAGAAAGGGGGGAGAGGGAGGCATAAGCAAGAGAGGGCCAGAGGAGAAAGGAAACCAGCACAGAGAGAATGGTGCTGCGAGCGTTCACTCCATCTTTTGTGCCTTTATTTATTGGTCTTTTGCTGCCATCGGCCGTCTAAGGAGACTTTCGTAACTCAATAACTCCCCACAATTTAACCGTGGCCATGTGGGGCGTTTGGCTTGGCTAAGAATCTACCTTTAACCCCCAAGGGTCCTCTCTCTTCTCTTCGCTTGAGCAAGGGTGAGAGTCGTGAGACTCGTTCCCTAGGGTGGGGATGCTCAAAAATCATATAAATGGCAATGGCGAGAGAGAGAGGGTGAGTTTCTTGTGTATGTTATGTGAGATGTGAGATTTGTTTTTAATCCTTGATAATTATTATCAGCAGATGTGAATGAACTCTGTCAGATTTTCTCTTCCCAAAATTGGGTGATACAATTAATAATGCCATTTATTGGGGCAATGGCTGACTTGTAAATTTCCTATTTTTTGGTACATTCCACGAGTTACTGTTCTGTTCTACCCTCCTCAGTGACTTCAGATTCAAAAAATTTAAATGATTTGATTTTTGTAAAGTATATTTAAATTAATTCATGTTGTAATTAAAATAATTTATAATAAAAAATTAAATTAAATATAATTTATATTTTTAAAATTTATTTTAATATTAAATTATTATCTTAATTTTTTTATTTTGTTAAATCCTTTAAATTATCTTTCACATGATGAGTTAATTTTATAATTATTTCTAATTAAAAATTAAAAAAAAAATTAAATTTTGATTTGACTTAAAAATATTAATTTTATTATTAAATAAAATAAGGATTATCTCTACGTGCATGCCACACTATTTACGTACACATCACGTAACTATTTAATTATAAAATTTTATAAGATAAAATATAATTTATATTTTTAAAATTTATTTATATAGTAAACTATCTCCTAAAATTTTTTTAATCTCATTAAATCCTCTTAAAGTTTAATATAACTTGAAATTAGATGTTAACTTTCATTTTATTTAACAAAAAAATTAACGTTTTCAAGTTAAAATAAAATTTAAAAGAGGCAAAGAGATAAAATTTTTTTGAAGAGAATAATTTAATATTATAATAAAATTTAAAAATATAAATTATATTTTATCATAAAAATTTTATTAAGAAAATTTAAAAAAAATAATTTTTTAAAAATTAATCAGTTATCACGTGTACATTTAAATCACACACAAATTTTCTCCTATGGTTATGCTGGTAATTTTTTATTTTTTTTATTTTATCTTTCTGAGATAGAAGCATGGTCCCCAACTGAATAATTAAATCAAATGTGCCATCTAGTTCTATCCAAAAGAAAATGATATACTTGGATTAGGATTGTAAAAGAAAATATTTATTGATTCATTTGGATGGAATATTTAATTGTCATTGGTGTCAATTCCATTATCCACCAAGCAAAAGCTCTTCTGCTTTTGGCTAACAATGTAAATGCATTTTGGAGAATGGGAGGAATGAGCTGCCTCATGTGAAACAATATCTCACTCGCTTCATTGTGGGTCATCTGCGTTTTGTCTGCGGAAATTTTTGTGCCAGCCGTTTCCAGGTTCTTTAATTGACAAATTTGTAAATACTCGACAGAGGTTTAGTTTTGTAGATTCACACAGTATGGAAAAAAAAAAAGTAATATATATATTAAGGTTAGAACACATGTCAAAAAATAAAAAATAGTATTTATTATTAAATTATTCTAATTATTTAAAAAAAAAGTATTATACGTGTTTTAAAATTTTTCAAAACATTAAATATTTCTACTTTTTATTTAATAGTCTTTATTTTAAATTTCTTAACAAAATTCTATACACCAACTTTCACTTTTTTCTTTTTTATAAAAAGTGTCCTATTATTTAATTTTAAAAAATAAAAAATTAAGAATATTTAAGAAATTTAATATTTCTCTTCTTATTTCTCTTCTGTTTATTAATTTTTCCCTTAATTAATTATCTTCTTTTTTTTCATACTTATTCCACCCATTAATCACTCTTTATACAACACATGATATATATATATATATATGTATATATGTTTTGTAAGTAAGTCTTATACCCTTACGCTCATGAATAATTTTGTTTAAATAATAAATTTTATCAATCTAATCGTTAAATTATATGATATTATTATGATAATTATACATACTAAATTTAAGATAAATAAGATATGCATAAGTATATAATTTAATAGTTGACATTTACACATATTATGAAAAATGTATTATATGTTAAAATAAAATAGTTAGATGAAATATCAATTCATTTTAAAATTTTATAAAATTTTATGAACTTAATCTATTTTATAAGAACTTTTTATTTCAATGGTTAAATTAGTAAAATTTAACATTTAAAAAGAATATTATTTATAGGTGTAAGTATATTAAGACTTACTCTTTAATTAAGTGGATCCTTATCCTTACCTATATATATATATATATATATATATATATATATATATATATATATGGGAACATATCAAGTAAGATGAGTGGTTTATTGTGAAAGTGAAGTGAGAAGAGAAAATCCTAACTATTAGATATTGCATGAATGATCAAAATTAAAAATAAAATTATATAATTTTTTTAAGTAGTTATATAACTTTTAAATAAGATATAATCATAACTATTTATATATATTTTAATGATTAAGATTTACTCATTTCATGTCTCATAAAAAAAATACTACCACTTAATACATCAATATATATATATATATATATATACGCACCCTTGCTGTTAGCCTTTGCCTTCTATTTCAATTTTAATTCTTCTAACTTTATTTTTTTTTGGCTTCTTTTGTATTTAAAATTATTGGTTCAGTACTACTAGACATGGGCTATACAAGAATCCCCATTCATGCTACTGCTTGTTAGGATTTGACACTTCCGAAATGCATCACACATAATTAAATGTTTTGCACTTATTAACATCATTATCAAGCAGTCATAGACACTTGTTGTACTCAATCCCCTTTGAAACAACATTAAATACTTAGGTCATGGTTGTTCTACGTTTACTATCATCCTTATGAAACACTAGACACAAACCTTTTTTCCCCTTCCATTAACTGAGTTTATATATATAGGCTTTAACTAATCTTTCTCTTCTTATTCCGGACTACTGAACTAAGCCCTAGATTGAGTTTTTCTCTTTTATCCTTAATTACCTAAAGAAAGCCAATTTTTTCTATTATTTTGCTGGGCTTAGTAATTGCTTGAAGTACATTAATAAAAAAGGACAATCTATAATCAGCAGGAACATTGAGCCATGTTTTAAATATTATAAAAGTTTAAACATGAAGTGTTATAGGATGCCTAGTCATCAACAAATGAACCGTGTAAAAAGAGATTTGTCATATTCATCTAAAGGGTGGCCTAATACTAATGGAAGACAGTTATGTATGTTGTCCATCTTTCGGAAGGAGAAAAGTCAATTACATTATGAATAATGCTATACAAAAAAAAAATCACAATTTTTGACCGAATTGAAAATAAGTAATAAAAATTACTCACTTAAAGAGTAAAAAAAAATGTTAAATTATTTATTAAAAAATATTAATAAAAAATTTTAATTATATAATATTTTATATTATTAAATGTTGTAATTATTTTTTAACACAAAAAGTAAAAAGCGCTGTGTATGGAATTCTGTGGGAGTGCCAGAAATTATGGGGTCTTTTTTTGCCTACTGTAGGAGCCAAACTTGTGTGAAATGAATTGGTCACATTTTGTACATGTTTGGTTAAAGATTATTTTTATCAAAATTTTATTTTTTATTTAAAATTTTTATTTTAATTATAAATTATTTTAATTATAAAATAAATTAATCTAAACACATATTTTATAATCCTTCAAAATGCAAGGAGCCGTATAGGTTGTGTTTGCAACTAACAATAAAGCTCTTCTGATTAAATCGTGCATGCCCCACTTTAACAGCAATTAGATGAAAAATTAAAAAAGCAACTAGCTAGCCTTTTGGATACAGATGAATCGCGTTCCTGGTTTCTTGTTTTTTTCTTCATTTTGTGCCCTTTCTTTTTTTTTTTTAAATCCAAGGAAATTATTGTTTGCCATTCTTAAAAGCCTAAACCGTGATCAAACCCTTCTGGCTTTCTCCCTTTTGTTTTCTCCTTTATCTCTTTGAACCTGTCACTTTACCCGTCGAAGATATTTCGATGGTGGTGACAGAGGAACCATAACAGCTTGGTTTTTCTTGCCCTTAGTCTACAGAAAGGGACATTAGAGTTATTTTAATAAAGATTATGATCTTCTCTTATTAGAAGTGAAAGAATAAGAAAATATTTTATTAAAAAAATATAAAATATTTTAAATATAAAAAATAAATTTTATAATATATTATGATGAATTTCATCGTATGATAATTTGTATTTATATTTTTTAACAAGATAGTTTTGTAACATAATCCAAATTCTTTTTATAATAAGACATGGGCATTTAAGAGGCCCAGTCATGTATATTTAAGTAAGTCAGTAGTGTTACTCTAATTGAAACCCAGCTAGACGAAAGTGAACCAAGTATATATACTTTTCCTGTTTGCTCAGAGCCTAATTTGTACATATAATGCAAAACCTTCTGTTTGATGGGTCTGGTGGATCCCAGACCAAAGAAAAGTTATGGTGGATCTGTTGTGGACTTTTTCTGACCTCAAACATCACCAAATCCACGCCAAAAAAAAAAAAGAAACTTTGGCATATACGATAGTGACAGGCACAGCTATGATATAATGGATTTTATAGAAGTGAAGGAATGATGGTAATTTTTTGTGAGTTGAGTAGGCCCATCTATATTTGGGATATGATTTTACGGATTTTGTCACCAAAGGTTTTGGTTGGGGAATGACTTGGGCTGCCATGCAAAGCTATTGCCATTTATGTTGAAGGCTTCACATTAGCAACCACATGGTCTTGGGACAGTGATTGATAAGAGAGAATAATATTTTGCAAATTGAGAAGGGAGGGGGAAGCACAATTAATTGAGCCTCACCTAGAAGAGTACAGTTGCAGTTGCACCTCACACATGGCCTCTTCTTTATAGCTCTAGAATTTTGCATGGTACAGGAAATTGATAATGGAGCATCGATGTTGGGAAGCTTTGACCAGAAGGGAAAGTTTTGATTCTTGTACTATCTTCAATCGTTTGTTTGTATATTTGTAATGTTGTAATACAATATTTGATACACGAAATGATTATTTTGTAAAATAAAAATACAATAAGAATAGAATGAAATAAAATAAAGTATAATGATCATTATCATTTCATAATTTAGTAACTTTCAAATTAATATCTAAAATTAGTATGAAATAGAATTAAACATGATTAAAATGAAATGAATGCTCCTCTTTAAGAAAAGTAAAAAAAATTAAAATTTTTATGTATATCTTATATATATAATATAAATGTATATTATTGAGAGTAATGATTAAATTTATATTTTTATAATTTAATAAAAATAAATATTGTTACTCAAGGAAAAAAATAAATAATATTTTATGTGTGAAAAAAATTGAAGTGTATACACTATTATTTGAAATAATATATATATATATATATATATATATATATATATATGTATGTATATGTCTTTTTATTTATTTACAATTTTGTTAAGTAATACCACCTTTTAGTTTCATATAAGATTGATGTGAATTAAATTTAACAAAAAATAATAATGGTCATTTTATAAAACTAATGAGGGTATATTAAGAAAAGAATGATTAAGTCTCATTTCATAGAGTTTGAAATCTCAATCTCACATCTATCGGAGGGAATACATTTCATACTGTATTAATAGTTTTATGAAATGAGGTATGGAATGAAATTTTCATTATAAGTTTATTTTTGTTAACAAACATAAGAATGTCCTATTCTATTGAATGAGTATAGAATTGAATTACCATTCACACCAAATCTCAAGGAAGAGATATAGGCATCAAGCACATGCTGTAATTATTACCATTATTCCAAACGGTTAGACATTAAAAAGAAGCATATGCTGAAGACAGCCTACAATTTAAGGAGAGATGAATATTTAGTTGCCTCCTTTTTCTTTGGTCTGTATATTCAGGCATTTTCTGATGAGGTTTTGGACCTGGGTAACTTTCTTCTTCTTTCTTTGTAAAAGGATGCAATAGATACCAGAACATATTGAGTCGCTGTCTTGAAATTGTAGGGAGTTTTGAACAACTTTGATTAGCATGGTACCTTGCCTGTTTCTGGGTTTTTAACTTTTTGTCTTTTGCTGGACCAAAAGAAAAGCACATCAAGTATTTGTATATATGTAGGTATGATGGGCGCCGGCTTTGGCTCCAGTGAGAACTAATAGCTTGTAGTAAGAGCATCTGTGTATTTTCTAGAAAAAGCTCTAACATTTATCCACTTCATAGATGTATTTAATTACAAATTTACACATGATTAATCAGTGTAAAAATTATGTACAAAAATGGTGTGCAGATAACGGAACTAGTAGAAGTATCATCTGTCAAATTATCATAAAATTTTGTCTAAAGAGAAACTTATTCTCTGAAAGAAAATAAAATTAGGGGATTATGAGAAAAATAGGAAGGTAAGTTGCTTAATGTGTGTTGAATATGAATCAAACGAGAGGTACTTAGGCTATAACACTACTGCTGGGAAGTGGGAACACTGCACCACATTTAATCATCATACATAATTAAAACCTTAAATAGTTTTTTTTTTTTTGGGGTCAACTTAAGTAGTCCGAAACATGCGGTGCCTTATTGAAACCCTTAACTAACGTTGAGTAGTGTATAGCAAGATGGGTCATATACCACGCAACAATGAGAAGCCCGTAAGTTTCTTCAAAGGCCCATAACTTGCAGTTCTTACCGTTCTCAACTCTGTTACACGCGTGGAAGTTTTGAAAACCAAAGATGTTTCATCAGAAACTTTCTCCGCAAGTTTCATTCATTTGCTTTGACCATTTTTTTTAATCAACTTTCTACCTTAACAAGCACAACCTAAAATCTGTAGTTCAAAAGTTTTTACATAAAATATCTTTCCATTACCCTCTCAATTTCAGTTACCACTGCTCAATCTCATTTACCTGTTTAACGATCGATGTGAAGGTACGAAAGATATACAAGGTGTCCTCGTAATGGTTAAGCATAAAAACATTCAATTTCATTGAGAATAGGTTAGCTGAGATCTTCAGCTGAATAGAATAACCGGAGGAAGTACAAAGGAGTGGTGAAAATGAGAAGGCAATACTGATTAAGAAGTGTACCATACCCTAATACAACACTTTCTTACTTTCATTCATAGCTCCTTCCTACCAGGCAGGATCTTGCAATCAACAATAGCTCAAAAATGCTAATAAAGTATCATACCAGTACCTCCTTAGTTAGTAAGATTTGGGAGAGGAACAGTAGGAAGAGACTATTATTATAGGTTTCTTCCACTAAAAATCTTGTTCATGAAATCCGCAGTAGATTTAGACTGCCTAAACATTATACCATATAGTGCTAGTGTAATACAGCAGTAGATTTCCAATTACACTGGTAATTGAATACTTAAGTATGATCAAGAGTCGAAGACTAAAGGCTGGATTCGGACTCTGTACAACACTAGTGCTACCTTGTACGGGCCTCATGTTAGTAAAAAGAAGAAAGAGAACGTCGAAACCTAGGATCTTCTTGTCCTTCTCGTTATGCTCACCACATCACATTCATGAGAAACCGTTTCAGCCAAGGCATTTGAGATCAGAACTTCTAAATTTCTAAACCTCAGAATTATAAAGAGCATAAAGGAAAAAGGGTGTTGAACACTGTATAGAACTATATGATTAAACCTTTGACAACTTCCAAACGTAATTCATTATGGAGGAACCTTCATCCTCAGGATACATAAACGAATTTTTCCAGCAACCAAACCAGGTGTTATTTCTCCCTTGTTCCGCAAACACTAGGATCTTCTCTCAAATATCACTAGACAAGACTAGGGAAAAATAATCACCTGTACAACATAGATGATACCACAGTAACATTCAATCACAGGAAAACTGCATATGATCTAATTTTCCTTTGAACACGTTACATAAGAACTATAAACAGATTATTGACTACAATTTACAAAAATTGAAAAAAAAATTGCTATATATCCCCTGACTGCAGACATGACAAAAGGGAGAAAATTATTTAAAAAAGAACAAAGGAATTTGATGGAAATACCATACAGTTCAACTTAGCATCAGGAGAAAACATCAAATTGATCGCCATTGTTTATCTTGATTTCAATAAGTTCCTCGATAGATTGACGACATATAGGGCATTTATTCGATTGAAGCCGCAAAGCTTTTGCACACTCACTGCACATACACTGGAAAATACAAAAAATGTAATGTGAGAATAATCAGAGTAGAAAATGATATAATGTAAAATAACACACTCACACATGACGTGACATAGCAACTATCTGCAAGATCTCTAACAAGCAATAATTATATTCCTGCTGGCCTGGAAGAAAGAAAAGCACTAGATATCCACATCTCCCATGGTATATATTAATGCTGACATATAATATTGTGTTCTATGATTTTAAACAATACACGCATGATCACATGACATGCAAAGAGCTCACAACTTTGAAACCATATTAAGATGGGGTAGTAGGAGAGACAAAAAAGAAACATTAAGGTAATGTAAGGATCACCAAGCAACCCATTGTACTCTTAGAAATATTAACAATGTTTTGCTTGATTTTCCATTAGCAATCACTTGCAGATACAAATGATGGTGATGAGTTGTGTTCATAAACCATCATCTGATATTATCATACATAATATGCAAGTGAAAATAACTTAAAATGCACTTCTTGCTTGAAACTGATTTGACATGAAACCTTACCATATGTCGACAAGGTAAGACAGCTGTATCCTTTGGTTCAGTCATGCATATTACACACACCTTCCCAGGATCATTGTCATCAAAATCTGTTGCTGCTGAGCTTCCTATTCCATATAATTCTCTCAACTCATAACGAACACCATCAATCCACAGAATCTGTCTAACTACTTTTATCTGGAAAGGACCACCACCACCACCATTGCTTTTCTCTAAGACAGCTTGAGTTATTTGCATGTGAGGGGATGTGTCTAGCATGGAATCACTGGGAGTTTCTTCATCTGAAGGATTTCTCAAACATGTTTCAGCACATATTACAAGAGGAAAGATATCTTCTCCAGGTGAGGACTTTGAAAGATCGTCCAACTCAAAGAAGCCTAGGTCAATGCCTGTTCCTGAAGGTTGACAAAATTTCTGGTCGACTCCTTTCTGAAAGGGGATTCTGACTGGCTCAAATGCATCGGAAAATAGTGGAACAAACCTACATTTTTCTTCTTCCTTGGCAAAGTAGAAGATAGTAATGCTGCCAATTACAAATACAAGGAGTAAAGAAGTTAGAGAAGTAAAAATATTCCATTATACATGTGATATTCATTCAATCTTCAAAGATTCTCTTTTTTAGAAAAATCATTTCACATGATCAGTCAACCAAACTAATTGCAACTTTAACCCATAAATTGTGGTTTCTGTTTGTTCTTTCATTGGCAGTTGAATTTATTTGGATAAGTCAATCAATGTAAATTTGCTTTTAATATTTACAAATGAAAAGCTCATAATCAGATCATAGACAAAACTAAAATTTAGGAGCATAAACAGTTCTAATTGTGAATATTGCTGTATTGGGTTCTTATTCACATGAATGATGCATACATGAGTAAATAGCCAATGTGCTTTTTAAACTTCAGCAGTGAAAAGATAATTTTCTTGGAGTATGATAGAACTGGATCAGATTTCTATTGGATTGAAGGAAAAATTACAGAATAGCTCTCCTCTTGGTTTTGCTATCAATAAGATATCAGAGCCTTCGGAAAAAAACTGGGAATTGTAGATGCAGAAAAAAGAAAAATAGTACAGAAGTATCTCAGGCAATTCGAGAGGCCTGAGTCTCTCCTCCAGTTCTATTCTACTCTTTATCTCCCCCCTTCTTGTGCATCTTCACCGATCCTCCTTAAATAAGTGTGGGCAGCCAAGCCAGTCACGCTTTCCCTTTTCCCTCCCCTAATTCACGTGAGTGCTGGTTAACAGTATTTTGGAGGGAAACCGGTTAGTTACAGTGCACCTTGCTGACAGTGCATGGGTTTGTTAACCGATACACTTTCTGCTCACGTAGGTTTGTATCAATACTCCCCCCCAAAACTTTCACCTTGTCCTCAAGGTGAAGGTGCAATAAGGATCCTGTAAAACAGTTGAAGGAAACTCCCACCGGGGTCTCATTGTTTGAAGCATGATAACCCAGTTATGCTTGAAGCAGAAGAACTTCCACCTAGTTCCCATGAGCCTTCACCCATTCCCATTGGTTCCTTTATTGGAGGTAATGTCTCGTGAGCTACTCCAATGTAGGAAGGTATGGCTGCTAACTTAGCTGGCACCTGATGATTAGGATTCAAATGATGCAGCTGTCGATATATTGAAACAACCTCCAAGCCTCCATTTCTTGGGACTAACTTTTGACGCTGCAATCTCCCAACCCTCACCTCTCTTTCATTTGTTGATCCATGACCGTTAGCACCCTGCTGCTGCTGAAGTCGATACAGTGCACGAGATAACCCAAAGGCAATTGAATAAAAGTAATGTCGTCTGGCCTCAAAAGGGAACAAGAAAGGGTATGCTTCAGTTAATTGGTAACCCCATGAGGAAAGACTCCCACTGCATGGTGCAAGGGCATCTTGAATTTTCCTGGCTAATTTTGGAGTAAGCTTGCTGCTTATGAATTCCTCCGAAGACACCATAGCACCAGTGGTAAGACCGAACTCATCTAAATCCAACATTTTTCCCTCTGCAAAGCTATCAGAAACCATCTGAGCCCTCAAACAAGGTGCAAGCTGGTTCAAACCATCCAGCACACGCAACAATGCGAATATATTGTATGTAGGGTTAGACTTCTCCAGATCGAAGGGCAAGTCTCCCTGCCAAATACCATCTAGAACAGATGTCTGATGCAACTTGGCTTCGGAACTGGAATTTGAGGCAGACCTAGATTTGGCAAATTTTGAACTTGATCCTCTAGTGGAGGACCCATTTGTCTGGTTCTCTGCCCGCTGATGAGTGATAGTATAAATATCACCCCACGGCCCCACAGACCACTTCCATCACTGGATGTGTAGTCACTGCCAGCAAACCTCTCATCATCATCTTCATCTAGCACAAGCTGTCTTTGAATTGCCTGATATATAGTCAAACTCCTATTAATCTGCTTTCCACCAGCAGTAAATGTCAGCTTCGGAGGATCATTAGAACTACCCAAACAACAGGCGTCCTTGCCGATCTCTGCCACCCCTAATACCTCTGCTATTAGCAGATCCAAGTCCAGTCATGACAGCAGCAGCAAATGACATTGCACCCCTTGAGCTAGAAAAATAGCCACTCCTAAAATCTGCAGAGTCAGATCCCCTGACTGTACCATCTTTGCTGCTAGTACCTGAGGCTGTATTAGTCTGGTTATCACTTGTTGCTGAGGCAACAGTACTCTCCTCCTTAAAGCTGTCACGAAAGCCATAGCTACTACGGTCCCCACGTACTGTAGCTTTTCTCCTCTGGTTACGTCCAGCCTCTGCATAGCATTCATTACTTTTTATGGCTTTTGGGTGACAATTCACCCACTTCCTTCCCAGTAGGTTCTTCCTCATGCACTTTGGGCTGTGATTTGATTTCAACTGCTGAAATGTCATTAGTTTTGGTCATTCCTGCGTTGGGTCTATAAAATACCCCTAGCAAAATTTCCTTCCCTCCTTTTGTGAACTGGGTGTGGCCCACTTGATAAAAGAGGCTACCTTCTTTTATTTCAGAATAAAACTCAGTTTTCAGATATACCCAGCTTGCAGTCCATCCCTGACTCTTTACTAGTTTGGGCCTGACCCGTTAGGGCAAATAGTGATAATTGGATTTCCTATTCTGTCATTTTTTGGAACCGTTGAGCTTGGTCCTTTAGCATGGAGTACAGCCCATTTCGTCCCATCACTGTCTGTTCACTAACACTGTATTCTGACTTTTGAAGGAAATTGTTGCTGTCATTTGTCACACGTGCAATGGCTCCTTTCTCTACGGTCCAGTCTCCCTCAATCACAGGGACATGTCCCATTACGACTGTAGATTCAGATTTGCTTTTCCACCTTGCCCCTACATCATCTCTTTCCTCCCCTATGCTCACCTTGCGACTCCCAAACACAGACCCAGCACTGCAGCACACCTTCCATTTTAGGCGTCACAATTTGGCCGGGGGTCGGCCGGTGGTTCTTCGTCCTGTGGTGTCGGCGGTGGTGGTTTGGCCGGACCACTTGAGACCCATAGCTCATCCATCCTCGCTATCGGTACAGCCGGTGTCTCTGGTACAAATGGACCGGCGTCTGCCGTTCGCAGCTTCAAATCCGGTGGCTCCGGCGGTGGTAGTGGGTTGGCAACTTCACCTTGCTCCTCTCGTTTTTGCTCTGTTGTCGGGATCGATTGCTCCACCTGGTTGCGGGTTCGTCTGGCACCAACGGCGCCACTACCACGGCCCCTCTGCGCAACAGCACCACAGCACAGATCTGGTGGTTTCGGCGGCAGTAACTCAGCAATATCGCAACACGGTGGATCTGATGGTGGTGGTTTGGCCGGCCTGCTCGAGATCCGTAGCTCCATGGCCGTCGCGAGATCCACGGCCGTCGCGAGCTCCACTCCCTTCTGCTTCCTCGTCGTGCAACCCCTTTTGCTAGGACGTAAGTCCAGTTTCTCCCACCGCTGTGCATATTCGCTCAAGACGAGCTCTGTTCGGGCACCAACTGTCCGACCTAGGTGGAGGACTTCCTTCACTGAATCAATCCTCTTCTGGTGTTCTCTCTCAACCTCAGGTTTTGTCTCCTTCACGAGTTCCTCCTCCTCAGTCACCATATCCTTCTGCAGTTCGATCACCTTCATTGCCCCATCTAGCACGTCAGTCTCCTCTTCAGCCACTTCCTCCCACTGACCCTCCTCTGTTTCGAAAACCTCTTGTTTTTCCTCCCCTTCAGTTTCTGGCAGATACGGCTCAAACTCAGGCTGGTACCGTTTGATGAATGCAATTTGGAAGGCTAACCAACTAGCCTTTGGATGGCGGGAATCCCACCACTGATACCAGTTGAGAGCTCGTCCTCTCAAAGCTTTCACAGCCTCCTGTACCCTCTAAGTATTAGGTGTTTCCTTTGCTTCAAAGTGCTGTACAACATTGATCAACCACCAATACGCATCTCCTTCACCATCAAACACTGGAATCTCCATCTCTGGCATGATGTACCACAGCTCCTAGATCGGAGCTCTGATACCAGTTGATAGAACTGGATCAGATTTCTATTGGATTGAAGGAAAATTACAGAATAGCTCTCCTCTTGGTTCTACTATCAATAAGATATCAGAGCCTTCAGAAAAAACCAGGGAATTGTAGATGCAGAAAAAAGAAAAATAGTACAGAAGTATCTCAGGCAATTCGAGAGGCCTGAGTCTCTCCTCCAGTTCTATTCTACTCTCTATCTCCCCCCCTTCTTGCATTCACCGATCCTCCTTAAATAAGCGTGGGCAGCCAAGCCAGTCACGCTTCCCTTTTCCCTCCCCTAATTCACGTGAATGCTGGTTAACAGCATTTTGGAGGGAAACCGGTTAGTTACGGTGCACCTTGCTGACAGTGCATGGGTTGTTTAACCGATACACTTTCTGCTCACGTAGGTTTGTATCAGAGTACAACTAATAAATGTATTTCACATGTTTCTAGTTCATTCAACCAATAATAATATCAGCAGTAGATTTTATCTCAAGAAGCAACTTTACTAGACTACTGCATAAAATTTCTACTCAATTCACAGTTTCACATAAGCAGCTTAATCAAGATAAACACTAACCAATTACCTCAATGACTCCAACATGAGCTGGAAAGAAAAAGCAGGTCAAATCAACCATGCTTCTTATAATTTTCAAACTTACATACCTATAATACTATACAGAACCCAGGAAATGCCTCTCACAGAAAAGAAAACCATAATTATAATGCTGTGCTGGGAGGAGAGGATTTTTGGCACAAAGAAAAGTGTCTAGCAGTTGGTTATTTTGTGAGTCTCCCAATTTGGTTAAAAATTAAGAGTTTATTTGACTTGGAACAAGAATTAGAATTCTTGCTTCATAAACCACATATTAAAACTGTTAGTAACCTTCATTCAAGTTAAAAATCTCTTCTACATATATTTGGTATGTTAAAATACAATTAACTTGAGATTCCTACTTATACTCAAACTTAGGGACCTCTAGACTCACAATTAGAATTAATGCCTACCAATGAGGGTTACCTCAATTGGTAAGATTGAATTGCGTCAACTCAAGGGTCTTGGATTTTATTCCTGCTGGTAATTCCTTGCCTATCTATCTATAAGTAACACTACAAGCCCTCATTGAGACTTGTGATATACCCTGGTCTTAGAATGGGGCAATATCCTCTCCCCCTTAACTTTTTTTCACCAAAAAAAAAAAAAAGAATTAAAGCTCAACACATCTTCACTAAAATGCATTGAGTCAATAACTTACAAAATATCTAAAATACTTAGGAAAATGCATCAGTATCTCTAGAAAATTCAAATTAAAAATTTCAACAGCACCTTAGTCATTTTCATAATTGTTGAAAATGGAAGATGTTTGAGGGTTGCTGGATTATCTTATTAGTAGGTCCTTGCCACTAACTATCAGCTTTGAGTTCAAGTTGAGAGTCAAAGAGGGTCCTTGTCTTGTGAGGTTTAAGTTTCAGTATCAGAAAGAATCTATATGATTTTCCAGATTGCTAGAATTGATAAATTGGTGTAACTGAGTAGCGAGTACCTTAGTAAGCTCAATAATTGATCATCTACTTCGATAAATTCTCTTGTAACCCTGATCTATCTTTTATCCTTCTCCCTTTTCTTTTAAAAACCTCAATTTCAACAAAATGCAGCCACTATTATTCTACCTACAAAGTTATTAAAATTGATTAGAGGAGAATATCCCATTTGCAGTAGCAGAAAGGGGGAGTTGGTTGGGGGGAGTCAAGAAACTTTATGTGACAGTTAGGGACATCAATCTCAAAGATGAGGAAATTGATACTAAAAATATAAGTGAAAATTCTCATGCAACTACAATTAATAACTCACAAATAAGCTTTGAATATTTGGTGCTAAATAATAATTGTTATTTAGAACTAGATCAGTTTATGCAAACCCAAGAAGCAAGAAGCACAGGTATGGATATGTGTATCATATATGAGACGATAAAAAAAGCAGATGCAGAAATGTCTCAAAAAATGAGGATGTAGGTAGGGTGTGGAGGGCAGTATTACATATATTTAAAACATATTTAAACACCTAAAAATTTACTACAAAATATTTATAATATGCTGCATTTATAAGAGTACCGAAATTTAACAAATTCAAGTGTTTTGGCGGGCTTCAGAAAAGTTTCAGACTAGCTTAGAGTATTGTCTTTTAGTATTTTGAAGCATTTTTAGATGTTTCAAGAACATTAAGTCACATTTCAAAATGTTTTGATTTGAGTTTCAGATGGTTCCAACACATTTCGGTTGTTCAGAAATGGAAAAACAAGCTTCAACCCATTCTGAGAAAAAAATAGAAAAAAAATTACCAAACAAAACAGGAGCTGCTGTCCCATATGCGGTTCTGTATCAGAGATGTCTCCAACACACGTACACACATACACCTCAGTGCATCAGAGATGCAAACTATCCAGCTAACTAACCAACAAATTTATTACATATCTGGAAAGCAGAAATGATAATTATAGAGAAAAGGAAAACACTAAATCCCTTTGCAACGTGTCATAAAACATATGGAGTGATGAATAGGTAGGCCTCTTTGCAACAAATTTTCTTAATGGCATAAACAATCAAACTTTAACCTCTTTGCAAGAAAATAAGATGAACAATTGACAAATGACAGCACACTTCATTTCATTTTGAAGCAATTAATTCATCCTCAAGCCAACTTTAACCAATTCTAGTAAACTTTAAACTAGTTCTAAGTTCAAACCATTAGTTTGTTCCCCACCTAAGATTATATGAATTGAGGTAGAACCGCAGAAGCGGCTTATAATTGTGATCGGACGAACTACAATTTAGGAAATCCAGGTGAACAGATTTCCATTAAGGGAACATTAACCAAAAGAGTGGTTAATGGATTTGTTAACACCAACCACTCTTTTGGTTAATGTTTCCATAATGGAAATTTGTTTGTCATGGTTTCCTTTATCATAATTCTCCCACTGTAGTTTGCATTTCAGATGCTGGCTTCACTCTCTTAGCATCAAGGTAACCAACCACTGAGACTATCTCAGCAAAAATGAAAAAGATACACTTTACATCTGGACTCTGGCAATAGCCATCCTAACTCCTCCCAAGATTCTCTTTTCCATATATTTTGTATCCTCTTTTGCCAGAATAATATATTCTAATAAAAATTATATGAACATGTGAAGGGGGCTCTATTTGGTTCACCAATGGACTCAACCATCATTCAGGAGGAGAGAAATCCAAACAAAAAGTAGCAAAAAAAGACAGTTTAGACAATCCTGAAATTAAAGTTTGAAATGATTGAAACATTCTTGACAAATGAAATTAGAGTAGCATGAGCATGAGACATGAAGATTCCTTCAGTATTTTCTATCCCAGTGACAGGTCCTCCTCTCTCTCCATCTCTTTCAACATTGAGAACAACTTGATTCTTTATGTGATAATGCGAAATACGGAAATATGCCCCACTCTAAATTGTAATTCCACAAGCAAGAATTTGTACATCGATACAGTTGCAATACACACTGCAAATGGATTTGTAATAACATCGAGATTTCTTTAATATATTCTATCAATTTCAAAATTTCTTTAATAGGTTCCTCCCAGATAAACAAATGCTTTTCCCATTTATTTTTTTTCAAAAGAATTTATTCATTTATGTCATGCTTGTCAGGCATTAGTATAACTCTTCTAGTAATACTTTAAAAAATCATTTTTACTTATCTGTTTATTAATTTAATTTGCCTGTATGTCATCTTCACTGTTCAGGAGCTTTCAAAATTACCATCATCACATCAATACATATCTACCTCCCCCGTCACACGCAACAATACGCAGAACTAAATCATCAGTCAATCCAGTTTACTTCTGCCAGAAGAAAGGGGAAAGGATGAATAATTCCTTACCTCCCATCATATATAGCATCGAAAACGAATGAAATTAAGTGCTGATCAGGGTTGTGTTCATCGACCTCAAGCCGCAACGTATGTTTATGCACATTGACGTAGTTCCTGATCTTTTTAGCGGTTTGATGGTCAACATAGGGCGGTGGCGAGAAGGCAGGACCGACAGAAGGACGAACTGCAGTCCACCCACCAGCCTGATTTCCATAAAAAGGGTGGTAGTGAAGCCGACCCACCACGGTATTGGCATAGTTGACACCGTTGCTGTACCCATTTGAGTAATGGAAGGAATGGACCTGAGGAGGTGCAGGAGGAGGAGCTAGAGGTGGTGGGGGCAAAAGAGGGGGAGTGACATAGCTACTGCAGTGTGGAGCATAAGGGATTGTTGAGGGAAAAAAGTAACCTTGTGGCGGAGGCGGTGGTGGGGGTGGCGGGGATGAGGAGCATGAGATTCCGCACAGTAATAGTAAGGGGGCGGCAGATGGGGTGGAGGAGGAGGAGGTAAAGGTGGGTTCTGAAGATAATTGCTTCTTCTGCTACTCCCCGAAATACCCATATCAATGGCGAAACCGAGAATGAGAAAGAATGCTCAGAGTGAAAGATGGCTTGGGGAAGGAGAAGCAAAAAGTTGTTTTGGTGTGTGCTGTTGAAGAAAGGGAGAGATGGGTGTAAGCTGCGAATCCGATGCAGCGTGTATCAGAAAATGAGAAAAGAGAGACGCTGTCCACCTTTTTCTTTCCTCTTTCAATTACCAACTTCTATTGTTTTTCCCTTCACTTGCATTTTTAATTTAAAGAAAAAATTATAGTGAAGCATGAGTTATAAATGATAGTGATGCATGAATTAAGCATGAGTACTAATAAATACAGTGAAGCGTGTGTTTGTAATAAATATAATATTTTTATTCACGTAATATTATCATTAGATTAATATTTTGTATATTTATTGAAGAGAATGTAGGATTATCTGAAAGATCACTTATAACTAAAAAAGAGTAGTTAAATTTTAAAAATAGTAATCTTATTTATATAGAGTTAGTGTTAAGTATATTTTAAATTATGAGAGAGATTTTAAATTATTTAAATGATTATTTATAATAACTTATATTATTATTCAATTATATATTATTAAATTATTAAAAAATTAAATTAAAATAATAATTATTAAAAAGTCCAAAATCAAAATTAAATCTATATAAATTTTACATTCATAATTTTCTTACACAACCCTATTGCACAAGTTTCTAACATAAATCAAGATAAAAAAATGTTTTTAATATATGTTTAAATTAACTTATTTTATACATAAAAAAAGTTAATCAACATTTTTTTCTTAAATATTTTAATAAAAAAATAAAAAATAAATTAATTTAAATGCATACCAATTATTTTTATGAAAAAAAAGTATGGTGTACTGTTAGCTATTTTTGTCTTTCAAGAAGATTAAGTATATATCACCTCCTTTAAATATTTTTAGATTTAAAATTACATTAATTTAACTATATTTTTTTAGAGTTTAATTTTAATTTATTATTAATATAAAAAAATTTTATATTATTATCTAATTATCTATTATCATATTATTAAAAAATTAATTATAATAATAATTATTTAAAAAATTAAACATTTTTAATCATATGATAACATATTATTAGATAATAATATAAATAAATTTTATACTATTAATATATCAAAATTAAATCATTTAATTTAACTATAAATGTATAATTTCATAAAAAAAATTATATTATTATTATTTTTTATTCAGAAAGATTAAGTTTATAAACTAATTTAAATAAAATAAATTTAAAAATACTCTTAATTAACCCAACAAAATTGACACAAATTATAAATAAAAATAAATTTTAATTTTTTTTTTAACATAAAAGCGTTACGACTTATGAACAAATAATTTGTTTTTGAAGAAATAAGTGTACGTAAGTCAAATATATATATTTTTCAATAATCATTGCTTAGTATTTATTATGCGTAAGTCTTATTTTTTTCAATGCAAGATTTTACTTAAAAAATTATTAAAGATTTATATTAATATTTTAATGAAATAATAATATTTTATAATAAAATAATTAATTTTTATTGTAATTAATGAATAATAATTATTTTAAAGCTAATTTTAAAATAAATGCAGAATAAACTTAAATAAAAGAAAGACTAAACAATAACTTTCCTTTTATTTTTTTAATTTTTGATCATTTTGACAAAAGAAAATATTTTAAGGATTTTACATTTTTATTTTAAAATACTTGGTTTTTCTTACAGTTGCTCGCGTCTTGCGAGAAACCCAGCACGCACGCACATCTGTGAGCAATCGAATCGAATTTCTCTGATCCACCAACATCGGAGCTTCTTTGGCCAAATCGAACCTGACCCGCCACCGCCCGCCACCGTCCCACCGCCTTTCACTCCGTCTGCCGCCGTTCCCTGCTGTCATCGGCGCCGGTAAAGCTATTAAACCACCCTCTTCTTATTTTCTTCCTCAATTCCCGGATCTGTTAGAACTGAATTTGACTCTGTCGAACATGCAGTGAGTCTGATGGGTTACATTCGAATCGGTTTGTGATTTTTTTTCCTTTCCGTTTTAGAAGTTTTGCATATCTTTTAAGACTTTCTGCAAATTTGAGTCTCATATAGAATTTGATTTCCTTTTATATGCAAGGGAAGCGTAAGTAATACGAACTAATTGTATCTCTCAATATAGTAATACCCTTTGAATCTGCTTATTGAACCTTACATCTCGTTCTTTGGGTGCTTTGAGTGAAGTACCCTTAGCTGCATGAATGCTTCTTCCTGGATCTTTCTTGATCACATTCATTGATGACACTTCTATTAAGTAAATGCTTAGCGTTGCATGGATATTGGTTAATCTATAAATAATGCTGTGTACACCATCTTTGCATCGTATTTGGGTCTCGAAATTTTTTCTCTTCTTTATATTTGATTGTATAGGAGTAAGAGATATTGAGAACAGCTGTCCCCTATAGTTGTGTTGTGTATATGGGTTGGTTGCTTACCTTATGTTTTATGTAATTTGATTTTATCGAATTTTTGTTTAGTTAGTTGGAATATCTGCCTCTATAAGACTATATCACTGTCAATATTTGTATCATGAGCGTGGGCGTAGGTAGGTGTTTTTCACAGAAGAGAATCCAATTGTGCATGAAGCAACACCAAGATCTAGTTGAGCGTCATTGATAAAATCATCTGCAGCGTTAAATTAGATATAGCAATGCATCTTGCGATAGAGAAATTGCTTGATTGCAAATAATATACTTCTTTTGTGGTAATGTTTTTTATCCGATTTATGCATTACCAAATTGAATATTGGAATTTTCTGATGTAACTCTTAAATTAGAAGGGGGTATTTTTAATTAAATGGGAATGAGCTACATGACAACCAAGTTATGTCCCTAATCCTACCTGCACAAACAACGTTTCCCCTTCCTTCTCTGTATGCATGCTTGAATCCTATTGATGAAAAGCATATAAGAGGGCATGCTGTTCAAGGCAGCTTACAACCTTTACTTGAACAGGAATTCTGAATGTTAATCTCGTGTTCAAAATTGTGAACTGATGAGCGCAAGAGCTATCAAGTAACATGGCATGAACTTCATATTCTTCTATACTTGAAGGTTAGGACTTGGAGGAGAAACATAAAAAGCAAGCTTAAGCAAGACAAAGATGTTTTCATTATTTTTTGGACTTTGGAAGTACCTGTTCAGTAAGATAGAGCTTCATGTACTCATTCTGGGAATTGACAAGGCTGGCAAAACAGTAATTCATCTCTCAAATGCCATATTTAAAAATTACTCAGCTTTGTTGTGTTGTTCTGAATTGCTATATAATACATAATTTTGTAGACTTTGCTGGAGAAAATGAAGTCAATGTACTCAAACTTAGAAGGCCTTCCTCCTGATCGAATTGTTCCAACTGTGGGATTGAATATTGGTCGTATTGAAGTGTCAAATACAAAACTAGTGTTCTGGGACCTAGGAGGACAGGTATGGCCAATAAATAGGCAACATGTGTATTTATGTAAATTCTATAATTATGATTTTAGGATGAATTGTTATTTTAGTTTGGCAAAGTAATTTTATTCATTGATCCTAGCTTTATGAGCTGCATGTTATAATTCCTTCTTTCTGCAAATTTAATAGCTAAAACGATAATCGTCTACATAGTTCCTGAGATATAAGTTTTTTATGCTTCTTTGAAAAATTAAAATGTGATTAATGGAAGAACAAGAAACTATTTTTCTTTCCAAAACTTTTTATGGGAAAGCTGTATCAACTAGCTGGTTTAAGGCTTCTCTAAATTTTGTGTTCACTATTTTACCTTTCATACATAACAACTGCTACTTTGTTTTTGGCTATATATTATAACTGTTGCTTGAACTATGCAATTTGGAACATCAATTTTACCCTTCCCCTGTCTGAAGCTTGAGTTTATTTGTTAAATTTGGCTAGACTAAAGGAGATTTTGTAATTGAAAAATTGATCTAAATATGCATGGATAACTAATTCAGTACTTCATGTTGTAATTGTAAAACTCAAGTGAGGCAAAGTTTTAATGAGCTCACATTTCCATATGAGATATTATAGGTGCGTATCTCTTCACCTTATGATGTAAAACTTGCTTTTAATTTCTTATCTTTCTCTCTCTCTGTTTGGGGTGGGGGGTGGAATGAAGATTAGTCATTGGTGCAAGAGTTCTATTCTGTCAGCCTGTATGTTGATAGGAATAGTATGTATCATTTGATGCAAAGCACACTTGACCCTCTCTGTACTGTTTTTTCCCCCATTATCCTGTTCCTTTTTATTTCTTCTCTTTTTGTTTTGGGTTGTTCGGGGAGGATATAACATATAAAAGGTATTAACGCAAGTTCTTCCGCTATCAGGCTGGTCTTCGCTCAATCTGGGAGAAATATTATGAAGAGGCACATGCTGTGATATTTGTGATAGATGCTGCTTGTCCCTCACGCTTTGAAGATGCAAAGTCTGCTCTTGGTTAGTGAGGGATTTGGTTTTAGTATTTGTAAATATATAGTGCTTTAAGGTGTTGGCTTAAACTAACAGGAGATTGATGATTTAATAACTGACTTGTTTACCAGAAAAGGTGCTTCGGCATGAGGATCTTCGAGGAGCCCCTCTTTTGATATTAGCAAACAAGCAGGTGAGTGTAACTATCTCCACTTTCAGTCATATATAACCTTATAACATGCCTTATACTATCTAACGAATTCCTTAGTCCTATATTCTATCGATTGACTTCTTTCACCATATATTACATGGATATGTATCATAATTCTAATAGAGTCAAGTGTTTATTCTTGCTGTACATGTTTTATGTCTTGTTTAATTTCCTTGTACCTTGAGGTACCAGTTCTTCCTATGGGGGCACTAGGCAACTGTAGGAGTACAAGATATGTTTCCTATTTGTTTTGGAAAGAGAGGGGATTCACAAATGCTTTGTTGCCAGTTGATTATTATAGCATTTCAAGCATTATATGCTTTCTCTCTCTCTCTCTCTCTCAATCTTCTTCTCTTCTTTCCCTAGTGGTTGGAACTTGGGAAAGTATTATATATTAGTCAAGGTGCCATCTTAGCTTTTTAGTGGAAGTTCACGAGGAACACAGCACAATGGTATTCCATATCTCATCCTTCCTTTGAGGTTTCACCATTATCGTCTACATCCTCGGTTTCCTCATTCGTTGTCATCCTCCTCTGTATGTGTGTTCACACAGTGATAGCTGCTTGATTACATTCTTGTGATTGCAGGATCTTCCTGAAGCAGTATCGGCTGAAGAACTTGCTCGGTATCTAGATTTAAAGAAGCTGGATGAAAGAGTTTACATGTTTGAAGCTGTATCAGCGTATGATGGGTAAGTAGGAAGTTGTATCAACTTTCCAAAAGCTTAATCTACAAAATGATGATCCATTCGCATAAAGATGGAGATTTCTCAAGTCCATTTTCTTTTTCATTGACTTTCAAGTGAAAAATAACTATGAAGTGTATAAATCAAGCACTTAAATAAATGTAATTTGTTTTGAAATGTTGCAGGATGGGGATTAGGGATAGTGCAGAATGGTTGGTGGAAGTGATGGAGAGAAGCAAGAGGACTGAAATGTTGAGAGAGCGGGCAGGTGCAATGGGTCCAGGTCCTGCCTAGAAGGCTCCGACATTAAACTGCAGCTAATTCTCCATTCCTTTATAGCTTTGTAAATCCAAATTGGAATATACATGATTAAAAGTCTTCGAAACAAAAAAAAGGAAAGAACAACTTGGTGCTACATTAAACTCTGAGCCGCGAAATTTTATATCATGATTTAATTTGTAATACAGCCTCCGGTATCTGGTAGAGAAAGTTTCCTTCAGACACGCACTATAGAATCAATATGTCAGGTGTTGGGCTGGAGGGCTTTCTGCTTCTGCCTCCGTGCATGCTTTTGTCCACTATGGTTCGTATTTGAATGAATTTAATTTACTTTTATATCTTTAGCATTGACACTGATCCAGATAGTGATTCTGTTGGGCTGTAGCTGAACAGTATGGGAGGAGTGTGATTGGGGTAGAGCTACTTATGTTTGATTTCTATCTCAAAAAAACAAGAAAGGAAAAAAAAAATAAGTTTGATTTCCGTGTCAATCATTAGAAAGGGGAATGAAAAAGGACTTGTATGAGAAAACATGAGTTGAAGAGTTTGGAGTTTTCTGCCATAAACAATATAAGGATTTTTCACATTTATTATTCTTTTTTGTCACCTTAAATATCTTTCAAATTTTCACTTCTTGCAGATGAGAAAATTAACATATATGTTATCAGATTCCTATCTTCCTGAAAGCTTAAAAAATCTGTCAAGGATTGTAGAGCTTGAGCAATGTTAGAGCACTGGTATTTGTCTGGAAAGAGTGTTTAATTTGTTTGGAAAGAGAGCACTGATTTGATGGAGTTTGATTTTGATGTGCTATCTATATAAAGTTTTTTATTATCATCTAATCATCTTTAACATTATTGGTAATATTGGTAAGCCTCCCATTAATCATTACCCCCATATGAGTACATTTCTTGAAACGATGAATCCAAAAACATTTAAGGTTTTTCCAATAAAAGATCATTCTAATTTATCATAAGCTTTTTCTAGATATAATTTTATTGCCGTATATCCTTTATTTTTTTCCTGTGTTACGGTTCGTTGAATGAAGAATCTCATGAACGAAAAGAATATAAGATTGGATGCATGTACCGGGAATAAATTTTCCTGATTTCCTGTTATGTGGTCGGTTCATTTAGAGATTGCCAGAACCCAGGAGAGATCTGATTTTGGATAGAAGTAAAACTTGGGATTGGAGGTGTGGAAGATTTAAAAAGGTTACTGAAATGTTGGAAACTGAGATTCTCAAAATAACCTTGGTTCTTCTCTCCAAGAAAAAAAAACCTTGGTTACTAATCCAGTTACCATTATTATTTTGGAAAACAAGTACGCCTGTTAATGAAATAATAAAAAAATATCTTGTTAGCGAGAGAGTATCATGAAATAAGCATGACATTTTCAAACAAAGGAATGTAACGGATTTGAGTTCATGTCTCCAAATTTAAACCAGAGATCTCATTCTGTGCCTCCAGTGAGCTCCTTCTTGAGTTAGTTGTTGGACGAGTTTACCTTGAGTTTCATTAAAAGAATGAATTTGTTGATCAGAAGCATGGGGCCCTAAGTTGACAAAGATATCATTCACTGTTCAAGTAAAATAAATCTGTCAACTCTTGTGAAATCAATTGAAAAAAATTTGAGTCTCACATGTCCAACTCTACTAACAAACGTTCTTTGTTTAAACTTCAAGAGACATATATATAGCTTTTGTACAGTCAAAAGATAATGAACACAGAAGGTTATTGTAATTTCTGAAAATAAAAAAAAATGGCTGGAATTTTAACAAAATCTAAGGAAAAATATTTCTTGGTACCATACAAAGACATTATCATAGTAAATCCATTAGATTTCAACCATGATTCATTGTCCTATTTCTTTGTGAATCATATTGGCTATCAAAAGACCATCTTATAACAAAACAATAAGAAGTAGATGCAGGAAGACCATTCTTAGTACACTAATTAAATTAAACACATACGATCATGGACCATTGCATTCTGCAACAAATGAGACACACTAAAGGAAAAGATGGGAAAAAAAAAAAGGAACCCAGAATGAAGTTAAAAAGCAAGAAGTAAACAAACTGGCCTAGAGTTACATTCGACTCATGACAAACAATCTGACTCATGACAAACAAACTTTTGAAATAAGCTAGAGTTACATCAGAAATCTGGCCTAGTTCTCTTACGAACTGATATGCAACCTCTCTGCTGATCCCTGAAGATTCTGATCTCAGAAGAATCACTCAAATCCTCAAGGCTAATATACTGCTGCTTAACCATCCTTAGGGAATCACCCCCTGCATCATGAATCCAAATATAAGGCTGGCAACTTGCATCATAGTAATACAGCAAGCTCTTGAACCCCCCACCAGCACTGCCACTCCTTGCAGGCATATATGCCTTGTATATGCGTTTACTTTTCACTCTCTTAGAAGACCCTGGCTTCAAAGTGTGAACCTTCTTCAGTATTGATCCCACCCTTATTTGCAGCTCCACTGGTCGATCACTGAGGTTCCAGATCCTCGTCCCAAATCCACAGGCTTGAGTGTGGTCGCGGCAGCCATCAAAGCAACCACCAAGAGATAGAAGGCTAAGATCTTGCACTTTCCCCATCAGGGACTTGAACTGCTTCTTAGTCATCTCTTAAGCTTCAACTAACATATGTTTTTGTGCTACAGAAGCTTCATTTATGTATACAACCCACACAAAAACGCCTTGCAATAAAGTTGAGTTCTTTTGCAGCTTTGGTCAATGTCTTCAAATCTTTCTTGTGGCTCATACAATTGGCTGGTAAGCGTTTTCTGCGGCTATGATCATAGAAGAACATGAAACAGAATGTGTAGGGACGTGCACTTTATAAACCTCACAATGATATAATATTTTTTTAGCCCTTCCATCAAGGAAATGGTAGGGTCCCTTGAACCCCAAAATTCAACACAGCAGACAATGGGAAAGTTTACTTGCTGTGGCAAAAATTTATAAAATTGCTAGAGAATGGATTTTTCTTTGTTTCTTTGGGAAGAAAAAAGAGGCTATTGGCACCCATACAAGGCATTCAAAGATTCATGATGTGGTAGCATATGATGTTGCCTCACCTTTTATCATATGGGTTACTTTTTATTTTAATCCAAGTTTCAAAGTAAATAACCTTCCCTTCCAATGAGAAATGCTTTCCTTTTTCTTTGGTATGCATTGAGCTCCTAAATATTTTGGACTACACTTCATAGTCAGTGGACAAAGTAGGTACAGTGAGAATAACATGAGGACGAGTTAGTTGGAACTAAACAGATATACGGTGGTCAGTGTTGATAGCTGACAGGGGATAGAGGGTTCATATTCTTTCACTTTTTTCTACAAAAATATTAAAATTATAAATATAACAATTATTTATATATATAAGTCTTTTTTTCTTCTTTTTTTACAAATACACAATAAATTAAAACAAAAAAATAGCAGGGGTGATTGAACATATGTAAATAACACGAACATATTTGATTGGTCATTTTTTATGCGAATTCCTTTGTTCTTTGCTTTATGAGATATAATCGTGAAAATACTATCCAATGTATATATTAATTATATAATTAGATTATTGCTAATATGAAATATTAGTATATTAGGCATAAAACAGAGGAAAGTACAAAAGTTAGATATTTATTCTGATTAGCAAATATACAATGCAGATACGCATGCTACGGAATGCATGGCAAGTTGGCAACCGGCTTAGCTGAAATAATATTTACGATGCATAACAAAAAATCTGTACTATAAAAATATTCACCATCAAGGTAGGACAAATCTTAAGGCCATCTAACGACATACATCGTTTTGTTGTGATCTGCTCCCCTTCTAAGAAAATTACCTACTTGTTCAATTGCAGAATATTTCCTACTCAGAACAAGAGATCGATGTCTTACAGTCCCCCCCTCCCTTTAGTTGTGCTGATTTTTAGATCAATTTTTGCATTTGCAATTGCGTTTAATCATATATGTGGCTCGTGATTCATTTTTTCTTTATAAACTTAGATTAACTTATCTATAGAATTATGCATTTTTTTTTAAAATTTAATACAGTCATGCATATACAAATTGTACACAAAGTATTAATATAACTTTATCATTTGGACCACTTGAATAGTATGTAGTTACGTCTGTTTATAGTTTATGAGATAAAAAAAGTTTAAAAATCATAAAATTTCCGAGTGCTGTGAGCATCTTAGACTGATTCACGTACAACCTGTTACATTAATTCATTGCTTTAATTTGATCCAACAGATCAAAATCCTATACCAACAACAATAGCGAGCTATTTTTGGGCGGTGGAAAAATTCATGTGAAAGCACTGGTCTACAATGAATTCGTATGGAAGGTGAGAAAATTTACCGTGACTTTTTTTTTTTTAAAAAAAAAAAGAATTCTACGTACTGATTTGTTATGACACTAACGTGTTTTCTGGTGTACAAAGCGAGGAAGTAGAAAACCTAAATCCCAGAGTAGACAACAGAAAAATCAGCCTGCAACTGCTGAGAAAAAGCACGAGGATATTGGAACTTGAAAGCACCCATATGAGCCTAAGTGCCAGCCGGTTAGCGTGCTTCATGTAACACATGGTTGATGACAAGGTTACAGTTCAGGTTCAGCAAGTGAATGAACAGCACCATAGATTTTCCATTGAGTTTGAGATGGGTTAATGAGTCCCTTTCACAAACTAGAAGTTACTAGATACGAGGCATTGATACCATGTCTACCTTGTATAGTATGACTATTAAACCAGTTTAGATATAAAATATAACTCTAATGGCTAAAAGATAATTCAAATTATCCATCATCAGTTAGGCATGTAACACTACTTACACAACAATAATAAAATCTGTGCTTGTAGTATGAAAATAGAAATTAGAACACCAACATCAGGTCATAATCTGGGGTGAAAATGAAAAGGGACAAAATAATGTAGAGAATCAGGAATCGTTCATAGCATCAACTTTTCTGCCGTTAGACAAAAGCTACATAGTCAATAATCTCATCTTGATTGTAGGATTAACCATTTCTGTCACAAACTATATTTCTATTGTTGCAACTGTACAAATCACAAATAAATAGGAGCAGGCAGCTACTGCTTAAGCTTTAAATAAAAAGCATAGCCTTTAGAAGGTAGGGTGGGAAAAGAATTTACACAAAAAGGAATTCACTTTTCATGATTGTCTTCAGCAGAATCTATCTTAATTATGAGAGGCTGGCTGAGATCTACTGGAGGTTCAGCAACAATCGGTAATTCTGGCGAGGATGTAGTGCCGTCTATATCTTCATTTTCAGCCAAGGCCTTATCTAAGGCAGACTTGGCAACTTTAGTGACACATATCATCAGAACCACTGCGCATAACCCAAAATAACACAGCTCAGCCTGGCTAATCAGATATAAAAATGGATTTTTGGTCTTATTCAATACAATTTTTCAGTATTAAAATACTTGTAAGGTCCAACCATATCCTAGCAATTCAACTTCTTTTCCAAGTTCAAGATTTTAACTATCATTATTAACTACAGATCTTCTAATTTAATACTTCCTTAGTTATTTATACCGCGTGAAACACATTACATTAAGCATATAAATTCAAAATAATAAATATGCAAATAAAACAACTGAAGTAAGAGAAAAAACTTGACCCATGACATAACTCACCACACTCATAAAAATTGTTTAAAGTCCAAAACTTTTTTTTTTTGGTACAAAGGAAGTATAAGACCTAGTGTGGGGAAGATAGGGTAAAGTATAGGCAAAGCAGCCTAGATATTCGATCTCAGGATCAAGTAGTTCCCAAAGAGACTTGGTGTCACTTGAGCTAAGGCTCTTGGGCAAGTCCAAAAGAATTGAGCATAAAAAGCATGAGGAATTGTGGCAATGACTATAACCATACATTTTTATGTAAATGTAGGAGATTCCTTGGGTACCCTGATTTATTAAATAGGTACCGGTATCCTCCTTACATGTTATAATGATATTGGTTTATTTTTAATTTAATTTATTAATAATAACCGGTAACTTATAAACAAACCAATTGAAATAACAAATTAATTGTATTGTGACACATTAGAAGGGTACCGGAAAAACCTCCATTTATGTAATATGAGATAGACAATTTTATTCTTCCCCTCATTTGCCTACTAAAATTCCAAGTCATTTTTCTTTTTTCTGCCACATAAAAAAAGAATAAATGGCTGCAGAAACAGGAAAAACAGAGCCCCTGGAAACAGAGTATGTGAGTCTCAGGCACCCATCTGCCACCTGGCTATAGCAACTGGCAGCCACTGGGATGGTAGCAGACAAAGCTAGCCAGCCTTCACATGCAAAGAAAGGACGAGCAAAATGAGGGAGAAAAGAAGACAAAATGAAAAGAGAGAGCAACTATGAACAAAGCACAGAAGCCGCTGATGAAGTCACAGGCTGCCATACATATCCTCCAAAAGACCAGAGGCTTTCCAATATCTTGTTTGAGCGATGTTTAAAGGCTGCAGAATTCTATTTGCCCTAAATCCTGAGGAGATTTTAAAGTCTGTTCCTGTTTTGAAAATTGTCCATGTTGCACATGAAACATGCAACATACAATGGGGTACGTTGCATATGCGCCACACAGGCAATATGGAATTCACATTGCAACAGGGGTTGCAGTTCACAATTGAGCCATAGCGGCTGCAATTAGTAACTATTTCTATTCTGTATTTATGCAAGCCCTTCATATTCTACATCTGACAAACCGGCTTACTACGAACACAACATTTTATCCAACAGTTTTCAAGACATATGCATTATGTGTGGAAACAATGTAACTTACCAGATAATGCTAGGCCGAAAACAATAAAAGCCTGCATCCACAAGAGAAAGAAACATGTCATATCTATTGAAGATAATATGAGATAAAGCACATCTATTTGATTCAGTCAAGAAAATCAAAAGATTGCATTGCACCCTCCAAGGCATCTTAGAAGTTCATCGATAAGAAAAAGACAAAGCAGAGCTAACAAGTCCTTAAAAGGCCCATTAATCTAAGGAATAAAGGATAGCATCTCTTACCCAACGAGTCTTAGAGAACTCGCTCCAACCATGTGTCACATCAGAAAGATCTTTGAGAGTTGTTCCAACATATACAAGTGCCAGTGTTATTGGCTGCAACAGTAACAATATTGCAGGTATAAACGTATTTGCTGTAATTGGAATGCCATCTAGTGAGCTATAAGAACGCATGGACGGTAGTTTATAGTGCAAACTACCCAATTTCTACTTTCAATCCAAAAGATGAACAGATGCATCATGTATTTCTAACAGAGTTAACCAAAATTTGTAACGAGAAAGATGACAGCATGAGCACTAGGAACCTTGTATTTCAACTTATTCATTATTCACTAGGAGAAGTTAAAATAATTGATTATACCAATATATGTACTTCCCAAAACCTAATTTCAAAGTCAGAACTGATGCAGGTAATCAAATATAACTGTGCAAACACCAAACATAACCATAATTAATTTTATGACTTTCTTTTAAGAGCTAATTAAATGTACTATATGCCTAAAACATAAGCAGCTAGCATATAAATCACAGGGTTGACCACTGGGGGAATGCATTTGTAGACCCCACTCTTAGCATAGACAACAAGCACAATCAAAATCACATTCCTTTCCAAATCAATCGATTTAAAAAAATTCAATGTTTTAAAAAAAAATTAATGATATTCACCAGTGTAGTCAGAATTGCATGATTCAACTATTTGAATCACGAGTCAATGTCATGTTCTAAGGGAGTCAAATCTGTGTGTGACTCATTTTCACACTGGAATTGCTGGAGTCCTAATTTAAATGATTTTTGACCCAAAATCTCCACCAGGCCAGATCCTGCACTTGAGAATGATCTGTGAATGGCTTGAAGAAAAATCTCTCAACCCATGGATTTATATTTACAGATTACAAACATAGATCCCTTGATGTTAGGGATTGACGAGATTATTTACAGCAAGAGAATCAGCTATTTCCTATTCTATTTATACAAGATATCTACTAATTATTAACTAAATCAAAGAATATCAACACTCCCCCTCAAGCTGGTGCATATATATCATATGCATCAAGTTTGTTACATATATATGTTATCCTCGGGCCCCGAAGAGACTTGGTGAAGATATCAGCTAGTTGATTACTAGAATTCACAAACGAGGTAGTTATTTCTCTGGAGAGAATCTTTTCATGAATGAAATGGCAATCAATTTCTATATGTTTAGTTCGCTCATGAAAGACTGGATTGGAGGCAATGTGCATGGCTGCTTGATTATCACAAATGAGTTTCATAGACCCTATTTTGCAAAACTTCAATTCTTGAATCAGTTGTTTCAACCATATAAGTTCACACGTAGTGAGTGTCATGGCTCGATATTCTGCTTCTGCACTTGATCTAACAACTACATTCTGCTTTTTACTTTTCCATGAGATGAGGTTGCCTCCAATAAGAACACAATACCCAGAAGTTGAACGTTTGTCACTAAGAGATCCTGCCTAATCTTCATTTGTATATGCAACAATGTCTGTATGGTCTCTATTCTCACAGATCAACCCTTTCCCAGGAGAACCCTTAATATATCTCAAAATTCGAACTACTGCATCCCAATGACTGTCACAGGGAGAGTTAAGAAATTGACTCACAACATTAACCGCAAAAGATATATCTGGTCTAGTCATGATGAGATAGTTTAATTTTCCCACCAGTCTTCAATACCTTCCTGGGTCTGAATAAGGCTCCTCCTGATCTGGTAGAAGTCTAACATTCAGATCCATAGGAGTATCAATTGGTTTACAATCTAGCATTCCAATCTCTTCCAAAATATCAAGAGCATACTTCCTTTGAGAGATAGCAATGCCTATTTTTGATTGGAACACTTCAATCCTGAAGAAGTACCGCAATCAGCCCAAGTCCTTAGTTTGGAAGTGTTGAAACAAGTGTTGTTTTAGGCCCTTGATGCCATCATGATCATCTCCTATAATGACAATATCATCTATATAAACCACAAGATAGATGCATTGATTAGAGGATGAGTGTTCATAGAACACAGAGTGGTTTGCTTCACTACGGACCATGCCAAATTGCTGTATGACTTTACCAAATCTTCCAAACCATGCCCGTGGAGACTATTTAAGGCCATATAGAGATTTATGTAACCTGCAAACAAGACTCGACTCCCCCTGAGCAACAAACCCAGGTGGTTGCTCCATATAAACTTCCTCCTCCAGGTTACCACGTAGAAACGCATTCTTGATATCCAATTGATAGATAGGCCAGTGGTCCATTGCAGCCATCGATAAGAATAGGCGAACATAGGCCATTTTAGCAACAGGGGAGAATGTATCTCTATAATCAAGGCTGAATATTTGAGTATAGCCCTTAGCCACAAGGCGTGCTTTCAAACGGTCCACCTGTCCATTAGGGCCCACCTTGACAGTAAAGACCCATCGACAACCAACTATAAATTTCCCGGGAGGGGAAGGAACAAGAGTCCATGTATGATTGGAATCCAAAGCTGTCATCTCGTCAATCATAGCCTAACGCCATCCTGGATGGGAAAGTGCTTCTTGGACAGTTTTAGGAATAGAAATGGACGACAAAGCAGAAACAAATGCATAATGGGACGAAGATAAACGATAATAGCTCAGGAAATTATAGATAGGATAAGGATTACGAGTAGAATGTATACCTTTACGAAGAGCGATGGGCAAGTCAGCGGAAGCTTCAGATAGGCCCGGGGCAGGTGGAGACGCTGGAGCAGGAGATGAATCGCTTGAGTCTGGAGTGAGAACAGCCTCTAGAACCATAAGACGAGGTCAACGTTGAAAAGTGATAAACAGGTGCAGTAAAGAATGTGTATGAGGACTAGGAGGTGCGAGCACTTGTGAAACTGGAGGATCAAAAACAGGCAAATCAAGACAGGAAATTGGTAGGAGCTGAGAGATGGAGTTAGGCTCGACTGGTGAGGTGAAGTAAGGAATGTCCTCAAAGAAGGTAACATCCACAGATATGTAAAAACGATTTGTGGAAGGAGAGTAACATCGATAGCCTTTCTGAACCCGATAATAACCAAGGAAAATGCACTTAATAGAACGAGCAGACAATTTATCAAGACCTGGAGTAAGATCATGCACAAAACAGGTGGAACCAAAAATGCGAGGGGAGACAGTATAACGATGGTCCTTAGGAAACAAAAGAGAGTGGAAAACTTCATTATGTAAAACAAAGGATGGCATGCGGTTGATTAAATAACCAGCGGTGAGAACAGCATCACCCCAAAATTTTAAGAGTGCATTACCATGCAACAAAAGAGTTCAAGCAGTCTCAATAATATGACGATGTTTTCTCTCTACTATGCCATTTTGTTGTAGAGTGTGCAGACAAGTTGACTGATGAAGCATGCCATAAGATGCCATAAAGGAATTGAAAGGAGCAAAAAAATATTCTTTTACATTATCACTGCGCATTATGCGAATAGAGTGCCCAAAACTATGTTTGAATTTCATTGCAAAAGTTTTGAAAAACAGTGAATAACTCTGAACAATCTTTCATCAAAAATATCCAAGTGCGTCTAGAAAAATCATCAATGAAAGTAACAAAGTGCCTATACCCCAAAATAGAACTGACACGACTAGGACCCCAAACATCAGTATGAACAATATCAAAAGGAGACTTTCCTCGATTATTGACCTTGCTTGAAAAGGATGCACGGACATGTTTTCCAAGCTGACACGACTCACACTCTAAAAGACTGTAAATGAGAAAGATGGAGAGCCATCTTTTCTAGCTTATTTAGACTCGGATGACCTAAACAAAGATGAAAGAGACTAGGAGACTCGGTGGCAGCACATATGGTAGAGGATGGAGGCTGGAGATAATAGAGTCCACGCGATTCAGATCCTGCGCCAATCGTCTGTCCCGTACTCCGGTTCTAGATGAGAAAAAAATCAGCAGTGAAGGTTATGGAACAGTTAAGAGTGCGGGTCAGTTGACTAATATAAATTAAATTAAAGGGACAGCCAGAAATAAACAGAACAGAATTCAAAATAAAGATAGGAGAGGTGTAGCTTGACCAATGCCGGTGGCTTTAGTCTTAGAACCATTAGCGAGGGTGATGTGGTGTGATGTCTCGGAGGATGATAATTTTGATAAAAGAGAGGGATTACCAGCTATGTGATCGGAAGCACCAGAATCCAAAATCCAGGATCCAACAGACGAAGAATGAGAGAGGCAAACCGTATAATTACTAGTATGGGCTATAGTGGCTGAAGATGAAGCTTGTTGGGCTACTTTAAGCTAAAGATACTCCTTAAGCTCATTGTCTGACAGTATGTTCTAGTTGTCAGCCCCAGACTCGGTCTTTTTTCTCAATACTAGGTGACTGAGATTGTGTCATATCAGCGGATTTCTCAGGTAAACCATGCAGGGAATAGCAATGGTCTTGAGTATGGCCCAAGCGTTTACAGTAGGAACATTGAGGACGACCACCAGAACCACGGCCACCTCTACCACCACCACGACCACGACCACGACCGCGGCCTCTACAGTCAGCAAAGACAAAGGCTAAGGACTCTGAACCTGTTTGGGAACCAATTCCAAATGTTGTTGTTGATATTCTGTTGATAATATCTGATTTGCATAATCTGTAGTTATTAGTAATCAGGATTTGTAGGATATGATTTGATTGTATTTCTGATTTGTTGCCTTTGATTTAGGGATTGTAACCTTTGATTTAGGGATTGTAATTAGCTGACCTATGTATATAAATATACATCTGCTAAGGATTTTTCCTTAAGCAATTCACAAATCATTCTCAAGTTGGTATCAGAGCAGGCTCGGTCCTGTCTCTGCTTAGTCTCTCTAGGTCTGCGTTTCAAGTCGAAACCGACCTTGTTCAGTCACTGTTCCGCCACTGTCAAGGCAGGAACATCGTCTTCTTCTCCTGGAGTCAGTATACTGTATTGTGTACCGGCCAGTGTCCTGTTCCGCCGTTTCCGCCACTGTTCCGATCTGCTTTTGTTCTGCCACTGTTCCGATCTGCTTCTGTTCCGCCACTGTTCAACCAAGTCGGAACCCGCCAGCGTTTCGATCTGCTTCTGCTCCGCCGCTGTTCAACCAAGTCGGAACCACTATTCCGCCACGATCAACCAAGACAGTGTACTGGCCATCTCAGAAACCTCCAACCGGCCAGATCCTTGAGCGCAGTCACCGGATCTCGATTCACGCGCCCGTACACGCCTCCACAGCTGCCGGCGCGTGTAGCTCACGCGCCTAATTCCCGACATCCGTTCACGTCGCTCGCCGGTCCCGTTCGTCTCGTCGGCGCCCCTTGGTTCTGTTCTTGGGGGGTCAGAAGCTCCAGATTGCGCCATCTTCTGTCAGTGCGTGTAAGCCACGTGCGCCATTCTCCGATCTCCGATCGTCTCGCCGCCGGTTTTGTTCAGCTCGTCGGTGCCACCTAATTCTGTTCTGGGGTCATGGCTTCTGCATCTGATTTGTCATGTGTCACCTCTGAATCCTCAAAAAGGGGCCTTGTTTCTTTTTCTTTTTCTGGCAGCCCCACCATAATGTCAGAAAAAACTCAATGGTAAGAACTATTTAGACTAGTATGCTGCTGTTGATATTTGGTTTTTAGGTCAGGGACTCTCTGAGCATCTGACTAAGAAGGCGGAGGACATCCCTGCTGATGAGAGGGGACCAATGGAAGAAGACTGACTATCAGTTGGTATCCTTACTTTGGCAGTCCATTGATCCCAAACTGTTAGTGCATTTTCGCCCCTATAAAACTTGTCATGACATATGGAAGAAGGCTCGAAGCATCTACTCTAATGATGTCCAACGTTTGTACAATTTCTGTTCATAATCTAGCAACGCTCTACATGACAGATCATGACCTGCCTTCATATCTGAAGAAAGCACAATCCACGATTGAAGAAATCAAGTTGATACTGACCAGTGACAACCTCCAGCAAGATGTTAGATAAGCTTGATAACATGTATATGATTTTTGTTCTCTACATGGTCTTCATAAAGATTTTGAATCTGTTCGGAATCAAATCCTGACAAATGCAAATATTCCTAACGTGGAGGATCTCATTAATCGATTGTTGCGAGTTCCTTATCCAGATGCAGCGTCTGGAATTGGTTCCCAAACAGGTTCAGAGTCTTCCGCTTTTGTTTCTGCGGACCGTGAAAGTCGCGGTCGTGGTCGTGGTCGTGGTGGTAGAGGTGGTCGTGGTTCTGGTGGTCGTCCTCAATGTTCCTATTGTAAACGCTTGGGCCATACTCAAGACCGTTGCTATTCCTTGCATGGTTTCCCTGAAAAAATCTGCTAATGTGGCACAATCTCAGTCGGCTGATATTGAGAATAAGACTGAATCAGGGACTGATAACCAGAACATACTATCAGACACTGAGTATAAGGAGTACCTTCAACTCAAAGCAGCCCAACAAGCTTCATCTTCGGCCACTTTAGCCCATACTGGTAATTCTACAGTTTGCCTCTCTCATTCTGCTCGCACTGACTCGCACTTTAGTATCTTTAATTTAATTTCTATTAGTCAACTGACTCGCACTCTTAACTGCTCTATAACCTTCACTGCTGACTCTTTTCTCATCCAGGACCGGAGTACGGGACAGACGATTGGCGCAGGATCTGAATCGCGTGGACTTTATTATCTCCAGCCTCCATCCTCTACCATATGTACTGCCACCGAGTCTCCTAGTCTCCTTCATCGTCGTCTGGGTCATCCAAGTCTAAAGAAGCTAAAGAAGATGGTTCCCCATCTCTCTCATTTGCAGTCTTTAGAGTGTGAGTCGTGTCAGCTTGGAAAAACATGTCCGTGCATCCTTTCCAAGCAAAATCAATAATCGAGCAAAGTCACCTTTTGATATTGTTCATACTGATGTTTGGGATCCTAGTCGTGTCATTTCTATTCTGGGGTATAGGTACTTTGTTACTTTCATTGATGATTTTTCTAGATGTTCTTGGATATTTTTGATGAAAGATCGTTCAGAGTTATTCACTATCTTTCAAAATTTTTGCAATGAAATTCAAACCCAGTTTGAGCACTCTATTCGCATATTGCATAGTGATAATGCAAAAGAATATTTTTCTGTTCCTTTCAATTCCTTTATGGCATCTCATGGCATGCTTCATCAGTCAACTTGTCCGCACACTCCACAACAAAATGGCATAGCCGAACGAAAACATCGTCATATTATTGAGACTGCTCGAACTCTTTTATTGCATGCTAATGCACCCTTAAAATTTTGGGGTGATGCTGTTCTTACAGCTGGTTATTTAATCAATCGCATTGCCCTCCTCTGTTTTACATAATGAAGTTCCCCACTCTCTTTTGTTTCCTAATGACCATCTTTTATAATGTCTCCCCTCGTGTTTTTGGTTCTACTTGTTTTGTGCATGATCTTACTCCCGGTATTGATAAAATTGTCTGCTCGTTCTATTAAGTGCATTTTCCTTGGTTATTCTTGAGTTCAGAAAGGCTATCGATGTTACTCTCCTTCTATAAATCGTTTTTACATCTTTGCAGATGTAACCTTCTTTGAGGACACTCCTTACTTCACCTCACCAGTCGAGCCTAACTCCATCTCTCAGCTCCTACCAATTCCCTGTCTTTAATTTGCCTATTTCTGATCCTCCAGTTTCACAGGTGCCCGCACCTCCTAGTCCGCAGGCACATCCTTCACCGCAACCGTTTATCACTTTTCAGGGTCGACCTCGTCCTGTGATTCCAGAGGCTATTCTCACCCCAGACTCAGGCGATTCATCTCCTGCTCCAGCGCTCCACCTGCTCCGGGCCTATCTGAAGCTTCTCTTGACTTGCCCATTGCACTTCGTAAAGGTATGCGTTCTACTCGTAATCCTCATCCTATTTATAATTTCCTGAGCTATCATCGTTTATCTTCATCCCATTATACATTTGTCTCTACCTTGTCGTCCATTTCCATTCCTAAAACTGTCCAGGAAGCACTTTCCCATCCAGGATGGCGTCAGGCCATGATTGACGAGATGGCAGCTTTGGATTCCAATCATACATGGGCTCTTGTTCCTTCCCCTCCCGGGAAATCTGTAGTTGGTTTGTCGATGGGTCTTTACTATCAAGGTGGGCCCTGATGGACAGGTGGACCGTTTGAAAGCACGCCTTGTGGCTAAGGGCTATACTCAAATATTTGGCCTTGATTATGGAGATACATTCTCTCCTGTTGCTAAAATGGCTTCTGTTCGTCTATTTTTATCGATGGCTGCCATGAACCATTGGCCTCTCTATCAATTGGATATCAAGAATGCATTTCTACATGGTAACCTGGAGGAGGAAGTTTATATGGAGCAACCACCTGGGTTTGTTGCTCAGGGGGAGTCGAGTCTTGTCTGCAGGTTACACAAATCTCTATATGGCCTTAAACAGTCTCCACGGGCATGGTTCGGAAGATTTAGTAAAAGTCATACAGGAATTTGGCATGGTTCGTAGTGAAGCAGATCATTATGTGTTCTATAAACACTCCTCTTCTAATCAATGCATCTATCTTGCGGTTTATGTAGATGATATTGTCATTACAGGAGATGATCATGATGGCATCAGGGGCCTAAAAAACAACACCTGTTTCAACACTTCCAGACTAAGGACTTGGGCCGATTGCGGTACTTCCTCGGGATTGAAGTGGCTCAATCAAAAACAGGCATTGCTATCTCTCAGAGGAAGTATGCCCTTGATATTTTAGAAGAAACTGGAATGCTAGATTGTAAACCAATTGATACTCCTATGGATCCGAATGTTAAACTTATACCAGATCAGGGGGAGCCTTATTCAGACCCGGGAAGGTATCGAAGACTGGTGAGAAAATTAAACTATCTCACCATAACTAGACCAGATATATCTTTTGCAGTTAGTGTTATGAGTCAATTTATTAACTCTCCCTGTGACAACCATTGGGATGCAGTAATTCAAATTTTGAGATATATTAAAAGTTCTCCTGGAAAATGGTTAATTTATGAGAATAGAGGCCATACAGACATTGTTGAATATACAGATGCAGATTGGGCAGGATCTCCTAGTGACAGACGGTCGACTTCTGGGCATTGTGTTCTCATCGGAGGCAACCTCGTCTCATGGAAAAGTAAAAAGCAGAATGTAGTTGCTAGATCAAGTGCAGAAGCAGAATATCGAGCCATGCCACTCACTACATGTGAACTTATATGGTTGAAACAACTGATTCAAGAATTAAAGTTTTGCAAAATAGGGCCCATGAAACTCATTTTGTGATAATCAAGCAGCCATGCACATTGCCTCCAACCCAGTCTTTCATGAGCGAACTAAACATATAGAAATTGATTGTCATTTTATTCGTGAAAAAGATCCTCTCCGGAGAAATTAACTACCTCATTTGTGAATTCTAGTGATCAACTAGCTGATATTTTCACCAAGTCTCTTCGGGGCCCGAGAGTAACATATATATGTAACAAGCTTGATGCATATGACATATATGCACCAGCTTGAGGGGGAGTGTTTGATATTCTGTTGATATTATCTGATTTGCATAATCTGTAGTTATTAGTAATCAGGATTTGTAGGATATGATTTGATTGTATTTCTGATTTGTTGCCTTTGATTTAGGGATTGTAACCTTTGATTTAGGGATTGTAATTAGCTGACCTATGTATATAAATATACATCTGCTAAGGATTTTTTCCTTAAAGCAATTCACAAATCATTCTCAAGTGTTGCATCCAGATAAGGAACTTGCAACAATCGATTAATGAGATCCTCCATCTTAGAAATATTTGAGTTTGTTAGGATTTGATTCCGAACAGATTCAAAATCTTTATGAAGACCGTGGAGAACCAAAACCATTATACATGTTGTCAAGCTTGTCTAACATCTTCTGAAGGTTGTCACTAGTCAGTATCAACTTGATTTCTTCAATTGTGGACTATGATTTGTTTAAATATGAAGGCAGGTCATGATCTGTCATGTGAAGCGTTGTCAGATTATGAACAGAATCATACAGACGTTGGATATCATTAGAGTATATGCTCCGAGCCTTTTTCCATATGTCATGACAAGTTTTATAGGAACGAAAATGCACTAGTAGTTTTGGATCAATGGACTGCCACAGTAAGGACACTAACTGATAGTCAGCCTTCTTCCACTAGTACCTCTCATCTGCAAGGATGTCCTCCGCCTTCTTAGTTAAACGCTCAGAGAGTCCCTGACCTAAAAACCAAATATCAACAGCAGCATACCAATCTAAATAGTTCTTAACATTGAGTTTTTCCCACGTTATGGTGGGGCTGCCAGAGAAGGAAAAGGAAATAAGGCCCTTCTTTGAGGATTCAGAGGTGACATAAGACAAATTAGATGCAGAAGCCATGAATGGGGAAGAAAATGTGAGAGCCCAAGGCAAAAAAACGTGAGATTTTGTGATAGTTTGATGCTGGACGTGAAAGCCCAGGACAGGAGATAGTTCAACTGGACTTCTGACCTCCAGAACAGGACCAGGGGGCGTCGACGAGCTGAACAAGACCGGATGCAAGACGATCGGAGGTCGGGAAGATGGCACGTGGCTTACACGCGCCGACAACTTCTACTATGCCTACAGGCGCGTGACAATGCCTCTGGCGACAGCACTAAGAGGGATGACCGGTCGGTGGTTTTTGAGACTATCCGTGCCTTAACCTTGCTAGTTAAGGGTGTCAAGACCAAAGATCCAACCTGGACAGTGGCTGGAATAGCGTGATTCTTAGGGTTTGAGTCCCAAGATTATGCAAACTCTGATACCAACTTGAGAATGATTTGTGAATGGCTTGAGAAAAAATCTCTCAAACTCATGGATTTATATTTACAGATTACAAACATAGATTCCCTTGAAGTTAGGGACTGACGAGATTATTTACAGCAAGAAAATCAGCTATTTCCTATTCTACCTATACAAGATACCTACTAATTATTAACTAAATCAAAGAATATCAACAACTAAATCAAAGAATATCAACACCTGCATAACCCAACTGGAAAAGGCTCGGTTTAACCAGTTTTTAGCCATTGTTTTAGGAAAATTGGAGGGAAAGGGTCAAATAAGGCCTTTTTCTGATTCAGAATAAAACGAACCCACTCCATAATTGATAATTCAAGTCAATGTCATGTTCTAAGGGAGTCAAATCTGTGTGTGACTCATTTTCACACTGGAATTGCTGGAGTCCTGATTTCAATGATTGTTGACCCAAAATCTCCACCGGGCCAAATCCTGCATAACCCAATTGGAAAAAGGCTCGGTTTAACCAATTTTTGGCCATTGTTTTAGGAAAATTGGAGGGAAAGGGTCGAAAAAGGCCTTTCTCTGATTCAGAATATAACCAACCCACTCCATAATTGATAATTCAACCTACTTTTCCATATTGATGCCCCACCTCTCTCTTGAAACCCTAAGTGATGATGATATTGATCTTGGAGAAGATGATTAGGGATTAGAAAATAGTGATTTGTGTTTTATAATTGAAATCATTTGACTTTTAACTTTGGGGTACATGATAAGTTATTTAGCTTTGAATGTTCAGATTTGTCACTTTTTAATTGATTGAATCATCTATTCTTATGTAGAAGATGAATGTTATGCTATTTTTAACATTGAGACATGAATTTTGAGATTCACGAATTGGCCTTCCAATTTGCAATTCAATTCATGATTTGACAACCACAATATGCACACCCATGAACAATGTGTTTTCAATGTGACACTCCAGACAATCAAAAGGAAAGGCTTTTCTTCATTTATTTGGATACAAATCAAAAGGAACAACTCTGATAGCTTTCAAAGGTGGACCCAATTCACATTAATCCTATGCACCTTTTATTTAAAAACCTTATAGAGAATTTTTTTTTTTTTTTTTTTTTTAGTAATCAGTCTGCAAGGAAGTGACTACCTAGAAGAAATCCAATTAATGCTCAACAATTTTGAAAATCATAAAGCATGAAAGCAGGAATTTATTGTTAGACTAACTCCCCAATATATGATTTTTTTTTCTTGGACAAGAGAACTCCCCAATATTAATTGATCAAGGGTGAAGAAGATACCATCATTCCTAACCAGGAAGCCAGCATGTATTCCCCTACTGGAACAGGAGTCACCGATAGGAGATAATTTAACATGTTAAATGGTAGTAATGGAACAAGCCGAAGCAGTAATACGATCTGTAAGGACAGATAAGGAAATTTAAAAAAATCAGATATTCAGTTGAGAAAAAATAACAGAAAGGAACACCAAGTCACCAATGAAAACAGTACTAAGCAAAAGATATATCAAAATAATAGCCTTAAGCAATGATTAGTAATTGTCATGAAATACGGAATTGACAACGGGAGGGATGTGTAGTTTTATAAACACTTAAAGGATAGACATAATCTCTTGCTAAATACAGTACATATGATCCCAAAACCAAATAACTGGATATGACGAAGGTTGGTTCATGGTGCTTCAGATGGATGTTACTCCCCAAAAGGATTTTTTTTTCACTGATACATTTATAGTTCTACTAAATATTAATCTTAACAATTAAGATCCACGACTTGAGGAGAATTATCTATGACAAAAAAAAAACCTGAGGAGTATTATTTTATGCATTGGCCCCATAGGAAGCCAGAAGGTTGGCAGGTAGAGCTAAGCAAATTATACACTACATATGAGCTGCTGCCACTAAAGAAGAGACATCCACACTACAAATGAACATATTAACATAAAATCAATATACCAAGATGACCTTTAATAAGAAAGTATATTTCGTGCTTGTTTTAACAGGCAATCAAACGATACTACTTTAATATATCACAATTACAGTCATGTTAAAGTATAAATGATTTCATGACCCACTCGCTTTACCCTGAGCTGAGTTTTGAAACAAGAATCCGCACCCCCAAAAAAAAGAGTAATAACAAGAGGAACATTAGAAAGTAAATATCGAAAGACTCAAGAACTTCAAAACAGTATTAACCAATATGAAGTCTACAAACCTTAAAGCCAGATCTCTGAATTGCAATTGCCACTGATCTAAACTGTGGATAATCCTTCAACCTAGAAACAACAAATGATCTCCCAATCTGTACGAATTAACAAAGATATGAATAAATAATAACCTAATTGGAAACAAAGAACTATAGCATGATATAGAAACACATGGAACAAAATGCAGCCCAGTTGGAAAGTTAAGGAGATTGGAAGAATCATGCACATGAAGAAAGAGCAAGAGAGAAAGAGCATCTTTCAATAAAGAAAACCTAGCATTGATTAACTAACCAGTAGCAAGTAGTGGACCAAAATTTTTAAATATTTTGACAACTACTTATAAATGTAAAACTTACTGTTCTCCCAAGAAGAAATGCAGCTCCCGCACCAACAGTTGCACCAATAGAGTCAGCAACAAAGCCCACTGGAAGCCCAAAAAGATAACCACCACCAAGCTGAAAATGTGGTATCAAGTAAGGTGACTCAACAAATTTAATTTTAACTTTGCTTTTTCAAGTTTTCTTCTTCTCCACCAGGTATTGTAAAGGAGATGGAAAATAAAAATATGAAAGGAATTTAGGGGAGAAAATAAAAAAAAAATGCATACCAAAAGGTCATAAACGTAAAGAAAATCATGAAAGACTGAAATGAGAAATGACAAATGCAAATTCTCGTCAATTTGAAAATAAATTGTATAAAACTCAGCTAACTTCAATAAATATTAAACAATTTTGAAAGAAGTATACAGGTCATCCATCCAAAATATAAAACTGAATACTTATGTTCAACTATGAATATCAGGTTGTCAAAGGTCATATGCTCACAAAGTTCTGTCAAATCAGATAATAATACATGCATGTATATGCATCTTTGTTTCCTTGCTATCTGCAGTCAGTCATAGACCACTCTCATTCTCAGTAAAGGTCAAATATGTACAAAGTTCTATGAGTATCAAGCAAAAGCAAAATTATGCAAACAAGTTCATAAAAGGCAGCTTGAATAAACCACCACTTAGATACTCTGCATCTGAAGTAGTCTACAGGTATATGGGGAGGAGTGGGCCTACTATTGCCAAACTTTATCATGGTAATTGTTACAACTACAAGTCAGCTACCTATAGCCAAAAAACAGAGTTAGTTACTTATAAAGTGACTAAGGTATGAGGTATCAATTTGCTATATTTCATGTGTGTGCTTATGTTGCAGTACAAAGGAAGCCAGAATACAAATCAGTTAATATAATATTGTATATATTAACCAAATTATTTTTTTTCTCATCATAGATGCATACTTCCTTAATCCTGCATAATTTTTAACCTATCATTCAGCCTTTTGAACCAAATGGACATATAAAATTTCCACTATTAGAGTTGAAAGAAAATGACAGCCTTCACTCTGGATTTAAGTAAAATACCACAATCTTGGGGAAACTACCACATATCAATTGATGCTTCTACTTCCCATAGAAAGATACTGAAGTAACGAATGGACTGTTTATAAAGCACACACTTAATCATACACCACAAATTATATATGAATCATTTAAGAAGTGATGGAGGTCTTCAGAATCACTTACATCAAAAAATGGACAGCCAAATACATTTTATAGTAAAAATTTAAAAATGGTATAGTGCAACAATGTCACCTAGTCTGTAGAATTGATATAGGTAACTTGATGACCCATGATAAATTCAATTTAGAAATTTACAAATGCCTAAGGGTGATATCAAAAATACCTAACAATTCTTTTAAAGAATAATTCTAAGCAACAGTGCAAACAGTTACTACACTGGTACTTGAGAATACTATCTACAAGAAATTCAGTAAGTTTTGCAGCAATGCCAGGGTATTAATGGTTCTTACCGTAAGTACTGAAGCTGGAACTGCCAAGACTGTCAAAGGAATATAAGCAACCGCCCTGAAAATCACCAAACAAATATGGGTTCACAAATTATGCCAACTTGTATGAGTATAATTATTCTCCTCCATAGTGCCATGGTTAAGACAAAATTTATCAGACTATGAAAGCATGAGGACTATTTCCTCTCCAAACAAGTTACACCCCCATTACCCATGCCACCCTCCTCCAAGATAGAAAACCTACAATTACATTTCCAAATTTGGTATAATGCTATAAACGTCCATAACATTGGGATCTTATGATCATAGGATTGCTTAACATTTATACAAGGCAATGACAGTACCTTAAGAAGCATGTAGCAAAGTTTCAGACCTTAATTGGCTTTCCTAAGGGTAATGAAATCAGATGTATATGAGCCTATTTTATAAGAAACTGCTTTCACATAGGATTGGGAGAAAAGAATAACTACCAAACAAACTGAAGTGAAGGTCAATATACTTATCAACATAAGTAAGATAAAACATTCAAAAAGTAAGTCATACTTCGCCTAGCCAGTTTAATCATATCAAATGGGCTTTCTAAGCACTACCTAAACGTTAAAATGATGTTAGACTTATGGTTATCTTTCACTCAGCCAGGAAAGAGTGTCATCTCTAGCAATAAATCTTGACTAAGCTCCTTCTCACCAAAATATTTCCTTTTCACAAACTACATCTATTAATTGCAATTTAAACTAAAGCGATTACACAAATTGAAACAAGTTTCACAATTATGAGATTGTAAAAATCCAATCAACATAATTACTAGACAGAAATCTTAGGGATCAAAAATTTATAATTGACTTACAGAACAAGTGGACCCCATGGCCCAAGATCACGATCAACCCATATTAAGAAGTCCTTCATTATCTGCAAAGCAAAAATGTGAAAAGATTCAAAATCTATCGGTAAACAGAATGTTTGGGTAATTTTCCAGGAATGCGAATCCAAAGGCGATGCATGAACGAAGGAGAGGACATTCCCATTCGTAAAACTAGCCCAATTATGTTATGAGATACCATTTTCTTTTTCATTTTTCAAGAACAATTCCGAAGAGCAGATCAAAATAAAATTAAAAAAAAAAGGGGAAAATCTGAGCGACCCAGAAGTGAAATTGAAGATAAGCGGAGAAGGGGTGGAAGAAAAATGAAACCTTTTCAATTGGGAGAGTAAAACAAGCAGTAACGACAGCGGCAAGAAGAAGAAGCAAAAGAGTGATCCTGAGAGCAGAGGACCAGGTGAAACCCATGGTCAACCTGCGACGCCAAGGCCTGCACTCCTCGTCGTCGTCGTTGTAATCGGAGGTTGCTTGCTTCAAGGAAGAGCGAGCCCTCAATCCCCCAAGATTTGCCAGATTTGTAGTTGATTTGATGAACGGAAACCGTGGTTTCACCCTTGGCCCATCAAAATCAAACAGATTCTCAGATTCTCCTTCCCTTCCTTTGCCTATTATTGTTCTATATTTTCGCTTGCAAAATTATAATTCGACTAGAGAATAAGAATAGAGGGTGTGTTTTCGGTGCTGCGTTTGTTTTGTGATTTGCTAATGCGTTGCTTCTACGTGTGCCCCCTTCCTTTTTCACCTGACCCACCTCTTTTCTTTTTCACGTGTAGGTAAATATGTAAAAGGCTTCTTTTTTTTTTAATTCTTATTCTAATTCTAAAATGTAAATACTAAATAACCATTTCAGTATTTAGTATTTACCTAATAATAAAATATCAATTTTAACAATTAATTTATGAATTTAATTTTAACTTACTTGTATCATTCAATCATATATTATTATAATACTAAAAAAAATTAACTATAAAAATAATATTTGATAGATCAGACATTTTTAGTATAAAATAATTAAATTCTTAATTTATTTACAATTTCAATATGTGATAAGTAAAATAAAAGACAAGAAGGAAAATTTTGATTTTACTTGATCGAACAACCAGAAGTATATTCTAACTTCTAAGATGAAATTTTTTTAGTTTTATGATTTTGGAGAATGATTTTTTATTTAAGGTTGATAAGTTTGTCATATTTTAAATGGAATATATTTTTTAAATATTAAATTTAAAATAAATTAATTATAAAAAATATAAGAAATTTTTTACAAGAAAACCAAATTTAAAATAATTTATTTAAATTTTGACCTTTTTCATGTGTCTAAATAAATATTTAAATCAATATAAGACATGTGTAATTAATTTTTTAGAGAAATATGCATTTATTTATAGTAAAACATTACCCATAAAACTTTATACATGTTTAATGATAATTTGAGTACCTATATAAGCGTATGCCTACTAAAAATATTTTCTTAAACTTTGCTCTAGAATATTTTGTGGAAAGAAACAACTACAATATCCAAAAATCAAAAAACTAAACCTTGAACCAAACCATATACCCAAAAAACTATATGGATTTTTTTTTAATTTAAACTGAAAAAACCAAGAGGGGGTGAATTAATTTTTTGAATTCAATAACAACAAATTTATAAATTAAAATTTATGCCAATGGAATACAAATAATATGAATGCTTGAAAAATAAAAAGAGAGATAAGAATAAGAAAATGTGCACAGCGGATTTATCCTAATTTAGCCATAACGTGTAACCTACGTCAATTCCTCAAGCAATAGCTTGAGATTTTCTTCACTATGACGTTTTTGCTTATAAGGATTCTACAAGAACTTTCCTCTACTTCTGCCACAAAGCAGAGTAACAGTGATGTTGTTTCTTCTAAGGAGACTATAACGAACCTCCCTTAACTTCAACACGAAAAAGAGTAAGAGTGATGTTTTGGCACAAAGAATACCACAACAAACCTCCCTCAACTTCAACCCTAAAAAGAGTATCCTAGTATCAAGAAAGCTCCTAAAATGCTATCCACACTCTCTTTCTTGATTCGGCTAAAACAAGAGTATAACTTTTTTTTTTCAAATGCTTTTATAATTGAATTACAATGAATATTAAACAATTCTATCTTTTTAGAGAAGACAAGCAAGTATGAAGCTATCGGATATGGAGAAAAAGATTTTCTATAGTACTTCCTCTGTTGTTCTTCACATAGTATCTCCCTATGATTTCTTCAAAAGATTAATCTTTTATAAAACTAATATGTTTCTCATGATGTTGCTAGCCGTTTGATAGTGATTTCAGTCAAAAAATAACGTTTTTAAGTTATTAGATGAGAATCACGTGCAAATCTCGTAATTACTCTTTTTGTTTTCAGCAGTTACTCATTTGTTTAATAGTTACTCTAAATAGTGATTCATTTTTTTTTATTTTCAATATGACATGAGACCAACATAAATTTGAACGTAAAACTTGATATTGTTTGCCTAAATAAACAAAATCAACCAATTAGAAAATTTGATCATATAATAATTTGAAAATTTTCCTTAATAAAACAAATCTCATAATAAAATTTTTTTATCTATTCAATTAATAATAATAATCAATAATTTCAATCAAAACATATGCTGCAATTTGAATTCACAATTCTATCTCCAAATATTTTAAATTGATTCCATTTGATTAGGAAATACAATCAACCAATTAATCAAATATAATCACACTTTAATCTTTTTCAATTAAAAAATATATGCCCAAAAATAATTCATTAATTCATTCTAAATCAATCAACAAAATCTGCACATGTTAAAATTCTCATCACCAAAACTTTAAATCTAACATAAACGAATTAAATTTAATGTAGATTAGTTTCCAAACAAGCTAAATTAAAAAGAATTGAATTTGATTTGAATTTTCAAAAATTTGATTTTTCCAAACAGGGCCTAAGAAAACTAAAAAGTTGGACTGTTTTAAGTAACTGAGAGAATTTCAACAACTAAAAAAACGAATAGTACCAGAAACAGAAGGGACTCTATAGTTAGATTAGACAGTAGCATATGTTGTTGGAGATAAGCCATATCTGAATTGCTTAGCTTTTAATCCCACATGTACTCAACCAAGAATAGATATGCAAACAAAGAATAGCCTTTGAACTCTGATATTGATTGTCAACAGCAAAACGAGTTTTGAGGAATTTAAAATCCCCTGCTACTCTACATGTGGAACAATCTCGCATAAGTAACTCGTGCTAACAAATCTATGAACAAGAAAGAATGCCAAACCTAAATTTATACAGACAGTAAGAATCCAAACATATGGCGGACGCAACCTCAACAGTCTTAATCCAAGTTTTGAAGTCTAACGTGTGCATCATTCTATAGGGGATGCCAACATTTCCATCCAGGCCTACACTGTAGCCAAAGTAGAAGTTTGGACCATCTCTTCTAACTGAAGCTGCCAGGCTATCTTGCACACAGCGCATTGAGCAGAACATGAGCTAACATGAGGTCCACGAAATATTGATGACCAATTTGGCCATCTCGCCACTTCATCTTTGCAGGAGCCCTTCCATAGTGAACTCCATCATTACACCGGTTATCAAAATGCCATGGAAATGTCATATCGAAGTTATCAATCACACCAGTTACAATTCCAGCTTGCTTCAATTTCTCTAAGAATACCCCATTGAACACCTCCATCTTGTTTGGATTAAATGCTAGTGATCTTGCATAACCACCAGTTGCAACTGTGGTCCTGTAAAAGACTTTTGGCCATGCCAACCCCCTTTGCCTCACTGTCTTCATGACATCTGCCCAGAATGATGCTGCATAGTCTGCTCCAACAGAAAATGCTCTTATATTACGCCAGTGGACGCCATCGTGCAAGCCGGAGTTCATGATCATTGTGTCTGGGATTGTGTCTTCTGAGAAGTATTTCTTCAACAAATTTTGAAACCCTTCATCTCTCAGCGAATCTAATCCTAGATAGTTTTGGGTTTCATTCCAATGCCCATTGAAAATGCTTGTAATCCTAACTGTTTGAGATGGGTCCTTTGGGTTAGAAAAGTTCATATCAAATCGTCTGGGGACAGAATGTATTTCAGGCAAATCTAAAATAAAATTGAGTATGTTACGTATGGTGTCAACATGATTTGAATCACCCCAGAAGAAAATCCACCGGTTCTTCAAGCAATTCCAAACAGACTCAGCTGAATACATCTTGAATGAGCAGTGGGTTGAGTACACCCAACCATTACTCTCCAGAATTCCCAAGGAACCATCACACCATGGATCTTTGCAAGGAAAATCTGGTGCTAGGCATCGGTACCTACCATCATTACCTATTTGGCAGTCATCGTTCTTGCCATGCCTTGTCCACCTTCCACACCAGACATCCCTGTCAAAATCAGAAGCTTTGCAAGTCTGCAGTTCTGGCAACTGAGTACTGCTTTTGTAGAATCTGATTGCAATATTGCAAAGCACTCGATCATAAACAAATCGCCATGGAGTGAATTTCAGACCTTCAAAGTGTCTATAAAGCATAATTATTGTGAGATTGTAAACCCCATCAAAATCTGGATGGACTTGCAGCGAAATTGAGTAAGACCCATTGCCAAAATCCTTCACCAAAGGCCGAGATTTCCATGATTCACCTGAAAGATCAGTCTCAAAGTAATCCCCACCTAAACAGCGAGCTTTCCCTGAATCATCCAACGCTTGAAAACCAAATTCATGTACATCTCCAGCTGATAGCTCATTCACTTTCCCACCATGCAACCCAGGAATTGCAATTTTCACTGTCTTAGAATCTTTACAAGGTTCTCCTCCAGGAGCTAACCATCGAGCAAGAAGATTTGAAGTCAAGTTGGGCTCTAATTCGCTTGAAATCCAACTTGAATGCCCCTGAAGTTCAGGTTTTATTGGGTTTTTGTCAAGTGGTTCAGATACCCAACCAGGGTTCTGACCAGAAACTGGTTCTCTGTATACAGAGAGTGTAATGTCCACAGGATTGTTGGAATCGATGAGGGTAGCATTCGTTTGGTTGTGATTCAAACTAACTGGAATATATGGGGAGATAGAAGTGAAATTTTGATGGGAATGAGTCAAATCAGGAGAACGAGCCCTTACAGAAAAATAATCTTGACGATACCTCCAAGCTTCAAGGACGTTCCTAACAGTGCAGCCATCATTGCTCCAAACCACGACCATTCCAACCAAAACCAAAGCCGTCAGCAACCCAGAACGCCAATTAAGTATCGGACTGGACCAAAGTACCCATTGATTCGCCGGCGGCGAAATCACTACCTTCTCTGGCATCGGAAACTTCCAAGTCCGCCACCACCACAGAACAGCAACAGACAAATCCAAGCCACGGTAACCCAAAAACGCCGAAACCAAATCCAAATCCCAAGCAGTTATCTTTTGACAAGAAGACTCCAAAAGAGTCTCTTTAAAGCACAAATGTCGATTTTCTCGAGGAAAAAACAATACTTTAATGGACAAAGGTGGGAAAAAAATCGTGGGGATACTTACAAGGTGGGTTTCAATGTGATGCCAGTGATGATTCAGAGTTGCAGGGCCGCCATGCAGCTGGGATGTTTTCTAATGGCTTGGTTTGAGCAAAGAAAATAAATTGAAACAGATTTGAGAAATTTCAATGACTGAAGTCAAAAAGAAGTCTCAGAAATTTTTTTTAGACTTTTGATTTGCTTACAGATTACAGCTGTGGGTTTTTCATTCCCCCCCCCCCCCCGGTTTGCTTTTCTCTCTTCATAGAAGTTAAATTAAAACTCCTCCAACCTCGTCGTTATCAAGTTGGTTACGGACTTACGGTCTTAAACTCGTACGGATGTTGGATTTAACAGAAATTCATTACTAAACATTCAATTCAATATTCTATCTAAATCGAAACTCTAAAGTGATCCTTACCCATTACTAATTTTTTTCATTTTATATTTAAAACTACTGTTTTAGTTTAATGCATCAAAATTGGGCCATGCCGCTAAATCAGGATCTAAATAATAGTAAAATAAAAGAAAATTAAATGTTTAAAAATATTAATTTACTTTTAATCTCATAAAATTATAATTTAAAAATAAACATAAGTATTATATGTAATTTATGAATTAAAACTAGAAAATAAAATAAATTAATACATTGTATACCCAAAAAAAAATAATACATCGGTGTGCTTATAATATGTTAATGGTGCCATAATGATATGCTTAGATGTGGATGAAAGTAGGGAATCCCAGCGATGTATGCTACAACTAAATAAGACTGGGCGTTTAAAAAGAGAAAGGAAAATGTTAAATGTATACTTTAAAAAAAAATTAGATTATAAGTAATTTAATGTTAAAAAAAAAAAAACCATAAGATAGGAGGCTTAACGACGAGGAGTGGGGTATCACAGGAGACGGCATTACGGCTCACTGCACCGACACGCGGATTTTTTTTCATTTTTTTTTTTGGGTATAAACCGCTACGCGGATTTAAATGATTAGGAGCCTGTGGATTGAGGAAGCAGCGTCGGTGAAAGAATGTGTTTGGATATGGATTAATTTAAAAAAAATATTAATGTTTTTTTTAAATTCTATTTATAAAATTTTAATTAAAATTTTTTTACTTATAAAATAAATTAATTTAAATACGATAAAAATTTTTTTGAAATATATCTATCTATTTGTATGATTTTAAAATAAAAATACTTAATACTTATATAATTTAAATAAAATTATTATTTTTATATTTTATTTATTAATTTTTTTTAAAAAATAAGTATACTATATGTTAACATAATTTAAATAAAATTATTTTTAATAAAAAAACATTTAAATTGCTTTAAACACTTCTCTCAATTATTCATCCAATATCAACTAGTTTGAAGTGAAGCAATGTTTTTCCTGCTGCATAGAAGATATTGGCACTAGAGTGAAAAAATGGATAGATTTATGAAAATTTAAACTTTCAACATTATCATATCATAGTGTTAAATTTGAGATTTTAAACAATAAGTGTATATTTAAAAATAGATTATTTTTAAGAAATCATATTTTTTTCAAAAAATTTTTAAATAAAATTTTAATTATAAATTATCTGATTTCAAAAATTTTTAAATAAAATTTTAATTATAAATTATCTTAATTATAAAATATACTAATTTCATTTCACATTATTAATTATCTATTATATCAACTATGTGACTCATTATTCATACACTTACCATGACATTCAATCAAAGACACAACATAAAAAATTATATTTATAAAATAAGTGGGGCAATCACCAATGCGAATGTGAACATATGAGCCGCGTGAGATGTCGGCTAAAAGCACAATTTCTTGGCGATGATTAGAATATTACGAATTGTCTAATTCTAGGAAAAATTTTAAATTTGATTCTAGTTGATTGAAAAGTTTTTACACATATCATTTGACCAAGTGTTATCGTTCATGGCATCATATCTCATGTAGTTTTAAACTCTTTCACCAAAGGTGAATTCTATTCTCCTCAAACTCAAATAGTCTTGTGGTTATATCACCCTAGTTGTCTTCGTGGGCTCGTCCAAGAAAATCCGTTTCTTTTTTTAATCGTATAAAATAAAATGAGTTTCTCATTAACAAAACAATTATGTTTCTTGCACAATAAAAATTTCTTTTATTTTTACACTAATAGACTATGTCACCAAAAGTCTTTTATTGTGTTAACTTTGAAATTTAGTGAATGAAAGTGAGATTTTGAAGCTCCAAGTAAATAGTTAACAATATGTAATAGTAATTAATTTAGTATGATAAGTAGTTAAATAACTCAATCATATTTTAAAATGTCATGTATTAAAGTTATGATACAAGTAATTAACAGTAAATAATATGTAATTAATTTAATATGACAAATAATTAAATAATCTCATTATGTTTTGAAATGTTTTTATGTTGAATGTACAGTACAAATGGTTAACAATATGTGAATATATAATTAATTTAATATAACAAGTGATTAAATAAATGAGTAAGAGGAGAGAGCAGGAATAAATTTGTTGACTTGACATTCAAAGTTAAATTTAAGATGTGTTCATGTGATAGGTAAAAGAAAAATTGTAAGGTGACCTTTAGCGTAAAAATGGTGAAAACTTTTTGGAGTGCAAATGATAGAATTGTTAAACAAAAGTTGTAGCACATTAACATTAGTCAAAATGAAGTCATGATTTTACTAAATGTATATTTAGATTAATTTATTTTATATTTAAAATTATTTATAATTAAAATCTTATTAAGAGGACTTTTAAAAAAATTAATTTTTTTAAATAATTATTTATCAAACATGCACTAAAATGATGCATTTTAAACTAGCACAAAGTACATCAATACAAGGCATACGGCATTGTCTTCAACTTAAAATTGAACATTTTAATGCCCTCTTTTTTTTTTCCAATTTTGGAATTAAAAATAGAAAATGTCACCTAATTTAAAAAAATCATAAATTTTATTTAAAATAACATAATATGAAATATTGAGAGTGATTATGAATACAACATCTAAAAATTGTTACTTTTCGTTTATATTTTATTATTATTATTATTAATGGGCTGGGCTGGGCCTGTAGACTGTGTATGTAGATCAAACAAGCCTAGAGTATATAGCCCTACACTCCATTTGTTTTTGTGGCCTTTAAAACTTCATTTGTTTTGGTCTTAGAATTTGTTTTCTTTTATGAGAATCAAAAGGGAATGAGTTTTGATGACCAAAAAAAATAGGGAAATGTAGTTTTGCTGGGTCAAACTTATTTCAAATTGGGCCTGGAATTTAAATCGCAAGCCTATCAATCAGATGCTATCCATTATCCATTGTTTCTAGATCAAAAAAGACATTCTCCACCGTTTGAAGGTGTGCGTTTTTTGAAAGCCCAAAAAGCACATACTAGCCCTCCAAAAAGCCTTCCATCGATGGCATTTGAATCGATTCTAACTGTCAAAAGCAGATTGTTAACAGCTCATTCATGCAAGCAAAGGAGAGATCATAAGGCGTGGACCATTGATTGAGCCTTTAATTTGGTACATAACACTCTTCAAATGGCACAAAGCATCCCCCAAGCAGATGTTGTTTGGACCCCCAAATTAACCAACACTGAAGTGACTCACTTCTTGGCAGCTAATGCAAAACGAGGTTCACTTCCCTTGACAATTGTGATCCAATCTCCAAGACAATGTTTTCTCGATGGAAAATCAGTTTCAGAAGATTGATTTCTCCATTTTTCGATATTACAGGGCACCGAAAAAAAAACAAAAAAGTTTCCAAGAGTTTCCTTTTGTGTTTTTGGCCTCCAAAGAAAATGATTTAATAGTAGGCACGTCAATGATGTCATGTGTCTGTGTCTTCAAAGTGACCTTTTCAACGTATTAAAAGTTTTGCAATAAAAGTAGTGCTGAAAATGGTAGTGATTGAAACTTGAGATTTCACTCTGAATTCCGTGACATCAATTAACCAATGGATCAGTTACCCCTTCTCCTATATTGATCACGTTATCAAGAAAACGAGAATTTTATGAAGCCATGAAGCCCATTTCAGTCTCATTGATCAAGGCCTAGAAATTTAGTGCTCTTAATCAACTTAATTTGCGTTATAATAGAATCAGGCCAGTTTTGAAACTTTTATTTATCAGTGTATATTTAGTATAAAAATAAAAATAGAGGTAATTTTTTTATGAATGAGTTTTGTATATAAATTTGTATACAAAATTTATCCATAAAAAATTTACTCATTTATAAGAAATTTACCTTTACTTTTTACTCTTAAACCAAACATACACTGAAATACTAATTGAATCACAAACTGCATTAATAGGAGACCTAAATAAGCAACAATATTATCCCCAAGAAACGGGAAGAAGTTGTGTGTTACAGAAAAAACAAACGATTATGGCCTGCTAGCTGTTCGTGATTAGAAAGGGAGCGTTGGAAACAAACCCAACATGGCAAAATGGAAGCTGCTGAGACTATTTTATGATATCCCGGTGTTAACTATAAATAGAGCCCAGACATATATAGCTGACAAGCTTATAACTTAAACACAAAAAGAAAGGCATGGACGAGACTTGGTTCAGATGGCAAAGTGTTGCCTTGGATAATCCGCACCACAGAATCGATTCTCAGAGGGAATGATCCATCCCCTCCCCCTAATGATAAAAAAAAAAAAAACACAAAAAGAAAGAAAAATAATATAATGACTGGCTTACCATATATATTGTTGGCTATTTTAAAATGAAGGAAATATGATTAAAACATGGGCAAGAGACCTGTAATTTACTTTATCTCCACGCTTATGAAAACAATGTCTAGCTTTCTGCTATGCCCATATCCCACCACCCATGATGAGTGAAAGCCTAACATCCCAAACCCACATTTTGAGAATTCCTATCTTTTAACCCCTAAGTCCCTGAAACCATTCGTGCACCATATATAAAAGAAAAGAAGTCGGCATTTTGACACTCACATCTATCACCCATCGCTTCTCTTTTACCTACCTCGGTAGAGTTGAATTCAACAATATCAACTCACATGTCAAGTACTAATGATATATAGTTGTATATTTTCACACTCTTATACTTTAATATAAGTAATTAATAACATTATGAACTTAATTGAGAGTTATATTTTTTAAACGATTCAAATTCTATACATACACTCACATATTATATGTGAAAATATGTTTTCTCATATCAAAACCTTTTAGGTAACAGAGTCATAATTAAAAATTAAAGCAAATAAAGGACAAGTAATTTTTTTTTTGGCTAAACAAAAATTTAGATTGAAAATATGATATTTTAGTCTAAGGTTAGTGTAAGCTTTTAAACTCAACAAACACTTACCGGAGACTTACAGATAATGTACTACTAAAAAATAAGTAATTTTAACAGTTACAAATCTATTTACTTACCACTTAACCTATCTATTGGTGGCTCATAAGTAAGGTTGAAGCACTTTGATTAGAAACTATAAACTTTATGACATTATTTATTGAACATATATAGAATCTCTTTTAAACGGTTTGTCATGTCAACCATATGAAGCAAATCTAGCTAGGTGTTGACTGCGATTTGAATTTAAAACTTAATAATGTACAGTACTCATAAAAAAATAATTAATAAGCAAACATCATGTACCTTTACTGATTGTGGAGAATAGTCTGACTTATATATCTACCCTAGGATCATATCTTGGTCGCGCGGCTATGGGCTTTTGCTTAATTACGAATGCTATTGCTTCTTTTGGTGATACAGTTGAATTAATAAATGGTGGATAATGCATATCCACCGTTCAAATAGAGTAATGCTATGTGGACGATGTCAACGGAGATGACTCGTCTGGTCGTTTTTTATTCATATTTCGTCGTTACTTAAATTATTGGTAGATCATTTATTAGTACCTTTGTAAGTTTTTGATAAGTCTAAGAATATGTTATGGAGTGATTAGTACCTATGTGAACAATTTTGTAGTCACAATTAATACAACTAACACACATATATAATTACATGGAGTGATTCTTAGGTGCTCAATAAGTATAAGACATTTCTCCTATTCTGTACTATTTAATATTAATCATATCAGTCTTATGGACTATTATTATATGCTTAAATTAAAGTTTTCAAAAGATAACAATAACAAACAAAACTAATATAACTATTATTAAATAGCACAGAGTAAGAAAAATATCTTATTCTTCGAACACCTAAGAATTTTTCTAGTTACATGAGTTTAAGTGATTTCATTAATTAAATTTCTTGCATGATAAACTAAAGTACAGTCAAACTTCTTGTTACTGTCACTATCTTCTTTTCATGGCCAAGAAATTTGAATACTGTGCTCCTTGCGGAGAGCAAGTTGGGTTCGAGTCTTTCTTAAACTCGGATAATTATGAAGTTTCAACCCTACCCTACTATTATTAAGATTTGGGAAAAATGAAAGTTGCATTCATAATCTGAGAACCAGGTACTTATGTGTACATTGTTCACACAATTAACACGTGTGCTCAAGTAACAGGATATAACCAAAATAATTAAACTAGAATAACTAAAATAACAAGCAATGAACTGTCAGTAAGTTCCAGTAGCTTCTGATATAAGAGTTTTCTCCTCCTTTGGTAAGTGCTGCTACTGTTGACTCTGCATCTTGGTTAATACCCTCCGCCCCGCGCAAGCTAGATCTTGATCATCTGCTGGTGAGTGAATATCAATTGAGCCCAGCTTGTCAACAATTGATTGAAATGGAGCAGATTGCAAAGGCTTTGTAAAAATATCAGCAAGTTGATCTATGGTAGAAATTGGCAGCAAATGAATAATGCCTTGTTGAACCTTGTCACGAATGAAATGGCAGTCTAACTCTATATGTTTAGTGCGCTCATGGAATGTTGGATTGGATGCTATGTGCATTGCAGAAGAATTATCACAATAGAGAAGTGCTGGGGTCTGAATTGGTATCTGAAGATCATCCAAAAGATAGTACAGCCATTGAATTTCACAAGCTGTAGCAGTCATTGCCCTGTATTCAGCTTCTGAAGAGGATCTGGAAATTGTGTTTTGTTTCTTGGATTTCCAAGAGATCAAGGATTTTCCAAGAAATATGCTAAAACCAGTGATGAACTTCCTAGTTTCTGTACAGCCTGCCCAATCTGAGTCACTAAATGCTTTAAGCTAAAAATCTGAGCTACTAGGAAAAAAGAGACCTTTCCCTGAACAGCCTTTGATGTACCTCAGAACACAGTTAGTTGCTTGTTGATGAACATCAGTTGGCTTGGAGATAAATTAACTGAGCTGCTGCACTGCAAAACAGAGATCTCTGGCCGTGTGGTTGTTAAGTAAAGAAGTCTTCCAATTAACCTTCTATAAGATGAAATGTCAGCACAAGAATTGCCTTGAGAGCTGATGACAGCTTTAGTGTGTTGTCCATAGGTATGCTGGCAGGTTTAGAAGCCAAGAAACTTGCATCCGGAAGAATATCAAGTGCATATTTTCGTTGACACAAGGAAATCCCTTTAGTAGACCTTGCTATTTCCAGTCCCAAGAAGAATTTAAGATCCCCAAAATCCTTTATTTTGAAGGACTGATCTAGAAATGTTTTCACCTTATTTATTTCAGTAATATCATTACCACTTAGGATAATGTCATCCACATTGACTAGGAGTACTGTAAATGAATTCTGATGATGTTTGACAAACATAGAGTAATCTGACTTAGACTGTAAGTAACCAAGGGAAATCAAAGCCATAGATAATTTTGAGAACCCTTGGCGGCTTGCTTGTTTGAGGCCATATAAAGACTTCTGTAACTTACACACTTGATTAGGCTTTGTTGACTGAACTCCTTGAGGGAGAACCATATAAACTTCTTCTTCAAGGTCCCCATGAAGAAATGCATTATTTACATCCAATTGCTTTAGGTGCCAATTGTTGGCAGCTGCTATGGACAGCAATAGCCTGACAGTAGTCATCTTTGCCACAGGGGAAAAAGTGTCAAAATAATCAACACCCTCTGTCTGGGTATAACCTTTGGCTACCAACCTTGCCTTATGCCTCTCTATAGGAGGATAATGGATACCTGACATTGGAGATACTTGGTCTGCTTGTAGCTGAGAAGGTGCAGTGATAGTCCCTCAAATAATTTGGTTGTTATCTGATTCTGTTGGACCTGCGAACAGGTTGGTCATTGCTGTCTACTGCTGTTGGAACTGTTTCTGTTCTGTCAACAGTAAGAAGGTGTGTTCCAGTGGTGTTATTTTCTGGATGGATATGTGTGGCAGCGGGTGATGTATCATTAATTGGTAAGTCATAATCTGGTAGTTGGTCAAAATATGGGAATGGCAGGGAATGTGTCCGCTGTTGTACAGTTGAGGAATGTGACCTAGTGACACTAGTAAAGGGGAATTGGTTTTCATGAAAAAATAAAAACTTCTCGTTTGAATATCAAACAAAATATAGCCCTTTGTGCCTGGTTTGTAACCCAAAAATATACACTTCTTAGCTATTGAATTAAATTTTGTTTTGTGTTGCTGCAAAGTTGATGCATAACATAAGCACCCAAAAACCTTTTAAGTTGAAAGATCAGGTAAATTTCCATATAGAGTTCATATGGGCATTTATTTGAAATTATTAGAGATGGTAACCTATTTATCAAGTAAACAGCATAAGACCAAAGATTTTTAGGCAACCCAACTTGAAACAAGAGTGCTCTAGCTACATTAAGTATATGCTGGTGTTTGCGTTCTACAACAGCATTCTGCTGGGGAGTTTCTATGCATGTGGTTTGATGTATGATGCCCTTTGAAGCATAAAATTGTGTAATATTAAACTCAGCCCCATTATCACTTCGTATGATTTTAACCATTGTTTCAAACTGTGTTTCTACTAAAGCAACAAAGTTCTGTATTAGTGATTGCGTTTCAGATTTTTGTTTTAATAAAAAACCCAAGTATGCCTAGAAAAGTCATCCACAATTGTAAGGAAATATCGATGACCATGAATAGAATGAATTCCATATGGCCCCCATATGTCAGCATGCAATAACTCAAAAACTATAGAAGATTTTGTATTACTATTTGGAAATGACGGCTTTTCTGTTTTGCATAGTGACATATGTCACAAACTTCAACTGTACAATAGGGTATATAGGAATAGGATTTGTGAACAGCATTTAACCTATCATTAGATAGGTTTCCTAATCTGAGATGCCATAGGCTCTGACAGCAAACAGAATGAGAATTAGGATCTGAAGTACTCGAATTAACAAGGTGACATAGTGTTGCAACTGAATCTTTGGGCCTCTTTGGGATTATCAATGCATATAGACCTCCTCTAGCCTCAGCTAAACAAATCATCTTGAATGAGTTCAGGTCCTGAATATCACATTTGAAAGATTTAAAAGTCAGTTGACAGTTTAAGGTCTTGGTCAATTTGGAAATTGAAATGAGATTGAATTGAAAAGTGGGCAAAAATAAAACATCAACAAGGGTTAAATTATCTGAAAACTGAATAGTACCCGAGAAGTGTGCTATTGTATGGGTTCCATTGGGGAGTTTAATGCATACAGGTTTAATTCTTTTATAAGTGTCAAACAAATGAATAGAATGGCATATATGATCAATTGCCCCAGAATCCAGGAGCCAAAGGTCAGAAAAGATACCTGTTTTGGCATCATTTTGAGAATTATTTGTGATTATGATGTGATTAACAATATTTGGGGAATTGGTAGAACCATTATGCTGCTGAATTAAAGCCATTAAGGACTGGTATTGCTCCTTGGTAAAACTAAAACTTGAGTTCTCACTAGGTTCCTGTGTGTCAGTTTTTCTGAAGAGGTTGCATTGACAGAAGCATTTTGGTTTCTGAATTTGAAATCATGAGGATATCCATGCTTCTTAAAGCATGTTTCCACTGTATGTCCATTCTTGCTGCAGTAAGTACAAAATTTGCTTGCATTCTGTGACTGACCACGGCCCTTGGATGATCTTCCAGCAGAAAATCCACTGTGCTGTCCTCTTCCTCTGCCATATGCAGGTGCATTCTTTTGATCACCATCAATGGGATTGAAGAAAACTTTGGGTTCTTGAGTAATGCCCCCAAGAAGTTCCCTTTCATGCTGAATGACCTTTGAAAATACCTTACCAAGGCTTGGCAAAGGCTCCATTAACATCACTTGTGACCTCACAACCTTGAATTGATCATTTAAACCTTTAAGAAATCTAATAACACAATCATTCTCTCTGTATGTTCTAATTGTGGGAATCAAGTCACAAGAGCATTGGATAGCACAGTTACAATTAGGAATAGGTCTAAATTCATCTAGCTCTTCCCACAGTATTCTCAATGTAGTAAAGTAATCAGTGACTGATAAATCACCTTGCTTGAAATGAGAAATCTCCTCTTGTCAATCCGAAATTCGATACATGTCACTCTGCGAAAATCGATCTTGCAAATCTTTCCACACACTTTGTGCATTGTTCATCCACAGAACACTTTGAGCTATAGTGTAGTTGCAGGATCTAATGGTCCAAGATAATATACCATGTTGTTGCATCTTGACCAAACAGGGTACAAAGCATCAGTTCTTGATGGTGCAACGATCGTACCATCCACAAAATCGAGCTTGTTCTTCGTTGATAATGCTACCTTCATTGCTCTTACCCACGAGTGATAATTGGTGGATTCCAATACCGGAGACACAAGAACAGCAGAAGGGTTCTCATTTGGATGAAGATAGTAAGGGTTAATAGGATTTGTTTGAAAATCTACTAAGAAAGCATCAGCCATGGCTTGATCCGCCATTGAAGCTCAGAGTGAAGTTTCGTATGCAGTAGAAGCAGAGCTCTGATACCATACTAAGATTTGGGAAAAATGAAAGTCGCATTCATAATCTGAGAACCAGGTACTTACATGTACATTGTTCACACAATTAACACGTGTGCTCAAGTAACAGGAAATAACCAAAATAACTGAACTAGAATAACTAAAATAACAAACAACGAACAGTCAGTAAGTTCCGGTAGCTTCTGATATAAGAGTTTTCTCCTCCTTTGGTAAGTGCTGCTGCTGCTGCTGACTCTGCATCTTGGTTAATAGCTATAGGTTGATGTATATAACAATCCAAAACCTAGCTATATGTACTTAATTCATACATGCATGCAAGGAGACTCTTTCGTTGATTTGATGCGCACCTAGGATTGCCCAGTATTAAATATATAAAACTACTCACGTACTTTTCATCTAATAGTTTAAAGTTTAAAGAGAGTTATTTCATAATATGATTTCAAAGTTTTTATGATCAAATAATCAAGAATTAGATTTTTAAAACTTAAAACTTTTGATAGAGTTAGTTGGTTACTCCTAACAAGTTATAATGGCAATCCTTATTGACTTTCAACTTTAATTTATGGGTCATGGTGGCTTAAGAAGAGAATAAAGCAAGAGACAATCAAGAACCAAATGAAAGGTCGACACATTTGGTGGTGGTGGAAGGTACTTCGGTCGCTCCCTTAAAAAGTGATATCATGCATATGCTATATATGTGTAAGTTGGTCAGAATATGTTATACGATACCGGTTGCCAGCAATGGGTCTGGGCCTCACCCAGGACAGTTCATCTAATTAAATCCCTAGCTGTGGCCATTACTGATTTAAGAAACCAAAAAGGACAGACACAGACCTACCTCTCTCTCACACAGTCTGTAATGCCGATAAGGTTTTAGGAAAGAAAATTGAATGCTATATATATGTTTAAAGAAAAAAAAAACAAAATAGAGAAACCTTTCTTTCTAAAGTGTTTAGCCTAGCCCGTGAAAGGACACTCCGAGGGGATATTGTTGCTTAAAGCTTGATTATTATAACAAAAAGATACTGGACCATTCAAGTCCTAGAGACCTAGAGTATAAATTTGTCAGTGAAGGTTGGACTAGCTACGATACATATTGAATGGAAACCTAACCATGCGTAGGGATGGTCTCCTTGAGCTAATGATTATGGCATGGTTTTGTTTACAGCCCCGCTCCTAGGTCTCGGGTCAGGCTGTAGGTAAAGTTAAATCGAAACTAATTTTTTAAGATTGGATTTGTAAAAAAATTTCATTTAACTCAAATCCATTAAAACTGGGTTGACTCGGTTCAAGTAATTAAGTTACATGTTTTTTTTTTCTTTTTAGCATGCATAAATTTTTTTTAAAAAATAAAAAATATAATTTTTATTTTTTTTATAATGTTTAAAAATACACGTTTAAAAAATTATTTTTTATTATAAAATCAAACTCAAAAAAATAAGTAAATTTTTTTATCACGAGTTTGACTCGAATTTGCAATCACCCCTACCTACTCCATGTACTTTGATTGAACAGATTAGTAAAGAGTTCAATGTTATTTATGTCTTGAATTTTATACAAAATGAACTTGGACTGCAGAGGAACTTATTTGCATAGCACAATGCATAAAGTTAATTAGGGTTTGAGAGTATATCATACTTTAATCAACTCCCATAGTAAAATTCATTCTATAGGCTCTAGCAACCATTGTCTATGGACTTAGGTCCATCGAATGATTTCAATGCATATAAAAATCCTAGAATAACGCTATTTGTATAAATATTATCATAGCAACATAACTATGAGCAATTGTGGCTCTATTTAAGTTCAAATAGACATACTTAAACCTTTTTCTTTTGTTATAAACCCCATAAATCTTGCGTGTTTTTCTTCTCTCTACTTCAATATTTCAGTCAATTGTATTGCATGCAATACAATAATGAATAAAAAAGTATTAAGCATTTATATTTTCAACAGTAAAGAGTAGTACTAATGAGCGAATTTACCAACGAAGAATAATGATATCATTATGCCGTCACTTGGCTCGGCACATCATGTAATTAAGCCGCTATTTGGCTTTGTAGAGGATCGACCCATAATAATAATAATACCTTGAAAGAAATTGTGACTGATAAAAATAAAGAAACTCACCACTTTGGCAAGCTTTGTCTCCATAAACTATTCACTGATTTGAACTGATTTAATATGCATAATTAACACCGAGCCCTTTGCACATGATCAAAGCGTTGACAACGACATGTATATATATATATATATTCACATCCATCATTGGAGTACGATTCGTTTAAATCAGTCATAGTCTTGCATTTTTCTTTGTTGTCTTTTATTACTAGCTAGCTTGTGAGCATGATCATATATATATATAAATATATAGCAGCAGAAAATTAACCAGACAACTAGGCAATAGACTCAGGAATCTTCATTACTGCATATATATATATATTGACATCCGAGAATGCCCCTTAAGCACAAATATCCCGTTCTCATTGAGTTCCACAGTAAGATATATATTTTAAGGTTAAACCGGGTTCTACAACTATTGAAGCAAGTATATTTGAATATTTTACATAGAACATAGACAAGCAAATGGCAGCTAGTAAAATGGAACTCTAGCTAGGACGAATGCACTGAACAATTGTGGGGTCGTTAGGAATCAAAAGAAAGTGGCTCAAATATGAATAAACGACCCTTCAATAAAGTAGGCATTAATTCATGTGAATATGCCCCTCTTAAAACATCATTCATTATTAGATCACATAATGGGTTTTTGCACGAGTTGATCCTTTGCGGTTATCATATCTGAGTTAAATTTTAACTAGACTAGATTGATACATGAAATCCCAATATTGACTTTATATATAATTGCCCATGATTGCCTTTCACTTCAGCCCCTTTGCTTTGTGTGCTGAGGATAGGGCGATCCCTACTACGAGGCACATATATTGTAACTAAACATTAAAAGTACTCAGAGTCGAAATGACTATAATGCTTTCTGATTTGGTGGATGTGAACTAGTGAAAAGACTTGAAATCGTTGCCTAGTTCTTTACACCATTAATTGTGGAAAACACCCTTGCGTGGAACTATGCATTGGGCATGCATGACTCACTCATTATTTTGTTTTTATTATAATTCAAATCAAGTCGTCTATATAATTGTACTAAAGTCCCTAATCTTTTTATCAAGTCAAAAAAAAGTCCTTAATATTTTTATGGTAATTTTAAAAAATTATTTAATTTAATTTTAGATGTATTTTATTTTTTAAAATTTTAATTAGTATCATCTAATCTCATAAAAAATTTGATTGGTATAATTTATTTATAAAATTTTGATTCTTAACAAAAACTTTATAATATATTTTTATTAATTTTTAATTAGCATAATTTGTTTCATTAATTTTTTTAAAAAATGAGGAATTTAGCATTTTAACTATCAAAATTTATTATTAACTAATAATAATTAAATTTTCAAATGATAAACTGTATAAGAAATTAAATTGAAAAAGCTGCGCACGTGCAATAGTGGATGTGATGCGAAGGAGGAGACCATAAAAAGATGTACATCAATCAGCTGAAAAGATAGCAATCTAACTGGGAGTGCCGTTGTAATCTTTATATTTCACGCCCCCCAGTAAAGTTTTAGGATTAATGATTAGTTCGAGGTGTTGATGAGTTTGAATATTCAAAGCAACGGAGAAAAGAAAACAAATCAAACAGAGTTTTAGGGGAAACCTTAGATTGTGGAGTGCCTTTTTTTAAATCTCTTCTCACTGTATTTAGTGCCCTTGCCATTTTGAATTTGAAAAACAAGAAAATAACTTTTGGCCATTCTCACTCACTAAACTCCTCCACCATCGATCATGTTCATAAGAAAACAAAAAACTCTTTTATGTAGAGTAATATTAAGTGGAACAATATTTTGTACTTATTTTATATATAAAGTCATTAGATTTTATGTATATTTATGAAAAATATTGATATGATTATATATAAATTTTTAAAAAAAATTGTTGTTATAAAATCTATTAAGATTTTTTTTTTATATATTGTCTCTCTAACATTCGGTAAAATACTTTTTGCTTTCATTTCAATTCAATGCTCGCATGGATTAATATATTTGATAAAATCTTTATATAGCACAGAGTTATAACAAGTTGGTGCCTTCAGATAATGTAAACTATTCTCCTCCTCGTGATTATTAACATGGTATCATGACAAATCAATTTGAGTGCTTTACTTTTGATTATCTTCAGTGAGACTCATGATTTTACTACATGATGCTGATTTTTTCTGAATTTTTTAAGCTAAGTATTGTAGATTAATTGCTGACAAGTGTAATGAGAAATAGATAGACAATTTTTAGTGTTGGTTGCTTTGTTTTTAGAATTTAATAAGCAGAATACAAAAAGATGGAATTCTTAGGCTTACTAAGTGCTCCATTAAGTAGGAAAAGGGATTCATCAACTTGACAATTAATATAAGAAGGCATAAATCTATTTTTTTTTTAAAAAGTATGCAGCTACATAATTATGCTTAATTAATTCTTAATTACATATATGTACCAAATACCAGTTTTTAATTACATACATGGTTAATTAATTAATTATAAAAAGAGTCAAACTGATTAAGGCCAATGATAAGTAGTGGTCTTACAGTCATTTTTAATATTATAAACTCAAACAAGTGACAATAGCCTTAATTATAAGGATAATATATAATATGTATGACGGAAGTCAAAGCAGAAATTTCAAACAACCAAGTATTGACGGTGACATTTCTGTAGAGTGATTCAAATATAATGCTATAATTGAAAACGAAATTTCACTGAACTCATTTTTTAACGGACTTCTAAAAACAAATTGGCACAAATATAACATTAAAGCAAAAATATTACAAATATTATAAAATACACCATAAAAGTACCTTAAAAATATTAAAATTAAGCTTTGTTTACTGTTATCCTCATAATTAATATATAAATTTACTTAATTTTTTAAATTTTATTCTTACACTTTATTTTTTATAACTAAATTCTTATAATTTTATTTTTGTTTTTAATTGAGCGGATCCAATCTCTTCTCAACCTTGTTTTTTTTTTTTTGGAAAAGGAGAAATAGAGTTCCCAAATCCTAAATTCAGCAAGATTCAAAACTTGAATATTGAAGATAGAATTCTTTGATCAGAGACAAGTGAATTTTATTGGAGGAACAGGTAGAATCAGAGAAAATTGACAGCACTCTCAAATTTTGTTGGTTCATTTTGTCACAGATCTGCAAGAAGGGGAAGTGGCGAGATCGAGTAATGGGATTCATGCTACCCCTCTGGCTAAGGAACCAAATTAATTTTTTAAGTATCAGTTTATAGTAGTTTCTAAATTTTTATATAAAATCCTGCTCCCTGAATAATCTATCATTGCTTCTCCTCAATACTTAGTAAATACTCTACTTTATCTTTAGTAATTAAGTTTGTTTGTCAGACCCCTCAAATGGAAGATTGATTAGGAGAAATTTTTCATGATAATATTTCAATACAATTTTGTATATAAATCTCAATCATAAAAATTTACTTCTCATTTTTACTTCATACTAAATATATACTAAATGAAAAAAAACTTACTTTTTATAAACGTGTATAGTGTGAATTTTTGCATTAAATATCGAGATACATCTTTTCATATGTAAAATATATGAGATATGACTTAATTTGAATTAACATTTTAGAGTCAATTTAAGTGTACGTATCACTTAAATAGAATCATTTAAATAAAAAAGTTAAATTCAAACTATTAATTATCTTCTTAAATACTTAATAATTAAAATATTGTCAATCTATAAAGAATAAATTTTTTTAAAAGTGAATTTTGACAACCATGACGCCACCGTTTATAACAATTATATATGTTACTATGGCTATGGCTTCGCTGTAGCTGTAGCTGGAGGTTGATAAATCTTTTTAATTGCCCTGTGAAGCATCATAAGAAAATAAAAGATTCTTTCATGCTTTGTAATATCTATCAAATCAATGTGTGCAGCCATCTCCTAATAATTAAGTTATCTTTACACTCTATAGATACTAATGAATATGACTTTCTTATTTTTCTTTTATCTCTCACCCTATCTTCTCCTTTTGCTGCGGAGAAAAAAATGATAGTACAATTAAATTTATTTATATATTCTCATAACTTTTATGCATGCCTGATTCCTAGATTAGCCTATGGAATCATCTTGGTGTGAAAACCCCATTTGTAAACAGTATTACATGAATAAATCAACTGAATATATAAGAATGGCTTTTATTGCCGTGAATATTCTTTTTGTATACTTGAGTTTGTTAATATTTATAACAGTAACTCATTAATTCTATTCCATTTTGATATTATAATAAATTATTTATTTACGTTAAATCTAATAAATTTATAAAAATGTAACATTTTAAAATCTTTCACCATTGACATCCATTGGTTCAATTTTTATTATGATAAAAGTGTAAATTTCATGAAAGAAGAAGAGTACTTCTTACCCAAAGTTAGCAATTCTCTATGTGAATAATAAATAATAGAGAACTTAATGATTGTGCATGTGGAGATAGAGTAATAATTAATGAGGAACTCTATCTCAGAAAAAGGGCACAAGATTTTTATTTAAGTACAAGATTATTGAAATTAATAATTTGGATGATGTATAAGTATTAATAATAAAATTAGTTATTTAGACATAGTTTAGGTGGTTAAGACTTAAGATGGAGTGGGAATTTGGAGTGGTCACGGGTCTTGAAGTACCAAAAAACCAATAAAACATAATGATATATATATATATATATATATATATATATATATATATATATATATATAACACATTTAAACTTTTATTTTATAATTTAGGAACCCATGTAGTGGACAATGATGGAAAATATCATTACTTGCAAATTGCTAGTTTAAAAGTTGTCATCTTTTTAAAAAGAATAAAATTATCATAGATACTCATACTTTTTTGTAGATGAAATACTTCGTACCTTTCACTTTTGCGGAAACTCAAGTCACCATGAGTCAAAACTCAAGTTATTCTCACCATTATTATCGTAAAGCCTAAGATTTTCAAGTATAAAAACCCATATCTAGAAGGGAAAAAAGTAAGAAAAGAACAACGAGACAAAGCTGGAAATATATTACGGCAGACCAAACAAAGGAGGAAGAAAATTCCTCATGATAAATTGTTGTTATTCAAATTACGGCCCCAAATTAAAGGTTTTAATAATATCCAAATTGTTTCATTATATTTGTGCCGTACCAAAACAGACCACACCATTTTTCTTTGCTGGAACAAATTAACCAATTAGTAGCTAACCCGCGGCATCAAACACCAACTAGGTGAGCATTTTGAACAAATTACATATAGTTAATATCAAACAGTTTTTTTTCTAATAAAGGCTAAAGATTATTAGCTCTACCTTGTTCTTGTCCACTCAATAATTATATAATTATTATTTCAGGTATCAAAACCGCTAACACATAAATTCTTTTCGCCTCACTGCTTTTTGAAAACAACTAGCTAACTTCCCCACCCAAATCTGTTGGCAGTAGTGGAGGGTGCTTTTGGTTTTTTTTTTTTAATAATTAAAGGTAACAAAAACAAATTAAACACTAATCAATAAAAATTAATCACCACAAAATGAAGCTTCGTCATCCACCACCCTCAATATAAAAAATAAAAGATAAAAGATAAAAGAATGACAACAAAGAAACAAAAATACATGTATTTGCGGATAATCTATAAAAACAAATTTGCATTATTTATTTCACTGTTTTAATAATTGTATTTATTAATTTTTCTTGTCAAACAGATCTTATAATTATCTAGAATTATAATTTAAAAGTAAATTATAATTAAAAAACAAAAAATAACAACTGGGTCAATTATGCTTTTTACTCTAATTTATTCACTAATTTACATTTTAATTATTGATTTGTAAATTTAAGCACATTTCTCCTGATTTAACAATTTTTTTCAAATTCCCCATATATAATCTAAATTAGTAATTAAGAGTGCACGACGTTTAGAATTATGTATACTACAAATATATTTTTTTTACAAAAGAATTTAACTTAAAATTAAAGTTTAAAATGTGGGGAGGCCAGAATGAGATATATTGTACGTGTCTAGATTATATGTAAGATTATTAATTATGTGAATACTTAGTTTTTTTTTTTTTTTGTGCACTTGGCATTTGAACTCAAGCCAACAAAAGGGAAATACCCATTTATTATCACAAGTGACCCAGACCAAAGGCTCAATGACTATAAATTCATAATGCAGCTGTGATTTCTTGAAATTCAGTCGTCATTAATATTTCTTTTCATGAACACTGAATGTAGTCGCTCAAGGAGGTAAACTCAAATAACAAGCACCCTTCCTGCTTTGACTTCAATATATACTTTGATTTTGATCATCTATACCTCTTACAGACATTAAATTGCAAAGATTTTGTTCTTCTTTTGCATCCTTGCAGCAAGTGACAAGAGACTCTGCTTTTTTTTTTTTTTGCATCATTAAGCTAAACACACGTGCAGTATGAAGAGCCAAATCTAAGTACCTAACTCGTCCCCACTGTTGACCTGAACAGAAGAATAGATGCATGGTTCAACCGTGAGACCTTAAACTAGGGAGCAATAGAAACTTAGGGATGATTTTAAGATTAACAATAATAAATTGCAGTTGCAGAGAATAAGGGAATTCGACTACTGCCGCAGAGTTTGAGCTTGAGGGCCAAAGAAATCTAGATGATGTTACGTTGCGTTAAAATGTCCCCTTTTATAGTAGGAGGACTTGATGTGGATGAGCAGTTTATTGGTTTGAACTTTCATATGCTGAGCAGACAAAAATGCAGAGAATGGATAAAATTTCCTTTAATTTAGGAAGTGACCCTATGCTGGTTAGTGTTCCAAACTTCCAATACCTTCTCTACTGGATGCGTTAGCAAAGTTTGTCACTGAGTTGGGACATGTTATTTCGGTATTTAATAGGCCGTCCAATATTAATTACATTCAATCACACAGATGTATAAGGTGTAAAAGTTAACACACTTAATTACCTTGTTTAATAACTTTAAAAAAAATTTCAAAAATTAAACAATTACAAGTATGAAAAATATTTTAAAAATTAAACAATTACAAGTATGCAATGGAATGGTGAATATTTTTATTTGTTTGAATGTTATATAATATGTTAATTTTAATATTCATTGATGGAGCATAAAAATAATTTTAACTAAATATGAAATTTTATGAGCATGACATATATGATGTCTACTTTCTATCAAATAGTAAATTCTTTTATCATGTAATATATAGTTATTTGCTAGTGTCATTATTGCTAAAATATAATGAATCTAAATTGCAATATCGGAAAGTAATTTGCATTAAAAATTACCAAAAACGAGAAGATACCAAAAAGATATATGACTGATTTTTAAATTAAAAAATTATTAATATATGATATAAAAATAAATATATAATTGAAAAATTAAATGAACTGGTAATTTTTTTAAAATAATGAAATTTAATATGTAAATATTTTTATCGTTGGAATCTAAGCCTTTGGCCTAACAAATATGTACTTAATAATAAGGTTAAAAAGTAATTTAAGGACCTAAATTTAATACATAGTAATTACATTTCATTTCGTTCGGTTTTGTGGTTATAGTCTATATGGTGTTACCTTTTCTGTATGGCCTTGTTAAATTTTAAAAAAAAATTTAAATTTTAAATGTAATAAGAATGATTATATACAAAGATCTTCACTTGCGGCACCGTCCTTACTTCTAAAAAAAAAAAACTTGCGGTATTTTTTCATTTTAAAACATATCTTTTGTCTTTCTTATGGTGTTGAAGTGTTGAGACTTTTTAAGTCTTTATATCATGCCGGTCAAAGAAATGATCAGCGTAACCAGTTTGAAAAAGAGAAAAAAGAAGAAAAGAAGGAACATAACTAATTCTTGCATAGTATATTTTTCACGTTGTTAATTTTAGTCAAAATCATGAATATAGGGGTTTTAATATTTTTTTTTATAAGATTTTAGAAAACGAACTCATAAGGATGTGTGGTGTAGTCTCCTTAAAGATTTAAATTCTATTAAAAAATATGTCATAGAAAAAAGATAACTTTAGTACCAAAATTAAGCATGTATTACTAATTATGTATGTGTATGCCGTAGAATTTTCCTTTCTTTTGAAATTTACTAATCATCTCACCAGATATTCTATCAACGTAAAAGGTTTCAAAACAAGATTATGACTCGAGGCACTGTATAAGTCATTGAATTTTGCTGGAGTCCAATACTCCTGCATGCATCGAATTGTGTTTTTGGTGACGCGACCTTTTGGTTTTTGTGTTAGAGACCTAAGGCCAGGTTATTAGGTGGGTTGGACGAAATTGAAGCTACGTTTCTGTCAAGACTCCTCAAGCACGCCATGATTAAATGTTATGTCAATAGCATTACATGGATCTCTAATCAAGCCAACTTTTATCCAATTCCGCCAAATCCAAGAAATCAATCATGAGCAATGTCACATCCTGAGAGATAGTATATATATTCCATTTCGACATTGAAAAGAGAATAGACTACTTCGTCGATTGGATTGGGCGAAGAACAATGTACGAGTGAGTCACGCTTCGTCCTTTTGGAGGCTAGAGCCTAGACGAGTGTGCACTAGAGATAGAGTAATGAGTAGGAGTACACATAGCAATTTTACTTTGTACGACGGTACGAGGTTACAATGATAGTGCAACCTACAACATGGTAAATACTACACGTGCCATCTTCCAATTATTCCATCTACTTTACTTTGAGCTGAAAATTACTACGGGACTTCTGTTTTATAATATATATAGACACACACACACTCACTATATGCAAATTTAATTATATCAACTTACTTCAAGTGATAATTATAATGAAATAAAATTTGAATCGAGGTTATATTTCATAAGTTTGATATTTCATAAACTAATAAACTTAATTATAAGATTAATTGTTTAAGTTTGAAAAGGAGAAAATAAATACCTCACATCAAATAGTCAACGAGAATATATTGTCATATCAGAATCAATTGAACACATCAACACATACCACAAACACAAAGAAAAAAGCAATATGTAAAATCATCAACTAATACTCTGGAGTGATAGTTTTCGTAGACCATAATTTAATTAGTTCCACGGCTTAAAAGAAATATCAAAAATGTATTTGAATATTATTTTGAATGTGGGATCCAGTTCATATTTAATTAAGTAGAACTCATTTAGTTGCTTGGGCGCAATTTCTGTTGCGTTATATTGCACTCTGTTTCTGTTATGCAAATAATATATATTGTGCTATTTAATTCTTTTTTCTATATATGATTTATTGGGTGGATATATAATTATGTTTTACTTTTTTTATAAAAAAAGGCATCTGACAAACCTAAACAGTGAGTAACAAAAAGGGACAAGACATAAATTAAACTCACCGATTCACCGTATACCATAATAAAAATTATGATGAGTATTGGTATATAAAGTCTTTTCAAAAATAGCTATTAGTTTGGAGAATAAATATCACTCAAACTACTTTGTTTGTATCTTTAATCTATGTATCCATCAATTCATATTCACCACATTAGGCGTTAAAAGCTCCTTAATTTGTTCCAAAAAAGAAATGATAACTCTTTAGGCATGACAATGGGGTGGGTAGGGATAAGTTTTCTCTCGTCCCGACGTTGCCCCGCATGCTCTATTTCTTACAAGAACCTGCCCCTACAGGTTTTAAATAAAAAAATTCGAATCGGCTCTCAGTATAAACAGAGAACTCATGCCCCACCCGCACCTATGATCATTCTAATTATAAATTCATAAAATAATTAATTAAAATATAAAAAATAGTTATAATATAATATAAACTAAAATATATGTTTTAAAAAGAATACAAATTCTAACAAGTCAGAAATTAAATAAGTTAATAACATAATCATTTTTTTAGTATAATAACATAATCGATTTTAAATATAATAAAGTCATAAAAATTAAAATATTATATATAAATTTAACAAAGAAAATAAAGTTCAACACTTGCTCTTACTTAACTTGCCATCATGTAATTAACTATTCACCGTTCTCATCTTCCTTATCATTAATTGTAATATAATCTATGAAAATAAATAAAAAATAAAAAAAATAAAATATTAAGAATGCAGGACAGGGTGAGACAAATTGTTTCAAACCTGAACCCGTCTCACTTTCCCAAGCGAAATGAATTCTAACCCACCCCATTTCACGTTGGGGTGGGTTCATGCAGGGCGTGCCAGGTTGGATACGTGCGGATCAGGGCGGATCAAGATGTATTTACCATGCTTATGATTCTTTAACTTTTTCTTTTTTTACTAGTTTAATTAATTTAATTTCCGAGGACAAGAAGGGAAATGCATGCAACTTCTTTATGTCATGCCTATATATATATATATATATATATATATATATACACACACATGGAGCGTGATTTAACCATGTGTGGGCAATAGAAGTCTTGCTGCGTATAAGTAGCAGGGTGAGCTTCATTTGTCACCCCAGAAAGTAACGCCACTCAGGAATCCATCCATCGCTTCCCCCCCGCAGAGACCTTCTATTCAATTCAAGTTCCTTCACACAACTCCTCCCAAGACTTGTACCACACCAATTCATAGTCAACACAAAATCATCACACTCTTTTCCCCTCCACTCCCCCTTTTATCTAATCATCTCCCAATTACTCTGCTTCCAGCTGTGAGTGTGCATAGAAAGTTGCCGAGCTACCCAGAGGCTTTTACTTTGCAATTCTTCTACTGCTCGCCGCGTCTCTGACATTAGAGGTATGCACGCGTATATGCATATAAATATGGCGGTCCATGTAATTATATGTGGGGTATTGTAAAATTTTTTTCATTATCAGTGTGCTTTACTTGGATAAAAACGTAGATGTGCTTATCCCCTGTTTTTAAAACTCTGTTTTGGTAGTCTCGGCGTGGAAGAAAATCTCTTTCTCTTTCCCCCACAGTCCACATATACCCTATACATACATTTCATTGCTTACAGACTAAGCTCATTTTTTGATTCTTCCTCCACCCTTCTAGATTCTCCTCAGTGTTCTATCTGTAATTGGGTTTAATAAATTCATACCCCTATGAGCTGGTTTTGCTATAGTGCTGTTGATTGAATAACTAAATAAAAAAAAATGTTTTGTCAACTTGGCAGGTATAGTTAAAGAAAAAAAAGATGATTATTTCGGTATCTGCCCCTGCCTGCAAAGAAGTACAACCCCTAGTGAATTTCCAAAAGGGACTCACGATGGAGTCCCTGTTTCACCACCGCAAGGACAAGGTGGTGGTCATATTGGGCGCCACCGGCACCGGCAAGACGAAGCTCGCCATAGACCTGGCCCACCATTTCCCACCAGCGGAGATTGTGAACTCGGACAAAATGCAAGTCTACAAAGGGCTTGACATCACCACCAATAAGGTCACAGAGGAAGAGTGTCGAGGGGTCCCACACCATTTGCTGGGCACGGTTGATCCCAACGCCAATTTCACAGCCAGTGACTTCTGTTGCCACGCCTCCACGACCATCGATTCCATTGTGGGCAGGGATAGCTTGCCCATCATCGCCGGCGGATCCAATTCCTACATCGATGCCTTGGTGAACCTCCACACCGAGTTCCGGTTGAGGTACGAGTGCTGCTTCCTCTGGGTCGATGTTTCACTGCCGGTGCTCCATTCCTTCCTCTCTGCGCGGGTCGATCGCATGATCGAGGCTGGCCAGATAGACGAGGTTCGTGAATTCTTCGACCCTTGCGCTGACTACACCAGAGGGATTCGGAGGGCCATTGGGGTCCCCGAATTCGACCAGTTCCTGCGAGCAGAGCCCGTGGCCAATGACAGAATCAAGAAGAGGCTCCTCGAGGCTGCCACTGCCAGGATCAAATTCAACAATTGCGCCCTCGCCAATCGCCAGCTGCAGAAGATTCAGCGCCTCCACGGCATGTGGAAATGGAATATGCATCGCCTCGACGCCACCGAGGCCTTCCTCAGGCGCAACGGCGAGGAGGCAGAGGAGGCGTGGGAAGATCACGTGCTGGCGAAGAGCCACAGGATCGTGCACAAGTTCCTTTACGAGGATGCCCGTGTTCCCGCCAGTATTGTGTCCCCGAAAGCCGTAATTGTCCCCGCTGCTGCTTCGCCGCCGCCGCCGCAACCTCAGGTAGCAATGGCTGCTGTGGCCGCGGCTACCCATTAGAGGTAGAGCCATAGAATCTATATAGAAACGTCAACATTGACATGCCTCCGATGACTGTACTGCATGGCATTCCACATCTTAATTTTTCTCTTTTGTTTTTTCTTTTCTGTTTTTCCTTCAGGTCATGTCATAGTAAAAGTTTTACTTACTAGTTACCATTAAAAAAAAAAATCTTTTGTTCAACTTCTTGACAGCTTTATGAAAATATAATTTTTTTTCTTTTTTTCTTACACTAGGAATACTTAACTGTGTTCCATAAACTAATTAAATATGTTATATGGAGCATAGGATATATCTATATATATACGACCCCTACATTATATATTGCCTAATGTTATGGTGTAACAGTTGCACTAGTGAAAAAATTATGAGTTGAAGCAAAATGAGTTGCTGTCAAGCGTCAACTGTGATCGTTCTGGTGTTTATTTATTTATTTATTTTTTGAAAATGTCATTAAATTGATTAATGATTAGATATTTTATTAATTGTTAATTTTATTTTTTAAAAAATGGGAATGGTGGCAATTCCTAACTTACCTACGTTTGACGTCCGTACAGGTGAGAAGCAATATAGGGGTCCGTGCAGGGCACGAGAGAGTGAAAAATGAAGAATGCTTTTTACTTTCTTTTTGTCTTAAGCAATAAGCAGCTGCGCCCTTTCGTGAATCTTCCGTACTGATAGTTTGCGGTGCGCCTGCATCAGACATGATAAAGTTGCCTCTTTGGTGGGGTCCATTCCCAAAGTTGAACTTGATCATCACTGATTTGATTTTTTGATGAGAGTATATGTCCAATGCCCCCTTTTCTTTTTGGTGGGTACCAGCAAGGGAATGGCGTTTTGGTCTTTTTACTTTTGTCATTTTCTTCTAATCTTGGACTTGGACATGGAAATGAGTGAGCTGTGCCCTTTCCCCGCCATGAAAATCAACATTGTAACATGTACACCACTACGTATATGATATGTTTATGATTGGACTATCACCAAAGGCGTCCGTTTCATCAACTCATGCAATCTCAATCACCGTTCATTCAAGATCGAGCGGGTGAGAGAAGCCAACCCCAATGCCAGAAACAAGAACCTTTGATATGATGGAATTGAACAAGCATAATGATGTGATGGATGGATGAAAGAAAGAGTTGAGATGGGTTGTGATCAAATTCAACTAATGAAGGGGTGAAGTCCTCTATAAAATATTTGATACTGAACTTTTAGAATATGGCAGAATTCCTCTAAAAGAATATTACTCGCACATTTAACCTTTATTTTACAGAATGATAATGAATTCCACAGGATGTATAATAATGGATTGTCTATCAGATTAATTATTTGTGTTAAATCAATCAAATAACTCTTTTTATAAGCGTTTATAAATTACTCAATGAGTAATTTACACGTATAACTCTTTTTATACGTGTTGGATGTGTGAGTAAAGTTAATTACTCAATGAATTACCCATGATCGATATTCTTATGCTAAGAGTTTATGGGGAATCTTGAAAAAGAGACAAGGGAGGAGAGGGTTATAAAAATTGTGGGGGCAATGCACTCTCGGAAGCCCTTTGTCTTCTTCATTCCACATGCTGATTCCAAACAACATATAACACACAGGTTGCCTTTATACTCCCACTCACCACCCCATATTTAAAAGGTTTAAATGGACCCACATTGGGGGAAAAAAAACCATCTTTTGTTCTTAAGCGCTTTTGCTTTTAATTCCCGTCTCCCCTTTAGAGCATTTTACAAAAAAAATTGCCTGTACTAATAGAGAAATTCTTCACAAAATTGATGCCAAAATTATATATATATGTATATATATAGGTACGATTATATATATTAACATGCATGTATGGTCAAAATCACCTTTAGTAAAGGGGCATAGTGTTGGCTTTGCATCCCGTATAAAAGAAAGGGGAAAAAAGATAGAAGGAGTAATGATTTTCCAACGCTTCCATGAGCATCTTGGTCCACATCAAACATACATAGAATATATTTGCCAAAGTTTAGTAATATAAAAGAACATTGTCTGTTCCTATCAGTTTAGTAACTGTATGAAAGTGATTTATATGCATTTGATCCCTAGCAAATTATCTATAATTTAACTAATAGATATCATTATCAATGTATAAGGTTACTAGGGCTTCTTTTGCCTGACATTTGTGAATTCTGGAGTACAGCGTATAGCATATATTATCAATATATATATAAATCATTGCTGCCAACGGGGTTCGCAACAAGTCTCGATGGATTTGTGCCTTTTGGGAATTGAAAGCAATAATGAAATGCAAATGCAATATTCTACATATATAAGCAACATTAATTCATATTGTTTTACGAAATTTTAAAAGTTAAATATGTCACTCACCAAAGCAACTATGCTGAACTCTGCCCTTTAGTTTGGTGCATCAAGATATGAAGATATATATGATTTCTTCTTATGTTTTATGTATTAACCAACATAATTTATAGATATGTAACTTTCTAGTCAACAAGAGAAAAATAAACTTCTTAAAGGTAGAACAAAGATTATATACGTTACAATAAAAATCAACGACAATTCATTAAAAAAAATCAACATTAATTTAACACAACAAAAAAAAAATCATATGAAAAGTGTCAATTTGTTATATGAAGTATTTTCTGTAAGTCTACTGATTTTGTTACTTTTGTATAACTCCACTTAAAAATTGTAGCTTTGTGAGAGACACACACACATATATATAGTATCAATGAATTAACTCTCCTAAAATCTTAATTTTTTGGGTACATGTGAAAGTTATTTAAGCATAGAACATATGCAAAATATTTTGTACTAAAATTTGATTTTGCTAAGAATGAGGGTAAATTGAGGCGTGAACAAAGTAAAAGGAAAATTTACTTCTATCTTTCTTTCTGTTACAACTCAATTTAATTATAAAGAATAAGTATATAATAAGAATTAATTTCTTGACTACTTAGTTGAATTCTAGCTAATATTATGTCAAAGACTAAATTATTTTAAAAAATTTAAGTTGTCAAGTAATATTTAACAAGTGGGCTTCCTGTAAATTGAAAGATGCTTGATGGGAACAAGAAATTGAAGGTGAAGGAAGAGGAAGATAAGCATTTCTACCCTACAGCTTTCATGCTCTTCTGTGTCATCACTAATGCTATCTCTCACACTACTGTTGTCATCTTTCTCCAACAAGCCTGGTCAAGTAACACCAGAGAATCCAAATTCGGGATGAATCCAAGATAATGGATGAGCTCTTGGGATACATTCTATACATATTCTAGTTACAAAGCAAAATTTATACTTTATTTTTCTTAATAAGAAAAAAAAAAGTGCATGGATAGAATATCTTTGTAGGTCATGAATTCGAAATGGTACAAAACGCTAGCCACAAAGGATAAACAAAATTACGAAAGGGTACCATATATGCATTTGTCCTCCTTCTCCCTCCGTTGTCGTCTTTTATCCCCATTGATCATAGGACGAAAGTGAAAGCTAGCTTGATTGAGATAGGATCCAGAAATTCCCTTTGTCTCGGAAATGATCATCGAGTTGGCGCCCAATTTGACGAACTTATGTATACATATAATCACCATATTCATGATTCTTCTTTTACAGTAGGTGACAGCATGAAGATCAAAGGGCCTCTTGTTATAATGGCAATATAGAGATAAAAAGTATCCTATACATATCAATCGCTATCTATGTGTGATTATCGTCATATTTGGGTATATATGCACAAGAGAACAATATATTATTCTAATTTTGATTCGCGATACGTCAATTATTTCATCTTATCAATTTCATGACAGCTTTGTCATAAGCCAACCCGACATAATATTTGAAAGGAAAGTTCTAATAAGCCTGAATTAACCCTACAGCATAATAAAAGATAAGATATTTGAAATTTAGATCGCTAAGCTAGTTAAACTTTGGCTTAGTGATAGTCTTGAGTCCTCACTAAAGTAAAGATGAACAGCACAGGTTCAATGTCCTCTTTCCACAGTTAACTACTTAACCATGCCTAACTTCTATATAACCAGGAAAAAAAAAACTTATCAAGAGAGAGAATCCAAGTATAAGCTTAATTTGGTCTCTAACTTGTTTATTTCACTAGAATAAATTGTAAACTTTCCCACAAATATTATAACTTTTGCACAAACAAAGTTACAAAATTTCTCCCAAAATTGACCACCCAATATAACTTATGTTACTCTACTTTAAGGATAATTTTTACCACAATATATAAAAGCTTATTTATATAAGCAACTTTTTGTAAATTCCTCTAATTATATCAATATGGGACTTGAATCAATCACATAATAATTTTGTTTATGAAGGAAACAAAAAAAGAACACAAGCATATAGTTTCGATCACTAGGCTACAAAACAAGCTCTTAGAGATGAAGGGAAAGAGTCAAGGAGTTTGTCAATTACTATTAAAATGATAACAATATTTGAAATTTCATTTGAAATTGAAGCGGTTCAAATAGGCTAAACTTAATGTTAATATTCCTGTTCACACCAAAAAAGTATGATGCACTTGTCCTATATATCAAGGCTTCATGATTTCATCCCTTGAATATTCAAGGGTATGCCTTATAAATTATCTAAAAGTAAATTAATGCATAATGCCCTTTTTTGTTTCTTTAGTTGCATATTCTGATTGGAATATGTCAATTTCACACATGATAAATTTTCACCAATTTGCAGTACACATTAAAACATAATTTAACTAAATTTAAAGTTTTTCAATTAACCATATACGTTAAAATTAAGGATTAATTTTGATTTACAGCTAATTAAAGAATTTAACACTATTAATAAATTATATGATACCACACGTTTAAAAAATTGTTAACATTTTTCAATACAAGTGAAATATTGAAGTTTGATATGGTAATTTCTTATTAACGGATAATATAAAAAATTTTACACTAATGATTAATTAAATGTAAAATCAATTTAAAAATAATCATTAAAAAATTCTAAATATGCTACATTACCGAATAATCTTGGGATGATGTGTACCTATGAAATTGCATGAAAACTAAAGTTAACCAGCTTGAAAACAATTAATGCGACATAAAAACGAGACTCTTTTAAACAAAACATAATGGTATAGGAAGAGGAATATATAACGTTATATAGCTTCTTGAATAATCAGCTTAATAATTCTTTTAATTATTAAATAAATAAGTTTAAGTTTAATTTTAATTTATTATCAATATAAATAATTTTATACTTTTATTTAATTATAGGTTGCCAAAAGTTTGATTGAGATAACAACTACTTAAAAAGTTAAATACTAGATAAGATATAATTATATGACAGTATAAAAAAGTCTTACACTGATACTGAATCAAAATTAAATTATTATAGTTTGTAAAAATACTAAATGCTTTTATTTTTTTATTTTATATTTTTTAATAAGTATTCGGAATATTATATCAAGGAATATATCATTTTTTTGTTTATAAATAATTGTCACATACTAATTACACAGGTGCAATAATTGACCATATAATTTGCCCTTATGACAAGAAATTCCTAGATATTTACTCTTTATCACCTTATATCTATACATTTCATTTAATAATTAACATGTAAAGGATAATATTTTTAAATTATTATTAAAGTTGCATAACTTGTATGACTTAAATTTACGTATCATTTATGTGTAGGAGAATATGTGTAACTTAATGATAATTTGAAAATGAGTCTTCAGTTGACATTTATTAACTAATATTTATTAATTATTAAAAAGAATATCTAAGAATGATATAATATACAATACATATCTAAAAATTTCTCTCTTCTAACATGCATGACACCGCTTCCGCCGGTGCATTTTAATTTCGGCATGAGGATTCGACGATCTTTATCAACAGGGAGCTCTAGAGTCCAGCCTTTCTTTCTGAGCAGGTTCTAACGACGGTGCGTCATTTAAGTAGGGCTTCTTGACGATGCGTAGTTTCATGCACTTGTTATCTCGATCTGATCTGTATATATCTAACCGCTCCTATAACGTCAAATATATATCAACCAGAAAACTGCACGTGTGCATGCTTGCCAAGAAAAACAAATCAAGTAGTCAAAAAGTGTGGCAAGAGCTGCCAAGTTAACGAGCCTCTTATATTGCACTTTGATTTGATCCCTTTGTTTCCTTCCTATACGAATATCCCCTCTCTACTTCTTTGATACGTAACTCTGTATACCCAAAGCGTACCTTCCCGGAAGTTGTTCATTTTGTTCGTTTTGGCCCTTCTCTTCGTCCTTTACTTTCTTTTGTTTTTGGCCAAGTTAGTAGCATCTGGCCAGGTCTTCTTCGTAGCATGTGCCCTTAGCGGGTGTGAATGATATATGCACTCCACATTAGCTGATCATTCTCAACCAAGAAACTCGTAAGCTAGTAGCTGGAGATTAAAAAAGAGGGAAGACACGGCTTTGGAGGTTGGGCATTGGAATCTTAATTTAACCAATCAAATTGTGTGTGTGTCTTTCTCTTAGATTCTTATCATGGTCGTTTTAAAGATTGGATTTCTTAGTCAAATATTGTTGAGTTTTGGTCCATCACAATAATAGATATTCGTTGTATCTCCAATTATAGAGTTGTCTTAGATTTGCATTTGTATATATATAATTAAAACGTGGAAATGATGAAGGCGCAAACTGTGTTGTCTTCTCAAGATAGATGAGAACCTTTAAAGCCTTCAAATGAAGACACGTGCATACAATGACATTCTTCTTAAAATTTGTTTTCCACATTGCATTAATTGCATGAATGTCTCAAACTTCTCAAAAAGATAAATGGTGCGTAAAATTTTTATTATAAAATTATTGTAAATAGAATTCATGCATTTGGATAATAGATAAAATATATTAATTGAACATAATTGACACAAACCTCAAAATTCGTTTAACGCTGTAAACTTAAAAAAATATTTATTTGTGTGGTGGAAGAAATAATCGTGAAATCTATCATGTTATCTCTTCATTGCGTGCTTAGTTTTTATATATTATTTTATAATAGACATTAAATTGATGAGTGGAATATAGTAAATATCTTTGTCATTCTACGTTTGTATGCTTGGAGAAATATAATTTGATGAACGTCATTAATTTTGCTATCGCGTTACCCGCGCGCGCATGTGAACAGATCAATTATACATGATCAATGCGATCGAGTTCTTAAAAATGATGATGGATTATCAGGTGGAACCAATTTTGTAATGGGGCTGAGAATAAAAAATTATTTAATTTAATTTTTTATTAAGAACAAAATCTTAATTATCATGTAACATACATACATATTATATGAAATAAAATTATTTCATAATAATCAATATGATGCATGTTAGTTATTATATATATATTAACAAATGCACAACAATATCAAATAAAATATCTTTCTACTGAAATATAGGCATTCATTCATAAATTTAATAATTAAATATTGATATGATTTAAATATTTTATATTTTAAGAATCACAATACCACAAATCACGTCAGTACTCATAATTTACTTGTATAAATTAAATGATAAATTTCAAGTATAAATAACTATTCAACAAAAGAGAAGCAAATAATAAGTAAACCAAAAAAAAGCAGAAGCAAATATAAAAGATTATAAAACCTGGCTGTTAGAGAAAAAAAAGAGTCAATGAGCTATAAATTAAAATCAACAAAAGTCAAAATAGAGAACAAATTTGAATGTTGTTTAAAATTTAATATAGGATGGTGAAGGAAAATAAAAGATATATTTTGACATTTGTAGGTTGTTACATATATGGCCATTATACTACTCTATATATAGAGTAACATATTTTGTATGACAACAATGTCGTAATAGAAAATTAATAGTCCCGTCCACAATGTTTTTTCAAATTCATTTGTTCTCTACCCTATCTTTTTCTAGATTGGCTTGATTATTTTTTCATCAGAAGAATAAAAAATTAATGAGATAGTTAATACTTCGTTAATTAAAAAATTAAAATAAAAAGAAAATAATGTGGGAATTTTAACGAAAAAAGGTTAGATGACGCAAAATCAATCTCTTAAGGAAGAGAAGAAAATTATATTACTGGGGGTATTGTTTTACTTTGGGGAACTTGACATATAACTACCACAGATGAATCCAAACTGGCCCCATGGGTTTGGCTATGGTACACCAGCTTTGGGCCATTCCCTTTAGCCTCATAGATGATCCTAGTTCTAGGGCCTAAGAATAGCCTACTCAGTAGTTAGTCAGTATTCTTGTTCTTGGATTTGAGTCTGGACGCCTTCTTGACCCAAAAAAAAAGTCTGGACGCCTTGAAATTGCTTACAGTTGTGAGATGGAGTTTAAAATCATATGACCAACAACACAGGACGTTGCTACTTAGTTCTAGGTTTTGGTAAATGAGTATCTCAACTGACCGAAAAAAAAAATGGTAGTCAATACTATATAGGTGTCACTCAAAATGGACTAAGTTTGATGGGCCGGTGCAAATACTATAATAAATGGGTTGGGCAGAGATGAGTTAAAAAATATTTATTTTTTTTATTTTGACCTAACTTAATTTTAAAGTAATTTAAAGTGAATTGACTCGTGATAAATTGGGCTCATCTAATGGTTCTAATGTAATTTTTTTTTATCATAAAATTGATATTTTTTAAGTAATAATTATGATCTAATTTAATGATTTTAATGATAATATAATTAATCATATACATAAATATTCGATGATTACTTTATAATGTTGTTAATTATTAATTATTATTTTATGACTTTATATTATTTTTTAATATAATATTTTATGTTATATAATAATATAATTAAATATCTTATAAAAATAAAATAAAATTAGTTTAAAAATATATAGTATAATTTTAATTATTTTTCAAAGTATTATAAAAAAATAATTTTCATCATAAAAAAAAAAGGAGCCAATAGGGTGGCCAATCGGCCCGCAACTCGCGTTGGGTTAGGTTAATGCTGGCCTGCACCTCTTTTACCCTAAAACTACCTTATACAACCCAATTCTATTATTTCACTATTTTAATCATTAAAAAATAAAATTTGAGTTGGGTTGAATTAATTTAATTTAAAAATTAATTTTCATGTATCGAATTCATTTTGGTAATGTATAGAAATCATGTATCATGTATAGAATTCATATAAAAAATATTAATTTTCATCTTATAAATTTTGAAAAAAATCATTTATAAATGAAATAAATTTCAAAATTTTGTGATTACAAGTCTCTGCCTACTCGTCTAAGATTTCGAGTATACTAGTGACCCCGTAACTGCTAGTCTTAAAATAACATATCTTGACTATCATTTATTTAAAAAAAAGAAAAAAGTTCATGGATACAATTTGAAAACACAATTGTGTACAATAAAAGGGTTTACATTCATTTTGGTTGTAGGTACCTAATGTAATGGCTGCTTCTTCCTTTGATTTGCATTAAGATGGCAAACTTTTTGCCACTGAAAGGGATTTCCTAGTGCTAGTGTCTGCTTGAAATTTTCCCAATGATCGTTGTGTTGGTTTGCCTAGAGACACATTTGTATGTGAAATAGAGTTACAAAGCTACTTGCTGGGATTGCACAACTCTGCTAGAGACTATCATGGGCAGCGCCTTTTAGTTTAATCCTACGCAATATTTCAGTGTTACTAAAGATATTGTATAGATGTCACCTATCGTCTAATGAATGATAAAGTAACGTTATTCTTATATTTGATTTTTACATTTTTTTATACTTATTTTTTTTATTAAAATAGAAGCGAGAAAAATACGAAAGGAAAGTAAATTTTTTTTCTATTATAAAAAATAAGTGTATGAAAAAAATATAAAAATAAAATGTAAGAGTAATATTTTGTAAATGATTTTAAGAGGGGCGGAAACAATGAGAAGTCGTTGCCCCCACCCCACTTAATTCCTATATCATGAAAAAATATCTTTTGTATTGCATGTGGTAACGATGTGTTACGCTGGCATTGATTGATCCACCATCTGTAATTGTCTCAGTAAGTTCTCCATTTCCATTTCCATTTGCAGTGACAAGTCACTATTCTGAACTCTTCATGGTGGGCTAAAGCAGGGACTCCTCTGTCATCCTCTGAAGGACGTTTGATGCAGGTGTTTTCAGTATTTGGTGAAGTAAGTCCAGGAAATAATTTATTTGTTGAGTGTTGGCATGCCTTATAGGCAGGCTAACTTTGAATGCAACCTCTATTTCAGAATGGTTAAAACACAATGGATAAATTTTTTTGTGTGTTTTGATATTTTTCAATATTCAAAACGTAAATAACACATATATTAAAGTTTAAAAGGTGATGCATTGGAGTAACTTTGATGGAGGATTTTTTTGTACCTTTAGTATAATTCAAGGAATTTTATTTTGACCTTTTTAAAACTCATGAATAAATATAATATGAGACAAAATTGAAATGGAGTTTTTAAATTTTAACTAAAAAAAGGCTAAATTCAATTTATTTCTCATGATTTGTGGTGAAATCATTTTGTTATCACTTAATTTTAATTTTGTCACTTTACTCTTATACTTAGCTCGTTTAGCATTTTTTTTCTTTATATTTTTATTTCATTAACTTAAACTATAAATTTATAAATTTTAAGTAATATAATTAGAATTTTTTTAATTCTTTAATTTTAAAAAAATTTATATAATATTTTAAATATATATTATTTAAAGTAAATGAATATATATATAAATAATTTAAAATTATTTTAATAACAAGTAAACTTGGTTGAAAACACGGCACACAAAGCACAAATAGTGCAAGGGTGCTTCCATAAGGAAGGTGATGACGCAGGTTCAAATCCCATTTTCCATTATCTAAGAATGAACCACAGGCGGCAACGAGTTAGTAGAACTTGTCAGAAAGGTTCACAAGAAATACTTGCATTCTCCCGTAAGAGGACAAACCGAATTTAACTTCAAAAACATCACCGTACCTCACATATATTACGTGCTGTTTAATTTAATGAAAAGATTGGCAAATGAAATAATTTTCCCGAGCCAGCCTGCTATTCGCTTGCGCCTTGATTCCAGATTCGACGGCCACGATTCGTCAAGAATGAGGTGGACGCAAGATCCGTGTCCCCTCCCGATCCTCGTAAAGGTGGAGTCCACGCATCCAGACAAAATCTCCATGATTCCGCCACGTGCCCGTGGAGCTGTAGCAGTGTTAGCCCAGTTGAAGCAGAAGAAGAAGAAGGAAGAAGAAGCAAAGAGAAGAAGAAGAAAGAAAGGTGACGAATCACGAGGATGAATGTGGTGAGCGCGTTAATGGTGACTCGGATGCTGACCCGGGACCACCTTGGCCAAGAAGGCATCCCCTTCGGATCGGTCTGGTGGTTCGTCTACGCCGGGATCTCCTGTTTCCTCGTCATCTTCGCCGGAATCATGTCCGGTCTAACCCTAGGTCTCATGTCTCTCGGCCTCGTCGACCTCGAGATTCTTCAGCGCAGTGGTTCTCCTTCCGAGAAAAAGCAAGCAGGTTTTTTTACCTCTTTTTCGTTTTGGGATTACCTTTCCTTTTTGCGCTGTTATACGAACAAGTGTACCGTGTGTATCCATGGTCGTGTGTATCCATGGCTCTTTAGAATCTGGTTTCATCGCCACTTTTCCGCCGATTACGAAATTTCGAATGGTCAATGTGCTTTTGATGTTAACCATGTGGTTGAATCTGAGATGATTGGCAAAAGATTCTTTCTTTTTGTGTGTGTGTGCAGCCGCTATACTTCCAGTGGTTCAGAAACAACACCGGCTTCTTGTGACTCTTCTTCTCTGTAATGCTGCTGCCATGGAGGTAATTGAATTGCAGTGCCGCTTTTCATTCAAGTTTTCATTCTAAGATAGTGTGATACGCCTTGTTTATTGGAGAGGTTACTTGAACTCAGTGGTTTAGTTTCATTGCCATGCAAAGCTTTTATGTCTGTGTACATAATTTCATAAGAAATCTAATAAGTCACTGGTACATATAACCAGTAAGGACTTCTATGATAAAATCTTTTTTTTTTTGGTGAGAGTTCTTTCAAATAGTTGTTGTTGCTTAAATTAAAACAATATTATGTTATATCATAAAAATGGATTAGGCAGATTAAAATAACTTGTTTGAAATGATCATGATGATTGGATTTGCTGCTCTAATTCTGAATCTGCTTTTTGGATGCCAGAGGCATTGCTGAGTGACTTCATGCGTATTTATGTTTGATATTAATTATGTATACACTTCATACTGATTCCTAAATCCTGCCTAACTTTTAAACAGTTGTTTGCTTTGAAACTTGCAATCTGCAGGCCCTTCCAATATACCTAGATAAGCTATTCAATCAGTTTGTTGCTATCATCCTCTCTGTGACTTTTGTTCTATTTTTTGGGGAGGTATGTGATTGTGCTATCTTTCATGGTTCAGTGGTTTAACTTCAACATTTGTACCCAATGAATATTATGAAGTCCTTTTTTCTTCTCTCTCTCTCTCTCTCTCTCTCTCTTTTCAATTTTTTTTGCCCCTCTGATTTCAGGTTATTCCACAAGCAATTTGTAGTAGATATGGCCTTGCTGTAGGTGCCAACTTCGTATGGCTTGTGCGGATTTTAATGATCATCTGTTACCCAATTGCTTATCCTGTTGGAAAGGTGACTTCTTGTACAGAGGTTAAAGTACTGTTATTGCCGTTGATTTATTTAAAAACCCTGTAAAAATTATATTTCTTTCCATTCTTTTGGATAACCAGTATAATATAATTGAGAAGAGAATAGAGAAGTGGAAGTTAATAGCATATCATCTCAAAATGTGTCCATAAAACTTCAATATGCAAAGATGCTGTATAGATTATGATGTATATACAAATTAAGGTCTTTTTCAAGTTTTGTGGTGACAGTTATATCTGCTTTGCCTGGTTTAACAGAATGCTTTAGTGTATTAGTACATGAGCAATATCATAGGCATGCCTTTTGGCAAAAACCCATGTCACTAGTCTTTTGTCTTTTCTGACTCAAATAACCCTTCTAAATGTTGATTTCAGCTCAGCTTATAGAATGATAAATTTTATTTTAATCATGCCCACAACCACAAGGGTTTCTTTTTTTCACTGATATTTGTTCCAGGTTCTAGATTGGCTATTGGGACATAATGAGGCTTTATTTAGGCGTGCTCAGTTAAAAGCTCTTGTCTCCATCCACGGCAAGGAGGTATAATAATAATAATAATAATTTAACAAAATCAGTCATGTCAAGAATGGTGAAGCTATCTAAATATTACCAGTGTAAGTCTTTGTGTTTGATTCATAAATGTTGAATTTTCTTATTTTTAGGCTGGGAAAGGTGGTGAGCTTACACATGATGAGACAACCATTATCAGTGGAGCACTAGATTTGACTGAAAAGGTAAGCACTGCAATTCACCCGCCAATACCATGTTGAATGTCAAGCTAATTATTAATGTTTCATTACATGGAAATACTATACAATTTGCAATTTGTGATACTCAATGAAACAGAATTTGAAGTTTCTTACATATTTCTAGTTTTGTTACACATTGACGACGGTGGAATGTGGAAACATTTGAAGGTTACTTCATGAACCTGCTAACTCCTAACTAGTTAGTGTCTTCTGTTTGGAGATGCTAGGAAGGGTCAAGGGTGTTGGACATGGAATGGGGAACTGGGGTGTATTAAATGGCTAAAAATCCTCTTGTAATCTTTGTATCATGTCTATCAAAGTATCACTCCTCCTTGGTGCAAATTTGACCATCCACTTCTGTGATCATGTGTTCTCCAAATAATGCATTGTCCTTCATACTTGAGTTTTGCTGTATTTTACTTCATTATTAAAATATCATGCCTTATTCTGTTGACTTGTTCAAGGCATATTCAATGTATACTTTTCGCAGCCTGCTATACAAATTTCCTTTTCTTTTTCCTTATTAATTCGTGTCTTTGAACAGACTGCTGAAGAGGCTATGACTCCTATTGAATCAACTTTTTCTTTAGATGTTAATTCAAAACTGGACTGGTAAGTGTCCGCTGCTGCTTAGTTTATCTTTATTTCATTTATTGATTTGGACATAAGTCACATAACATGTGTTGTATTGTTCTTAGTTTATTCCCCTGCTAAGAGTTCAATGATTTTGTTATATAAACCCATACTCTATTGCACAGAACCTGTGTTCCCAGTACTTTCTTTTGGATATTATTATTATGATCATTATTGGGACTGTGTGATAACTTGTGGCTTTTTTAAATGATGTCAATGTTTATTTATGGCTAGATGTTCAAACTTCAAATTAATCTTCCCCTGTTGTGTGGTTCATTTCTTATAATCTATTTGTTGTGAATACTTGCTAGTGCATAATGAATTATAAATTTTTAATACTTGAAACACACATACACCCCCATAAAAGGCACAATCATATCCACCCATACCTCTTTTTGTTGAGGAAGCAAATTTTTTTTATGATATCACAATTAAAATACTAACATGGCATTCTACCCAAAACAAAATACTAACATGGCAGTCAACATAAAATACCTGAAACGATGTTTAAATTAATACTATTTTTTCACACCCATAAAAGGCACAATCATATCCACAAAATTTGTTGAGGAAGTGTGAAGTGCCAGATGGATGGCTATTCAATGGGTACAGTCCAGTCATATGGAGATTTTAAGGACACGAATATTAGAGTCAATCAGTAGACAAAGCTATAATCCTTCATTAGCATTCATGTTTCTGTCCAGACAAATATTCGACATGTGGCCTCAGCAATAACCTTTCTAACAAGGTTGCTCTGATATCTGCCAGACATCCTCCTCATTAATCCATATACCAGCTACTGATAGACGCATCAACCATGATGCCAAAAACATGGAGAACAAAAAGACCATAGTCTGAAAGTTTTTGATTTGTTGATATTCATATTAAATTACAAATGGCTTGCACAGATTGATCAATTCAATTGACCATAGTCATACAGGATATCTGCCAACTAACCACTGTCAGTTGAGTTATATTTTTGGTTACATAGAGTGGATGGTATTACTTAGTAAGTTGTAAATAGATGATTGCAATTTATTTTGAAAGTGGCTTTTCATTTTCCACCGCACCAATTACTGGAACATGTGGAAAATATTTCTCAAGGTATTTGCCACAAAGCAAGTAGGACCTAAGTTCACTTGTATATTGGGAGTATAATTCTTTGTTAGAAGATACAAAGTATATGTATTTGACCTTGCTTTTTTTTCCCCCTTAAAACCTTTTTATATTGCCAATATCAAATCAGGGAGGCAATGGGAAAAATTCTTGCTCGCGGGCACAGCCGAGTTCCTGTCTATTCTGGAAATCCAAGGAATATTATTGGGCTTCTACTGGTGGGTGTTAAATCTTCCACATTTTAACTTTATATTAGTTTCCCCCTTATTATTTACTTTCTGGATTCTCTCTTCCTCACCTTAATTCTTTTTAAATTAGGTCAAAAGTCTTCTCACTGTACGACCAGAAACAGAGACCCCTGTCAGTGCCGTTTCCATCCGGAGAATTCCACGGTGTGTTTGTTTTCAAGGATCATCTCTTGTAAAAGCTTAAGTTGTTGAGTGGAGGCACACGAATGGTTTTTATATCTCTAATACTCCTATCATGCAAGAGCCATTTGGGCTTGAAGTGGAGACAATGTACAAGCACACTTTCGCTGAAATTTAATTTAATTAAGAATGTGAGTGGCAAGGATCAAGCTCTTAATCTCTTGATCACAGAGGCTTTGATCACATGTCAAGGATGAACTTGCCTAAAACTTAAGCTATTAGGGGAAGGCACATGAAGACATTTGTCTTTCTTAATTTCTGTTGTTATTTTCTTTCAAACTTAATGTGAAATATCAGTAGTTTGTTAATGGTTTATATGTACAGGGTTCCAGCAGATATGCCACTCTATGATATACTGAATGAGTTCCAAAAGGGCAGTAGTCATATGGCTGCTGTTGTTAAGGCTAGGGGAAAAGGAAAATCAACTCCTCAAACAATTGATGGAGAGAAAATATGAAGAAAACAAAAGGATTGGTGGGGATTCGCAGTTGACTACTCCATTGCTCCAGAAGCAGGATGAGAAGTCAGAAAGTGTTGTTGTTGATATTGACAAGCCTTCAAGGCTTGCCGGCATTAATAAGCTAACAGCTTTGCAACGTAGTGATTCAGCAACAAATGGTTCCTTTTCAGAAAATATTGAAGATGGTGAAGTGATTGGTATTATCACTTTAGAAGATGTATTTGAAGAACTTCTGCAAGTAAATTGTTGTCTCCTCAGATATATCCTGCCCCTGGTAATTGGTTAATCTTTTTTCTGCTATGACTGACTAATTTTTTCAACAATGCAGGAGGAGATTGTGGATGAGACGGATGAATATGTTGATGTTCATAAGAGGTAATAGAGAGTATAAACCTTCAGAACTTAATTTGTAGAGATGGATGAAATTGCTACAAATCTGAACTTAGATGTTATATAATATAAACTTTATTTTGCAGAATAAGAGTGGCTGCAGCTGCAGCTGCTTCCTCTGTGGCACGGGCGCCATCAAGCCGTAGGATGACTGGCCAAAAAGGTGTGGTAAGTTGTTAATTATTACACATTTTTCTTATGGTTTTAATGCCTGTTTCATGTTTGCCATGGTAGCCAATCTTTTTCTCTCATTTTGAACTGAGAAAGTTCTTTTTAGGTAGATGATTTGTATGGCATTGTATTTGAGTTTAAGATCATGAATTTGAAGGGATTTTATATGTTAGTCTAAATAGTATATCTTCTTTCATTAAAAACTTCAATTTTAAATTAGGACAGAAGAATTTATGAAAATTTAACACTGTACTGGGTTCGATGATGAGATTATTGGAATTCGAACTGTTTATGATAATTCCAAATATATATTCCAGAAAGTCATTATTTGTCTCATAGTCAAATTTCACTTAAATTTATTACACATAATTTTTTTAAATTTATTCAAGCATAACCTTTTACCTAAGAATGTGCTTCTTGGAATTGAAAGCATGCTAGTTATCCATGAAATGATATGTGCCACAGGAAACTGAATTGAAAATGAAGTATTAATATGGAGAAACATACTTTTAGTGGAACCGTTGATTGTCATATCCTTGTAGTTTCATCTGCAGAAGAAATATAATGTTGTGCATATGGCCTAATTTTGGAATTTAAGAAATCCATAACCACTAATTATATCAGATTGGCACTGGTTGAGTGGAGGATGTTATTGATGATCCGTGCCTCAATTCTTTGGGACTAACTGTCTGTATGTTTATTGATGATCCTTGCTTGTCATAAAATTAGGTCCCAGCAAGTCTCTGAATCATATCTTTTTTCAGTTTAAACCATTTCGTTTAAAGAAGTATGCAGAGAAGTCATATATCATTTTTTCTTTTTTGCTTAATTTATTGGAAAGAGTAATGCTATTGACACGAAGTGAATAAAACATAGCAATATGTAGGCAATTGGATTACCTGGACAGGTAATTGATTTGACACTGTTAGAGATCAAATGGCTCCTGTGTGGGGCCGTGTGTCCTTTTGTCACTTATGGCTGTGGGTAGCATTAAGTTGCAGATTCCATCTCTCAGACCCTTTGTAATTCTAATAATTTAAAGTTAGTTTATTAGTCTCAAGGGATATGGGATGAGTTATGTATATCTTAAGTTTCAAAATTTCTAATAAAAGTTTGTGGTTTGAGAATGATTTAACTTTTATTGGTCGAAAGCTGTATCTGTAAATCCAGTTGAATGCCCATTTTTTTTTTCTGGCCTCGTTTTTAATCATGCAGGGAGGTCAAAGTAAGTCTGGACAAACTCCGAAGAAATCTGCGGAGGAGGGTGCATCGAATTCTACAAGGTTACAATGAACTTCTTGTTGGCCTATCGGGAATAGATGAGTTTGTCATAATGAGTTAAAAAGGAAAAACCCAGGAGCGTTTTTTAGTCATTATTATTTGATGATGTTCTTTTCAGAAGGGAAACAAACTCTTTTTTTTTTTTAAAAAAAAAAAATGTACTGGAAGCTTATTGAACTGATGCGGTATTAATGTCAGCTGCAACTTCATGTTCCAGCTAAAATGTTTTCTACGTCAAAACTCAACAAAGCTTAGTGTGTATAAAAAAAAAAAATGTACTGGAAGCTTATTGAACTGATGCGGTATTAATGTCAGCTGCAACTTCATGTTCCAGCTAAAATGTTTTCTACGTCAAAACTCAACAAAGCTTAGTGTGTATCCCTCTTCGTTAGCACTGCAGATAAAGGGTTGCAAGAACTTAAACGGGAGCAGTAACATTTCCATGCTAATTCTTTTCAACAAGCTCGTCAATTTGTCCCCTCTAATATGTTTCTTTGCTTGGATTGGAGAAACCAGTTTGAGTTTGAGTTACGCGTAGAAGGTAATGAAATTATGAAATTAGTTCATTCATGGCTATGTGATCTTTACGTACCAATCAAATCACGATGATTAGGGATTAGGATTTAGGAATATAGGTTTAGGGTTTAGTAATATTCTTTCGTAGGAAAATAATTGTTATTATAAACTTGTCCGGGATTGCAAAAAATGTGAACTGTTAACGAAACAAAGTGGGATTTTAGTGGCTCAAGAAGTTTGTGAGGAGGGTAAGATGTCTCTGTAAAGTTTATTTTTTTGGTTTGGGTTAGCAAAAGTTTAGGGGAGGGAAGGGGAGATTGTATCAGTCTAAAGCTTGAGCTTGAACCAATTTAATCTTGTCGATTGAATTAATTTTTATTAGCATAAAGCAGAACTTAATTTTTTTCATATCCTTATGGAATTTTACAAAATTTACTTTGTTTTGAGAAAAGTGGCCCCATCTTTGGGGTAGGGATAATGTTTATTATAAGATTTATCAATAAAAATATTTTTTTTAAAATTTGCACAGTTTTTTATAAAAAGATACATTTTTAATTACAAAATGGAAAGTAAAATTCTTTTTTAGTATATTAAATATATTTTATTTATTAATTTATTTTTTTATAAAATTAATTTTATTGATTTGATTTTTTAAACTTTAAATCATTAATAAATTTTATCTTATGAAATTAAGATAAATAAAATTATGAGATTTGTTAATGACTTAAATGAGATATCTTTGAAAGATTCTAAAAAAAAAATTTACTCTAAAATAAATTTTTTTTAAAATACACAAATAAATGAATTTATACGTTTTTTTTGGTGGCTATGAGTTTACATGTTTATTTAATAAAATTATTACATATTTATAAATGTTGTATTTTTGTTTTGACAACTAGTATAAGTTTAATTTTGATTTATTAGTGTAATTTTTTTTTATTATTACTCAATAATTAAAAGAGTATAAATTTTTAAATATTTATTATTATAATGAAATTTTATTGTGACATGAGTAATGTGATAATGTATTATTGAATAATTAAAATTAAAAATTAAATCATTAGCCAGCCAAAAAAAATTTAAATCGTTAGTATATCTGTTTTGAAATTTTCCTATCTACACTGAAATAATAGAACTGCGCATGGTCGCAAACCCCTTTTTTGAATAACGTTACGTAAAATAACATTACGTACTGGCATCACTTACTGCACCGGCCTATCCTATTTAAATATGAAATATATTACCAAAAAAAATGAAATATCCATTTACTTCAAATATACGTGGCTATTTCTCGCGGACATGGGATAAGTTTTGCTTAGATGTGTGTGTAATATTGAAAAGGTGCTAGGTGATTCAATGAATGAAATCTTTTGTAATGAGTGCGAAAATTTAAAATTCAATGTCACAAATAAAAAAAATTAAAAAAAGGATTATATACCAAAAAGAGAGAGGGATTTTCTAATTACACATGTTAACTATGATCATAAGTTTTTCTTCCCAATAAAAAGAACACCTTTTTCATAAAAGGAAAAAGAAAACTCACAATAGTTGGCCGAGAGAGTCAAAAAATAGATCAAAACAGAAACATACTTTGCAAGTTTTTCAACCCCTGAAAGTCATACTGGGTTCCTCCACTACAGCTGAAACTCGGGCTTTCTCAGCAACTTTCGACATAATATAACAATATATTTATATCTTCAATGCTAGAGCCACTACTTGGTGGAGCAGATCTTGTGCAGACTTGCAGCCACTCTGCCTTTACGGTTGCACATAATCAAAAAGCTCTACATATCCCCATATTAATTATCAGATACCCATTACAACCGCTCCTCCCACCGCAGAAGAATCACTGTGCACCTCCATATGATGTAAAATCTAGTTTTCACCTCCCGGAAGTGCCTTGAACACCGCCGCCATAACTGAGGCTGGGGAAACCTCACTGACAAGAGATGACCTGCCATGTTATAAAAGCCTAGAGAACAAAGAGGTTCAGTTCCTTGGGAACTTAATATAGTTATATATAGAAGTAGGTAGTGGAGAAAGTGAGAGCTCGTAGTGGGTGACATGGGTGGCCCTGAATGGAATCAAAGATGACAAAGTAGTCTCCGTCGCGTTGTTTGTCTCCTTGCCAAATCACCCTGAAATGTACTTCCTACAACTCATCCTAATTGGAATTTGGCCAACCCTGTCTGTATTAGCCTATAATATATTATCTACCTGTGTGACTGTATGTAGTATATTAGCAGAAAAAGTGCTTTGGTGCCTGAATTTCAGGTTGCTTTTGTATGGACTCTCTTAGTTTCGATTATGCTTGTTAGCTTGTTTTAATTAGCACCACATATGTCTCAGGTTGAAAGTCAAATGATATCCTTCAGTCAAAAGAATGTTGGGATTATCAGCTTTTTAGCTGATGATCTAACTTATCATGTGCTAGTGAAAATTGAAAATTAAATTGTTGTATTTACATAGTATATATACATATCAATAATGCTAGTGCTTTGTTTGAGTTTCTAATTATACATGTAAAAGCCTCAAAAAGGACATTAATTTCTATTTACTGTTAACCATCCTGTCTAAGAAACAACAATTTCTGCTGAATTGAGTTTATTTTCAAGCACATACACGATGTTAGACAAGGGCACGAGCGAGTAATTACACCAAACAGATATGTTTGAGAATATTATTTTTCATTTGTACATGTTTCTGAGACAACACAAACAACAGAGACACAAACAGAGTTGTTCTCGGGTTTTTTTTTTTTTTTTTTTGAGGGAGAGAGAGAGAGAGAGAGAGAGGAAAAAGAGAGATTTTACATTCCTGGGTTGATTTTCAAGTACACTCTGAAGATGTTAGATACACAAGCTCATTGAATGCTAATGTACAACAGTCAAATAGAGTAATCCATTGAGCTGGATCATCACATACAACACCCCTAAACTAGTTGAAAATACCTACAAGTAACTGCTGCTGGCTAAGAGTACTTGTGCCAATTAAGAAGCATAGAGATACACACCCTCATAATATGAAGCTTCCCCCTTTGTTGCCTTATCATTCTCCTCCACTTGGCAAATCTTCTACCCATGCCCATGTTTCCCATCATGAGTCTCTGATTGCAGTGAAACATGCTGCTCCGACTCAGCCCCCCCACGGGCACAATTTATTGAAGATAAAAATCCGAACTGGAAGGAGGCCCGAATATGTTAACTGGATCCACATGTAGACTTGCAAGGCCTTCGTACCATGTTAAGGCTCCACCTGTAACTTGTACTTGAATTCCACGTCAATGTCACGTGCTCTCTCTTTCCAAATTCAGCTCAGACGCATAGTTTCTAGTTAAATCGTGCCGGCCATTAGTGATTGTCGCTTCTCAGAGAGCGATTAGCAAGTACAAAAACACCACCCTTATCTTAAATAGTGTCTAACCTCACATCATTATCCTCTCGGACCTCAGGGTCCCCAGTTAACTTTCTTCTTCAAGCTGTTCAAACGAGAGACACAGGTGAGGGCTTGTTTTCCACTTAAAGCCAAAACTTCACGTGAGCTCCACATCACCCCCCTCCCTTCTTGGGCCACATTTGGGAGCTGAACTTGCTTGCTTCAAATGGGTCAAGCATGTGACTTATAAGCTTGTCAAATAATGTCTCACTGTTTGGGAAAAAGATTGGAAAGGAAACGCTCCCGCATCTCATCTTAAAGCAGAGAGTATCAAAGATAAGATCTTTAGCATATATAACTTATCTTTGTGGACCTATGGGATTAGTCTGCTGATATCCAGCTAGATGGGTCCTGGTTAAATTAATGGCCAGTGTGAAGTTTGAGCCACGGAAGGAGGCATAGCTACACCAATGAGGGTGACACACATGGAAACCACCTGTAGAAGGGTGAATAGCAGCTTTGTGGACATGTTATTTCAAGGGTTGGAATTTCGTGCTGTTTTAGTCAGAAATGAGAGAAAAGAAAGCTCCAGGCTGGTGGTGAGTCTCCTGTGGCTTCAATCTGTTGTGTTTTCTGTCGTACAATATGGGAAAAATTTAGTTGATCAGTGTAGTTCAGGATGTGACTAAGTGAGACTACACGGGAGCAGTGTGTCAATATTCCTTTTAGAGAATGCAAATGAGTTGGTATGTTGGGAAAGCCGGTGGAAGAGATATCACAGAGAGAGATTCTTAGCTCTATAGCTAGCTGATTGTTCTTATCAGGTCCCTCAGAACTGAATAATTCAGCATAAATAGGAAGTCCTATAAGTTGCATTGATTAATGTTAAGGACAAAGCAACAATATCTCACTAAAGCCTCTGGCATGACTCTGACAATTCTAGGACTGGGAGGGTTAATTCTTCATAAAATGGCAGAGGAATTAAAATTATGTGTGCAGACTGCTGTGTGCTTTGAATGGATACCCATAAGTCATCACATGGATATGCTGCTTCAAGTTGATAGTAGCTATAGGTTTTAGCCTCCACCACAAGAGTAAACGATTACGGCTGCTCATAGAATATTGGCAAAGGAAAAGACGAAAATTGATGTTTCAATCATGATACTGATAATTTTTGGGCTCCTAGTTTTCCAGCTTCTAGCTCATGTCATTAAGCAACTGGATTTTCTTGTTTTCTCTTGCTTTTGTTATCTTTTCCTGTATCAAATTATCCTAAAAAACAGAAATTTCCTGCAATGCTTAGAGAATTAAAGTCACTAAAAATTAAGCCCGATGTCAAAACATTGGATGATGGACTTCACACATTAGCTTTCTAGAAAGATGGTAACATACATTCAGTTTTAGGTTCTTTGCAAATACAGTGCCTCTAGTTTTGATTGTTTTAATCACATCTCCAATGGCTTAGTGATTTACAAATTAGACTTATAGACTATTTCGATTTAGTTTCTAGCTTCCGGATTCTCTTTTTTTTTTCTTTAAAAGAAATTAGCAAAAAATTCAATTAAGAAGAATAAAAATGATCATATTCTTGGAAAATAATTGACTATTTTCTTTCGCTTAGTGCTTTTTTTTTTTTTGGGAAAAGATTTGTTGTCAAATTTGAAACTTTAGAAATAACGTGAGCTGCACAAACGCCTAGTTCTTTTGCACCTAGAGTGTGCTACAGAAAAACTCAAGCTGTCAAAGGGTTACAGGTTTTGTAGTTGTTGGATTCATTGCATTTTCAAATTAGAGCCTCAATTATTGCATGTGATATGTATGTAAATTTGTTTTGGTGAAGACATTTCTAATTTTTTCTTTCGATGATTTTGAAAGAGTTGATATTTTCACATTGACTTGATTCATATTTAGAGTAACTAATTTCTCTACCGCCTACCTGTTCAAATTGGAATGGTAAAAACATGAATCACACCCCTTTTAACTATTAAGGCAATCCGTTGAATTAATAAAAGCTAAATTTGTGATGTCATACAAATAATTAAGAAATTATTTGATGAGAATCCATCACTGTCGGTAATAATTTCACATGAAATGCACCAACTTTTCTATATGTTTTATGTTCACACTTCATGGCTTTGTCTAAGATTATATTTTAAAATTTACAACAAAATGTATCATTTTATTGCACATCGTATATTTAGAGGATATTTATAAATAATTTATTAATTAAAAAAATTTAAGTTATAACAAATCACGAGCGAATATTACATTACTCGCAGATATTTTGGACTCCTAATCCTCAGCTTTTGGGCAGCAATATTGAATTTACAATATGATGGATACTTGCAGTGTCAGTCAAAACAGTGATCCTTTGATTCATGACAAATCCTTCAATGAGCGTTTTAGTGCCACCTGTAACGTCAGTCACTGCAGCGATGGAAAATACAACACCTATCTCATTACGTGCTGCTCAACTTCTCGTGTCACAGAATTTATTCATAGGCTCCAATGGTTCATCGCCCAAAGAGGCCCCCCTCCTCCCTGTCAGCCACTTTTACATATGCCTATGGAGTTTCACTTAATGATATTTGTTTTGGATGCCAATAGCATACACCTTGTCTTCTACTGGCATCCATTTCCCTCCCCGTAAGTTTCTCAGTGTAGTTTTTCTTTATTAGAAGGCAATAGAGGGGTGGTTGGAATGATATGGCATTCAAGGTTAAAGAAAGATTAGCTTGCATATACAAATAACAAACGAGTAATGTTATATTTTCTTAAAATTTTTAATAATTTTTTTTATTTAATAAAATAAATATTAAATAAAAATAAAATATTTAATATATTAAAAATATAAAAAAACATTCAATAATTACCTTATTTAATAATTAAAAAAATATTAAAATGAGTTAAAAAAATATAAAATTATTCAATAACAAAATGGATTACATTCGTAGTAGTTTCCTGCAACCCGCACCACAAATTTATCACATTTCCTCTCTCCACTCATTTGATTTTACTTCTCTTATGAGTAGAGGTGGTGTCAAGCCACATTGTACCAAATTGAGAGAGGTGGTGTCGAATAGGTTGATTTGAACTATAACAAATATAGTCTAACCCAAACATTCTATTAGGTCGACGGGCTTTGGTCGGCCCATCTCGTTTCCGGTAGACATCTTTCTGGGTTGGGCTAAACTAGGCCTTTTTTTTAAACTTATAAAAACATGAACAACTTAAAAAACATATAGACTAAACGAGTAAGCCCAATTAATTTATTTTGACAACTCCAGTTATGATTCTTTACTTCTTTGATTTTTCGTTTAACTATTAAAAGAAATATTTAAAGATAACGTAATATTATTTAAGAATTTCTCCACTTATATATTGCTTTACAGCATGGAAAAAGCTAGTAAAATTAATGGATCAAATTCAAACAATCTTCAACATCGAAAAAAAACAAAATCAAATACAAAGCCTCAATAATCGGGCCACTTTCCAAACCGCAAGCCCACTAACCCACAGCGCAAACGACTATTGTTTCTTTAAGCGGCGAGGAGAAGTGCTCAAACGACACAAATTTAAGTCTAACGCAAAAGAACAGAAGACTTCTGGAAGAACACGGAGCCCTCTAGTAAAGTCTTACCAGCTACCACTCTTCCCTACTAGAATTCAACGGAGCGTAGCTGTGAATCTTGAGCTCTGGAAGAGAGAGAAGCTAAGCCATGTCCTGTTTGTTATCTTGCTGCGCAGCTTCAACCTGCGGTCTCTGCACGTCTCTGGCATCTGGGATCTCCCAAAAATCTGCAAGGATCGCTTACTGTGGTCTCTTTGGCGCGTCTCTGATCGTTTCTTGGATTCTTAGAGAGGTTGGAGCACCCCTTTTGGAGAAACTCCCATGTAAGTTCGATTTCTGACAAAAGCTTTCAACTTTCATCATAATTGTCCATTTGGGTATGTGGAAAAACGACTCGCTTGACCCGTCGAAGTAAAATTATCGCATAATTGGTGAAGCGTGATTAGGATTGTGTAATTGGTTATCCGTTTTCTTGCTGAGTTCTCTGTCCCGTTTATTCCTACTCTACATCATGGCTTTTCTAGATTGATGACTTGTTACCGGAATGCATTCGTATTAAAACCTTGTTATCGTATGAACAGCTAATCTTCTAAGTTGGGTTTCTTTAGCTTCGTATTTCATCGCCAATGATTAGTGAATTGGGTGGTTTTTAAGAAAGGGACTGCATACAGCTGTGAGATTGAATTTACCTTTTGGGGAGGCGCATTTAGTATTTAGATTTATGATCGAAGGTATTAGAGAAAAGCTTGAAATTTTGGTAGACTACTTCTGATTTCGCCTTTTCTTCTATATGATATCAATCATCTCTTTCTTTTTATTGCTTACCAATCCTTTGAGAGCTTATTCTTTGTTACTTTTTGATATCTACCTTAAGATGTATACTATAAAGTGCTCGGTAGAAGTGAAATGGAAGGCGTGGATGGGGTTGGAGTTAGAAAATTGACAATGTACCTAGCATGACACATGGTTCGATAATTGATACTTGGCTAGTGTTCAATTCTTTCGTTTTTGCTCCTACCAAGCTTTTCTGTCCCTTAGCAACTCAAGGTTAAGAAATTTTTGTTGACTAGTTATGAGTTCAAATGGAAACATATAGAACCAGATTATATACTGCTACTGGCAATAATCTTTTTGTTCAAGCATAAAATACCAATATATATAAGTTTCTTGATACTTTCTTGGGTTTCTGGTGCAGGGACTTGTTTCAAGCTCCCCGAATGAATATCTTTTATCCATGAAAAAAAATTGAATTAATTGGACTTTTTTCTCTGCTAGAATTTGATTTTTTTTCCCATTTTATTTGGTAATCTAACTTCTTTCTGACAGGGATAAATACTTCTGATACCCTCTCAAAAGAATGGTATCAAATACAAGCAGTTCTTCGTGTGAGCCTGGGAAATTTCTTATTTTTTGCTATTCTGGCCCTTATAATGATTGGTGTGAAGGACCAGAATGATAGACGTGATTCATGGCACCATGGTGGATGGACTGCAAAAATGATGATTTGGCTTTTGCTTGAGATCCTTATGTTCTTCCTTCCAGATGTGATAATTTTAATATATGGTATGTTCTGTAACCTCCCACTTTCTTGCTTTGATTCTTTTTGTCATGGATGATTGATTAGAGTCTGAGTCTTGAATTACTCAGTTTCCGTGCTTTGTATGTTCCATTGAATAGTATTTTTTGAAGAGCTTGTAGCTATATTTATGGCTTCTGAAATTGAAAATTTTTATTAGCTTTTCTTACGTGATAAATTTCCCGGGAATTTTACTCTGAATCTCTGACGTTTATAGTAGTCGCCCCCCTTCCCCCCTGCCCACAAAAATGCTTACTCTGAATCTCTGATTTTTAGGTTAGAAAATATCAGAAGCAATCTGTTTTGCTAAAGTGTCACATCTTTTTATTGTTGGTGGTGGGGGTATATACTACTGCCTATTTGCACCATAATCATTTACATACTGTACCTATATATGGATCTAATCTAATCATTCAAGAGAGAACAGATGCATGGGAGGCCTGATTCCTGATTGAAAATTGGTTCTTTAATTTTTTTTCCCATTAGAATTTAAAGCCTAACTTTAGAATTGACATGTGCATTTGCAGGATTCATATCAAAATTTGGAGCAGGCCTGTTTTTATTGGTTCAAGTGCTAATTTTACTTGACTTCACGCACTCTTGGAATGACACATGGGTTGAGAAAGATGAACAGAAATGGTATGCTGATGTTTTTTTATATAATTTTTTTCATATGGATTTTTGTTTGTCATTGTGATCCTAATAAATTTGCATGTTTAGGTATATTGCTTTACTTGCTGTATCGATTGGATGCTACATTGCAGCTTTTACATTGCCAGGGATTCTTTTTATTTGGTTCAACCCGTCTGGACATGACTGTAGCCTCAATGTCTTCTTCCTTGTGATGACCATGATTCTTGCATTTGCATTTGGAGTTATTGCCTTACATCCTCAGGTAAAGAATAGTAATGCTTTTAAGCAATTGTAGCCCAATTGTATTACATGCTTTTGTGCAATATGAATTGTGAGGTGATGGGAGAGCATCTGAGGGTTTTGCTATTTCCAATAATATATTCTTTTCTGTTTGCTTAATAAAGTCCTAAAATCCTGTAGCCTTTTTGTGGCTCTCTGGATGAACTAGATGTTTATTGTTGAAGGATAGAAGATAAATTTTTTAAGTTATTCTTGGATATCACTCTTCCCAACAATGCAAAAGATGTACAAGGATGTTTCTGCCAGTTCACTGGGAGTCCCATTCTCAAGCTTCTTATCTTTGGAGGCGGCACACATGATTTCTCTTTCTTAGAAAAGGCAAAGATTAATTTTCTGAATGTTTGTTGGTTGACAAACAATCTGCATATAACAATGATGGACTGAGTAAAAACCTGGACGATGTAACTTAATGTCAAAGAAGACATGTCTTGAAAGAAATGTCATCTGAACGAAAATTCTTCTAATGAATGCCACATGTTTTTCTCTTTTCTGGATTCATGTCATATTTAATTGACTTGTTTGTGCGTACTACCTTGATATGTATCAGACTAGTTGTTCATATAGTTTGTTTAGCTGGTAAGGTTAACTAATGTCATAACCCAGTAGCCTCCTCATCCCTGCCTCCTTCCTGGCAGGAATTGAAAAGATAAATATATAAGTTATTTTATGTTCTTTCTATAACAGATGAGTAGAAATTATTAAAAGTTTAAAATTTAAATTTCAATTTTCACCTTATTTCCATTCAAATGAAATTCATTGGATTTTCAGTATTTTAGTGGTTGTTTCCACAAAACTGAAAAAGGACAATGATATCATCACTTTTGGTCAAGGATCTAACCTGTTGGTAATGTCTTGTTAACTTCTTTACCTTACCAATTCAAGAGAAACAATTTGAGGATGTACAAATTAGTTTATGGTAGTTAGGCTAGTTTAATGAACTATTAATTATTCCATTCACTGACTACAAATATGTGATAACTTTTCTCTGTCTCAGACTCTCAGACTCTCCCCTCTCTAATAATATTGTCTAGAAAAATAGATTTGAAATGGATGCTTGTACCCTACAAGATTTAACCTCATTACTTAACCAATACATTAAACCAATTTGAGGTGAATGAACAACTTACTTAATAATATTTCTGTCTCTCCCCTCTCTAATAATATTTCTCCTTTGATGGAAGGATGCTGTCAGCATATTTTGAAGAGCTGCTCTAATTCTAATGACACTGCGCATTCTTGGGTGCTTGATTAATCATACTAGCTTGATATAATTTAGGTTTACAATTTAATGGACCATTAGTATGTTTTGCATTCAGTTATGTTATTAATTTTTTGTTCCAGATTTTCAGGGCCTTTGTTAACTTAAATTATAGTAGTTGTAGTTGAGGCCTGGACCCTGGTCTTATTCTGGGTTCCACAGCCCAATTATGTCTCTAATTTTGATCTCATTTTTGCCTTTATATAGTTTATGAGCTTCAATTTGTCTAGTTTTTGCCCCTTTACTCTCTTAAATCATACTTTTTAACTTCTTTTGTATCAGTCCTTAGACTTCTGAGTTCCATCATTTGATCCTGATTAAGCTGCCTTATCATTTACTCTTCATCTGACTTATATCTGCAAGAATATATTTCATTCTGAACAGGTGTTATTGGGAAGAAAACAATTTAGGGTAATCCAAACAGTCCATCTAGTAAATATAAGAAAACTAAATTGCCCATCTAATCACCTAATTCTTGTCAGCTATAATCACTTTCTCTCTCTCTCTGTCTTTGTCTTCTTTCTCTCTCTCTGTGACATTGCCTGGTGAATTAAATTTCTTAAATAATTAACCCTAATATGGATTTATGGACTTGTGATATGTATGCTATTGAGAGTGATCAATGTCTTGACTGACTGGTGAACACTTGCACCTAGAAGGGTCTGTTAACAAATCTGTCAAGAATGGTATCTCTTCCGTTTACCAAGTGCAATTTGCAGATCTGTGCATAATAGTTTTTATTTAGTCATAACTTGTTACACCATATTGTTGACGAAAAACGAAAATCAGGAGGTCCAAAAATCAGCTTTGGATAATGCTCTTTGCACTCAATATTATTTGGTGTCAAGAATTATATTTGATAGGTTTGGAAGTAAAGTTAGTACTTAGTTTCCATCCACATACCCTCATGTACACATTTTTTATTTCTTGAAAAAATTGAATAATAATTGGAATGCAAAAGCAGGTGAACGGAAGCTTGTTGCCTGCGTCTGTGATTTCCCTTTACTGTGGTTACGTGTGTTACACGGGTCTTTCTAGCGAACCTCGCGGCTATGAGTGCAATGGTCTCAACAAGTCCGCAGCTGTCTCCGCTAGTACACTTGTTCTTGGGATGCTAACAACAGTGCTATCAGTGTTGTATTCTGCTCTTCGTGCTGGATCTTCTACCACATTCTTATCACCACCATCTTCACCTAAATTGGGTAATGAAAAATGCTTGAAATCTTCCATGATCTCTTTTATCTTATGATGTGTGTGTTTTGTGTGTGTTGGTACTATATGCATGTACACACACACACGCGCGCGCATCCAAGTTAATACATCACTATTCAATTAAGAACCACAAATAGTAGCTAAACTTGTATAAAAAAATGATTCTTGAAATAACTAGATGAAAACAAATCGATCTGCTTTCATTTGGTATTTTGGCCTCTCTTTGGATCCTCAATTAAAATCCTCGTTAAAAAATAAATGAATTCCTATAGTCCTATATTTACTAATTCCTGAACTCTATTCTGTATTGAGGATTATCAAAATAAGAAATATTTCAATAGAGATGCCTTAAGGGGGTTATGCATTAAGATATGTTCTTTCACATTATATGATATGTGCGTAGCTGGAAAACCTGGTACATGGTCCAGAGGCATTTTTTAGCTATAAGTTTTAGCAAAATTGTTCAAATCCTGAATGACAAGTAAAGAAATTGAAACAAATTCTGACCTTAACAAAGAATGAAAATTTTAAAATAAGTTTTTCTCACTTTAAACAGCCCTAGTGTCGATTTACAAGAAATGGATTGCACTAAGCTCCCATAATAATTTATTCCTGCATATAATCTTCATATTGCGTAGCAAGAAATTGAGACAATAAAATGTTTTTGAAGCCATGTTAGATTTTTCTAGTTATTATGTCATTTCACATGTCATGTTTTTCAGCTGGGAAGAAACCTCTTCTTGAGGCAGAAGAACTGGAAGAAGGAAAGACAAAGAAGGAGGAAAAGGAAGCAACACCAGTCAGTTATTCCTATTCATTCTTCCACCTAATATTTGCCCTTGCTAGCATGTATTCAGCTATGCTTCTTTCTGGATGGACCAGCACATCTGAAAGCTCAGATCTGATAGATGTTGGATGGACATCAGTATGGGTTAGGATTGGCACTGAGTGGGTTACTGCTGGATTATATATCTGGACTCTTGTGGCTCCTTTGATGTTTCCTGATCGCGAGTTTGCTTAGTTCTCCTGTGTGTAAATTAAGATAACTAGCATTCTCATGGGATGCATGGTATTGCAACTTATGACCTTCCTCGCCTACATGTAGAATGTTGAGTGTTGCAGGAAATGATATATATATAGATTCAACTCTTTATGCGAAATGCACTCTGTGACATTTCTAGTACATAACTTCACAAGTTGCTTCATTTGAGTTCAGGTGGTCCTGTTTGTAAGTAATAGTCTGCTGACCATAGTTGTGATGTATTCTGACATGACACTTTTATGCGAAATGATATATATATAGATTCAACTCTTTATGCGAAATGCACGCTGTGACGTTTCTAGTACATAACTTCACAAGTTGCTTAATCTGAGTTCAGGTGGTCCTGTTTGTAAGTAATAGTCTGCTGACCATAGTTGTGATGTATTCTGACATATTACACTTTCATCAAAACGTACAAAATGATTGCAAGAGTTATATAAACAGTGCTATTTTAATAGGAAAAAAAAGTGTTACTTAACACATAACTGCATAGTTTTTTATATACTGCAATTGCGCGCACTAGTAAATCTAGTAGTTGTATACATGAAAGTTACCTAACTTATAGTTTTGATTCAAAGTAGCCTTTGTCCCTTTGGTTTCTATTTTAGCATGGGAACAGATGCTTCATCACAGATTCCATGGATTTGATTTGAGGTTCTCCGTGTTACGTTAGATTTACTTGCCAACAGTCCGTGGACCTCACTCTGATGTCATTGCCAATTGAAAAACCTCAAAAAGTCAGCACTCGCAACTTCCTTGAAAGTGCATGATTCCAGCCCATGGTCCGGGCTACCATTCTTTGTCGCTAATAAAAGACAACGCCTCGTGACAGCACCACAAAGTTCAATTCATTTTTTTTTCTTTTTTGAGTGAGGAACTTATTTAAGAGGAAAGAGACGTATTTCGATGCACAATTTTTTTTAAAATATTTTTAAAAACAAAAGGAGAAAAAGAAGAAATATTATAACATTTGTTTATTTACCGTACGAGTTGTATGTGTAAATATTTAAAAACAAACAATTCTATGAGTTCCATTTTTGTAATTCTTTTTGCACTCATAGTATTTGCATTTATAAATATTTTTTTCTAAAATTGTCATCCATTGTCACATTTTTTCACAAACTTCCATTTTTTATAAAAGAAATTAGAAGGGAAAAAAAAAAAAAAAGCTCTCAGGAGCAGAACGTAATCAGGTTTGTCCATGGTGGCTTTCCCCACCTCACACGGTGTCTCTTGCGAAGGCGCGTGGCTGTATCCAAATCAATCACCACCTCTTTTCCCCTCCAAACCTAACCTCAAACCCTTCTCTCTGTCTCTTCCATTTTTTTTTGCATTGCACTATTCTTCACCCATTTGCCCCCAGTTGCCATGCTATCCACTTCTCTAAATCCCAATAATATTTTCTTTTTTAAACAAAAGAAAGTTTCAAAATTTTTAATCAAAAATTAAACAAAAACTCGTGTTTCTCTAACATGCGCCAGCTTCTACTCGCCACCACCACCGGCACCGTGACCTCCACCGCCACCGCTACCGAGACCATGCCCTCTTCTTGTGTTCCTTCTGCCACTGCTTCTTCTTCTTACTCTTCTCCTTCGTCAAACCCAAAACCCAAATCCCCAAACTCGCACTCCCATTCCCTTCTCTGCAAGCACTCTCCTTCCGCCACCCTCGACCTCCTCATCCTCATTCTCGTCCTGTTCTCCGGCGCCTTCCTTCTATCTTCTTATTTCTCGTACATCTTCAATTCCCTCTCCCTCCTCCTCGCCCAATCCGCACCCCAACTTTACCAATTCCCGATCTCTTACCTTCTAGGGTTCTTCGTCTTCTTTGCCGTCTCGGTCCTGGTGCTCGAATTCTGCTGCGGTGCCCGATCGCGCAGGTGCGACAGGACCGGATGCAAAGGCCTCAAGAAAGCCATGGAGTTCGATTTGCAGTTGCAGACGGAGGAGTCTGTCAAGTCTGGGTCTGGTGAGATTGATAAGCTGCCATGGAAGGGTGGGAGAGAGGGCAACCCGGATTACGAGTGCCTCAGGTCTGAGCTCAGGAAGATGGCTCCACCCAATGGGCGCGCTGTGTTACTGTTCCGGGCGCGCTGTGGCTGCCCCATTGCCAAGCTCGAGGGATGGGGGCCCAAAAAGGGAAAGCGGCACAAGAAGTGAGTCTGGTTTCAGTTTGATGGATTGGAAATTCAGTTCTTGCGAGTCTTAAATTGACTTTGTTTCTGAATACAACATGAATCTGGCTACGCATATTATATCTGCTACACTGCAACATTCTCATTGTGACTGGTTTTATGTGATTACTGCACAGTCTGCACTCATTTCTCCTTGGTTTTGGCTTTTTGTCTTTGGATTGCTGCATGTTCATTATGTAGCTGTTTTGACAAAGGGTTGTGATTTGAAGAGTTGTAGACAAGACTGAAAGAATTGCATTCTTTTCTTCTTGTCATATGGATTTCGGTTTTTCTAGATATAGTATTGATTTGTCAGTCGGAAATCTTTCTTAACTTCTCTTAATTGCATGACTCATCTTGGAGGAGATAAGAATATGGTCAGAGTCCTTATCATAAAAAATTAAATCTTGAGGTCTTTTTTGTTTAAATGGATCCATGGATAAATGCTGTGTTGACAGGTCACATGAACATATACTGTGTTTCTGACTGTTTTAAGCAATGCATCAATAGACTTTTGTGGTTGATGCGCCATGTATGGATTTAGCTATCATAGATTTGTTGTGTTGTGTTTAATGTTTTTTTTCCTCTTAGTGAAGATCTGCTGTGGTCCTTCCATTGGGCTGACCTGGCATGGCACAAATATATAGGTTGTAACTAGGTTTAAGGTTTGTCCTTCCCTAGCAGCCATGCCCTCTTAGTTGATGGGGGATTATTTTGGTAAAATAGCAACTCCATGTATTCCCCTACTTGTATACTGTGTTAGCTCGGCCATTGATGGAATACTTTCACTACCACTATCGTGTAAATACTTCTTTCCCTATTGTCTCATGGTCTTAATTTTGTTAAAAATGGTTGCTTTTTCACAGTTTTATTTCTACGAGCCCAGGGAAATAAAAGCTATTGGTAAGAATTATACAGTCTTCATCTGCTAGATTACCTTGATTTTCTTATACAGTTAGAAAATTTTATACATGTCCAAAATTTGTATAAATGTTTGGCTAATATAAGCTGTTTCTTGGTCATGGGGAGACAAAGTTTCAATGAATATTTATGTCTTGAGGGTTTTATTTTGCTTTCTTTTCCTCAGCCATGACCCATCTTTTTCCCTTTGCTATTGCTTACTGCCCAAGCTCTGATGTTATGCCCTTCTATGAATTTAGGATCTCTCTGACGGTCATCTAAGTGTGTTGATCTTGTGGTTTCAAAGTTTTAGTTCATCCCCCCCCCCTCCACCCCTTTTGTTTTATGCATAAGGTAATAAGTTGATAATCTAAATTTTTGACAAAGTTGAAAATCTTTTACAGACTTGGAAATAAATCTTGTAGGAATCTTGGAACAGCATACGTTGCAGGTATAGTTGGGGATAGTTGAATGCTATTTGCTCCTTCTATGTTTCAGATAGCTATCAGTGCCCTTCTGTTTTAAGCATAAGGTTTTTAAGTTGATAATCTAAACTTTTGATGAAGTTGCAAATCTATTAGATTTGAAAAACAAATCTTGTAGGAATCTTGGAATAGCATACATTGCAAGTATAATTGGGGATAATCAAAATAGCTACTACTTCTATGTTTCAGATAGCTATCAGTGCCAGCAACTCAGAGTTTATGTTCAGTGGTCCGTTTTACTGGGTGCTTTTTTTTTCCTTCATGACATATTGCAATTTATCAATTTTTTATGGTGTTGGATGATGATGCACCTTTACACTTTCAATGCAGTTGTCGGTCGGTGTGTACTGAAGTGTGTAATGCCAGCTATGTTCCTTATGAACTTTTAAAATTTGGATTGGACACTGTAGAAGCATTTTGAAATAAGAACTCGGCTTAGACTATGATGAGGACTTGTTTCACTCAGTCTTAGGGGAAGGGGTGGGTGATCTTTATTCTAACAAATCTAATAATATGGCATTTGAGTCTTTGATATATACATGTAAAGGAAAGGATTTGGTATAAGCCTTACAAGGTGTTGGGCCCAGGCTACCAGAGGACATGTAGATAGCTTGCAAATACTATATATGTGCATGCATATACATACCTACCTACCTACCTTTAAATGTCTGTGAGTCTATATTCACACTTTCATTAAACTAGACTATCGTTTTTAGCAAAATTAATATTCTGTACCCGATTAGTGCAATGTTGACAAATTTCTTCACATAATATAAAAGGTATGGTTCATTTGCAAAATTTTGAATGCAAAAATTCTAGCAAAAAAATTGAACTATTGAGAGGTTTGAGCATTAAAGGTTCATTCTTTTATTTATTCTTTTCAACTTTTCATGTGTAGACTAGAAATTTACCAGTAGTTCAATGAGTAAATGCAAAGTATTGAGCCTGATAAATAATTTAATATGAAAAGAACAGAAATTAATCCTGAAGTATAATTAGCAAACGAAACATTTTCTAATCTTTTGGTAGTAAAATTGTGACCTTGTCTCTTTTCATCTTATAACTGATTATGAGAGTTTGTTTATGAAATAAATGTCAAGATGTTTTGAGAGAGAGCTTAAATGATTAAAAATAAATTTGAAAATGAAAAGCAAATAGAATGACGTCAAAGATATTTTATGAAACTATATTTTGAAATAAAATTTCAGTAAAATATGTGTAGATTGTCATATTATATAACACCCTATGAGCTCAATGATTTTGTTATAAAATTAAACTTATTTTTTAGGAAATTGGTTTTGAAGTTTTTTTTTTTTTTAAATGTGGTTTTGAAGATATTGGTCTTGAATTTAAACTTTAAATTCTTTACTTTTGATATCAGACATAAAAGCTTCATTTGCTGTTTTTTCGGTAAAGAAAAACATGGTAAAGAGTAAAAGAAGACAAAAATCATTCAAATAAAAAAAAAAACAGTTACATTGTGTTTTAAAATAAAATTTTATTCTGATGGATATGAAATTTAGTTTTTAAAAGTCCATATTTGTTTTATGTAATAATATTAAAAAAATTAGAATATGTCATATGTGTGACATCATAAGCACGTGTCAAAATGGCTAGAGTATCTCTCTCTCTTTCTTAATTTTGCTTCAACCTCTGATGCATTCTGACTCAAAATTGGTTAGGATCACAGCTGAATCGTGTTCCAAGTCATTACACTTGTTTGAATTGCAATTCAGCTTGCAGCAGTGTCTGGTTTGTGACTCCATTTCCTTCCTTTTGGGTCTGCAATTTCTTTGTCCCTGATCTGTGGCCCAATCTCTGGTCTCCATTTCTTCTCTGGTCTGCACTTGCCTTTATTAAAGCTGGGTGGTGTTCTTATTCCAGATATGCATGACAGGAAGAGAGGCCTGTGGTTACAGAGGAAGGTGCTGGAAATAGAAACTGGGTTCTAGATTTTTAACACACACAAAACGGTTATGTTTCTTGTGATTTTATAGATGGGTTTAAGCGAGGTATTAATGGGATTAAGGGTGCAAGCTCATAGAGTCTATATTGAAATAAAATTCAATCAGCATGCTGTAACTAGTCCAAGATTTTACTCAAAAGTTTCAGCCTAATCACAGTTCATTTTAACATACTACAGAAATTGTTCCATTGTTAGTGGTAATTACAAAAATGTATAAATTGTTATAAATTTTGCTCCTAGGTGCAAATTACACCCTACATATTATTAACTTATTGTGTATTTTGATTTTTTATTTAAACTATTATAATTATTGATAATTTGATGGTATTATAGTTACACATATTATTTTAAATATTTTATTTGTAAAAGGTTAGGATCTTACATTCCTCAATATGATCCTGCAATTCAATCTTTGGTGACGCTTGACCAGTCCTAGGTAAGATTGCAATTATGACAACCTTGATGACAATGATACAACCAAGTAAAGCCATGCACTGGCTTTTAGCATGTTGGAGGTCTTGTTGTCCTGGATTGCATTTAGTAAAGCTACCAAGGAAATTTCTACTTCAGTACTGCATAGATGTTATGGTTAATACAACTAATTTTCTCTGTTTGTTATACAGTTACTGAGTTTATAGCAAAATAATTGCTCATTATAATCATGCTAGCTTAAATGATATCTTACTTGATCTGTCCCAGGTGAGAAACTATTTTGGTTGGATTGATCGGGTAAGTAGAATAATATGCCTTCTGGTTCTGAGCACTTGACATATGGGCCCTACCTTTGTAGCTTAGGTGGATGTGGTGGGGTGGGGGGTGAGCCATCTGTGAAATATTACTCTGGTTTCCTGTGGGTCTGCTCGTCTTTGGTTAATACTTCTTTGGGTTGTAAAATGTCAATACTTCAAACATGAACAGCTTTTCTGAAATGTTGATGTTTGATTCTCACCATGTTGAATATGTTTACCACTAATAAAAAGTGCTGGTGACACCAGATATTGTGACTTAAAGAATTGGTAATATGCGTCGTTTGCTTCAGACAGAAGTGTGAACCCTCAACTATGCTCCCCTTGCTCAACAGTTTATAACTACAAAATTGAGTGTTTTATGCATCTGTTAAAGCATTTCATAATTTTAACCCTTTGTGCTATGTAATGGACTATCGTCTTTTCCTGTCTGCATTATCTCAAATTCTTTTTTGCGGTGCATTTTGCTGTGAACTTTGTTGGTGAATTATTCTCTGGAATTGTCATGTGTTATATTTTCTGCTATAAACTTTCCTGTTTAAACTTCTATTATCCTACAAACTCTAAAGTTGAGGGGCATCGTGCATTTTTACTTAGAAAAGGAAAAATACCCATGGCCATGGATGACCTGTTTCAGAAGTTATCGGCTATATATCCACTAGTTCAAATTTGTTGCAGTTATGGTCGATGGACTTGAATGGTAACCGAACTTCTGATTTTAATGATTTGAGCAGGTCCCCACCCAATGCGACTCTTAATGGAGGAGGAGAGCATCGCTGATTGGCTGTGATGTTTCCATAGCTGGCTTCTCATTTATTTCATTACCATTTTCATGGTTCCCCATTTACTGGAAGACTTTTGATCAGAACCATTTTTTTAAGAAAAGAAAACTATAATCTTATGTTAGAAATCTTATGTTAGACATCCTTCCTTGTGTCTGCACTATCTGGGAGCCCCTATCAACTTTGGAAGGATCATACCGAATTAACTGCAATAAATATTTGATTCATCGTTGACCCATTTCATTAGTTATAGATGTCCAAAAATTGCTGACTCCATGGTCCCTTAAATTGTTTCACTTAATTCGCTTCGAATATATGCATTATGTATTGGAATGGACGTAAGTTATGGATGGAAACTATTTCATGGAGTAAATAATGTGATTGTGCTCACGTTGGTTGGGTCTCTGGACCTTTCTTCCATGCAAGAATCCCTCTTTAAACTAAATTACCAAATTAGTTTTGAAAGATTTTACTAACTTTATATTAATCCCTGATAGATTTTAATTTTATCCACCATCTTTGATTGATTATTTTCTCATTCAAGTAAATTTTTAAAAATTTTAAAAGTTAGTTATATTAGTTCTTCAATAGAGATTAACTTGAATAAAGAAATTATTTGTTAGGGATTATGTTGGGATTTAAATCTTTCAAATTAATATGAAATTAATAAAAAAAATTAGGGATTAATTTGATGATTTAGTATCCTTGTTTATTTACTCAACCAGCCAGCTATCTCTTTTTCTAAGTTTCATTTTTAAAGGTTTAAATTCTTTAACATAATGAACCATGGGCTTGAAGTATATTTTTTTATTTGGTTTATACAGAACTCATGCAAAACTGGAAAAGGAAGACCCCAAAAAAAAAAATCTGGAAAAGGGAAGTTAAAGGGCGAGAGGGCAGGATAGGCTTAAACTCCTGGTACAAAGAACGTTACAGTTTGGTCGGTGTTATGTGAACTATTAGCTCGTTAGTGAGTTTGAAGCAAATAAGAGTTTAATTAAAATGCCTTATAGTATTTTAATATTTTTAATTCGGATTATTTCCTTTATTTATTAATTTATATATAACAAACATCAAATAGATAACAAAAATAAAGCTTGTTTTAATAGTTGTTGAGAAAAACACAGAAAGGTGAAGAGTTGGTTTAGGATTCTCCTTAAGAGTTGTAAAGACGCTAAACATGATCGATTAATTTTATTTTTTCCTTTTATGCGTGCGCATAAGATGATTGAATTGGTAAGCAATGCTATTGCAAAAGTAAAATATGCAATTTTAGGTTAAGGTCATTGAATAAACATTCGGACATTCCTTTTTTCTTTTTGTTACAATAATTACGTAATTTGAAGCTATGGCTTTTTTTTTTCTTAATTGTCTAACTTTTATTTACTAACTTCTAATTGCTTATATTCACACATATTTTACACGTAATAATACAATTTTACAAGTAATAGTTCAATTTTTAGTTTAAAGTTAATTTGACACTAAATTTAATTTTTATATTAATCATATTTTGATTAATTTAATATATTATTCTTCTGGAGACCTTATTGGAACCAAAAAAATTTAGATGAAAATAATAACAAACTAACAATGTTGTTAAAATTAAATTGGATAATAAATCAACGAGTCTTTCAATTTATGCTCAATCAATTAATCATTTGAAAAATTAATGATAAATTGGTTCGATTTGTCTAACTTATTGGTCCAAATGATTTTAACTCAGTTTATTCGATTTTAAATTTGTCTCATCGTGAATTCACTAATTCAGTTATAAAAATTGAATCCTAATCAGCCCGCTGTCTGTTCGGGTCCCCTCCGATTCTGACTGCAAGCTAGGTACGCGACTCTGCCATTCTTTAGCGGCGAAATCACATGTTTGTGGCCATTGGCTTAATCTCTTGTTGAATATACGAGAGAATGATCCAAATTTTAGTCTCAGCAAGTTGAGTTTGACTCCAATGGTCGCGTCTCATGTTCATGTTCATCTCTGTGAGTCTCAGACCCAAATTCTTGCGTCGATTTCTGCCCTTTTCTCTTTCAGTTGAGCTAACCAATCCAAATCTAAGATGGGTTTCCACTTCCACCAAAGCCCCTCCTCCACTCCTGCAAAACCCACAAGACTGCATTCGTATTTTCTGTAGTGCCAGACAATATCAGAATCACGCCGAGTGCGAGCTTGCTTTGGTTTCCGCACTCAAGTCATGTTCTTCCCTTTCCGCCTCCTCTCAGGGCCGCCAACTGCATTCTTTGGCCTTGAAACTCGGCCTCCACTCCAACACTTTCATTCGGAACAGCTTGATTAATATGTATGCAAAATGCAGTTTGATTTCTGATGCTCGATTGCTGTTTGAGACTTGTTCTATGTTGGATCATGTATCCTGTAACATTATGGTCGCTGGGTATGTGAAAGCTGGTCAATTGGACAATGCCCGCCATCTGTTTGGCATAATGCCCACTAAAGGTTGTGTCTCCTACACCACCATGATAATGGGTCTTGTCCAAAATGATTGCTGGGGAGAAGCCCTTGAGGTTTTCAAGGACATGTGCTCTAATGGTGTAATCCCAAATGATTTGACGCTGGTGAATGTGGTATCGGCTTGCTCACATTTTGGTGAAATTTGGAACTGTCGCATGCTTCATGCCTTGGCTATTAAACTGCACGTTGAGGGATTGGTTCTTGTTTCGACGAATTTGCTGCATGCATACTGTCTTTGTTCAGGCGTAGGGGAAGCAAGAAGGTTGTTTGACGAGATGACTGAACGGAATTTAGTCTCTTGGAATGTAATGTTAAACGGATATTCAAAGGCAGGCCTTGTTGACATGGCCACGGAGTTGTTTGAGAGAATACCAGATAAAGATGTGATTTCTTGGGGCACAATGATCGATGGTTATATCCAAATGGAATGCTTGCATGAAGCTTTGATGATGTATTGTGCAATGCTACGCACCGGATTGGGACCTAACGAAATCATGATTGTGAATTTGGTTTCAGCATGTGGGCGATTGACAGCAATGGATGACGGTCAGCAATTGCATGGAACAGTGGTTAAGAGAGGTTTTGACTGTTACGATTTTATACAGACTACAGTCATCCATTTTTATGCAGCTTGTGGGATGATGGACCTTGCCTATTTGCAATTTGAAGTGGGTGTAAAGGATCATCTTGAATCGTGGAATGCTCTTATTGCAGGATTCATTAAAAATGGAATGATGGACAAGGCAAGACAAATGTTTGATGAGATGCCCGAAAGAGATGTGTTTTCATGGAGTACCATGATTTCTGGCTACGCTCAGACTGAACAGCCTAGAATGGCTCTAGAGCTCTTCCATAAAATGGTAGCTAATGGAATCAAACCAAACGAAGTTACAATGGTGAGTGTATTCTCTGCAATTGCCACTTTAGGCACATTGAAGGAAGGAAGATGGGCCCATGACTACATATGTAGTGACTCCATTCCTTTGAATGACAATTTACGTGCAGCTTTGATTGATATGTATTCAAAATGTGGGAGCATCAATACTGCCTTACAATTTTTCAATCAGATTCGAGACAAAGCCTCTTCTGTGTCCCCATGGAATGCGATTATATGTGGGTTAGCCTCACATGGACATGCAAGTTTTTGCCTAGAGGTTTTTTCTGACTTGCAGAGGTATCATATTAAACCCAATTCAATTACATTTGTAGGAGTCCTAAGTGCTTGTTGCCATGCTGGGCTGGTGGAGCCTGGGCGGAGAATATTTAAAAGCATGAAGAGTGTATATGATGTGGAACCAAATATCAAGCATTATGGTTGTATGGTTGATCTTTTGGGCAGAGCTGGGCTATTAGAAGAAGCTGAGGAAATGATAAGGAGCATGCCAATGGAGGCCGACATTGTGATATGGGGAACTTTGTTAGCAGCATGTAGAACTCATGGAAATGTTAACATTGGAGAGAGGGCTGCAAAGAGTTTGGAAGGGTTGGCACCATCTCATGGAGGAGGTAAAGTTCTCCTATCTAATATATATGCAGATGCAGGAAGGTGGGAGGATGTATCATTGGTAAGGAGAGTCATGCAGAGTCACAGAATGGAGAGAATGCCTGGGTGCAGTGGTGTTGTAAGATAGTTAAAGGAGTTTCAGTACACTTAATTGTTTTGCTAATTTTAAGGATGAAAATGCTGATCTTTCAGTATGATTTAATTTAAGGAATCATCATGCATCCAGGTTTTATAAATTCTCAAGAAATGTTCCTTGCTAGTGGTCTTTAAGCATACAGTTATATATGAGCTTGACAATAATTTGTTCTGTGTCCATTGCACATTGATGTTGTAGTTTTGGACCCTGGAAATAAAGGAAACAAGCTGCACTCTGTCATTTTGTTTTTGTTCCATTACTGGAAACCCAAAATGCTGAGGTTGCTGATACAAAATGAGGGAACCATGGGCAATTCTGTTGACGATCAAGGATATCTTAAAATTCTACTTGATACTTTTCTTGTATTTTAATAGTTCAGCCTCTACGGAGTTTGAATAGATGTAGCTTACGATTCTTTCTATGCAGTCTTCAGTTTACAAATTTAACATGTTTATGTTAAAGATATTATTTAATGGAGACTTGTATTTGTAGTCAGTGGGTGGCTTAAAATTGCACGTATCTGCCTTGCGTATCCGGTTTTGCCTATGGCTGTAGTTGTAGTTTGTATTACAATTTACCAAGAGTGGTAATGGAGACAAGTTTCAGGCAATAAATATTTCCCAACTGATAAAGATACTGATACTTATTAAAACAAAAAGCAAAAAACAAACAAAAACAAAAAAACACACACACACAACATAGGTAGCATGGTAACTCCCTCCCACAATTCAACCAAGGCAAAAGAAGCTTTAAAGATTTTCAATGATGGACTTTCATTATCCTGTGTGACTCTATGCGTTCCCACTATGGAAAGCAACACACGTATTTACTATTTAGTATAGGATCGACTCAAGAAATTTTGTGGTGCCAAATTATAAGATGAAAGAATTTTTTTGTTTTATTTGTTAAACATAGTATAGACTTTATTTAACCTTATTTTTTATTAAATGTTTATATTCAATTCTTTCTTATATATCTTTTTCCATCTATAACATAGCCAATTTATTTAATTGTCTTTGAGACACTTTTTTTTAAAAATTTGTACAATAAGGGTATCATCGGCTCAAGTTTCTTGTCAATTGATACTAAGTCTCTCTTTAGATGATCTGAAACACATCATCTATATAATCTTGGTGCATTTATTTGAATTGATTCCCTTAAATGTTAATCCAAGATTTGAACCCGTGTAGTCATGACGGGAAGTATACTTCCTTAACCATTAACACAACCCCTTGGGCTAGATATATTGTTAAACTTAAGTAAGAATTGAAATTATTTTGAAGCAAAAAAAATTACTTGATATCACAACTTAAAAAAAAAAGTACGTTTTGTAAGAAAAAATTAACCATTGGCATTCAATAAATACAATAATTGTTGGTTGACCGTAAATGAGATAAACAATTATACAATTAAAAATTAATAGGGATTGTAGGAAATGAGAGAAAATAAAATTTTATTAAAAACTGTAATCATGGACAGGAGAGATTATGCGCTTATATATGCATTTTTATTAGTTATATTTATTCTTACATATTTTTAATATAAATTATAATTATATAATTACAAAATTATGGGGCCTATAAAAATAGAGAGCTTATAGCAAGGGCCTTGGTCGCTTTACCTACTGGTGGTCGTGGCCGGCCCTCTATTTGTGATTATCAAAATTTAATATATTAAATTATTGGGGCAAATGATTAATTTCTACTTTGAAAAAGATTTATGAATTTTCGAATATGATGAATATAACATTTTCTTTATTTTTTATATTATTAAAAAGTAATAAAATTCTACTTAAAAGAACACAACATATTATAGATTATATGACTGTTTTGAATGAAAGATGGATGAAAGGCCTTATAGTAAGAAATGAAAAGTTTGTGGGGAAAAATTTTCTCTTTATAAAAACTTGTGATGAAAAGAGTGCTTGGCCTAAAGTTCAAGGATGTTTCCATATACTTTAAACAGAAATCCCTACCAGAGAAAAACCAAAAATTTAATTCACGCGAAATTTTGATTGGCCTAAAGCTCAAGGAAGTTTCCATTTAGCCTAAACAAGGAAATTCCCTACCTCAGGAGAATCAAAAATTTAATGTACGCGGAAAATCATGTTTGACCAAAAGTTTAAAGAAGTTACCATATATTTTAAAGCCTAAACAAAGAAATTATCCTACTCCAGGAAGAATCGAAATTTAATTATATTACATATTAACATTATATGAAAATTCTCGTCAATTCATTTCCTTTTCTTTTGTTATTAACTAAAATGGCCACCAATACTTCCTTTTTCTTTATTTATGCCCATTCTTTTCAATGCACATCTATCCTACCACACTTTGCTTCGCCTATTTTTACCCTTCTAGTGTTTCAAAGTAATAGAAAATCGGAGAGATAACACAAAAAGGCTAGTTTTGGACCATCCTTTGATATTGAAGTATTGGTGGTCATCTTCGTTTCAAGTGATCTTGGGCTTGTGGTGTGCCCATCCCTTATTGTGGCCAACTAACTACAGATAAGGCTTCAAAATAGGCTAGAGATGTCATGGTGTAGGAAAATGGCGAACCAGGAGATTTATACGAAGGACCCAATTGAGAAGATCAACCCTCAAGCATCACAGGAGGAACAGGGACATGGGCATAGTCATTCTTATGCACCAGATATATAATAAAGGTACATCTTTGTTTGATTTTGAGGCTAGTGAGTCAATAAATTTATTTTTTCTTTTCTTGAGAAAAAATTCTAGGGGGCTAAAGATAGAATTGATTATTTTAAGCAATTCTATACTCTTATTCTGCCATCGAGTAACCTTTTATGCTAGATAATAGAGTCTTATATGATTTAAATGACATTATTAACAGAAATGATGAACAAATAGGTTTCAAATAGCTTTCAGATCAAAACTCGTTGCTAGATTTGTTGAAAGAAGTTAATAATTAGAGTAATAGTGGAAATGATAGCAATATAAGAAGCAACATAGGTCAACCACCAGATTCATAGATTGATGATTTTGCTACTGGTTCACACGAAATAGTGCTAGATCAAGAAAATTCAAAACTAATAGCAGAAGCTCGAGTGATAGAATTGGAGGAAGTGACATAATGCTACCTAATAAAAATGTTGATGAAATTTTTTGGTAGCAAAACACTAGAAGTTCTAATATAAGCATAGGGCTTCTTCATAAAAATTTTGCTAGACCCAAATGTTGCTATTGATGAAAGTAGTATGGGACTGTGTCAAAGCTATTTTGGCACCAACAATAATGAAGTAAAATTGAGAGATTTGATAAAAACTTTGTAGATTGGCAATAACAGAAGAAATTGGGATGTTGGATCACCTACAAATGAAAACTTTGCAAACAATTTGAAAGAAGTGACATTTAAGTGCTTATAGAATAATTTGAATCAAGCATTGCAAGGAGTGATTAAAGTGCTTCCTAGTTGAGATTTTATCTAGAAATGATCAAATCATTTCTACGAGTTTCCTATTTAATGTTATTGTTATTCTGTTACGTGCTAAAAATTGTTTAAGACACCTAAATTATACATCACATATTTTTTCACAACTTGTGTGAATTTCAAACTTTGCACGAAGTCTAAATCCAACAACAACAAAAAAAAACATTGCACAAAGTCTTTCTTGCATAAAGAAGGCCAGCTTCTGACTATTCTTTCTGATATTGAAGCATTGGTGATAATCCATGTTCCAAGTAATGCAAATCTTGTGGCATAGCCATCTGTTACTGTAGCCAACGAAATACTATTAAGGTTTCAAAATATGCCATAGATATTATAGTGCAAGAAAATGCTGAACAAAGAGACTTATATGAACGACGATATGTACAAGATATGAATCCTCAAGTATCAAGGCAAGCAAGGAGACGGACATTAATTAGTTTGCCAATATCAAAATTAGACAAAGATTTTCATTCATAATAGATTTGGTGGATGAGAATAACAAAATCCATCTCTTTCTTAGGCTTGATGCTTTAGGACTCATTCATGTCTTACTTGGTTCTTTGTATAGGTCTCTTGGTTCACCATGTTCTTATACTATAATCTCTCTAGCACATTGTGAGACCTTATTACTAGTTCGTTTGCCATAGTAAGGTTTGGCCACACCACAAACTTTATATTACTTTGAACTTAGATGATCACCAATGCTTCAATGTCATAATGGTTAGTCAATAGGTACTTTTTTTTGGCGCTAGCAGTCTTGATATGCAAGAGTGACGTTTTCTAAATTTTGAAACTCACATAAGTTGGGAAAAATATGTGATGTATACTCTAAGTGTCTTGAAAATTTTATATCACGTAACAATTTAACAATAAACAACACTGAATAAGAAATTCATAGAGAGAAAAGATTTGGTCATTTCTCGATAAAATCAAAACCAAGCTTCACCTTAATCACTTCATACCACGTTTAATTCAAATTACACTATAGGGACTCCAATGTCACTTCCTTCACATTTCATGTAAAATTATTATTTGTAGGTGATCCAGCACTTAAGTTTTCTTCTATTACCACCATTGTCCACAATTTTTTTTTTTATCAAATATCTCAATTTTACTTCGTTATTGTTGCCACCAAAATAGCTTTGACATAGTTCCAAAATATTTTCATCGATTGCAACATTATGTCCAACAAAAATCTCAAAAAAACGAAGCCCTATGCCTATATTAGAGCTTTTAGTGTTGTCACCAAAATGTTTTATCAGTATTTCCCTAAGATAGCATTATGTCACTTCCTCCAATTCCACCACTAGAACTTCCATAAGAAAAACCAAATTAACTTCCATTATTGGTAGCTCCGAAATTTCCTTGGTCTAGCACCATATTGGTGGCACCAATAGCAAATCCATCAAGAAATGAATGTGGGGTAGTCCTATATGTCACTTCTTATATGCTACCATTTTTACCATTACTATTCCAAAACTAAGAAAACAATCAAATTCCTTACTAATTTTTGGAGAAACATATTTCATCTCATTACAAATCAAAACCAAAAGAGCTGCAGTTCAATCATAAGATTTCAATTCAACTTATCACTTGTAATTGACAATCACAGAATTAGTCAGAGTAATGCTTCATCAAAAATACATTTACCATATACTCTGGGTTTGTCCATCAATACATGATATGCCAACAACTATGAAACAATTGTAGACATGATTTAACACCAACTGAAGCCAGAAAAAGGAGGGAAAAAAGAAGAAGAAAAGAAAACACAGATCGTCTAAGAAAATAATAAAACTCCAGGATTCTAATTTAACAAGAGGGTGAAATCGAACTTACCTACAAAACTTTGCATCAGACCAATCATTGTCATTTGTCATTCTCATTTGAATAGCTGGAAACTCAATTTTGTATCTCTTAGGCTGTACAGGAGTAATCTATCGCAGTTAGCTTGCAGGGGGTATCTCCGACATGCACAATGGCATGACAATATGAAGTTGGTCAAATATATCAATACCCATGGAAAATTAAAATCAACTGTAGTGAATAACAATATGAGAAATAGGGTAAGGCTTCACCAAAAGTACCAATACACATATATAGTCTATCAATACAAGAACAGCCAAAAGTTCTGTATAAACAATAGACAATAACATGAACCCAGAGAAAACCAAAAAAAAAATTGCAGACTTTTCAAGCACGATACTAATCATAACATCAGGGCGAAACCAAGCTCTCAACATAAATCGTGGGATAAGACCAATTTCTCTGAGATTGAACCTCAAAATAACATCTCATCACAACTCTCATGATGAATCTTAGGATACTCCAATGTCTTATCACTTTGTTTATACAGAACTATTTCATTAAGTCTGGTTTTCATCAAGAGATAATCATTTTCTGCCATAAACAACGGCTCCACAAAAATTCCAGGGAGAAAGCCGTGATCTAGATAAGTAATTGTCACTAACTTAGTCCAAGATTGTTTAACTCCATATTCCTTCATTAGCCACACAACAAATTCAGTTTCCTTGTAATCATAAGAAAAACACAAGCAGTCCCTTAAAACCCCAAGAATAGCATGGGGAGAGAAGTCTTGATCAAGATCAGGTAGCAACACTTCACTATATGTCTCCTTCCCTAGGTCAAGAGAAACAACAACCAATTGATACCAATCCCCCATGGAAAATCAGACTGAATAGTGCGGGTTGCTACCCAATTAAGAGTACCAGTCACCAATACTCCCCAGTTATCTCTTAGTATTGGAACATAAGGAAAACTCTGAATTTTTCTCCATGAATTGGCTCCTGAGGTATAAACATTCACTATTGTCTTTTGTAAATTATCCCGCGCAGAGGGATGGCAAAGCACTGCAACCCCCTTATAGTTACCACTTAGTTGATCATAGCCAAAACCAAACAAAGTAAAACAATCAAAAAGTAGCATCTTGCCTAAGTATGGAGATTTTTGGGATTTCAATCTGGTAGATGGGTTCCAGAAGAGGATATGATGCCCTCCTCCTCTAAGAGCAGCCAAACAGAGCAACCCATTACACGACCCTATGATTTTGTAATTTCTTCCAAACCTGTACCCAACATCTACGGCAAAACTTACTTCGTCAGTGACCAAAGATTGCACTGAGTAAGATTTGACATCAGAATAGAAGGGTTCCTTCCTAGTTGACCGCAACCGATGGTGATTGAAGTTTGCATCCGAAATTGATCGGTGAAGGTGCTTCTTCACGAATTGGGGATCGGAGATGAAGGATTTCCACGACTTGCATACGCACCTGAATTGCAGAAGAAATTTCACAGGGAGCCGTGACAGGATTTCAAGAATAAGCTCGTCTGGGAAGGGAGCGGTGACGGCCGTGAAGATAGAGGCGGCACGTCGCGTTCACGCGATACGGGTGGGGGCTGAGCGGGAGGCATCTGTTCTCGTGGCCGTGAGAACGTAACTGAAGGTGTTCCTGTGAGACTAATAACGAGCCGCTGTTTCTCACCGGCGGTTCCTAGTACTCCGTAACAGGAAGTGAGGCCGTTTAGGTTGTTTTTCTCGTGGTCTTTGCTGCGTGACATTTCCACGCCGTCCTGTGCCAGTGCAAAAGCAAAATCGCAAAATACAACTCCTGCTTTTGGCCACAAAAAAAGTGAAAAACAAAAAGGTAAATGAAACCTATGATAAATAAAAAATATTAACTAAGATGTGACGGTGTAAAGAAAAATGATTCGAGTATCTTAAATATTATATTTAAGATTTAATTTTTAATAGACGTGAACGGAATATATTTTATTAATAAATTTTTTGTTAATAAAAAATTAAAAAAATAATTTTTTATTTAAAAAATAAAGAATTTAAATAAATAAATACATAATATTAATTTTTAATGATAAATTATAATATTTATATAAAATCTTAAATTTCTTGAATTTAATTTTAATTTATTTTTTATGTAAATTTTTTTATATTATTATGTATTATATATGATATATTATTAAAAATATTTAACTTGTAAAAATAACTTGATCAGTGATTATGTTTATAATATTTTTATTTTTATTAATTTTAATAAATTATTAAAAAATTTAAACTTCTAACAACCTTTTTTCTTTAACTTTCCTTCAATACAAAAAAAATTTCTTAAAAAATACTCTAAATACACATATTTCTTAAATAAACACTTTTTAAAGTATCTATGCAAAAAAAAAAAAACTTAGTTTTAGCTTACTGGAATATGAACCAATGTGTCTATTCTTTCTCCTTTCGAGTTATTAACAATTACATATGTGTTTATGATTTAAATAAAAGTTATAAAAAATAAATTTTTGCTTAAACTATAATTTAAAACTTTTCAAAAATAAAATCAAATAGATTACTGTTTGTTTTATATTTTCAGGTGACAAATGAGCATTGTGAATGTAATTATGTAAAAAGACGTTTTTCAATGTACTTATTTTTTTGGTACAATTCGATGTACTTTTTTATACTTTTATCGAAAGGGCGTTGCGAACTTGAAATACACGAAAGACAAATTGGTCAGCTGATCGGAGACCTTATATCTGCCGACTACCACTCCGTTCCGAGGTATACGCCATGGTCCACGGTCGCAGCGACTTATTTAAGCATAGCTCCTGCCTTGAGTTGGCATGATAATGTTTATTTATAATTTCTTATATATTAAAAATTTATCAAATATTTATTTTTTACAGATTATATTTTATAAATTTTAAACATTTATTATAAAAATAAAAATATTCATCATGAAAATTAATAATAATTAAATGTTCCATAACTCGTTAAATATGCCAACAAATCAACAATCTAAAATAAACAGAGTATTGTAACAACTAACGACTCCTTCGCTTGTCGTGATTGTACGTTTCTTAAAAAATGAAAAAATAAAAGAAACGTCTTTGACGGCAAAGTTAATCCAGACAGGTCGGGTTCTTCATTTTAAACGGCATATACAGTTATACACTATTCAACTGTTTTTTTATCCTTTGCAGTGATGTTATTTATGTATGTAAATGATTTATCAATTTTCATAAATTATTCAATAACAAATTAAATTTTTTCTTAAATTTTTTTTTTGATAATACATACTTAAATATTTTTTAAAGAACTCAAAAGTGTACATAACCATCATAATCATAACGAAAGGTGTATATTTATAAAGTGTTAATATAATAATAATAATAATAAATTATATCTTTTAAATTAAAAAATTATGATTTAATTTTTATAAATTATATTTTATAAAAAAATTTATATTATTATTATTATTTTATTAAAAAATTAAATTCATAAAATAATTTAAATGAATGAAAATATTTTAAATTAAAAAAATAAATAAATAATGAGAGGCCTCTTAATTAATCCAGATGTCACCACGGTTTTCTCCCCAGCATGATAATTGCAGAAGATTGCTGGCACATTGTAATTGATACCAAGTCCGAACAAAATCAAACCCTCTTGCCCAGAGTGATAACCCAATAAAGCATTGCAATTTGTTGTGTATTTATCCAGAAACGTACATACACTAATAATCCTTTAGTTTCAACCAAACGGATAATCAAATCGTCGTCTAAGGAAAATACGGATACCCACATGCACAAGTTTCCTTAAGCCAACCACATTTTTGCTGGCTTTTTTGATTTAATATACCCCTAATTAAAACAGGGTGGAACCCACCACCCCAATAGAACTGTACACCCACCCACCTACCCAGCAATCACAAATTAAACCATACCCCTCCCATAAGTTTCCATCGCTCTACCTTTCCATGTCGATTGGTGAAAAGGCTTTCCCCATGTGAATGAAGCTGTTGGCGTTGCCAAGCATGCCTCTCTTTTGGGACTCGACGTCGTCATTTGACGCTTCATCTTCTCGGTCTTGTTCCTCGTTCTTCAACGAAAAATACGTAGCCTTTTCCCCATAAATTTTGACTAGAGCCAGGTAGAAAGACACGGCGAAAATGGTGACTCCGATGAAGAACCAGCTGAATTGGATGTTCACCAGTGATTTAGAGCGGTGGAGGGCCTCGTTACTGGAGCACCTCACCACCTGGTGACCCACCTCGGAGTTCATGAAACAGCCTTTGGGAATCAGCCCTGGGGTCCAGAGCATGAAGCCCATCACTATGAGCCACACGCCCTGGAAGAATATGCTGAGGGAGCGCACGAAGCTCACCAAGAAGCTCTTGGGCATGCCGATTCCCATCAGGGTGGTCGACAGCGAGACGAGGACCACGAGCTGCAGCAGCAGGTGGTACTGGCCCTCCGGGCCCGTGTGGTCCGCGGAGTGGAGGTGGAAGAGGAGGAGTTGCTGGGCGAAGGCCACGGCGCCGAGCAACTGGGTTAGCCCATGCTGAGCTTGCGGGCGGACCCGGTCGAGCACGATGGCGAAGGCGGCGTAGACGAAGAAAGTCATGGAGATGGAGGAATGCTCGAAGTTGTGAAGATGGTTGGAGGGAATGGTTCCGTCCGGGTCGAAGGGTTGGTGGCGATCAGGGCCGATGAAGAGCTCCATGGATATGGAGGCCGTGGAGCCTGCCATGATGAGGAGGAGCTCCAGGTACTTGGACTTAGCGGTGGGAAACCATGGTGGGCCTGTGTAGGACTTGGGATTGAGAGCATGGAGCTTGATGTGGTTGAAGAGGTGCCACAAACCAATCAGCAAGAACCCAAAACCTGGAGCTACATGTCCCACCAGAGTACCCATGAGATTACGAGTTAATTAGTGTTGGAGTGTTCAGGAGAAAGGAAGGGGTGGTGTGTTTTCGTGAGAAAGGGATGGAAAAGGGGGGGAATTCTGGAGGGCGGTTAATTGGTTGCTGATGAGGCAGAAAGAGAAAAGGGTGGGGGTTTTAAGAGGGAAGATGATGTGGCCTTGAGGCTCTAGAGGCTTCTAATTCTAAGGAAAGGGTTTTCGGGTCCAACTGTGGTGGCTTGGGGAATAAGGTTGAGTCCATCTGACCAAATGACCAGTGACGAATGAGATGAGGTAGCGCTGTCTTTCTAGATACAAATAGTAATTAGTAGGAGGAGTGCCACGCAGCCCTTGTGCTTATCCCTCTAATATTATTCATAATCAAATATGAAATAATTAAAGACGTTTCATGTTCTTTCATGCCAATAGTATCCATTTACCCTCCCCCCCCCCTAAGTTTTTCAATACGGCAAAAGTATATATATCTTTTGCAGTCGGAATTTGGTTTAAGTTTTGTTTTCGCCTCTAGTAATTTTCGTTTATTTTTAACGCGAGTTGTAGTTTGTGCTGGGTTTCGTTTTTTCGTCGTTCTGTTTTAGAATGTGACATTTTGTTTCGTTAAGTGTTTTTTGTTCATTTTAAAGTTTATTTCTTGTCAGTTCGTTTAAAACGTGTGCCGGAACTGCCGTTTGTGAGAAGTGACCCAAGGGTTATTAGTTACTTTTTTCTAGTGAAACAAGCCGGACTCGATGTTTAATTTACATTAATATCTAATGATTTGACATATGATTACATTTAATTTATTATGAGTGTTAAGGTTTTTTATATAATATTTAATAATTTATACATTAATAAATCATAAAAAATTTTATAATATTATTTTTTAAATATTTAAATAAATTTAATTTTAAAATTAATTATTTTATAATCTTTCTGTTAGACTAACGAAATCCATTGTTAGATACAGTGGGCGTGCAAACCTAAAGACAAAGACGGCGGCTGTACGTAATTACAGGAAATGAGATCATATCAGATCAGCACAACAATGACGTGGCATGATGGTGACCGTTAAATTTATGAACTCTACACATCTCGAGGATTTGAAGGGACATTAGTGTGAATAATAGCCCAGAGTCCCAAATGGCCACTCTTTCGTTATCTTAGCTATATCTGATTAGCATTTATTTAATATATTTGTTTAAATAACAGATATCATTTTCGTAATAGAGTAATGTTACTGAAAAAAAAAATTGCTAAATAGCCAGAAAACTTGCCCGATAGTGATATGCCCGAATTATTTGGCATCATGGCTGGAATTACAGGTCATCATAATTTTTCACACGAGGCCTTCTGCTCCATCCTTTCATAAAGCTCAATACTTTTTATTTACTCAGAACAACTCTGTTTTCTGTAATGTTCTGAAAACTGGATCGGGCAGGCCGGTTTCGACCGGTCGGACCGGAAACCGGTTTCCTCTCCGGTTTGGGGCTATGTCCTAGAACCGGGAGGGTCAAAAACAGGTCAAGAACCGGTGTCAAACCGGATGAACCGGTCAAACTGGTACCGATCCGGACGATTACCGGTTCGCGCAGCAGCTTCCATCCGCGCAGCAGCAGCTTCCGTCTGCGCACCAGCTTCCGTCCACACAGCAGCAGCTTCCGTTTGCGCACCAGCTTCCGTCCACATAGCAGCAGCTTCCGTTTGCGCACCAGCTTCCGTCCGCGCACCAGCTTCTGTCCGCGACGATCAAAAGTTCGAAACCCAGCTTCCGTCTCTCTGCAACCCAGCCGCAGCAGCAGCTTCCGTCCGCGACGATCGAAAGTTCGAAACCCAGCTTCCGTCTCTCCGCAACCCAGCCGTAGCAGCTTCCGTCTCTCCGCGATCGAAACCCCCTTCCTCCCTCAGCGATCGAAACCCCAACCGTAGCAGATCCGTCTCTCCGCGATCGAAACCCCTTCCTCCCTCCGCGATCGAAACCCCAGCCGTAGCAGCTTCCGTCTCTCCGCGATCGAAACCCCTTCCTCCCTCAGCGATCGAAACCCCAACCGCAACAGATCCGTCTCTTCTCGATCGAAACTCCTTCCTCCCTCCGCGATCGAAACCCCAGTCGCAGTAGATCCGTCTCTCCGCAGCAGATCCGTCTCGCACCGCAGCCTCCATTCTCGCGTCGCATACTCAGCCAGCCAGCACTGTCAGCTTCGTCTCCGCACCGCAACTCCGGTGTAGCCCAGCCAGCAGCGCCACCGCACCTGCTGTTTGGCTTGTTTCATGCCTCTGTTTTGCGTTTTTTCCCATTTATGTTTCTCGTTGTGCATCATTCCAGCCATCTACTGCTCATCTGGCTGTGCACCATTTCAGCAGCTATCCACTGCTTTTCTGATTTTTCATTATTCCAGCCATCATTTTGCTGTGTTGTCTCTCCAACCAGTTTATTATGCCCATCATATTTTTAATTTGTTTTCTTACTTATTTGTAACAAGCCAAGAGCTTGTAACCTTTAGCTTGATGAGGAGTGATAGAAGATTTGTATTTAGTCAACTGTTTTTATTTGATTGCAGTCAATTAACTAGTGATTAGCTCCTTGAGTGATTGTAATTGTCTCCTTTATTGATGATGATTTATGATGGTAGAGATGAACAAGATCTTTTTAATGAAAATATTTAACAACTTAATGCTAATTATGATGATCCTGTATAATTTGTGAAATTTTTTTATGATTACTTTTGATGAAATATTGTTAAACTTATGTTATTTATATGAATGTAATATTTTTTTACTTTATAATATTTTTTTGTTGTGTTGATTATATGAATGTAATATTTTTTTGATCTATGATATTATTTTTTTTGTGTTTTAAATAATTTTATTATTAATTTATATTGTATTTTTATAATTTTTTATTTATTTTAATACTATATAAATAATTATATATATTTATATATAAATATAAATATATATTTAATTATACTCCGATTCGACCACGGTTCGACCATTGAACCTTGAATCAGTACCTCGACCAATTCAATGACCGATTTGGTTTTCAGAACCTTGGTTTTCTGCATTGGATGCTGGTTTCAAAACATTGCCCCCCCGAGCACCAACAATCATGCCACCTCCAAGATCTTTTCCACCACCAGCATCAACCTCTATTGAAATTTGCTTCCCCTCCAGAAAGTAGTGTACCCCCTTCTCGTATGATAAGTTCTCCTATCCCACCTAATTCTCATCAACGGACTCCATCTGCAAATTTTACACCATTTCCCCCATTATTCACGTTTCAATATGCTCCGCCTTCACCCCACTTGTTTCAGCACCCTCACCTATTCCAATTGTATTTGATTTCTCTTGTTCTTCAACTATTTTTTGAACTTTCGGATTAAACAAAATACAATTCATAATCAGAATCGCTTCGGGCCATCTTCACGGCTCTACAAATTGCTTGGGAGAGAGGTATTAGATCGCTATGGTTGGAGTCTGACTCCTCTTGTGCAATTGCCTTCGCCGATAAGGGTTGCCCTCCTAACCTTATATCGTTCCACTGACACTATCAAACACATCTTGGAGTTTAAGAATCGGAGCTGGTGGTTCTCAAGGTCTCCGTGAGGGAAACAAAGTAGAAGACTTCTTGGCTAATTTTGCTCACTCTAAAGGAGTTGGCTTTCATTTCCTCATAAACCTCCCACTAGGTGCAGCCAAATCCTACTGAATGATTATGTTGGAGCGTGTATTCCTCGTAGTGTAGTTGTTTAGGGGCTTTAGACCCTCTCTGTAACCCAAAAAACAAAAAAATGCCAAATCTTTTGGTTTCATATATACATGTTTTCTTAAAGAGCTCATGAATGACACCAAATTAACATGACTGCATCAACTTCAATTCCATCCTAGCTTCTGCCATTGATGGGTTTGGAGGAACTCTCAAAACATCTTTCGAGAGATAAGTTCACTCACCAAGTCACAATCTTTCTAGAATCTTCCAATGAAACTCGAGGCTTCCCTTAGTGAAAGTTTTCTTCAAACTAGACCAATTCATGAATTGCCTGGTTTTCATTGGCAGGCATCTTGCAACGCTAAGTAAACTGAGCGTCGACATCGTAAAAAATAAAAGGGTAAATCAGAAGACCAAAGACAACTAAGCAATTAAAGCAAAAGCCACCGATATATGACTTGCCATCTCACCCTGACACGTCATTCTGAAAAATGAAATCGGGCAACCATTTCGGGCTGAGTAGCAGCACTCAAAAAAAATAGATAAAATCTTTTACTAAATTTAATTAAATTTAAAAATAATTATTAAATAAAATATAATAATAAAAACTATTTATTTATTCAAAACCCTATGAACATCTTAAATCAGTCTATAAAAGAAATTTTCGTTATATAATTTTTTTTTCTTAATATATAAATTATATTATGGAGCGTGTGTTGCGTAGTTGACCAGGACAAAACAAATCAATCGTACACACTATAAATTATATTATGGAGGGTGTTTTATACATCGATTTCATTTCTTTCACGAAACTGCCTGATGCTGATTTTCGAAGGAATAACGTGAATAACATGGTATAATTAATGTATAAAAAGTTTAAATTTTAATGTTTTCCTAGCACACATTTTTTATTTAAATTAATAAGCAACTGCTGTATCACTAGAGTAGTTAATTAAGATGATTAAATCTTCTATAGTAATTTTTTTATTCAAAGTGTAAAACTCTTTACATAGGTAATGAATTTTAATTAAATATAGCAGAAAAAAATTAAATTATAATATAAATTTATACAAAAAAAATAATATAATTCTGTACAAATTTAAAAATGAATTTGATGATATTTATATATACATGTTTATCTTAAATTCTCTCCAATGTCAATGAAATTAAAGAGAAAAGCAATCTCTTACTTTTCTCAAAAAGTAAAACAAACAGCCTATGATTTGACATTGTTGTTGTGTTACGTATCAAAGTCACCCAAATAATAATAATGGTACGCAACATTTTTTTTTTCAATTGTCATGATTGATTTTGCTTGATCTATACATCATTGCCCAGTTAAAACTGCATGCGTGGTGATTTCTGGTATTTTTGTTTCCCTTTCTTCTTTCTTAGGTTTAGCCATTTTGAGAAATTTAACGCACAATCTTTGAATCTGAAGGGTAGGTCTGAACCTTTTCGTTTACTTTAATTAGTTGTCTAATTTTGTGATTACAAATCTAACTTGAATTCGGACGGCGATTAAGGATACATCATACATATGCAATGGCCTATTTAAGTGTTTCTTCTTCTTGTCTCTGTGCGGAATGGTCCATCGTCAGCGACGCAATAAGATTACCCAATCTCTTTACTCAGTATTTTAATTTTAGTTTTATGTTTTTTTATTTGCATGAAAGGACCAGAGTTCTTTTTTGTCAGCTTTTCATAATACTTGCGTCAATTGCGTTTCATCAATTTGATTTCTTGATTTAATTATAGGTTTTAGTTCATTACTATCATTAATTGCTGCCAAAACTATTTATTTTATTAATAATTAAATTAATGATGTCTTTCTAGATGTCTTATTTCCCAACACATTATCAATTGAATGAGTAACTCAAAAATTATGCACTTGACGAAATTGAAGAGAGAAGTTTCCATGACCATCCGTCTCTATCAAAAAGAGTCTTTGTATGTGACAAAGTATATGTGTGTCTATATATATATATTTAAGCTTAATAAATATTATTAAATAAAATACATTAAAAATATTTAAATAATAATAAATATTATTAAATAAAATATATTAAATATTAACTTAATTTAGATAAAATTATTCGTACAATTATTATAAATAAGGTATATTAAACAATAATATAATATACATATTACTATTATCATATTTTATTCTCCTAAAATTACTAAACCCTTATGTTAATATTTTTATCTTCATAATTTGAAAATAAGTACAATGAACATTAATCCAATATTTATGAAACTAATTAGATTCAACAAAAGACATTAATAATTCTTAGATATATTGGCAATAATTCAATTCATCAAAAACAAAGAATATAATATGTAAAAAAATTTCCTTTTGGTACAACAAACCCTAATTTAATATTGGTAATTCAAAATTTAAGTTAATATTTGTATCTCATCATAATTTTAAGATAAGTATAATGAGCATTAATCAATATGGATGAAATTAATTGGACTCAATAAAATACGAACCCAATTAAAATGAAAATAATCAAATAATAATAATTGATGCTATTAGATAATATGCATTAAAGATTAATCTAGCTAATTAAAATTAATTTATTGAAATAATTGTTATAAATAAGGTATATTAAATAGTAACCCAATCTACATAAAATTATTATTATCAGAATTCATTATCCTAACTTTTTTGTCATAATCTCAAAATAAGTACACTAAATATTAATACAACTCATCCAAATGAAATTATTAAACCCTTAAGTTGATAGATAAGTACAATGAACATTAATTAATCTAATATATATAAAACTAATTGAATTCAATAAAAGATATTAATAATTCTTAGATATATTTAACACTAATTCAATTCACCGAAAACAACAAAGAATATAATATGTAAAAAAAATTCCTTAAGGTAAAATGAACATTAATCCAATATACATTTCAAAAAAGAAAATATTAATCTAATATAAATTAAAGAAATTGGACTCAATAAAACACCAACCCAATCAAAATGAAATTATTCAAATAATAATAAATTCTATTAGATAAGGTATATTGAACACAAATATAATTTAGATGAAATTATTTAATCAATTAATATAAATAAGGTATATTGAACAACAATCCAATTTAGATAAAATTACTATTTTTAAATTTCATTATCCTAAACACTAAATACCAAGGTTCTGAAAACCGGACCGGACCGGCCGGTTCAACCGGTCAGACCGGGAACCGGTCCCTTCACCGGTTCGGACGATCTCTCAGAACCGGTAGGGTCAAAAACCGGTGAACCGGCTAAACCGGTCAACTCGGCACCGATCCGTACGGTTACCGGTTGCCTCAGCAACAGCGTTCGGTCGGCCTGGCACCGCAGCCTCTGTCCCGACTCCCTCCTCCGTCCGTCTAACCACCGTGGTCGTTTTCAGGTTTCTCATCCAAACCCTGGTGTCTGTTTTCAAGGTTGTGTTTTTTTTCATTGTCTAGTATGGGTGAGTAGCGTACGTGTGTGGACTGGTGGGCTGAAAGGGTGATTGCTGGTGGTGAAAGTGTGAGCTGTGAAGTATGGATGAGTAGCCTACGTGTATCGTGAGTGACAGTGGGTTGCTTGGTGGGTGTTTGTGATGCTCTGTTTCGGGAAGGAAGAAACAGGGGCGGTGGCTCGGTTTCGGGAAGAAAGAAATAGGGGTGGTGGCGCTGTTTCGAGAAGAAAGAAACAGGGGCAGTGCTATCGGTGCCTAGCGAAGTGTGTGATCTGTATGGGTGAGAGAGCTTGTGCGTGAGAAGAGAATGCTGTGAGAGTGTGTGCAGACTGCAGAGGCGTTGGCCGTGGGTGACCATGGGTGTAGACTATAGAGATATTCTGTGTGCAGTGTGCAGTGTGCACACGGTGCAGGAGATGGATGAGAAGACTTGACACAATGACAATGACAAGACTTGCCAATGAGAAAGAGAGACATCAGCCGTGTACCATATGCCAAGTTTCATTTATGGATGAGAAGCACCGTTCGTTTGACACTTGAGAGAAAGGACCATACGAAATGACCAGTGTCCAGAAAATTGAAAATGACGCAATGGCTAAAGAAACAGAAATTGCAAGTTACACTGTGGCACTAAAATAATAAACATGACAAAAAAGAAATAGAGAGAGAGAGAGAAAATTACATAATATTACGTCAGCAATCAAATTCATGGGTGATTCAAGGCATGGCTATTTGTATTTTTATAATTTTTATTTATTTTATTAATATATAAATAATTATATATATATATATATATATATAAATATATTTATATTTATATAAAAATATATTTATATTTATATAAAAATATATTTATATTTATATAAATATATAAATATATATTTAATTATATTTCGGTTCGACCACAGTTCAACCACGGTTCGACCATTGAACCTTAAATCAGTACCTCGACCAGTTCAGTGACCGGTTCGGTTTTTAGAACCTTGCTAAATACTAATATAATCCAGCCAAATGAAATTACTAAACCCTTAAGTTGATATTTTTATCCCATCACAATTTTAAGATAAGTATAATAAATATTAACCCAATATATATGAAATTAATTGGATTCAATAAAAGACATTAATCATTCTTAGGTATTTTGAACACTGATTCAATTTGCGTACAAAAAAAAAGTAAAATATGTAAAAAAAAAAAAACCTTCAAGTTCAATGAACCCTAATCTAATATTGGAAATCAAAATTTAAGTTAGTATTTTTATTTCATCATAATTCCAGGATAAGTACATTAAATATTAACCCAATATAAATAAAATTAATTGGACTCAATATAATATATTAATAATTATTAGGTACGTTGAACATTAATTGAATCCATGTGAAACAAAGAAAGATATAAGTAAAAAATTTTCTCTAACTACAATAAACCCAAATTAGATAATTCAAAATATAAGTTTCTATTTTTATCCCATCGTAATTTCAAGATAAGTACAATAAACATTTATTGAATATCTGAATATGGATGAAACTAATTAGATTCAATAAAAAATAATTCTTAGATACATTGAATGCAAATTTAGTCCACATGAAATAAAGAAAAATATAATATGAAAAAAATTTCATTTAGGTACAATAAACCTTAATATAATCTTCAACACTTAAGTTAGTATTTTTATCTTATTATAATTTTAAGATAATTCAGTGAACATTAACCTAGTATAAATGAAACCAATTTAATTCAATAAAAGACATTAATAATTAAATTGGATTCAATAAAAAAGAATTAATAATTTTTAGGTACACTAAACACTATTTTAGTTTACATGAAACAAAGAAAAATATAATAATACATTAAAAAAAAGTTTCCTTAGGTACAATGAACCCTAAGATATTATAGATAATTCAAAATTTAAGTTAGCAATTTTATCCCATTATATTTTTAAGATAAGTACAATAATCATTAACTCAATATAAATGAAACTACATTTAAAAAAAAAAATATAGATTAAACTAATTGGATTCAATAGAAAATAATTCATATAGGGACATTAAATACTAATTCGGTCAACGTGAAACAAAGAAAAATATAATATGTAAAAAAAATTTCTTTATGTATAATGAACCCTGATCTAATATAGATATATTAAAATTGAATAAAATATAATTTACACTCTTAAAGTTTATCCTAATATTAAATTACCTCTGAATTTTTTTTTGTTTCACTAAACTCCTTAAATTTTAATTTGATTTAAAAATATTAATTTGACTGTTATATGAAACAAAGGTCACCCTAAGCACACACCACGTAACCATTTAGTTATAACGCTTTACAAGGTACAATATAATTTATACTTTTGAAATTTATTCCTATATCAAATTACTCTCTAATTTTGTTTTGTCTCACTAAATTCTCCTGAAATTTAGTGTAACTTGAAATTAGATGTTAACCTCTATTTTATTTAATAAAAAAATTTTAAAATTCAGGGAAGTTTAGTAAAACAAAAATAGTTTCAAAAAAATAATTTAATATTGAGATAAAATTTTAAGGGTTTAAATTATATTTTACCTATTAAAATTTAAGTTAATAGTTTTATTGCACCATAATTTCAAGATAACATAATAAACATTAACCTAATATAGATAAAATTAATTGGATTTAATGAAAAGAGTAAAAGACATTAATAATTCTTAAGTACACTCAACACTGATTCAGTTCACGAGAAATGAAGACAAATATAATATGTAAAAAATTTCTTTTAGGCACAATGGGCCTTAATCTAATATAAATAATTCAAAATTTAATTTAATATTTTAATCCTGTCATAATTTTAAGATAAGTGTAATAAACATTAAAAGTTTTCTTTAAAACCAAATTTAGTACTCTAATTTATTGATATAAGAATTTAAATAATATTAATCATTTTATTATTAATTTTCATAAAATCTAAATGCATAGTACACGGCACGAGAATAATTACTAGTGTAATATACTGTTGAACACCGAACACAAAAATCTCATTTCATGTCTTACGGATGAACAGAATCATATGTATGATACCATCATATATTCACGTACTGAGACAGCAAATGGAAGGGGGGATTTTTCTTTTTCGTTTTTGGATATAGTGGGATCTAGAACTCTCAGTTGATTTGTGGTATATTTTGTTTGAAACTTTTATGCATTGTTTGGATAGACGAGAGAAAATAAAAATAAATAAAATGAAAAGAAAAAAAATAAAAAAAATTACATTTTCTTCCTTAACGTTTGAATTTAGGGAAAATAAAAGAAAAGAAAATGATAGTTAATATTTTATTTTATTTATTTAAATAAAAAAATAAGAAGGAAGAAAATATAATTTTATAAAATAACATATATATCCTTATGCTATATATATATATATATATATATATATATATATATATATATATATATAATGCATTATAAGTTATTCTTTATTTTATATACATAAACAAGTACAGTATTAACTTAAAAGATTAAGTTATTAATACTTAAATTGTAAAATTTAATTTTAAATTATTTGTTCAAGTCTTTTTTTTTTTTTGTGTTAGAAACGAAAATAAATCTACAAAAACTAACTTTAGACATGTCCACAAACTTTAAAAAAATTCATACACATAAGTCTGAAAAAAAAAATCAAAGCATTGTGAATTAAAAAAAAAAAAAGCACCATAATACTTCGTATACTCCAATAGATAAATAAGAAGGAACTAATTTCATGATGCATTTATTACATTATTTAAATAAACAAGAAAAAGACATGACCCATGGCCATCAACCTTTTCATCCCCATCCATCAGCTGTTTCCCCTTCCTCTCCCCCTCCCCTTCAGTAGTCGTCACCCCTTCTTTCCCCTTGGCCCTCGTCCCTCCCCCTTCCCTTTGGCTTCTGGTGATTTTGGTTTGGTGGGTGTCGGTTTCTTCCCTAATTGAAGAGCAGAGAAGAAAGAGCATGGGCAGAATTGGAAAATTACAGAATCAACTCTGCTCTCGTCCGTTTTCTTCTCATCCGGAGAAGCGAAAAATTTCGTGTGGGTCCCACAGGTACTTTTTTTCTCTCTTCTCCCTTTTCTCTTCGTAACCAAACGGGAGAAAACATCACAATTTACCTTTTTTCTCTTCTCTTTTTTTTTTTTTTCTCTCATTCCAAACGCAGGGTTAATGATAGAACGAAAGGGAGTTTTTTTTTTATTATTTAAAAGTTATAATATTAAAAAATAAAATAAAATAAATTATAAATTTAAATTTTAATATTTTTTAAATTTTTATTATCATTTTTTTACTAGAGTTAAAAAAATAAATAATTAACTTTAAAAAAAATTACTCCATTCGAATTTTTTAAATTAATAAGTATGAAAATTGAGAATTTAAATATTATAAAGTAATTTAGTTTTTACTTTAATATTTTACTTTATTATTTAAAAAACTTACAAATAATAAATTTAGATCTGTTTATTATTCTATTTTTATTACTAACCATTCTAAGATGGAGTAAAGAAAAGTTGTTTTGATAGTTGCATATGACACGTGTGTTACTATTGCGCTTCTGATTCAAGATTATCATCCAATCTTTAACGTAGTCAATAATCAGTCGCTGTGTTTTTTTAATGACGACAACAAAAACAATAACGAAAGTCAACGACAACCATTGTGAAATGTCAGCCTGTACTTTGTTATCCTCAAACTAGCAAAGCCACTCATGGTCGGTGGCGGTTATACATGGCTGTGTCTAGAGTCACAAGAAAAATTGAATTGAAACAACGATCAACAGATAAAGAGGGTAAGCGATGTAATAATATGGAGAAATCTAGTTTATAAGTCTTGCTTCTAGAACGTGAAAATGTTAAAACCGTGTTTGGTGAGGTTTTTGTTTTTATTTTTTTTGGATATATTTTTATTTATATATAAATGTCATATAATTTTTATTTTATCTTCTACTTTTAAAATTTTATGAGTAAAATGATAAAAATAAAGCTTTTATATTTTCATTATTTCTTTATAAAATTTAAATGCAAACAAAGTAATATTTTTGTTTTCATAAAAATATTATATTATTATTATTTTTAATTTAAGGAGATTAAACTAATGAGATAATTTAAATATTTTAAATTCTGTAAAAATAATTCTAATTTAAAACAAATATATTTATAATTACAATTCAAAATACATCAATTAAAAATAAAAAAAATAAACCAAACATTCCTTTATCCAAACTCACAATATTTTGCTAGAATATGTTTAATTTAATTAAAAAAATCCATCCATATGTCAAACTAACGATGCATCCACGTGCAACCTGTTATTGATGACTGCAAGTTATTTAGAATTTATCCATTTCAAAGTCACGCCGACAAAGTGGAAGCGGCGTATATAATAGATCGCGCCATTTGTCCTATAAAACAATTAAATGTTTATTGGAGTTGAAAACATGAAATGTGGTAGCCTCAATTGAGTGCGGCTGACATTATTTCGATAGCTGCTTAGCATATTTTCATTCAAATTTTTTTAATATAGTAATTATTCAAAAATTATAAGTTAGGATCGACCGTAATTCGGGTGCATCAACTTTAGTAGGAAGATATTTTGATAAACCAAAAAAGTTAGGATGTCAATTATATTATTATATGTCTAAGATTTTATCCCAGACTATTTTCTCCAAAAAATTTTCAAATGATTATCTCTAAAGAAATTTTTATTTAGAGATGATAAAAATCTTTGCACTCAAAAGGAATTATCACGACAGGGCTAGAGATAGTTAGCTGCAAAATTGTGTTTCTTTTAACATTTTGCTAATATTTTGATTTTTTTTTTGAGATGATATGGAAGTATATATTTTATTATTTTATGATAAATTTTGTTTATAGTGAATGAGTTCATAATGTTAAAAATTATTGAAAAAAATTTATAACATTTAAATAATAAATATTTATATAAATTAATTATTACAAAATATAATTAAACTTGATATATTATTTATGAAATATTATTTTAATTTTATAAATATTTTTAAATTATTAAATAAAATTGTCATATATGATATTATATTTTATTTATTTACGTTTTTTAATTTATAATTTTTAAAATTTTATTTTAAATTATTAAATACTCGCATGTGCTAACATCTCTTTAGAAATTATAAATAAGTATTTGTAATAAGAACTGAGATAAAGATGAGAGAGCATTCTTCACCCACACGACTTGTTGACAATCCTATTTATCCTTATAAAGACACTATTCAATTAACTCTTGCATGTCAAAGAAATTTCAGTGCGGAGAGGTAACTACCAAGTGAAAAAGAAGATTTGCACCATTACATGTGAAAAATGTAAATTATTATTTGGACTCCTTCAACTATTTGAGTCAACCCACATTATATTTAATATCATTTTTTTAATTTAGTGATGTACTTAGTTATTGTATCTCAAAAATACAGTAATTCATTTATTTTTAAAGGCTAAACTTTTCACATAAATTTTTTGTATGCAGCGAAATTCCTATTTATAAGCAGTGAGAAAGTTACCAATTATAACAAGTAACCCTCTTTTTTTGTGTTACAATAAGCGACCAAACAACCACATTAAAAAAAAAAAGATCATAAGCGACCAAAGCCCAAAAGAGAAAAAAAACACAATTAAAGAGACCAACCGGGATACAAAAGCTCCAATAGCATCAGCTGAACAAGAAGTCCCAACTCAACAAGACAATACAGCGGAAAGGCCAGTGGCCAAATGGCAAAAGTGGAAGCCTTGAGAAGCTGCATCCCGTGTTCGATCCTGGCCCCTCCCCCAAACACCCAATCCACCCTCCTCGACCCAAAAAAAAAAAAAAAGACTATACAACTCCATGTAAGCAAAATCTTGAGAAATACTCCAATAAAACTTCAAGTGACTCTCCTTTGATTGGTTGCATTATAGGATACTGGGTTTAAGTCCAACAAAAAAAAATTCATAGAGTACAATAATAAAACACCAAATTTAAAGATTTTATAACGTGAGTGTGCTTCTAGATTTCTAGTAAGTATAACTTAGTTTATTTTAAAATTACGAATATTTTCTTTTAAAAAAATTACGTATAATTTTTATTCGTAACAAATTATATGTAATTTTTTTTATAAAATATAAATATTTTTATAAAATTTAACTCATTTAAATTATATTATAAATTTAATTTTTTTATTTTAAAAATAATATGATAGATAAAATGAAATGAAGATTGCCCGCATCACATGATTCGAAAGCATCAAAATCGGAGCCCTAGAATCAAACGGGCATTGCAATCCGACCCGAAATCAATAAAAAGATGAAACATTTTACCTCAAAAATCAAAATCGATATCGAAAATCGAAATCGAAACCGCATTTCGCCGTCCACCCAGTTGCCATGGCCATCATCGCGCGGAGGAGACGGCGGCTGATGTTTCAAGCCGACCTCGTGCCCAGACCGCGTGAGGACGACGCGCCGCCCGAGGCATCGCGGCGATCACCACCGCTTCCGGTCGTCCTCCCCGAGGAACTCATCATCGAAATCCTTTCTAGGGTTCCCGTGAAAAATCCCCTGCAATTCAGGTGCGTATGCAAGTCCTGGAAATCCCTCGTCTCCGATCCCCAGTTCGTGAAGAACCACCTTCACAGATCAATCACGGGCATCAACGATCTCGCCTCCAAGGCTCTGGAAGACATGAACGCTTTCGAATTGCAGCTCAATTTTGCCCCGACAGCGGCGGAAGATATGAAAGAGGCCCATTCGTTGCTGAACGAGGCTGCTCAGTTAGATAATCTGTTGGTCGCCGTTCGATCCCTCAAAGGGAGCTTGGAAATTTTGAAGGTTGATGTACAAGAGATCAAGGATAGGATGAAATGCCTCGAAAGTTTTCTGCAAATTTATCTCAAGGCGGCAGCATCAACCACATCTCAGCCCATGTGATTCTAAACTTTTTCCACGTGTCTATGGTTGCATTTGTCTTATTCTTATCTCGTGAAACAGTTTATGAAATCTGCAATTGCTTATTTATACAAGTTCTTGAATAATCTAATATGGTCTACTGTGAGGTTTAGATTCTGGTTGCATGCTGTTTTTTTTTTTTCCTTTTAATCTCTGATATTACAGTGAAGGAATCCTGGAGTAAATTAGTGATTTTGATGCATGTTTTTATGCCATTGTTCATGTCAGAGATCGGTCATATGATTGTAAATGAAGCTGTCTGATGATTGTGAACAAAGTCACAAGCATGCTTCCTAAGTTGATAGCATTGTCTTCTTGTTGCAGGTATAAGGAGACATTCTTGCCTCAATGCGAATTCTAAATTATTGTGTTTTTTGATCAGCAGGGAAGAATTTCAATCTTCAATGTTAAATCTCAAATTCTTTATTAGGTTTCCGTTGATGCTATTTCCAAATTTTATTTTTTTAAAGTAAGATTTACAAGTAACATGTATTTGATCTTCATTTACATCTTTAACTTCTAGGTAAGTTGTTTAAAATACCTTAAAAAAGTTTAATACTTATTATATATTGGGTTCTTGAAGCAAATAATTAAATATAGCCTTCAACTTTGATTCTGTACTGGGCTGTTTACAATTTTTTTTTTTTCTATTACCCGTGATGTGAACTTAAGCAAATCTAAATTAACCATCTGTTTGAGCTTACGTCTCTCGATTTTGGAGTTTTGCACTTTGACTATCCATACATGTACTGTGTTTTCAACTTTGTTTAGCGACCACAGATATAAGTTCTTCTATTTTGGTTACGATATGATTTTGGTGCATAATTTATAATTACGTTGGCACCTGACTCTTCAATTGGACCAGGTAATTACTTGGCGAGGACAAGGCCTGCTTAAGAAAAAGGTTGCTGTTCCACGCTTCTGACACTTTTTTTTTTGTGCTTTAGTAAATGTGTTTATATCCTTACATCCTTACTAAATAGTTTTAACACTATTGAAGTAAAGAAATAATAAAATTTGATTTCTTTGTAAAAACTCAAACTTAACATTATTGATTTCTTTGAATTTTTTTTTCTTTCATTTGGAGTTTAGAACTATGCACGTTTCGAAAGAACGAAATGAAGAAAACTCATTTTCAACCTCGTCAACTTCTACCATCTATCCCAATTCTGGAAGGTGGGTTCAACTGATTGATCCTGATATTTGCAACCATTTATTTTTCAGGGATCATTTAACACTGGTAGCTTTTTTTTTTTTTAAAAAATAAGCTTTATGTCACTTTTAGTGATGTATGAGATATAATGTAGAATTTATTAAATTTAGTATTAAAGTTTTATAAAAGCTTTGCACTGTTAAGATAATTACTTTTTTTCTTTTTTTTTTTATAAGTATAATACCAACAAGTGTCAGTCATAGCAAACGAATTGCCTTCTTAAAGAGAGACGGCCTCTTAAAAAAACCTAATAGCTACATTGTTCAAGGACTCAGTAAGCAAGTCTCAGTAATGCAATGAAAGATAAAAAAGAAGTACATTACAGAAGTGGAGATAAATCCTAGAAATATGGCTGATACCGTATGAAAGTTCTCAAATTTTGAGAACCATATTTGTGGTGCCACAGTCCAAAATAAACAACAAAACAATCAACTTATTCAAAATTTGGGGAACTTCTGCACAACTAAAAAACTACAATTCGATAGACAGATTTCAATTCAAACATGACTGCTAATCCCACAACATATGCCCTGAGTTTGTACACAAAATGCCAAAAGACTTAAAACAAAGACAAGATTCAGTATGAAAAACTTGGAAGATCCTCTAAGGAACATACCTCCAGAATCATAGTTAACGACGGATTCGGGGTGACACCAGGCTCTCAATGTGAATCGTTGGATTATACCACTTCCTGTCATTCTGAGTCTCAAGATATTTCAATATATGATCTCTTGGTTTATAGAGAATGAACACATCATTCTTGATTTGCAACAGGACTTCTCCCTTCTCCAACATGAAGACCGGTTTAGGATAATGATTAAAATCATGCTTAAACCCAACATCCAGATAAGAAATTATCACCAACTTAGTCCAAGACTCTTCAACTCCATACTCTTTCATCTGCCACAAAACAAACTGAGTGCCACTGAAATCATAAGAAAAACACAGGCAGCCACCCAAAACCCACAGCTTAGGGCTTGCAAACTCTTGTTTATCAACATCAGGTAGCAAAACCTCCCTACATGTCTCCTTCCCCAGGTCAAGAGAGACAACCAAGAGAGACTCATCAGCGCGAGCAGCTAGCCAATTAAGAGTGCCACTCACGAATTTCCCGCTCCACTCGTTGTAATTATTGGCCCGTCTTGGAACATAAGGGAAACTCTGAATCTTCCTCCAAGATTTGTCACCCAACGAATAAACCTTAACTATGGTTCTATTTTCGGCCTTCCCGGCAGTAGGATCGCTGTAGATTCCCACGGCCTTGTAACTATCACTCACATGATCATACCCAAAGCCGAACATAGTGCCACAAGAACCGTCACGCCAAGGGTGATGCAAGCATGGCGACGTAGATTTCAATCTGGTGGATGGGTTCAAAAAGCGGACATAATGATCATTGTAACGATGAAAATTAACCCAACACACCAACCCATTGCATGATCCCACTATCAGGCGCCCACTACACAACCGGTAGTGCGCATCCAAGGCAATGGATGATGGGTTATCAAACAAAGAACGCACGGAGCGAGATAGTCGTAACTGGTCACCGTAGCCATCGCGTGCCACTAACCGGTGATGCCGGAGATTGGTATCCGAGGTTGATTGGTGAAGGTGCCTCTTAACGAAATGGGAACTGGAGATGAGGGATCTCCAGGACTTGCATACGCACCTAAATCGCAGAAGAGATTTCACAGGAACCCTAGACAGGATTTCGACGATGAGATCCTCGAGGAGGACGGGGAATGGCCGTGAAGCCTCGGGCGGCGTGTCCGTCTCGCGCGGTGGTCGAAGAACCAACCGCTGTCTCTTGCGGCTGCTGGCGGTCGTTCCTCCATGACTGGGAGCGGCGGCGCCCTTATGGCCATTCTCACAAGACATCACCTCTTGGAGTTGGATGCAGCTGGAGTGCTGAGTTAAAGTGGAGAGTGGGATCTCATTTGTATCATCTAAATTATGCCCTATTGTCACCAAGTCACAACGGTGTCGATGCACAACTGCATACAGTGGTGGAGCAAACGAGAGCTGGTGTGTTCAATTTTTGGAATTTTTTCTTATAATTTTAAGAGTAAAACTTACTGTTACTTCTTTATCAATTTATCAATTTCATTATTTAAGAATTAATTTTATAGATTTAATTTATCAAACTTTAAATTCATAATAATTTAATCTTTTTGATGGATCAAATTAATAAAAATAAAATAAATAAAATGATGAAATTTATAAGTAATTTGACATTTAAAAATTGAATCGGTAAAATTAATTTTTAAAAAATAAAATTAATAAATAATATATCTTTTAAAGATTATAAATAATTTATTCTAATTTTAAATTTAACTCTTTATAAAAAAAATTATTCTTTTATCTTTGATTTCACTCTTTTTAGTGTCTGCATACATGAATAAATCATATTTTTTTTGGTTCTCAAGATATAGTCTCGTTTGGAATATTGAGACTATCTTTCTTCGTATAATATTCTTAAATAAGATTTGAACTGAAACTTAATTTATTTACTACTAAATTATATTCTTATAGATAAATAAACCATGTGTACAAGTGTACAGTGTACACAATAACTTAATTTTGAACGTATCAGTGCGTAGCAAATTAATTTGGCATTATTCATTACGAGGGAGGATATAGGATAGACAGTCCGCGGTTTCATGTTGTTTCTTTGTAATTGATACTCGTGTACCTAGTAGTATCCTGCTAACTAAGTATGTATTTACATTAAATTTTATAAATTTAATTTTAAATGAACTTAATTTTATAAATTTAATTTTAATCAGTAATATGAAATGATATATATTTTAAAAATTTTATTTGAATATTGATTTTAGCAAAATAAATATTGTTTGAATAGTATTGATTAAAATTACTTTTGAATATATAATTATCAAAAAAGATATAAATTAAAGTATAATAAAAAAAGATAAAATAAATTGTACAAAAAAAATATCAAAATTAAAAATATCAAAATTTTGCTAACTGACTTTTACTTCAACATAGAAGTAACAAAATCTTACTTCAACTAAAATGTTAATTTCAAGTAAGAAACAATTCTACTTTATGATTACTAAATATGATGGCACAACTTTTGAAAAATGATTTTTACCCTCAAACCAACTTCTACACACACTAATTTATTAGCTTTTTTACCCAATAATTAAATCTTAACACAACTTTACCTCAGAACCTACACAGAAATTGAAACGTCTTGTTGCCTCAAGCATGAAACTAGGTTGACAACGATGACAAATGAAATATGATGGTGTTAAACTTATCCGAGAATGAGCATGATATATACAAAATTTTCCATTCTCACAGGTGACACTTTTCCAACAAAATTGTTGATAGAAAAGGAAATTTGGAGCTGCACAACTTTTTAAACATGAAACTAATGTACAAATCATCCTACCAAGCACAGGTGCCCTCATCATAGAGAAAAAGTTCACACTTCACTGTCAATTACGAGCTCAGCTGCAGCACCCATTGTACCCACCCCACCAACACCCAACAAAGCAATAGCAAGTTCCTCCTCGTTCAACTGCCTCAACCCACTGCTCAGCCTCTTCAACACATCTACATCTACTTCCAGCACCCAGTTTGGGGTGCAACGCACCATCACGCTCACAAACCCTGACACATAGGCACGCCAAGTAGCTGAATCACAGCCCAGTGATATCTTACCATCAAGTGCACTTGCCAGAAACTCCATGTGGATACCCAAAATATTTGGACGTCGCTTTGAAGCTGATGATGATGAGTCAACTCCCCAAGCAAAAGCCCCACAAAGAACTGCAAAGTATGCAAGTGCATATCCACCAAGCATTGCAACCATTCCATCTGACTTTTCTTCCTGGTCAGATCTGTGAACAGATATAAACCACGAAGGCAAAGTTTCTTTTATTAATAATTGAACCAGCATCAACCCTCCCGATAACCATACCAAAGAAGCCCCCAGGGCAGCTGCAAGCTTTACCCGAGTCATTGATGCAGCAAGTGAAACTTGTCCATATTTTATGCCATCTTTGGTTGCTTTCAGCTTTTCCAATCGCTCCCTTGGAAGCCCTCTACATACAATTTCTCTCACTGAGTGCATCAAGATAGAAACAATTTCTTCTGTCAAGAAAACAATATCTCTGATTGACCGATAAGCACGTAAATAGAGAATTCCTGGAGCAACAGGGCAAATCCCTCCACAAAAATGGGACTTAAATCCATGTCCAAGGAGGGCTCCAACACCACCACTGCATGAGATAGGAGAGCTATTCATGCCGAGGGTAGCTGTGAAGCAGCTTTTAAGAAGTTGAACTACTGCATCACTATTGTGGAGAAAGACAGTTCTAGATGCTGAGAAGATAAGGAAGTCACTCCAACGTTTTGCCTTTTGGGTCCACAAGGAAGCCACAATTGGCATGCAAGGCCATGGACAACCAGCAGCAAGGGACTCCAATGCAGGGCCAGCCAAATTAAGAAAACGCTCTGATGCTCTGTCAATTTTGTAGGTTATGGTAAGGCTTACAAAGGCAGCCAAGGGCAACGGAAGCGTGGCAGGAGAGCTGTCTCCTGTAAAAATGATGATCTATTGGTCACAATACTAAATAACAATTTAATATTAATGTTGGAAGAGAAAAAAGAGATGAAGGAGGAAGACATTTCCTAAACACCAGTTGAATCTTTATACTCAGTTCAAGAAGTGTAAAAGATGAATTTTATGTTGGATAAAGTAAGTTGCAGTATTGAAACAAATGACTTGTAATTGTAAACTGTCTCTCCTTAAAATGCATTATAAGTCAGGATTTAAAAAAAAATATTCGGACAGGAAAACCTGAAGCAAGGCTAGGCACATCAACACCAGTTGCAGCCAAAATTTTCTTGATCTGTTCCTCAACATTCAGTAGATTTGCAGCAGGACTCGGCCAATCTGTTCCATTCATAAATGCAGTTTTCCAAACACCTCGAGTTACTTCAGCAGAGAAGTAACTTACTATGGTTGCCAGAGATGCAGGAAGAAAATCAGCTAAATCTTTAAGCCCTGATATTAAGAAAAGCATTCTGGTATTATGATATTGTTGCATACATCAAGGAGCATCTACATGAACATCAACTTGTTTGGTTGCTCTGAATTTAGATGTAAAAGACATCAACTAGAATTTTGAAAACTTAAAGTTACTGAATGAGACTTTTTAAGGTTTGCCAACAGCTGGTTAGATTTTTTGCTGTAATTTAGAAATCACTTCTTCAAGTTATTTGGTGTGTTTCCTTGGATTTATCTGATCCAAACACACATACCTGTTGCCAACTCACGCGGAGACAGTCTTCCATGAGCACAGGCTGTGAGAGCAGCATCAACCACAAAGGGAATGGCTTCCAGAATATCCCAAGCAGGTAACTTTGGCCTTGTAGAGGTATCTTCATTTCCAGGTCCAGAAGAGCTGCTGCTTCCAGAAGTAATAGGAGTCTGGTTTCCTCTATTAATCTTTCTGAACATCATGTTAAGAAGCCCCTCAACAATCTGATGAAAAGGGGTTCCATGAACAAGACCAGAGAGTGTTGAAGCTATACATGCTTGATGCTGCCGATACCAGACTTTTAATTTTGGAAAGGAGTCAACAAATACTGAATTTGGCGATGATAAACTTGCAATTTCTGAGAGTCTCCTCCTGTTTCGATCTTTGTGGATGTTACCAGCTGACATTAAGTGGGAGTTTCGTATTAATAGTAGGTATTCAGGAGTTAACTGGGAACCAACAGTGGGCACATCTCCAATTCCATGTTCAAGAGGAGGGCGATTAAACCTCCACAGCTTTAAAAGAAGAATAAATGCATTTGAAAACACAGCATGGGCAGATATTTCTTCCCCTGATGTTAGTGCCCATGAGATATTAGGCACACATGACCCAAAAACTTCACAGATTGGCATCAATGAACATGCAAGCTGTGGAACCTGGTGGCAGATTTGGGAACTGCATTAATTCAAACTAACATAAAGGGCTCACTACCTAAGTCCCACCCCTTACCAGGATGATAGAACAGGAAAGAGATGAATAAAGAAAGAATGCGTTTGAGAATATTATTAAAGCAAGATTACATTCTTTTTTTTTTTTTTCAGCTGCTTTACCTGCCTAAACTCAAAATTTTCAATTTCAGATTCACCTCTTGACTAGATATGTAATGTGCTATATATCATAAGAAAGATGAGATATTATATAAAATTATACAGATCATAAGGCTACAAGATTTGAAAAAATTATTATCTGTATTTGTTGGGCCCTCTTACTTCTGAGTTCACTTCAAATTTATCATCATGAAAGCACTAACTCGAACAAATCATGGCACCAACTTCCTAGTTCACATGCCAGGATATTGCCAAACCAACCACAGACACTTATGTTACTCCTCTTATCTATCTAATGCATGAACAACAGTCTCAACTTGAGAAATGTAACTTGGAGAGTTATTCTTCTCTTACCAGAAGTAAAGCTAAGATTTGACATTTTGTAAAAACTCAAAAAGATGGACTGCAAAATTTTAGTTCATACTTCATGCAACATTTTCTATATGTATTTTGGACAGAACAATCATAATATCATTTCACAACACTTTTAATAAGTGATTGAATTAAACTTACCAAGCCATGGAGCGAAAATATTTGAATACAATCAACAGATGCTATTCCAACAAGGAGTACATTAAGTAATGGAGCATAATTAATCAAATGGCTGTTTCCTTCAGTGTTCTCCGCAAGAACTGGTGGAGATAATAACCTAATGATGAAATGAACAGTGTGCTCCTGCATGAAATAGAGATCCAAATGCAATTAGGATGGGAAGGTGGTTAAGAAGAAGGATATGCTTTATACTACTGAGCAAGTGAATAGAGTTTCCATATGCTGTAGTGTCTAACTTCACTACCTGTATATTCCATCCCCGAATCAGGGATGCCCCGCAAAGAATGACAGCAGCAGATGTCTTTTCATCTTCTGATCCCCCGGTTGCAATTTCAAAAATTTTCTCCAGTTCTGCTAAGCTTCCATCAAATCCAGGAGCGTAAATTCAGTTGCTTTACCTTTTGGTAAATTTACAAAAAAGAGGATCTGATATACCTGGCTTCAGGAAAGAAAAAAAAACAACTGAAGACCAGGCTATAGAATTTTAAAAAGTAATTTAAAAAGCTACCCACTTATAGTCACCCTAGATTCTGTTATGTTTGAGAAGTAAAGTTCACGAATATAATTTTAGACTTCTAGTTATGAAGTAAAGACATTATCGTTGTATTTATTAATTATCCAATGTTTCAACTCACCAATGCATCTTTACAGTGACAGATGCATTAAACATGAGATTGAAGTGAAGAAAACCTTCAATTAGTACATATGATAGATAGCCCTGAAACAAATTCACGTAGAGGTTGGTCATATTAAAAACTTTATCATCTTCAACCTCCAGGCTTCTTTGATGGCCTGATCAGGACTCAGAATCAAATTATAAAACATAAAAGCTTCCGAATATTGTTTGATAAAGGTCATAACAATGACTATAGGCCTACACAGACAGGAGTACAATAAATACTCTACAGGAATGCCTTTGCCTAGAGTTTAGGACATTGCAAGTCCTTCTTCAATGTAACCCAAGTAGGTATATGAACCAATTAACTGAATAAACAAAAATTGATCATACCTTGAAGCTGGACTTGAAACCAGAGCATTTACCATCACTGAAGTAAGCGGTGCTCCCTTCATAAATGATGACCAGCCAGGCATTTGAGCTGGCACACACTGAGGTATTTGATTGATATGTCCTCTCACATAACCTGGCCATAAATATGAGGAAGTGTCGAGTAGATTCCGGGCAATACAAGCCTCAACTATCAGATGATGCATGTTTCCAGCTGAAAAAGAAGACATAAATAATTTTTTTAAAAAAAACATAGGGATAACAAAAAAGGAATTCTTGGTAAAATTATTTCCAATTTTGGAATAATCAATCTCTCAAGTGGATAATTAGATAAACAAGTGCTTACTCATTAACCACTCTTTGAATATCATTATCCTATTGAGTGGTTAATTATGGGTAAATTGAAAATATTTTTACCAAGAATTTTTTTTGTAATTTTTCCAAAAATATATAGCTCCTGAATGAAGTATTATGTGAAGAAAGAGTACATGTTCCTTACAAAATAAACAGCCAAATATTAAATGCAGAATCAACAATTTTGGGAAAAGTGAGCTGCTAAACCAGAAATTTAACAGAATACAGGAACGGGACAACCCTTGGAGAGAGGCACATAATTTTACACATTTCAACTCTGTAAATATTTTGATTACAAATCTGAAATCTTTAGCCAAAAACGATCATGTCCACTTTTGTATGGTTAATTGTTCTTGCCTACAATATTAAAGAAAAATACATAATTAGTCCATCAAATACAGTGGAAACTAGACTCCTACCGATATGTATCCTAACTAGTGTCTTAAAAGGCACATAATGTTCTTCAAAAGATGATATATGCCATTTTCTAGTGTTCAAGGAGGCATCTCCACCCTTAGAAAACCCAAAAGAAAAAGGTATTTTGAGTATATTGTATATGCGCACATCCAACCACAATGCCCACTACTGCAGAGCTGCCATAGATTCGAATTCTGTAATCCATTCCCCTTTACAAGAGTGAGACAAAGGTAATCAAACCACACTGCATTATACACAATGACCACCTTTCAAAAGACATTGACAGCTGACCTCTGTGAACCTGATGCGCTTTAAACAGAAACAGAAACGCAAAAGCAGACTCAAGCACAAATAGCACATTCAAAGCATTATTTTACAGTAATTACAAATTGCACAACTTCCTATCTGTGATACTTTCCCATTGCTCCATAATCAGTATAATTTCCAAGGATCACAATCACTTAAATTAGAGAATAGAGATTACATTCACGGCAACCATCAGATACATTATCACACGTCTTTGGTCATAACAATTCATCTCAACATGTGAAACATGTGGCATATATTTTCCTAAATTAGGAAGAAAATTCACATAGAGAATCACAACTGGAAAATAACATCCCCAATAACACATTGCTAAAATTGATAGAAGTTACTCTAGTCACTGAAGATGCATACACAATTTCTGATAGACACAAAGCAATATCACTTACAACAGTCAAATGGCATCTCCGTCATGCTGAGGCTCTCAAAATATGCACTCCCTATTGTGATGCCAGAAATAAATAGCATTGCTTTTGCAGCAGCCTGATTCGCAGCAGCAAAGACAGATTGAGGTGGTGCAAGCAAGCTCTGATAATCACCCAATGCCTGTAGACTTGAGACTAAATCATTGCGACATTTTCCCAGAACCCTTTTCTCTTTCCAGTGATCTGTAGGACCACTGTCCATTTCGTCGACTGCTTTCCTTTCCTCATCCTCAATAAGATCAGCAATAACAAGAGGTATGATACAGAAGAGCATGCATAAGCGAGTATCAAGGTGAGGCATTGGGCCCTCAATAGGATCTCTTTCCTATAAATATATCAATAATTATATTAAGGAAATATACCACTGATGTTATTTTCTTAACTATGACGTGTATGGTAATGGTATCTCCCTTTTCGTAGTTAGCTAAATCCATTGACAATTGTAGATGAATTAATAAACAGAAATTGGGCTAGTTATCAGAAAATCCAACCAATGCTAAAATTAAAAAAAACTATGTTCTGAGCCTGATCTAAGGCCAATAACCTTAAAATGAATTCCAGAAGTAATTGATGCACAAAATACATTTAAAATAAAAACTTCACAGGAAAAGACATTGAGTTGCAGAGAAAGAGTTCTACCCTCTGAACAAGCCGAAGAGTTGCTAACCAAAGGCCTAAAAAAGTGTCATGCCAAGAGGTTCCATTTATTGCTCGGAGGGTTTTTATCAAACCTACACAACACAAAAATTTTCATCTCAAAAGTACCTACAATTAAAGTTAAAACTTAAAAAGATAATATCTACCGCTTCAGTCAGATAATCCAATAATTATTCTCAGTCTTACCGCTAATTGTTTCAATAGCACTTGTTGCACTAACTTGATAGCCATCCATGGCATCTTCCAATACCAGATCAAGAGGAATCCAAAGAGCAGAATGACTTGCACCATGACAGAGTGGTGCAGAGGAAGAAAGATATTCAAAAGCCATAACGGTATGGAACTTTTGCTGTGAACTTGATTTGCATTCTCCAGACAAGACCATACAAGTATCTGAAGTCAATTGCAGAAGTGCCTCAGGACTTAGAGTTCTTGATTTTCTCAATGCTAATGAATTTACTCCCAGCAGCTGCAGCCGCTGAACAAAACTTAGCCAATGTGCAGGCCTGATAAAATGGAAGAAAGGTGCTGAGCTAATACCAATGACACAACCAAGCCTTAACCTACTAGGTGGGGTTGGCTAATACCATCATTCAAAAAAAATGCCACATGAAATCATTATTACAATAATTATAGTAGAACATATAATTCCATGAATTCATTAAAATCGTTTCATTAACCCAAAAAAAAAAATGAAAATAAAGTGCAATGGAAAATCAGGAATTATATGGCAAATCAAATATATTGAATATTTCAGAATGAATAGATAAATTCTGTTTGACTATGTTATTAGTAAAATTAGACTGCAAATGTCGAGAATAAATAAAATGAAAACAAACACTTACAAATTTCGGCGAGCCAAGTAAAGAATCCTTGAAGATATTTTATCTTGCAAAAACTGCCCAATCATCTCAACAGCCATAAGAGTATTTGCATTTTGCAATTTATCATATTGTTCAGTCTTTTTAACATTATAATTATCATGCCTATCCAGTTCCATTTCTTGATATAGTGCTGCCCATCTGGCCTTCTTTTCAGGAGTAAGTTCCAGCAACCCTTCATCATCCAATGATGCATCAAGCAACTGCCAGACAATTGAGAAAATAAATTCAACCACCAAAATGCCAGGCTCACTTTGTGACATGCCAAATATGTGGGAAAGATGAAGAACAGCATCTATAGACTTCATGACCCTGTCCAATCTGTAGCATAAGCAGAAGAGTTAACAAAGAAACCAAGCACATCACTAGAATAACTTACTAATATTAACAGTTCATATCTATCTCAACCATTCATCTTTACCATAAAGAAACTATGGAAGTAAGAACAACGCCAACAATTAGAAAGAACGTCTCTCAGACTTGAACTGTCATCTGCAAAATATTATCAAATAACAAAAACCATATCACAGACTACTGACATAAAAAAAGGTGTTAAATGTAGTGTTATGGTAAAGCAAAATGAAATAATCTATTGTACCCAGTCATAATAAGATGTATTGAAGAGGGTCATAAAGTGATGACCTTACACACACACACACACACACACACACAATCTACTGTTGGATCAAAAGCTCATATCATGTAGATCTTGTCAAGTCTTTCACCAGTGCCAACATGCTGAATTTGCATGCATACATACATTTATACGTGACAAACACTTGGGCTCATCCTATTCCTAACCAGAAAGCACCATGAGAGATGAAAATAAGACCTCTTTCACAGCCTACCATGTAGCCTAGCTTGAGCTGAGCATAAGACTTTACATCTTTCACAAAAGCCAGAATAGTAAAAACGTCCATGGAAGTTATATACTATATCAAAAATAACGTCAAGTGTTTATCCACAAAAGGGACTTGGGTTACCTTTATGTGTAAGACACACAAATATTCATATTTGTTAATCAAATTACAGTCTTCAGACTGGGGTTACTACTAATCACTTTAATGCAAACCAAAACAGGATTCAATGTGATACAGTGTAGTGGTCTACTCAAGTATTGAACAGTTTTCAATTATCAATCATTAATGTTGTAGAGAGAATCACATAGATTGTCAAACAACAGAATATGATTGTAGACGTTAAGATTTCACAGTATATATAACTTGAAGGACCCAAACAAGATGAAGCAAGAAATGTATAAAAAAATGTATTATATAAAATTCAAGCTTACTTTTGATAATCCAGCCTGTTTATCTGAGATTTAAGTTCAAAAGCATGTCTTTTGAGAAGTTCCAAGTATAGCCTATAAGCCGCAGGTTGGACATGTCTGCATGGAAGAACCCTGCCAAAAGAATTAGGATATCAATATGACATATTAACACAGCAATGTATCAGGAAACAAAGGCATATAGACTTTGTTCCAAACTGGGCAGATAAAGTTGCACCTTTCCAACACCAAACTGTAATAATCATTCAAAAAATAAAAATGGCAGTCATGAGCAAAAGATGGTCACAGAAAAGTGGATGTTCCAATGGATGAGTGGGCATACCAGGACGGATAAGATTAGGAATGAGATCATTAGGGAGAAGGTTGGATTGGCTACTATAAAGGAAAAAATTATGGAAACAATTTAAGATTGTTTGGTCATTTAATATGACGACCTACAGAGACCCCAGCAAGGTTTTAAAGTACAGATGATGCCCCTTTAAAGTGGGGTAGAGGGAGCCAAAAAAAGACATGGCGGGAGACTATTAAGAAGGCTTTAGGCTACATGGAACTTCATGAATCTATGATACAGGATCAAGCACAATGGCGTACTAGAATCCATGTAGCCAACCCCATGTAGAGCAAATAAGGCTTGCTGGTTGTTGTTGTTAAGAGAAACTACAGTGCAAATCATCAGATAGATGCTATTTGGTTATTACATAGAATTTATAGTATGGAAAAACAATTAACAGTGGCTAGATTTCCTTTGCAAATGCAATTAATTTCAAAACAATAATATTACTTAGAAATAGCTAGTAACAAATTGCAAGCTCATACATATGGCAAATTGTACAATCCACAATTTTCAGGATGTTAATAGAAACTGAAGTTTCCATAATTACATGCATTTACAGAATAATAATTCAGATCGACACAAGATCATGCAAATGCATTAGAGCACTTCACTAATAAACAAAGGCTCTGAGTTTGAATTGGAAGGACAAGTAAGTGCTATATGGCATGTAAGATATGAGAAATAAGCCGCAAGAAATTTATAACGAGCCCGCAAAACCTCATTCCTCAACGCTGTCCCATTAAACTAAACGAATTGAACTTGTCATCTTAGAAATTAAAATTAGCATATTAGCTATACTATACTCAAATTAAGTTCATAAACACTAACAAAAGAGCATGGCATATGAATAAACTAAAGAAAACAAAAAGAAGAAGAAAAAACTTCATCAACTGTGCCAGAAGTAAAAATAAATAAATAAGTAAATACAATTATGGTAAAATAATTAGTGTTAAAATAGAAGAGATAATGTTGTAATGAAAGACAAAAGAAAAAGCTAAATCCTTATACTCCAATCAGAATTTGAAACCAACACGTTAACCATGATAAAGGATTATCCTTATCATTATCATTATCTTATTATTAGTTTATCTTTAGTTTATAAATAATTTAGAATTAATATTTTAAGAGTCTTATCTTATTTATCTTATGTTGTTATCTTATCCCTTATTTATTGTAACTATTTTTATTATATAATAAAGTACTGACCAATTATTCAGTTGAGCCTAATTATAAACTTTTACAAATCAAACTAAAAAAGAAAAAAAAACAATTTGTCATTGGTTTTCTTCTCCCCGCATTATCTGACAGGCAGCAAGCACAGTAGTCAACACAGAGGAACACCAATCCAATATGGAGCTTAAAGGAGGAAACTTGGGAAATTAAAAAGCAAAAAAAAATAAAAAATCAAGAGAATCACACCAAACCTGACAGAAAGTAGAGCAAGAACAAGCATAGGTGGCACGATTTTCAACATCAAGGCCTTCTCCAGAAACTTCCACAAAATGGGGACATTGTTCTCCCAGCAAATGTAAGAGACCAACAAGTCAGCGAGCTCCACCGAGGGCAGGGACTCTCCCGCCGAGTTCAAATTTGAATATATCTGAACGGCCCAAACCAGGGGATCAGCACCCTTCTCCTGCGCCGCCTTGGTCAGCTCCAAGACGCCGTCCCAGGGGCTGATTCGGGAGGAAACCTCCATAGCCGAGAGAGTCAGCGCCGGAGCTCCGGGAACTGCTGCGGAGGTGGGTGGCTGACTATGGCCGTGCGGCAGTGAAAGACAGAAGGCTTGTTGTCTGGTTAACAACGTTTGTCATCCCAGTCGGTTAGATTTTGTCATATAATCCATCAATGGGAATAAGTCAAAACCGGCCAGGGGTATAATGGGGATTTCATGTTCGGCGTCGCGTTCTTCGGCAACACGACAAGAAGCGCAGACAAATCGCGCTGGCTGAGCACGGGATCAGTTGCTACGTATGAGGTCGTGTGTTTTTCACTTCAAGTCTTGAGGGTAATATTGTCATTTAAGGACTTTTTAAATTATATTATAAAGTATTTTAGAATAAAAAATTTATTATAATTTTGAGTATAATAGAAGTAACCTTATTCAAATTATGTATTAACGTACAATTTGATAATAGGCTAACAATGACAATTAATTAAAATTAGACTAAAATTATTATAATGATACATAGTAAATTTTTTTTATCACATATCAGGTTTTAATTGGATTATTTTATTATTTTAAGAAGATTTTTAAATAAATTTAATGTTAGATAATATTTTTATGTTACACTACTTAACATTATACTATGTGAATTATGTAAATTATTATTATTTTTAATTGATCATATATTAATCATGATTAATATTAAAAAAATTAAATATATTAATTAAAATTAAAATTGATAATTTATATAGATGATATTACGTAAATTGAACGATATGATTAAAAAATATTATGTTACATCCAAAATGGTGGGATCAAAATGAAAATAATGTGGTGTTTGTATGAGGGGTCGAAGAGTAATTTTATCAGCAAACATTTATTTTAATTCTCTAACTATATATGTGATTTTAATTTTATTTTTTTAAAAAATTAATATTAATTTATATATAAAAAATAATAATAAAATAATTTTTTATGTTACGAATTATGATAACATTATTAATAAAGTATTACATTAAGAGACTATAATAATTTTATTTTTTATAATTGATGGATTAAATTAATATTATTTTTTTATAGTTAATAAATTAAATTAATATTATTTTTTTATAATTAATAAATTAAATTAATATTAATTTTTTAAAAAAATTAAATTAATATTATTTTTTATTATTTAAAAATTAAATTAATATTAATTTATTTTGAATGACTAAATTAATTTACCTTCCTTTTAGACTAAAATAGATATTTCCTTTCATTTCGGTTGGCAATTTCCTTTTCTGGTCGTTGCATGTTGATACTTTGGCACGGCATTCCCTTATGTCATGTTTGGGAATTAAAAAATTTTTAGATACATTTAATATAAAATAATTTTTTTATATTATATTATTAAATATATAATATATTAATTATATAAATTATTATTATTATTTATTATAAAAAATAAAAATAATTATATAATTAATATAATATATTATAAATAATATAATATAAAAATATTATTTTATATTATAAATGTACCTAAAAATCTCTCTTACCAATAATTGTGGATTAGCATGGCCCAACTTTCCTTGGATAATCATAGGCTATTGGTGCCTAGGGAGGAAGGCACTACTACTAGACCAGTTGGTGCTTTTTCGGCCAATAAACCAGTGGCACTGGTTGGAATTTGGAATATTCTATACTTGTGTGTTTTTTATTTTATTTATTTAAGGTTGAAGTTTTCAGCTTTCACTGTGGAGGTTCCTAAACTAAAGTGGTTGGGTTAGGTAGGGACGATGACTGGGTGGATGCGTTATCCCCACCACACAGGTGGGTCCAAAACATGCAAGTGGTTTGTGGGTTAGGAAACTCTTTATCCCCACTCTTCCAATGTCCACTCCTAATAATTTTTAACTAGAAAACATGCTCTCTCGTTTCCTCTTATCTTTTTCATCATTCTATGCTTCTTCGGCTACGCGATGTTTTGGTAGGTGAGGATTAGTGGCAGTGCCTTGATCAGTTAGCAGCTTCATTGGTCTTTTGGAAAGCTGTGTGGGACCACAACGCCATGTGGTTCAACTCCTATCCAAACAATTAAACAAACATGCTTAGAGCTGATTGAGAGTGGAAACAGAAAAGGTTTTCACCCTTTTCTCAAGTTGTTATATATAAAGTAAGAAAGCTGTGAAGCACATGAGATCATTTACCCTATAAGTTTTTATGTAAAGTCAATGTTTTCTTTTATTAATGTTATATTGTTTCCCAAAATGAAGTAATTATTTGGCATTGCTAATTTAAATATGCTAATTTTTTTTGGTTGAATTTAATATGCTAATAATTTATTCTTATTATTTTATGACCTTGCAAAAATGATAATACAGCCTCCAGTCTACTATTAACCCCACTATTAATTGAGATAATAATTATCAATTTACCTTCTTTTTAATCGTAAAAAGTATGTGGTATATATGTAATTGAATAATATAAGTTAACAAGATATGCTTTTAGATAATTGCGACTCACTATTGTCTTTCTCCACGATTTTCATCTTTTTCTTATTTTTTTTATTTTTAACATTTTTATTGTTATTTTTTATTACACTAATGTGCACCCTTTTGATAGTAAGTAAAAGTATTTTGTTATGCATTTAATTCAACTTGTTTTTTTTATTTTTATTATAAAACATTATATGAGCTAAGTTAATTGACATTTTCAATACATATTTAATTGAATGAAACTCTTTTGTTTTAAGTAGATTGTCGTGTTAAATGGGAATGTTAAAAAAAGGCAGGGATCACAGATCATGATCAGAACAAGTTTGTAATTAAATGATCAACTAATGAATTTGATAATTTTATATGCAGAATCATGATTGAGGACAAACTTGGGTATAAAAGTAAATTTTAAGAGTCATTAGTCAACTGTAACATTTAATGATGACACATTGATTCCAAAATTGAGGATGGCATTTATCATTTTGCCTTTTTCTTAGGGCTGCAACATGTGACATGGGGTTAAACTAGGGTTGTCAAGACATCGCTTTTCACAGGTGTAAATCTATTAATATAAAAAGTTGGGTGAAACGGTTCATTTCTTCCATAACTGCACCATCTGAACATAACAGTTGGTATGATCTGATTTGAGGGTGAACAAATTGGGACTAGATAGAGGATATTAAAAAAAAAAAGGGCATGGACCGTAAATTAATAATCTTCTTCATGATTCATAGTCCGTCTTTATTAGGAAGTGAATGAAATAAAAGCCATATATTATAATATCCCTATTTAAATATATCTCTAGATGCCTTTCAAAGGATGGTGCCTTGTGACCAAAACCAAGACGGCAAAGGCAAGCAACATAATTGAGCTGATATGGATAGAAGCCAATTTAAAATGTAAAGATAATTATTATTCTCTATGAATTTCGGTGGGAGGAAGCGCTTGTGGCATACCTAGTGGTTAACAAGAATTAAAAAATATAGTGAAATCTCATAATCTCTCAATAATCCCCCAAGAAAATATCATGGTACGTGGCCAAAGTCAACCAAAGAGGGAAGAGGGAATTATGGGTTGGGCTAGCTAGAGTTATGTGATGATTAATGTGTGGAAAATGTATTCAGAACTAATTCACAAAAGTTAGGATAGTGTCTTAGATTGATGAGTAAATCTTGGAATGAGATTAACATAAATAAAGACTAGGCAAGGACATTGTAGAAATTGAGTGATTTTTTTTTTTTGGGTTATGAAAAAAATTTAACTTGAAGGGAAGGCTCGCTTTAATTTAGGATCTAGGCATGTCTTTGAATTCATCGAACGCTTATAAGGGCACCAACGAGGGAACTTAGGAATAGAACATGAATCATGACTAAACATGAGTAGAAAATTGACCAAGTAAATCAACATATTATTTCAGTTTTTACTGTGACTAGGGTTGAAACTGACCATCTTTCTTCACCTCAACGAGACTTTATGTGCATGTGTGTATGTGTGTGTATGGTCATAAGTGTTTAAGGATTCAATATTGGAAATTAATTTTTTTAATATGTTGAAATATAATATTTCATTCTTAAGAGTGCCATTAGAACTAAGTGTTAATTATTTAATACATGTCAAACATGAAATATTGACTCCCCTCTTAAAGCAATAATGCTTCGGAAATAATAGTAGCTAAAGACAATGAATACACCTGCGTTGATGACCTTGCTGGCCAAGATTCATGCCATGCAGCAGCAAATGGTTTCTGATCGATCTTTATCATGCCAGCCTTTGAAAGTTCTGTTTTCCTATTAGAATATAGTAATATAGTAGGACTTTGATTCATATTAAATAGCATAGAATCGTTTTTCAATAATTGAGAAAATTGTGAAGAATATATAAAAAAAATTATTTGCGTCAATATTAATTTTGAGGGTCAAGGCTTCTAACTCCATGTGTAAAGTGACTAGGTGGGATTTTATTTGTGATACACGATTCAATAATGTTGGTATGACTTTGTAATGCAACTGCACGCAAAGGCGTAGACTTTGGTGCATGCGTCGTGGTTGAGATCAGAGAGAAAGCCAAAGGGTTCCTTGATGGTTGTCATTTTCAGATTCGTTTTTCAGCCATTGCCACAAAATCTACTTTCGTCACCTGTCCTTAATCTATTGGATTGATTGCTATTTAATGATTGGGTGAGATTTGATATCAATTAACTATTATAACGGTGTTTATCGTTTTAATTTCTTCTTATCCCTCTCAAAGTATCACAAGCTTCCCTTGAAGCCAAATATGTGAAATGGAAGGACCACTAAATAAGGTGTCTGAATATGTTAGACGTGAAGAGAAGTAGTCAATGATGAATAATTAATCATTAGCTAGTTGAATCACTTAACTAATTATTTAGTTAATTTTTCTTAATGATAAAGTTGCTTTGGCTTGACTTCTAAAGAATATTTTTTAATATTATTGTTGTGTGAAAATTGTCTCGGTCAGCTAAAATTAGGATAGTTGATTTGTTTATCAAACTCAGTACATAGTTAAAAGAAATAATAACCCTTATTCTATACGACAGTTGATTAGCGTAAAGGATTGGAAACTTATCTTCTATTACAGCCTACTAATGCTCTAAAACTAAACTAAAGCTTTAATTAGATCCTAAAAAGAAATTCTTAAGTACATCTAATGTAAAATAATATTATTACACTATATCATTTATCATGTACCACATTAATTATATAATTATTCTTATTTCTTATAATGCAAAATAATAATCTACCTAATTAATGTAATACACATTTAATAAGACAATATAAGAGAATTATTTTTAGCTAGGGATACCTAAGATTTTTTCTCACATTAAGGACAAAGCTTTGCATCATGAATCTACTTACAAATACTGAATTGTATTGATGCAATTTGAATCTTACACAAATCAGTACAAAAACCACAACGAAAACAAGCACTTAGAATAGGCTTGAACCAAATTAAATTGGACCCATGACTAAAATTAAGAGGTCGAACAAGTAGAAGACCAAAGCAAGTAAAAGTCAAGGAAACTAACGGGCTATTTAGTTTGTTTTCTGTTTTTATTTTTAATTAATATATTTTTAATTATAATTATAAAAATATCACTTTATTTTTATTTTGTTTTTTATTTTTAAGATTTTATAAAGAAAATAATAAAAACAAAATTTTTCTGTTTTTACTATTTTCTTGTTTTTACTATTTTTTAATAAAATTTTAAAAATAAAAAATAAATTAAAATAAAATGACATTTTTATAATTAAAATTTAAAATATATTAATTAAAAATAAAAATAAAAAATAAACTAAATACCTTTTAAGTGTTTGTTGACGATCGACGTAGTTTGGTCATATGAAGTGAATAAAGAGACATCTTTCCTGCTACTTTGGATATTTACTTTTAGACCATCTGAGTGGTTACTGGCTAGTCCACACATGGCATTTTCTAATTAGAATTTACATCATCACCTCAATTAATCCATGTCCAATGGTCTCAAAATTTCATTGTATTATCATTCCTACTTTGAACGCAGCAATTGACATGAACGTTAGTCCTCGCTGTTGACTTGGTCAATACTTATCCAAAATAACAGTAGCACATACGAGATTTGGCTCTGGAAAGGAATTAATCTATCAAGAACTTACATCATTTATGGATTCAATCAATGGTGTACTTTGAGTGAAACAGAAAGAATTAAACTCTGTGCCTGCTCTGTGAATAGAAAAAAAAAAAAAAAAAGAACTCTACTGGCACATGGATTTGTGGACTGAGGTCAAAGCTTGGATAGGGTAGGATGATGCAGCATCTGTCACAGATGCCCTTTCACATCCACTTCTGTCTGATAAATTAGAAAGAGAATATCATTTAAACTATTGAATGCACGTTGAATTTAATTTATTATTTATTATTAAAAAATTAGTTAAAAATTATTTTTTTGGGACCATTTTAATTATAAAATATTTTTTAAAGTAAAATAAATTAATTTAAAAAATATAAAAAAAACTATATCGAAGAGTTGAAATCTTCTCAAACTTACAGCAAAGATAAGATTGACTTGTTATATGTCTTAATTTTTTCTTTTTTATAAATTATAATCTCATTTAAGTACTGTAATTGTCTCTTCTTGCATTAAACTTTAACTTACTTATTACTAAATAATATCCTTATAAGTTTCTTAAATTTCTATTTAGGAGTGCACACAACACAATTTTTGTTCCACCATTAGATTAATTTTTTAAGAAAAAATTATTTTTTTTTTAAAAAATTTTAATAAAATTTTAATTATTAATTATTTTAAATATGAAATAAATTATTATAAACACGCATATATGATTTAATCATATGTAGTAATTTTTTGTCAATGCTTGTTTTACTTTTGAGCATAAAGGTAGCCTATAAAAGACTTAAGATTTAATATATTTTTGACTTTATTACTCGTGGCTTATTTATTATATAATTTAAATTAAAATTTTTTAAAAAGTCTTTTTAATTAAGTATGTTAAGTTTAGGCATTTAAAAAGACTTATTTAACTTAATAGCTAGACCCATTTATTTGTTCTACATATTAAATAATTTATTATATATTTATATAATTTATTAATTTTATATATAAATTAATAATTTTGATTAAAGGATTAAACCTATTTCAGATCTTAAGACTATATATAGATGGAGGAGTTTGGAAGGAAAATAAAAAGGAGATAAATATTTTATTTTGATGAAAAAAAAATTTATTTAAGAAATTTTTAAATGAAAGAATAAATTGAGAGATTATCAAGTAACATTTTTACTTTCTTTTTTTAATTTTATAAACATTTTACAATTCTCTTAATTTTAAAAATAAAAAAATCAGTCATTCCTTTTCTTTTTATCCAAATTCTTCTATTCAAACATATCTTAAAAGCTTAGACTTATTAGTTTATATGAAAGTTTTTATATAATAGAAACTTTTAAATAGACTTATGGGTTAATCTAAACTTTTAAATTTTCACAAAAATGTTAGACTGAACTCCAAGAAAGATCTTATATCAAATAATATATTAGATTTAAACCTAATATTTTACAAAACATGTCTAACTTACTTAGAAAAACCTAACTTAACCTCACCTATTTACACTCATAAGCTTACTCTTCGTCGTAATATTTTAAAAAATTAAACATTTAGTTAAAATAATTTAACTTCACTGTTACACATGGCAGATAGAAATCAAAGAAAAATATTTGTTGAAAGAAATTGAATTGGAATTTTTTTTATTAGGTATTTCAACATTCCGCGATTGGTGGTAAGCAGTCACAGTTTAAGAAAGGGGCCATGCACATGCTTGTGTCTAGCCACCAATGTCACACTACAATACTTGGACGTCTCTGAGAGCCAGTTTGGTATTTTTTTCTAAATTGTGATAAAAAATTAGGAAATAATTTTTTATTTAATTTTTCACACAATGACGTTAGTATAAAATATGACACTTGTATAACACACCCCATCACCTGTCAATTTTTAAAAAATGAAGAGTAAGTATATGATTAAATTACTAGTAATTTCTCTTATTTAAAAATTAATTATACTAATTTTAAAATATTTTATTAAAATAATTTGTATTAATATAAAATTTTAGAATAAATTATTTCAACCTCTCTTCTATTTACCTAATTTTTTTTATAAATTCCTCTTTATTTTTAAATCCTGCACATACTCTCTTAGAGTGTGTTTGGGATTATAAAAATTAGAATTGAATTAAATTTATTTAAATTAAATTAAATTAAAAATTAATTTTCATATTTAAAACTTATTATAAAAATTATGATTTAGATTGATTTAGAAATTAAATTTTATATTTGAAATATTTAAAAAAATTGAATTAATTTTATTTTAAAAAATTTATTTTTTACCTTTCTTTTAATAATTTTTTTTTCATTTCTAAATAAATGATTAAGGATAGAAGAGTAAATTTAAATAAATTCCATCCAAATCCACTCAAATTCTTTCAATTTTAATAAAATTTCAAAAATAATTTAATTAAAATTCATGAGATTTTTAAGAATTTTTAAATCTTATCAATTCACATTTTATAATTTTTCAAATAAGAAATTTCATTTACAAATGAAATCAAATCCTAAATTATTGATTCTAAACGCACCTTTAAGTATTTTAAGAAATCTACATATATCCTTATATACTTAGACAAACCTCATTTATATTTTAAAAACACACACTAGACATAGTTCCCTTAAAAAGAAAGATTTGTGTGTAAGATTTAAAAATATAAAATTTTTTGTGAAAAAATAGATAAATAGAAGAAAGATTAAAGTAATCTACTCAAAATTTTATGTGTATAATTTACACGATAAAAAGCTTTAAACTTAATAAAAAAATTTAAAAGAAAATCAACTAATAAAAAGTCATTCAACCATGTAAGATTAATTTTAATTTATACAGATATCATGCACATATGCTTTAACATGTAGTGCCATGTCTCATGTCCACAGTCCACTATCAGTTGACATCATGCTTGTAGTTGGTGCCAAGTCCTTGCGGGGCCATTGACAATGATTCCTGTTTGGCAGCAGCCACTTGCAGATTTGTCAGTGTCCCATGCAGAGCCGAGCATGCGATGAGGTAGCCCCATTGCGTGAATGTGCCGGCATGGTTGCTGCTATCCAGCTGCAAACAGAAGCGTTGCTTCACTTCTTGTTCACTTTTCTTATTGGATCACACAATCGAATGAGACATAGCTGAAACCAACAAATCAAGTGCCAACTGCAATGTCCCTCCCATTTCAAGATAGAGAAGCGAGATTAAAATTATATATACACTTCTGGCTCCACATGAAGGGAGTTCTGGCCATTATGGCAACCATTTAAAAGTGTTACATGCATAGCATTGAACTATAGAATAAAAATAATATTCTACAAGTGACCTGATTGAAGGTATCAGCTAGGGATCACTCCGATGTGTAGGCTAAACATGTTCTGACAAGAGTAATAAAACAAAAATTTTGATGCCCCATTTGACATCTCCATAATACTTGAAGCAGTAGCAGAACAATGGCGATTAGAAGTCCTCATCAAGCTTGAATATAAAGTTTTTCCCAGCATCTTGGAGGCTTGACATCACAGATGCCTTCTGATAATCACCCACCCTCCTCTCGAAAAAGTTAGCCTTTCCTCTGCTCAATCAAGTGGAAGTTTCAGAACAAGATCTCAAACTAAGCAATAAGTCATTGCATTCAGACAAAATATGCAGCAAAATAGGAAAGAGTTCTCAAATACTAACATATGCAACAAGTCCACCGCTACCCCCCACCCCCCTCGGGCAGCCCAAAAAAAAAAAGCCTAAAAAGAGGATTTACAAACAAACCAATCACTCGGGTCCACTGTACTGTTTTAGTTCTACTGTTCTAGTCATCTATTACACCTTGGCCGGGTTCAGTATGGAAAGGTTTCCAAAAAGTTCCAGAAATAGAAGAAATTTGGAAAATTTTCCAGATTGAATGCACCCTTAATTTTTCATAGTTCATACATCACTGTCTTTTTCAACACTGGTATTTATGGCCGATATAAACATGCAAACAGCAAGGTTTCAAGCCTGTTATCTCACCCTCCACATTGTTCTTAAAAGGATGCCACCACATTACCACAATTTATTCTATGGTCACACCTCACGGGCACACTGCACACTTGTATAAAAAATAGAAGTAGGAACTGACAATTTAAAAGAACCACCCCAAAGATATACTTGGCATTTAGTAAATGGGAAAACAACCTAATAAGAGGCACCATAGGTATGTTCTGGGATTATCAAATGAGAACACATCCTAAAATGCTATAACTAACATGCAATACGTTGAATCAGGTCAAGACCTCAGAAGCTGAAGGTAATTTGTCAGCTCCAATCAATCAATTTCCAAGTATGAGAAACAATAGCATAAACCATATCAACAAAATACTCACTGCAAAGAAATAAACTCCATCCAATCAAAGGGATTTTCCACATTGTAGTTCCTCTCATACCCCAAGGCAACCTGAAAGGGAAAAGCAGTTAACCAACCTTGGGAGAAGAGTAATGGGGAGAGAACTAACTTCCCTTCCCATCTCACCAAAGAAAAAAGAAACTTATCAGTGTCGTACCAATAGCCTGTCAGCAACAAATTTTATGTACTGGCTCATGAGCGTTGAGTTCATGCCAATCAAGGCACAAGGGAGGGCCTCACAGACAAACTCAGTTTCAATTTCAACAGCTTCATGTACAAGGCTATGAACCCGTTCAGAAACTAGTGGCCTTTGTAACAAACTGCTGGCAATTGCAATACATTTAGTAATCCTTTTCCCCAAAAAATATTTATTTTTGCATGTCATGAACAAGACCCATAATCTTATCCATCCTCCAAATCAAATATGAGAATGAACAACTTCCGGTACATCCATACATCTTCATTCTATTTAGATTTAAGAATAATGCATGAAAAAGCCAACTCTACCTGTACAGAAGGCAAGCAAAATCACAGTGCAGGCCCTCATCTCTACAGATTAGCTCATTTGAGAATGTCAAACCTGGCATCAGTCCTCTCTTTTTAAGCCAGAAGATGGCACAGAAGCTGAAAACAAACCCCATTAAAATTTAAAAAGTTGCACATAACGGAGGACAAGACTCATTACTACTGAACTCACTTGTATTAATAAACAAGGAAAAGACTATGAGCTGTTCTATCTTGACACAACTACCTTCCTGAGAAAAAGATTCCTTCAACACATGCAAAAGCAACAAGTCTCTCTGCAAATGAAGTGGAACTGTAGCCCATACATTACAAGAAGTTATTAGAAGGCAATTTCTAGGTTCCCTTCAAAGATATGCAGCAAAACAAAGTTAAAGTAACACAATAAAAAAGATAAGGTAACTCTGCAAAATGTAACAGAAGGTACAAAGTAATTACTTAGAAGATCTATGATCGCAAAAGATGGAGTAAATAGATATTAACTGTGTATACCCCATTTAAAACCAAGTTACATAGATCCACACAAAAGCCTCCATCCAGATGTATCTAGTGAAAATTATAACCACATAGGACAATGGATCCTATCCAAACAAGCACATATAGACTTCAAACTTTCATGCTTTTATAGAAAAATACCACTCAGGTCACTTAGTACATAGTGGCCATCCACATATGTATTAGTTCTGTACTTAATTCCTAGACAAGGACATGCATAAAAGACTACATCGAATACCTAGTGCATATGAATTAATAATACTCACAGCATGAGAACCATTATATTTAAAAACTTCTTTTCATTGACAAGTAAATCATCCACATAGAGGGTTTAAAGTGTGAACCAATGACCCCACTTTCATTCTTAATGGGAATGTAGATAACATAAAACCAAAGGTCATTGACAGTACATTTCTCCACTGTCCATATTCCATGACATTACTGATGAATGCTTGACTTTCAAAGGATTTTTCATCACCAGAAACAACTATGCAATGGTTATGAAGCATATTCACAACACCTGGTGGGGTAAGGCTTGTTTGTTGTTGGTGTAATAATAAGAAACAAACCAAATAGCAGAATACTGTCTAAATACAAGAGTGATACTGTTACAGAGTACTGCCATTTTCATAGTGGGATTCATATGTGAATTCTACAATACTAAAACTGAACACATAACGTGCACAACTGTCAATGGTTGTAACAGAACAGTTTAGAAAAAGTTCCCACGTACACAAACTCCCATGCAATATGTCAAAATCAGTCAACAAGACATAAATTCTGCATGTGCATGCATGTGTGCTTATGCACCTATAGACTTGCACACATGCTTGAGTGTACTGCATATATCCAACCACTACAAAATCCTCCATGAATGCTGGATTTCCCCATGCATGATGATTGTAAGTAATGTCACGGTGCACTAAGGATTAACTGTTACCTATGAATCCAGTTCAATGCCCACTCAGCTTTCCTTGCAACACAAGGAAGATTTTCAATTGCATTGAATAATCTATGCTTCTCTCCTGAATCTTTAATATATGTCTCCAGCAGCAAGCTGTACATCTCTGACAAAAATAAAACCTCAAATCAGGCAGTGAGCAGGGGTTACACTAAGGAAGAGGGGAAGACATCAACTACAAAGCTATACCAGAATGAATATTCTCCATTGCTATCTGAAACCCGTAGAATGCCCGAGCCTGCCAATGATTATAGTCTAAAGGTTAAATGATAAACAATGAGTAATCACATGAATGCCGGCCTGTGATTATGCTTCTGTCTCTATGTGTCTGTGTGTGTGTGCAAGAGAGAGAGAGAGAGAGAGAGAGAGAGAGAGAGAAATCATCTGAAAATGAATTACAACCAAAAAGAAAAAATATAAAAAAGAAGCACCATTCTTGGAACGAACAGTTATAAGACAAGACTCTTCCCATGTTTCAAATTACAAAAGAGAAAGAAAATTACACAACAAAGAGTCAGACCATATAATGAAAATTTTAGAAAGAAATGTTATGTTTACATAAAAAAATACTATGAGAATTCAAATCTCTCTCCTCCCAAAAAAGAAGAATAAACAGGCAGCTTAAAGTGTACAGCAGATTCCACTACCAGTACTACAACCTAACAAGCAAATGAGACAAGTCTGTAGTATGTGAACAGAAAAAAGCAGTCACATATATGTAAAAATATACAAGAACTACTCGATAACTCAAAGGCAGAGTTAACTGCAACAAATACTAGCAGAATGAGCGGAGCACAAGCTTAAAACATTTACCTCAGGAATTTGAACATCGTTCAGAAACCTTGCAGCCAAATTCTCCAAAACAATTCCATCAGATGTAGCAAAAAAAGCTAGGACATACGTAATGAAGTGCTTCTCAGAGTCAGACAAGGTTTCCCAATGCTGTACATCATAGGAGAGATCAACCTCTTCAGCTGTAAACCCATTTACTAGTTATTAAAATAGAGTGATCAATATAAAGGTGCACAATGCTTAATCCAATTAAGTATGTGGAAACAATATGACTCAATTACGGCTTCACTCAGTGGCTGACTTTGCCAAAAACTTATTAGAATCTTAGATCATGCAAGTAAAAGTATTGTATTCCAGTGCTATTTCCATATCATAAAACATAAATTAAATGCCGAATATTAGTACAAAGGTCACAATAGGTGAGACCCAATAATGCTGCTCCCCACTTTATGAATGCCTGAAACATGAAAATATGCATCTTGAGAAACAATAGTCACTAATATTTGCTAAGAAAAACCCAACTGTCTTTGCTAATAGTCACCTCTAGCCTCAATCGGAAGCCTCTGATGAGTTCAAATTCAAATTTATTTCAGATTTTATCAGAACAATAGTCACTAATATTTGCTAAGAAAAATCCAACTTTATCAAATACCGTCAGAGCAACAGGTTGAATATGATTAAATTGCTAATAGATCTCAAAATGTTCAAATAAATCATAAGCAACTCTATATCATCTCTATATAGTCTATGCACAATGATCCAAATCAGGAAACTAAAATTTTTCCTCTTTGTTCTCCCGACCAGCTACAAGTAGCTATCATTTAACTTGGGCATGAAACTATTTGTGCCAAACCAAGACACACACCGTTTAGCCAATAACAATTAAGACACCAAAATAATATAGTTAAATATGAGGAGGTTGGTGGGGAAAAAAAATCTTAGCAGTCCTCATGAATTGAAATTCATTGGTTGTGCGAAAACAAAAGGAAAGAACAGAAGAAGTCTCACAAAACTGTCTAACAACCTGCAGAGATTGAAAAATAAAAAATAAAAAATAAAAAAAATCTATTTTGGCATTTGCTGCTTATATGCGAATATTTTTTATTGCAAATCAGAAAGTCAAATGGCAGTATATGGTTGTTAACTACCACCCTCATCCCATTCAGGTTCCAACCAGTGCTGACCAAAAAATATCGACGAAATGGAAAATGCACCACAATTAGGTCCATAAAAGAAAAGATAGATATAATGGGAACAAAAAAAAAACGCATTCTTTGTTTGATGCAAAATTGGGCCACATAGAACAGAAATTTCCTTTAGAGTGAAAAGCTACTGCATATGTGAAACAAATTACTCATCTAACAGCAAGGAACACAATGTTTTTTATTGGAACAGTAATTTATCTAGTCAGACAGACTAACTGATTTCATTAAAGTTCGAAGCCCAATATGCCCCACTCACCCTCCCCCAAGGGTCTCAAAGAAAATCATAAGGATTAAAAAGAAAAAGGATGAAAAGAATGAATTGAGGGTATCGTGCAACATGCCAAATTCAATTCTTAGCCGAAGGGTAAAGAGCAAAATGAAATAAGACCAGAGATTACTCAAATTGTCAATAATATCAGTTGTTGCCTTGAATTTCCATGCCTAGAAATCAAACGGTACAAAAGAGAAACAAACGCACTCAACTAAAGCACACAAAATTTGTGAGAAAATCCTCAAAACAGCAGAGGCATTTGAAACAAATTTAGCATGCAAGATTTGAACTTTATGGTCCAATTTGGAAACCCATACAACAGGATGAAGTACCAGTCCAGAAACTGGCTTCAGCCTTCTTGTACATCTCCCAGAGTTCCTTGTACCTAATGGGAAACATACAAAACCTCTGGGTTTGCTCCATTAGTATGGGTTCCTGTTCTGCAAGTTCTTCTCCGCCATGACTTGCTTTGTCTGCTCCATTTTGCAAAGACCCCATTTTTCTTCTGTGACTCTGGTCTCTGGTTGAAGGTAAAGTGTAGGGGATAGATTGATAGAGTAAACCCACCAAAAACCCCTTCTCCCAATAGTACATACGCTGGTAGAAATTGATGACAAGGAAACCAACGACCATGATTAGCGAACTTTTTGTTTGTTTTCATGCGAGCAAGAAAGGAAGGAAGACAACGTTTTTTCTTTTTTTTGAATGTTTAAATTTTTTTAAAATGTTCAAAAAAAAAAAAGGAAAATTTGTGAAACATCACATAATAATCGTTTTTTCTTTTCTTTATAATTTAATATTAATTCATAATTATATATCACACTCTATTTTTTTATATTTATCTTTATCGTTAATATTTTCCCCTCTCGTCTTATTTAATTAAATTGTTTTCTTCATCCTTTTTGTTTTATGGACACAAAAGTGGTTAGTAATAAATTTTTTAGATTTTCTATGCATTTATTAAAAAAACGTGTTAATAGGATTTTTATATAAATTTAAAAAGTAATATTTTATACAAGAGATAGAGAAAAAAAAAACCTAAATATTTGTTATCATAACATTTTAAAACTTATATAACATCATATGAATACTTTTAATTTACACGTTTTATAATAGATTAAATAAATAAATACATCACAATATAATGATTTTAGACAAAAAAATATTTTCTTTTATAATTCATGATAATAAATGATAAAAAATATTTAATTATTAGAAAAGAAAGAAAAATGATTATCAGTAAAATAACACTTTTTTTTTAAATTATAGAAAAGGGAAAAAGTCCAAAAATTAAACTTTATTAGAGAGAAAAGTGATTGATGATAGTTGAAATTGAAGTGTGTCATGAATTTTAATTTTACAAAATTACCTTTCATTTTTTTTATCTTTAGATTAACTATTCAAATTGGGAGCAATAATTTTTTTTATTTTGTTTTATACATCAGGGCGCCAATGGCCCAAGTATTTTTATTATTTATTGTTAATAAATCATGACTTGAGAGTTTTAGGTATTAAAAAATAGATATCAAAATTTAAAATTTTCATTATATATTAGAAATAGATAGATGTCTCATAAGGTCTGTCTCTTTATTCTTTAACAAAATTATCACTATAATAGTTTTCATTGTCATAATATTTTTTTCGTTGAATAATTATCTTTAACTAATGATTGTGTTCACAAATTGTTATATGAATTAGAAATGGTATGAAAGAAAAAGATAATGTTATGTGAAAAAAATTTAAGAAAATAAAAAGAATAGTTACTATGTATAAAATTTTTGAATCGTATGTGAATTTAAAAATTTTAACATAACACTAAATAAATTCAAAAATTAATTTTATAATGTAAATTTTAATGTGAGTAAAATATTATTATATAGCTTTAATCAAAATAAATTGTTTTATAACCTGCTTGGCGACTGGCGAGTCTCTTTTAAGGTTTCATTGGACTTCCCTCCCATCTGTGTCTCTCATACTAAGGTTAGACAACTGCACTGTCTCTGCAGACAATAACAGATTCTGGAAATGTTAGGATAGCATTGTTTTCAAAACCCACCAAGCCTGAGCTCTGGTAACCATGGCCATGGAGAGCAGGGAGTGTCCAAGAACTCGGAGGACTAAGAACCTACATCACCGGACCTCCTGATTCCAAACTTGCCATTCTTCTCATTTCTGATGTATTTGGTAATAATTTATATTAGAAATATAAAATTATTTATATATTTTTACTTAACAGTTTAAATTTTTGAAATGGTTAGTTGGTGACGTTAGATTTATTTTCTCTATATTTTCGTTTTGCCCTATATTGACTGTGTTGCCTGCAATTGTTTCACTATGTTCTGCTCTGCCATATGCCCCACCATAACCGACAAAACAGAACAGGGGTAACAAGGAAAATTTTGACTATCCTATACGACACATCATCTTGTTTTCATACTTTTCATGTAATATGCATGTGATGAATCCATGACTTCTACTCAAATCGTCACCCACCAGAATCACCCAAGCCATGCTGTATTGCATCAAGGAAACTGAACATATTTCATAATTGATTGGACATAATTTCAGATTGAAAATTAATATGGTGGAGCATCTGATGTTATGTTGTTCCTAAATTATTTACAGGGTATGAAGCACCGAGATTAAGGTAAGTGAAATTTTCGCTATCATTTTGCCTATATTAAGTCATATTAGATCTTCATAGTTCATAGACAAATCCCTTGACAAGATTGCACGGGGGGTGGACTCAGTTGTAACTTCAGGATTATTCATTGTCACATTGATATATTTTTCACAAACTCAACAACATCTGAGATGACAAAATCTCTTATTAGTTTTGTCGGGATGACTCTGGTATCCATATTTTTTCTTAAGTATCATTATCCTGATTAGTTGTCAAATATTTATTGGTTACTAGTTATACTTTATGGACTTTTAACATTTATTATGAAAACTAACAACTAATAAATGTTTGACAACTCATCAAGAGTATTGATACCATAGAAAAAAAAAGGGTACAAAATTGAAGTTTCTGATCATTTTATTGTAGAGCATGAATTGTTCTTGATCAAATGGAGCTGTACTCAATATAAGGTCAAGAACAGAAATGCAGAATGTTACTGATAATATTATGAGAATGATACTCTTTGACAAGTTAACTAACTTGTAGTTTTGACTTTTGAGGATAATGAGAAAAGTAAAATGCAGGAAGGAACTACATAAGGGGATTCTAGAAGTAAATGCCTATAATTTTTTTAAAAAAAGATAAAATAAGGTTAATTGACCATCAAAAGTATTTGTACCTGCACACCTGTCAATCCTAAACTATAAAATGAAGGTGCAGAACATATCTAAATCCCCAAGAAAATATTTACTTTGATAGGGTTTTCCTGCTCTATGATTTTGGTTTCTCTAAGTTGGGTCTCAAGCCAAGCATAGATGCCTTCCTCTTCCATATTTGACAGAAGTTGGGAAAACAGAAATCACTATGATACTATCAGTTAGTGAATTATATGTCAACATTTAAAAGAGGGAAAAGTCCAAAAAATCCCCTTCAACTTTGCTTTAAATGCACTTTGGTCCTTGAACTTTAAAAATGTATACTTTGGTCCTTTAACTTTCAAAAGTGTGCACTTTAGTCCAAAAGTGTAATGTCTGTCCAAATCCGTACGGAAAACTACGCGTGTCCTTCAACTAAAATGTCCTCACTTGCTGATCTCGTGTAGTTTTCTGTCCAGATTTGGATGGACGTTACAGTGCATGCTTTTGAAAGTTGAAGGATATGTGTGCATATTTTTAAAGTTTGAGGACTAAAGTGCACATAGAGCAAAGTTGAAGAGGGTTTTTTTGGACTTTTCCCTTTAGAAGAAATCATACAGGCCAACTCGTTCTCGGATAATGTTGCAAGTTGTTGGTGCTTTAATTCTGTTGTTAGTCCCAAGAAGCAATAACAAATCTAGCTCTCTCATTATTGAACTTATCAAATAAATATACTAGTATTCTCCTATTCAGTTAGGTATTTGCCGCTGGTGGTCATCTTAGTCAGGTTTGCAAGCTGGGTCTGCCTTACTTTTTAGCAATTCCGGCCAAGTAGCTATTATTAGGCTTCATCTCTGAATCAGTTGTGCCACATCTATGATTCTATGGATTAAGGTTTGACATTTTCTCATTGTAAAGGAAACTAGCAGACAAAGTAGCAGCAGCTGGATTCTTGGTTGTAGTTCCTGATCTTCTGTATGGTGACTACTTTGATTTTGATAATCCTCAATTTGATCGAGAATCATGGATGAAGGCTCATGGAACGGTTAGTTTCCTTCTGAAGGATGGATATTTTAATATCCTCTTCAGAAATACATTCCCTAAATCAATAGAATATGATAGCATGTGGGCTGGTCGGTTGTAAGATTTTCTCATTTTTACCATTACCACATGTTTATTGAAGTGTAGTCCAGAAGTTGAATGCTGTGCGCATACTTCTGATATATTTGACTTATAGGATAAGGGATGTGAAGACACCAAGCCTCTTATTGCATCTCTAAAGAGTAAAGGTGTTGATGCCATTGGGGTTGCGGATTTCTGCTGGGGAGGTGAGTCATTTCACTGTGAACATAACTTTGATCTCAGCATAAAACATAAGTATGATCTATATATTGCCAAGAAATCTTTGATCTCTATATAGAATAATTCAACATATCAACTTTGTTCCAGGGATTGTGGTTGCTAACTAGCAGGTTCCGGTGACATTCAAGCTGCAGTTCTGTTCCAGTGACGATTTTAATTATGTATTTCTTCAGAGGTAAGGGTTCCTATTGCTATATTGGGAGCTGAAATTGACAATTACTTCCCACCAGAACAGTTGAAGCAATGTGGAGAGATGTTGTCTTTAAAACCTTAGGTGAGAAATTCTGTGGGAACCATTTGTTTCTTCTGCTTCTAATATTTCTCTCAAAAGTTTTGTTAAAAAATAATTTCTCAATAACTTTTCAAACATTTTGATGAAGTTGCCGCTATAACATTGGATTCATTGGAGTCAGGAACTTGTATAGCAGGGAAGAAGCGTAGCTATTGTAAATATTTGAGCAATAAAAGAAGTTTCTTCTGAGGACAATGAAGAAGCATCCTCTTTCCAAATGGAGATTACCATTTTCTCAGTTTCTATAACTATTTTGGTTACAATATCCATAGATGGATTGCTGACCCCAAACTGTTCATTCTTTATAGTTTGAAAGCTTTGTGAGGATATACCCTGGTGTTGCTCATGGATGGAATGTGAGGTACAATGTTGAAGATGAATCAGCTGTCAAGGGGCTGAAGAGGCCCATCAAGACATGTTGGATGGTTTGCATATCAAGTGAAGTTTGTTTGTAACCACCAGAAGATACATGTTACTGTAATCCAATATGACGGGAGTCCGGTTATCCATCCTGCTGATTGGACACCCTTATAGTTTTATGAATTTCAAGTCATAGATGAATCTGTAAGATAAATCTAAATTAGAAATAAATATTATGTGAAATAACTCCAAATCTAAAGTTTAGAAAAGCGGAAGCATGCCTACTTGTGGTAATAGCAATGGGATGCTCAAGTGAGTACTTTGGGCCAAGTTCTTTCTAAGGCAAGCCAAAATAAATACATGGTGGAGGTAGTGTGGTAAAACCCTAACAGAATAACTGTTAATATGGGTTTTACATTACTATTTATTCACACAGACCTAATATAAGATGAGCACAACCTACAGTGCAAGATCATTAATAGTATTGAACTTATCATGTTTGTCTAAATTCTGGATTATATAATCAGTCCATTTTTTACAAACAAATCCACACAATTTCCCACGATAAGAAAAATTCCAACAACATCTTATTCTTTTTTCCCATTTTTATATTTTGTGTGTTTTTTTTAAAGCTAGAAGTCATTTGTACTGAGTGTGATTACTGATTATTTGAATTCTCATATTATTACCTCGAATGCCATATAAAATACCCTGGATTAAGCATATAGCAATTCACATTAATATTTTTTTAAAATTTATTGAAGCATTATATATCCTTTATTCATATATATTGAAAATAAGCAGTAGTTATGATGCAGCTTAGAAAGTCTGTGTTTCTAAAGGATCCTCAGAGCTCAATGCAGCTCAGTTGATTGGTCTCTAGAGAATAATGTTTGTCTCACACGGGTGTAAGCAATATAGACCGTTAAAAAATTTAAGCGGAGCTCAATTATTATCATTATATCAGATGGCTTAAAGAGAAAGAGTATGACAAATGTGTGAATTAGAAGTGCAAAAGTAACGCCGCTGATTTCCAAATAGGAAGTATGATTATATGGTACAACTCGGCTGTTTAAATCTTGTAGCAAAACCAGACTCCGTAAAGTTCAAGTATGAGGTTTACACTGTTCACACAAAAGATGAGGTTCACATCCTTGTCATTTTTACTCCGAGATTAGAGTTTTATCATTGCTTAATAACTATGATAATTTATCTTGGGTTCATATAAGAATTCAACATTGATTAGTGAGGTTTTAACACTTATATAGTGCATGTTTGAGACAATTTTTTTTAATAAAATGTTAATTATAAATTATTTTAACTACAAAAACAAATTAATCTATCTAAACAAACATAAAGTATCCTTATATTTCTAGTTTAGATTGTGAGTTGTGTAACGAACAGACTCCGTGCAAAATACAAATTTCTGACGCATTCAGTGACGTCCTGCTGTTTATGGCGTATTTGCTGACGCTCTTTCAGTCAACCCTCCCTCTCCATGGGTTCATTACATTGCTTCTTTTCCTCGACCCATGGCCCCGCCTCTCTTCACTCAGGTGCACAAAGGTCGGATAACTGCACTCTCTATCGTTCTCTGTGGCCAGTGACTCCTCATTAGCAGATTGTAGCCATGTCAAGTGCTCAGTGTTTTGAGAACCCTTCAAGCCTGAACTCAGGTACCCACGGAGCAGGGACTGTCCAAGAACTTGGAGGACTTAAATCCTATGTCACTGGACCTCCTGATTCCAAGTTGGCTGTCCTCCTAATTTCTGATGTATTTGGTAAAAAACCCACCTTCAATTTCTTGTCTTTGAACTTGTTTTACACTAATCTTGTGTTAAACTATTTGCTTGCTCTTCAGTAGTTGCTGTTTCTGAAACCATAGAAAGGAATAAGAAAAGACATTTTATGATCATTGAGCAAACATGCTTTAGTTTGGCCACAACAGGTCTTTATGCTTACGAGTGATGAGTGTTCTAGCATTATCTGCATTGATTGTATAAGAACTTTCTATTTTCATGATTTTCACTTACCCATGTACTCTGCATCAAGGAAAGTGCAAGAATTTCAAGGCTGATTGAGAACAATCACATCTTTGTATTTTGAAGATACTCGCAATACAAATCTAATTTTAAGTTGTTCTGAAATTATTTCAGGGTATGAAGCACCAAATCTAAGGTAAATGAAATTTTCACTACCTTGGCTCCGCTGTACAATTATATAACTATTGGTTCCCTTGTGCCTATGCTCTTCATGAACAATTGCCAAGGGAATCTGGAAGAGTGGCTGGAGTGAATAGAACTGTATATTGAGGATTTAAAATTTTATTTTTTTTCTCAAATTCATCACTCACTTAACGATGATAATATTAGTTTTTGAACTTACATGCTGCCACAAAATCACCAGAAGCTGAAGCTTCTCACTATTTTCTAGTAAGGGATTATCAAGTTTTATGTAACAAGCATCCCAAGTTCACTATTATTAGGCTTCATCCCTGCATCAATTTTACTGCCTCTGAAATTCTGTGCAATTAGCTTTGACATTTTCCCCCTGTAAGGAAACTTGCGGACAAAGTGGCAGAGGCTGGATTCTTGGTTGTTGTTCCTGATCTTCTGTATGGTGACCACTTTGATCCTAAGAATCCTCAACATGATCGAGTTTCATGGCGAAAGGCTCATGGAACAGTTAGTTTCTCAAAAATGCAATTTTTTTTTCCTTTTCTACATCTAATTCTGTAATACATGTAGTAAATCAAAGATATCATCATATGCAGCCTGATCACTAGTTAGACTCTGCATAATAAGGTTTTAGTGTTTTACTATTACAACACGTTTTATGCGTATGTTATTTTCCTTATAGGATAAGGGGTGCGAAGATACCAAACCTCTTATTGCTGCTCTGAAGAGTAAAGGCGTTACAGCCATAGGGGCTGCAGGTTTCTGCTGGGGAGGTAACTCATTTTTCTGCTTACAAACTTGATCAATTACCAAAAAAGAAATCTCTGTAGTGCCTTAAAATTTTTTTAAGGGGATGGGATTTGGTATGATACTTATGATTTGATTCACAGATCAGTTAGAATAGTTTAACTTATTAGCTTTGTTCCAGGGGTTGTGGTTGTGAAATTGGCAAGTTCCAGTGACATTCATGCAGCAGTTCTGCTGCACCCTGGTCCTATCACAGATAATGAAATTAATGGTAAACTTGCGCTGTACAATATTCTAGTTCACAGAAACAAATGATTATACCGATTGTTGACAAATTTTCGTTGGCTTTTCTTCAGACGTCAGGGCTCCTATTGCTATATTGGGAGCCGAAATTGACAATTTCCCACCAGAACAGTTGAAGCAATTTGGAGAGAGATGTTGTCTTTAAAAGCAGAGGTGAGAAGTTCTAACTTCTAAGGGAATCATTTGTTGCTTCCCCTCCTATTATTTCTTATTGAAAAATCTTGTCTTTAAAACTTGACCTGTCAATAAAATTTCCAACTTTTTTATGAAGCTGCTACAATCACGACCTGAGGTTTTAGGATGTATTAGAGTCAGAAAATTGCTAGCAAAGAATGAAGCACCGGTGTTCTCAATGTTTGAGTAACATAAAATTGTTTTGAGCATGAACAAATTTCATCTTTGCTAAAAAAGAGTAGTTTCATCGTATTCTCAAATTTCAACGACTGCCTTGGTCAAAATATAATCAATAGGTGTACAAATGACCCCAAGTCGTTTCTGCCTTTTGCAGTTTGAAAGCTTTGTGAAGATATACCCTGGTGTGGCTCATGGATGGACAGTGAGGTACAATGTTGATGATGAAGCAGCTGTTAAGAGTGCAGAAGAGGCCCATCAGGACATGTTGAATTGGCTTATCAAGCATGTCAAGTGAAGGCTGTTTGCACCCCCAGAAGATGCCTGTTTATGCGAAAGGAAATCTGGTTGTTCATGCTGTACTTTTTCTCTTTCTTCTTTTTTTTTTTTTTCTCTTTCTTTTCTGCTAAAAGCCGTAGTTGCATGACACTGTATTGTGAACGATTGCTAATTATTTGGATTTACTGAAAGCATTGAACTCAAATTATTAAAGCTATTGAAGTATCTTTTGTCAGATCACAAGATATGAAACCAACGCAACTTTACATATTTGAAATGATTACTTAATATATGAAACCAAAGCATCCATGACTTAAAAGGTAATAAATAATATAATGAGTTGTAAAATTTGAAGAAGTCATATATAACTGCAAATTCATGAAGAATATTATTCTGTAAGTAGATTCACTAAATCACTATTGCCTAATAAAATTCATCTGTATTGTTTTTTTGTAAAAACATAATAATTTAAAAAATCATATAAAACATATTATTAACACTCTTGCAGTTGCAGAGTACTAATCCAAAGAAAATATTATACTAATTAAGTATTTTATACATATACATATACTGAAAATCAGAGAAATATTTAATTAATATATGTATAATATAACATATACGATTAGTATATATTAAGAAAGTCAGTGGGGCCCACAAGAGCGGAGAGCACTCCCTAACCCTGCCCCTGGCTTCGTTGCCACGAAGAGGTAAGTATACATATCCGCAAGAGTTTGCAGACTGCAGGTATCAAATAATTTAAGATAATATTTTTAAACATAAATTAAAAAATATAAATAAGCTTTATATTCTATAATTTTTCTAAAAATATTTATAAAATTAAAATAATATATCATAATAACATATCAAGTTCAATTATATTTTGTCATGATTAACACATAATTATCTATTATTTGAATTATAGGAATTTTTTCAACAATTTTTATCATGTGAATTCATTTACTTAAAAAACATTTATTGTAAAATAATAAGAAATTATAGATTTTCATATAATCGTAAAGCAAAATAAAATATTATAATATATGTAAAATGTTAAAAATAAAATTGACGGTTAAAAAAAATATATGTAATATATGTAAAATGTTAAAAATTATGAAAAATAATTTGTATACATTCGAATTAATTTTCTTCTCCAACTATTTACGTTTGCAAAATATTTTTTCTATCCTCTTATCCTATTAATAAAAGACTTTCTACAAGACTAAACAAGTCTACAACCACATACGAACAGTCTGGTGAGGGGTAACTCCTCAAAACCCTAATTTAATTTGCAGTCCACACGGAGGAGGGGGAGCGAGAGAGAGAAAAGCCATGCAACGTGGCATACCTTCCCCTTGATCTCATCGAGAACATTCTCCCCTGCCTCCCCGTGAAGTCCCTCATTCGCTTCAAGTGCGTTCGCAGAGATTGGAGCTCCACGATCTCCTCACCCTGCTTCGTCAAAAAACATCACAACAAGGCGACCCACGACCCCTACAACCTCTCTCGTCGACGCATTCTCGCCTTTATATAAGGAAGAAACCATTCGATCCCTCCAAGGCGTTCGCATCTTCGACGACGGCATTTCCACGGAGGATTTCGCCCCCTTCGATGCCGGCTTTCCAATAACCAGCTGTTACAAGGCCTTCGCTTCCTGTAACGGTTTGGTGTGTGTATATCTCACGGCAAAGAAGAACCAATTTCCAATTTACTGCTAGAAGTGTATGAAACAGAAACAGTGCCGTCTGCTTAGCATATGCATACCAAAGGGACTCTTTCTATGCCAGGAACCTGGATTGTATCCTAGTAAACGGCAAGAGACAACCAGAGAATCATCAGAGACAAATAAGGATAAATGGTCAACAAATGGCTTGCGAGCACCTTCTGTTTCACAGCCTCTATCTTACAAAGCCATCACATATGATTTTCTTCTTTTTCTGTGAAAGTTAAATATACATAATGAAAGAAACAAAATCAAATGCATCAAAGAATGCTTTCGGTAACTTTCTTCAATCAAATACACAGTTGATTACTAGGGTGGTGCCTGGCTACTCACTGTCTACAAGCATGTATAAAGTAAGAGTTCTGTTAATAAAGTACATGTTACTTGAGGAAACGATAATTTGTGTTCATCAGGACATTTAAATTAAACATTTAAATTTCCAGTTGCGGAAGGAAGCAATGATAATTGAAGTTGTCTTCATAACATCTTGCTCTAGGGTATTGCATATTACTGTCCTTTTTTGCATCTCCTAATGAACGTGGCCGCATATGAAAAATGTTAGTCTTATAACAGATTCTCCCAACTATATATTCTTTTAACTTCATATCATGCCGCCACTATTATGAATCTTGTTAGTTTTAAAAGACAAACAGGTTAAACCAGGGTCATATAAAGATCATTTTGCGATTTTGCAAAGTGAGGGTCGAAGATGAGAGAGAGTCATAACTTGGATACAGACCTGAAACGCACAAGAGACTTCATGGGCAAGCGTAACAGGGTTTCCCCATCACTTCTTGAGGAAGTTCCTTCATTACTTGCGGTTTCTTCATCGTGATTCGTGAGTGCTTTGTTCTCAACCCCGTTCACAGTGAAATAATAGTCAATGGGGTTTTGTTGCAGCTTGGAACTCATTTTGGTACATACCCATGAATCCATACACTTCACTTCAATGGTATACTAGTGCGTTTGGTTTGGCTTCTTGAAAAGCCCACAACATGCCAAACCAAACACATGCTACATTGACGAAAGTCTTTGATAGTGTGCAAAATTTTTATATTTTTAATAAATAAAAATTACGTTATTATAATATTTTATATTTATAGTAAATATTTTTAATAATTTTTAAATGGGTGATATTATATATTTTATTGATAACATAAAATTTTATATTATTAGTGAATTAAAATTAAATCAATAAAATAAAAATATTTATGAATCAAAATTAAATTATAGAATCAATAGATAAACGTATTAGCCAATGGATTTGTCTATCTGTCTTTCCACTAAAATCTAACTTTTGAGCTATATATGAATGCCCTAAAAAAACTTTGACCATGTTTTGTTTTATTATTTATTATTTTTTATGTTTCTAAGTAAAATATTACTAAGAATATTTTAAAAATATAAGAAAAATATATACTTTTGCAAAAGTTGTTGACATAAATTTTGACAAAAAAAATTTATAAAGTGTTTGATAATGTTATAATTGCAAAACAAAAAAAAACTTGGTTTGAGGAAACACAAACATCCATATTTGTGTTTTTCATTGAATATAAATAAAATTCCAAAATGTGTTGAATAAATGTGTAAAAGTAGTTTAATTTCATCAAATAAATTTAATATATAAACAAATACTATTTATTTATCTGGAAACAAAAAAGAAATGTTTCGTTCAAGTTTAAAAAAAAATTCAAAAATCCTTCTTACATGAGAATGAAAGTGTCAGATTGTTGGATAAAAATTATTCCCAGTAACTATTTTTTATGTAGTAATAATATTATTTACACAAACTTTTTCGCACATTGCTCACTTATAATCAACTATCAAAGTAATTTAATTACTTAACCACATACAGTTAACTAGTGATAGGACTAGTTGATTAACCAACTATCAAACGTATTTAATCAATAATCTACATATATATAATTATAAATTTAATAATTTAATTTTGATTCATTATCAGTATATGTTTTTTTTATTATCGTCTAATTATATATTATTAAGTGTTTGAATTTTTAAGTAATTATTATTTTAGTCAAAATTTTTTAATGATTTGGTAACTCATGATTAGATGGTAATGTAAAATTTTTTATACTGATAATAGATCAAAATTAAATTATAAATTTAAAGGTAATTGTGGCAAGAAAATCATGGTTTAAAGGTTAAGTGTATGTGTTAAGTAGTTGCATCAGTTTTAATAATTAGTTAATTTTACATATGTGAAGAATATGAGATTATTGATATGTGCAAATAGCATTTCTGCTTTATATGAGAATATTTTTCCAAAATCTTCTACAATTAAATGAAAAAATATTTCGTAAACCACATGCCTACTAAAGGTTTTCAGAAAATTTTACAAACTGAATGGGCACAACAATGGACCATGAATGAAAAACACAAAGTCCATTACAGGAGAACTTATTTGAGGGCCCAAAAACGATCCATGCCCATTCAATCTCATGCTTCCAAACCCTACACACACGCGGTATTTTTATGCGGTCTCGTCAAACGTTATTTGCTCTCTTCTGAAACCAAAGCTTCTGCACCCGCGCCGTTTGCGGCTTCTCTGTTCTACCTTGGTAAGATCTTCTTCTTATGCCATGAGCATGTATTTGGTTCCCAGGATGAAATTTGGTTCTGGGTTTCCTAGCTTTGCTTTATTTTCCTTGTTATCTTTCGATTTATGGTACAAAATGGATCCAGAAGCCTTTGGGATTTAGATTGGTGTTATACTTTTTGTATATCGTATTGTATGCTGTAGTCGCCAATTAGAGGAAACCCTTTTTAAAAAAAAATTGTCTTTCATAGAAATTCTTAGCTATTTGTTTTTTTCTGTTCGATAATCATGAGAATACGTACACTGCTTTAGTAGTCATTTGTGATGTTCAGAATGATGTTGAGTTGGTTCAAGAGCTAGTGTGACTTATGGGTGTTTAGTGAATAGTAATTGCTAAGATGGACCTGCAGCTTCCGTTCAAATTGTCATCTGATGTGTCTATGGAGAATAAATGTGATTGTATTTTTGGACTATATCATGGGGATTGGGAAACAGTTTCAGACCTTTGAAAATGGATACTCGTACTTCTTGTTTCTTTCAGCTTAGCTTTCTGTCTGCACGACATTGCTTTATGTCAATATGATTAATTCTTGTGAGATTTGTAACAGTGACAATGGTGAGGGTTAGTGTCTTGAATGATGCACTCAAGAGCATGTACAATGCTGAGAAACGGGGGAAGCGCCAGGCCATGATTAGGCCATCCTCAAAAGTGATTATAAAATTCCTTTTGGTGATGCAGAAGCATGGTATATCTCAATCTTTTTACATATTAATGTGGCTCACTTTAAGTACTTTTGGCCTCCTAGTTATTTAGTTTTTGTCTTGATTTGGTATGTTCTGGTGCCTTCTAGGGTACATTGGGGAGTTTGAGTATGTTGATGACCACAGGGCTGGCAAAATTGTGGTTGAATTGAATGGTAGACTGAATAAGTGTGGGGTTATTAGTCCTCGTTTCGATGTGGGTGTCAAAGAGATAGAAGGTTGGACTGCTAGGCTGCTCCCCTCAAGACAGGTCAGCTAGAAAGCCTTCTTTACTTCTTTTCTCATAACTTATGAGATCTTCTGGTCCTTTGACTCTGTTATAAAATACCATAAACTAGGTAAAATAGTAATTTTTCGAGTCATCTCAACTTTCTTTGTTATAGATCATCTTCTAAAGTAATTTTTTTTCAATTTTCCACTTAAGAATTTGATAATTTAAATGGCATAATTATTTTAGTTATATGAAGTCTGAATTAATGAAAAAATGTCTTGATGGTTAAGTTCAATATATTCAATATTGTTATCACCAACTTTCTTTTTTTGTTCAAAGTTTTACTACCACCTATTAAGCATGGGTACTTCAGAAATCATGCCATATAGGTATACAACGTGTGTCATGTGCGGTAAGAGTTGTGTACTTAGGGGTACAGCTTGGATATGGGTGTGGCACAAGCCACAAATTTCTTTTTGTAAAAAATTCATTTTCACGGCAAAGTTTTGCAAAACACAAAAAAGAGCCTGTGTAGGGTCCTCAATTAAGAACCCCCTTATTTGTTTTGCCTCTATAGTTTGGTGATTCCCTCTCATGTTTCTGTCTCAAATTTATCTTTACCATGCTGATAGTTTGCCATAGATTTCTTTATACAATTTCTGGTTTAATGTTTATTATATTTTAGACTTTTCTTACATGATATCCCAAGCTGTGCCTGTATCCTAAATTATTACATTATCATATCCCTTATCCGCATCATACTGGTATAGATACACTCATATCTGTGCAACATAGCATACCAGTTGACTGCTCCCAACCACCACGAAAAAAATCTGGCTCTGCGTGTGTCCAGACACATGTTTCTACAAACCTCTCCAGTTTCCAGGCAACTTGAGGTCTTTTTGGTTCTATAATTATAACGGGTCTGTACAGGTTTCCCCATAATTCCATGGAAACAGATCATTCTTAGTCTCAAATACAATCTTCTTTTGGAATTTTTCATGTTGTGTCAGTGTTATGTCAAGATCAGTGAGTTAGTTGAAAATTATAGTTCTTATAAAAGGGTTCATTTATTTTGTATGCTACTTTTATTACTTGTATGTTGTAAAATATTTCTGTAAGGGATCAGTAGATTGGTCAGGTTGCTTATATGATATGGTTGATTTAATTCTTATCTTGCTGTGAGATTGACTCACTATCATCAGATCAACCATTGAACTTTGTGACCCGTCACTCTGTTCTGTTGTATTATGTACACATATGGTTTATATTGTTGGTACTGAATTTGATTACTCAAATGTTGTAGTTTGGGTATATTGTCTTGACTACCTCTGCTGGCATCATGGATCACGAAGAGGCTAGGAGAAAGAATGTTGGTGGTAAAGTGCTGGGTTTCTTCTACTAGGTTAGTTTCCATTTGAAGATCGCATGGATTTCAGTTTTCGAGACTCACAGGTTGTAATGGACGATGTGCTAGTAATATCAAGTATAGCAGGAGCTGTTTTGTGATGTGTTTTCTTTTGTTTGCAAGAACAATTTGGTCGCTATGATTAATCTGATTTCTTTATCATGATTTTTTCTTATACCAAAATGGATTGGCAGAACTGTTTTTATTTTTTAACAGTAAGGTCTTGATTAGAACGTGGGAGCATTAATTCTTTTTGATGGGAGCATGAGCGATGGTTGAATTGGTAATGGTCCAATCAGAGGTTTGATTTGATGTTGCATTGATTGAATTGACTTCTCAGATTAATGATTATAACTTTAATAAATTATCTTTTCAATTTTATAACAATAAAAGGTTGTTTTGCAAGCCATTTTCTTTCTTTTGTTATTCGTGTGCATAAGTATCATGGTACTGGACTATTGACTTTTTATTTTTACCAATCAAGCATTGCACTTGTCATTTGTTGTGGTAATTATACACGCACACATCAAAGGTATTCAGTGAGGTGGCAGCATTAAACTATTGATCTTTGAAAAATGTTGTATTATGACCATAGCTACTTGCTCGAGATTTCTGGTCATAGCAATGTAACTTTACTGTAAATGGACGATGTTCAAGTTTCTTTGCAAAGGTACAAGGATTGCTTCTTATTTCACTCAAAAAGTCGAGCACAGTACGCAGAAAAGGAGTAGGATAGCGGGACAAAATGGCTTCTCATCTTAATCTTGAACAGAGAAAGGATGGATGGAAAGTGTCACATGAGGATAATTAATTTGCTGAAAAAGTAAAATAATTTTTTTATTCTGTGTTATTTAATAGTAGTTATTTTAATTTTATGAGTTATTATTATTTTTATTATAGAGTAAAAAAAATATCTTACATTTTAATCACCTAGGAATCTCTCTTAATTTGCTTGTACACTTCTGATTGTCTATGGGAAAATGTGTTGGTTTTTCAGTCACCACTCACCACCCACTGCTCAGTCACAGATGAGGTATGCTGGAAAGTGGAAAAGGAATAGCTCTTTGTTTTCTGTAGTTTGGCTTCTATAAAACAACAAACAGATGAAACAAGGTTTAAAGTTTCAACTTTCAATCTATCACTAGATAACAGTTGAGGTCAGAGACGGATTTACACTAATGTTACTTTGAAAGGCATTGTATCTGAAACGAATTTCACTCTCCCAACAACCCGCCCCGACTAAAAGAAAATTCCAACACTATATATATATATATATATAGATATATATATATATATATATATATATATATTTGTTTTCTCTTTTTTCTTTTGCTTGTGGCCTTAAGTAAACGTTGGAGATATGATATCTCCTGCAGGTTGGGAACTAAAGATATTGTCCACGGGACATGGATCATTAGTGTTTGGCCGAAAAAGGAATCTGAAGCGTGTGGGGGTCATCATCATTCATCGATAGAGTAAAATAATAGTAAAAGGTTTTTTACATTTGAACTAGTAATTGATTACAATGTTGAGAAATTTTTAGATATATTTGGTGTAAGATAATTTTTTTACATTTCATCTCAGCAACTGTCATATTAGCTTTGTAAACTATTGTTTATAATTATATATATATACTAATAATAACATTAAAAATAGTTGACATGTTGCATGCATAATAATACAATGTAAAAAAATTGTTTTGTACCAGTATAGATGAGATTCTCTTCGTAATGTTACGCTACATAAATAGATCCCAACCTTGTTTGGCATAACTTCAAGAATGGAATTATGATTTCTCTCACCAAAAAGAACAAATGCTACTATGATTAGCATTTTAAATAAAGATAATATAATGATAGTAATAGTGAGGAGAAGAAAGTCTATACTATTGATAAACAATATTTGTGATGGTGCAATAGTGGAGTTGATAAAAACGATTGATAATTATTATTAGAAATATAAAATTATTTATTGAGTTTCACAAAAAAAATTAAACTTCTAGAAAAATTAATTCTTAATACAGTATCATATCTTTTATGATTAAATTAATTATTCACTTAAATTTTTGAAAATTTAAATGAAAATATTGGGCTATTGAGGAAGTATCTATCGTCAATTATAAAAGAACAAGATTCATTAATGTTTCCACAACTCGTAACAGCAGAAACCATCATTGACCTTAACAAAACTCTTATGCTATGCTTAGATAGATGGTTGAGAAGAAAAATGAGAGAAGAGAGAGATTTGTTATTAGCCTCTTCTTTATTTAAAAATTTTATTAAAAAATGAAAGGAAATAAGGATCTTTAAATAATTTTTTAAAATTTTTTCTTATTAATTTTTCTAAACATTTTAAAGATCTCTTAATTTGAAAGATTTTGAAAATTTTAAAATATTCAAATAAAAAAAAAATAATTTATTAATTAACTTTCTATTCTCTTTATTTTTTTTCCTTTCATTTTTTTCATTTTTTTTTTCATTTCCATTCCCTTAAAACTCTCAAACATAACTTTAAAAACTCAATAAAACATAAGAAATATAAAACTTTTATCATGCTAATAATAGTGGGAGTAATACTTGAATAGAAAATTAATATCTTGAGAAAATCAAGTTTCCAATAACAATGAGTTACTCTCACTTGATATGCGTTGTTGTCTTGTTAAAAGAATTTTCTTTGTAAATCAAATTAATTCCAATTCAGGTGAAGCATAATTTTTTGTTTCACAAGCATACCAAATAAATAGGGAAGTAATTATGCTATTAATTTATGAGTTTAGAAAGACAAAATTCGAAAGATTCGCAATTGGAGAACTCTTCAACCCATGTGACGCACATGGCATTTGGAATCAGTAAATTCTAACATTATTTTTAATGTAAATATCTGATCAAATGGATAAATTCTGGCCTTGGCTTACGGAGAGAAAGAGAAAAAAAATTTCCTTTTTTTTTGGGTCTTCAAAAAGAAAAAACATTTCCTTGTCCCTTGCGTTTTTTTCTTCGAGAACATTGTTGTCCCGATTCTTTATTACTCCCTATTTTCGCCTTGAAATTTGAGGCCTTGAATGGTTTATTTATCCTTATCACATTCTCCTATTTTATTTTTCGAAGAAAATAAGGAAAAAAAGAGAACAAGAAAAACTATAAATATATAAATGATTTCAACACAAAAATAATATCACAATATTTAACAAATACTACGGCCATTCTACATTGCTATCTTTATATATATTTGTATGTTTTTGTTTCTCTTCCAAGCTAGTAGAAATTGATTAATAAGTAAATAAGGTTTTACAAACTAGGCCATGAATTGAAGGCAAACACAAAATTGAACATGTCAAAAAACTGTGCTAATACAAGCAATGTGAATACAAAACTAGTCTTTGAGTCTCTCTTTCGAAACATACAGCAAACCAGAATCCTGGAGTAATCTTAAGTATGTTTACCAGCATTATCCATCAAGAAACGATTGTATTAAAGGGGAAAAAAAACTTGGAAATACATAACTTTTGTGTAAATATTTGATCTAGATATCTAACATGTTCATGCATATCTTAAATGTTTATGCAAGATGCTACATGAGTATGATATACCAATATATATATTTTTTAAAATTATTAAATTCCAATAAATGTTACTTTCAAATACATTATTTATGAGATTTTTTCATGTTTAAAATATCAAAGAAAATTAGTGGACTTCGTAAGGTTAGAGAATCAAAAGCATAGGCATTAAAATAGACACGAGACATGATATAGACACGAAATAAAATTTGAAGTGGTGTTGTGTTGTATCTAATTAACATGAGTGCAGGATACATCATAATATCATACATGTTTAAGACAACTCCTCTTTTAAAAATGTAATCATAAAAAGAAATACAACTTTGTCGTACACTACATATTGATAGGTTAATTTTTAATTCAGTGACAGGAGCATATAATTGTACATTTTTTTAAAAATACTTTTGACTACACTTTCTCAAAAATAAACATATGGGACAATTTTGTTTCGTCTTGCATGAATTAATTAATTGCTAATAGCTCTAAATAGTTGCTTATAGTTAAATGAGTCACTTTCATAATAATTAATAAAGCCCTTCACTAAGCTTTGCTGCCTTTTTCATGGCCAAGTTAGAAAAAGATGTTAAGGACACGCTTGAATATTGAAGTTTGGAAGAGAAGAAAATAGAGTGATAATTTTTTATTTTTAAATTAAGATAATTATAAAATATTTTAAAAATAAATAAGAAATAATGGAAAGATTATATGATAATGTTTTATTTATTCTTCATATTTTAAATTTTTAAATAAGATTTTAAAAAATTTAAATTAAAACTACAAAGTAATTTTAACATGAGACTCAATAATTTTTTTAAAAGAATATCCATATAATTGCACTTCAAAAGCGAATCAACTTCACAATATTCATACAAACTCAGAATTTTACAAATTCTTTTTTCATAATGAATTGTTTTACCATTAATTTCTTTAAAATTAATTATTTTATAATTTTATAATTTAACCTAAACCAACATTTTTTTTTGGTTTTATCCACCTTCAATTTTTCAATTGTTTTTGGATTACCTTTTTCTTGGCTTCCTTTATTAATGAATCACAAAGGAGTTGAGGAACAATTATTAATTATGAATGGTCCTCACAAGCTCCAAGCCCTCTTCCACATAACATATTATCCAAGATCAGTTTTGGTTTTTTTTAAAAAAAGACGAAAAAATTAAAAATAAAATTGAAAGAAGGGAAAATTTGAGTGACAAAATGTCCTTCTGCAATAATACTTGTCATTTTTAAATCACACTCATTTTATATATTTTATTATTATTATTATTATTATTATTATTATTATTATTATTATTATTATTATTCATTCCTTTATGTCTATCTCTCTGCTCTCCACCACATCTTTCTTCAACTTGAAGTACGTGGCCTCTCTGTTATTCTCTCTGAGATCCAAAAGATTTTGTTTTTTCACTCCGAATTTTCCATTCCAATATCTGCACAGTCTGCTTCTTCAATTCACAGCAATATTCTGCTCTGAAACAACCCCAAGCACCTCTCTTTTCTAAGCCTCTCTTTATTTTTTGTATTAATTTCCTTTAGCCGCGTTAGTGATTATCGCCGCAGTAGAGCCTCCAAGATTGGTTTTTTCCGCTGATTCTTAGCTCAATAGCTTAGAAAAATTCATATTCCAACGTGATCTGAAACCTGGGCCTTTCCAGCTGCATTTTGAGACTTCCGCCAACTCGTTGTTTTTGTTTTCTCTTCCCCACTTTTTCTGATTCTAATTTAGTGGTATTCTAGTATATGTTCCTTTGTTTCAATCGTAGTTGCTATTTTAGCCGCCAAACTGTACTGGGTCTGTTTTCTCATTGCGCTCTGTTCAAGTTTGAATTGAAAGTTTTCTTTTTTCTTATTTCGTATTTGGTTTTTTCGTTACATTTTGATCACCCCTTCGTGATCCGGGCTTTCTAGTGCCAGTTTATCTACTTGGGGTTGTCTCTTTTCTGGGTTTTTGAACTGGAAGTGGGAGTTTGATGATGTGGGTTTGAGTTGAGAGGAGGGTTTATTGGATGCACCTATTGGCTTAAATTATTGACGGGTTTTATGCTCAATTGCGAAGATGCTGCCTGATCAGAGAAAAAAGGTAACTCAATTGATTTACATGCCCACTTATAAGTTGTATTGGATTGTTGGCTGGTTTTTTTTTTTTTTGTTCTGGGGAAGAAATTGGGTGGGTACTGAGGGGAATGAACCTTCTTTGCGTTGTAAGTTCTGCATCTATATGATATGGATAGAATTTGCACTCAAGATTGAGATTTTGTTCTTTCATACCATCAAGTATGGTGCTCTAACCCCTACCTGTTCCCTGGCACTACTTACTTTTTTCTCTTTTCAATTTGGTTGTATTGTGGGTATGAGATCCGTTTCTGGTTAAGAAGAAACAACCTTTCTTGCAAATGTCTATACTTGGCTGCCATATGCTTACGTCTGTAATGTTGGTTTGTGAGAGTTCCTGCAGAAAGTTTTCCGTCATTTAAGATGTGGTCGTCTTCTATTTTGGTTCCTACTGTATCTGCAGACGATTGCAATGGATTATTTTAGCCTTTTTTTTTGGTTTCACTGTTCATTTCAATAGTACAAAATCACTGACCACAAATTCTTATTATTTGCATAATTTTCCTTTATCCTTCTAAATTGTAATTATACTAAGTAAATTCCACATATCAGATTTAAAGCTCCAGAAAATAAATTTTTTTGTTTTTGTTAGAGAGGGATAAAGTCTAATGTACTCTGGTTGATTATATAAATCTTATGTATAAATTAACCATATTGATACTGATGGTTTAAAACTTTAGAGCTACTTTTATCCTTTTTTGTTCATGGATGGATGGAAACTTTAGACACTGAACTTGCAACTTTCTGGTATAAAAGATGTGGAACATGATTCTGTTTTCCTTCATTACAAAATGTATGTTGCAGATCATTTAAACCACATGCTTGGCTTTGGCTTCGCATAGTATCTTCACTAAATAGTATGGTTTGTTGTGTGTATGCAGTCCTCTGTGGATGTAGACTTCTTTACAGAATATGGTGAAGGAAGCAGATACAGAATAGAGGAAGTAATTGGTAAAGGAAGCTATGGTGTTGTTTGCTCTGCATATGATACACACACTGGAGAAAAGGTCGCAATAAAGAAAATCAATGACATATTCGAACATGTTTCTGATGCCACTCGCATTCTTCGCGAGATTAAGCTTCTTAGACTCTTACGTCATCCAGATATTGTGGAGATCAAGCATATTTTGTTACCTCCTTCTAGAAGGGAATTCAAAGATATATATGTTGTTTTTGAACTTATGGAATCCGATTTACATCAGGTCATCAAAGCAAATGATGATCTGACTCCAGAGCATTACCAGTTTTTCCTCTATCAGCTTCTTCGAGGCTTGAAGTATATACACACAGGTTATGATCATTATATTTAGTCGGGATATTTATTAGATTGCTTGCTGTAGCATTTTTACTTTTCTTATTGCATGGTTGAGGTTTTATTAAAAAAAATATATGCTAAATTATTTGATTGTTATGGCTGATTTTAAAACTTCTTAATGGTCTTGTAGCAAATGTTTTTCACCGAGATCTAAAGCCAAAAAACATTTTAGCAAATGCTGACTGCAAACTGAAGATTTGTGACTTTGGTCTTGCTAGAGTGGCTTTTAATGATACACCCACTGCTATATTCTGGACAGTAAGAATATTTTTTCCTGAAACTATCACTTGAACATAGCTTTTCCTTCTCTGGTAACCATGATCCCTTTTGTTTGCTCACAGGATTATGTTGCAACAAGGTGGTATAGGGCTCCTGAGTTGTGTGGATCCTTTTTCTCCAAGGTGCAATATCTTTTATCACTTTTATTTAAGATCCTTGATCTCTTCATCTGATATTTACCCCTGCTTGGAATAGTTTGGGTCCCTTTCCTCATCCCCCCCCCCCACCACTTTTTTTGGTCCCACTTGCTTCTTTCCTTCAAACAAATATGCCAGGAATCTCCTGGACTTTTATATTTTCTACAATATGGATCTCAAAACTAGACCTCAGGATTTTTTTTAATTATCCAATTAATATATATGGACATGTAACCTTTGCTTATAAGCACTATTGTACTCAACCTGTTGGGCCAGTGATCTTTGCAGATAATGGCACTTGCTGCAAAGGACTCATTTAATTGGATGTAGGTCAATTGGGTGCCTGTGCCATTGACCAGCATCAATAATTTAAGAAGATAATAATCCATTACAGTGCTTCTGGGTTTTGTTATGTTATTGATTCTTAACTTGCATGTGGCAGTGGCATTTTGGCCATTAATCTTATCATCTTCAAATCTATAGATGTGTCAATATCAGGCAAGATATCTCCCCTGCCCCCTTCCCTCCTTCCTATAGATGTTCAAAATTGCACCTTACACAATAGGTTCACTGGAGCTTGCCTGCGAGGATGCATATGTTGCACGTAACTTTTTTCAACTAACCATTTAACAATATATATATGTGATAGTGATAGACAATCAGGGATAGCAAAAGTTTTCTTTGTTTATTATTTACGAAATCATTAAAGTTATTTTCTTCCATATGCAACAGATTGTGATAAAAAAAATCGAAAGAAAATGTAACAGATTAATAACATTTCTTATTATTAATTTTATAATACGTAATTATGAATATCCATTATACCCTCTATCTAGTGGTTATTGATTTATTTAGCCAAAAAAAGTTTTATTTTTCATGATGAATTGGTCAAATGTTAGTTTTAAGTGTACTAAAGAATAAATAAGTTGCTCCAAAATTTCCAATTCATGCTGAGAATGAGTAATTTGTATAGCTAGAAGTTTGAATAATACAAAATTCCTAATCATTCTCTGAAATCTGATTTCCTCAAGAAATTTGCATGTGTATAGTAATTAGTTGAAGTACTCATTGCATCTTCTGAATAATTGGCTATCTTCATCAAATATGGTTTGACAATGTGTTTTGGTGTCTAACTGCAGTCAGCTCTCAACTGGTCTATTCATTTATACTCTCACTAGTTTTCATAGGGAGACACGTGTAGGAAAATAATGCTTTAATAAAATTTGTGTTAGATTCTTATCTGATCTAGGATGCTTTGTCATATACTACTTGATTTAAGTTGGTAAATATGTATGGTCATAAACTTTTTGATTTTCAGTATACACCAGCTATAGACATATGGAGCATTGGCTGCATTTTCGCAGAACTTTTAACTGGAAAACCTCTTTTCCCGGGGAAGAATGTTGTCCATCAATTGGATCTCATGACTGATCTTCTTGGAACCCCATCTCCTGAAGCCATTGCTAGGGTAAGCTGTTCAGTTGCCCTTCCTTTTAGCAATTTTTTTGCGTTTTAATTTTATTACTTAATGCAACATTGGTAGTATATTAACAGGTACGAAATGAGAAAGCTCGGAGATACTTGAGCAGCATGCGTAAGAAGAAGCCAGTTCCTTTGTCCCATAAGTTTCCTAATGCAGACCCCCTTGCTCTTCGTTTGTTAGAAAGAATGCTGGCATTTGAGCCTAAGGATCGGCCTACTGCTGAAGAGGTTGAATATCCATCCATCTTCAGTTCACTTTCTGTGTTATATCTGGTTATAACATGGCATATTGTGTGTAATATTATTAGGCTCTAGCAGATCCATATTTTAAAGGCTTGGCCAAGGTTGAGAGAGAGCCTTCTGCTCAGCCAGTTACCAAGATGGAATTTGAATTTGAGAGACGCAGGATAACGAAGGAAGATGTACGAGAGCTTATATACCGAGAGATTCTGGAATACCATCCGAAGATGTTAAAGGAATATCTAGAGGGAGCAGAGCCAACAGGTTTCATGTATCCAAGGTATTGTTGTCTAAACCTGTACCCAAAATTTTGTTTCACTTCTCATTCTTTTGCATTGGTGTAAAAACGTACTGCAAAAATAATCAATTTTATTGAAGAAAGTACCAAAAAAATTGTTATTGCAAGCCCCAACATATACGAAGAAAACAATCTCTGTAACCTACTTTTCTCTAAAGGTAAAAAGTCATGTGGTTTTCAAATCTCATATCAAGTTCATGGATACAAATTTAAATATGTACTGTAGACATAGACATGCATTTGTAATATTGTGATTGCTAATCATCAGATATGCAAAGGGATTGAAAAGCTCTTATGAGCTGATGTTTTTGTCTTATGTTCTGTTTGTCTATTTTCTGGCTTGTTCCAGGGGTATTTCTTATCCTCCATTGCTTCATTTTCCTTCCTTTCTAACGAATTCTTTTATCAAGAGAAAAGATTTGGATTGTTAATCATAAGCCATGCAACATCTTCTAGCACATTGATTAGTATGTTTTAATTCCCCATCCATATGAACCTTGAAGGTGAAGGATCTACTCTAGATTCTCGAACAACTTAAGCATTTCTTTTGAATACTTAATGTTTGATGCGTGTTGCTAAACCCTTTTGAAAACTTTACATGGATTATATGTTTGTTGAAATGTAAGTTTAACTGCAAAGTCATGTTTTATAGGCATGTAAATTTGTGGTTTTCAAGCATTTATAGTTTGGATAGATGTAGTTTAGTTTTGTTTAGTTTGTCACCCTAATTTATGTAGCATGTCAGGTCAGCCTTTGATCTTTTTCCCTTGTTTTTCCTAATACCTATTTTAAATAGTGCTGTGGACCACTTCAAGAAGCAATTTGCATATCTTGAGGAGCATTATGGCAAAGGTGGAACTGTTACTCCACCTGAGAGGCAACATGCATCATTACCCAGGTATCCTAATAATTTGTTACTGTTTTTGGAAAATTTGGCTTTCTTCTTTGGCTATTTCTCTTTTATCTTGTCAACACACCCATTTTTCTGCTCTGGAATTGCCAACTCTGCTGATTTGAGGCTGTACATGCAGGCCATGTGTGTTGTATTTGGATAACTCAATACAGAATAGGGCTGATGTTGCAGATGATCTATCCAAGTGTTGCATCAAAGAAGTTGAGAAGCCACCCATAGATAGGAGTAGTGGTATCCCAATGACTAGGCTTCCTCCACAAGCTCCTCAAAATATTCAAGGTGTGATGATGACTGACTTTAGTATGCATTTTGCCCCTTCTCTGTCTCTGTCTTTTGTTTTCTTCCTTCCTGCTTCTCATATGTGTATTGCAGGCATTATCTTACAAGAGTGTTGTGCTCTCTTGAATCTTGTTTCATTTTCTTTCTTCATTCTTTGAACCAATAAGAGGTATCTTTCTGCATGTGTGCACGTGTACTTCTTTCTTCTGCCACATGATGGGAATTCTGTGTGAAAGGCTGAAAGCAACAAGTTTGTTTTCTTCTGCCAAGTTATGAGAATTCTGTGTGAATGGATGAAAGCAACAAGTTTGTATTAAAGAAATAGAGCTGTGAAATTCTGTTTATTTTTTTGATGACTTACTTTTTGTCAGTATACTCTCTGTTCTAGATGCACATTAACACATCCACATGCACATGCACATGCACAAGAATTGGCTGTAAAATGGCTTATAGATGACGGTAATAGTACAAATCTTAGATTTCATATAGATTTAAGGTATTACTATTCTCATCCTATATGCATATTTACCCTCACACCTTTCTCTTTTGTATATCTTTTGGTATAGAAATTTATTAATAGATGCTTGAATTGAGTAGATTTTATTTGCTTCTTTCTTTTGTGGCCCACTTTCTTCAGGCGTTGCTGCAAGGCCTGGGAAAGTTGTTGGTTCAGTATTGCGTTACAACAACTGTGGGGTAGCAGTGACAGCAGAGGGTGAGCAGTGGAGGACGGTTAGAAATCCATCTGTTTCAGCTCAGTATGCTGCTTCGAGCTGTTCATATCCTAGAAGAAAACCCAAGCTGTAAAAATGAGAGGGCAGAAGATGGCGGGATCGAAGGTTCTAATGGGCTGCAGCCAAAGCCTCAATACATGGCAAGAAAAGTTGCTGCTGCTCAGGGTGGAGCTGGTGGTCATTGGTATTGATTGATATTCGATATGTTGAATATGTTGCCAACAACTGCCTTGTGCTGTGCAACTCTGATATCTGGGTTCATGTCCCACACTTAAATTCCAGATTGATCATCTGAATTGAAAAAATTTAAGTGACGTTTCCTTGATTACTATCAAACAGCGGGAGAGCTTAAGAGACTGAAGTCTAAAGAAGTTTCTAGCTGACGTTTTCTTTGATCTCAAAATTTGCATCACCAATTTGAAGTTTGGAAGGGTTCACATGATCCAATTGATGATTTTCTTGCACTCTAATTCGTTAATAACAGAGGAACATGAAAGATCTGAAAAGCCATGAACTGAAGGCTGAGAAGTTACTGCCTAAAAGTTATTGCTATTCTCTTCATTGCAGAATAGAAGCCGTTACTTTTGCCCTATTATCTTGAGCACCATTACAATGATATTGTATTTTTTTTAACCTACTTTTAACCTACTTGTAGTCAAAATAATCGTCTGTGTCTCTTTATCTAAGGTGTATCTTGACTGTTGGGAACTGGATTTGGTGTTAAAAAAAGAAACAAAGTTAGTGCCTTCAGAATGTTAATTCTTTCAAGTTGCTTCACATATATTGTCACTAAATTTCTACGTGTGCACAATCTCATTTCAGTTATCACGGCTTTTGCTCTCAGCACTCTGATGTCTCTCTGTAGTTCTTTTCTTTGGCCCATGTTTGTGACTGCTATTCTGGTCAGGTTGCAATCAGCTGCCTCTCCTCCAAACCCCCATCCCTTTCCCTTTTACTAGAGTGGGATGGTTCAGAGGGGCTATCTTGTTATTTTAGCGTAGGAGATATTTTTATGGTAATAAAGGTATATTTACCCAATTCACTTTGCATGCTCTTTAGCCTACTCCTTCCTGTCCTGATTAGGTCTCTTTGTAGCCCAAAAAAAGAAAACAGAGATTGATGTAGTAACACTGAAATTTCAAAGTTTTAAGAGTTTGACATATGTTACTTTCCCATTGGATTGATGCTGGTTAAAGAAAATCTAAAAGCCAGCAATTGATTGCATAAAGAACTTGCTTTGGTTTTACTAATGGCAACCTTCCTACCCGTGGCTGACAAAATGTCGTTATTCCGTTTGAAATCATTTTCAGTGCAAACCCAAAATTGTAGAGATTTCTGTAACGGTGAATCTGATGAATTCCCCAAAGCTCCCAAAAAAAAAAAAGCTTATGCTAAAATGCAAGTTCTTTTCCAACTGTGATTTTTTGACAAATAACATGTAATTTTAGTTTTGACAATTAACTTGCTTAAACTTGCAAGATGTATCTTGCAAATAACCTGTAGTTTCAAAACCTCGTATTTTTATGCCATATACTTCAGATTACACATTAACTTGTTGAATTTAAGAGATCCGCAGACGAGTAACTAGTTCACAACAGCGAACCCCTTGTTGCACAAGCACTAAACAATACAAATTCATGGCATTTTTTGTTGGCTGTGCATGGTCTATTTTCAATCCTCACACCATCCCCCAAGAGACCAAGAGGTCTAAAATTAAGACAGGATTAAAAATAAAATGTAAAATTCTGATTTTACTCATTTTAACTTAGTTGACAATGAAAAACCACTTTCAGCTCAGAGGTTATATGAATGACCAAAATTTGCAGTGTGCAATGAACAAGTCATATTCTATTTTAACATGTGTAAAGTAATTTTAATTTTAATTTGTACACCCCAAGGAAGCACAGCTTAAGACATCTCTACAAGGTATGCTGCATGTTGGCTCTCCACCTGCATTTGCTCTAATAGAATGACTTTTTATTTTTTTCCCCAAAAGAAAAAAAATGTGTTTACAGTGACCAGGCAAGCCTACAAAATATTAGGCATAGCATCTAGGCAGTATTAGAGTATGCTCTTCAATTGGTGGGATGGCCATTCTTGACCATTAGTTAATTTTACAAAATATACAGCATGAAATAACAGTTGTTGTAAGACAACCAAACGAACACTAGTCACATAGACAAAGTGAAACGGGATTATGTAAAAGAAAAATGGAGGTAGGGTCTCTAGGGTTTGTCGGTTTCCTTAGTTCAAAGATTCATTTAATGCTATTTTAAAAATTGAGAATTTGATTCTAGTTATGTAAAGAGGATGCTTTTTTTCCTATGGTACGTTTGGTATAAAGGTATAAATGTGGAATAAATTTTTATAGATAAGATTTGTATATAATTATTCTTTATTTTTACTTCCATATCAAGCACATACTTAAAAGGAAACATTATAGCAGATATATGCAATCCAAGTTAACGATTTTGTAGAGATGCTCCAAAAGATGAAATTTGATTCGAGAAGAATACTGGCCTGATAATGCCAAAGCAGATTAAACTCAACAAGTGGTGGCAATTAAGAGCCAATCAGAAGGTATAATTGGCTGGACAGTGTATAAGCATCACCCTAGAAGTGTTGGATCCAAAAGATTAAAATTATCATGTACGGCACTTAAAGTGATCACTGAACAAATTCAAACAACCAGCAAAGATAAATAAGTGAGCAATCACCAACTATGCTAACATTCATTTCACTTCCGCAAAAGGAAAACTTGGGGTTGCAGGGGGAGTTACTCTTCTGATACACAACTAAGGAACTAAAAAGCATGTATTTAAGAAGTCCACTGTGGTTATGAGCAAGCATGACACATACTGGGTAAATGATTTAGATTTTTGTTTATAATATAATACATAAATTTAGTGGTTATTCTCCTTTATTTATTTAATAATATCAATTTTATTTTGTTTACATTATTAGTAAATGAAAAGTTCTTAGATAATTTAATGACAGTATTAAATTAAATAAACCATAAAGCTATTATTTATTGTTTCTAATGCTTGGAGTGGGACTCTGAAATTCTGAATACAAGAAGGAAGGAATCAATTCCCCGTTTTGATTCTTCGTTGTGGATATAAATACCACAATCACTATTATCTACAACTTGGTTTGGTTTCTTTACTCGCTTCTTCATCCGCCATCCCTTTATACTATATAGTCTCACTCTTACTCTCTCCTCCATCTCCATGTTTCGCAGGCTTTTCTGCACCGCTCTCTCCCACTCTAATCTTCACCGTCCTCACCTTCTTCGAGCTTCACACACAACCTTCCGCAACGCCTTTTCTCTCCCCAATCCCATTCTCAATTTCCTCGCCGAACCTTGCCCTGCTCCGAGATTCCAGAATATCAAGGCCTTCCCGCGATTTTCTTCCTCCTTCTCCAAAATGGGTGATGCCCGGAGACCCTTGTCGGTTCCCATTCCTGCCGTCGACAGAGCCGACCGGTCTGAGCTGCTTCGTGCTCTCGAATCGTCTCTGGGTTCTTCCTTCAGCTCCGAGCCTCTCTGCCCGAACTCGAATCCGCTGATTATAGTCATTAGCGGGCCAAGCGGGGTTGGCAAAGACGCCGTGATCAAGAAGCTGAGGGAGTCCCGAGAGGGTCTCCATTTTGTGGTCACCGCAACAAGCCGAGCGAAGCGACCGAGCGAGGTGGATGGAAAAGATTACTACTTTGTGACCAAAGAGGAGTTTCTCTCCATGGTTGAAAGGGACGAGCTTTTGGAGTATGCGCTTGTGTATGGGGATTATAAGGGCATCCCGAAACAGCAGATTCGGGAATATATGGGCAAAGGGTATGATATCGTGTTGAGGGTTGACATTCAGGGAGCTCAAACGTTGAGGAAAATTCTTGGGGAATCGGCGGTTTTCGTTTTTCTTGTGGCTGAGAGTGAAATGGCAATGGTGGAGAGGTTGGTGGATAGGAAGACAGAAACTGCGGAGTCACTGCTGGTGAGGATTGCCACTGCTAGGGAAGAGGTGAAGCATGTTAAGAATTTTGATTATGTTGTTGTGAATGCAAAAGGGAAGCTTGAAAATGCAGTTAAGCAAGTGGAGTCCATTATTGATGCGGAGAAAGCTAAGGTCTGGCAAAGGAGTGCTCTAATATAGAGTTTAGCTGAGGTGATTGTGGTTATTTCAGGTATACGCCTTAGATCTGATGCTTATCAACCATGAATTGTACCTGAATGAAAGTAAAATTCCCCTGTGTGTGTGTGTGTTTGTGTTTTCATATTATTCACATAAATATGCGTGTCGTTCTTCGTGACTATTTTGCAGGTGTTAGCTTACCTTGCTCGAAGCCTTTTCTCTAGTATTTGTGATCGATTATTTGATGTATTTCTGCTCATTTTTCTTTGTCCATAACACATAAGAAATGCTCTTGTAAGTGCGGCCATTCAATTTTTATATATATTTTCTTGAATATACTCAGTAACCCTTGGCAGCTCTAGGCTGTTTATGTTTCTTCCTCTATTGGAAATTTTAGCTTATTTCCATGTTTTGTAATGCAAGCATTTTGTTTTTAACCTGCAATATGCTGTCAAGTGTCAAAATAGAATTTAAGCACTAAATAGAAACTAACATAGGATTTATGTAATTATTCTTATTCTTCCAAATTCTAAGGTTTATATGTTTTTTACCTGCTTTTCAATGTTCTGAGTTACCAAGTAATGGTTTGGGACTCTAAATCTACTTCAGCTTTTAGGTTATGTTTACTGCAGAAATCGCAGTGGTGCTTGAGCTGGGCCCTAGCTCCTTTTTGATGGGGGCAATGCAACATAGAATGTTGTTCTTGCTATTTAGATGCCATGTGTCTCTCATTATAATTGGGGGTAGCATCCATTTTGCTTATAAATAGTTATTTTCCACAATGAGCAGCCATGTTTGTTGGTGGCCTTTTGTTTAGGGTCAACGGGGTATGCTTATACGTATATTTATTATTTGGTTGAGAGTTAGTGATTGGCTTGATTACTGTTAGCTGAGTCAGTTGTTGTGATGAATGTCTGAATAGAATATAGGGGTGATTTATGGTTAGGTTTGGTTGACTTATTAACTCATTGGACTTTATATTGAAGAACAAATTGTCTATGGTTGTGTCTTGCCACTCGTGTTATTTTTTATCCATGTGAGATGCAGTTCTTTTCTTGGATCTGTAGCAGTTTTTCTTCGTGTTTTGTGTCGCATATTTTAAATTTATGGCCTTCAATTGAGCTAATCCTTTTTCTCTATACTGGCTTGTTGTCTTAGAAGTTTAACCCAGAACGGCTGACTGTTTAATCTGTCAGTCTCTCTAAATCTGATGTTCCCCCCGTCCCCTCCCCCAAACTTCATTCCTTGTTCTGATTAACTACTTGATAAGTTGAATTACTAAAATTTCTGGGTGTAAACCCTTTGCAATTTAGAGAATAGAAGACTTTTGCTATGGTCATGAAGAGGTTATAACCAGAATTTGGCAAATCTAGTACTGAGGACTCTTAAAGCATGTGTTTTCACAGAGTGGTAGATGGGATGTGATTCATAAGAAAGGTGGGTGTTACCACGTTAAAATATTAAAAGTTTTATTGTTTTGTGAGTCTTATGATGTTTGTTTTGGGTTGGGCTTGTACTAGTTGTACTACACTAGTACTTGACACAGGTTATTTTAGTGGTTTGTATTATACACACATCTCATTATCAATGAAATATACTATTTCTGTTTTCCTCCTTTGCCACCTTTATCACATTTTCTTGATGATTTAAACATGATATCAAAGTGATGCAATCCTCTTTGACCTGATTCCTTCACTATTTCTGCTGTCATGTTCCCAAATATATGGAACTCCTTTTGGTTTGGAACTCAGAGGGTGCGGATCTGTCAGGACCAGAAGTCTTGCTGTAAACCTGCCAGCCCCCTGCACCCCCACAAGCCACCACTCTCCAGCTGCCAGGCTTCCACGTGCTGGCACCTATTATATTTTTTTAGTGTTTTTCCTTTCAAGTGTGTTATTTTTAACAAGCTGAGAGCTTAGTAAGCTTTAGTTTGAGGGGGAGTGTTAAAATATTGGGATTCTTATTGTTTTAAGAGTCTTATGATATCGGTAATCTTGTTGGGTTAGGCTTGCACTAGTTGTACTACACTAGTGCTTGATCTAGATTATTAGTATTTCTATCTTTACCTCCTTTTCCCCATAATTTCAATAGTGTGTTCACACTGAATAGCATGGAATATGAATTGCTTCCGTAACACTTTCTTAAGTAGAGGTCCGGGCAACAAGTGGAGGGGGAGTGGGGGTAAGCGAGAAGAGGATCTCTCTAAAACAGTTTCTTTCATTGGATGATTCTATAAATTTGATTAATTGTTAAGGATAAAATTATCAAATGTGCATTCCATTCTGGAATGGATTGGTGATTCCGATCCACTTTTGAGGGAATGACAATTCCCCATTCCCTCTCTGCACTGAAGATGGTACCAAACAACGCAATAGCCATTCTGTGGAATCAAAGTTGGAATAAAATGTCCATTTCATCATACCAGCAGTTGGATTAACATGTGAGTGTCAATTGAAAGATGCAGTTTTTGTATTTAAAGAAGCATGTTAAGATTGACATCTAACATTTGCCCATGCCCCTTGGAGAAGTGGATAAGTTTAGATAGTGGCACTTGGCAGGCTTAGAGAAAGTAGTAGAAAGCAAAGGGGTTGCTATATTTGAGCATACATTAAATTTGGGGTAATATAAGTTGCACGGTGTGAACGAAGAAGGTGACTTCATTTATGCACAGCAAGAAATTGGGATTATGAATTCAAATTTGAGATTGTCTCAATTACAGTTTATGGTCCTCTTTATTATGGAAGTGCATGTTCATGGGTTTACTGGATATCTTGAGAATAAGTTAACACTCTTTACCGTTTATTTATTTTACTAAGAACTGTGTCTTACATTTTGCTTATATGTGGATTATAAATCACATATGCTATGTGGCAGTATGCTGTAGCTCCTTATATAAAGGTCTTGATTTGAACACCTGATCATTAATATTTTAGGAGTAACTAGTTCCTTTTCCTTTCATCTTGGCTAACAGAAGTGACTAGTGCCTTAAAGCTCATGTTTTCTTGTACTTGCAACCTGCAAGTAGTAACTGTTTATCTTGTTAATCTTGCTTTTGCCTTCTAGGTTTTACGGCAGCCGATAAGCTGGGGATGCCAGTCAAATTCTGATTTGTGAGCCCAGCTCATTGTCAATGAAACGTTGTTGCTTTGGTGCTTTCCTACAACGGATGTCATCATAGGCAGATATGTTGATAATGCTTGTGGTGTTCGTTCCTACACTCCCTTCTGTTGCTGCATTGAGTGAAGTACAAGTGTTTCTTTCTTTTGGTGATTAGAAGTTATATCACAACGACCACATTCATTTGTTGAATTTTATTCGTTGATCTGGTAGGATACGTTTATGCAGGCAGCAGATTAATTATAGTGAATGAAACCAGTCAATTTTTAGTTTCTGTGCTGAAAATGTAGTTGGAGAATTAGAACTTCTGAAAATCACACCATTATTGACTAGGAGGGCAATGACATGCGAGCTTTTTGATACTTCATGTAATCCTTCAACTGAGCTGATGCAAAAAGCCAGTTCTCAAATCTAATTACAATTGGTGTTTATTTATAATAGTGGTTCTCACTCCTCTCCTTCCTCTCTCCCCTCTTTCGCCCTCTGCTAAACTGCAAGATTTATGCTCTGTAAGGATATGGAGAATAGAGATGGAAATGAATTAATTTTGTACTTGCTGCAACATGGTAATGGTGGAAAATAAGATGGTTACAAATTTGATTCATTGTCAATGATTTTTTTTTTAAAACTGTCATGTACAATCATGTATTTGACGCATTAAAAGAGATCAATCATGAGTATAATTATTTAAAAAGTTAAATTTTTTAAATGATATTAAAATTTAAACACATAATTAGATGATAGTAAAAAAAAATTATATTAATTATGAATTAAAATAAATTTTACAAATTATTTTGGTAGTTTTTTTTTTTTATGCAATAAGTCCTTATTATGACTTGGTAACTCATACCTAAGAAATTTATTTCAGCAATCATATGTTTCTTATAGTAATTTTTTTTTTTTACATATTCTACATATATTAGTGTGTAAACTATAAGAATACTTTTAAGTCTTATTGTAACTTTTATCAATTGTCTAAACTTTATACATTACCCTTACATTTATGTGTAAATAATTATCCTGATTGAAATTCTCATATTCTCCAATCATTTGACCTTAGTTGAGGTTGCATTTTTTTAAAAGTGTTTTAATTAATTCTTTTAATATTCTTTTCTCCGCTAATTTAACATGTAATGTTTAAATTCGAATAGAAAATGTGAGAAGAGTTTTGCATGCTTGATTATGCACGCCAAGTGATTCAGGCAACAAAAGTTTAAATAAATCCAGTTAAAATTAATGTCTAATTAAATTATATAATAATAATAATAATAATAATAATAATAATAAAATTATTATTATTATTATTATTATTATTATTATAAATACAAATATAAAAGTAGTGTTAAATAATGTATTTTATAAAAATTATGGGAAGAAATACGTTTACTGTTTTTAAAATAAAAACTAACAGAAGCTATTACTCCCGACAATGTCATTGCAACCCTCTTCAATTTCAAACGTGCTTATTTCTATCCAAACGTGTTAATAATGTAGTGGACGGCTTTACACGTTAAGATAACTTGTTCAAGGCTTGCAAAGTAGGAAAAATTGAAGGCAATTTAAAAGTATAAGATCAAGAATATTTTGGGGTATAGTTTTTTAGGATTATTTTGATGAGTTTGTCAATATTTATCGATTGCCGTTAAACTTAATAAATTATAAATATTTATTTTGAGAACTAATAATTAATTAAAAAAATTTAAAGAGCGTAGCAACTTCTATAGAAAAATATAAAAACAAAACTAACACATAGACGTATCTAGAAGCTAACCCCTCGCCCCCATTTGGAATTCCAACCATTAGCTTAAGCTTGTAAGCTATCACCGTTCTGTTTTCCGTGTACGCATAAAATAAAAACAGAAACATTTCGCAAGCAAAAACGGATGGCATGCGTTCGCTCAAGGTACCCAAAAAGAATCTAGATGTTATTATTGTAAGGTCCTTATTTGTTTTCTCTTTTTGCTTTCCTTTCTGTTCTTTTTTTTTTCTTTCACTTTCTTCTCTTTTGCCTACGCGTTCTCAAAAAGAAAATGAAAGAAAGATTTGGTGTTGGTGGGGGAAATCAGAGTCCAGTCATAGATATTGAACCATCTCTATCTCTATCCTTTTCGTTCAAGGAATAAAACATTATTATAAATAAAAGAAGTATTTTCATCTTTCAACTTATTTTTTATTTTTATTTTGTTCTTATAGATTATTTTAATTTGATCCCTTAACTATGAAAAATGAAGACATTTCAAATCTCATTTTTATAATACTAACTTACGAAACTATCCTATTTAATATTCAAATATGAAAGCACCATTTAAAACATCCAAATGATGTCATTAGAGTATGATGCTTTAAGCTAACTTAGACAACCAAGATGAACACCGTGTGAGGAATTGTAAGAATTATGTCTTGGGAGAGTGGAAAAATATGTGCACGTAGAGGGTCATTGCAAAAGGAAAAAATCACAGTATTATCATGAAAGATTGATAAGAGTTTCATTAAGTGGCAAACCAAATGTATGTTTAATAGTCATATGAGTATCATTAAGCACTATATAGGATGGTTTCGTCGGTTGGTGTTTTAGAAGTGAGATTTGAGATATTTTACTTAATAATTCATAATTAGGAGACTAAATTCAAAAAAATGGTGTCAAAATGGAAAAAAAAAAAGAAAATTGAAGGACGAATATCAGCAATTTTTGTCACTAATTATTGGGCCATTATCCATTGGCAGTTGTTATGTGATCACAAGGAATGGCCATCTAAGCCAGTTCCAAGGGATTGCTTAAAGACATTGGAAACAAAATAATGCTATTGATGCCTTGTACATATAAATTGAATCCTTAATTGAGGCTCAACGTTACAATGGATGAATGATCACGACGAATGTTGGTGTCCACAATGGGCAGCACGCATGAGCAAAGTAACTAGACCGAAGCCACCGCCTTCAAAGCAACTCGTTTTTAATGAAGTTTTTTTTTGTCAGATCACATCAGTGATTATGTATGCGTGCACTTCAAGCGACAAGGAAAGAATTTTTCCATCGGCTCAAATTCACCAAGTCAATATCTTATGACAAAATGTGCGGTAACTGATGACAAGAAAGATGCTGACATTTGCCTATACTCTCAAGGCTCTAATTTTTACAAATTGCTTAATCAATTGGTCATAAAAAATTTTAGATCATGTTATGAATTAATTATTTTAAAATTTTAAATTATTAAATAAAAAAATATAAATAATTTTATATCTCTAATACTTGATGAAATGTAATTTTTATAGGGAAGATTCACATTTGTATGGATTCTACACAGGAACCAATTTTTGTATAGAATTCTGATGTAAAAAATAGTGTAAATGAAATATGATCTGCAAGAATCATTTCCTCTTGATAATATATGATTATTTGAGTTTAAATGGCCCACTTAGTTTTTATTTAATTTCATTTTTCAGACAGGACCATGTCAATAGTTTGTGAAGAAAAGTTGTGCAAGTAGAATTAATGGAATTAACCTCTGGACACCAACCAGAACGTCAGAATGCTAATTTAAGGCTAGTCCATGATGAAACTGATACTTTACGGAATTAATTACTAGACACCCAGAATATCTGTTTGTTAATATCTGTTCGCTAATTAATCACAAGTTGATCAGAGACTAATAAATGACAACAAGCTATCACGTCTTGTTCAACGAAATGTTTCTGTGATTAAGATTATTAGCTGGCAACCTACACCGACCGGTTCTCTTACTTGATATATATTAAACCAAGTCAATGCTTTTGAATTGAGAACTACATTGATGGTAGGATTTGAAGTCTGAACGAGGCTTGGCTAGTTCCAAATTACAGTCCCCTTTTTGATCTGAACCGAAGACGTATAAAGTATAATTAAACCACTAGAAAAAAAGAAAAAAAAAAACTTACTTGTCCTTTTGGTACTGACTGAACTATTTTTTTGGTCTGAATGTGAAAGGAAAAAAAGACTTTGTATATATTTAAATTAATTTATTTTATATTTAAAATAATTTATAATCAAAATCTTATTAATTTTTTTTTAAATGATTTTTTTTAAAAAAATTAAACTAAACTAAACATGTGCTATTAATGGGATAGAGACGATTTTCATATTTTTTGGGAGAGAGCAAGCTACGGACTTAACATGACTACTAAGTACTGCCAAGTCCACGCCCCGCTTGACTCTTAACAAGAAACTTTCTGGAAAGAGAAAGCAACCTTTTTTTTGCAAGAGATAGGGAGAGAAGGAAGTTAACCCTTCCCCAAGTTACTAGGTTTGCTAACAAAGCATAACCAACTTCTTCGAAAATTGACGGAAAGAGAAGCTTGACGTTACGCTTTCCCCAACATGCCACAGACTAAGCTTGTTCCCTAAGCTCTCCATTCTCATTCTTGTATAAAACCCATCTTTCCCCAGCACTCACCCTTTGTCTTGGACAGACACAAAACATCTGCTTTCAAGTTGCAGCTAATTAAGACTTGGCATTACCACATGGATCATAGGCTTTCTGTCGGAGGAGAGGGAAGCATTCATCTACAAGTTGGTGAACTCCAGAGGCTCAGCGAGACCCGCAGCACAGGCACCACCATGTTTGAGCCTCGTGGCCTTGGGAGTATTGAGAAGAGAGACAGCAGCGCTGCTGATTCTGCTGATTCTGTCTCTCCAACAGCCGCAGCAGTTCGAGCACCAGAAAAGAAGCTGACCCTTTTTGTTCTCCGGCTTGCAGTGCTTGAAAAAGCGGCAACTGGGCTGGGAACTCTTGGATTTATCTGGGCAACTGTTGTCCTTCTTGGCGGTTTTGCTATCACCTTGGACAAAACCGACTTCTGGTTCATCACCATCATACTTGTAATTGAGGGGACTAGGATTTTCAGCAGGAGCCATGAGCTTGAATGGCAGCACCAAGCCACATGGTCTATTACTGATGTTGGAATCAATAGTTTTAAGGCGCTGAGGTCCAGTTCAAACCTCCTCCTTCAAGGTATAAAGAGCCTTTGCAGGCCAATTGCTGCCGTCAAGAGGCACAACCAACAGAGGAGAGACACAATGGTGGTAACCCCCCGGTCCAGGGATACCCCAAGGACACCAACTCGGACGTATATGAGCTCAGATGTTCCACTTCTACCGTATGCTAACTGGGTTTTCCTTTCAAGGAATATCAGTAAGCTTCTCTATTGGCTTCAGGTTCTTTCTGCAACAGCTTGCGTGGTTCTCTCATTAATAAAGCTCATCAAGCGTAATTATGGAGAGGTAGCAAAGGGAGACACTGACAAGAGGAACCGGGAATCTGCTCTGAATATCTTCTATTCCTTGGCTCTGGCAGAAGCTGTGTTGTTCTTAACGGAAAAAGCTTACTGGGAATGGAAAATCAGCTACTGTAAACTGTTGGAAGAGGTTAACAACGAGTATGAGTTGGGGCCATCAGGAATGGTGTCGATTAGAAGGTTCTTTTATGATGCCTATTCAAGATGTGTCAATGGAAGCATATTTGATGGCCTGAAAATGGACGTGGTCGGTTTTGCTATGGATCTTTCGGCTTCAAACTCCTCTGATGAGCAGCTCATTGGAGCAAGAATCCTCCGCCAATTTGCGGTCAGTGGGCGATTTTCTGATGACACCCTTCAAAAGATTGGAATTTCCATATCTGTGGTAGAGAGACTAGTTGAGATGTTGAATTGGACAGACTACAAGGAGGAAGAAATTAGGCTGTCAGCTGCAGAGATTTTGTCAAAGCTAGCTGGCAAGAAGCAGAACTCTCTCCGCATAGCTGGGATACCAGGAGCTATGGAATCAATATCATCTCTTCTCCAAACTAACAGGAATTCTATTCCTGCAGCTGATGAAATTGGGGAAAAGAAACTCATGTTTGATCATCCAAATTATGGGTTTTGGACATTTAACCATTTGGGACTCCTCATTCTGAAAAAACTTGCCCATGACCATGACAACTGTGGAAAGATTGGAAATACAAGAGGCCTCCTCCCAAAGATCATAGATTTCACACATGCTGAAGAAAGGTTGCTGAAGAATGCAAATGTTACTCCATCCCAAATTCTGACGGTGAAGAGATCTCTGCAACTGGTGAAGATGCTGGCTTGCACAACGGGCACTACTGGGAAACATCTTAGAAGAGAGATTTCAGAGATAGTTTTCACAATCAGCAATATCAGAGATATTTTAAGGCATGGAGAGAAACACCCCCTACTACAGAAACTGAGCATAGAAATTTTAACCAACCTGGCATTGGAAGAGGATGCAACGGAAAGGATTGGTGGCACAGGTGGAATACTTAAAGAATTGTTCAACATATTTTTCAAACAGAGCATACCAGAAAATCAGAAGCATGTAACGATTGTTGCTGGTGAGGCCCTAGCAATGCTGGCGTTAGAAAGCAAGAGTAATTGTCATCGAATTTTGAAGTTGAAAGTACTGGAAAGGCTTGTGGAAGGACTGAAAGTTCCATTGCTTCGTGTCAATGCTGCTAGAATTCTAAGAAATTTATGCACCTACTGTGGATCAGAATGCTTCAACCAACTAAAGGAGGTAACAACCGCAGCACTCACAGTAAGTATTACTCTGACCATTATAATTTTGGGCTACCAGCATGTGAACTATATTGTATGTTTCTAACCATAAAAATTATACAGATGAGAAACACAATTTTTAACAATTCCTCAACCCTGCAGATACTTCAGGCAATCATGTCAGAAGAAAACAAGCTACAAGAAGTCATGGTTGGACTAGCAGCAAATGTTTTCAGATTCATGACTTCTCATGAATCAAGCACTGTATTTGAAGAAGCTGGAATCACAGAGGCTGAACTGGCAAATAAACTAATTCAGATTCTCAAGAAACACCAATATCCACCAATTAAGGTCCCAAGGATAAGGAGGTTCGTGATAGAGTTGGCAATTTGGATGATGAAAGACAAAGCAGAAAACATACACACCTTCAAGGATTTGGGAATGGAGGAGGTGCTGGAGGGTGTCTTAGAGACCACATCAGAGCTTGAAAGCTTTAATGTTTTCTCTGGTATTGTTGGACTGAACCGGCACAATCTAACAATTCACTTATTGGTTGAGACAGCATTGGAGTTGCTGGAAGATAGGTAAAGTAATCAAACACGGTACCATATTGCAAAATCAGTAATCCATGTTGGCCCAGAGCAACCACTGTAATATTGTACATATGTGTGGATAAACTAGTAGATTCTCCAAGAAGGCAGGCATGTTTGCTTGGGCTGGAAAGCTGGCCTTAATAATTTATTCATTATTTTTTCAGATTCAATGTTATACCTGAATTAAACTATCCATATTTTGCCTCTATTGTGAAACACATTGCTTCCTGCTTTAAAATACAAAAAAGTCCATGAACTTGGAATTTTACTTTCAACGGCTTTTAACATCTATATTTAGACCAAAGCTACACAGAAACTAGGGTTTTTCTTCTTTAGGCCAGACTGATTTAGGAATAATCTTTTGGTTGCTGCTTATAACCTTGATCAGAAACTCTGCATATATTGTCTCAGCTAAGGTTCATAGTTACATAGGTACCAGATGTTTTGGCGCTAAAGTCAAACACTACACCAGACAAGAAAAATGAGACAGACATCTCAAAGAAATTTGCATTATCAACCAATCTAAAAAATTTTCAACCCCTTTTCCCTTTGCCCATTAAAAAGATCCCAATCAAGTATTATAATTCCCTGACAAATAAACAAAACAGGAAACATTCAAATGGAACCAACACATCAAAAGTCAACAATAATCACATCATAGAAGCCTCACAGAATGCTGCTCTCAGTCCCTATTCACAACTTATTTACAAATTAGGGGACAGGAAAATTTGTAGACTCTGGACAATTATACTAGGCAATCACTTTGGAGACCACTCCTGCACCAACCGTTCTGCCTCCCTCCCTCAAAGCAAATCTTTGTCCTGTTTATAAATAAAAATGATTACTGTCAGATCATATTTTTGAATGAAGTCACTAAAATAATTGCACGTATGAAATTAAAGTAAATAATAGAGACAATGCATAGGTAATTACAGCTCCCGATTTCTATTAAAATCTAGACCCTCCAATCTCATTAAAAATTACATGCTAGAAACATGAATTTGGAATGGGTGTAAAAAACCATAATTATGAAAAGAAGTATATGGAGAACGTAAAGACTGCTTAAATCTGTAGACTATAAAAAACACACAAATCCACTTAAAGTAGCTGACCCTGTAGTTAGTACTCTAGTTAGAAGCTGCTTAATCAATTTAGAGATTACAGAAGAATGGCTAGAAATGAGAGACCAAAAATACATTATGAAGTAGTTACACTTACTTGCTGAAATTGAGTTATAGCAACCTTCTGAGATTAATATATGAGCATCAATATCAAGGCTAACAAGGATTACTGTTCTACTGCAATTAGGTAAGAAAGCTAGAGATGATTGGGAAAAATAATATTTGCCAATCATAGATAGTGCAACATCTATCTTCTATGCCACATCTAGGATTGAACCTACCTGCTTCAAGAGGAACAGGTGATATCAGCTCAAAAGTTGCTGTCACGTTATCACCAGGCATAACCATCTTAACATTCTCAGGTAATTCCACCCTTCCAGTAACATCTGCAGTCCTCATGTAAAACTGAGGCATATAATTAGAGAAAAAAGCAGTGTGACGACCACCTTCATCTTTTGAGAGAACATAAATCTCTGCTTCAAACTTCTTATACGTTTTCACTGCACCAGGCTTGGTGACAACCTATAATTTTCACCAGAAAAAGGTTTTAAAATAGGAAAAAAAATATTTTGGTTAATTTTCATAAAAAGAATCATCCACGCAACCTAAATGAAATGGTGAAATTGCAGTTCTTTCTTTCTTATTTCTCCTCTTTCTTTTTCTTTTACATGTGTTTATATGCATGAGAGTTCAGGAGGATGCAGATTTGAAATCCACATTATTAAATGATCCCTTCCCTATTTTTCTTATTTGCAATGCTTGAGTATATCAATTACAAATCCAGTAAGAACTCTCCTCTTCATGACAAGAGTGAGATAATTACCAGATTTCCAATTCCATATAAAGTTTTAGATCAGTGCTCTACATTTATTACTTTACACTTTGAATCAGTTTTACTCACCATTCCCCGCTGTACATCTTCACGCTTCAGACCACGTAAAAGAAGTCCCACGTTATCACCAGCCTAGAAATGGACACACATGGGATATCCATCAATCCAAATACCAGGGTAAAGGAAGAAAACCGGGGGAAGGGGGGGGGGGGGGTTTAAATTATTTTACTCACTTGCCCACGATCCAAAATTTTCTTGAACATTTCTACTCCAGTTACTGTAGTCTTCAAAGGCCCACCCTGTAGACAAAGACTGATAAATACAAAGCATATATCATAAAGCAAATCACCCATGAACATTATATATTTAACTTCTGTGTATACCTGTATTAGTCCCAATACTTCAACCTCCTCACCAACTTTGATGATGCCTTGTTCAACGCGACCAGTCACAACAGTTCCACGTCCCTTCATTTAAACCAAAGAAGTCACACATCAGGCAGTTGAGGACAGATGATGAGTAAATATGGACAAGTTATTTCAGAAGGACAGAACAGAATACAGTAAGGAAAGCTCATTTCATTAGATTATCATAATTAGGACCGTGTATAAATTAAGTGAATGTAATGCCCACAAAAAAAATGGTATACAAGGACTACTACCTGGCTATTGTTGTTGCACCATGGCAACAGCTGAAACATCATTCAAGAAACACAAAAAAAAAAAAAAGAGATTGTAATAGATATTGATAATGGCATTTTTGGAATAGGGGGAAATATGGACACCAATGCCTAGAAATTGCATTGCACATTATGAATATGATACTTTAATAAGAATAATTCTGATACACATGTGACATCTCTGCTTACCTGAATTGAGAAAACATCTTCTATTGGCATCAAGAAAGGCTTGTCAAGCTGTCGCACAGGATCAGAAATGTATTCATCCACAGCATCCATTAGTTTTAAGATAGCCTTCTTTCCAAGTTCTTCATTTGTCCCCTGCAAGGCAGATAGAGCTGATCCTCGTACGATTGGGATCTCATCCCCAGGAAATTTGTAGAAATTAAGTAGCTCTGCAAAGAAGTTGTTTTTCAAAGGATGCACCTCCATTTAGTAGAAGAATATAGAAAAGAACCATTCTGATAAGTGTTAGAATCTTTTTCTTCCCATTCAAATAAAATTATACTGTAACTCTTCATACCACGAAGCTCCATTTCCACAAGTTCAAGTAATTCTGGGTCATCAACAGCATCAACCTTATTTAGAAAGCAGACCAGTGATGGCACACCAACCTGACACAGGAAAACAAACAAAACACCTTATTGTGTTATGGTTTTTGTATGTAATTAGATTTTATAAAAACTGGGTTTTAGTATTACATTAGTAACAAAGTAAAGTAGCAACCTGACGAGCTAGTAGTATATGTTCCTTTGTTTGAGGCATTGGCCCATCTGGAGCAGAAACCACAAGAATTCCACCATCCATTTGTGCAGCTCCAGTTATCATGTTCTGTAATTTGACCAAATGAATTAAGTGAAGTCAGAGTCCTTACTGACATGAACACAGACAAAGGCATTAATTAAGCATAAATAAGGTCATGCATCTTCCAACTAAGGCAATGTCTATTTATTCAATATAGAAAAAAAAAATTAGTCATAATTTACACGCAGGAAAAAAAAAATCCTCATCTGCCTGTTCATGGGGCTACTTTAACATAGTCTGTCTCCACCTATGCCTGATCATCAAGTCTGTCTCCACCTATGCCTGATCATCAAGCTTACCTTAACATAGTCTGCATGTCCTGGACAATCAACATGGGCATAGTGCCTCTTTGCTGTCTCATACTCTACATGAGCCTACAAGTTCAAGACAAGACTTATGATAAGCTCGAGATGTTTGCAAAAGTTCAATACTAGAATATTTAGCTCAATCATTCACAAGATGCATAATTTGAATATGGACTTGCAAAAAAAAAAAAGAAATAACAGAGGAACTATTTCTCACTGTAGCAATAGTAATTCCTCTTTTCTTCTCCTCAGGAGCCTTGTCTATCTCATCAAAGGCAATAGCCTTGGCTTTACCTTCTTCAGCTAGAACCTGTTTCAAAAAATCAATCCGCTCATTTAAGGTGTACGAGACCTGAATCACACAAAGTTCATACCAAAAAGAGATTGAAAAACTAGATTCTGTCTCCGCTATTGAAGTATCAGGACATGAAAACCAACCCAAACCTTTGTAATTGCCGCTGTTAATGTGGTTTTCCCATGATCAACATGCCCAATGGTGCCCACATTAAGATGGGGCTTTCTGTAAAGACAACAACAATGGAAAGGAAACACAATTTAAAAAACCCTCATAACAATAGCATACAAAGATCCTTCTTCATGGGGGACAAACAATAGATATCTCTGTCTGCTAACTGTGTTTCCATACACATTCAAATGCCTTCAGAAGGATTGGTTAAGGGAGAATTTTTTTGAAAAAAAAGAAACTCTTTGACAAAAATATTTATCACGGAGTGGTTATTCAAGCCTTTATATATTATACAATACATAATAACCGCTTTAAGTAATTATTTTTCCTTCATAGTAAGTATTTTTAACAGAAGTTCTCTATTTGGAATTCTCCATCCCAAGGATTAAAGGATGCACCTTTCTTCTTGTGAATGTACATAAGTTAATCGCCACATACAAATAATAGGGATTATAATAAACTAAGCAAGACAAAATAACACAAAACACATTGGCCCCAGAACCAGAAAACCTTCAACAAACAGGAGAGAGAATCTTGTCTCTTACGTTCGAGTGAAAGTGGCCATGGATCTCCAAAGAGAAACAAGACCCAATCGGGGTGCATTGCTGTTGAGGGAATCGGAAAGAGGGAAATGTCGGGAAGTGAAAATTCCGCGAGAAAGTAAATGGGTAGCAGATATGAAATGGAAAGAGAGAAGGCGCTTAGAATTAGGGTTTCTGAGAGCAACAGAAGCCATGGGATTGGATTTGGAGTTACCCACAGTCCACAGAGAAGGAAGGAATGAAGGAAACACAGGGACGAGAGACAGAGAGAGATCACTTATTCACTGATCATTGTCAAGTGTTGTGAAGCGTGAACATTCGTAGGTTGTTGGTTCCAGATCTACTTGGCGCGATCTTTGACTGCCACGTCAGTAACAGAATCCAGGCAAAACAAAAATGAGAATTCCTATGGTGTATATACTCCCACGTACAGCATTTATTCCCATTGGTGCTTTTTGGTTTGTGGGGCTGTCCAATATCTGTCTCATATATATATATATATATATATATATATATATAAAATAATTATTCTAAATTTTGTATTTTTCGCCTTTAACTAAGATATTTAATAGATATTACTGTAAAATTAATTTTAAAATCAGGATAGTGGTTAAGTAACAATATCTTAGGTTTGCCTAAAGTTATAGTTTACTTTCAAGCAACTAATCACTTTTGAGTGTTTTAAGTTTTGTATAACAATTAACAAATATTTTTTCTAAGAAATTAAAGTGAAATTTTTTTCTTTTGCTAAAAAATCATTGGAAACTACTAAGAGACAAAAGTTTCACCCATATAATCTGATAGATAAGTCTACACTCACGTTAAATTGTACAATATTCTTGTACATCATTTATATTTCTTTATTAAGATATATGTAATTATACCAGTCTTTATTAAAAAAATGCATCATGATTGTTAAAACCTCACATTACCTATCTCAATCTTCGAGATACGGTTCATATTTCTACTGAGTAACTTCACTTAATATCAAATGATTTTAAGTTGAAATCTAACACTGGTAACTAATCTAATTAAGAACATGATGTATAAGCTGAAGAAGCATAAGCCAATAATGTGGATGAAAAATGAGAACATCCAGAATCTTTGTTCAAATTACGTGTCTAAAATAGAGGAAGAAGATTGTTTCCCATTTAAAAAAAATAAAAAAGAAAGCACAAACAACCAAATACAACAATTCTCTCTTACAGTCAAAGAATATCAGACGATTTGTTACATGAGATTTTGAACTCACTAAATTTACACACGAGCAACCTATTCCTTTTGTCAAGCATTTTACAAACTATAATTTTTTTTTTTTTATAGTTACAAATACAAAGTATAACCAACCGTAAGAGAATCTCTCATCGGTTATGACTGTTTCTGAAAAAACTAAAATCCCAACGACGCATTAAGCCCTCCATGACATGGCCTGCTGGGTTCCTGACAACAGTTAATGTGGCTTTGGTATTATGTGATATGTCAGTGTCTGATGAACTTTGTACACTAGCAGAACTATCACTGCGAGCAGAAGCACTTGCTGTATTGCTGGACTCGGTGACTGATGAAGTGTCCAATGGTGGTGGTGGTGGTGGTGATGGTGGTGCTCCCCCAGATGAAAGACTTGGCACTGGACTTGGCTCAGGTGCCAAATTTTGGGAATGGATCAGTGAAATGGAATTTGACTCAGCTTTCAAGGGTCCACACAAGTCAGATGGAGGGGAAGCGGTTTCGGCTTTTGAATGCATGCTGTGTTTGACTAAAGAAGAGGACGGTGTCTCCATAGGTCTAGAAATCTCCTGTGAAGAAGCATGTGAGTCTTTTTTATCTGATGGCTCTGCAGACATGGTGCTAATACTGCTTGCTGGCGGTTGTTCTGCCTGTGGATTTCTTATTTCCAGGTCTTTAAGTGACTCCATCACTGCTTCCCTGAACATCTGAATAATATGGACAAATTAAACGTAAATAAAAACCAATAGTTCATCTTCAGTTGTAAACCATCATGTATTTAGATTGTGTGAAAGCCAACAAACTGACTCACTCGTTCCTCCTGCTCTGCACTATATGGAAAGCCTGCAAGGTCATCAAGTGGATATTCCACATACTGATCATCATCATCCAATGTGGTTGGAACATGGGGGCCATAGAGATGGCCATTTGATAGTTCAAAGCTAATCATTGTTGAAGATGATGAGGAAAGATCATCACATTTCTCTTCCTGTTTTGCAAGAATATCATGCAAAATTAGTGAGACAGAGACTCTAGTTCCTTTCTGTGTTTGATCTCCTCTCTTCAGTTCAAGCTATGCCTCTGATTAAACTTCTTGTTCATTTATTATTCATTATTTTCCCTCTTTATCTGAAGCTAGACATTTGAATAAATTACATTCTTGACACTCAGGTGCTGGCGCCTTCCAGGTGCGCTACTAGCAGGTGCACTACTACTGGGCACCCACCACCATGCATGTGCAAAAACATAAAATTCTTTTTGATACAAAAACAGACATAAAAATTTTATTTGAATACAAGTTCCCCTTTTTTAAACTCTAACAATTAAATGAAGGATGGGGTAATTAACACTCCCATTTCCCTATTCATATTTCTCACTAACTATTTTTAATTGTGATTTCCTAAATTATAAATGCAAATGGACAAATAAGAAAATAATTATGTTTGACTTGAAAATGTTATTTAATTGAGAAAAATTTAGAACATTTCAATTAAAAAGTAGTTAATGGAGAATTAATAGGTAATTTGGAGTGCCTGTAGTAGGTGTGAGGGGCGGGCCTATGTATTCAAGTTAGAATGACACTTTATCTCCTTTGTTTTTAATTATAGTAAAAGTAAAACTTGGGTTTTCAGGGAAAGAAAACATTGATACCAGGTGCGGGAATTCCCTTCCTATAGTATACATGCCACTCGCCATTTATATTTAGCATAAGTGTTCCAATACATCATAAAAGCATATTCCATGCATGCACTGCATGACCCGTCTTGCAGAATAAAATGAATAGAAGAGTTGATTTGTTGTATACTCCTCTCTAAAACAAATTATTGATTAAATGAACAATGTAGAAAGAGTGATACTGGTGACACAACAGCTTTCGATACTGGAAACCAACCTCCCTGTATGCTGTTGAATCTCAGCAGTGTGCCAGTTCCATGGGCCTACAGGGGGTATGCATTTTGTGGGACACTATGAGTTGTGTCACAATCAATACTCGTTTAGATATGGTGTTTGCTACAATTTTAACACAGTGTACACTACACACACACGCATTTAACATTTTGTTTTTTTTTTTTTTCTTTAATAGTTCAGATATCCACTGAGTTACCACCCACCAATGTTCCACTCAATGCATGACTGCTGAGTGCTGAGAATCTTATCATGTACTACAACTGTACCATAGCTATACATGTCATAATGTACTGCATAAATTTACTATGCTTATGACCGAAGGACAAAATAAAATTCAGTACAAAGAAAAGAAAAAGAAAAAGCGGAAAGGAGATACCTCATGGTCACGACGTCCATCTTTTGAAGAAATATCAGATGGAACCTGAGAAAATGTCATACAATAGTTCTTCAAAAAATAGGAAACTAAAAATCATGCCGCTAAAACAATTTAAACAGAATTCAAGTCATGACGGCTCGAACATCCACATCTTCACTGGCCATGTGATAAGATTTTACAGGTATTAATACAAAGGATAGTAGCAAACCACACAACACACTCTGCACGAATGTTTGCATTATGTGCGTTTCTGATAACATGACTAGATATCTTTGCTGTAGATTTCTGAAAAGTCTGGTGAATTTTGGGTCTGTCCTGCAAGCTCGAAGCATTTTCTGCTAGGTAATTTCAAGGTTTTTCACATGTAAGGAAGGCAATGTTCTATGGTAATGTGAGGATTTTGCAATTATTTGGTGATTATGATTGGAGAGAAATGCCAGGATTTTCAAGGAAAACATTCTGCTGCAGCCACTTTAATGGGATAGAGTTGTCTACATAACCCCTTATGATGGCTCATGTAATGGATTTTCTATAGGGGTGTATCTTTCAGATATGAATTGAGATGGCAAGTGAACAAAAGGAAACCAAAACCGAAAAAGAACAAAGGATATTAAAGGAAAGAAGATCTTCAGGGACATTAAAATTTCCCTACTTCCAGGGTTATTAAAATTTTCCCTATTTCCAGGGGTAACAGGTATGAAAAGAAGCCAATGGCAAATAAACAAAAGGAAACCAAAACCAAAAACGAGAAGGATATTAAAGGAAGGAAAGAAGATCTTCAGGGATATTAAATTTTCCCTATTTCCAAGAGAAATTATTGTGCAGAATTAGTATACAACACAAGCCAATAAAGAATTAACATATTATCATTTTACATTAAATAACAGCATAAAGTTGCATAAATTTTTGTGCCAAACAGCTTTTTTACATTGAAAATGATGATGTGTTAGTTTTCTATTTGTTTAGTCCACACAACTTATGTATACTAAGTCTACACAAGAATCTATATTTCTAGGGGTAAATGGTATTAAAGGGAGCACCGATCTACATTTAATATTCATCATGTGAGTACTCTTGTGCAAGACTGTTTTTTAAAATACATGGTAATTTACTCAGCAACCTGTTTGTATGCTATTCTGATAATATACTAGGCAAATAAATACAAACCTCCATCCTACTCATTGGTCTCTTTGAACGGACTTGCTTAATGGCATCCACTGTACTGCTTGTTGATGGTTCTGCAACTAACAAAGAAACAATTAAGAGATTTACATAAAGTGAGGTTACCAAATGCAGATCCTTATAGATACCAGTGCAGAGGGAATATTTAAGAGACACTAGGTACTTGAGTCATGCCTTTGTTTTGAGATGATGGCTCATTGCTGCAGGCTAATTCATGCACAGATCTCCAAACATCCTGGGTAAAAACAATAGACTTTTCAAAATTGTACAAAATGGAACATAGCAATTTGACCAAAATGGAACCAATAAGATGCATTGCTGAATTTACCTTACCAAAGTAATCATTCGTGATGTCAAAAAATGATTCCCCAAGCTCATCTTCTGGAGGTTGCAAAACATTGTGAAAAAAAATGTTTATGGAATCAAAGTAAAACTGAGGACGCGGAGAGTTGTGATCTCCCTCAAATTTAATTATGTTTTTGTCTCCCTGCATAGCATAGACAGCCATGTTAAAGATCCAAAAGGCCGGACATATAAGAATCTGTGAGAAGATAAAACAAAGTGCACATGAAGTGGCATATAAAAATAATAATTAGTAGATTAGTAGTCCCAAAACACATCCCGTCTACGCAACTATCTAGAAGACATATTTTTTAGTTCTGCAAGCATGCTCTAAATTAACTGAGGCTTACAAAATGTCATGAAGACTTAGTCAAACCAACAGATTAGGAAGAAGTTCAGTTATGTAAATCAATCTGTAATTTAAAAAAAAAAAAAAGAATTCTTATAGACAGACTTACCATGTAAGCCTCAAGTATACGATCTGAGTGATGGGGTTGTATAAAATCATCATCAATGGCATGGCCTAGTAGAACAGGAACAAAACAAGACTTTGCCACCTGCAAAGCAAGCAGATAATGAATAAATATGATGGAGAATATAACAATGTAAAAAACCAAAAGAAATACAATTTTGTAAATTTTTCCCCAAATATTTCCTATAATTTACATTTGATTCAGAATATTTATTTTCTAAAGAATTCTATGCTTTTGAATGCCCACAAACCCATATATGTTCAAAGAGGAAAACAAAACAATTGTACACATTATTTTATTTTTTTGGTTGTTTTGCCTCTTTTTCCTTCATTCCTTGTATGCTTCCTGAACAATTAGCACTCTAACCAGTAGATTGATCCCTTGTCAAATTTCTGAGGCTAATGCATGCCCACAGGCACCACAATGTAGAAAGGAATCATAAACAATGAATGATCCTAACATTTAATTTAATCAAAGTTAAAGAATTTTACCAGCTCCATGAAAAATTACATCATCTCAGTCAATGAACAAACTGTTGTCCATGTTATCTCGGAAAGTTTGACAAAACCGAACCACCCAACACGTACACATGCATGTAGCCCCAAATTCTAAGAGCCACAAATCCTTAGTCGTTAGCAAGTACTCAATCAACTTAGTTTGAAAGATTTAGCATCCAAAACATTTGAAAATACATATCTTAAAGATTGTTAGGGAATATATGTTAGGATACTATATGTTGTTATATGTTATTGGGCTGGGCTTATCTCTCTGGTCCTGATCCTTATTTGTTTATATAAATATAGAGACAGAGAGACTGACAATGCTATGTTAGTCATTCCTATCTTTCACAATTTCTTCTTCCTCTCTAACATGGTATCTAGAACAAGTTAGAGATCCTTAGAAACCCTAGCTTCCTCTGCCAAAAAAAAATTCAAAAAAAAAAAATCACCCATCTTGCTCAGAATCAGCCGATCTACACATCCCTAGGGTCCAAAAAAAATTTCGTCACTTGCTGAGCACGATTTCATGCGTTTTTAGGCACTTTGAGCGTGGGTTTTCACGCCTGATGCGTTGAGGTGCTGCCCAGGCGATTTTCCGACGACCAGGGGTGTCGCCGGCATGGGAGCTGGAGTCATCCCACTTTGTTGTGGTTTTGGCCGGCTAGAGCGTGTTTTGGGGCTGTTTGTGTTTTTTGTCGAGCCCAGCAAATTTCTTGTATTCCGTGAGTTGGGTTGCGGTGAAAGAGGTGTGGTTTGGTGTTTTGCAGCATCTTTGACTGTGTTTTGGTGGGTTTAGTCACTTTTTTTGGTTGTTTCTGGAGGTTTGGGGGTGGCGACATTGATTATTTGTTTGGTTGGTGGCTTTGATGTTACTTTGAGATGGCGGATGATCATTCTCAATCGGGTTCCTTATTAGAATTGAGAAAGAGGATCATCTAACAGATGACCCTCCAAAGTCTCGGGCTATATGGGACAAATGGTTGCGGGAAGATAACCGATTGTTTGGCATGATTAATAAAACTCTCGACACTTCTGTCAAGCATGTCATTTCTTCATCGCAATATTGTGAAGGAGTTATGGGAGTATATGGAGTTTAATTATTCTGGGAAAGCTAATTTGTCTTGTATTTATGAGGTGACACAGGAGTTTCACCGCCTGGCACAAAAGGAAATTTCTCTCCAAGCCTACTTCACTAAATTTAAGCGGAACATATGAAGAGTTGAATGTCCTTCATCCAATCTCTAATGATGTTAAACAGATGCATCTACAACGGGAACAGTTAGCAGTTGTCAGTTTTTTGTCTGGCTTGCGTCCTGAGTTTAGTGCGGCTCATGATCAGATTCTGACTAGTTCTGAGCATGTGACACTTGCTAATGTGTATTGTCGTCTTTTACGGCGACATCATGAGTTGCCATCTAAACCTTCTCCTGAAGCCTCAGTTGCTTTGGTTGGTAGAGGGGATGGTAGAGCAGGTAGAGGTGGTGGACGCAGTGGTAGAGGCAGATTTGGTAGGCATACTGGTGGTCGTGATGGCGATCGTGATAATACACCATATATTTGCTATTTTTGTGGTGAGGAAGGCCATATTAAGAAAAATTGTTGGAAGTTGAATGGGAAACCTATCCAATCTCAAGGCCAGCCGTTATGCTCATGCAGTCACCACCCAAGAGGGTCTACTTACCTTCACCCATCTCTGCTCCTCTGATACAAGGGTTTCAAAACTATCACCTTATCTGATGCTAATGTTTGATGCTTATACTCGATTCCATAGGTCTCACAGGGTATTGACACTTCCTCTACTGCTACCTTGTTCAGTCAGGTAATCCTACTGCTTGTCTCACTTCTTCCTCTCGCAACTGGGTCATTGATTTAGGTGCAACTGACCACATGACTGTAAACACAGGTATCCTTTCTTCCTTTCAGTCTTCTTCTCTATTACCTAGTGTCACTTTAGCTTATGATTCTTCCACTCCCGTCATGGGAAGTGGCACTGCCTATCCTTTACCTTCTCTTTTCTTTGAATTCTGTTTTATGTTTACCCCACTTTCCTTTTAATCTTTTGTCCGTTAGTAAAATTACAAATTCTATGAATTGTAGTGTTTCATTTCTTTCCTAAATATTGCTTGTTTCAGGATCTTGGGACAAAGAAGGTGATTGCTAGAGGTCGTGAATCTAATGGATTATATGTTCTAGAGTCCGCAGTGCAAAAGCCACAATCAATTGCTTGTTCCACTTCCATTTTCCCGTTTCAGCTTCATTGTCGTCTTGGCCATCTGCCTCTGAAGACTTTGAAGAAATTGTGTCCTACTTTAGAGTCCTTTTTTGTTTTTGAATTGTGAGTCGTGTCAGTTTGCCAAAACACCATCGAGGAAATTATCCTCCTAGAGTCAATAAACGGGTTGCATCCCCTTTCGTTCTTGTTCATTTTGATATTTGGGGGCCTTGTGCCATTGAATCTAAGTCTGATTTTCGTTACTTTGTTACTTTTGTTGATGATTACTCTCGTGTTATGTGGCTTTATTTTATGAGAAATCGTTCTAAATTATTTACTATATTTCATGCCTTTTGTGCTAAAGTTCGAATCCAATTTAATGTTACTATACGCACTTTTAGAAGTGATAATGCTAAAGAATATCTTTTTACTTCTTTTAAGTCCTTTATAACAGACCATGGCATTATTCATGAGACGTCTTGTGCTGTCACCCCACAACAAAATGGGGCAGTTGAAAGAAGGAACCAACACTTACTTGAAGTTGCTCGTGCACTTTTGTTTCAAATGAAAGTTTCTAAACCTTTTTGGGCCGACGCTGTTTCTACGGCTTGTTACTTAATTAATCGTCTCCCTTCTTTCTATCCTTAGATGGTTAAATTCCTTATTCTCTTCTCTTTCCTTCTCAGCCTTTATTTGCTCTTCCTCCTAGAATTTTCGGTTGCACTTTTTTTGTCCAAGATGTTTCCGTCCTCAGGTTTCTATGTTGGATCTTCATTCTCTTAAGTGTATCTTCCTCAACTACTCTCGTAGTCAAAAAGGGTATAGATGTTATTATCCTACTGATTTGTGTCACTATCTTGTCTCTGCAGATATAACCTTCTATGAGACCACTCCTTTCTCTTCAAAGTCGTCTCCTTCTCCTTCTCCTGCTAGTGATGACAATGACTTTTTGGTATATCACTTTCCTGTCTCTTCTTCTACTTCTACAGGTTCTACTATTCCTATGTCTTCTTGGCCTCGTCCCCTTCCTGCTCCTTCCTTCCCCTACCACTATGTTCTGAGGAACCAGCAATCTGTTGTGACCGGTGCTACTGCTCCAGAGCCTCCAGATTCATTGCCTTCTACCGATCCTTCTAACTCTTTGGATCCTGCTCCTTCTGAGTCTAAACATTGATCTCCCGATTGCTCTTCAGAAAAGTAAGCGTAGTTGTACCTATCCTATTTCTTCTTTTGTTTCTTATGCTAGTTTATCTAGCTCTCCTAAGTCTTTTGTAGCTTATCTTGATTCCCTCACTATTCCTATCACTGTGCTGAGGCCCTGTCTCACGAGGGGTAGTGTATGGCTATGTTGGATGAGATACATGCCCTTGAACATAATCAAAGATTTGGTTTCTCTAATTGCTGGTAAATAGGCGATTGGTTGTAAATGGGTTTATACCGTCGAGGTCAACCCTGATGGTTTTGTGGTCCAATTAAAAGCCCGTCTGGTTGCTAAGGGCTATGCTCAGGTTTATGGTATTGATTATTCTAACACCTTTTCTCCAGTTGCAAAACTTGCTCCTGTTCGTTTATTTATTTCTCTTGCAGCTAGTCATCGTTGGCATCTGCAATTGGATGTCAGAATGCTTTTCTTCATGGAGATATTACAAGGAAGAGGTGTATATGGAGCAACCACCAAGGTTTGTTGCTCAGGGGGAGAGTGATAAGGTGTGCAGATTGAAGAAAATCATTGTATGGTCTTAAACAAGCCCCAAGGGCTTTGGTTTGGGAGGTTTAGTTCAAGCTGTTTTACAGTTTGGACTTCAAAGAAGTCATTTTGATCACTCAATCTTCTTCCAACGTTCTCAGGGTGGAATGTATCTTTCTTATGGTCTATGTGGAATGACATTATTATTACTGGGAGTGATGAGGTTGGAATTGGAAAACTCAAGGATTTTCTTCTAACACAATTTTAGACCAAGGATTTGGGTACCTTAAAAGTATTTCTTGGGTATTGAAGTGATGAGAAGTAACAAAGGCATCTTTCTGATCCAGAGGAAGTATGTTCTTTATTTGCTCAAAGAAACAGGTTTGCTCGGAGCTAAACTTGTAGAAATTCATATGATTCCTAATGTCAAACTCTTAGCGGATGATGGAGATGTTCTTTCGGATCCTGAATGGTACAAAAAACTGGTGGGGAAGCTTAATTATCTCACAGTCACTTGTCCTGATATTGCTTTCTCTGTCAGTGTAGTAAGTCAGTTCATGTCTTCTCTCCGGTCTACTCATTGGGAGGTTGTTCTTCATATATTGAGATATTTGAAAGTGGCTCCAGGGCGTGGTGTTTGGCATAGAGATCATGGACATACTATAGTGGAAGGTTTTTTTGATGCTGATTGGGTTGGATCTCCTATAAATAGAAGATTCACTTCTGGTTATTGTGTTCTTGTTGGAGGTAATTTGGTTGCTTGGAGAAGCAAGAAGCAAAGTGTTGTTGCTAGATCCAGTGCTGAATCAGAATATCATGCTATGGCCCAAGCTACATGTGAATTGGTGTGGATATGTCATCTTCTTGATGAAATTGGATTTAAGAGTGCAATGCCTATGAAACTATGGTGTGACAATCAAGCTGCCATTCACGTTGCCTCTAGCCCTGTTTTTCATGAAAGAACAAAGCATATTGAGGCTGACTGTCATTTTGTGCGTGAAAAGATTTAAGAGGGGTTAGCTATCACTGGACATATGCGGACTGGAAAACAACTTGTGGACATCTTCACCAAGGCTCTAAATAAGAATAGAATAGATTATATCTACATCAAGCTGAGCATAATTAACATCTATACTCCAGCTTGAGGGAGAGTGTTAGGGAATATATGTTAGGATATTATATGTTGTTATATGTTATTGGGCTGGGCTTATCTCTCTGGTCCTGATCCTCATTTGTTTATATAAATATAGAGACAAGGGAGACTGACAATGCTATGTTAGTCATTCCTATTTTCACAATTTCTTCTTCCTCTCTAACAAAGATGATTCTGATTAAAATTCTACAAATCTCAGGTGCAGCAATGAAGAAGCAAGGACAAAGCAGAAGCTGCAAGGCCCTTCCCCTTTCCTAGAAAAAAAAAAAAATCCATTTCATTTTTTCTTTTACACTTTTAACTAGTTGAAACTTTGCACCATTCGAATCAAAGTATCGCATCTGATTTATCGCCTAAGAATTAGAACAGGTTCCTCAACCAATGATAACTACAATTAATCAAGTTAATTTACAAGAAATTCAGCACAAATTGTTGGAAATATATTTATTAATTGCTGAATAAAATTACACAATAAACTTGGGGATTCATATGACTGACTGACCAATAAGTGTAGACTATTTCCAGCAAAAAGGAAACAAGATGTATTAATATAATTTCTTCAAGTTCAAGCTAAAAAAGCAAGATATTTGTTAACCAAGATCAGGTACAGATGGAGGATTTTAACTTCAAGTTATATCAAACAAATAATGAGGAAAAACGAGGGGGGGAAAGCACACCAAATTTTTTTTTCTGTCAAACTAATCAATTATTACATACAACAAAGCAAATAAAAGTAAATTCTTTCAATTAACAACCTTCTATAGAAAGAAAAAAAAATCAAAGGAAAAATAACCTTAATGGTGTTCAAGTCCATTATATCAAATTTTGCCTTCTTCTGGATTGCTCTTCGCATGTATTGAATTGCAAACTTCACCTGAAACAAGAAAAATAAATTAGCATCAATAGTAATGCCACAAAACCATGGTCTCCAACAAAAGTTTAAGAAATTATGCTTCATTAATTGTGCATATAAATGATTTATCAATAAATGGAGAGTCCATAGGGTAACACAAGGGCTATGGAATCAGATGCCAGCCAGGTATATCAAGTATTTAAACTATTCATTATAAGGTCTAAACATACTCAATTACTCATGTTGCAAACTACAGATATTTGCTACCCTCCAGCAAAAATAATAATCACTTGTGGCAGCTGCTACATTGCTCCATAATAAATTGCAGGTTTATAGAAGTGACTGGAAGTAGGTAATGTGACCTCACCTCTAAAAGCTTCAGGGACACTAGGCATGTTATGGAGTTTTCTAGAAGTTACCAGAAGTCCTAACTTTGAGTATCAGAAATTAATAGCTTCTTTGACCAATCTGTTTATGTCCACTAACAAGAAGTTTTATGCAGCAGAAGAATCTAACTATTTTTTGGCTGTGAAAAAGAAGTGTTTGAAGCTTTTTCTAAAAGCAGAATTTATAAGCAGAAATTAGCTAAATTGCTTTTTCTTACAAGTGATGTATGAGAAATTAATAGCTTTTCCAGCCAAGCCGTTGCACAGATTAAAAGTTTTCTGATTTTTAAATGGTGTTTGTCCAGTAACAAGAAATCATTTTATGTGGCAGAAAATATATTTTTTTAGTATTTGAAGCTTTTTCTAAAAGCAGAATTTAGAGGCAAAAACTAGCTAAATTGCTTTTTTCTTTGAAATTAAAAATGATTCATACAAAAAATGCTTTTGCAAGAAACTATTCCGCTGACAGCAGAAATTTCACAGCAAATCCAAACAGGCATGGAGGGACATTTACAACCTTGTCCAAACAGGTAAAAAAACAGATGCTTTTCCACCTGTCTATGTAATAATTTCTATTTTCAATCCATAATGATTCTTATATAGCTCATGCAACTAGCCTTTGTTTGAATGAAAACATCTATTACCAGACCTATACATACAAACCAAAATTAATGAAATTCAATGTCATAGTCCATTAGAGGCATGAATTCAACAAGGCAATGCATCTCAAACTCTCTGTTTCGTATTTTCTTTTATTTATCTAGCATAGCAGTCCTGGACAACTCATTTTCAAAAAATAGCCTCTAAAAAAGTATTAGTAAACAGCCCTGTCACTCATCAGAAAACATGCATATGGGCACAAGAGACTACTTTGTCCAACAAATTTCAAAGAAAAAGTAGATGTCTAGAACAGACAAGAAAAGCTGTAAAATTCCAGCTGAGATGGACAAGGAAGTTCATTAGTATTGAAATTCCATCTCCTCTAATCAAACTTTAGTCATAACATCAGGACACACACCATAGACTGAAGGTAGTTTTAATAACCTCTATGTAAAGAAACAAGAAAATATGAAATGAGACTATAGATTGAAAATTTAAGATAGATGATTTTTATAAAAGGCATTCACATTTTCACCCAAAAAAAAAAAAGGAATATACTCACAGTGAACTTTGGCAGACGGACTTTGTATGTATCTACAAGTTCCATCATCAAATCAACTAAATCAGAGAAGGGACTGTCTAAAACCATCCCTGCAATGGAAGGATCCTCTGCTCCATACATAAGGCTGCAACGAATAACATCATCAATGGCAAGAAGAAAAGCCATATACACTGGTATGTTTGAATTGTTACACAATCAGGGAATTTATAAATTGACTAGGATTAAAAAGCGCATGGGTAGCAAACTTTTAACAAGGAGAATGTGTTTGGTTGGCAAAGGTATGAAACATTCAATTCAGAAGGATGTAAATACATACATAAGAAAAACATTTCCACAAGTCTACACAAATATAGAACTACAAACTACTTTCAAAGTTCAAACAAGCATGTATGAATATACTATAAGATCCTTCATCCTCAAGTTCAGGACATGTGCTGCATACACTCTATTGTTCAAGAATGATAATGATAGATATGCCTCCTTTCACAAGCCATTTCAGCCACCATCTCATGGACTGTAATCCCTCATTGTTGTTTCCTATGATCATTACCAAATACAAAAATCTTAATTGAGGAAGTCTTTGCATAAATATTCATCTCAAACCATGCAAGCTCTCATTCTAAGAGAATCACAACAATAAGGTCAACTATGTGGTTTCTTTAACAAATTAAGTAAATTCTTAGCAGCAATTAACTACAAGAACTGAGTAATAATGGATCACATTACTATTTCTTGCTAAAACCACATGTACGACTAGCAAACCTTTCTTTAATCTCATTCAAAATGCAAGCTCAAAGCAAGAAGTGAATGATTAAAACCTACCTAGTCACAGCACCCATTGAGCGGCCCCATAAGCCAATCAGAGAGACATTTCCATCTGCCCGCAGATAGTTGACCACAGCCCTCAAATCATCCTTCTGAAAACAGTGAAGAATGTTAAATAATCTTCATAATTAAAAATGACAACAAAGCAAATGGTAGTGATGCATATGCAAACTCCCAGCAAAGAACAAACTCAAGCATTTCATTTTTTACCGTGATAACCAATTTATTAAAAAGAAATAAGGACAAGTATCTTTCCTCTGGCATATGACAAGTTTCATACTTTCCGCTAATGATATAGCACTCAAATATAAGTTTTACTAAATTTAACTTGTACCAGTTGATAATATTTTTCAATTGAATTTGTGAATATACAAGTTGCTTTAGTCTTCCTCTAACCTTTTAATTGGATTATCTTCTATCTGATCCACTTTTCTCATTAGAGCCTGTATTGGTCTTCTCCTCACATGATTAAATCACCTTAGGCAAAGTTTCTGTCATATTCTCCTCAATAGGTGCTAATCTAACTTTCTCCCAAATACATTTATTCCTAATCTTATCTTTTCTTGTATGTCCAGTCATCCAACTCAACATTCTAATTTCCACTACACTTATTGTTTTGCTCTTGTTGGCACTTCACTACCCAGGCACTTTGCAATAACAAATTACACCTAAAGTGTTTCTCCCTTTCATCCCCCCATCTTGAGTCCTACGTGTTACATCCCCATCAATCTGCCCATGACTTTGTAAGTTGGACCTACCTAAACCGGGCAACTTGTGGTATAATGCGATCCCCAATTTTCACCTCCAAATAATTGAGGCACTAGCTTTTGGATGTGAAAAGAACCTCACCCCCAACCCCCTGTGTGCAGGGCCCCAAAGAGTGGATCAGACACGGCAATAAGACTACACTATATCAATGATAATGATACAGCTATATATATCTTTCAAACATTTATTTGGCAAGCACTTACTTCATTCCAACCTAGAGTAACATGCTCCCCTCCAGAAATGCCAGATCCCGAGAAATCCAGAGTAAAAACTGTAATATTTGAAGGAAGTAAAATTATAGCAGCCTCACTAGCATCAGCCCTGCATCCACTGCCATAAACATTGAAACCAGTAAGCATGATCCTATACGATTGAAATCTATTAAGTATGCAACACCAAACAAACAACCACCAGCCAAGAACCTCATAAAAGAGATTAGAATTTACAAGTATCTAAAATTTTAAAAGTTCGAAAAGTAAATTGTTAGTTTGGACTCTACTGTTTAAAATCAGAAAAAAAAAAAAAGGAGCTGTATAGATTAAATTGGGTTCAAACCTATCGCCAAGGTTCTAAGATATCAGAACCAGCTAACTAGACAAGTATTACTACTACACTTAAAAGTCGTGTTTATCACTTCTTTTCTTTTAATGCTGAATCATCCATTATATCTGATCTTAAGCAGTAAGCACAATGGGTTGTGACAGAATATACTTTTTGTCAATAAAAAATCTTATAAACGATTTTTTACAATTAGCATTGTTATGTTGAAAATGCAGCAATTCCCATATGGTCACCATGTCAAACCAATTAAATTATAAATTTATATAGCTAAATAAAAAAATGAAAAAGAAAGGGCTTAAAATATTATAACTGTGAGTTAACTTATATGTTTTATAGTAGTACCCTGCTAGAAAAGGTGCAAACAAATTAGCGTTTGAAATTGATCGAATTGCAAGTAACAATCAATCAACTCCATTTTATAATAATGAATCAAACAAAATGTGCATATATCTATGTTAAACCATTTGTGAAAATAATAGGCACAGTGATTACATAGTGCTCTTTTCTATAGTAAAAATATAATTAAAAAAAAGAAAGTAAAAGAAAACACACACAATCTTCAAAGTAGAGTCTGAAATGTCCAGAAGAAAACTGCTTGAAAGGAACTCTTTGAAGCATCAACTTGCATGCTAACCCCAATAAGGAAAAAAAAAAGATATTATCCCAGTGACACCTGTTTCCATGGCAATATATTACGCACGGCAGAGGCTTTCCTTCAGGACTAACTATAGGCATGTAATGAGTGCATTGAAGAACATCACCCCGACTGTTTTTTATCTGCAGAATATCAAATATAACATGACAGGCTGATAATTCAGGTCTTCACCTCAACTACATAGAATATGACTTAATAATAGAAGAATGCTTATGATGGAAACAAACAATGACATCAACAAGAAAAGAACTTCCCAATTGAATTGGTATGAAAAATTAGAACATCACATACATACATTTTATATACGAAAATTAACTAGATGTATTATACACAAAAGGAATAGCCACACTATTTAAAGACACAAGTTGAGTTGAAAATAATTCTTCCAATATAGAATATTAGTTTTGATATTTTTCTCGTCCTACTATAGTTTCACACTTTACTTTATTTAAATGTAGCTAACCCATTCTTTCATGCTGACATTCTAGATAGGAAACACTTCTTGTGACAGTTTTCCATAACTGAGGGTTGGAACAAATTGTGAAACTGGATTTCTTTCAGGGTGAAAACTAGGGCCTCATAAGTAGAATCCTTTTCAAGCAAATTGTTGACAATTGACATGTCTTCCTAGGTATGTGTCAATATCAAATCCACTCTCAAATTTAATGGCTCTGCACCAAAGTTACAGGCCCATAATCCTCATTGAAGTCAACCATGGCCTGCCTATTAAATCTCCCCTTTTCCATTAATTTTGTCTATTGACATTTGACAATCATCTCTTAGAGGAAATTAAGGAAAAATTATTTTAAAAAATAGACAGTTATCAAAGGCTTAGATTCCTAAAACCCATTACTTATAAACTATAAAATAAGATAAAAGCAATCTTTCAATGCATTTCCACAGACTCAATGCTAAAAACTTTTACTGACATACTGATTAAGCTTACCTCCACATCCTTCCGTTGAAACCATTTCCCTTTCAGCATGAACTCTTGATCCAACAAATCACTTTTTGGGTCATATTCAGCTCTGCATCCAGTAACAGATACAATCATAATATCACAATAATTTAAGTTTAAGTTGAATCTGAAATGAAAATAGTGCAAAGAAATTAGTGAGGCAGGTGGATAACAAAAGTCAATTAATCTTTAGGCCATAATTGCAGAAAGATGACCTGAAGTATGTAGCTATTCTGTGATGGACATACTACATACAAGTGTATGATATGCACAACCCTGCCTCAAGGCCTATATTGCAACCGAGTTTCTTCTGATATCCTCAAAATTGGAAGGATGTGCCTTTTCATTATAACTCTTGAAAAGATTTCAATTAACACAATATGCTCCATTTTTTTCCTTTCTATTTTTTTGTGAAAAATCCATTTTTATTCTCATTTTCCTAAAATATTCTTTGTGGGTGTTAAAAAAAAACAAAATATTCAATGTCCTACCCAAACACTCAATGACAACTACCCAAAAGGCCAAAAGAACAATTAAAAAGTTGTGTTCTCAAGATTCAGGAGATGGTTGTTACCAATCATTACATGATCTATAGATCTCACTTTCAGAACACAAAAAGCAATAAGAACTTGTATATTAGGTATAAACAACCACTAATTTTCATATGTTTGACTAGAAGAGGCAGAAATATGCAGTGCAGGATAGCTATGCCATCAGTTTTTATCATCTTGGAACCATGTAAAGTAAGAGTTATATTACAGAAGCATTGTATTTTCAAGAATACAAAAGAAGAAAATCTCAATAAAAACTTGAAGTGCTTAGAGAAGACCTTTTTTGCCGGGGAGAATAAAAACTAACACTAGAATACAAGGAGACTAAGAAGTTCCCTAAGGTAGCTTAAAGCTAGATCTCAAAATTCCAACCAAACAAACAATAAACCGAGTTAACATGATGCGATAGCACACCCCACCAAAATATAAAGATAATTATATGTTTCTGATGAAGATACAAAGGAAATGAAAACAATGAATATACTTCTGTCTTGCTCTGGTTCTTCCCTTTTGGAAAAAGAGGACTTAGGTGATTTACAATTATACTAAAATTCAATTGCGCCAAGTTGAGTTGAAGCTTTGTAAGGACTAAAAATCAAAAGTTTGTATTCCATCCTATTCCAACTGAACAACACCAAGCATAAGCAGATACCCATCTGGGAATTTTGAAGAAGGAAATAAAAAAGAATATTTTGATCGAAAAAGTTATCCCAAAAGAGAGTAAGAAGAAGAAAATTTGATACCTTGGTGGCCGGATGATGAAGTTGACAAGCTGTTCCATAGATTCAAACGATCAAGATGATATCTTTCAGCTCTTGAAGCAAATATGCCGTCAACATATAACAATATTTTATGGTAATATATTTGCAGTTGCAGGGGAAAAAGAAGAATAAAGAAAAAAAAAAAAGTAGGCAAGGGAAGAGAGAGAAAAGAAAAGCGAGGGGCCTTGATGGGGTTGACGACGATTTTCTGAGACAAAGAACTAAAGAAGAGGAAACAGAAAGAAAAGGACCGGCTTTCGTTTTGTTGGTCTTGTGTTTCCAAATGTAGTTCTTTTCTTGAAAAAACAAAAAACTAAAAACAAATTTGGTAGTCGTTTGTGCCGAGTGCCTACCAAGGCTCGTCGTAACCTACCTTGCTCTTCGTACGTGCGAAACTTCCAACCGGTGGAACACTGGAACTGGAAATATACGCCTGTATGCATTGTACGGTTGGAGAGAAATTTTTGTATGTTGCACGATAAATGTAGTTTCACAATTAATTTTAAAAAATTTATATAAATTTTATGTTAATAACTTAAAATTAATAATAAAGATATTTTTAAAATATATATTTAATTATACTTCAACAGTATATAATAAATTTTCAGAGTTGAGTTAAATTGATTAAGTTGGTTTATCAATTTATATTCAACAAGTTTAAAATTAGACTGATCAAATGAATTGGTAAAGAAAAATTTAAAAGTTTTGAAGTCCCTTTCGAGTAGAATCGAGTTGAAGGTACATGTATATTATATAATTATATAGAATAATATGTAAAAGAATATAATATATATATATATATATGCTAAATATATAAGTAAAGTTATTAAAAATTATTAAAATATATTTTTAATATGATTAAACTAATTTATGCATATAATATATTAAATTAAAAAATATTATACTAACATATAATTATGAAAATAATTTTTTTTGTAAATAAAAATGAAATAAAAAAAAAGTTATGTTTGTCCCATATTGAAAGAAGGAAAAGTTTATCATTATATTCCTTATTTTTATTAGTCTCACATTGGATAAGTTAAAAAGAAGAAATGATGAGTTTTTGTTATAAATTGAGAACTAAATTATTGAAGGTTAATCATCGTTGCCTCTTTACTCTTATAGAAAGAGTGAGTTTTGATTATAAAATTATAAACAAAACCATTGAATAATAAAAAAAAATTGGTTACTGATTTTACTGATCATGTTCATAACTCACAAAAAACAGATTAAATAATACATGCCCATAAAAAAAAAATTCCAACTCAATTCAATGAACTGACCGAAGTTTATTATTGTTATTTAAAGTTTAAAATGATAAAAATCATTTACAATACTTCATCTTTTAAAATATTCATATAACTTTAATCTTCAAACCATTTGTTACTTCAAACTGATCAAGTCTATAAGTCATAAGATCTCATCATATAAGTATATATTTAGTAAAATTTAATTTTTTTAAAAAAAAATTTATTTTCAAAATTTTTTTTAATAAGATTTTGATTATATGAATATAAAATAATTTAATTTAAACATGTATTAAATTTCCTTGGTAATGAAATCAAAATCACCATATGGAACAAAGTTGCATGCCCAGAAGACTTCTCTTGTGCGTGAATTGTCATAGCTTCAAGCTAGTAATTAGTGTTATGGATGGTAGAATAGGTTATCTTAATTGATGTGCAAGTTTTTTTTTTTTCATGATCGGCTTGGATTTGGTGATTTTGGGGTTCTAGATGGAGAAAGATTAGGTTTTTATATGGAGTTGAGTTTTGATTTGGCCTTCTCGCATCCTTGTCTTTGATTTTGTTTGTGTTGTCTCTCTGCTGCTTCTACTGCATCTCTAGGGTGAGACTAGGAGAGAACACACCTCATTGAATACAATCTTGGTTGAGAGGAAAAAATTTGTACCAAATGTTAAATGATTATAATGATATGACACCTTTATCAGCACTTTATTATGCTATGTACAAGTGTTACACCGGATGCCACAATTTTCTTTTGACTACTAAAAGTGAGATACCCACCATACAACATATGATTCCACTAAACACCTGCATTTTGTCGTGTCAGCAAAACATATTTGATGATGGATTACACCTTATAACAACCTCCCACTGTTTTCAGAACATTGCCATTTGTCAAATCATGGTAATTAGTAAATTGATGTCCAAATTCTCTAGGGAATCAGTGACATTACACACGATGGAATAATTAAACTCCTAAAGTATAAACAAACGTGGCCTGGGAACAATCATGCCTAAGCTCACCATGATTAATGTTTGGTTTCAATCAATAATCATTATCAACTAAACAGTATTCTGGTCACAAATATGCAAAATAATATCCCCTGGCCAACTTTTACCCATAAAAAAAAAGATCAATATATAAGAGAAACAAGGCAAAAAAGAAAGGATGAACTTATAGAATTCCTCATGAGTTATGATTCTCATAGGCTCATAGTCCCACTCTCAGTTTCTCTGGATATGATTCGGAAAGCATATCATAATTCTAGGATTGCCTATTATTTCAAAGAGCATGGCATAATCAAAGAGTACAAATAAAAATTTAAAAGTGACCCGATCATATTAGTTATTGGAATCAAATATATATACAATGAATTACAGTTGCAATTTTTTACGATATATAAAACAAAAATTTATTATAATTCAAACTTCAAAATAATCCAAAATTTCACTACTCATCCACTTAAGCTAAGCTTATGGAGTTCAAAATTGCGATTAATTATCAACCGATTAGAAGTTAATAAACGATCGAGACCATAATGTTTTACTATCTTAACGATATACTATATTTACTTAGAAATGGGATTGTTAAATTTTAACAGAAAAAAACAGAGAAAGAAATAAGGCTGCTTTTTGTATAACCAAGAAATAAGGTTGTTAACAAACTCGGTGTACAAAAATTGGGCTGCCCCCACAACAAACAGTTAAAAAGTTAACCTAGCCCAATTCGGCCTTCGTGGTTGGTTGTATTATAATATATATATATATATATATATATATATATATATATTAATATTTGGATGCACTTTTTATAGTTTGTATTTACCTATATATAGTTGATATTAATTATATGTGTTTTTTTTATAGAGAAAAATTTAGAATGAGGGAAGACTCTCCCCATTCCAAAAACAAAGCAAAACTACCAATAATTATAGATCCTACCCATAAGAGATTCTAAATTAAATTTAGATTCAAGTTATGTAATTATTATGAGGGAAAAATCGATTAGGAGAACCAATATTCATTGGCAATTGTACGTGCTTTTTTAGTTCGAGTATAACTTTGAATTTCTTAAATTGTTGTCTATATGTGTTGGTTGATGATAGCACTGGATACTTTGTTTGGACTTTGAAATTTGGATTACTTGTTCTTGAATTGATGGATGGTTAATTAATTATGGTTTTGATTTTCTGTTTGAAATTTTATTATGCTTCTCATCAATCATCGCAAGTTAGGGAAATTTGTGTGAAATTAATTTGCGCATTACATGCTGAAAAGTTAGTAGAATTAACACAAAAAATAAAAAATAAGAACAACTTTTTTCTTGGAATATTATCCCGGTTGTCCCCACTTAATTTATTCAACTTGATTCGTGTCCTGATTTGGCTGGATTAATTCTCACATAAAAAAGGCTTCTAAAGTTTTATGTGGTAATGAGAAGCTTTGCTCTAGTTGATATCGTACCTAATTTATGCTTATTATTATCTAACAAAGCCATGCTATAATTTTTTGAAGTATATAATAAGGTTTGAATATGTCCTATATAGAGGTTTTCAACTGTTTCAAGAAAACCATAAACATGAGAAATTCAGAAGTTCAAGTCAGAATTTCTGACCTTGTGACCTTCTGACCTATGTGTGTACTATGAATGAAACCAGTGACTCAGTCTTAATTAGCTTAAAGAGTGGACATAGGTCACAGGAATTCAAATGATGAAGTAGTTGACTTAAGAATACGAAAACTCTTATCAAAAGAGATATACCATTTTTCCCACACCAAGCTCACTTGCTCTTATATGCAGGATAGACAAATGTTTGCCCAGACAATAAGAGCTACAGGCTTTGGTTAGTTACCTTGGCAGCAGCTAAATATTGTCCAACTCTACTTTATATTTATCATTTGAATTAAGTACAAGGTTAGCCTTCAAATTGTTAGAATTAGTTTTTCCTTTTTTGTTGGATCAATTGTTAGAACTTTTTATTGGTACATCATACTGAGATTTATATTTCAAATTTCATGTTCGAGATTAACTCACACATAATGGCTTTAGAAAGTTCTTTAAAATGTCATCCATAAATCAAAGACTAGCGAGTTGCCTATTCCTGCAAAACATTCTGTCTTTTTCAAATGGCCGTAAACCTTTACCACTTCTGTTTTTGTGTGTTTGAAGAGCTAACTTTCTACATTAAATTGAGTTAGAAAGCTAAAAACCGAGAAACTATTGTTTTTCTTTTAACAGTTAACCTCCTCATTTGACCAAATTCCAATAATTGAAACATGATTTAAAACTATGTTTTTGAACAATACAAGAAGTCAGAAAAATCTTTAGAACGAGTGGCTAATGAAAGCACAAGACAAAACAGATTTATCGATGTCAACAATAATTGACTAGAGGTAGTTTTTGTCTTTTGCAGAACTTCTTTTCAGCACACATAAGAAGATGAGCTTGACTTATCGATCCTTCTTATATATTTTATCAGAACGATTGTTTTAACTTTTAAGCCATGCACAAAAATGTTATCTCTTTTGACAAAAATTTGGCATCACATAAAATATATAATAAGTTCTTTAAGTATTAAGAGATCACAGGATCAGACAAACAATTTATGGTAGGACAAAGTGGAAGTGCAGAATAGGTGAGGTGAATTCTCAGCCATCAGGTTAATGATCCACGCTTGAAAAAGGTATTTCAGGCACGAAAGCGTCTATGTAGAGCTCCTTATCCAAAGCTGATCCCCAAAGCCAAAAGCATGACAAATTATACTTGGTGTAAAACAACTCTCTTATACTATATTATTAAGTGTTTTACATTAGCTATGTGGTCCACTATTATCTTCCATGGCTAGTGAGAACAAGAATAACCATGTAGCTAATATAGTACGTGATAAATGATATGGTGTAAGTATTATCTTACTATACCTAAGAATCTCTCCCAAAAGCATAAGTCTCAATCACCACCAACAACCATTTGTCAAGCACTGTTTGGCCAATGCAGAGAGAAAAACCTCACTGTCAAGCATCATGCAGCAAATTATGACATTGATCCAGGCAATTAACTAGCTCTTTATCATGTGCTGAGAATCACTTCCAGTTGAGTGTATGTTTGTTTATGTGGTATTTCGGAGTTGTGCTTTCTCATGACACATCTTTCATAATGTTATCTCTGAGCACATCCACACTACAAGACGAAATTAGATATAATGTTATCTCAGCAAATCCACACTACTAGACGAAATTAGAAGTTTTACCAACACATAAATTGCAGTGGTCCAGCACCCTTGCAAAACAATTATTTAGTTATGTGTTAGTGGCCCTGCACCCTTTCAAAACAATTATTTAGTTACCTTACCGCATAGATTTATAAAAGAACTGTATACATCTGTTAAAGTTTTTCACATGTATTTTTTTTTCTTATCTTTAATTGGGGTATTCTCACTTGTATTATTATGAGATTAATTACTCATGCACACACAGTTTGCGACCGGTCTTTGACTAGAAAGCCTTTTCAACAAATGTTTGTCCTAAAATTCAAATTTTGATCCTGTCACTAAAAGCACGACTCACTTATCATTACACTTAATTTTATTTGAACTTTAGTCCTCTCCGCTTTGCAAAGGAATTGACCATTTTATAAAAATAAAAAAATTCTATATATATGATTTGTACCAAAAAAATCTACACATGTATATGAGATATACCAATAATTGTTAAAACAAAAGAGGAGCATTTTCTTTTTTTAGTTTACAAATATTGAGTCTTTTACCTTCACCAAGATAAAGATAAGGAGTTTAAATCTTCAGGAGATTGTGAGATAAATTTGGATGAATATATTTTTAATAAACTTCAGAATTTTATTTGTATTCATCATGGACTATATTTCTAAACAACTTTTTTTTCATATCATCTTGATCAATCTGTTGCTCTTTTTTTTTTATTATTTAACCTTAACATTATGTAGTACAATATTATTAAAAATTGCAAAATATTTTTTTAATATCAATCTAATAAAATGAAGTGATAAAAGATATCACTATTTTTCCCCCAAAAATTTATTACACACAGTTTCTTTTAAGAGGAGCTGATGTTAAAGTCCGCCAAGGAATCATTGTAGAAAAAGCCAAAATAAGAAAAGTAGGGTATATGTGACTTTTTTCCCCTTTTTTTTATGGAGGGATTTCTATTCTCCTGTATCATTGTAATATAAAAAACAAGAGGCTTGAAAATAAAGTAAGAGTGCTGTTATTTTTTCTCAAACTTTTATTACACACAATTGCTTTTAAGAGCAGTGTTGAATTTAATGTTTACTAAAGAAATCATAGTAGAAAAAGCCTCAATAAAGAAATAGCAGCTGTTATGGGAGTTTTTTTCCTCTTTATTATGATCAAGAGATCACTATCACCCAATCCTTTTGCAATAAACAAAATTTAAAAGACATAAAAAATTTGAAAAGATTAGAAACTTTAATTAGGCCAATTAATGGGTGTTATTTTCATTATAATTAGATTTTTGATGGTTACATTAAAAGCAAGTTATTGATGAAAAATAAGATAAAATTTCAAAGAGTGTTGGTTTACATAATAAGAAAAATTATGATTTTTTAACTGTACGATTAAGAATTCAATTTTTTATTAATTATTTAAATTAAAAATAATTTCAAATATTGTAAAATAATTAATTAATTAATTAATTTTTGTTGATTGTTACATTAAATATTTAAATACATTTAACTTGTCAGTATATTTATGAAAGGTTAATTATTATCTTTCAGATTTTGTATCGAATGAAAAATATCACGCTCTCTTTAAAAGACACAATAAATTTATAGGCATTTAGGGATATGGGTTAATGCACAAACATCTAACAACTTTAATTAAAATTTTAAAAAAAATTGTATTTTGACTTGAAACATATTTATTATTTAGAAGAATCATTGTTACTTATAATATTTTAAAGGTTTGGTCATTTTAAAACATTTTATTATTTAGAAGAATCAAATTATTTCTTTCAACGACTACATTCTAATTTGAGGGTTGGTGCTGAGCATAATCATTAATAAATTTGATTTCTATATCTGAAATTCTCCCATTAAAATTCTTATCCTCTCTCTCTCTTGCCCTCTTTGCAAACGGATTTCTATCTCAACTGCATCTAAATCTCTCACTAGAAAGTATTTCTTGAATCAGTTATTTCCGACTTCAAACTTGTCCTTGTCGAAAAGCAAGCATGAGTGATATCATGTAAAGGAAAGACACTGCTTTGACACTGTGCAACATATATATTCGCTTGGCAGAGACTTAGATCATGACACCTAACTTATTTATGCAAACGCTTGACTACTTCCCATGTATATATGTGCATTAACTGTGCAGGCTGTTTCTCATGGTTCCTATACATCCATTTGGCTTTTTGCAGCATTTATCAGAAGTTGAATTAATGAATTCTTCTGGCTAGAGTTGCATGAGACCGAAACTCCCATCTATAGAACGAAGAGAGAGCACAAGCAACAGAAGATAAGAATTTTATTATCTCATCATATTTGTTAGACTAAAGATAATTTTATTATAATTTTATTTTTTTTTAAATTACACCTATGTTGATTCAATTAAAACAAGTTTTGTTTGGATGTTTTATGGTAAATAAAATAGAATAGAATATAATGGAATATAATGAAATGAAATGATGTGAAATAGAATAAAGTTTTTATACTATTATTTGGATATTTAATAAAAAAATAGAGAAAAATTTTCATTTCATTATTTAAAAATATTAATAAAAATGAATAAAATGATATATTTTTTAAAGTGATTTCATCCCTTACTCCTCAATTTGAAAGGAAAAAAATAAGTATGAAATGAAATGGATGTTCCATTCCATTCCATCCTATTTTTTAAAAATTCAAATAATGACATCCATTATCATTTTATTTTATTTCGTTCTTTTACATCTCATACTATCAATCTTAATAAGTTAGCCTCAATTTTTTTTTCTGCCTCGAAATTTAAAGAATTAAAAACATTCACTTATTATTGAGTAGCTGACTACCCAATCTTTAACTTAAACTCAAATTTAAATAAAACATTTATCAACAAGTATTCTTAGTATACTGGTTGATGAATTATAAATAAAATTATTGAATAAAAAGTAGTAGGCAAAAAGAATGTTTCTTGAGCAATTCTCTTGTGATACTGTTTAACAGTACCCATTTAAATAAGTAAACACTACTCTCTGACATATAAAACCAAAGAGTGTCAATTCCGTTCAATATCTTCTATTCCCCGAAAGAGGGAATAAATAACTGCTTATTTAGTATAGTTTTACAAAGATGTAGACATCTCTAATGCGTTGGCAATACCAAAGCAACTCTTACCAAACAAAAGTATAAAGTTCCCTTTATTCTTTATCTAAAAATGTTCCCTTACTTCAATAATCTAATTGACTTTAATTAGTATGATGGCCTATAATGGGACAATTCAGAGCACTTATATAAGCAAAAAAAATGAGAAAGAATAAATATTAAACATAAGAAAGTCTAAGGAAGTACGCCGGAAAATTTTGTTTTCAACACTCAAATAGGCATTCCATGGGTCGACCTAAGATCTAGACGAGACACTAAAAACTGTCAATAAAAAGTTATTAATCATTAAGATTATCGATTAAGCCATTAATTCCAAGGCCTTGGCAATATCTCATGGTTAAAAAGAAATGGTATTTGCAATATGTATGATGGAAAAAAATAAAAATAAAAAGACTTCAGAGCCCTATCTAAAATATTTTGAGTCCAAGCTTCTCTTGGTGTTCTTTAAAGGACCAAAAACTATTTTCATCCACTCATAGCGCACCCCTATCTGTTACCGAAAAGCCAAGAGGGTAACTGGAGGGGCCATCAACCCCTATTTTACACGAGGCTCTCATACTACGCTTCCCACTCTGTCTCAGGGTCTGTGACACACACCGACACAGGGCGCATTCCCTGGTGAAACCAGTTCAAGTTTTGCAGCTTTGGCCATTTTCCCACCTTGTTCTGGTGAATTTCTCTGTGCCATTTCATTTAAGCCTTTCCCCATCATGAGGTTGTGGGTGGGGAAAGGTGGCATATTTAATCAAGTGCATTTCTCTTTTGGGTGTGCAATTCTCTGCTTATTCTTGCTAGCTTCTTGACACCCTGGTAGGGAATGTATGGCTATGAACACAGTCCCTCTGTAAGTAAGTGTACATTTAAGTATAACTTATCCCCCTCACCACCCCGGTCATCATGATTCTTTCACTAAAAAAGGAAATCTTTAAGACTGCTGTTGATGAAAATGCCTGATTATTCAAAAGTCAGGCTTTTTGAGTGCTAAACTGCAGAAGATGATCCTCTCTGCTTTCTGATATTATAAATGAAAATAAGGGTGCGGGTTACTTTGTCTTTTTTTTTTGGTGGGGGTACTTATTGATGTAGATGCTTGCGTCAAATATGTTATCAATGAACCGGTGTAGGGAATACCCCATAGCTTTATGAATTGATCATTAACAAGAAAGTCAACTCTTTTAGCCCTGTATTTTCCTTTCACTTTATTTATCTAATTATTGTAAACATAACTCACTTTTTTCATCATTATATGTGTTCTAATGACTAAAAGACATTGCCACTTTCCAGTCAAGCAAATTAAAATGTAATATTATTTAGAACCAAACCTGGCAAATTTTAAATCCCATATTGTGGTTACTGGTCAGATGCTAGCATATAGTGTCGGATGATCATGGTTTCTTTTTGTGTCATAAATTTACCCACATAGGTGTTAGTGTGAAGAAGGAGAAATTGAAATATCCTAAAAGGACAAGCTAAAGTCGCAGTATAAGATGAGTCACTATAGTGGTTGAGAGGAGAAACAGGAACTGACTAAAGGCAAAGTTTGATCATGTGATAACTACGGATAAATGTTGATTAAAGTCTAAACTCAAAATCAAATTCTTAGTAAATGGTATCGGTTATATTTGATTGGACTAGCAAAGCATCATTTCACATATTCTTGGATGATTATTTGTCTGTTAGTTTTATGCATCTAATCTGATGTTATGCAATGTGCATCTTATCGAGTGTTATGATGGCCCTGATTGAAATATAAAGTTAGATTTAAGGAGTAATTTATGTTTATTTTTAGTATGATCTTATTTGAGGAAACAGTACTTACTTAGTAATAATCATTTGAGTATGGTTGACTTAAGATAAACATTATTTTCTAATGCATAATGCTATGTCCTTTGGTGCTTCATCTCAATGATAGAATTGTATATCTAGTCAATTCATTTCTCTTGGGAAGGGGAAGGGGGATGTTTCCATGTTTACATTATGTTGAGTAAGGATCAGAAAATGGCATAGATTTGGGCACTTTTCACACATTAAGTTAGGTTTAATAAGGATTTGATGATTGTTTTTAGAATGATCTTATGTGTGGTTTCATTAGTCATCATTTGAGAGTGGTTGCAGAACAGCTGATAAGCATTATGCATAAATTATAATGATATATCATTTTTTGCTTGATATTAATCATAAAAATGTATTACATAATGTAATTTGATTCTTTCATGGCTACATAATATTCAGAAAGGAGCAGAACATGGCACAGATTTTGGCTCCGTCTACTCAATGGCAGATGAGAATCACAAAAACCTCTCCCAATGCAAGTCCCATTACATCAAACATGTGGAGTTCTTTATTGATGAGACAAAATAAGAAAGGTGCACCTACCAGCTCTGCTAAATTCAGGGTGCTGGCAATCAAGTCTGAAAATAGCACCATCAACAGGCTAGAGAATCTACTTAATTTGGATGTCACTCCATACACTGACAAGATAATTGCTGAGTACATTTGGTATTTCATGCCACCCTGTCTCTGTCTCTGCCTATCTGTCATATATTACAGGATCCAGTTATGAACAACTATTTCCTTTTTCCTGATTCTGTATGAGGACACAAGGTATTTAAAACTGTCATTATTTTGAAACAGGATTGGGGGGACAGGAATTGATGTGCGCAGTAAATCAAGAGTATGTTATTTATAATGTTGTAAACAGGCTAGGAGAAGACATTATTCCTACTTTGTTGGCATTTGATTTATCTCATGCTATGCATGATAATCCTTTTTCTTTCTTTTTTTTTTAAAAAAAAAATTTCAGACAATACCAAGGCCTGTGGAACATCCCTCAGAGCTCCCTAAATGGAACTATGATGGATCTAGCACTGGACAGGCACCGGGTGAAGACAGTGAAGTAATCCTATAGTAAGAATTTTGGAACTGATACTTCTATTAATTTTCCTCTGCACTAGTACAGTTTAATTTTAGTCTTTTTTCTTTCCAGTCCTCAAGCAATTTTCAAAGATCCTTTCCGTGGAGGAAACAATATTTTGGTAAGAGCTATTATATTTGAAAGAGGTCTCATTGTATTTTGATTGAAATTGAAATGCAGATAGTACGAAGTTAATTTGATTTATATTGTTTTGCGAAGGTAATTTGCGATTCGTACACACCAGCAGGCTGGCCTATTCCTACCAACAAGCGACACAGAGCTGCTGAAATCTTCAGTAACCCAAAGGTCATAGCTGAAGTTCCATGGTATATATTATGCTCCTTATATTTGTCATTTTAAAAGCACGGAAACAGAGAAAAACACAATTTTATGATGATAAATTGTACGATTCATGCTAAAAAAAAACGAGTTGTTATTAATGTTACCAGCTATTGTTTGATGATAGAAATCTGTAACTTAGTATCTAACTCCTATGTGCACAAACTTCTTTGATGAATGATAATTGATATCGCCAACTAATATTCTGACACGGTATTTCTTATTTAGTGATGCCTAATGTTATTAAACATGGGATTTTTCCTTGTTTAATCACTTATTTGAATAAAAGATAACTGAACTTTTGGTGTTGAATCATAATCTAACAACAGAAAACATGTCAATGTTGTATGTTGATTGTTCTAAGGTATGGAATAGAACAAGAGTACACTTTACTTCAAACAAATGTGAAATGGCCCTTAGGTTGGCCTGTTGGAGGCTATCCTGGTCCTCAGGTAACGTCATTTCTTGTAGTTTCCTTTCAGGTTTCATTCACATTTCGCAGGAATTTGTGAATTTCATGATGTGGATTTAATCAAGTATTCCTTCATGTATTAGGGTCCTTATTACTGTAGTGCTGGGGCGGATAAGTCATTTGGCCGTGATATATCAGATGCTCATTACAAGGCTTGCTTATATGCTGGAATTAACATCACTGGCACAAATGGGGAGGTTATGCCTGGGCAGGTTCTTCTCTCACCCTTCTCTTTCTTTTAAGGCTCATGAATATATGATTATGAACTCATAGCTTTTCTCATTAATTCTTCCGTGAATATTGCAGTGGGAGTATCAAGTTGGTCCTAGTGTAGGTATTGAAGCTGGTGATCATATCTGGTGTTCAAGGTACCTCCTTGAGGTAATTCACTCTACCTAGTTTTAATCTATATATATACCGTTGGATCATTTGATACAGAAAGGTTAAGCTTTTGAAAGAATCAGTTATCAAAATGTTAGCTTAATTCTGTAGAGGGTTCTGGTTCAGTATTATGTTATATTTAAGGCTTTGGCTTTTGTGTAGTTCCTGTTCACGTGATGGTGCATTTGAAGAAGTGTTTTTGTACTAAGCTTCATATATTGTCATTTGTGTGTGTTTACCTGAGAATTTTTTATCCAATGTGCACCATTTGCTTGAAGTAGTTATGTGTAATTTCAACAGACAATTATTGTCTGCATCTCTTCCTTCTAACTCTTTCCTCTTCTTCCAAAGGTGAATTAGTCAGATTGGATAAGTCAAAGGTGGAAGAGAATACACCCTAAATTAGAACATTTTTTTTTGTTTATTTTTTTATACAATTCTTAAGTATCTCTAAAGTTTAAGATCATGAAAGGTAACTCGGCATTCTTAAAAAACATGTGTGGACAGGCAGAAAGCTCATGCCTTTGCTTGTAACTGGATTGTTGATGGTCTCATGTAAACAAAATTTTGTGATTGTTCTCATGTCCCTCATCCAATTTTTTATCTTCTGATTTAAGTGTGTTGCATTTGCCTCTGTTCTGACAGAGAATCACTGAACAAGCTGGCGTTGTTCTCTCACTTGATCCAAAACCAATAGAGGTACTATAATGCTATAATTGATGGTATTTCTTATTCTATGATAAATTTACTAATTTTTTTGCTTTTTTTCCCTGACAGGGTGACTGGAATGGTGCAGGATGCCACACCAATTTCAGGTTTTTGGAGTTGCCTTTATCATGAATCACGATAGCTTGTCTTAATGACTTCCTAAATTACTAAGTTGATGAACTATCATTTTCCTTTTAGTACAAAGAGCATGAGGGAAGATGGAGGCATTGAGGTAATAAAGAAGGCAATTTTGAATCTATCACTTCGCCACCAGGACCACATTAGTGCATATGGAGAAGGAAATGAGAGAAGATTGACAGGAAAGCATGAGACAGCCAACATTGACACTTTTTCTTGGGTATGTTCCAAAATTGCCAATACCTATTCTGGTTAAAGATGAACAGTGTAATGAAGCAAGAAGTTAATCTTGTGTGAAACATTCTAATAAAATTGCAGGGAGTGGCTAACCGTGGTTGCTCAATCCGAGTGGGAAGAGACACAGAGAAGAATGGCAAAGGTAAGATTATTTTGGTGGCTGTTTGCTAGGTCTAATTGAATAACGGAACAGTAGAAAGATTTAGACTTCTTATTCTGATCATCTAGCTTGTTTAGCATGTTGTGCTTGACAGTTTCAAATTTTTAATAGCTTAAACTTTTTGGATGATTGCTAATTGCTTATCCCGCAACTTCAGCTTACCATTAGGCTTATTGATTGGCATTATCTTGCCATGGCACTTTGGTCAAGCTTCTTTTTTTTTTTTAATTCTCTGTCGCCTGATGCAAAATCGCATGCCTTTCTTTACTAATTAATTCTGTCACCACCAATCTCATTCTAATTTTTTTCATTCATATATTTTTGTGTTCCAAAAAATTAAGAGAAACCATTAAAAAAGACATTGTTCTAAATGAATTTACTAAAAATGTGTGTTTTGATAAAGTCCAATAGCATTGTTTGATCCATGCAGCTGACCCCACCCCGCCTAGTGGGAAAAGGCTTAGCCGTTGTATTCCTCTTTTGGTTCCAAACATATACGAGAAATTTAATAACAAGGCTATTTAATTGCTGAAAATATACAAGTATAACTATATATTTATTGTTTACCTTGCCGATTCTCCTGATCATAGGTTACTTGGAAGACAGGCGCCCAGCTTCAAACATGGATCCATATGTTGTGACATCATTACTGGCGGAGACTACACTATTGTGGGAACCAACTCTAGAGGCTGAAGCTCTTGCAGTTCAGAAGTTAGCATTAAAGGTCTAAATCAATTGATTGATGATATTTTGGATGGAGTTAGAAGTATAGTTGGTGCAGCGCCGGAAAACTTTCACTTTTCTGTTAGATCATTTAGATTATAAAGACCTTGTCTGGACGAAAGAGTCGAGTATTGAGAGGTTGACATGCCCAGTTATTGTTTGTCAGATGAAAGCACATTGTATGCCAGAAATCTCGTTGGTTATATTTGTTTCTGGACAAATTTACATGGATGCTTCGTATATTCAGGGTTCCTTCGGTTTTTTTGTTTCCTAGAAGTAACCGAGGGTATGTACCTCAGAAGTAGCCGGCATTCAAAATTTCACTCAACTTTTGGTTTGGGCTGGGACCAAGCTCAATATAATAAAATTGAGAATCTTCAGACCATATAAAGAACATGGATAGTTTGTTCCTTTTCGTTTGATCTAGACCAGTAGTGGAATGATTCCAGAGAAAAGCAATGTTCAGATGATTAATGATGTAAACAGAAAAAAAACTTTTTATGCTGCAAAACATTTTGTTCTTAGGGGTATTAAAATATCTGAAAAGATTCCTTGCCCCTTCGCGAGGCAAACCGCCGGGATAATGATGAAAAAGAATACAAGCCATTTCTTTGCATTGAAGTAAATTTTTTATGGTGACAGAAAAGGACCATGCCGTTGATAATTTTCTGGTAAACTAATGGTGAGAACAAGTCTTGGCCTATAATTTCGACCACTAAAGCTCGAGAAGGATAACCAAGTTCAGATTTGTGTTTGAGCATCGAGTACCATGGCTTCTGGAGGACCCAAATCAGTGGCCTTCCTCCTCTTAGCACTGAATGTTGTGTTGTACTTCATTGTGATTGTAATTGCTTCGTGGGCATGAGGGCATCTCGCGAAATAGGCAAATGGAGTCCTTCATTAGCTAAGCAAATGTGTCAGTTTCAATTTTAATCATATGATTTCGGCTCTATGCATTTGCAGCATCTGTTTTGTCCCTTCGGCCTCGCTTGATCCCAGTATACACTTACCAATGGGAAACACCACGACTGGTTTCTTCGTCATTTTCTCTCTCATTGCTGGTGTCGTGGGGATCACCACCTCGCTCACTGGATTGCATGACATTTTCCAGTGGACTGCCCCCAACTTATATACATACAGCAGCCATGTCTTCATTGACAACATGGGCACTCACTTTACTTGCTAGCCATGGGGTGAGCCTTATCTTTACTTTCCTATTTCTGTTGTATCAAATTTCTAACGTTCCCATGAACGTGACATGGCTGAATGTATCCTTTGCAGATTTGCATGCAAAGAGACTGACCACTGAAACTTGGCTGGACAGACTCCAATTCAATTCTCTAAGAAAGTCACCAATATCTACAATAATTAGTGGTTACTGGTTTCTAATAAGCATGTACTTATTAATCCAAGACAACTAAAGAAAAGGAGAAAAAGAACCAGGGTAGCTGTATATTGGAGCATAACAGAGATATTCATTCTTTATCCAGCGTCCCTTAGAAAGGATCACGATAATTGTAACCGCGACATAGATGTTATACGCGGATGTTATACATGTTGGGGTTTCTGAAGTTATTCCACGGAGAAGTGGCAGTGTCTGAGAGTTCAATTTCAGCACATTACCTAGCAAAACCGTAGAACGAGCGGGGCATTCCGAGAATCGAACTCGGGACCTCTCGCACCCAAAGCGAGAATCATACCACTAGACCAAATGCCCGTTGAACTACTTGGTGATTAATAACATATTTCAATCTTCATATTTGCATCAAAATAGCATTCACAAACGTTGCAGCTGTTCTTTTAGAGAGATTAAAGGGTTAATTTGGTTGATGCCTTTGAAGTGGGAATGATACAAGTTACATTATAATTTTTTTTTTATTTATAAGCAATGTCAAAATAGTTTTTGAGAGACCATTTTTCATAAAATGATCCAAAATGTTACGGTCTAACATTATATTTATCTAGTAATATTAAAATAGTCTTTGAATGACGATATTATTTATTATAAAGATATAAAATAACGGTTAATATGATATTAAATTGTGATATTTTGAACCATTTTAATAGATAAAATTATCATTCAAAAACTATTTTAATACAACTTGTAAATAGAGAATCAATATGAGGTGACTTGTGTTTTCTAGAATTAAAATAAAGGTTAACTCAAAAAAAGAAAAAAAAATAGTATGGCCACTGAGTTATTGGTTAAGCCCATCCATATAAGACCTTTTTTTTTTTAGAAAAAAAAAATTCTGTTAGAATACCAACATCATGTAAGAGACTTGAAATGCTCCTTAAAACATTTTAACTATTTCACATATTAGTAAGACGAGTAGAAAATCCTGAATTTTTTTCTTTAAGAAAAATTGAGGACTAAATTAGTTATTATCTATTTTATATATAAAAGAAATTACGTAATTTGACTTTACCACGTGTCATTTTGACCATGACATTTAGTATTTTAATTTTGATAATTGACTCTAATAAATAATACTTATGTAGGATGTGAATTTTGAATATTCTAATGTATTTATTGTAATATTTGATAGGTCATGATTTTAAATTTAAAAAAAAAATTCATGTGTCAAATCTTTTAAAATTTTTCTTTCTTTTTTTTAATTATTATTTTATTTTTTATTTAATAATATTTTTCTCACACTTTTTAATTTTTTATGAATTAAATTTAAAACTTTAATTCTTTTTTTACTAATCTGAATTAATCAATAATTATTATTAAAATTTTTTTAATAAAGAGAAATACTAAATATTAAAAATACTAATAAATATTAAAATAAGCTTAAAATAACTAATGAATATATACTTTTAAATTATGTAAAATTAAAAATAATAATAATTTATTATATATATCTTTTAAAATTATTATAAGTGATTTTTTAATTAAATATTATATTATAATTTTTAAATAATATATCATTATTTTTTAGTTTTATTTTTTTTTTAAAAAAATTTTCTTGTGTATCACACGAGTGTTATGCTAGTTACCTTTATCTCATTTATAAATTAGTTTTTAATTTAAATTAAATATCAAATTCGGTCAATAAATTATTCAAATTTGTTTATAATTAATCTTTAATTCTAAGTTTCAAAATTGCACAATATGTTAATAACTGGTTTATATAAATGTGTGTGTATGTGTTTTTTTTTTTTGAAATTTTTATTATGTAAATAACGCTTAACACGTACAAAACTTCACGACTATTTTTATATTATTAAATTTACTTTAAATATATGTAATGTTATATAAAATATTTTTTTTAAAAATAAATTCACATGCAATCTAATAATTTTGTCTATGATTTTTTAATATTATTTTAATAACTTTTTCCATAAATTTTATTTTTATTGGATAATTATTATAATATCTTTAATTTTTGTAAAATATCGATATCTTTGGTAATTTACTTTTGTTAAATATTATTATTTATTATTGTTTATAATAAAAAAATTTAAAATTCATAACATATAATCAATAGCTAATATATACCAGAAAATAGCTAATAAATATATTATAACAATCAGCATACCTTAAAAAAAAAATTGATACCTGAGTAATCCGTTTATACTGGCATTATAAAAAAGAGCTTTTGATGCTAACTAGGATATTTGCGAGAAATTTGTACATTTGCTTGTACAAAATATTAGGATTCCGGCATTGCTATTGTACAAAATGAGAAATTATTATATGTTTTTAAAGTATTAATAAATAAATATTTTAAAATATTTTTATTATTAATTTTATAATAATTTATATATTTTTTATGTTAAAAATTTTAAACCAATAAAAAAAATATATGCTGAACCATACATTTATTTGACTCCTGAAGCATGCTAAACATATGCAAGTTAGAGGAGCATTGATTTGATATGAATGTCACAACTTACTTACTGCATCCATAGAGATTGGAGCATAGCCACCCTGCTTGGTTTGGCTTCATCTTCAAAATTTGAATTTGATACTCACCCATGAACTGTAACCATGCCACCTTCCTTTTGGTCGCTTTGCCATCGTCGTTGCCCATATCCTCTAGCTCTAAAGCCGCGCTTTTCCCAAAGCTTCGATTGAGCCCTCGTGCATTCTTTCAGCCAAAGAAACCCCTTTGGGCGGTTACGAAGGCGAGCCTTCAAATTAGAGCTTCAAAGGGTGATGGTGGTGAAACAGCAAACTGGTCCAAGTGGCTGCCCACTGGCTCTCTTGCCGCTGACAAAGTTCTGAGATTGATTGCGGGTGCCACAGCTAGTCCCATTGGCCAGTTCATATCGTCGCCCACCACGTTTCTTCACTCTATCGACCCCCGAGTCAAATTGGTGAGTGAAACTGGAATCAATTAATGGGTTTTGAGTGTCTTGAGTTATGCCAAAAAAAATATATGACAAATTGATCATCGATTTAAGATTTGCCTATGGTTTGGGCAGAGTATAGTATGAATGGATTGTGGAGTACAGTAAGTGTTTTAGTTTTGCGCTTGCAATATTTTGTGAAAAAATTATTAGAAAGTTCAAAATAGTGACTTTATTTCCTATGATATCCTCCTGAATAATTAGCAATCACAAACAAAATAATAGACTTGTGATGGTTCGGATGTCTTCCTGATCATCGTTTTAGCGGAGAAATTGAACAAGGTGTGGGGGCTACTGAGAGTGTTATTCCACAAATTACTAAGGTTGATTTTACTAAAGCTTTAGTTGGCTACTGCTGAGTGCTGATTGTAGTTTGTGATATCTGTTAGATTTTGTAATAGTCCTTGATGAGGAGTGATGGTAAGTAATGTAATAGTGATGTAAGAGTCATCGGATAAGCCAATTTTCATCTGGTTTGTAATTGGAAAATCACTGCATGGTACTTGATTATTTAAGGAATTGGAGAAAGTGCCTTGAACATTTGAATGGTAGTGAAGTTGTTCTTGATGCATGTTGGATTGCTTTTGGTCAAGGCCATAAGTGTCGGAGTTCTCATCATAAATCCTGATGGAACTCTCAGCAATTATTAGTATATTCATTATCTATTGTGTTGCTGGTATTATTGAATGATTTGTTTTGGCTGCTTTGTTTGTGTGTGTTTGTGATTTTTTGTAATCAGTCAGTCTGATTTTACAGGTATGGCTTTTAGCTCTGGTTGTTCTACCAGCAAGGTCACATGTAATTATGCGATTTGGATTAGTAATGTACTTAACTTTGCTTTCAATTTGGATTCTACCAAGAGATGTTTGGATGGTAAGTAATTGTTTCTCCTTGACTTATCTAGCTTCAGGAGTAGAGTTATATGCATATATAGATTGATCGTTCACCTTTCTTAATTATATTTGGTAAGTTGATCCTCAATTAGAGGGGCTGGTTGTTGTCAGATATATCATTTAAGGTTCACATTGGGTTTCATCTGCTATTCACTGCTTCTTTATCATAATGGTAACTGCTTTTTCTTATCCTGTGTTTTCATACTTTAGCACAAAGTATTTATCATACTTGAATGCATATTTACCATTAGAGCTAGCTTGTAGCTTTTCTTGTTGGGTTTTACTTCTGAATAATTTAATAAAATGATCCCAGAGGACCTTTTTATAAATAAGTTGGATTTTCCTTTTTATTAAGTCAAAGATACTTGGCAGTTGGCTATGTATTTACAGTTGTTTTCATCTTGAGATGATGTGTTAATTCAGGAAATTTCTTGCTAATTTCTATTTGTAGGATCAATTGGGGAGAGTTTATTTGCTATCGGGATTGTTATTCATAACATTAGGGCTGGGTTCAGATGGTGTGCCTCCGCTTGTTCAGTTGAGAACTCCACCACCTGCGATGATGGGGCTTCCTAATCTTCCTATATCTTTAATGGGTTATTCATATGTAATCACGAAGTTAGGTCCATTAACCTTTACGAGTAAAGGCTTATCTGTAGCAAGCACTGCTGCATGTTTGACTTTTACAGTAAGTTGCTTTCTGCATTTCTGCCTTTGCTTTTGATATAGCTGTGCTTTGGTATTCATTAATCACTACATATTGAGCTTTAGAAGGAAAATATATTGAAATGAAGTTACTGCAAAACTTGGAAAGCTAGTTTCCAATTGTTTTGTACATTTAACAAAAGCCATGCCTTGTAAGCCTTCTGAAACAACAGAAAATCATGATGATTCTAATTTCTGAGAATTTGGTCTTCATTTCTTTGGAAGGTATTTCAAAGTGCGAGCCTCTGCCTCACAACTACAACCCCTGAACAGCTGGCATTTGCATTGCGATGGTTTATGCTTCCTCTGAGATTCATTGGTGTCTCTGTGTCAGAAATTGTGCTTACCCTTTTATTGTCATTGAGGTTTATCAGTCTAGTTTTTGACGAGGTAAGAGAAGAGTAAGGAGTTTTAACATTTATAAAAAGGTGTGATTTTGATAACATTAGTTTTAGTCTCACTTGATGCTTCTATTAATGGCTTGATTTGATTGTTCCGAAGATGTACCTTTTATGACTATTAAAACTTCCGAACAACAAAAAACAGTTGGCTGCAAGAAATTAGGGTTTTTGGTGTTGCAATTAGGTTATATATGAATGGTAATGAACCAAAAAATAGAAGCATTACATGCCCTATATGCTAATATGATGGAGTTTAACTTAAGAACTAAAGGAAGGTATAGAGAAATAGCTCCAGGGCTTCTAAGATTCTTTCAATGAGTCCAAGTTGGACAGCCACCTTATAATCTTAAACTTACTTGCATACTGATCTGATACTACAAAAATGCACAAAATGATACCCGACATGGGATGCATAACTAGACAATAGTAGTAAATATAACAATCAACAAAATTTCTCTAACACAAAGTAAAAGGAAGTAAAATTGAACACTCATACTCGAACTTCAATCAATAGTTATAACCTAATTAAACCTAAACTATGAAGCTTACACTTTTCATTTTCTTTACCTGTCTCCATCATTCTCACTCAATAAATATCCATTTTGTTTTGTTGCAGGTCCGGAACATTGCTTTGGGGATTGTTTCTCGTAGGGTAAATTGGAAACAGCTGACTGTTATGGAGACGATTGATAGTAAGTAAATATTTACCAGCTCTTCCTCTTGTTTCCAGGTATTGACAGAAATATTGTTCTGCTTTCTAATCTCTTATTGGCTTTCCAATTGACCAGTTGATGGGTATCATCTGGAAAATTATTGTGTTTAGATCTTGTTTAGATTCTCTATGCTTCACATTTGATTTGTACAGATCGTCTAGGCATTAGAAATTGACGTAAGGAAGTGCTTATTCTTAAATGTCTCTTTTGTGTCATTCCATTATAAGGACAATGAAACTGTTAATCAACACCATATGCCTATTGATGATGCAGTATTTACTTTTATTCTAAAAGTACTTACACATTCACTTCATGTATTATATAAATATAGTTTTGTTCTGTAACATCATACTTATCTATTGCATTTGTCCTAATATTTTGTTATGTTAATATGATCAGTACACCAAGAGCTGAATATTTGGACTGGTACATGACTTGCTATTGTTACCTTATATGGCATGTCGCTATAATAATCTATCCCAATCTGGATCCTGAACAAAATAACTGAAGCCAAGGAAGTTTATCTATTTCTTTCATTTTAGATGGTGGTAATTTCTTGAAATGCTTTTTTAAGAAATCTAGTGTTCGTTTGTTGTTATCTTGCTGAACTTCTATCCTGTAACTGTACTCTTGAAAGATATGTGTGCCCCTGTCTAAATGACCAGGAATTCTGAAATAACCAAGTTTTGAACTTTAAATTTTATCAGGATATTACTTGGTAGTTTGTATTGGAAACTCAGTTCTATGTTTTCAATTTGGTTAATGTTTAATGAATTTATGATACTTATAGCTTTTACTTAAAGATATTTCTTCCTCATCATCATTCTTTTCTTTTTTCCTTATATGACTTTGCAGTTTTCTTTAACTACTTCCGGCGCATCTTCAAAAATATTTTCAGTCATGCAGAGCAAATTTCTCAGGTTTGTCTTAAATTTACATTTTTATAATGTCTTCCCCCCCCCCCCCGCGCTTGCTTTGTCCCTTGCTTTGTCATTGTTGTTTGAAGTGCTTCTGCTTTATCATATTTTCAACTCATTCCAGAACTGTTGAATAACCTGGTAATTTTGTTTCAAATTTATTAACTATCTTGATGGTTTTACAGATTCATGCTCAGACAAAATGTTGCTTTCAGTTCTGATCTATAAAAACAGTTTAGAAATTTGCCCTTGTGTTTATGGCATACTTTGAACTATATGTTATTTCATTTAGCAATGCTGAGTTTGAGAAATAATTATTTTTATTAATTGGCCCTACATGTTACAAACTCAATTTTCTCTGGACATAAGCTTCTTGTTACAAACTTTGACCTATTGGCACCAATCTACTTTTGGCAAGTTAGTCACCATAAAAAAATTCATAGGTTGTTTTCTGATAGTTTAACATAAAATGCTGCAGGCTATGATTGTCAGAGGTTTTAAAGGGGACAGTGGTGCTCATAAAATTTACTTCTTGTCAGAACCATCGTTTGGGTTGGCAGATATTATATGCTTGTTGTGCTTGACAGTAGTCATAGGAGCTGCTCTCCTGTCTGAGTACTACCTTGTCTAAATTTATGCCACTCCGGCATCGGCAATCTTTATAACTTCATGTAAGAGCATTTTGTGTTCGTGTACGTATGTTTGTATGTATTTATTTCAATCAGTTCAATTTCTCACCTCTTGATTTGCAGGTTAAAATCAAAGCGATTCTAGTTAATTATGTAGTATTCGCATGAAGATATGATACAACAGAAAAGACCTAAAGATGAAGAGAGGAAAATTTGGAGAGATCCTCTCAAAGAGAGTACCAGTCACATCCATTTATTGTACATGTGCGTATATCAGTAATATTTATTTTTTTTTAAATTATAAGATGGTTTACTATTATGGAAATTGGTCCATTGTTTCTCTGGTTATGGTTAATATCTTGATGCTTAGGAAAATTGTTAACGACAAGTTTTTCTAGTTACCGGTATATTGGTAACTTGGTGATATTCATATTTCTCTAGGGTTTGTTTAGAAAAACACACATCATGTTAGAAGTATCATATGAATGTGGGGTATCCTAAATTGAGTGTTTTAATTTTTGTGTGGGTGTCTTGATGACACACGAATTATCATTTCCTTGAGTGAGATATCTTTATCAATATATAAGATTAATTTACTCTTGCTCTGCATGGATAGGCATGAATAGTAGCCACGCATTGCACCATAAAGGCAGGAATTACTGAACCTAGCTAGTATGGTAAGCTGAAATCCTAGGTTGAACAAGAAAACTAATTAAATAATTTTTTCTAAGCATTCATTAGTGTAGTTAATATTTTTTGCCTTTAGTACTGATTAATTTATTAAAGAATATGATTTACTTAGTTCCAAATCTAGATTTCGCTTTGGAATTTCGGAGAGGACGTATGTTTTATAAGAACCTTAGGATTTGAACCTAAGTTATGCAATTGTGAATTGTCATGAATGGAAAGTCTAGCAAGTGAGTCATTTTTTGTTTACTTTAAGATGTTACTTGCTTGGTTCTTGATGTTTTATACACTTTGTCAATAACACGATCATAAATTAGCTCACTGTTTTCTAGTTTTCTCTGTTGCCAAAAAAAAAAAAGTTACTAAGCCACTTCGATCCAAATGTTATGTGTTGGTCTTGAAAGTAAATATGTAATACTTGGTGCTTATTAGTAATTATTACTATATTTGCGACTTGTAGAATGTTATTCAATAATAGTGCTCATAAATCTTGTGTGCAGGATCGTTTTACTTTACCATTTGTGCAACTTAACTGGGTAACATTATGCTTCTTTTGGGCTCAATAAATAATTCTTCATGTGTAAATTTAAAATTTAAATTATAAAGTGAGAAATGAGCATCATATAAGATATGATAAACCTAAATCTTGTAAACCACGCAAAGCAACAAAACAGCAGGACACATGGGAAATTTTCGTTTATATATATTTTCCATTAATGTTTCAGTAAAAAATACACACTCTACAGTTCTTTGCCATTGAACTTACGAATTCAAATTTTCAAATGATTGAGTTTTCAGGGCTTTATGCAAGTTCATTTTCAAGGAAAAAGAAAAAGTTTACACGCTAAAGAACAATGTTTAATTTGAAACCCGTTGATGTTGATTTGATAAGGTTTTTTTTATCCACGATATGACGTGCATAGTGGTCAATTAAGTAGTATCTTTCTATCTTGTCCCTCCTGCTTAATATAATAGGTAATTCTCCATTTTAGGAAACATTATTTCTTTTGAGAAATTACTTTAACATCTTCTATATTTATTTATTTATTTAACAAAAATCGCCTTATTTTAAAAATCTACGCAGATCATTCTTTTCAAAAAAAAGTATATGTAGTGTATTTTAAAAATATAAAAGAAGTATGTGGCACTTAGGAGAGGTATGTGTAGATTTGTAAATATACTTAAGAGGGTATGTGTAGGTTTTGAAAATAGAGAGAACTTGTAAAAAAAAAAAATAAAGGAGTAATAAGAGTAATTTATTCTTTTTTTAATCTTAATTGCTTTAATTAAACAGAAGCTTAAATAAATTATTATTACTTGGTCTGACTAAAATTTTCTAAATTTTGGTTTGATTTGAAAATGTCAATTTTTCTGTTAAATAAAATAAAAGATAACATTCAGTTTTAAATTAAACCAAACTTCAAGGGGTTAGTGAAACAAAAAAATTCAGTGGATAATTTGATCCAGGAGTAAATTTCATAAATGTAAATTATATTTTATCCTATAAGATTTTTTAAATAAATAATCACGTACTATGTGGAGGTGAGCTTCATTTCATTTAATGATAAAATTAATATTTTTAAGTCAAACAAAACTTTAAGAGTTTAGTGAGAAAAAAATTTAAAAGAATAATTTCATATTAAAATAAATTTTACGAGTATAAATTATATTTTACCCTAATAATTAAGTAGCAGTCTTTAAAAAAAATTATATATAGCAAAAATCGTCTGAAAATTAAGATCTAGTCAAAACCATCACGAAGCACAGGGAATCCCTCACTAACAAGATGTTAGGTAATTATGATTTAATTGGGTAAAATTTTCTCGCGCCTCCCTCGTTAAAGAGTGGCAACTACGTACCCACCCCGCAGTCAAGCAAATGCGGCACGAAATTTGGCTACTTATTTAATGTGCATGTGAAGCATGAAATCTTCATTCACCTAGGCTAGGATACATTGTGCCTTCATCCATGGGTCACTTCTCAGTTCCCAGTGCTGGATCTAGCTAGAGCCATTATGTTTTCATAAGGCTTTGTTTGGTATATGTATTTTTTTGTGTGGAAAGGAAATGAAAGAGTTTAAAGATTGAGCTCTGCTCTCATGTTTGGTATAATGTAAAGAAAAGGAATGAAATTAATGAAATAAATATTATAAAATTCAAGATCAAAATATAAAAAATCTCTTATTTTCATTTTATTCCTTTCTCTTTCCTAATACTAAGGAGACCTTTATTGGGTATCATTTTAAGAGGAGAAAAAAAGAGATTTAGGAGTGAAGAGGTTTTTGTGAATCTCACATTTTGGCATCTCTCCCTTATCCAATAGATTAAGAGATAAATAAAAGCTCTAAAATTTTGCTTTCTTATTTTACTTATGCTAAAATTAAATAATATTATGAGTTATGAAGGGTAATATAGTAATTTATATATATTTTTATTATTTTTTATTAGATAATACTAAATAAGGTGAGTGATAATTTTTTTACTTATTCAGTTATCCCTTCTTCTTTTTCTTTTCCTTTTTATTGAAAAAACTATCTTTAATTGGCTCTGAGAATCAGAACATCATGTATTACCAAGACAGGAGATTTATTTACTAAGAAGGCCTTGTTTTCTTTGCCAATCAATTTACTTGTGTTTTGCTTTCACTAAGTATTCAAGGTTTTTTTCTTTTCGTTGATCATCTTAGTACTTATTATTAGAGTAGCACATTAATTTTCTCATTATTAAAATTATATTTATTTTGTCAAAACTTGGATTTTTTTTATTACCATCTTGTTAAGAATGATAAAAATAATAAAGAAGGAACACTCGATACTTTAATGAAAAAACTTTCTTTATCTAATTTGTTTGGTTGAATATAAGACTATCTATAAATACACGTGATACTTATTGACATTAACCAAAAAACATATAATGCACTTATTAACTAAGTAAATTTAAATCTTCTGTCTCCATTTGCAACTCTTTCTCTTTCAATTAAATACTGTCAACTTAATAAGAAAATATCATAATTTATAAAGATATTAATGTTATTTAAAAAAATATCTATTTTTTTGAGTTATTAATATTTAATTGAAAATACATAATTGGTGACAAAAAAAGAGATAGAGAATTTGAGATGGGACAAACAGTGGTAGAGCCACGTATAGCCTAGGGTGGACACATGCATCTAATGAAATTTTGCAATTTCAATGGAATGTGATGATTTTAAGTTAAAAATTTTACTGGTGGTTTAAACGTGACCCCACTCTACTAGCTCTTCCATGAGGTCAAGGTCATGGTTGCAGTTATCTTATGGGGCTGTGAGTTTAGGAACCGGAAGAAAAGAGTTAGTCATCTTCAAGAAAATATATAGTGTGACACTCCAATACCACTTTGATCGAAATAATAGAGAAGGAACACTCAACACGAATGAAAACAACTCTTTATCTGATTTGCTTGATTTACTTGCATAAATATAAGATCATTTATAGGTATTTATAGGTAAACATGATATTCCTACACTTAACATTAATTATTATAATAAACTTAACCTAAAATCATTCAGTGCACTTATTAACTAAGTGCATACATGAATAAATAATATGAACCAACATATACATGAATATGTAAATACATGAGTAAAATGATTAAATTGATCAAGTTTATCAAATGATGGATCCTTGGGATATTTGATCCAAGTTTGAGTAATTAAACTTATATATTTTGTTTCATTTATAGCCATGGCCTGAAACTCCTATAGCATCCTCCTTCAAGAGATGGATGCTAACTATCTATATATTGGTCGGAATATTTTCTGTTTTAAACATTATCATGGTTAAATTAAGCCAAAAAATTTTCAGACAAAAATAGCCACTTTTAATACTGGAACTCCCTGGAGATAGAATGTGAATTTTGGAATTTATTGCTTTTTATCTTATTTTTAACATGATTTTCGTTTTACATCATGGGTTAGAAGTTGAAATTTATAACTTCTTGGAAGTCACTTAAATATTTTATTGCTAACACATTCTTAATAACTTTTTAACGTGATATTAGAATTTTCTGAACTGTGAAGTTGCAGAAAAGTATTCTTTATAAAACTCCTCAAATTGTAATTAAAATTTTATCTCTATACTCATAAAAGTACTTAAAAACTTCTCTACACCGGTGTTAATTAAGTGGAATCTCCTTGCTCTTGTTAGCATCAGATTAAACGTTAAATGTATCTCTAAGTCAACCTAGGACAAGTTGGAGATTGTCTCATGGCATTGTGTGAATAAGAATTGAATAACAGCATTGGATTCTTTGACATATTTTAAAATTGAAGTGTAGAAAGAAGTAATAAGCATTCAAAATATAGCTTCTAGCCAGCTAGTTGGCTGTAAACTTAATATATCAGTTTCCATATTGATTTTAGACAAACCAATCGTATTGAACAATATAGGATTTCAGAAATTTAAAATGAATAATACAACTGTATAATTTCTTCGCGTGATCCACGGGGTAACAGCTTATCTATAATTTAAGGATTGTTGTTTAATTTGTGATTCTCTATCAATTCCAAATCTTGTAATTTATTCAGTTTATATTAGAATACATGCAATTGGGATGGCACATGACATTTTGCAGAAAATCCACGTCTGCTGACTTCAATTCTCACTTACTAACCCGCACTTTGTGCACGAAATGATTGTCATTATTGAAATGTTTATATAACTACTACTACTACTATTATTATTATTGAAATGTTTGGTGAAAAGATTCAAACATTGTATAGAATTTATTCCACAAATAATTAATGAAAAATCTAAAGCCATGTTTTCAGCGAAAAGGACAAAAAATATTATTATAATATATAGGAAATTAAGAGAAAAATTGGCAGTGAGAGAAAGGATGCCAGCAACCAATATATAAACTAGTTGGGAAATGGTAAATCTCTAAAAACATTTTCGTGAAAAGTTTACGAACTAGTTGTTTTATGTTGAGACATTTTTACTCTTTTATTTTTTAAATTCACGTCTGTTATATTTTATCAGGAAAATCATTATTATAACCTATACGAAAATGCATAAATAGTGGGAGATATGTTTACTACCATATTCCCACACAAATAACTATTTGGTCCAACATTAATGCGTAAACATCACCATTTTATAGTAATCAATTATGTTATATCTCACATTGAATAGAATACATAACAGACTCGATATGATACTTAAATTATAAGGCACTAATAAAGGTAGTCTTTTGATATGAGGTCCCTCATAGGTTTAAGGGTCATGTTATGTTTTACATTCAGTAGGATTGAAAACTCAATGTGATACTTATTACATGATTCGTAGCGCTGCACACGAAATCTATTCGTGTAAAATAGCATTGCTGATTCTAGTTAGTAGCTCGTGTCTTGCATGGGCATTCTTTAAAGTTTTGATCCTATTGCTTAAGATAAAAAGTAGAATTGAGTTATATTATTATAAGGAGCTAGATTGACTTGAATTTAATATTACACTCCAAAATAATTTGAAGTTTTCATAAATAGGAGCAACTCCAAAATAATTTGAAGTTTTCACGAATAGGAGAAATATGAAAATCATGATAGAATAGTGCTCCAAAATAATTTGAAGTTTTCACGAATAGAAGCAATATGGAAATCCTGATAGAATAGTGCCAAAAACAGAAAAAGAAAAATCATTATTATAACCTATACGAAAATGCATAAATAGTGGGAGATATGTTTATTAGCACACCACATTCCCACACAAATAACTATTTGGCCCAACATTAACGCATATATACTCAGCAAAATAATAATAATAATAATAATAATGTCTCTCTCAATTAAGAATGCCTTCTAACTTCTTTTCCAAAAGTTTGAAGTCTGGTCCTTTCATTGAGAAAGTAGTTTACTTACCACTACACCCAACATTTGTTGGTGTGCTTTTTAACTTCCGAGAATGTATAAATAATGCTAACATTTCTACATATGATCGTGGTTTAAAATCGGAACAAATAATTAAGGTATATATATGATGACAAATACCAAGAGGTATATTGTCTTGAAAATAGACATATAATGTCGGTATATCTTTGCAAGAAAATTAAGGATTCAATAGGCTGTCGGGATATTCATTGTTCTTTAAACCATCGACTATGCTGACAATTTTCTCCTCCTTCGGTCTATGATTTAAGCTGGATTTTCTAAAAGGTTTCTTCTTGAAATAAACATAGTGGGACATTTGTGTAACCGTATTGTGCAGAGAACAATTTCCACAATACTTGATGTCTTGTGCTAGGATGGGAGGACACTGCAGGGAATTTCAGGTTTAAGTATGAACTAAGGGATAATTTTCACTTTTCAACTACATTTATCTCGTCTTGTGGTTTGTCCTTCCTTTTCAAGGACGACATATATCAGTGCAGGACAAATGCTGAAAGCTCAAGATAGATAGACACAGTTATAAGCTATGTTTGCCCAACCTTTATCAAGTGATATCTTCAGAAGGATCATTGAGCCCAAAGTGCCAACTCTCCTTTTAAAATGTCTGAAAGTCCTCCACATATCTAGCAAGGAATGAAAACAGCGTCCAGGTACACATCAACCAAATTATAAAAATACTGTTTTAGAAAGATAGCAATCTTGTACTATTAGGCCAACCATTAGATCAGTGGCGGCTCAATAATGTTTGAAACTTAAAGTTAAATTTTAATACGAGACTTTTAAATTATTTAATAAAATTAACATAAATTTTTAATTAAAATTTATTTTCTTCACTTTTAAGATGCAAAATTATTAATTAAATTTTAATAATCTAATTCTTCTAACATTTCTTGTTTAATTAATAATATAGCCAATTAATCAATTTAATATTTCTTAAAACATTATTGATTTTAGGTAAGATTTTATTAATTTTAATTTAAAAAAATTTCAGCCGAGACAATAGTTGTAGGAGCCGTTAACATTATTCTATAAACAATATATACATTTAGAAAAGAATCAAATTTTTTTTATGTGATTGAGTATGTACAATTTCTCTTAATATTTTTAATTCTAAAAAATATATATAAATTATCAATTTTAGAGTAATTATTATATTTGAAGAAATATTTAAGGTTAATGTTATATGTTTTCAAATTCTTATTTTTTAATGATGTCAATTAATTAAGCATTAAATTAAGAAAATTAAATGTCTTAATTTATTATGAATAAATATAATAATTATATAAATTATATAATATATAATAATATCATTAAAATTTGAAACCCAAAATTTTTGGAGACCTCAAATAAGAATTTTACTAGCCTTACCCTTAAGACACCTGCATTATATTCAATAATGTAATTTAGAAGTTCAATATTAAACATATTGTTGAGTTTATTACCTTGGTAATTGTGAAAGCAGCTGGGTAACATGTCCTATCAGGCATGTAAACGCATTAACGTAAGCTTCCTTTGAATAATTCTACAAATGGTTCTTTCGAAAGATATTTTCTAGATCCACATAATACACTATGCTCCAATATGTGAGGGAAGCCAGTAGAATTTTTTATGCTTAGCCAACAACTCAAAAATTTTGTAATGCAAACATTTATTACAAAAGAGTATATTCCAGCTATTTCACCCAAAAAGAAAAAGAGATCTGGAATGAATATAAAAAAACAGAATGTTTTTAATCATTATTTTTATGTTTGAAACTATTAAAAAATAGATTTAATTTGATTTAATTTTAGTTAAAGTAATTTGATCTAATTTAAAAATTATTTTCACATTTAAAAATTATTAAAAAATTAAATCAATTTTAATTTTATAACTTTTTAAACAAAAGATTTTATTTATAAATTAAATCATTTTTTAAAATTTGTAATTCCCAACATAATCTATACTTGTAATAGTTTTTAAAAATTTCTCTATACTGGTGTTAAGTGGAGTCTCCTTGCTCTTGGTACCATCAAATTAAACGTTAAATGATGCCTCCAAGTCAATCTAAGACATGTTGGATATTGTCTCATGGCATTGTGTGAATTAATAAGATTTGAATAATAGCATTTCATTCTTTGACAAATTTTAAATTGAAGTGTAGAAAGAAGTAATAAACATTCGAAATATAGCTTCTAGCCTATAGTTGGCTGTAAACTTAATATAGGAAAATGTTATTTTACACGAAAAAAGTTTTGTAAAACATTTATGAATGATGCAGCGTCCTAGTTGGATGGTCTCACGATTACATGATTTTGACTTTTCATTACATATGGAGATACGTAAACACACAAGAAAAGTCAAAATGATAAATATATATTTTTCATTTAATTATTTTTGTAGTTTTTAAATTTTTTTTGGTTAAAGGGATAAATTAAATATTTTGAAATTATTAATAATTTATACAATTAACTTAAGATAACTATTTTAAGATGAATATATTAAGGATATAATAAAATTAAATTTTTACCTTCTCCTCTGTATAAATTTATTCCTTTGTATAAATTTATTCTCAAACTTAACATGATTCACAAATTTATTTTTTTTAATTTTTTGTCAAAAGAATTTTTAATAATTTATTTACTAAAATAATTATTAGTAATGATTTCACTTTTTTCTTTATTTTTCTCGCCATTTCATTATGATAACCCTCCATAAACGACCGTTACATCTGGATCATCTATATCTCGTAATTTATTTAGTTTATTTAGAAGGATGGCACATGGCATTTTGCAGACAATCCGCGTCTTCTTACTTCAATTATCGCTTACTGACCTGTACTTCGTGCACGAAATGATTGTCATTATTATAATGTTTATATAACTACTATAACTATTACTATTATGTGATTGTCATTATTAAAATGTTTATATAACTATTATTAGTATTATTATTAATATTATTACTAGTATATTGAAAAAACATTATCATGCTTTTCAATCCGTATTTAATCAATAAAAAGAAATTTAGATATATTATATAGAAGTAATAAGTATTTAAATTTTAAAAATAATTGTATTTTTTTTATAAGAAAGGAAGTTAATGTTAGTTTTGTTAATTATGAAGAGAGTAATAATTTTAATGAATAAGTATTAAGAAGTTACAATGTGGGTATCCAAATTTAAATTTCTATACTTTTTTAATTAGAGTTTAAATAAGTTATTAAAGGTATTTTTGAAAAGTTAAAATTGAAGACGAAATAGGAAAATCATAACTTTAATGGATAAGTATTAAGAAGTTATAATGTGAGTGTGTAAATTTACATTTCTATGACAATTTAATTAGAGTTTAAATAAGTTATTAAAGATATTTTTAAAATGTTAAAAATGAAGACCAAATAGGGAGAATTCTCTATAGATTATTATTATTATTATTAAAATGTTTGGTGGATCACAAACACGTATAGAATTTATTCTTCTAATAATTAATTGGAAAATCTAAAGCCATGTTTTCAGCGAAGAGAAAAAAACATTATTATAATGTATAGGGAACTGGGAGAAAAATTAGCAGATAGAGAAAGGATGCCAGAAACAACATATAAATAGGAGAGTTATAATATCGATCCAAGTTGGCACTCGAACGTCCTGAAAGACATTGAAAATGGAATTAGGGTTGCTGTGGAAGAGCGCTGCCACTCTGTTGGTAGGCTACGTTTTTGTGTTCATATTTTTAAGGAGGGTGAACGGGTGGTACTATGCTCTGAAACTAGGAAAGAAGCGACACTCACTGCCTCCTGGTGAACTGGGATGGCCTATTCTTGGCAATATCGTGCCCTTCACGAGAGCTTTCTCGTACTCATCCGGTGGCCCTGATTCATTCATCAACAACCTTCATTCCAAGTCTCTTTCTTTCTCTCTGATTAATATCGTCTCCATTTTGAATTATGAGAGCTCCTTCTCCTTAATTAATTCTTCTTAGTTAGTTCTTATACTATATCTTTTCAGATATGGAGGAACTGGTATCTACAAGACTCACTTGTTTGGCAAACCAAGCATCATTGTTTGTCGGCCGGACATGTGCCGACGGGTGATGACAGACAACGAAAACTTCGTACTTGGTTATCCGAAATCAACCACAGGGTTACTGAAAAGTAGATGCTTGTATGATGTCTCCACCGCAGAACACAGGCGTTTCCGCCGTCTAACCACCGCTCCCATCATCGGTCACAACGCATTGAGTTTCTACGTCGAGCGCATTGATGACATCATCACAAAGTCCTTGGAAGAATTGTCCAGCATGAAACATCCAGTTGAACTCTTGAAAGAGATGAAGAAGATTTCTTTTACCGTCATCGTTCACATTTTTATTGGCTCTGAGAATCAGCACATCGTTCCCAAGATAGGAGATTTGTTTACTGATATTCAGAGGGCCATATATTCCTTCACAATCAACTTACCCGGTTTTCCTTTCCACAAAGCACTCAAGGTTTTTTTTTTTTTTTCTTCACCATCTAAGTATATACTTATTATTAGAGTACGTAACACATTTTCTCATCATTTAAATTATACTCATTTCTGTGATTTCCACTCAATAGCAATGAAAAACTCACTTTATTTGATTTGTTTCACTTACTTGAATAGCATAAATACAAAACTATTTAAATATATTAGTACATGTTAGTGTCTAGAAATTTATTCTCGTATTTCTCAATTTATATTTTTTCTAATTTTTACACACACACACATATATTAAATTGATTAATTATTATTTTTTATAATTATAAATCAATTGCTTAAATAAAAATAATTAAATAAAAAGTAGAATATGCTATCAAGGTGTGCTACATATCCCTTTCAATTGATTTCAGTGTCATTGTACAGAATCTTTGTCTTATCTTTTACAGTTTTCTTTTCTCTGTTTATATATATAAATTATCTTGTCTTTTTTTTCATTTTTTTCTTTCTTTATAGTTTTATATCGTATAATATAGAATATTATAAAAAGAAGATAAATTTTTTATTTGAAAGAAGTTGTAATTATAGAACATAATTATCTAAATAAATGTTTATATTTACAATTTTTATTCCTTTTTTTGTATTTAATTAAGTATTAATGGTTTTTTAAGATACTAAAATTGAGACCAAATTAAGAGAGAATCTCTTTTATAATAGTACAGATAATACCAGTTGATATCATTATAATTAATCAACTTAATTTAAAAATATTTAATGAACATATTAACTAATTAAGTACATACATGGAAAAATACTATCAATCGATATAGACATGAATAGTAAATGTTTAAGTGTATTAAGTTTTGGAACGGCCGAAGAGTATTGGAGGCCTAAAACTAAACTTTAATACGAGACTTTTAACTTATTTAATAAAATTAATATAAATCTTTTATTTAAAATTTATTTTTCTCTCTTTTTTGAGATACAAAGTTACTAATTAAATTTTTATAATCAATTTCTTCTAACATTTTTTTTTCAATTGATAATATAGTTAAGTTATTTAATCTCTCTTGAAACATTATTGATTTTGGGTAAAATTTTATTAATTTTAATTTTGAAAAATTTCTTTTTTGCTGAGTCAATAGTTATAGGAACTTTAATATTATTTAATATGCACTATATGCATTCAGAAAAGAATCAAATCTTTTTTATGTAACTAAGTATCAATTAGAGTATTATCTCTTACGTATACAATTTCTCTTAATACTTTCAATTTTGAAAATAAATATAAAGTGTAAAATAATTATTATGTTTTAAGAAATATTGAAGGTTAACTGGTTAAGAAATTACTTTTTTAAATTCTCATCATCTAATAAGATCAATTTTTAGATATTAAATTAAAAAAACTAAAGGCCTTAATTTATTATGAATATATATATATATATATATATATATTCATAATTAATTAAGGCCTTTAATTTTTTCCATTTAATATCTAAAAAATTTAATATATATAAGCAAGTACTTTATCAACCTTACGCTTGAGCCACCTTGATCAAATTTGTTTAATTTTCCAACAAAGAATTCCATGAATGGAAGGAGCTCACGTATGAATTGCTTTTGCATGATAAACTAGGCACGTGAAAAGTTGAAGAGCCTAGTTCAACCTATTGTGGACGAGAGAATGTTGATGATGAATAGTTGTCAACGAGTGGGGAAGAATGATCTTGTAGACATTCTTCTGCAAGTCGAAGACGAGAGTGGAAAAAAATTAGAAAATAAAGATATCATTGACTTATTGCTAGTATATCTATTTGCTGGTCATGAAACCACAGCGAGCGGCATGATGTGGTCGATTATTTATCTCACAGAACACCCAGAAATCATGAAGAAAGCCAAGGTACGAGAAGCTTAAATTAAGCATAGATGAATTGGGTTTCTCTTTTGAAAAAATACTAGTTATATTATTTTTGATATATTTTATGGATAGGTTAAATTAGAAACTCCATCCTTCAAGGTAAAGTTGTGTTGGTTGTTTTAGCTATTCAATGTTGGTACTCAATTTTCAATTGATTTAACCATCGTTGTTGACATGTCGAACCGGTGTAAACTGAACTGGTTCTTAATTTTTTATATGTTAGTTGCTGTTATAGTATTATTGACATAACATAATGCTAAGTAAAAAGAGTGTAATGTAAATGCCAATTTGACAATGAGATTTATTTGTTTCGATTTAAAAACTATATATGATAATAACATTAATTATTATAATTAATTACTTCAATTATTAAACAGGGATTAATATTGCCCAGTAGTCATTTCTCATAATATTGTCCTTCAATTCTTAATCATACGATATGTGTGAAATTTACTATGAAAGTCCATATATGTGTTACGTGGGTTGCTACTTATTTTAGCCCTTCGAACGTTATGCTGCTTTTAAAGTTCAACAAACTTTTCGCCATCTTAAGACATCACTAGTTTATGTGATTATGTCTTGCAGGAAGAGCAGGAAGAAATCATGAAGGCAAGACCACCTTCGCAGAAACAAATAAATATTAAGGAAGTGAAGCAAATGGTTTATCTTGCTAAGGTAAGTTATGACATAGAAAATGACACATACATGTACAATTTGTTATGAATCAAACTTACATAGGAAACCAAAGACAAAATGTCACAAAAAGAAATTGCAACTTGTTATGCCTTTTAGGTAATCGATGAAATGTTGCGGCAAGCCAATATCGCCTTTTCAACATTTCGAGAGGCAGCTGAGGACGTGGACATCAATGGTTATTGATATTTTAATGCCAATTTATAGAGTTCCTGTTCTTAGTTGTCTTCATTTATTTTAAACTTAATCATGCAAATTAAAGAACCAAAAAGGTTACCATTTGCTCAAAATTTTAGTAATTTTTCAGGTTATATAATACCAAAAGGATGGAGAGTGTTAGCTTGGTCAAGAGCTATTCATATGAGTCCTGAATTTTACACAGATCCACTAAAATTTGACCCTTCCAGATGGGATGTAAGTAGGATATTAAAGTTTCTTCTTTTTGTTCTAGTTTTGTCATGTATATATATTCTCTATTCCTCACCCATTTTGGACCATCTAAAAGTGTCTTTGCTTTTGTTGTCATTCTGTGTGTAGGATTACAATGCCAAAGCCGGAACCTTCATTCCTTTTGGAGTTGGATGTAGGCTTTGTCCTGGGGGTGACCTTGTCAAGCTAGAAATCTCCATATTTCTGCATTATTTCCTCCTTAATTACAAGTTAGTATATATTGTTCTCTTTAATTTTTTTTTAAACATCCTTGATGTATTTGATCCAAATTTGAGTAATTAAATTATTATATGTTGTTTCATTTACATAGCAAAAGACTCTTATAGCATATGATTTCTGAGGATACGGATATTAGCTATCAATATATTGATGAGAATATTCTTTATTTTACTACTTTTTGTTAAAAATGTACATAATTTTTGAGAAATTATTCATCAGTTGAAAGTCAAAGTATCTCTCATATAAAAGTTTATTTTATTTTACTGATTTACTAATTAATTAATCATATTTAATTTGTAGGTTGGAACGGGTGGATCCAAAATGCTTCGTCACTTATTTGCCAATAGCTAAGCCTATAGATGAGTGTCTCGCTAAAGTGGTAAAGGTCTCTTGATGTCGTGGAAGAAGCTCTTAATAATGTTAATTTTTAAATACATTATTAAAATACATTAATTCTAAAATTTATTATAAAAATATTGTCGTCTTTGTCCAGTGGATGGGGGTAGTTCTTGTGGCAAGCAGAAAAAAAAAATTGTTGTGACTAAATCGACAATATTTTTAAAATAAATTTTAAAATAATGTATTTTAGTAATTAAGTAAAAATCAACATTGTTAAGGTGAAAAACACAGCTAGTCGTTTGGATCCAGCTTCTGTATGTATACGAGTTGGATTGAAACCTTGGAGAATGTTATTCAATAAAAAAGGAATCTTTCCCCCTTATGTATGTACATGTATTGATGGATTCACTACTTGTATTTTGATATTTTCATATTCATAATAAATTCTGTATGTGTGTTTCTGTTCTGACTTGCTTGCCTTACCATGTGTACGTACTTTCATTTTCATAAATTTAATGTTCTGTTTGGAGGAAATATATATTTTCTGTGTTATTTTTCTTTTTGGAAATAATGAAGGCAGAGGACTTAGATAAGTTGATTCCCAAGAGAACCTATCTGCCAAGCGAAATAAAGCTCGTGACTTGCCGCTGTAAGTTACCTTTTATATGCAACTTAATTGGGTAACAATGTAACATTACCCTTTTACTGCAACCAACTTGCAAGTTTTGACACATTCTCGGATGAATGTCGAAGAAACCAATGCACTAGGTAATTATGTGGGTAAGGTGGAAAGCTAATTGGTGCGCACTTGCTATTAGTACGTGTGAAGTTCGTGTAAAATTAAAATTTTAGGCCATATTGGGGGTCCACTCTCACAGATATTTTTTGAAAGGAAAAGTATATTTCAATTGAAAGATATATATATATATTATATATATATATATATATATATTATATATATATATATATATATATATATATATATATGTCTAATTTTATTTAAAATATTGAGACTATTAATTTTTATAAAATATTTTTTAATAAAATTTAAATATCTGATATTATAAATAAAATTTAATTTATTAAAATTTTAATGTATTTATCATTAAATCATATATATAGACACACACATACACACACACTTTAAGTCCTTCCCTGCCACCGTGAGATATAGAGTTCCTATGCCTTAATTTTTTTCATTTTATTATTGGTCTAAGGGATAGACATGGCCCACAGGGGGGCTGGATGAGATTGGGAAAGCTACCTCATACATGGTTTAGGTGGTATTGATATTTGTTAAGAAAATGAGATGATGTGAAGATTTCATCTTTTTCTCTTGGTTCTGCCTAAGCTTCTCGTCTCTCTCGTCTCTTCTCTCTTTTTTTCTCTTGGTTGGTGAATGTTACGAATCATAGTCTGTTATTGCTATTGAGGTTTAGAATTTATGTATTTATTTATTGGTTCAAATTGTTATTTGTGATGGTTATTATTTAATTTTATTTTGATACCTGTTTACTCACGTAGTCTTGTTGACTCACCTTTAAAGTTTTTTTTTTAATTCCTTTCAGATATACAGCAGCGTGATACAGCTGTAAGACCTAACAATTAGATCGTCACAATTGTTTGGGCAGATTTTGATAGGACTTATGATTATGAATTTTTTTTTGTAGAGTCTTGCAAATCATTTATAGGGTATATTTTGAGTGTAAATAATGTAAATAAATGGTTGGTATATTTTCATATGTATATAAATTTCTGTTGGACCATGTTAATTTAAGCCTAGATATAGAATTTTATGTTTTTAGACTGTTTTTCAGAAGCAGGTCTTGTACATGCTATATTTTGATTATGAAATTTGAATAATATGTTTACTGTTAAGCTTCAAGATTAAGATTAATTATCTTTGATTTTTGACCAGTCACAGACTATAAGATTGGGCTGTGACACACAAAGTGTATATATATTACATAATACAAAAGTATTATAATTTCAAATTCAATGATCAAGTATGTGCATGAAATATCCAAAGCACAATAACAATAGGAGGTTTTATTCGTCTTTAAAGTCAGGATAAATTATTAACTTTAACAAAAATTTACAATAAAATTATAAATTACTTATCAATAAAAGACTTTAAAATTTGATCCCAAATCATGCCATCATCGAAAACAAAAAGTCAAGCCAACTCCATTAGCTTTAATATTACTTAGTTCTTGATGTTTTATCCACTTTGCCAACAACATTATCATAAATTTTCCATAAAACTTCCAATTACCAGAAAATACAAATTAGCTTAGAACAAATCAGATCTTAGTCCATAACACGCAAAGAAAACGGATGAAGAAGTCATGATATATCATCCCCAACAAATCTTAAAAATTTTCTTAATATTTGATAAAAAAATATTAAATAAAAAATAAAAAATGTTGTTATTTTAAAATTTAAAATATATTTGATACTTTATTTATTTTATAATTAAAAAATCATTAAATTAATTGTTTAAAAGATATGAAATTATTTTTATTATTATTATGTTTTCTAGGTAAGATATGTATGTGTTCATTATTTTATCATTTATGTTTTGACTTTGTCTGTGGCGATGACTTCACATATTCAAGTCAAGCAGCCCTGAGCAGATGCCTTTCCGTGCCACGGCCTTGATTATTACAAATACCTATAAAGCCATACTTTCTTTGCCAATCAACGTACCGGGATTTACTTTTCACAAAGCGTTGAAGGTCCTTTTTTAAAAAAAAAAAAATTCCGTTAATAGTCTTAAAGCTTAATATTAGAGTATAGCTTAATATCAGATTGTAGCACATTTTTTCATTATTTAAGCTATATACTTGTTTTGCTAAAACTTGAATATTGATTAATTTTCTATTATTTCGGGCACGTAAAAAATTGATACAAATTGTTTAATCTAGCTATTGTGGACGAAAGGAGAATGATAATGAAAAGTGGCCACGGGAGGGGAAGAAAGATCTTATAGATATTCTTTTGCAAGAAGATGATGAGAGTGGTCGAGAACTAGAGAGAATGAAGCTATCATTGACTCATTGCTAGGGTTTTTATTAGCTGGTTTGTGAAAACACGGCGAACGGTATGATGTGGTTCATTATCCATCTCGTAGAACATCCACAAATCATGAAGAAAGTCAATAAGATAAGCAATAATATTATTTGCACACTAATTTTATTACACAATTCTTACACCACTTCTTTTTTAGGTAATAAAATGAAAAAAAAACACATATTTTAATACACTTTTTCTCTAACTTTTCTTCTTAAACAAGATGGTGTAGGATTTAGTGTAAATAAATTAGTGTGTGAAGAAACATTTCCTAAGACAAGTGAAGCTTGAATTAAGCACATACGGCGTTGGTTTCTCTTCTGAAAAAAAAATAGTTATATGGTGTTATGTAGGTTTAGGAAGTTAATTGGGTTAGCGCCAAAAAAAAATCGTTAATCGGGTTGGTTAAATTAGTTATTCTAAGTTTGATACTTAATTTGTAATAATATTGAAATAATTGAAAAAAATGCATTGTATTGAAAATTAGTTTAGACATCAAACTGATAATGCCACTAATTCAACTAGTTTAATTATCTCTCAAATTGACAGTCGAAGATTAGCCTAATTCTTAAATTTTTGGTTTTATGTATATGTTAATCACTCTTATTGACAATGCTTATATGTGGGCATCAGCAAAAAGATTACGTCAACGCTGATTAATTAGACAAAAAGATTTAATTACGTCAATTCAAAATTCTGTTGTCGTTTGTCATAACAACTGAATTGATTAAATCTGGCCTTTCATGATTACTTTAGTGATTCAATTTGGTTTTACAAAAATGTTTCCTTCGGAATCATAGGGGTGAATTTTTCAATGAAAGTCCATCCTTGGGGCACATGATATGGGATTTACTGCAAAGTGGATCTTAACCCTTCAGTATGTATGCCTATTGAAGGGTTAATTAAGATGGTGCATTTTCTCTTCTTGATAGTGAGAATAATGATAGCAATTTACTTGTTTACTATACATGCATATAGATATAGAACCCTTGAATTTGTGAGACAGTAAAGAATAGGATTTACAGTTGTAGCAATAATTATTTAACCTCTTGCATAATATATTAGGATTTGCAATAGTTTCCTTCCTTTTTCTTTTTTAGTATATGAGAGTTAAAGGTGAAACGAGATTGTCTCGTTTGATTAACATAACTCAATAATATCATTTATATTAAAAATATAAAATTATTTATGTCTCTTTATCTAATAATTTAAAATTTTAAAATATATATATATATATTTATTTATTTATTTATATATTTCCGTTTTATTTACAACTAATATACGAAAGACATTATGAGTTGAAATATGAGGATCAATTTTCTTTATTGAAGGAAATTTGGAGATGACGTATTTTTCTAGATCTCATTTTGATAGTGCGAGGCCGTGAGACTTCCGCTAGCACAGACTATACTGTGCATATTTTTGTTTCACTTAGTGAATCTCAGAAAATGGGATTACTGTTTTACTCCATATATCAAGTTGCAGTCAAGATTAGAAAGTGCCAGTCAGCGATCAGCGGCGGCATGACTAACAAGTAATGTGATTTTAAATAACTTTTATTGCACACCACTTTATTTATACTATTATTTATGCTATCTTATTTTTTAAAAAATAAAAAATATATTAAGATGTATTTTTTTTATTTTATTATTTAAAAAATATTTAAAAAAATAATGTGTAAATAGGATTGATGATTGGTTTTTCTCAAAGCAAGTGTTGAAAAATTCTCATTCAAAAGTTGGAAAAAAAAACAGCACCAAGTAGGGTGCAATTTTTTCTACGAAATGGTTTAAGAGCTGTACGTTTTGTATTTTGGTCCACCTATTCTCTTGTGAGTCTATTTTACTAATAAATTCCAGGGTGCATAGTCAAAAGATTGATAAGTATCAGACAGCATCACGGGAAAGAAAAATAAGAGAACGAGCAGAGAGAGAAAGGAAGTGAGAACAATTTTTGAGAAAAAAATTTTTAGATAAGCATTGTATTTTATTTTATAATTAATATGTATAAAATTTATTGGATCATATTTTAAATACACAACATACTTTAAAATATTAGTAATACATGTCAACTGTTGAATGAAATATTTAAAATAAGTCAAAATTTATTTAAGAATTTTTTTAAAGAATATATTTTTTTATTCCATACGAGTAAATACAAGATACATATAAAAAAATAATATGTGACATCATTTATTTATTTGTTTTACATCATATGCACCAAGAAAGAAAAAATAATTACTTTAATAAAATATAAGAATTTCTCAACATTCTACTTATAAACAGGAGGGAGCTGTAACACAGAAAGTATCCAGTTATATCCACTGTCTAAGAAAGATCAGTTTCGTTGAGACATTCAAAATGGAATTAGGTTTGTTATGTATGAGCGCTGCCACTTTGTTGGTAGGCTATGTTTTTGTGTTCATATTTCTAAGGAGGGTGAACGGGTGGTATTATGCTCTGAAACTAGGAAAGAAGCGTCACTCGCTGCCTCGCGGTGACATGGGATGGCCTCTTGTTGGCAATCTCGTGCCCTTCATGAAAGCCTTCTCATACGGTGACCCTGATTCCTTTATCAACAACCTTGTTTTAAAGTCTCTTTCTATCCCTAATCTCTATGATATCTTCTCCTTTTCGAATGCTATAACATATTTACTCTGACTTGTTACAAGAACCTGCTAATTCTCAACTATTTTTCAGATATGGACGAACTGGTATCTACAAGACCCACCTGTTTGGAAATCCAAGCATCATCGTTTGCACGCCTGACATGTGCCGACGGGTGCTAACAGATGATGCAAACTTCAAGCTTGGTTATCCGAAATCCACCACAGAACTAGCACGAAGTAGACCCATGTATGAGATCTCCACCGCAGAGCATAGGCGTTTCCGGCGCCTAACCATTGCTCCCATCGTTGGCTACAACGCATTAGCAATGTACTTGGAGCGCATTGAGGACATCGTGATCAGTTCTTTGGAAGAACTGGCCAGCATGAAACACCCGGTTGAGTTCTTGAGAGAGTTGAAGAAGGTCTCCTTCAAAGTCATCCTTTGCGTTTTCGTGGGCTCTGAGAATGAGTCCATCGTTGCCAAGATAGGAACTTTGTTTACTGATATGTTTAACGCCGTATTCTCTTTGCCAATCAACGTACCAGGTTTTGCTTTCCACAAAGCACTCAAGGTTCGTGCATCACATTTTTTTTATCATCTAATTTATGAGTAATGTTATATAATCAGAAAAAATAGTTAAAATTCTGACAAAATTTAGTTAAATTTAAATATAGTTGTTAGAAGAAATGAAATAACAGATATCATTTATCTATCTAAAAATTAACAAGTATGTTAAATTATTCTATCAAAAATTTTAATAAAAAATTCTAACCATATAACATTTTTCTTAATTATACTCATTTTAGTGAAACCATTTTTTTTTTGACATAAACATTTTGGTAAACTTGAATATTGATTAGTTTTTTCGGTACGTTAGGCACGTAAAAAATTGGCAGGAATAGTTCAACCTGTTGTTGACGAAAGAAGGATGATGATGAAAAGTGGTTCAGGGCAGGAGAAGAAAGACCTTATAGATATCCTTTTGGAAGTTGAAGATGAGAATGGTCAAAAATTGGACAACAAGGATATCATTGATTTATTGCTAGGGTTTCTAGTTGCTGGTCATGAAAGCTCAGCCAATGCTATAATGTGGTCAATTATCTATCTCACAGAGCATCCCCAAATCATGAAGAAAGCTAAGGTAGGTGAAGATCTATTCTAAGTTTGATAATCAAATTTTAATTATGAGTAAAATTACTTCAACCTTCTCTCTATTTATTTATTTTTTTATAAAAACTCATTTATTTTTAAAACTTACACAAACCTTCATTCTCAAGGAAATTATGTGTAACATATTTTTAAAATATAAGGAATGTCTGTATAAGTAATTAAGGGGTATTTGTAAATTTTTTAAAATACTTAAAGAGTATATATAAATTTTGAAAATAGAAGGAGGTTTATGAAAAATTAAATAAATAGATAGGATGTTGAACCTTAATTATTTAAATACATTAGATTGAAAAATACATGTTTTTTAAAAATTAGACCGAACATCAAGTCGGCGGACGATGATAGCACAAAAAATTACTAATTAATAGTAAGTTATCAAAATAAATATGTTTAACAATGTCAAACTAGTTTTAATCCCATACATTTAAAATTTTAGAAAAGAAGTAAATTCTACATATATGATTTATGAATTAGAATTAAAAATAAAAATATATGTATATATTTTTTCTTTCCGGTTCAACCTTGGTTTTATCAATTTTTACTACTTCAAGATGGGACTGCAAAGTGGATCTTCACCTTTCACTATATTATGCAACTTTGAAAGAAAATTTTCTCCATCAGGAGACATCCTAATTAAGTTCATGTGTTTGTAGGAAGAGCAGGAAGAAATCATGAAAGCAAGACCACCTTCACAGAAACGATTAAATATCAAGGAAGTTAAGCAAATGACTTATCTTGCAAAGGTAAGTCTATGTCATTAAAAAAAGATGATACATACATGTACTACCACTCGTTAATTATGAGTCAAACTTATATATGAAACCAAAAACAAAATGTCAGCAAAAGAAATTGGACCTTGTTCTTTCTTGTAGGTGACCGATGAAATGTTGCGCCACGCCAATATCGCGTTTTCAACTTTTCGAGAGGCAACTGCTGATGTGCACATGAATGGTTATTCATTTTCATTGCCAATTTATTGACTTCTTTTTTTTTTTTTATATACTTGTCTTCAGTTATTTGCACCGAATTAAAGAACTAAATAGGTTATGTATCAATTGCTCAAAAGTTTAGTTAATACATTTTCAGGTTATATAATACCCAAAGGATGGAGATTGTTAGTTTGGGCAAGAGCTGTTCATATGGATGCTGAATATTATACAAATCCACTAGAATTTAATCCTTCTAGATGGGATGTAAGTAGGATTAATGTTTCTTTTTTTTTTTTCTTGGTCATGTTTTGCTAAGTATATATTTTGGACCTTCTTAAAGTATCTTTGCTAAATTTCTATGTGCAGAATTACAATGCCAAAGCTGGAACCTTCATTCCTTTTGGAGCTGGAAGTAGGATCTGTCCTGGAAGTGACCTAGCTAAACTAGAGATCGCTGTATTTCTGCATTATTTTCTCCTCAATTACAAGTTAGTGACAGTGTTGTTCTCTTTGTTTATTTTCATCGATGTTAGCCCATCATTTCTACGAATGCTAGCTAGTAATATATTGATGAAATATATATTCTTTATTTTGCTATCTTTTATAAAATGAAAAAATATTTTATTTTACTGATTTGTTAATTGATCAATTATTTTTGCTAGGTTGGAACGAGTAAATCCAGAATGCCCAGTCACCTGTTTGCCAGCACCCAAGCTTAGAGACAATTGTCTCGCTAGAGTGATAAAAGTCTCTTGATGCCAACTAGGCTCGGGGTTTTTGACTTTAATAATATTAATTTTTAAATGTTTTGTCACGTATGATAAAATACAAAAATAGAGAAAAATTTATATATATATATATATATATATATATATATATAGATAGATAGATAGACACACACACACACCTGGTTTTTAATATTTTTAAGTTTCAATAAATCCCAATTTACGTGAATTGTGTCGTTAGCGTTAGTGCAATACAAATGTAAATTATAAAATTAAAAGATGTTGCAAATGTGAAAAAATCGACAATATTTCAAAATAAATTTCAGAAATTCATATATTTTAGCAATTAATTAAAAAATAGCATTATTAAGGTGAAAACCCCCCCAGCTAGTTGAGCATAAACAAGTTACTAAGCCACTTGGATCCAAATCCACCTTTGTGTTATGTGGTTTTTGTCTAGAATGTAATACTTGGTGCTGATTACTTATTACCATTATATTTGCAACCTCTTGTAGAATGTTTTTCAATAATAATGCTAATTAATCTTGTGTGCAGGATCGTTCCACTTTACCTTTGTATACAACTTAATTAGGTATCGTCATCCTTCTTTTGGGCTCAATAAAGAATTTTTCATGTGTAAATTCAAATTTTAAATTTTTAAGTGACAAATGAGCATCATATAAGAGATGATAAACCTAAATCTTGTAAATCACGTACGCAATATATATATATATATATATATATATATATATATATATATATATATATTATTATATTGATTTTCAGTAAAAAAATTAAACACTGTCTATGGTTCTTTGACATTGAACATACGAAATTCAAGTGTTCAAATGCTTGAGTTGTCACGGCTTTGCATGCAAGTTCATTTTGAGGGAAAAAGAAAAAGAAAAATAAAAAGAAGCTTACGCGCTAAAGAACTATGTTTAATTTAAAACCCATTGATCTTTGGTAGGGGTTTTTTGTCTATGATATGACATGCATATATATAGTGGTCAATTAAGTATTATCTTACTATCTTGTCCCTACTACATTTACAGGTAATTCTCCACTCGAGGAAACACCATTTTTTCTTAAAAATCTTGAATTTCAATTAAACAGAAGCTTAAATAACATCAAAAATTAAATTATTTTTTTGGTTTTATTCTCCTGCGCATGTGGCGTGTTCAGATTGACAGATAATACAGAAAAAGGCCGTAATCGATTATCCTATTTTGTTGATAATACTTTAAAAAAAAAAACAATTTTTGTGTATAGTGGAATATTCCCATCAGCACCTTTCACAAAACGCTTAAAATTAAGTGATGATTTTGTAAGCCATTATAAAGATGTTGGAGGTGGAGCTGTGAGCACTGTCTAACAAATACTGTAGATGGTGATTTCCAACAAGCCATCATCGCTTCAAATAACAATTTTATGTCATATCATCAGAAAAAAAGGTTAAAGAAAGCCAACAACTACTACGGCGCGATAAACGTTACAACAGATCAACCAATAGTTGTGAAACAAGCAAACAAGCTACAGAAAAGAAAATTGTGCTTAGTACACAGTTATTAATTTGTAACCGTGAGTGGGACTGTATCTAGGAAATATTGAAAATTATATCACAACTATATTTTGAGTGACTCACACATCCCAACTTGTCGTCGTCTTATCCAGAGAAGAAAACACAAAAAATTGCTGGAACGTGACGCACAATTATGAAAGTTTCTAGACAAATATCATCCAAGTGGGACGTGAGAAACGACGAGGACGTTTCAAGATACACATTATGGAGATGTGGTTTCCGAGAAACTAATGAGCAAAAGTCCAAAATAATGACCTAAGCAATAAAATATTAGAATATTATAAAAGCTTGAAGAAAAATCTAGTATAATTTGCTTACAGTGAAAAGTCAGTCATGAAGGCTTTAAATAACCATATTGTGATGTATGCGGTGAATGGTGGAGTGTAGAGTAACAACACCTCCAATCCACCAAACTATGTTAATATAACCAAAATATCAATAATAAAATTATGGTCCTATTTCAAATCTCTTTAATATCCTCAATTTTCACCTCTCCTCTTCTCCTTTGATATCCTACAAAAATAAACGAAATCGCAAAGAAGGATGATGTGGTACGTGAGCGCATGAGGTAATGACTATGGAGTTCCTTGTCCTAGCATTGAGAGCTGCTATCGGGCACATGCCCAAGACACAAATGTGGAGTGGGCGTATGGTACGTAATGGATGAGAAATTTTTAGGTATTATCAGAATAAGAAAAAAATTTTATATCATACTGTTAAGCATATTATATAGTGAAGTAAATAATATTATTGTTTGAATAATAAAAGGTAATAACTTACAAATATGATATGTCATGTATTTAATAATATAGTATAAATTTTTTTTTTCATTAAGAATACTTTAGAATTTCTAATCAGGATGGATAAACTTTCATTTAACATGGCTGTTGCACGTGTTATTACATCTCAAAGTTGATTGGAGGCAGTTTATTCGCAAATCATTCGATGCGATGTGTGCATATTTTGATAGAATTTGAGGTCAGCTTGCTTATCATTCATATATTGAGAATTACATAAAATTAATCACTAATTGTGATCTTGCTGATACCAGATGTGTGTCTTACTATAGAACTATGGACATATATGAGATATATAGATTTCTTTGCACATACACGATTGTGCAAAGACTGATCTAATGATCACGGTGTTGAAACATCCCTGTATCATGTCTGATTAATTGCCTTTATAACGCATGTTAAATGGTTTGACAATTTTAACTTGCTATCCAACCTATTTTACCTGCACTTACGTGACTTGAAATGGTTTAGGGTTGTTTGTCTTTATAGGATGGGATGGTTGTGAGTTTGGGTTCAACCCACCTCACCCTATCCAGTACTCTTTATAATATTAAATTTATATTTAAAATATATTTTAATTTAGATATTATTATATTAATTTATTTATTTAAATTATAAATAAAAATAATAAAAATATATTTATTTATATATTTCTTTTTAATTTATATGAAATTAGGATTAATTTTTAACATTATGATTAATTATAATATAAATTTATTTAAAATATTTATTAATATAAAACGAGATAGACAAGATGCAAATTTTTAATATTTTTATAGAAGTAAGTTCAGAATTTAATCCTCAAAACTTATAAGACAAATAAGGAAGGATTATATGTTATTTTGAGAGGTGCAAAGGGAGATCGAGTTGGACAAAAACTCACCCTTATCCATTCCATTACCATACCTAAATGCCACATTGCTTCTCTTCAAGCACTGCTCCTTCAATTGCTGAAAATGTGGCTTAGAATTCATATGGTAATTAAGAGAGATGATAAGTTGCAATAAGTGAGGATTAATAGACAGGTATATATTATGTTACCAAAAAAAAAAAGAGACATGTATATATTAAAATAATAATATAAAAATTTTATATATTAAAATAAGAATGAGAGTCATCCAAATTAAAATCCAGGGTCAAAAAAATTGTTTAAAAATTAGACAAATATAAATAAATAAAATGTAATTAATATATACAATATTATAATCAAAATTATAATTGAAAATTAAAAAGGAAATCAATCATAACATGAACATCTCCCATTCATTAAAAAGTTAAAACTTTTAAAGTAGAGTTCTAGAATAATAAAACAATATTTAAAACTAAAAATAAAAGGTGTGTAAACTGTAAATCATAAGTAAAATATTATTTTGAGAAATGTGACACAGAATTAATTTTAAAAGTGAATCGATTTTAGATTTATTTTTAAAAATTGATATATTTGAATCAAAAGGCCAAATAATCTATGTGAGCTTTGATTCATATAGTGTAAAGTAGTCTTTAAATGACTAATATTATTTAAATTATGGCCTTTTCTTATGGTTAAATACATGTTTAGTAATAAATTAATTTTAAAAAATTATTTTTTAAAAATTTTTTTAATAAAATTTTAATTATAAATTTTTTAATCATAAAATAAACTAATTCAAACACATTTTAACATTAAAAATATTTTAAGTAATTATAAGTTATGTATAAAAAATTATAATATATTTTAAAATTCACTAATACGATTGCTTATACTTGATTATATAATTCATAAAAATAAACGTTTGTATTAATTAAAAGAGATGATAATCTATATCTTTGTTAAATCTCAGAAAATGGGATTTTTTTGTGTGTGTTGAAGTAGATCTTACCATCTAGAGTTATTATAGTCAAAACCCAAAAAATAGAAAAGTGGCAGTCAGCAGTCCTGAGCGGCGTTGGAAATTACATGGTCATTTGGTTTGGTGTTAAATTTCTGAGAAACTAGATTACATCTTGATCTACGTGCAGTGCAGAGTAATGGCGACGCCAGGTTGCGACGACGATCGCAACTGCCACAAAAACGATGCCGCTTCGCCTCCGCCAGTCACGGAAGAAACCACCGCCAAGAGGCAGCGATTCTCCACCTCCAGAGACACAGACCCACCAACCCTAACATCATCGCCTTCGCTTCCCTCCTCCTCCTCGCAGCAGCCACACATGCCTCACGGCGATCACTCGCCGCCGCCGACCCTTCCGCTTGAGCTCATCGTGGAAATCCTCTCGCGGCTGCCCGTGAAGTTCCTTCTGCAACTCAGGTGCGTATGCAAGTCATGGAATTCCTTAATTTCCGATCCCCAATTCGCGAAGAAGCAACTTCGTGTGTCATCCATAGACACGCAATTCACCCACCACCAGCTCATTTTAAGCTTCACGAATCGCACCCCCGAGTTCATTCTCAGGGCTTACTCTGTCCAATCCATATTCAACAGCCTGGCCACTGGTGCTAGACGGTTGAAGTACCCTTTGAAGAATCGAAACCGTTTTGATCTCATAGTGGGCTCTTGTGACGGCTTGCTCTGTTTTGCTATCAACCAAAGTTGTGCCCTTTTATGGAACCCATCTACTAGTAACTTCAAGAAATTGCCGTCCTTGGAAAATGAACGGCGTCAGGGAAGTTATACAATATATGGGTTTGGTTATGATCCTTTAACTGATAGTTACAAGGTGGTAGCAATTTTTTGCTATGAATGTGATAGTGATGGCTCAAGTGTATATAAAACTGAAGTCAAGGTTCATACCTTGGGTACCAATTCCTGGAGAAGGATTCAGGAGTTCCCTTCTGGTGTCCCATTTGATGAATCGGGAAAATTCGTGAGTGGCACCCTTAATTGGTTGGCAACTACTACTTTATGTTCTCCGTGGGTTATTATTTCTCTTGATTTAGGGAAGGAGTCATATCAAGAACTTTTGCAGCCTGATTATGGAGGAGTGGTTGTAGTTACGCTGACCTTGGGGTTATTGAGGAACTGCTTGTGCATCCTTTCTCACAGTGATACATTTTCAGATGTTTGGGTTATGAAGGATTATGGAATTAAAGAGTCTTGGACCAAATTGTTCAGTGTTCCTTACCTTGGAAATCCTGACTCTTATCCGTATACAAAGGCACTTTGTATTTCTGAGAATGGCAAAATACTGTTGGAGTTCCAGTCAAAGTTAGTTCTTTATGATTCCAGAAATGCCTCATTTGAGTTTCCTGAGATTAAAAACGTCAGTGGTTGGATAGTTGCAGAGGTCTATGTTGAGAGTCTGATATCACCTTGAATTGTTCTTAAAATTAGGATGTAGATGTTATGCTATGCCTACGCCATCAGTATGTGAGGTTCTTGAAGAGTCCACTAACTGCGCCTAATATGTTTTCATTTCTGTTATGCATATCATGTTTGTTTTGATTACTGTTGAGTTCATGGATCGTTGTTAATTAATAGCCGATGGAATCTGCAGCTTGAGAAAGTGTTATGTTGGTTTTAATTATTTGAGTATTAGAGTTGATTGGTTCCTTCATCTGGAATTACTTTTTATGTATTGCATTAGATGGTTATCGTAGTAGCTTTCAAGCATCGGAATTAGGATTTAGATGTTATGCAAAGCCACTAGTACGTAAGTTTCTTAAAATGTCTACTAACTGCTGCACGAATGGCATAATGTTTGCTTCAAATCTTGCACATTACGTTATGACATAAACAAAATTGATTACCAAAGAAGAGTATATTATGTGTATACTTCTTAATGAAGCTCATCTTAACTGCTTGAGAACTTGTTCTGCTGGCTTTTGGTCATTAAAATATATAGATTTTTTCTGTTTATTGAGTGGTATAATTAACTGCTTCCTTCAGTTTGGGAACATATCTTCCACAAGAATGTAATTTATTAAAGAGTTTTGTTATTGCAGACTCGGGTTCATGGTAGGCTATGTACGTGACAACATATTTGTAAACTAAATTTTATAACTTGTACAGATAAATAATTTTAAATTATCCAAAACAGATAGATATGTTGCCACTTATAGGATTCAGCGTGAACTCGAGTCCACAATGACACAACTTTTATTAAATGGTTATTTGCAATTTGTCATTGTCTTCTTCTTTTTTTTTTTTTATACATTTAGAGCAGAATGTGCTGATTGTATCACATCTTATTTGCTTTGTTCCATTTTAGGAATGGTCATTCATATTTCCTAATTGTGTATGTGGAACAAAGGACGGTGGAAGTAGTACATCATAAACAAATTGATTAACCCATAAACACCATCTCCCAATAAGAAAAAGAAATATAAATATTGTGAGCGAAGTCAACCTTATGACCATCTTCTGTTAAAAAGGAAGAAGAAATGCCAAGGCTAACTATATTATGGTGTTCCCATTTATTTACATTGAAAAATAATTGTCTTGTAGGACTCGAGCAAGATCTGCCAGCTCAAGATTTAGATTAGATACGCAAGAATCCCCTAATGGAGCCCAATTGTCAAGAGATAAGACTTTTTTTTTTTTTTGCATTAATAGCTTTTAAATATGTCATCATTTTGCTAGAAGTGGTTACGCCAGATAACATTAGACTGTTGTTTGTTTGAAGCATAGTAGTAGCAATCAGCAATGTGAGGTTTAATATGGGTTAAGTAATTTACTTTGCTCAGAATTAGTTGTTAGCGGATGATACTGAGTGCTAGTGTTCAGAATTCCTGTCTTTATGTTATCTTCAGTTACATCATTGTTATTATGGTCTCAGTTTGTTTGGTTAAGCTCTTCTGATGGCTGCTGGGATTTATTGTTGTCAGACACTCCCAGTCATATTCAAGAGGCATGTCATGCATGCAATGCAAGAAATCAGAAGTCCACTTTTGATTTCATTTCAATTCAATCTTTCTGTTCTGTTAATGTGTCCACCTCATCTGGTGTTTACTTTAATCTTGATAAACTGCAATAACTCATAAAAATGGAATCAATTAATGGATTGAGACCCCCATTATCTAATGAAGGAAAAGATAAAGGATTCATTTAAGAAAAAAAAGAACAAGGATGTCAAAAAGAATTTTGAAAGCGTTTTATGAGTTAAAATTTCCGCCTTACTGGTTGTAGCAAATTATGAAAACTGAATTCAATAGATTCATAATATTCCCTTGCAAGGTTTGGGTTCAGATGGAAAGTTGGAAGGACTGTTAATGTCCTCTTGATATGTCAGTCAGATTTCTGGGTGTGGTGTATTGATATAGCACCAACATATACATCCTTCCATCTATGCTGCTGATACCTTTTTGTTACGCGACTCCTGTGGAACCAGTTTGATGATGTGTATGATTTCTAGTGTCTGGAGTTCTCTTGTTAGATTTCTATTGTATCATTGTTGCAGTAAGTATCATGATTTGTGTTTCTGCAGGGATATCCATAGTGGCTATGTAGTATCTTCTCCCTGCTGCATAACATAATGGCTAATTCTCCACTGCATGCGACAATATGTTTTTGGGTTATAGATCAGTAGTATGTATTTTTTGTCCTTAATTTGCTTCAATAAAACACAAGTTTAACCAACATCACAAACATAATTATTCCTCCCACGTGGCGTGTTAAGATCAACACAGTACAGAAATTGGCCATAATCAATCATTCTAACTTTTTATAATACATTGTTTCTTTAACACAGCTTTTATTAATAGTGGAATATTCCCATTAGCATCTTTCACGGGACACTTAAAATTAAGTGATGAGTACGTTTGACTAACAAATGAATATCATATATGATGATTCCTAACGAGCCATCATCACTTCAAATAACAATTTTATGTCATATCATTAAATAGAAGGTTATTAAAAAAAAAGGGGCAACTGCTGGATGATAACAATTAGAATAGATCAACCAATAGTTTTGAAACAAGTAAACAAGCTACAGAAATATCAAATTGTCCTAAGTACACAATTATTAAGTTGTAAAGTGTAAGTAGGACCTGTAGGAGAGAATGAAATTGATGCACTGCATGTGCACACGTCCATCTCATGATAGAGGAGGATACCAGATAGCCATCCTCTTATCCAGAAAAGAAAAGCAGATGAATAAAAAAGCCAAATAAAACCAGAAAGAGGGCACGACTGTGTGGGGGCTCAATGATAAGAACGTTAATACCAATCTTCATCATCTAGACATATTGTGGCTGTGGATAAAGCTGAAGCTCTGAAGGGTGAGTGGCAGTGGTAGAAGATAGAGGCATGGCTGCCACTGAATAATCTCAGATGCAAAAAAATCGCAGCAATTCTGGTGCTGAGATGGTCTCACCTTCTCAAGATTGGTGCTGCAGTTGATCAGGTGTGTATGCAATGGTTGCTGTAAGTCATGGAAATCCTTTATTCTCTTATCCCTTGCTTCCTCAAGGATCACCTTAATATGTATGACCCATGATGATCATAGACAAAGTTACTAAAGAACCTTCGAGATTGAAAACTTCTTCTATATGATATATATTATACAATTTGTTAGTGAGTTGGTAAGTTTATATTATTATTATAATTGATAGAGAATTCTCTAAAGTATAAGTATATAGTATATGATGAATGAAATCATGTAATTCTTAAATGAATTACAGTTTTAATCACACAATTTCTTCTTTAATGGTACTCTTGCTTTTTTTTTTTATATAATTAATTTGTTCAACATAAAATAGTTGATTAGTTTTTTCTTTATAATGTTAATTATGAAATATTATGAGAATTATTAAAACTTTCTTTATTTAATAATAATTAAAAAATATTAAATGAATTATTTAAAAAAATATAGAATTGACCTTTTCTTGAATTCCTCTTCTTTTGCCGAACAGACGCTTTACAAAACTGCAACGGGGCTTGGTATAATTATCCAAAACGCCACATATGTTGTTTTTTTTCACTTTACCAGTTACTTTATTAGTTTAGAGATTAGAGGCTTTCGAGAGCCGCAACATTGCATGGTGTCGTGGCATGACTGTGGCGCGCGATCATATCATACCATAGTCTATTGATCTTCATCATCATCATCATTCATCAGCCACCACATGAAGATGAAGATGAAGATGAAGATGAAGCTCTCACACTCACACTAGGACTGAGAAAGAAACACTCATCAGTATCATTCATCCACAACCAATCATCTGCACCCCGCCACTCATATGTCGTCTGAGGGAGGCGGCGGTCACGACCCCCGCCCTGGCGCCGCCGTTGGTCGGCGAGCCACAGACGCCGCGAGGAAGAGAGAGCGGCTCATCAATACCAAGGACCAAAACCTCAGCGCTGCTACCTTCTTCGGTTCAACCGAGAAATCAGAACCAAGCTATGTCCGAGCCTGGAGTGGCACCGCGCAGCAACAACGCAGCAACCACTCTGCCTCTGGGTTCACTTCCATTACCCTTCCTCCCCGATGAACTGGTTGTTGAAATTCTCTCGAGGCTCCCCGTGAGATCCCTGCTGCAATTCAGGTGCGTATGCAAGTCATGGATGTCCCTGATTTCTGATCCTTACTTCGTGAAAAAGCACCTTCGCTTGACGACTCAGAGCACCGACTTCACCCGCCATAGGATCATATTAAGTGCCACATCCGCCGAGTTCCACCTCAAATCTTGCTCCGTGAGCTCTTTGTTCAACAACCAATCAACCATTTGTGAGGACCTCAACTACCCAGTGAAGAACAAGTACCGCCATGATGGGATCGTTGGCTCTTGCAATGGGTTGCTCTGTTTTGCCATTAAAGGAGACTGTGTGCTTCTCTGGAACCCATCCATTAGAGTCTCCAAGAAATCGCCACCTTTGGGCAACAATTGGAGGCCAAAATGTTATACTGCTTTTGGGCTTGGTTATGATCATGTGACTGGGGATTACAAGGTGGTGGCTGTGTTTTGCGATCCTAATGTGTTCTTCAGTGAATCGAAAGTGAAGGTTTATAGCATGGCCACCAATTCTTGGAGAAAGATTCAGGATTTTCCTCATGGGGTCACACCCTACCAAAATTCTGGGAAATTCGTCAGTGGCACTCTCAATTGGGCGGCGAATTGCTCTGTTGGTTCAAGTTCTATATGGGTCATTGTTTCCTTGGATCTGCATAAGGAAACATACAGGGAAGTTCTGCCACCTGATTATGAAAAGGAAGACTGTTCCACCCCTACTCTGGGTGTTTTACGGGGATGCCTGTTGCATGAATTATGATTACAAAAGAACCCATTTTGTTGTGTGGCTAATGAAGGACTATGGAGTGAGGGAGTCTTGGGTAAAATTGGTGACTGTTCCTTATTTGCCTAATCCTGAAGATTTTTCTTATTCAGGGCCATATTGCATTTCAGAGAATGGTGAAGTCCTGTTAATGTTTGAGTTTGACTTGATTCTGTATGACCCAAGAGACCATTCATTTAAGTATCCGAGGATTGAGAGTGGGAAGGGTTGGTTTGATGCAGAGGTCTACGCTGAAAGTCTGGTTTCACCAATGAAGCATTAAGGTTGAGGTGCTATGTCAAATTGTCAAGATAAGTGTAAGTAAGAATAAAGGGTGTGTAAAGTATTTTAAATCCTTACTAATTTTACCTCTGTTCATGTATATTGACATTAGATGTGTGATATATGCAGAACTGAGAGGCAAAGCAATGTATAGATGATGTCAATATTTGATGAAGCTCAATTATGTGTTGCTTTGTTGGGTTATGTATCTATCAATGATGGAGATATTTTACCGCTTCAATTATTTGTTCTGTGTCACTATTTGTTAGTATATGGGAAGAAAGGGATTTTCCACTACGAAAATAAGTATATGCTTTCTTGTATTGTAGTAAGAAGCATATGTCTGGTGACTCATCTTCAATTCCTTTCCTTTTGCATTTCGGAAAGAAGAATCAGGACTTTTCTCAAGTTTCAAAAGATAAAAGTAAAACTAATTTTGCAGAAAAGACACATTCTGGTAGTGAAGGGAAAAAAAAGGAACACTTTTACATCTCTGTATTGTCATATGCCAAGCCCTATTCCATTGCCTATGTAGCAAAGAAAAATGCTATGCTTGACCTTAGACAAAAAGCTGAGAATGGTATAAAGCAAAAAGCTCAGGAACCGGGTTCTCTAGCACAACACTGGAAGCAGAACAAGGTAAATTTATATCGCCTGCTAGCCTAGGTGTGTGTTGTGAGGTTAAATGCACAAGAGGATGAGAGATTATTGGGTGGACCTGGCCAAGATTTTATCCAAACACGTCCTAATGTCTGGATAAAATTTTAGTTGCATGGAATATAAATGGGTGAGATACACCCATAAAGTTTTCCAATAGGATCTTGCTTCGTGGAAAGAGGTGTCAGCTCAAAGTTCAAACTCACTTCCTCACTCGAGACCCAAGCTCACACAAACTCTCATTCTGAGCACTACTTGATCGGAGTTTCTCTCTAGTATGTTAGTAACCCCCTCTTTCATCCTCTTCCCATCACCTTGATCAGATAGATTGAACCTCCAACCTGATAACTGCATTTCATGTTTCTAGCATCAACTTCCATTGCATGGTTTGACTTTTTCTTTTTACAAGTACATAGTAAATGTACAATTCCGTACAAGGACACCCTTGAGAAAGTGGATGCCTGCGAGTCATCTTTCCTTTCTTTGCAGTTTCGAAGAATGAAGACTTTTTAAAACTTTGAAAAAGCAATAAATGTATAAATTAAATAAAAGAGAACTTTCACAACGCTTATGCCATTTGCCACACTCCATTCCGTTGTCCATTAAGCAAAACAAAAAGCTATAAATTTTGAAGTAAAACTTATTTTTAATTTATAAAAGAGAAATCATTTATTAATTTTATTTTTTAAAAATTAATTTTATCAATTTAATATCTCAAACTTTAAATTCATAATAATTTTATCTTTTTGATAATTAAATTAATAAAATTAAAAAAAATAAAATAATAAAATTTATAAATAACTTAAAACTTAATAAATTAAATTGATAAAATTAATTTTTAAAAAATAAAATTAATAAAACGGTATCTTTCATAAACTACAAATAAATTTTATTCTAAATTTTGCTCTCTAACGTAGCACCGGAAGCAAAAGGTTTCTCGCTTGCTAAATGCTCTTATTGTAGCCCCAAATTTCCAATCCCAATAAGACAATTCTCTATGGCCAGAAATAAATTGAGACATTTGTCCAATCAGAACAGTTGAACGCCTAAGTGGCTCATGTGATGAGTAGTGCTAGCTGAGAGCTACTGACTTATCTGCTGCATATAATTTTCCTTTTAGGTAAACGAAAAATTACGTGTGTCTATTGAAAACACGTACACTAAACAAACCCAATCACTAACATATATTAGTCCAAATAAAAATAACTTAAAGTCTCTTAAATATCATATCTAAAATTCAATCTTTGTTAAATGTAAATAAAATATATATTATTAGTAGACCTCTTCCGTAAAATATATGACTGAAGACTGAAAAATTAATACTTTATCTTCTAAATTAAAAGATATTTTGAATGCACCAAAAAAATCCAATCCTTCATATATGTGAAACTCTGGTAAAATTTAAAGGCTATTAGTGAGAAATTATTTTTTTACTGTCCTACATTTATATCTTCTCGTATTATTGAAAGAGTTTTAATTATTATTATAATTATTTATGAGAGTAATTTGTTTTTAATAATGTGATAACAAATAATATTATAATTTCATTAATAATCAATAAAATTTAAACTCAAATTTCCATGAGGTCTAGTGCAGTGAATAACTCTAATCCATTCAATCAACTTATCAAAGTTGGCCCAGCTTACCCAAGAACTTTCTCAGATAAGGATGTTTTCGAGAGTGCAGCTTTACGTCAGCATGTGGCTCTCGGGCTCTGTTGACTAGCTATTATCCATTCCATTTGGCCGCCTACAAAAAAGAAAACAGAAGACAACAGAAAAGGAAGAGTTTCCAGTGGCGAGGAGTGGGGATTTTTCTTTGATTTTCATTATCCAATCGCCGCTTTGCGAAGTCTACATCAATCTAATTCTCAGACTGAAAGACACTAACCATCTCCCCTGGCAATTTATGGTCCATAGATGAATCAATCGGTTCGATAAGGATATAAAAGCGGCTATGAACTTTTATAATTTGATTATCCACTAGGAGTTTTCCCATCCTAGTTATGTATGAATAAAAGAATTTAAAAAAAGAAAAAGAAAAAAAAAGGTTAATTTTTAATTTTTAAATTGAAAGAACTATAAATATTTATGACAATAATAAAAAGAAAGTGTAAAAGTTACATGATAATATCTTATTTTACTCTTTTATTTTAAAAAATTCTCAAGTAAAAAGAATTGTTGATCAAAATGAAAAATTTAACTTTTCTTCTCTTTCCTTCCAAACTCTTTCATCCAAACATACCCTAAAAGAATCTATAATGTCATGCTCCCAAGCAGTTCTAAGCCAGATTCTCTATTCAGTGCTAGTGTTGACACAACAATATTATCTCGCCTAACTACACCTTTTTAGCATATGTTAAGGAATGAAAGGCTATTTGACATGTCTTAAAAATTTTACGAGCTCATTATTGTCTTTCAAACGCGCAATGCATAGAAGCAATAAATAGAATGGGCCAAAAAACAAGGAAGGGAAAGATGATACCAGAGTAATCAGGGCTCCAATGAATTCACCCAACCCCCAAACACCACCATAAACAGCAGCTGTTGCTGACAGGAAACCCCATCTTATGCAACCGGAATGCCAAGTGCAGCTTAATTAATACCAAATAAGGTGAAACGAAGTCACTCCTTATCATGAGCAGAGTCCCTATTGTTAAAATTGTAAGGCCTACTTAAAAAACTAGCATCACCCACTGCATCTACGGAGTCAGCACAATCTCCAGTGAATATATCAATGGTTAATAGAACCAGCAATCTGAACCATGATTACTTGACTTAAAATTGAAGAAACACTAAGATGGATGAAAAATGTTGGTATTTGATTAAAGGAGCTAAAATGCCACCATAGAAAACAGTTAAAGCTACAAAACTTAACCATACAACTATGTACAATCTCACACAAAATAGAAGTATTCACCTGTGCCAACATAGCTTCCTCCCACCCTCTCGCAAAATCTCATAGGCAAGTTTATACTTTTCAATAGATGTTGCACCGGCATCTACGTATTTGGATGCAGTTTCTCTTAGACTCCAAAGCATCAAATTCCTGAGTTCCTGAGAGCTACTCCATGATTCTATGTCAGGAAAAACACCATTCCTCAGTATTTCTCGTCCATCGATGTAAGATGTATCGAGAAGGAACTTCTCTTAATTTCCAATATCTGGGAAAACCCTCAAAGCATGTCTACAAAGAACACCTTCATATTCAAACATCTGACAGCTACAACTAACACTGAGATTGGATCCACTAAATGTAACTACATGCTTCTCCATATCATTCCCACACCTACGCACCAAATATCTGCTAAGGCCCCCTTCTTCATAAATTTTAAACCCAAGATAACTATAGCATTGCAAAAGCTCTTTTTGGAATACTTTGAATAAGGTAAGAGTGTAAAGCCTTCTACATTGTTCTTCTACTGGTTCTTTTGTTTGTAAAATGGGTTGAAAGTTAGAAGTATTAAAATCCTCTTTTCTTTCTTCCTCACGACGTCGCTCAAGACCTCTTTCATACCTTGGAATGACCTCCATGATAGGTGTTTGGGCATTTAAAAGTGCACCAAAGAATGAATCAGTGCTTTCAGTCATGGGAATGCCAGCAAAAAATGTGCCCCTTAAATATAATGGAACCCAGGATGCACGCTTCTCATACATTTCCTTTAGCCAAGCATTGTCCTTCAGTCCATATTTGTTGAGTAGGGCATTCCATGTGGTGTCAAATTCATCAACTGCCTGACTCTGGTAAACACACTTTTCATAATCTTTTGTAAATCCGTTACCCATCAGACCCAAGTTCTCTTGTTCCTTTGCCTTAATTTGCCACAATGAAAAGCGATGATGGGTTCCAGGAAAGACTTTTGCTATTGCCCTCTGGATTGCAATGTCTTGATCAGCTATTACTGACAAAGGCTGCCGGCCAGATGTTGCCCTCAGCCATGACCGAAACAACCAAGTAAAAGATTCTTCAGATTCATCAGCAATTAGAGCACATCCAAGCAGTACAGGTTGCTTGTGATGGTTAACTCCAACAAAAGTAGCAAATGGTACCAAATAGACACTTTTACGGTATGATGTGTCTAAAACAAGGACATCACCAAACTGACTACATGAATATCTAGATCTGCCATCAGCCCAAAATATGCTCATGCAATTACCATTATCAACTTCCACAGAATAAAAGAATCCTATATCTTCTGCTTGTCTTGATTGAAAATACTCAAAAAGCACACTGTACCAATCACTTTTAATGTGATTTTGTCTACCTCCTCTAGGGACAGGGTAGTTATCTATCCTAAATAATTCACCATTAACCAATCCAGCATCTACCTCCTCAGTCAAAATATTAGAAGCAGGAAGACTTTTTGCCCTACCCTCTTTTTCAGAGTGCAAATTATGATTATGATCTTTTCGGAGACGGTCCACTACCCACTTTCCTGATGGTTGTCTCTTAATCCTCAAATAAGCCCCACAACCAACTCTTGAAGGGTGCTGGAACCCCTCTTTTGAGCACACAAATCGGCGGGATGTGATCAACCCATCATTTTTAGAACGAAACAATTGACCAATTCGAATTCCAAAACCCACATATGCTGCATATGCATGATAAAATTGGTAGGCTTCATTAGGTGAACTGAACTCTTGACCTACATATGGTTCAATTGCGGGCTGTCCTACATCGTCTTCCTTTCTCAGACGCTTGAAGTTAATAATGCCAAAGGGACAAGGGGGTTCATCACTGGCTTCTTTGAGCAATTTCTTCCTTGGCCTGCGGGGCACATTAACAAAAGAATTGATACCTGTACCGCCCTTCTGCTGCAAAGTTGGCGTGCAATTTTCACTTTCAGTTTCAAGAATGTGATTGTGGTCCTTCAGGAAATGATCGATTACCCACTTTCCAGAACTATCTCTTTGCACCCTTATGAATGCTGGACAACCTGTTCTTGAACTGAGCTGATATCCCTCCTTTGAGCACACGAATCTTCGAGAAGAAACTGACCCATCAGTTCTTGATCGATACAGCTGACCAATACGAACTTTAAATCCCATTCGCTTTGCATATGAAGTGTAAAACTTAAGTGCATCATCTGCTGAATCAAATTCTAACCCTAGGTATGGTTCACAGGAAAATTCTATTTCCTCCTCCCCACTGGCATTATTCATTGCCAGTTCAGTACCTACAGGGTTCTCCTTTACAATCATGGTCACAAATTCTTCTCCATTTAAATCTAATTAGCGATATGGAAAATGGAGAAAAGTCCTATATAACTATAGGCAATATTGGCAGGTGTTTAAAACTCTTCAAAGCTCTTTTAAAGTGATATATTCTTAAATTTTCTTTTTTTTGCTATCGTCCCCCTTTCAAGGCAAGCAAAAGCACATCCCATATGCTAATTAGAAGGGCACCTTGATGAGTTGATGGAGTCACAACATATTCCTGCCGTAGCTGAAACAATGAAAGTTGGAGAAAAGAAAAATCATATAATGTCATCCAGGTATAAGTAAGATACAGTCTTCACCACAGCTATGATCTTATTTAAAAATTTAATCATCCACGTTTCTCCCATTTTTTCAGCAACCAGAGACAATTGATCAGAAAATATCTTAATCTAGGGGGCAATATTACCACGAAATAATTAAATTAAAAAAAAAACGAAACGACTGCAATCCAATGAAGCAACACTAAAGAAATAAAGAGATTAGAGCAATCAAATAAAAACAATCACTTGAAGTTATGAGCTAAAGCATAGCCATGAAGTCAACGCACCACGAAATGGAAGAAAGCTAGGGTTTCAAAAAAAAAAAAAATACAACGTTACCTGATGAATTGGCAGGAAGAGACCGAACCTTGAAATTGGAAGAGAAATAGAGAGAGCGGAATGGGATTGCGTAAAGAAAAATAAGAAATTTAGAAGAGATGTAAAAAGGCGAATTGGATTGCTTCGTGTTTCATCTTGAGATTGTCAGAATTGGACAGGAATAGATTGCATCCGGATCCCTATCCCAGAATGCTTTGGTACCCTCTTCTGCAAAACCCGTGCCCAATATATATCTATATATATATATATATATATATATATATATATATATAAACATTTAAGCGCATAAAAAAATAGTTTCATCACAGCAATGACAAATCTCCACCAAACTTTGCAATAAAGATATGAGAACTCTCGTCTTTTGCATGCATCTTAATTTTCATTAAAACATGATGATTTAATAGTAATACAACAAATTTTCTGTTTTTTTTATAATAATTTTCTTTTGTAAAAAAAAAGACTGGTTTAAGTGGGTATTTGAGAAAAGATTATTTTTTTAAAAAAAATTAAGAATTTTTTTAATAAAATTTTGATTATATACGAATTTAAATATAAAATAAAGACAATAATAAAAGAGCAAAAATTATTGATTTCTCATAAATAGAAAAATAATTCATTTTAAAAAGAATTAAATCATTTGTTTTATTATAATAAAAAGATTAAAACTATAATTAAATCTAAAAACTAAATAAAGTGAAATATGTTGTATACTGTAGGCAACCAAAAGCTCTTTGAAGTAGGGGTGGAGTAAGTTATTTGACCTATTAGGAGATATGATTACCTATTTTTTAATACCTATTTATCATACAAGCTTAATTTAAAATTTAATAAAACACCTATTTAACTAAGTAGGTTAAGTTTAAATTTTTAAAAAAACCAATTTGACCTCCCAATCTGTTTATTTAATTTACATATAATACGTATAGAATTTATTATTATATATTTATATAATTTATTAAATTAATATATAATTTAATAATTTTAAAAATAAATTTTTATTTTAATTCTTTAAATATATAAGTATTATTATTTTATTTTATAAAAATTTTTATTATTAATTTAGTTATTAAATCTAAAATGATTATTAAAATTATTCTTTTATATACGAATAAAAATTAAATTAATAAAATTCTGATAATTAAAATATTAAATTAATAATAATTTTATATAATTAAAAAATTAAATTAATATTATTTTTTTATTATTAAAAAATTAAATTAAGATTAATATTTTTAAATGATAAAAATAATAATATTTTTTAAATTTAAAAATTAAATTAATAACAAAAATTTGTAAGAAATTAAATTAATAATACTTATATATTTAAGAAAACTAAAATGGTATATATATAGAGGTTAGAATCCTTTAATTAAAATAAATTATACCATTTTGGTTATATATATATATATATATATTATAAAAAAAACCTATATGAAAGAATAGGTTAGCCAATTTCCACTGTTACCCAAAGCTTCTCTTCTGAGTCGCATTCCATGCCTCTAAACTCTAAACATGCAGAAGAGAAGAGCTTCAGATGCGCTTTACACAGTCGTCATTCTCAAGCTTAGGAATTCGTCACATTGATTCAGCCACGGAGTTTTCTGATTGAATTTTCGAAGCCCAGAGTTCGATTTCCCCTGCTGTTTGACCAAGCTTCAAAAGGCCATTACCAGTTGTTGTAAGTTCCGTCTGATTTTTGTTTGTCGTCGTCTGTTTCTTCCTCTCGTACTCGTCGTTCTAGCTTGATATACAAAACCCATCTCCCAGAAAGCAACAGAATGGTGAGAGGAACTCCTTCGTCTTTCGTAACCTTCCTCCGCCGAAGCTCTGCTCGTGCTAGCGGAAACCCCAGTGGGCAAATCCGAAACCTCACCGCTGAGACCACAGAAGGGGATCATGGCACCAAAAATTCAGATGGGGATGCAGTCTTTGAGCTGCTACCCAATAAAGATCGGAACTTCACTGATGTTGCCAAAGAAATTTGCAGGATCACTCGAACAAAGCCCCGATGGGAGCAGACTCTCCTTTTCGACTACCCATCTTTTAATTTTTCTGATCCCTGTTTCTTCCAGGAATATTTGAAGCAGCAGAAAAATGTCTTCCTGTCCCTTCGTTTCTTTCATTGGCTGTGTTCTCATTGTGGTTTCTCACCCGATCAATCTTCTTGTCATGCACTTTTCGATGTGCTTGTGGATGCCAAGGCCTGCAAAGCAGCAAAATCTTTACTTGATTGCCCGGGTTTTACTCCCGAGCCTTCTTCTTTAGAGTGTTACATCCAATGTCTTAACAATAGTGGAATGGTTGAGGAGGCACTAGATGTGTTCGTTAAGTTGAAAAATGTCGGATTTTGCCCATCAGTGGCAACTTGGAAGGCATCCCTGTTGGGTTGTTTAAAGGTTGGGAGGACTGATCTGGTTTGGACGTTGTATGAACAGATGGTGGAATCTGGTGTTGTAGCTAACATTGATGTTGAAACTGTTGGACATCTAATAAAGGCATTCTGTGACGAAAACAAAGTGTCGAAAGGGTATGAACTTCTTCGACAGGTTCTGGAAAATGGGTTATGTCCTGACAATGCTGTTTTCAACACTCTTATATCTGGGTTCTGTAAGGAGAGGCAATATGCTAGAGTATCTGAACTCCTTCATATTATGATTGCAAAAAAATGTACTCCGGATATCTTTACATATCAGCAAATCATAAATGGACTCTTGAAGAATAGGAAGAATTCTGAGGGTTTCCGGGTTTTTAATGATCTCAAGGACAGAGGGTATTTCCCAGACAGGATCATGTACACAACAATGATCAAAGGTCTTTGTGAGGTTGGATGGCATGGCGAGGCCAGGAAGCTGTGGTTTGAGATGATTAAAAAGGGATTTCTTCCAAATGAATACACCTATAATGTAATGATACATGGGTATTGTAAGATTGGTAATTTTGATGAGGCAAGGAAGCTCTATAAGGATATGTGTGATAGAGGTTATAAAGAAACTGCAGTTAGCTACAGTACAATGATTTCAGGTTTGTGTTTGCATGGAAGGACAGATGAAGCTCAGAGCTTGTTCAAAGAAATGCCTCGAAAGGGTGTTGTCCGTGAGTTGATCACATACAACTCTCTAATTCAAGGTCTTTGCAAGAACGGGAAGCTAGTTGAGGCTAAAAAACTATTTAACGAACTTCTGGAACAAGGTTTAGAGCCATCAATTTTCTCTTTTACTCCCCTTATAAAAAAACTCTGTGAAGTTGGCGACACCCTGGAGGCAATAAGGTTGTGGAAGGATATGGATGATAGGCATTTGAAACCAATTGCCAGTACACATGATTATATTATAACTGGGTTATGTAAAGAAGGATATTTTGCAGAAGGTATAGAATGGTTACTAAAGATGCTGAGTTGGAAGCTGAAACCCCAGAAGCGGACTTTTGAAAGCCTAATTCACGGGCTCTTAGAAAAAGATAGATTAGATGATATTTTAGTTGTTTTAGATTTAATGCTAAGAATAGGATATGCACTCAAAGAAAGCATTATCCATTCTCTGGTGAGTAAATTTATTAAGGAGAATTTCCATTTTGCTGATTTGTGTTTGGAGAAGATCTTAGAAAGAAATTGATATAATTGATTGTGTTCTTTGTATCTTCCATATAATATCTAGGACCAATAAAATGAAGAGGACTGTTTTTGGTTTCTTTAGTAAACACCAACAACCAAGCCTTTTTCCCACTAGGTGAGAGGTTTCTTTTGTAAACACGAAACTATAATCATCTTGAAGTTTCCCATTGTGCATTAGTTTGGTATGTCATGAAGAAGCAGAAGTGATTAATTTTCAAGATATTTTGTTACTACCTGAATGAGAAATCACTATTTATTTGTGATATGAACTAGTATTTGCTTATGGAATTTTAGTTCTAGTTTTCCTTTGCATTTTTATTTTAGTATTTTTTTGTAATTTCTATTTTGTGGTCAAATACTAAATAGATCCTTAGTCTTATGGATATATTGTTATAATGAGTTAAAATTTTTGTTTTCATTATCTCATTTGACATGAGCAGCTAGTTGCAGACATGTTTAAATTAAGGTGACCTACTGCCTTGATGATTGTAAGTCTGCTGTGTATCTAGGAGCTTTTCAAATGTCAAGGAGTTTGCTTTCTCTTTCCTTTTATGTTTCTTTGTTGGTCATTTCTGTTTTATGGTTGAGTATTTGTGATGTAGAACAGAACAGGTAAGGGAGAGAGAGACTGAAAGGGGGAGAAGTACATTGAGGAGGGAGAAATAGAAGTACATTGAGGAGGGAGAAATAGAAGTTTAGGAAAAATGTCGATTCTAAGTTAAAGTCTAAGACTCCAGAACTCAGTACAAGCCAATCCTTAAATAGGCAAACCCAGCTTGATAGCCAAGAAATCCTAACTAACTAAAAACCTCAAATAACCCTAATTTATATAAAATACCCTCATAAATAACCAAGAAATCCATACACTTAATAAACCTAAAATTTATATTCTATATATCTTGTTTTTATCCCAAAAAAGCTATATCTTGTTATTCCTATCCCATTATATTAATTTATGAAGTAAAAAATCTTGGGGCAATTCCTCTTCTTAAGTTATCTGCACATAAAACACGCACTAGGGACACATGTCTGAATTCAGGGGACCCTAGTGTGAGCTTAAAGCCTGATAGGTATCTAGGAACTCTCCTGTACTTGTGGTTTAAGGCACTCCTTCATTATGGCATCAGATGGCTAGCTTTACATAAAATTGTTGTTCAACTCAGTTATCTTACTCATAATTAAGTCATGATAGAAAGAAAAATAAATGTTGAAATTGGTCTCCTTTATAAAAGCAATTATGAAGAAAACAAGATTGGTGATTGTATATGTGGGTTCAAAATATAAGCCCATGTTTGTAGGTAGGTTGGGATTTTGCTGTTAGGTTATTTTGCTAGCATTGATTTTTGTTCCTTCTTTCTCTTGATGTTTTCTTTTTTGAAAAAGAGTATACAAACTCCCTAAACTTTGGGTCATTTGTAAATAACTTCCGGAACTTTAAAATCATCCTAATTAATACCTAAACTATAACAACTATAATAATTACACAAATCAACCTTTTCATCCACCTTCCATTCATTTTAAATCCTTTTTTTATTCAATTTGGAATGAATGAAAGGTGGATGGAAGGGTTGATTTGTGTAATTGATATAATTTAGGTATTAATTAGAACGATTTTAAAATTTAAGGAATTATTTGCCACACAAGCGGGTGTGTGTGTGTGTGTTTTTGTGTGTTCGCACACATGCGTTCGCGTGGGTGTGTGCGTGTGTGTGCATGTGCATGTGGGGGCGTGTGTATGCGTGTGTGCATTGTGTGTGCATGTGTGCATGTGGGTGTGTGTGTTTGTGTATACATGTGCTTGTACATATGTACGTATGTGAGTACTGTGTGTGCACATGTGTGTGTTGCATGCGTGCCCATTTGTGTAGGTGTGTGCGTGCATGTGTGCACATGTGTGTGTGCGGGTGTTGTGTGTGTGTGTGTGTGTGCGCGTATGTGTTGTATGTGCGTGTGCTTGTGTGTGGGTGTGTTATGTGTGTGTGCGCGCGCAGGTGAATGTGCTTATGTATGCGTGAGTGTGTGTGCGTGGGTGTGTGGGCATGTGTGCATGTTGTATATGTGTGTGTGTGTTGCATGTAAGTGTGTGTGTGTGTGTGTGTGTGTGCATGTGTGGGTGTGTGTGTGTTACGTGTGTGCATGTTGTGTGTGAGTGTTGTATGTGTCTGTGTGTGTTGCGTGTGTGTGTGTGCATGTATGCCCAGGTGTGTGTGAACGTGCGTGTCCGTGTGTTTGTCTGCATGTGTGTGTGTGGGTGTCTTGCATGTGTTGGTGTATAAGTGTGTGTGCGTATGGGTGCGCCTGTGTGCGTGTGTGCGTGTGTTGGGGGTGTGTTACTGGTGTGCGCGTGTCTGTGTTGCATGTATTTGTGTGTGCACGTGTGTATGTTGCGTGGTATGTATGCATGTGTGCGAGGGTGTGTATCTGTGGTGCGCGCGAGCGCGTGTTGTGTGTGCGTGTGTTGTGTGTGTGTGTGCTCGTGCGCATTTGTGTGTGCGTAAGTGGGCATGGGCGCTCAGGTGTGTGTGCGCGCATGTGTTATATGTGTTTTTGTGTTTGTGTGTTGCATTTATGTGCACGCAAGTGTGTGTGTGTGTGCATGTGTGAGGGTGTCTTGCATGTATGTGTGCGTGTACGTGTGTGCGATTAGGTGCGCCTGTGCGTGTGCATGATGTGTTGTGTGCCCGTGTGCTTGTGTGTGTGTGTGTGCTACGTGTGTGCTCGTGCGTGTTTGGGTGTGTGCGTAAGTGGGGGTGGGCTCTTAGGTGTATGCACGAGCATATGTTATATGTGTTTTTGTGTGTGTTGCATGCATGTGCACGCAGGTGTGTGTGTTTATGTGTGCGCGTGCGCGTGTGCATGTGTTTGTATATGCGTGTGTGAAGGTGTCTTGCGTGTTTGTGTGCGTGTACGTGTGTGTGGTTAGGTGCGCCTATGCGCGTGTGCATGCTGTGTTATGTGTGTGTGCATGTGTGTATATGAGTGTGTTGCTTGTGTGTGCGTTATGTGCTATGTGCGTGTGTGCTTGTGTATGTGTGTTGTTTGGGTGTGTGTTGTGTACGTGTAGTGTGTGCGTGTGTACTCGCGCGCGCGCCCGTGTGTGCCTGTGTGGGCATGGACGCCCAAGTGTGTGTCTGTACGAGTGTGTGGGTGTGTGCGTGCATGTGTGCTTGTGCGTGTGCGTGTGTGTGCATTCGTGCGTGGGTGTTGTGTGCGCTCGCGCGCGTGTTGTGTGTGTGTGTGAGTGCGTGTGTGTGTGTGTGTATGAGTGCATATGTACATGTTACATGTGTATGTTGCATGCGTGTGGGTGTTTTGTGTGTGTGTGCATGTGCAAATGGGTGTATGTGTTGTTGTGCGCGTGGTTGTGCGTGCATGTGTGCCCGTGTGTGAGTGTGTGTGTGTGTGTGCGCGCATGTGTGCATGGGTGTATGTGTTACATATGTACGTGTGTGTGGTTGTGTGTGTATGTGGGCGTGCGGCATGTGTGCGGTGTGTGTTGTATGTGTGTCTGTGTGTGTGCATGTGCACGCAGGTGTGTGTGGTTGGGTGCATGTGAGCCTGCGTGTGCTTATGTTTGTGTGTGTGCGTGTGTACATGTGAGTGTGCCTGTGTGTGCGTGCACGGTGTGTTGTATGTGTGTGTGCATGTGTGTGTTGTGCGCGTGCATGTGTTGCATATGTTTGTGTGTGCGTGTGTGTATGTATGTTGCATGGGTGTGTGCGCGTGCGCGCACGGGTGTGTGTGTTGTGTGCATGTGTGTTGTATGTATGTGTGTGTGTGTTGCGTGTGCTTGCACTCGTTTGTGTGTGTATGCATGTGTGGGCGTAGGCACCCAGGCGTGTGTGTGCACACGTATGTAGACGTGTTTGTGTGTGCATTTGTATGGGTGTCTTGCGTGTGTTAGGGGGGGGGTGTGTGTGTGTGTACGTGTGTGCGTGTGTGCATGGTGTGTTGTGTGTCTATGTGTGTGGGTTGTGTGAATATGAGCGTGCTGCTTATGTGCGCGTGTTCTACGTGTGTGTATGCGCACGCGTATGGGTGTGTGTGCATGTGTGTTGCGTGGGTGCCTGTGTGTTGTGTACACGTGTGAGCGTGTGTGTTGTATGTGTGTGTGTTGCATGTGTGCTCGCGTGCTTTTGTGTGTGTTTGTGCGCCCAAGTGAGTGTGTTTGTATGTGCGAGTGTGTGAGTGTGTGCCTGTATGTGTGTGTGTTGAATGTATGTGGGTGTGTTACATGTGTGCGTGTGTGTTACGCATGTGCGGCGTTGTGTGTGCGTGTTTGCATGTGCATGTGTGCATGCGGGTGTGTGTGTGTGGGTGTGTACGTGTGCACGAGTGTGTGTGTGTGTGTCTGTTTGTGTGTATGTGTGCGGGTGTGTGTGCATGCGCGTGTTTGCGCTCGTGCATGCATGTGTGTATGCGTGTGTACAAGCATGTGTGTGCATGCCGATGTGTGTGCATGTGTGTGTGTGTGTGGGTGTTGCGTGTGGGAGCGTTCATGTTTTTCTTTTTTGAAAAATGGGTGATATATGTTGGTCTCTATGGTTCTGGTCGGCAGCTACGGTTCCATTATTATTTGATGAAAAAAAAAATGCGTATTTTGCTGTGACTTATACCATTTGTAAATTAGTGGTAGATTAGTTCAATTATTTATCACATTTCGTTTGACGCATCTTACCTTTTGTAATTTTACCGTGCTAATGGCTTACGTTGAAAATGTCTTAAATTGCATACAATCATGTAAATCATTGTTGAATAATACAAGAATCAATAAATATCTTCACTCATTCTTACAAATATTTTCTTAAAATAATTTTACTAATCTAAAATTTTTCTTCCTTTTTCTTTCAAGTATCGATTATTCTCTTGATTGTAAATTTTTTTATTTGAGGACACACTACTGTATAATAAAAGGAGTGGCAATTGAATTTATAAATTCATAATTTATTTAATTTATCCCTATATAAATCTAATTTAATTTATTTAATTATAATAATATATTTAATAGATTTATATAGATTAGATTAATATTAGTTAATGGATGGTTAATGGATTAATTAAAATATTTATTAGATCATATTTATATATATGATTTGAATAATATGATATATTTAGACATAAGAAGAGTCTAGATATATCTAATTAAAGATAAATGAATTGGATATTTATCAATTAGATTGGTTTAATAGATGGATTGAATATTATCCATGAAGATATATTATAGATAGATTAAATGGTTTTAACAAATTTTCAATAGATGATAAATATATTGTTGATTTATTTTCTATCCGTACATTCATAATCCAACTCAAAATCTATTCAATCAATCCATTTGCCACCTCTCTAACAAAGTTAACCAAGAATGTACCCACAAAAAAAAGAGTAAACCCTCATTTTGATCTCTCTAACAAAGTTAACCAAGAATGTACCCACAAAAAAAAGAGTAAACCCTCATTTTGATTTTACAAAAATAGAAGTGTCATCATTTTCGTTCTCTAAAAATTTTTGTCGCTAATTTAGTTCCTGAATCTAAAAGGTATTATCAAAAATTTTGTAATAATTTTGTATAATAGATAGACTAAATTGATGATATTTTTTTATCATTGAAGGACTAAATAGAAATTAATATTTTTGAAAAACTAAAATGATGATATTTTTTAGATTAAAGAATTAAATTAATAATAAAAATTTTTAAAAAATTAAAATAATGACACTTATATTTTTAGATGATCAAAATAAAAATTTACTAAAAAAAAAAACCAAAGTTAACCAAGTGGCTTAAAGTATCTCGCCACTTGAAGATCGTGAATCAGGGCCGTTAAATTCATTTGCGACGACCCACCATCTCCAACTGCCCTGCTGACAATTTCATCTTAGTTAATCACATGCTGTGTGTATTTATTTATTTTTAATATCTACTTAGCTTTTAGTTTTGTTTAATTTTTATATAAAATAATTATTTATATATAATTTTTTAAATTATAAATTTTTTTAAATATAAAATAAGTTAATTCAAATATATTTATTTTTCTTATTATTTTGACTTGTAGCTACTTTGATCGCTTCTGGAGCTATTTTTATGTAAGAATCAACTTTGATGATCAATAACTCTTTGGGGAGAGATTGTCGACCGAATGTGTAAAAAATTTAGTAAAATATATCAATTTTACACAAAATAATAAAAGAAAATAATTACCCATCAGTACAAATATTGGTATTAAACAATGCCAATGAATTTCTGTTGCAAAGTACGTAGTTTTTGTTTTTTTTAAAAAAATTTTCAAACAAACTTATAACTTTATACATTTTGAATCTATGAAAACTGAAAAGGATATAAAACAAAGTCGGATGGGAGACACAACCACCGACGACAATGTTGTAAATTGGAATGCCCCGTTTGGTCAAAAATCACGAGGTTGTGGTTGTTTGTGTGCTGCAGCTTCAACTTTTTAAGTGTCAAAGAGATTGTGGCTGTTGATGAGCAAAACACCCAAGGCATGGCATGGTGGCACAGTTGGTTTCCAGATTGCCTTCTCAAACCTTTCATTCTACACTACAGATTGGTTTACACTTTTTACAGAGTTGCAACGATGTTTAAGATGACCAAATTTGAAATCAGAGAGAGCAGTTCGGAGAGAAGAGGGTGGGTTGTGGATTGTGGTGGTGCTGCAGTGGAAGAACAGGGAAAGAGCACCAAATGTATTGCGAGGTTTGCTACATAAGATACAAACTTTCCCATTAATAACAACCTTCCATATACACAATCCCAATCTATCGTACCTTATTTGAAATTGAAGGGGTGCAAGACTCATCCTAAATTATTTGAATATAAATTTTTTTATAATAAGATCATTCTATTAAAAAAAGATAAATATAAATTTTAATGTAACTAAACTCACCAACAATGATGATTATAAAATTTATTAGTTATATTTAAAATTTTTAATATTTTTTTAATAAAACACTCTATTTGTTTCACAAAGAAAAAAGGATGCTAATTTACCCTAAAAACAGTTTTAATTAGTAAAGGGTTATAGATCAATAGATGAAAGTAAGAGAAAGACTCCAACCAAAAAAAAAAAAAAATGGAAGACAGACAAGAAAAGGAAATAGGAGAAGCTTGAAGCATGGATATGTGGTAATTATGAGCTAAGCGGAAGGCAAGGTGGACTCCTCGTATTGTCGTAAGCAGAGCACAGGCAAAATAGACAACTCCACGTTTCCCCATTAAATGGTCAACTGATATGCCATGACCTCTTGTACCCCAAGATAAACACAATCACCTCTTGGTAACGGTGAATCCAAACACAAGCTAGGGATCATACCACACCACACTGGCACCCACACGCCCACAAATTCACAATGGAATGTTACCCAATCACCATATCACAGTGTGCAAGGGAGGGGTAAGGGCAAACATTACTCGCTCACCCACGCGAACAGATAATTTTGATGATGGAATAATGGTAATGGCCATGGTCAGAGGTGGACCTCTCTACCTCTCTCTCTCTCTCTCTCGTGCATTGTGGGTGGGTCGTGTGTGGCCTTGTGGCTTGGGATTTTGGGGAAGAGTGGGGTGCTTGTCACCGCGGCGCAAGTTAGCCTGTTGTCAACCCCATCCCCACCTAAGCGGTGGTGGCCTCCTCATCTATCTAGATCTCAAAATCAGCCGCACACCCCTCCCACCACCCACCCACCCACCCCACCCTTCCCCTTTAACACCACCCAATATGTCACCAAACGCCACTTTCCCTTTCTCCGCCACCGCCACCACTACCAAACCTAAACTCCCTCTACTCCTCCTCCTCCTCCATCCACCTTCGACGCTTCTCTCTTCCAATATTTTCTACAACCCTTTTGTTATTCCGTGCCGCCTCTCTCATGCAATCATCTGCCATGGCCTCCCCGTCTTCACCTATAGACTCCAACCCACCTCCAGATCCGCCGTCCGCCGTACCCCTCTCCCTGCCAGCCCTACCACCCTCCTCTCGCCGCCTTCCGCCGCCGTGCTGGTCCCATGACGAAACCATCGCCCTCATTGACGCCTACCGTGACAAGTGGTACTCTCTCGGCCGCGGCAACCTCAAGGCCACCCACTGGCAAGAGGTCGCCGATAGCGTCATGCACCGCTGCCCCAACGCGTCTCCTCCCAAGACCGCCGTGCAGTGCCGCCACAAGATGGAGAAGCTCCGCAAGCGCTATCGCACCGAGATCCAACGCGCTCGGTCCCTGCCCGTCTCCCGTTTCAACTCCTCTTGGGTCCACTTCAAGCGCATGGATTCCATGGAGAAGGGCCCCTCCCCGGTCAAACCCGAGAACGATTCCGATAGCCATGATGAAGTTGACGACGACGACGACGACGAAGATCAAGATTTGTTCGAGCAATTCAAGAACGGTCATGGGTCTAACGCAAGGAGCTTAAATAAACTGTATAGGAATGGGCTTGGTGGTTCTGGTGGCAATGGTGGTGGTGGAGGAGGAGGGTTTAGGATTAAAATTCCAACTGGGTTAAGCATAGCGCAACCTGTCTCCAAGTTTTATGGGAAAGTTGCTGATCAGACATACAACCCCAATTTGAATCACACCCCTAGCACCGATTGCTGTCCCGGTTACGGGACAAGGGTGCTGAAAGATAGAAGCGGATTGGGGAAGAGGGAGAGGGACCCAGTGGGAGAGATGGTCTCTGCGATCAAGGTTTTGGGAGATGGGTTTGTGAGGATGGAGCAGATGAAGATGGAGATGGCGAGGGAGATCGAAACTATGCGGATGGAGATGGAAATGAAGCGCACTGAAATGATTCTGGAGTCCCAACAGCGAATTGTGGAGGCTTTTGCAAAGGCGGTTTCGGAGAAGAAGAAAAAGGCAAAGAGAATTCCATCACCGCCGGAACCTTAGGTAGATAGTGGTGGTATGGGTATACTTCTTAGTCCTGATGTTGGAGACTAATAATGGAGCTTCCTCAGCAGGCCAATGAGTTTGGTCTGGTAAGTAAGATAATGTGAGTTCAGTAGTGTTCTGTTTTTGTTCTTTAGATTTTGCTTTTCTGCCTTTTTTTAAAAAAATTTGAAGGTCGGGTAAAGAGATGTGGAGCTTGATCAGTTTTAGGTTGATGCTGATTGAATCATGGATGTAGCTTTAGTATTAATTCTCTAGTGATGATTTTGCTGTTGCCTTGTAGTTTAAATAAAATCAAAGAACATAGTTGTTAATTGTTATGATATGAGAATATCTCTTACCAAAATGGTTTGTGTGCTTTGGATTTATCACAATTCACAAGGAAGAAACAAAGTAGGCTGGCATCCCTTACCAGCTGTCCTGTTTAAGCATCTATGCAGGGATTTATTGAATGTTTTGGTGGGTATTTCTATCATTCAATGTGACTTTTATTGGCTTTTCAATATATTTTTGTTGAATTTTTGTTTTGTTTATTTTTCCAAACGGGATTTTGATTGGAATTCTGATCTCAAAAGTCCTCCAATTAACCTTGAGTGAATATTTCTTATTTTTACGTTAAATGTAATTTTTTTAAAACATAAATCATTTCGCACAGCTTAAAGTTCATTTAAAATTAAATTTACAAACGCTTATTCAATGATTTTATAATAAATAGCTGCCCTGGTAATTGGTTAAAGTTCAAGCATTTCCAGCCTTGATAGAATATCATGATGTGTGATTTTCAAACAGAGCATGTGTGTAATGGGACTCTTACTGCCATATGCATATTCTGAACCTTTGTGGAGTCCCCGTGCGAATATTCTTGTCGTTTTCTCTGTTCTGCTGGGTACCAATGTCTTTAATTTATTAATAAATCTTAGGAATTCTTAGTTTGAACTCAGGTAGTCACTCTATTATCCGGACTCTGGATGAACTCCTGTTGCTTTTGTAAGTGGTATGCAGTGTTCAAGTGTTGTGGCCAAAAGCAAAAAGTAAACAAATGTTCGCATGTTTAAAAGCCACAAGACTATATACTTTCCTCTCACTGGCCGTGAGAGTTGGAACCTGACCCTCCAGGGCATCGCGTGGCCAAATATGCGTTGCTATCTGTGTGCAGATTTGCCAACAGCACCAATAAGTGAAGTACAAATTAAGTAAAATACAATAAGAAAAGCGAATTGCATACACAAATTCTATTTAGACATGCAACGAAGGGCTTAACTTTTGAGCAGTTGTTAGTTTCTTGATATTTGTATTATATAACACTATTTTGTCTTTTTTTTTCCTACTTATTTTATGTTCATTACAGAACGTAAAAAATAAAGTAACAAAAAAAAAATAGTCACACTACTTTACCTCTTTCCCCTTCTTTCGGATCAATTCACTTCCCCTCACAGTGAGACATCCACGGTCCCTTACAAAACTGTCCTCATAAAATGTTTCCAACGATAGCATTTTTATTTTTTTTTGATTAAATGTTTCCAACGATAGCATTACACTCGAACTGTGGTTACTGAGCTGAAGAAGTCGCCTGAATGATAATTAAATTATTGGGCCAGCTGCAGTTTTGGGTGTAATAGCGGTGACGCTGTTGATGTTGCACAAGAGAAGGCAGAAGAAGCGATTGGACTAAGATGGGTTTTTTCCTGTATTAAACTTGCAGTTACTTTTCTTTCAAAGAGAGGTTGTCGGACAAAGCTGGGCCTGGTGGATTCTTCCATTATTGTTGCCGTTAAACGTTTGGAGAGACCAGTGTGTGGAGAGAAAGAGTTCCAGCAGAGGTGTGCAAAACTGGGAATATTCAGCATGTTAATCTCCTCATTAAATTCTTATACTTTTATTTATGAGTACATTGGTGTGTATTTAGATTAGTTTATTTTGTACTCAAAATCGTTTATAATCAAAGCATTGTTCAAAGAGTCTTTTAAAAAAAGTAATTTTTTTTTAAAAATTAATTAAAATCAAACATGTACCAAATAGTGCTGTAAGTGCTTATATGTGCAAAGAGGGACCTAGTTTGAGATGGGGGAGTTAGGAATGTAAATATTCCAATCCAATAGTTTGTTTCTAGTTTGATAGGATCGGGATCTTCTCCTGTTAGTAAAATAACAGAAAAGTGTCATGTTAGAAATAAAAAGATACAAAAAATATCAAATATGAAAAGTAAAATTTATAACCCATCATAGTAGATTCTTAATATATTATAATTTGTATCTATATCTTTTTAATAGGATAATCCTATCATAAAAAATGATTCAAATTTAGAAATGACACATACCCTTACTAAGTCAGCATGAAGAAGTTGTTTATGGTAAAGAACAAAATATGGACTTAGAGAGGATAAAAGCTCAAACCAAACATAAAAGTTGTCCAAACTTCTGCTTGGCATGAATTCATAGATTATAAGAAGGGAAGAAAATGTTTAAAAAGGAAAGTCTTTGGCGTGGCTTGAACTATCTCAAGTCTCAACAAGGACGGCTGCCACATCTCAAATTATTTTATTTCTTTCACACATTATTAATTAAGCACTAACTTGTGACCACGAATAAAACATCCTTCCCCCTGCCACAATTCATTGTCTCACTTCACTTGACAAAAGTGTGGAAGATGATTGCACATAATATATTTTTTTTCACATTTTTTACATATATTTTATGTGGATCAATGGTATTAATAATAATAATAATAATAATAATAATAATAATTGATTGGACCTACAAAACATATGAAAAAAATATATAAATATGTATATAACGTTAGCCTAATAACTGACCAGATAACTCTGCACATGGGATTGGATTACTGTAAGCTGCCCATAGTTTTGTATGCTGCAATAGGACAAAGGCTGTTTCCTTAGTCTGAATATCGACAAAATTTACTCGATTAAAATTTCAGTTTCAGTTTGATTGCTTATAATTATATTATCGGTGAGTGAAGCTTGACTAAAGTAGGATTTTATGGTTATTGTATATTAGCCACGTGATCTATCATGGAGAATGTGGCTTGGGAGAATAAGGAGTTAGGGAAGCATAAAGGGGAGAATGAAAGCAGTTTTTTCGAGCCTTTAGTTACCTGTTTTTATGTCTTTTAGTTGGGAGAATGAGTGCAGTTTTTTGGGCCTGTATAAAGGGGGACTGTTTTATTCGGGGCATTGTCACAATTGATTTTTGATCATGAGGCCTTGTGATTTTAAGGTTTGAATTTTTTATCCTTCCCTAAAAATATGGCTTGCTTAACAAGTTAACATTACACCCCACCCATGATATATGTCATTTTAGTTTGATGGGTCCTTTTGATTTTCAGCGTTCTTAGTTAATTTTAGACACCATTCTGAAACTATTTAATTTATAGTTATATATATGAATTATGCAGTATCATGGAGAAATTCAAGCTGAAACTTAAACAAAGTAATTTATTGAACCATTGGTATATGTCAGAGCTCGTTCAAACTGGATTCATTCTTTTTATTGGATAATCGGCGTTCCATAAGGTTTATTTTTTTGGTAAAGCGTTGCGTTATTTTTTTTGGAATTTTTTTAATTAGGAATCTAATTATTTATTCTTGTGAAGGATTACTCTAATACCTATTTTTTTTAGGTATCGTTACTCAAACTGATTTATTAAATACTTATTACTTCATGTATTTATTGTAAAAACAACACAAAAAAATATTTAATAAATTATCTTAGATACTGGTACCTAGAAAAATAAGGATACCACAGTAACACCCATTCTATGTCAAAAATTCCTCCAATCCCTCCTTAATTGCCTTTGCGTTTTACTTTATGTTTTTCCTTTGCCTTTGAGATTGGTAAATCTTAAGTGAAACTCTTAATTGTAACCAAAAAAAAAAGTGAAACTCTTAATTTCTCTCTTTTATTTTGACATTTTTTTCCCGATAAGCATACAATATATTCTATTTTCTCCAGACCGAGATAGAGCTGGCCAAGTAGGAGCTTGTTGGAAGGAGACAATCCCTGGATCTAAGTAGTGACCATGCTTTGCCAAAGTATCAGCATAAAAATTAGCTTCCCCATATGTGTATAACCACTGGATGGACCAGTTTGGAAGGTGCAAGAGTCTTTGAATTTCTGTAACCAGAGGACTACAAGGATGAAGGCTGTCACAACCTCTAATAAGAAGATGCATATATAGCACTAGAGAGTCCATCTCCAATATGACTTGTCACAACCTTTAAATACAATGTCCTGTTATCATTCCTGCTACCCATACTGATAGTGACAAGGGATGTCAGAATTGTAATTGGGGCAAAGATAAATCCTTCTCAAAGAAATTACAAAATTGTCGGTTATTATGACCTTATATATGCATGCACATGCATTGAATGATTGAGTGATTGCAGGTAGGATAGCACTTGAAGCATTATTCCCTTCTGGGCTGCAAAAAGAAGCAAGGATTTCAGCCACCTTGAACCTGTGTTGGTCACTGGCACGGTCAATTTATTGTCAGATTAATTGGCCATCTTGAACATGTCCATGTTGATTTTGTGCTTTTTGCAGTGGTTCGCCCCACTTCACTCAACGTTGTCTACTTCCTGGCTTGTGATTGGCGTCATAGAATACTCAGGCTACATTGTTTTCCCCACTGACAGCTTGTTGAAGCACTTCCAACATCATGAAAATGCATTTGATTCATTGCGTCTTCCATATGATCTTACTGCTCCTGTTCCTCAATAAGTCAATATGTATAATCTCCTAATTAATGTTTTTTCTTCTTGTCTGGTAAGATGAAGAGAGTTTCCATGTCTAAATTTGGCACTAAACATCAACATTGATTTGGTACATGCCCACTCAATACACAAAAATATAAAACACCTACCTATTGCTTAAAAAAAAAATCGAAAGACTAAGATGAATTTTTTAACACATTTACCAAAGCAGCTTAATCGCCAATTCGTCCAAGATCTGCAATTGCCATTGTGGTCCCAATTTTTCGACATGGAACAAGTCTGATCATTAGTACTAATAGTTACTCCACATGAAGTATAAACTATGCATTATGTGAATATAGCACATCCTTGTTTCAGTCTATCGTGCCTGAGAGAGAGAGAGAGAGAGAGAGAGAGAATTGTGCCCAAGACAACTGCCAGTGCTAAGAATATGAAACTCAATAATGTAGATTGACCCTAATGTAGTTAAACTGGCTACCAGACTGATCTGTTTCTTATGCAAACTCCTTCAAGCTCAAAATGGAACTCATCCACAATCATCATCAGCAACAGGCACAAAACAAACCACATATATATATATATATATTTTGGGTCTACAACAACCCAAATATTTTGAACAAAAGGTTCATATATCAAGCTAAAGTGCAAGGCTAACCTTTATCAGCGAAAAGTGGGAAGTTGAGTTACTAAGCCTCCATATTCTTAAAGAAGCGGGGAAGCTAAAATTTAAACAAGATACATTGCAATGTTCGATAAGCAATGCCTGACAGCACACTGGTAATCCAGGCCTACAGCAGATAACAGGAAGAATTCTCTACATTTAAATTTAAGAGTGAAACTCATTTTTCGTCCTTAAGATATACCTCTTTTATTAATTTCATTCTTCAAATATTCATTTCATTAATTTAATTTCTTAAACTTCAAGTCACTAACAAATCAATTCATACTATGCATAAAAATAAAAGGAAACCAAATGAATATAAGGATGATTTTTGTTGATGACTTGAAATTTAAGGAATTAAAACAATAAAATTAATCTCTAAAGAACGAAATTAATAAAAGGAGTATTTTCTAGGGATGAAAAATAACTTTTACTCTAAATTTAATTCAAGAATCAAAACTGAGAGGAGGCATGCGGAGGATGGCGTCCATAATGGTGTTTAATTCACAAGACAGAAGAAGAAAAGGAAGCTGATTGTCAAACATGTCCATCTAAATGCAACGAATTACAAGATGCTGCTTATTAAACACTACTAGATAAACTCAGATACTGGAAGTACAGCACCATATAAGTGATGTAAATAATTGCATTTGAGTCAAAGCTGGAAGAGATATATCAGTACTCAGATGGTGACTCTGTATGACATGACTATGGTATTTCCATAATAAAATAATTGCGAAGAATTCAACATTCCTTCCTGTAAAAAGATACAACTGAACAGGGCTCAAGAACCTCCTCAAACAGCATGAAGAGTCTACATGAACTTCCAGATTAAACTTCATTTCAACTGGTGTCCTCTTTATCACTTAAGCTTGTAGATGACATAAAAAAGAGAGTTTATTTACATTGTTAAGTTACAAGGAAAGAATTATACACATAGTAAGCAATGTCGTGTTTTTAAATTAAAGCACTAAAGATCCTGAACCCACAATTTGCTCATGATTTGACAGCCTCATCATCATCTTCAACATCCCAACTGAGATCCTCATCTTGGTCTGCCGCACTCAACCTCTTCCGAAAATCAATCCTACTTGCAGATCCAACAGCATCTCCTTTATTTTCATTGTTGCTTTCAATATCTTCAATCTCATCCCAGCCAATGTCTTCTTCCTCTGGCATTGATGGCTGGCTTGAAACAACTGAAATATCACTATCTTTGCATGATTCACTGTTATCATTATCTATCTTCACTTCTGATGCCTCTTTCTCTTTATATTTAACATCCAACTTATCCCCACCATCACTTACAGTTTCAGAAGCATTAGATGCCATATTCTCATCACAATTCGCCTCCTCCAACTTACCCCCACCATCAGTTTCAGATTCAGGAGCAGCCTCCTTCACATCATTCTCTATCTCAACATCCTGCTTCCCAGCACTAACATTCTCAATACTAGCACCATATGTGGCAACCTCGGCAGATTTTTCCTCCTTCAGCTCTGTAACCCCACTGGAATTGCCTTTTGGCTCATACCCATCACTTCCACCATCCTCATCATCAAAATCCCAGCTCAAATCCTCCTCTTCATCGCCTGAAATCGCGCGCTTCACAAGCTTAGCCCTCGCATCCTCGACTTGCTTCAGCTTATGCAGCCTATAAAAATACCAGCTCCAGAAGCTCTCATGGTCAGTCCTACTGGGAACGAGCTTCCCATAAATCTCATCAATGACCCCATTCTCTTCAATCAAATTCCCAATCTCCTCCCCCTTCTTATCCAACTCAAACCCTAATTTCCACTCATTGTAATTCTCCAAATCTTCCGGTTCCTCCAAATAGGTATTGACATCACTCTGAAGTGCACGCACCAGCGCATCAAACCTACTATACCGTTTCAAATCCGAACCCTGATTATTACTACTACTGCTCAATTGTTGCTTACCAATAATGTTATCATCGTTATTGCTGGAATCAAAAGAGTCGGAATCGAAATCAGGGACAATGAGAGTGTCCTTACCGCGGGAGATTATCTGCGCCGTCGACTTCAAAACGGAGCTGCCGATGTCGTCGATGGCTTGGCCAACCGACTCTAGCGACTCCTGAGCCACCGACGAGCCAACATCAAGCGAAGCAGGGAGGTCCTTGACCGCACGTGAAGCGGCTTCGCGGATCACCGCCGTCTCTTTCTTCAACCCGGAGCCGAACTCCTCGAGATCCCGGCGGTAGGTCTCGATAACGGACTCGGATTTGGAAGCGAGGGTCTTGATCAGACAGCCGAAGCTCCAAGCGGCGCTGGAGCCGGGGCTCTGAACCGGATCGGGTTCGTCCCGGTCGTGTTCTCCGGATCCATGTGGATCGGAGGAGAGTGGCGGATCGGGGTCGTCGGAGAACACGGCCTTGAAGAAGTTCATGGCGGCGAAGGGGGAGCTGCGTCCGGTGACGGCGTAGTTCGTTGGTTTACGTTTTGAGTGTTATCAGAAACTCAGAAAGGGTTTATAAATTAGTTACGCATCGGTGGGAAGAAGTTGTGGATGGATGTGTATGGCATATGGGCATGTATGTATGTATGTTTGTAATGTATTTAGATGCACATGACATCCAATTATTCAATTCAATTACTCCTTAATTAGCTTCTGTTAACATTTAAGGGCCATCATTATTACTCTTTAATTAAATACTTCATTCATAATTATAAGTGCTTTTTTTTTTCCGGTACATTAAGTGTTTTTTCAATCTTGATAAAAGGCCCGTTTGTTTAAGATTTTTTAAGAAATTTTAACTGTCCTTTGACAAATATTCTTCAAAAGTACGATGAGTAAGATCCAATACAAACAGCCAAAAAATCAACAATCATAATTCACTTTTATTATGTATCATAATAAATCACTCCCTCAATGTAGACATTATCCCGTAGGAATAAAATTAAAATTGGCTCATTTGTTAAACGCAAAAATAGTGATGAAGAAGGGTCAAAGCCCAGGGGAAGAAAAACTATAAAGGACAGAGTGTTAATTTGAATGTGTTTTTTAAATAAGAAAAGACTTTTTTAAAAAAATATTATTTTTATGTTTTAGTACGTTTGGATATATTTTTTTCTAAGAAAAAACTGAAATACTAAAAAAACATTTTATATTTTTTAGAAATTATATTTTTGTGTTTTTTAAAAAAAGATACTTTTTTATAACATTAAAAATTTGTTCAAATATAAAAAAAATATTCTTTAAATATTACATCCAAACATTAAAAAGTTTTTACTTTTTATAAAATATTTTTTTTTCAAAAAACTCATAAAAAAATATGTTTTTTTTTTCATAAACTTATTTAAACGAGTCTAAATTCTGAGAATAGAAACTCCCTGCTGGAATGATCCAACTAACAGCGTCACAGAAAACATTCCAAATATGGAAAAAGGAGTCTTGGTTGAGGCTGAGGTTGGCTAACGCATCAGCTTCGTTTCCTTCACGGAATGTGTATTTGATCTGGACTTCCCAAGTTGGTTTTTCTTGGGTGTGTCAGTTGAAGAATTCTATAACCTTTTAACAAGAGCTATAGAATCAAGTTCCAAAATAATTTTCTTTTGTCCCAAGTTTTAAGCGAGATTCAAGCCATCTCATGCTCTCCAGACTTCGACAGTAAGGGTTCGTTCGATATTAGGAAAAGAAATAAAATTGAACAGAAATAAAAAAAAATTTATACTTTAATCTTAAAAATTTTATAATATTCATTTTATTTTATTATATTTTTTATCATATCAAGCATGCTCTAGAGGCATTGGAGTTACCAAATCTGCGGGTGAAGCCTTTGATCCACTGCCCGTGACGATCTTCGATAAGGTTAATTCTAATACTCTTACCAGTAAGTATAATTTTGTCTAATCGTCTATGTGGCTTCATGAGAAGTACTCACATTAACATTAAAAGAAAAAAAAAAAAAACAATGAGTAGCACTAAGTAATACTGCCCTGTTTCAGTTTGTACTATAGCATTTCACAAATATTATTTTGTTATAATAAACAGTTATAATTATATTTAGATTACTGAAAGAAAAAAATAATCCACGACCAAAATGTAACAGGCTTGATGTCCACTTCGGTCAATAATGTGAACGGGGACAATTTCATATCAAAATGAAACCTACCATACTTCAAAACTGAACTGATACTATGAAATTGATCTAATTATGAGTTGGGTTCTTTTGGAGAGAAGAGTGGGCAACTCACAACAAAAGCTATAATAGACATCACATGGGTCTACATTTTTGAAATAGAACTGAAAATGATGAAATTTGGAGGGAGGGGGGGTTAACTCATCAGCAGCAAATGCAAGTTAATCAATGGCAACCTAATTACTCTTTCAAGATCAGAGCACGTGCTTCATTGATACTTTTAATTCAGTTTAAATTACAGAACACATACTTTTGGTGTCTTGTCCACAAAAAAACTCATGGATACATTAGTTGCTCATAAACAGCAACGTGAAGGCATTACACCAAATTAGCTTTGGATGTACACGTCAAAAACTTTGTTACAAAATCAAACACAGCTGCAGCAGAATAAATAACTTAGCCTGATATTCTTTCAATTTCCTTGATGATAAACTCCTTTTCCTCCTCAAATTGCTCATCTTCTGAACCTGAAAATGGCATCAGAGCTAAGACCAGGGACTCAAAAAAAGTTAAGTTTTTATAGAATTATTCAGTAACATAGAATGGAAATTTTAGAACAATATTTATCATGCAAAGGTAGGTTTCAAATCAATCCATTAGTGAAAGTATAATAACCTTTTCCTGGAGACAGATTATGAAGCAATTCTAGCAGCTTCTCCTGGTTCTTTGCCAGAATAATTTTCACTTCTCGAGGCTTATTAGGATTAGCAACGAAAACCTGGATAAACACGTGAGAAAATATTTAAAAAACATAGATTATAATTTCCACAGCAAATGTTATGTTGTAGGTTATATTTTCAAAAAAACAAAAAAACCTTGAGACCGAAAGGATAGGATTTCCAGCAATTAATATTTGAAAGAAGTGCATGGAAAAGTAGCTTTCAGGAACATTCTGAATGTACCAAATAGATGATATTTACTCTATCCTAAATATTTAATGAGAGATTCTTTATGTGGTTGCCATTAGGGGGCAGACAAATTGTGCTCATGGTTAGTCTCAGAAAACCCAGTTAGAGCATTGGACTTCTATAGTAGGCAATCTATCAGACTTTCACCCTTCCAACACTTGTCCAATAATTGTCATGTGCTCGTCACTTTCCCAAGCATGACTGCCCAACAAGCACCTTCTTGGCCTTTGCCTGACTATAACGTACATCCATAGGATGTCAGATGTCTTCTTAGAAGAACAAGAACGATGATATAAAAGGACAAACCCATGATCATCTTGGTTAATGAATTAAACTAAAACACAAATGCATAGCATATTGTTAAACAAAAAACAGATATGCTTCATACACATGTTGTAGTTACTTTTGTCAACTAGATTAAATGCATTAAAACAATTCATAATGCAAACTGCCATTAATCAAATTCCAACTGATTACTGCAACATGATAAATGCAAGACTTCTCCAGTCCTCCAAGGATGCCAAACTAAACAAAGAATGGGTTGAATACTCCCATTTACATTTGAGTAACAGGCTTCATTTGGTTTGAATTTTTTTACACACCCACAAAAGGATGAGCTCATTATATAAACTTAAAAGCATGAAGGGGAAAAATTACCTTGAAAATGTGGAAAGCTGATAACTGAATGTTTTTACTTGAATCCTGCCCAGTCCCAAATATAATAAAATAAATATAACTAACAGAAGATAGAAAGAAAAGGTAAAACAAAAGCAATGCTTTTTGCATGTATGAGAACATGAAAAATCATGTATGATATAGCTTCAGGTGTTCATTATTGCATTAAATATTAACAGTTTCAGCTCAGTTTGGCAAGCCAAGCAGGTAGAGTACAACAACAACAACCACCAAGCCTTATCCCATTAAATGGGGTTAACTACATGGATCAATCGACACCATTAGACTCTTAACAAAAACCAAATTTTCAGTAAAGCCATTTACAGCAAGTTCAGTTTTAAATTTTAATGGTTTCTCAGTTTTTCCTAGGTCTTCCTCTATCCCTTTTAATTGGACTATCCTTCATTTGATCAACTTTTCTCACTGGAGCCTCTTTTGGTCTTTTTTTCACATAACTAAACCACGTTACGCAAGTTTTCATCATCTTCTACTCAGTAGGTGCTATTCTAACTATCTCCTGAATATATCCATTCCTAATCTTATCTGTTCTTGTCTGTCCATTCATCCACCTTAGTATTCTCATCTCCACTACACTTATTTTTTAGCTTTTGTTGGCACTCCATTGCCCAACATTCACTACCATAGAGCATCACTGGTCTTATAGCTGTGTGGTAGAATTTTCCTTTGAATTTCAAAGGCACTTTGGTGACCACAAATTACACCTGAAGCATTTTTCCATTTCATCAACCCTGACTTAAATCCTATGTGTGACATCCCTATTAATCTTCCCATTACATTGTAAGATGGATCCAAGATACCAAAACTCGCAACTTGTGATATGCTCTGTCTTACTCCTGTTTAAATGAAAACCCTTTGATTTCAATACTCCTCTCCTCAACTCCAGTTATTAAGCATCAATATATGTGGTATCTAGTGGTTGTGACTTCTCTTCATGACATATCAATTAAGAGAAAACATGCCACAATAAACTGGAACTTGGAGAACAAACATGTAATTGCCTGTCCTTGTAGTGATATAATACACAAACAGTAAAACAGGGCTAGGAGATAAGATAAACTACTCTTCACTATATATGCAGATTAGAACTAAGAGAGAAACCAAGCTATACAACACTTCACATAAACAAAGAAACACACATGCTGTTGCAAATAAACAAAGTAAACAGACTGAGAGCATCATGTGACCATGTTCATTAGGCATGTGGAAAAAAGGAATTATCACACAATGGCACAGGATCAAGAGGAATTATACCGTCAACAATGTCATCATGACTTTCAGGTAACGAACTTCTAAGATGTAGCGCTTCATTATATGAGAATTTGGAGAATCCAAAAGAAATTCCGAGAGAAGCTAAAATCCACATAAATTTAATTGTTAAAAATCATGTAAATCAAAGGATGATTGGAAAGCAAAAATATTGAAAATTGGTACCAGAACTAACCTTTAAAGACTGCCTCCTTGTGACATAATTTGGAGATGTCAAGAGTTTCTCGTATAGATCAAAGAACTGGGAACAAGAAGTCCTATTAGAAAAGCTGAAGTATAATATGGGAGATAAAACCACCCCAATAATTGAGTCTGCACTATGCACATGTTCAAAGATGAGGGTAGGTGCACTTAACCATCTTCTAAAGAACAGTTACTCAGATGGCTAAAGTATTCTCCAAGAGATTTGATCTCCTGGGTGTAAATATTCAATCAACATCCTTAATTTTTTCTCAAGCAGCATTTTGGGCTGCTTTGATATGTTCAAATCAAATAAATAGGACAAGGAGGAAGCAAACCTCATCATAGTGAACTGTCAAAAATTCAGAGACCACATTTCCATGTTTAGTAAGCAGATCCTGCAAAGTATATCCGTAGAAATTTATGAAGAAGTGGCAGGTAGAACTCTAGAATCAGTAAGATAAGTAATGCGAATTAAAGGGGTAAAAAAAGAATTCAGATCTGACCTTAAAGGTAGAAAATGCATCAGAAGCAACATCAAAGTTAGGCAACTCTACAAATTTAAAGAACAACACAAAGCTTGCAGACTCCAATATGTATCTGAAAAATACAAAAAAAAAAAAAAGAGAGAGAGAGAGAAGATTAAAACAGCGTAACTGACTTGCCTTCTAGATACACTGCATTACAAGTTCCAGTCTCAAAATGCACATTGATAGTGGTAATCATCTCTTAAGTTTTACTCTGTATGGAACTATAAACCATGTAAATACTTTATATTCAGAACAAATACAAAAAACGATGAGCATAAGTTATATGCACAGTTTCCTGAATTAAACATTTCCCAGTTACATTCAAAACAAACTCTTTGGTAATGCTAATTCTTTGAATTATGTGTATTTGGTCTTCTTAAAGGTACTAATACTTTGGGAATCCTTTCAAAGATTTAAAAAGAAAAAAAATGAAATTAAAGAAGGATTCTAATTTCAGCAAAACATTTTTTGTGAGCAACAAAATAGAAAAGATACTATTTTAGCAATAAGAATTTGTTGATATCACAACCACTTTCTAACTTTTCAGATACTCAAGTCTTTAACCTTGATCCTATTGCATTTAAGAAAATCCCCACTCCTTTATTGATAGCATTCAGTGTCTCCTAATACATTTACACCTAATTTAAAAGTCCCACTTTCTAAATGAATGATTTTCATCAACCTCAAGCTTGATTTCAAGAAATTATCTCAATGTTACAATCTCCCTAAGACCAGTCTAAGTGGTGAAACATAAATGATGGGGGGAATGGGAAAAAAGGAAAGTCATAATGACACTGGAGCCAGGAACAATGATGACAAACAAGAATGCCAACTATAAGGAGAAGCTCATCCAAGCATTGCAGATATGCCAACATACATATATGCACTGGATTTATTGTTATAACACAGAAAAGTGCTTGATATTTTTCTTCCTATAAATGTAAAGACTCTCTTATTTAGTGCAATTTCATTAGAGCCACTACTGCAAGAGTACTAAAGCAGTGCCTTTTACAAAAATGCACATCAAATTTTAGCAGGATCAATCTGACTCTACAATGAACATGAAGATATCAGAAAGATGAAAAAGAAGGAGGAGAGAAAAATTAGGAAAAAGAAAAATAATGACAACCCAAATATATCTTACTTTGCAAGTGTTGGAAATTTGATGCATTCCCGCAACATTATGCCACAGCTCAAGGCAATTTCTTTGTTATCATAGCTGTTTGGAAACAGATACAGACATGTTGTAAGCAACCATTTATTTTAATTTATCAAATTTAAGGACGTTTATCATGTTTCAGTAGACAATTGTTCACTTGAGTAATAAGTAGACAGTTAAGCTAAATATGTTTTGGATTGCTGTGAGATTCCTGATTTTAGAAAAATCACTTTTGCAATTATTGATTTTGAAAATATCCATGCAAGAATCAATTTATACTCAATATTATTATCTTTGCAGTGTTGTAAGCAAAATTGTTTTCATTTGACTTGTAAGGGAACATCAATTTTCAATGAAAAGGGTATGGAAGTGGCATACCTGGCATGTTAAGTCTCAATTCAGAACATTCAGGGTAATTTGGTCAAATTCGTACAATGAAGGGTAAAATAACTTATGCAAAAATCAAAAGATGTTCTACCTGCTTTTGCCTAAACCATTTTTTTCACTATCATTTTTTTCAGAATCTTTTCAAGCATCCAAACAACTCCTTAAAAAAAAGGAATGGAGAATCACTCTTGAGTCTTGAGCATATAAAAGTGATTATGGGATTCCAATAAGTATTTCCACACAAGCTTTAACAATATCAAGAAAATCTGGTTTCATTCATGATTTTACATGTAAGTTCAATGAGGTTCACCTAGCCAAGCTTCACTAATGTACTCTACATTTAGGGGAAACATCCTTCACAAACGCTTTAACAGCAGAAATACATTTATAGAGGTACCGATGTTAAAATTACATTACCTACAGTATATTGCTAATTAATACTACTAAAAAATAAAAACTATAGATAATAGTAGACAGCAACAGTGACAAAGAGGTGGTCAATTTTTAACAAACTATTTCAACATAGAAGCAACTCATTATGCTATCAACTCTACATTCTACAAATACTAGACATATAATATACATAATTTACTCAGAATAAACTGCCCACAAAACGTCTCCCATGACTCTAGGCATTTATTTTACAACTCTTAAATTGGAGTAACAATTTTGCAAGACTATATTAGCATTTAACGTTATATTTATAAGGATACAAAACACACTGAAATAAAGAAAAACCAAAACATCTCATGTTTCCAATTTGCCATAGAGCATCAGTTTTTCAGTCTTCCAACTTGAACATAACTAGGAAAGATAAAGAGCCACTATTGGAAGAGGAGGTAAGGAAGGGAGCAAAAAGCAGTTCAAAGTTGAGGGGAAAAAGGTGACGCAGTAAAAAGCTTACCATACAACAAGAAAGTCTAGTAACTCAAAGTGTTGTTCAATGTATTCTACGCAGCAATAATTGGAGTCGACCTTTTGTTTCAATAATATGGACCAACAGTGGACTAAATCCTTTCTTGCCTGTATCAGAATTCACACACTAATAATGAGCAACCAGTTAAGTCAACTGCACATTGTAGAGCTTGGTATCATTCAGAATCTTACTTCCCATCCAAGTATAGGCAGCTTGTGAATTAGAAGAGTAAGAACATCCTCCTTGCAGATTTCCTCCACTAGCTGTGAAACCTGATCCACATTTGGTTCTGACTCTCCATCTCCAGAAAGCATGGATCTCATTGTTACAAAATTCTTCTCAACTTCCTCCAAAGCCTGCGATAAAGCATAGAAAGCATCAATAACCACTATCAAAGTAACTGGAAGTAAAAGAAAGTTTTAACATCTCTGGAGCATATTCTTTCTTCGTTTTGCTTCTCACCAACATAAATATCTACAACAAAATGGTAATAATGAGAAGCATGCCTAAGAGAAAAGAAACAGTTGCTTCTCTGACATAATCCTTTTAGATGATCAACCTGATATAAAAGAGTTGTTTAAATCCCAGACTATGATAAGAAAGCCTGTTTTTCCTTTTAAGATTAATCTAGTTGTTTCTTTTGTCCGTGCTATGTAACTTAAAAGCGTGTTGAATCTGCAAGTTCACATTTTGCATCCACAACATGTATGACCCCAACAAAATGCAATAATAGATCCTTGAAGTCGCAAGCTTAATGCTCTGTAGCCTCTTTTACTCTTTCAATTATTTTAGTTTCGTCTAATTGGACAACATTTTCAATATAAAAATGTCATTGTGTTCCTTGGACCAATATATAGTTGGAAGACAGAGAGACTTCTATAGACTCTTCTTTTAATTCCCCCCCCCCCCAAAAGAAAGAAAAAAAAGAAACAAAAAGACTTGTACAGTCTGCTATAATAGTTGTTTGATTCCAACCTCATGCCTTTGCCTTACAAAATTCTTAACAAATTCCATATCCCATTTGGATACAGAAAGGACCTTTTATACAGAGAATTATATTATATATCAATAATACAAACGAGAAAACCAGCCGATTTCCATTAGGAAGCTTTCATGAACTAAAATCTGAGTACCTCCTCCATTTGGGAAACATGTAATGTACTTCAGAAAGCTGATCACTTGGAAGTTGGAATCTCTTTTGTAAAGTATAATTCGGTCAAAAATATTTCTCAAACAAAACTAAATATATAACAGCAAATTACACCAATAATTATTTCATAGGAGTAGAAAAGGAATTAGTTTACTGGTAAGAGCGAATATTTATAGCACAACACAAACTTGGTGCCTAAAATCATCATGTAATGGAACATATTGCACGACCCATTTTGAGAATTTTAAGACTACCCAGTATTCAAGACTGCATATTTAACTGGAAAAATAAAGACCCAAATAGAGCAAAAGGAATTTGGATCAAAAGGGTGCGAATTAAGTGAGTCAATCTCATGTGGGCAGGGGTAAAATTAAAGGTAAAAAATGGTATGGGCGCAGTGGTAGGTGAAGAAGAAGCAGACCTTCTCGAGGGCTTTAACTTCCACAACAGTTTTGGTATCGAGGGCCATGAGACTCTCCTTGATAGACTTGGCCACCTCCTGCGGCGTTTTAGGCCTCAAAACCTTAAAGAACGAGAACGACATGATGATCGTTTCTTTCTCTACGCCGTTCTCTTTCCCCTTTCCCTTTGCTTTTTAGCTTATTGATGTTGGGATGGAAAATGCAGCTGGTACAGTGCTTCTTGTTCCTTTGAATTTTCTCTTCGAGATTTCAATGACTCATCATTAGCACCATGAATCATGAATAAACCCGATCCTCATAGAGAATTAGAGATTGAGAGCATCGCACTGAGAGGGTTATTTTCGAATTTTTCTTTTTTTTTTCACTCACCAAATTATAAACCTTAAAAAAATTTAGGGGTCGTTTGATGTCTAAAATTTATTTTTCTGGTTATTTTTCTCGTTTATTTGGTTATTCCACGTGGAGGAGGAGAGGCTATCTTCGCTCCAAAATTAGCTTCTGAAGCTCCAACAGTAAACTCAGTTGTAGCTATGGCTGTGCCTAAACCAAAAAGAAATGAAATTTCAAACGTTATATATATATTTTTAAGAGTGAACATTTTGTTAATTAAAAAAGGATATTTAAATCTAATTATTCAGTTTTAATATAGAGTACCTTTTAAATTATTGCTCAAATTACTTTAGAGAAGGGATTGTAGAAAATTAAATCAAATGAAATATTGTAGACAAAAAAAGTGTTGAAATTAGATCAATGTGTGATAGAATTAGATTTTACAAATGAACTTGATTTTATAATTTTAATTTTAATTAAAAAATTTCTATTAAAATTATTTATATTTAAAAAGTCATTTTGACATAATAAATATTTTTCAATTGTGTTGATAAAATTACTTTTTGACATAAAATTATTAAACAGACATAAATTTCATATTACTTGTCTATGTTGTCATTTTTATTTCATTTCATTATTTTTGTGGTTTACGTTAATAAATGATAAAAATGTTGTTATAACGAATACTTTTTTGTTTTTTTATATTATTAAATTAAAAGATAAATATACATAGTGTTTTAATTTTTTAAGATAATGAATATCCTATTTAAAAATTCATGAGAAAATTAAAAGTTAATATAACAAGTAATAAAATGGTAAATTAGTATTAATGCTTCTCCTTACTTTCATATATATATTTAAGTTAAATTATATATGGATTTAATTTTAATCAATTATTAGTCTAAATTTTTTTTACATTATTATTAAATTATATATTATTATATTTTTAATTTTTTTAAATTGTTATTATCTTAATCAAATTTTTTATTAATTTGTTAATATATGATTAGATAATAATATAAAATATTTTACCTTAAGTAGATTAAATTTAAACTCATCATATTTTTTTTAATAAAAAAAAATTAAGTTGAAAAAAAGACTCGTCTCAATTTATAATCAAGACATGTATTTAAGTCATAATAAAATATAAGTGAAAGGCTAACCATCTAAGCTAACCTTAGTTAACACTCATCGTATATTTTGTTCTTATAATTTATGTTTAATTTGATTCTTATAATTTTTTCTTTTAAATCATAATTCACCTATTTCATTAGCATAAAATTAGGTTTTTATTATCAAATTATTTCTATAATACTATAACTAAGTTTAATCAATTACTACATTGATATAATTCAAACATAATACTTAACATAAAAATTAATATTATGCTGTAACATTATTTTTTTAATATAAATGAGGTCTCAAATCTAGTGATGAATGAGCGACAAGTTAAAATAATATCATTTAAGCCAAAACTTTTTGACTAACAAACATTAATTTTGTAATAAAAAATGCAGGTGTGGAAGGTATTACTATGAAATTGCGTAGCAATTTGGGCCAGATTATCTAACCCAGAAAAGAAAAGACAAAAGAAAAGTAATTACGTAACAATTTCTACATAAACACACTAGCCATTTCCCAACCGCTTGCCCGAGGGACGAGACACAGAAACACGAGCACAAGCACTCTCTTTCTCTTTCGTTTTCTGATGTGCTCCTCAACCCCTTTCTGTTTCTGTTCCCAAGTTACGATTTTTTAAATTCCCCAATAAATCTGAGTTCATCTTCTTCCAACCGATGCGATGCGAGGCCATGATTGGATCAACACCTCCCTTCCCGACGAGCTAATCGTCGAGATCTTCCGCCGCCTCGACTCCAAATCCACCCGCGACGCCTGCTCCCTCGTCTGCAGCCGCTGGCTCCGCCTCGAGCGCCTCTCCCGAGCCACCATCCGAATCGAAGCCACCGGTTCCCCCGACCTCTTCGTCAACCTCCTCGCCACCCGCTTCTCCAATGTCAGAAACGTCCACATTGATGAGCGCCTCTCCATTTACCTGCCCGTTCAGCTCGTGAGTCTATCTCAATTCACCAATTTCCTTTTCGTTCCATTCATGATTCTGGGTTGGGTTTAATTGAATTGAATTGAATTGTTTGGATTATTTTATTGGGTAATTTTATGGTAGAAGAACCGTTTTCGACAACGAAGGGAATTGAACGGAACTCGGGTGATGAACATTTGATTTGGTTTGAATTAGCTATGAGCTTGTTTGATAATTTCTATCCCTCGATTTGAGCAGGGGAGAAGACGGGCAAGCGACAATTCTACGGTTTCATCACTTAAGCTGCATTATGTGACTGAAAAAAATTCGTCTGAGGAGAGCGATCTTGATTCACTCTGTTTATCTGATGCTGGGTTGGCTGCTCTCGGCGAAGGCTTTCCGAAGCTTGAGAAGCTGAGCTTAATCTGGTGTTCTAACGTCACTAGTGACGGATTAACATCACTGGCTCGGAAATGCTGTTCTTTGAAAGCCTTGGACTTGCAGGTAATATACATCTTGAGTTATTCGACTTCAATTTGCGGCCGTATAGCTGGTGCTGTTTTGTTCATTGATTTGCGACCATATAGCAGTGTATTTCTACTCATTTTGAAGCAGTTGATAGTGCTTTGCTCCTTTGCCATATTTCATTTCCTTGGAAGTCTGATGGTGGTCCCACACATATGCTAATTGTTTGGCTGTGCTGTGAAATCAATAAAAGTTGCTTTTTATTTAAGAAAAGTACTTTTTCTTAATAAATTTTTTCATGATGTTTTGCCAAAGTATAAAATTGCTTTGAAATGATGGAAGAAGCAGAAAATATGTTGTTAAGAGAGGCAACAAATTAGTGGTTCTCTTAAGAAGCAAAAATTAATAATAAAATTTAGACAAAATTATTTCTTTCTAATAACACTTCTTATGGAAGCCTTTTTTAAGACAGAAATCCTCAAAACCGCAAAAAATTGATAGCAAGGCCAATTTGGCGCTTAATCAGCAGTATTTTGTATTGAACTGCTAGTTGGGCAGAGTCCATGTCTTCTGTAGGATTTGATCTTAAGACAGCCACGCCCATTTTACCTATCAATGTTCTTTGCCTTACCACTCTTTCAATATCTACAATTCTACGAGTTGAATGGCATAAAGATGCATGTTTATAGTTATAATTGCTGAGATTTTCCTTTAGGGTTGTTATGTTGGAGATCAAGGTCTGGCTGCTGTTGGACAGTGTTGCAAGCAACTTGAAGACTTGAATCTGCGTTTCTGTGAAGGCTTGACTGATACTGGGTTTGGTTGAATTAGCCTTAGGCGTGGGAAAATCATTAAAATCTCTTGGTGTGGCAGCTTGTGCCAAAATAACTGACATCTCAATGGAAGCTGTAGGATCACACTGCAGATCCCTTGAGACCTTGTCATTGGACTCTGAGTTCATCCATAATCAAGGGGTGCTTGCTGTGGCTGAAGGATGTCCACATTTGAAAGTTCTAAAGCTGCAATGTATTAATGTTACGGATGATGCTTTGAAAGCTGTAGGCGCTAGTTGTTTGTCTCTGGAGTTATTGGCTCTATATAGTTTTCAGAGATTTACTGATAAGTGAGCCGCTCTCTCAGAATTGCTTTTTCTGAATTGTACTTCATTTGACTCTGGTTGAATGCACACAAAATCATAATGCTCAATCTTATTTCTTATAATATATTATGAGACACAATGGGCTTAGTATAAATTGCCAATTCTTTTCTCGAGTTATGACTTGATCAACCATTTGGAGGGTTGATTAATTTAGAAGAGGCTGTTCTAGCAATTCTTTTTTTCATGTTTATTTTTTAATTTTCCTTTTATATGACCTTTAGGGATATGCCTGGATGGAGGAGTTTGGAGGGAAAGGGAGGGGAGGGGTGATTTTTCATTTCTGAATTGAGAGAATTATAAAATATTTATAAAAAAAAAAATGAAGAAGGTAGTATTGAAAGGTTTCATGATAATCTCTCATTTTATCTTGTTTTAAAAAATTCTCAAATAAGGGAAATGTTTGCTTAAATAAAAAATTTCCCTCTCCCCTCCCTTTCTCTCTAAACTACTCCATCCAAACATACTCTTAAGGGAGTGTAAACTGCAATCTTTTTTTTGTACATGTGGGCCCAATTTTTTCTCACATGTCTCTAGTTATTAATTTTGCATTCTGCTAATAATTCTTTCAAGATTTGTTTTTTTGGTTTAGTTAATAATATTTTTTCTTTTAATAATGTCTTGCATTTAGGGGCTTGCGTGCTATTGGGAACGGGTGTAAGAAGTTAAAGAATTTGACTTTAAGTGATTGCTATTTCCTAAGTGACAAGGGTTTGGAAGCAATTGCTACCGGCTGCAAGGAGCTTACTCATCTTGAAGTCAATGGATGCCACAACATTGGAACTATGGGGCTAGAATCTGTTGGAAAATCTTGCCAGTATGTTTTTCTTTAAGCTATATTGCATGCATTTATTGATGGTCCACTGCTTAGTGTGCTTGGTTTAGATTTTTGGCAGTCTGCAATGAATTCTAATATTGCAGAATCGATTCTGCCCATGTCTGTATGTGCGTGTATGTGTGGGTGTGGGCATATGTATGTATACTTGTATAGTAATTTGACACCTATCGAGTCTCCCACGGCTAAATCAAATTGAACTTGAGCAGGCATTTATCTGTAAGTTCTAGTGGAAGAGTAACCATGTTTACATGCATGCAATGCAACCTGTTACATACATTATTATGCCTGCTGTAGAAACCAATGTAACAGGAAAATTTGTAAGGAAAGCGTAAATTTAATGTCATATGGTATATACATATATCTCTTTATTATATAGTCATTTGAGAAAAAGCAGATGATAATTTTGCGGTGTCCAGTAAATATGTTTGTTGATTTTGGCTACGGCAAGCATCATTGATAGACCATGGTTTTTATCAATTTGAGATTATTCTTTTCAGTAAAATTTAGTAGAACTATGACTTCTAAAAATTTGAGCTAGTATGAGTGCATTATTAACAATTGAAATACAAGGCTTCATTGACCTTTATTGCCTTCACAATATAAATCATTATCATTAGCATAATTTTTTGAGGAAATATTAATTAAACTAATGACTCTGAGGCAACTAGTGTTACTGTATAAGTGTTACAATTATTATTATTTTGATAAAACAACTAGTTCATAGGTTAACTGTCAATTTTGTATGTGGGTGTTACAAATAAAAATAAAAGAGGCCACCAAAACCCTTTCTGTTAGTGTGTTTGGGTGATTAGGTGGAGGAGGAGCATCAAATTGATTTTTGGTGGAATTTATATATCGCTGGTTTATGTTCTACACATCCAGAATTGGTCAATCCAGTCTGAACAATCAATTCCTAGATTATTCCTACAGATTTTCAGCTGAAATTTAATTCTTGCTAGTTGAAAACAATGAAAAGATATAGGTAAAAAGAAAAAGAGAAATTGAGAAAAAAATGGATAGCTGTTCAAAAAAGAAGCAAAATAAGGAGACATAGTCTCATGTTTAGCCTCTTGATCTCTCTATATCTGAAAAGTGTTATGATGTTTAATCTTATTGGTGTCTAGCTTTTCCTTGTATGCAAGTTTTGTTTGTTTGTGTGTGTATAACTGCATATATTCATTCATACACACATGTGCTTGTATCCACCTATGTGTCGATACACACACTCACAAAAGCTGATTAAGTATTCCCATTGTAAGCTGCAAAGACGAAATGCTAAAAGATACATTCACAGTAATGCATATATTCATCACACAAGTTTACCTCTCCCAAACTCAATCTCAAAGTGAACGGGAGAGACTGCTTCTAATGGCATAATTGTGGGACCTGTTGGTGCTGCTAACAGGCCTGCTTTGATGCAAAGAATGTGAACGTGGGAGACTGCTTCTAACAACTTTGCTGTGGGCCCTGTTGGTGCTGCTAACAGACTCACTTTGGTGTAAAATAATATACTCTTTGAATCACGTTTTTGGAAATTTGATGTCAATATTGTTTCACAGGCATGCTAAACAACATTAAAACTTTGTTTGGATCTTGAGGATTGAGTGTATTTAGTTATCAATCTTGTGAAAACTTCACTCAATTCATCTTATTATCCATTCCTGAGTGTCAAACACCATTTAAAGGTTTTAAAGAAATGTTGAATTATTCCCATTGTTCCTTCATTTATGATGCTAATCTCAGCTTTCTATTGTACAGACATCTCACTGAGTTAGCATTGCTTTACTGCCAAAGGATTGGTGATGTTGGCCTTCTTCAGGTTGGACAGGGATGCAAATTCTTGCAAGCTCTTCACTTGGTAGATTGCTCAAGCATTGGAGATGAAGCCATGTGTGGTATAGCTAGTGGCTGCAGGAGTTTAAAGAAACTTCATATTCGTCGCTGTTATGAGGTACTCAGTTTGTGTGAATGTTTGGTTTGCCGTTTGAAATATCATTCTGCACTGTTTGGCTTCAAACTGATGTTTGGATGGCTCACTTTCAAAATGCATTCTGCGTCTTGTAGCCTGTGAGAATGACGTTAGGTCACTTTGCTCAGAATTAATACTGGCACATATTACACATGATTTTACAAATTTATCCTTACTTACAATATTTAAATAATATTTTAAAATAACTTTTATACTTCTTTTGGTAATTTCACACTCAAAAGTAATTTTACCTAACACGACCCAAACGAAAATCATTTTTACAAACTTACTTTTAAATGAACTTTTCCAAACACAAAATTCAATTCTTCCAAAAGTAATTAATTCTTTAATAACTAATTCTTTTTAAAATCCCCAAAAAAGTGGAAGAGAGGAATTTCTTTGGTTGCTTCCATCGCTTTAATTTGCAGTGCTTTTGTCAAGGCTCCTTGTTAATTGAATAACTACTTGCAGTCTTTTGTATTCTTAGATGATTCAATGAATTCTAAGCTGTAATTATGTCCTTATTCTTTAGGACTTTTGTGACTTATAAGAGTTGGCATGAATGATACCATTTTTTCTATTACCAAGACAAGATTATAACCAACTGTGCAAGCTAACCATTGTGTCTAGTGACTCTAGTCCTTGTTCTCTCCTCCCTTTTAAGGCAACATGCCACACCTTGTTATTTTTGCTTTTAGCCTAATATTTATTGCCTTGTTTTATTCAATATTTACTCTTTATTAACTCTAGGTCCCTCCTCTGTAAACTATGATATGGTTAAATAATTTACATGTCAAAGAGTTTACTGCTGTTTTTCCCTCCTGAAAGAAAGTAAGAGATATAGGAAAGGTATTTGAGAGAGTAATACTAGAAAATGAATGTCAATAATAGATCCCTGCTAGAAATTATGATATATATACAAGGTAAACCTACTTTTTATTATTGACTAGTTAAATTTTACTATAGAGATTTATACATTTCTTGCTCTTTCTCTCATTGTTTCTTGCTTTCTTTCCCCTGTATTAGATTGGGAACAAGGGAATCGTTGCTGTTGGTGAGCATTGTAAGTCGCTAACTGATCTAACCATTGTATTCTGTGATAGGTAAAACCTTATTCCAAGCCTTTATATTCTTCCTCTCAATTGAAGTCCTCTTCAGTTACATGCATTCTATCTTTTTGTTGTTTTATTATGTGAGAGTTGAGAATCTGTATTACCTCTTTTCTTCCTTAGTTTCTTTTTGAATTGATATGCAATCTCTAGAATACTTAGAACATCCCCTGTATTGTTAAACGTGGCCGATGTCTACCTTAACCTCTTTGTTAAATGACTAGGGTGGGGGATGGGGCCCTTATTGCAGTAGCTGAGAGCTGTTCCCTTCATTATCTGAATGTTAGTGGTTGCCACCAAATTGGAGATGCTGGAGTGATGGCCATCGCAAGGGGGTGCCCACAACTCTGTTACTTAGACGTGAGTGTACTCCAGGTGTGTGCTCATGTCTGTCTCTCTTTTTATACCCAAAGCAATGTAGTATTTGAGTTTCATATCCCTTATTATTATTTGCATTTTACTTTTCATGCTTTACTCTATTTCAGGAATTTCTAGTGGTTTCTTTATTCCGTTGTAGTTTTTACTAAAGTATTGTTGATGAAACACAAACTCGCATATATTGGAGAAATCATGACTCCAAATTATTGCTTGAAGCATATATATTAGCATGGATGTTCTCTGAGGAAGATTACTTTGCTACAGTAATGTCGTAGAAACAGTTTATAGAACTGAATTACGTAATGTTAATGTAATATCTATATGAATCAGCTGAAGTTTTCATGCATATGAGAATTTGTTACACAAGAATCTCTGTACTGGTCAACTTGAAAGTCGCAAACAATTCTCTTATGAAGTTTTACAACTTCTTCATTCTACTTTCCTTTTACTTTTCATTACATTGCTCGATACAATTGCAGAATTTGGGTGATATGGCGATGGCTGAGTTGGGAGAACATTGTCCATTGCTTAAAGAAATAGTGCTCTCACACTGCCGTCAAATAACAGATGTTGGTCTAGCCCATCTTGTAAAACGTTGCACCATGCTGGAGTCATGCCACATGGGTTATTGCTCTGGTATAACTTCAGCTGGAGTGGCAACCGTGGTTTCTAGCTGTCCCAACATAAAGAAGGTTCTCGTTGAGAAGTGGAAGGTTAGCCAGCGGACCAAGCGGCGAGCAGGCTCTGTCATTTCCTACTTGTGTGTGGACCTTTAGACCTCCGTCGGTGTATATGCATATCCCCGAGCTTTTTAAAAGTTTGTTGTGTGAATGCAAATAAAGCTGCAGGCGACTTGTACCCTGCTCTTGCCGCTATAAAAATTTAGGCAATAATATGGTTCATGGCTGTACATGTTTTGATTTAAGCAGTTCTTTCGTCACTTGGAGGATGAGGTTTTTTCTTGTACAAATTCTCAATGATATGAAAGTCATGACTTCGTCATAGGAATATCAAGAGTGTAGGAACCAAAAGACTTAGAATGAGTGTTTTTGTTTACAATAACTTTTATAGATAGATATAGTTGAAGGAGTATTATGACTCTGGTCTTGATGTAACACAGAAAATTCTTGTTAAGGAAATTAAAGATTTGGTTTGATCTTATTGCTCTAAGTATGGTCAGTCATTGGATTATTTGTTGGAGTAGGGATTTTTGACAGGTTTTGGTTTGTTTGATCAGGTGCATGGATTGTGTCATCTCGTCCTTCCTTTCTATTGTTCTCTCTTTACCCCACCTACTGCTTCCCACTCCCCTTCCTTCTTTCAAGTTGTTTTAATGTTTGTAAAAGTTTATACTTTGGCCAAATTTAGTTTACTGTCAGGTTTGTTTAGTTGCAAAGAGATTAAAGAAAAGATCAATGGATAAATATTTTTATAGTTTTTTATTTTTTAATTAATTTCTTTCTTTTTTTCTTTTTTTTGTTTGTCCAGGGAAGGGGGAATTTGTCCAGGGGGAAAAGGGGATCAAACTAGGTGTGGCGGCATTAAGGCATATAATATTACCATTTGAACCAATGCTTAAACCGCAATCAATTTTTTTCAAAATTATGAAAAATGCTTATAGTTATTAAGTGAGTTGGTCTTGTCCTAACCTAACTTAGACCTAAATACGACATAGTCTGTCCAAGTCCACAATTTATCTCAAGTAAGAATTGGGTACAATAATTTGGTTCAATCAAATTCTCAAACTAAAACGAGGTCAGGTTAAACTTGATATAACTTAGTTCTTGAGCATTTTTACTAAGGAGTAAGGATTTTGTATAAACAATGTATAGTTAGTGAAATGAAAAAATGAATTCACAATTTTATTTTCATTCTTTTTGTTAAAATTTTGGAATGTCAAACATTCATGAAATGATAATCTCTATGGCTAATAAAGGAAAAATGTTAAACAGCAACTTGTTATGTAAGCATGTGAAGGGCAAATTTACAAAATCGAAAAGTAAATGGTTATGGTTACAATGAGAATTTAGATGGCTTTTTTACATTTTTTTTACAAAGTGAAGAAGGTACATGATACAGCACCATTATCTCATGCGTAACATATTTTAGGAAATTTGTTTGTGACAAATAGCGTTACTGTTTTAGAAATTAAGGGAACAAAAATTTTTTCTAATCCTTTTCTAATTGTACACAAGGGTAATATTTTCAATTGGAGGTTTTGATAATCAAACTAATCTTATTATGATCATATATAACGTTATCAATAATAAATTGAAGAAGTAAAAATTTATATTTTATATTTTATATGAGAATAAAAATAAAAAATAAATTTGTATAGATGAAATTTTTATAAAATGTATAAAAATATCATTTGAAAATTTACTTTTTATTTTTACCCGTACTAAATGTACATTTAATTTTTTAAGTCAAATGTGAGTATAATTATACATATCTTATCTAGTTCATATTTACGATTCTTAATTGTTTCAATGATTTATCCTCAAAGGAAAAAACCTTTGTCGCTCATCCCAACTTCTAAGGTTAGATTATGATGATCATTTAATGTTTCTGCAATTCACTTTTCTTCCTCTAAAATAAAAAAAATAAAAAAAGGAACGAAAATGGAAGAAAAAGTTAAACGAAAAACGGTGCGTTTTAGGAGTTCAACGATTTACAGTTACACACCCATGCGCGAGGGCTCCATCTCGTTGGTGTGGTCCGCATCGGAGATCCAGCCACGGCCATGGCAATGCCCATGCCAAAGCCCGCCGGTTGCAGCATCAGAGCTATCTGGATTCTCAACAACCTCGAAGCCCTCGTCTTCTCCAGGTATGACCTCACCACCTTCTCTTTCCCTCTCCTCCCATTCATCGCTAATTTCTCCCTTCGCCCAAATCCTCAACTTGCTTTTCTCAATGGAAGATTTATTTTTTCCTCTCACCTTCCTATTTTGCTTATGCGTTGGTTATTTCAGCGTCGGTGATTTTTCCTGGACTGTTATAGATTGGACATTGGAGATTTGAACATTGAGTTTGTTTGTTTGCTTTTTTTGTTTTTGTTTTTTTTTTATATTCATTTGCTTGTATTAGGAGATTTCCGGTTGTTGAGAAGCGGTGGCGAGCTGCTTGCAATAGCAAGAATGAGAGCGTCGGTGAAGAGGATCAAGTGGGTTACAGTGTGTTTTCTTTGTTACCCAGTGACTCAGAGCTAGCTGCTGCTTTTGTGGAGAGAAAGCATAGGTTCGTTGAGTATTGACACTCATTGTGCTGTTGCTATTTTTCTTCTTGTTCCTGGATACATTCTAGATACATATATTTGTGAGTTATTATTCCAGATAATATAGACACAGTGAATATATGCTTTGATAATTTTATAATTGGAGTTTTTTTCTTCGGCGTTATTGGAGTTTTTTCTTCTGTTTGATTCTTCATGGTAACATTCCTGCTTTTGTATAGGGAAGGATCTGCACAAGGATTTGGTATACGCATAAGTCATTCATCTCAGGGATCAGATTCTTGGGTAGATGATCCTATTACTCGTCATATCATAGGCCTTTACATTAACAAAGAAGAGGAGGGTGATAAGAATCTTTTATGGCCTTTAATCTTGCACATAAAGGGCCCATTACAATATACTTGTTCTGCCATTAGTTGAGCCTAGGCATTTGAAGGCATATGCAAGGTTATGCAAAAGACCTGATTGTGGAAGTTCTCTTGGCCTGGATGATAGTTTGTCTTCCCTCTTGCTGGATCTTCCATCCATCACAGGGTATGGTAAGTTACTTGCAAATGTCAATAACATTCATGACTTGTACCATACCAGAAGACTATCTCTTGAATATAATTTGATTCATTATTTGTTATATTATAATTTTCTTTATTAATCAGATTACTCATTGATTTGTTGGGTAACTGACCAATGTAACAATTTTGAGAACACATGTGAAAAAAACATTACCTTATTTTTCTCCATAACCCTATCAAATAAGATTTTGTTCAGGTTGTATTGCTAGACTTGGTGGCAATTGGAGCCCCAACCTAGCTTGCATCTTATAACTGTTCATTATTAACTATCAAGTCATTATTTGGATTACAAAAATACTAGTGGCATGCATAAAGATCATTGTCCTGTTGACACAAGTGGTTGATACATCCAAAATGGTAGGCTATACTTTCTTGTGGGAACTAAATTTGCTTGGGTATCGTGACACAGCGAATTCATATGAACACAAGGCTAGCAGCCTAGCACTTAACTAAACCTTAAAGATAAACAAGCAACTCAAAGCTTGAGAGAAAAGTGCAATTTTGTTTAATGGAATTCTAAAACTAAATAAGAAAGGTACCTAAAAGGGTATTTATAACCCAAGACCAAGAGTAGTCGAAACCCTAATCAAATACGAAATCTTAATCAGATAATAATTTCCTAAAAAAAATAACTTATCAAAGATACCAAAGATTTCAAAATCCCTAAATAACATAATTGTCATAAAATTCCTAAATTATCTAAATAATATCTAAAGATAAAAATCCCAAAATTAGTATGATTAAAAATAACATAAATTATCCTAAACCAAAACAATTATCCTGGATCTCTTTTTGCTAGACGTTCTATGTCATAATCCTAGGCATTTTATACATCATCCTTTAAGTGCAACTTCAGCATGTGTTTTTATATATACTGAATTGATTGCACCATCATAGGCCCTTTTTTAAAGTATTGATTGTAGTGGAGTTTTACTTCACAGTTAAAGTATCTGTAATTTTAATGAGATGCATGCAATTTTTGCCTTTCATCTCACAGGGCATTTATGGTAGCACATGCTGTTGGTGACATAATTACTGGTGACACAGTAGAACCTGAAGTGGTTGTTCCCTCTGTTGGAGGGTTGTTTGATTCACTAACTGGTAGTATAGGGATATCAGGCATCTCGTCTAGGGCAAAACCTGTGGCTCCAACAGCTGCTTCTTCCTCCCCTTCGAGCACAGCTGTACCTGGATCAGTTACAGCAGATACTCCAAAAATTGGGTCCAGGCCTTTGGATAAAGATGCACTCCGAACCATTTATCAGTAGTTCAATGCCCTTTGGTTGGTACTTTTCATTATGGTATTTCTCATCTCATATTTTTGTACAGTTTTTTCAGAGATCGGCTCGCACATTCCTAATGCTTTTACAATTATTTCTATCAATGTTTGTTCTGTGTACAGGCACACCCTTGGACCTTAACTATTCCAATATTTTTACTATCAAGGCCAATGGATTTTCTGCATCAGATTTGCCTCCAGCAGATCAGAAGCAACCAGCTTGGAAGCCATATCTATACAAGGGAAAGCAGAGAATGCTATTTACAGTTCATGAGACTGTTCATGCAGCTCTGTATGATAGAGATGAAATTCCAGATATTATATCAGTTTCTGGTCAAATAAATTGTCGAGCTGATTTGGAAGGGTTGCCAGATGTGTCATTCCCCTTGGTAGGATTGAACACAGCAAACTTTGAGGTTTCATCATATCATCCTTGTGTTCAAGTTTCAGAACATGGTTCGGATAAGCAGGGTGTGATGTTTTCTCCACCATTAGGCAATTTTGTGTTGATGCGTTATCAGGCAAGTTGTGCCTTTGGACCTCCTATAAAGGGATTCTATCAGTTGTCAATGGTTTCTGAGGACAAAGGTGCATTTCTATTCAAGTTGCATCTAATGGAAGGTTACAAGGCTCCTTTGACAATGGAGTTCTGTTCTGTGACTATGCCCTTTCCTAGGAGGAGGATTGTATCTTTGGATGGGACTCCTTCTGTGGGAACTGTTTTAACTGCAGACCACTCTGTTGAATGGAAAATTGTCACAGGTGGGCGAGGACTGACTGGAAAAAGTATTGAGGTGACTTTCCCAGGAACAGTCAAGTTTGCACCATGGCAAAATCAGAGGATAACTTCCTCTAGGTCATCCTTTGGAATCAGTGCTGACGAGGATAGTGATAATGAGGCAGAAAATGCTAGCAACATGGTTAATGAAGAATATTTGATGGAGAAAATAAACAAGAATCTTCCTCCAGTTGATCTAGAGGAGCCATTTTGCTGGCAGGCTTACAATTATGCTAAAGTACGTGCCTCCTCATTTTTATAGTTGATCTCTTAGTAGGGGATCTTCTTTTTTCTCTTTATACCTGTTAGAAATACTTGCAATTATTGTATATGTGTACAGTCAATTAGTGCTCTAATTGAGGAGCTATTTTAGGACGTGATTGCTATTGTAATTATGATCGTAATTAATACCTTACTAATTACTGGCATAAATATATCCTTGTGTGGTCTGGCTTAGACAGACAATTTAACATACTCTCTTTATTCTGAAGTATCCCTTGTGAAATAAATGGATTTCTTCATTAAGTGAAATGAGGTTTTTTTTTTTTTTGGATTAGTTTTTGCTGTTGGTAATTCTTATCATGTCATCAAATGCTTAGTTTATCAGATATGGTCTTGTGCAGTATGTGAACTCACTTTTGAACGAAAATTAGAATATCTGCTATCCATTCTGTTGTTCAATTTTTTTTACCAGCTTTTTCAGTCTTACTTCATTGTTCTAAATTTATATTTACTCCTATGTGATCTGATTTGCGTAAGAATTTTAGGCATTTAAGAATTTGGTTTCATCTCTAATATCCCAAAGCAGATAGCTTTTGGAATATAGTATAATTCAATGCTTGTTTATGTAATAATTTTGTGATTTTCTTCTCATTATTTTATGATATAATGTGCTAAAATATTTTTTTTCTTCTGTTTGTTGTTTATGCCAGTCTTGATACTCCTTGATGCTAAATAGAGTATCAGTGATAAGCTTACCATATTTACTATTTTTTAATTAGTTTGTGGCCTCACTTCTGCATGAATGGCTTCTTTTTAGCTTCTTATATACTTGTATATACTTTCGAATTGAGTTTGTCCAACCTCAGTAACTATTGTTTCTGCTGGTGATTTAAGCTTGTTATACAATAGTTAGGCTTTGTTCAATACCAGCTGAAGCTTTGGGAAAATAGTCCTTGGTTTTGTATAAATTGATTAACTATTATATAAAAGTATTGATCAGCATGTATTTGGTTAGACTACATATCTTTGAAAGTATACCATAGTCTCTTATTCAATAAAGGTTAGATTTTCTTATGTAGGTATTTTATGTTTCATTATCACAGGTATCCTTCAAGATTGTTGGGGCATCGGTATCTGGGATTGCCATTGATCCTAAATCTGTAAGTCTACGAGTCTGTTTGGCAAAAATTAATTTTTGAGATAAAGTTGAAGAATTAAGATCCCTATAATTTTGTTTCAGTATCACAAATATATGCTTTATTAGCATAACGGATCATTCATTTATAATTTCTATGCCTTTTTGTTGCTCCAAAGCCCTTTCCTGTGTATATATATTGTACAACTTGTTCTTGCTACTCAGTGGAATCTCTTTAATTTCTACTTCAAAGGCTATATTTAGAAGAGGAGTTTGTGGTACTAGATTTGATTTACTATCATCAGCCTTGCTGAAATTTTTATGTTTTGAAACCCTCCCTTTTTCCTTTTGCTGTCTATCTGATAATTTGTGTATTGTGCAGGTAAGCATCTATCCAGCTGTTAAATCACCTGTGGAGTTTTCATCTCAGGTATTGTTTTACAATATTTGTGTATGTGTACGAATACGATCAAGCGATTCATGTTTTAAGTGAACCCTACAGTATATGATAAATCTACCTAATTTTTCTGGTCCTTCCAATTTCAATGATGGTTGTCCTTGCTTATCTTTCATATTTCTTGGTCATAACCAGGTTACTTCTGGGGACTATATTTTGTGGAATACTCTTGGTAAGTGTCCATATGTTGCCACAGTAAAAGTATAATTATGGATGGCCAATTGGGGATATGAAGTTTTGCAGCTAAATGGTGAGGACACCATCAGATGTCTGACTGAATGTCTGAAAGTGTTTTATAATTCTCAGCTGAGTAATGTCGAGATGGACAATTCTTGTCATGTTCATTTCTTTGATAGCTTTATTGTGTCCCCGTGAGTAGCAAAATTTTCACGGTTGAATTGAAAGGTTAGTTGAAGTAGAATTGACTAAAATTTGGTCTAACGTGGACACTCTGCTTTACAGACCATTTTTGTAGCAGTTTTCTTGACAAATTGCAACTTTATGATTGAGAATTTAATTTTAGTGTATTGACTGGATCTGTACAGGGTAATCCACTGACAAAAAGCTGAATGTTCTTTCACTTTTTTTTTCCACCTGAGGCATTTGTGAATTACATTTGGTATGAAAATTGTATTGCTTAATCTTTTTCCGGCCACTCAACAGATGGAGAAATGCAAGGCACATGGTGAACTTAGTAGTTTTGTGCCTTGAATCAGTTTTTGTAGTCTTATACTCTTATTTACTACTATATAACTTTGTGAACCTGTAAATTGTTCTGAGCTTAATTTACTATATGCTTTATATGGCTGTAAATTTAATAATGTAGTGTATTTTAGCCAAAGAGGCTGCAGGGGACAATCCAGTTTATGGTGTTTGCTATGCATCACAATAACACTTATGGCAAGGATTTCTCGGGAGGGGGCCACAAAATAAGTCATACACAATGCGTTTGGATCTCCTGCAGTCACAATGAATTTGGATCTCCTGCAGTTACTACGATATCCCATTAAAGAAAATGACTTTTTAATTCAATATGAAGTGTTTTGTTCGAAGACCAAAAAAAAAAAAAAACAAAGAAGTGTTTGGTTCTGTCTCTCTATCTCTTCAATACAATTGGTGCAAGGGAATCCAAATCCTACAAAGCAACTATAGAGCTGATGTTGGCAGGTGAATGAAGTTTACACTATATTACCAAGAGGTTCGTAGAGGTGGGGGCATGTGCAGTGCTTGATTACACTGATGGAGACAAACTTTTTGGGAACCGAGTCTGTACGCTAAGAAGCAGTGCAAAGGAAACTATCATGAATATGCAGATAACACTGAATTGGAACCTTAACAAGATGCGGCAAGCTACGGACACAATTATACCCTTCAGTTAGAAAAGGTAGAGTGCCAACTAAAATTGCAGATGCCACAATATTTATTTACAATGATCATATACCAAAATTGGGTACATACCTACTACAAACTGAAGCTCTCAGCCCTAACGCAGCCAATATACAATTCTCTCCTTGAATCCAATAATTTCATTTGAAGGCATAAAATTGCCGCTCTCTCTCACTTTATCTTGCTTAATTTGCTTCTCTCCTATCCTAGACAACTCTCTTTCTCGTAGAACTCTCAAAATATCTTCATTCTTCAAAAATATGTCTGGACGATCGATATAGGTCATAAGGAGCCCATAGATGGTCCACGATGCTTAGCTTCCTTGAATCTACCCTCAACCATAGCTTACCCTTCCCACTCCAATGCAACAGACTGATGGGGCCACGGTGTAGGCTCCTGCATTTACCTTCAAAATTGTCTCCACCCAACCCATGTTGGTTTCATCTATGATCAACCGCTTTGATATTCCTTGCCAAAACCAACAAAAATGGAGGAAGAGAACCCAAATGATAGATCCTCTTCTCCTGCTTCTGTACTGCCATCCATTCCTCCACCTTCTTCATATACCCTTCTTTTCTCCATTTATCCACATCGATTACCATCACTCCTGTGTTGAAATAGCACGGGTTTCTTCCCTGAAACGTCTTCGATAAATTGGGGTCCGAGCAAAACTCGTTGGTGAAATATGGTGTGAAATTTGCATTGCAATACCCTGGCGCAGCCACCACCTTGCCTTCCATGTCCACCCCCCAAAGCTTTGCTATATCATCCACCACCGCAAGGTCAGAGTCTAAATATATACCCCGCCCCACATCATTAGGTATTGTATCTGTTAGGTATATCCTTGCATAATTTAAAGGTTGATCCAAGGCTTGTCGAATGGATTTGGATATCTTGCCCAGAACCTTGCTGGAATCAAAGCGATAAATCTTGAAGTTTTGATAAGGGAAGGTGGATTTGATGCTGGAGAATAGCTCCGGCGCGTCATGCGCCGAGAGGAAGCAGAAGGAGAGGTTCTCCGGGCACGTAGAATGTTGCAACGTGGACAGCACAGCAGCCATGGTGCCATGAAGGTAGTTTGCATCAAGGGTCATGGCCACGTGAATGCGGTCAGCCTCCGTGGACCCACATTTGTCACCGTTGCGGAAGGCGGGGACTTCCCGGAAAAGAGGGAGGTCCGGCGGGGGCAAGCGGAGGACGCCGAGGCGAATGGCAGTGATGGGGTGGAGGAGGAGGGACAGGAGGCCAAGGATCACTTCGGGAGAGATGGAGCTCCGAAAGGCACAGAGCATAAAAGCTAAAGAAGAGAGGTCATGGGGATAGTAAAAAATTTTGTAGGTAATGTTGCAATTTGTGAGGAAGAGAGAAAGTGTCGGAAGTGTCTTGGTTACTTGGGATGGACTAATTTAGAAACCTGCATGAAGCTGGAAACAAAAATACGTAAGGGAAAAAAAAAGAAGGTGACATAAATTACGATAATATATTTTTTTTGCCCTTTTCATTTCGAAGAAGTCAGACTATTTTTTATTTTTTACGAGTCTTCTTGTATAACTTAGATTAAAGGTGGTATGAAGGTTCTTTCACTTGTGTTTATTTACATTTGAGTGCCCCACTTTCTGTAACATTTATACAAAACTCAAATTGGAAACTAAACAAATTCATGTCGCTTCAAAGTTCAAACTGGTTTTTTGGGGGGGACAAAATATCAAAGAAGTAAAGGCACTCAGGGGTTAGGTTTGGTTTAAGGTACATTTTGATCCGACTCATTCATAAAAGTAATGAGGGTTGACAATTTTTTCTTCAACTCGACCTAACTCGAATGAGACATGTATAAGTTGGGTTGGGTTGAACTAGTGAATTAAACTTGCTAAAAAAATTTAACATGTTAAAATAGAAGTCACAAATCCAAATTACATAAATATATAAGTATCAAATGACACAATTACATAACATAAGTTTCAAATCAAAATACATATAGGGTGTTGGGACCATTAAAAAATGAAATTGATGTGATTTTAATTCAATTGTATTAGTCTAATTTAATTTAGAAATCAATTTCCATATTTAAAATTTATTATAAAATTAAATCAATTCTTGTTTTATAACTTTTCAAACAAAATGTTTTATTTGTAAATAAAATTAATTCTTAAAATTTATTGTTCCAAACATACTCAAATTTCATAATAATTTTGAAATATTTCCAACTTGAGAGCCACCATTGGTATTTAAAGTAAAATAATTAGGGTCTTGCTATTGACTTTGAGAATCGTATTGCTAAACTATTTATAAAGTAAATAATGAATATTCAACAATCATATAAGATAAATTAAAATGTTAGCATAATATTTTATGTTTGCCTCAATCTTCTATTCCCAAACAAATTAATCCAAATTAGAAAAACAGCATTCATCTAGAATACAAATTCATGAATAATTAGTATAAAAAATTATTTAAATCTTACTAAAAATATAAGACTAAAACCTATAAAATTTAAAAACTTAAAAACTAAATAAAATAGTAGAAGAATTTTTTTTTTTAAAAAAAAATGATGAGTTAGGTTAGATTGTGCAGGTTGAAAAATGTCCAACCTGCAATCCAACCATTTTCAATAGTTTAAAAGATTTTAAATCTGACTTAACCTGTATACTTAAACCAACTCACTATTTAAGAATTAAATTAGATCAGTTTGAAAAGAAGAAAGAAAGGGGACAAAGTGCATTTGTGTCCAATTTTGTTTTAATGACAATAAACAGGCCAATTTGTTTCATTTGAATCTAAAAGCTTAGGGCATTTATTTTGGACCGTACAACTTGTGTTCTCTTAAAAATGGATTACTTAAATCAACGGGTATTGATCCGAGTGAAAGGAAGTCAAATTTCTTTAAGAATCGATTTTAGTAGTAGAGATTTAATTTTACATAAAGTAAATATTCTTATTATGGGTTCTCGTTTTAGTACTTGATCGTATCTTAAAAAATTAATTTTTCACGTAATAAGTAAGAGAATATTTTAAAAAATTAAAAAAAAAAAAGATCACTTAGGCCCAAGTGAAGAAAACTGTAGCTCAAAAAGCCCAACTTGTCTTTAGCCCAATCAGAATGCAAAAAATAAAACTAGCCACGAATTGCGTATTTAGCATGTTGCTAAATATGTTAATTGAACTTAGATTTATATCTCTTTATCGATTTTTTTAACTATTTTTATTTTTACTTTTTAAACCCACAAATGTGTGCTTTATTTTTTTCTCCTAGTACTAGTATATATAAAAGAAAAGAAATTAAGAGCTTTCAAATATTTAATTGGTCGCATAAAGCAAGTCAAAATAGGAAATTAGCAAATGACGTGCCAGCATATTAATTATTCTGATTTGGAGATTGAGGATTTTTTTTTTCTTGTTATGATCCTGAGTTAAACAGTCAACTTGAAACACGAGAGAGAAATAATCACTTATTACTGATTTGGTGAACATCGGACCAAAAGTCTTTAGAGCTAGAATAGGATAAAGTTTAATTAATTTATCGTGAGTGTAAATAATTTTATAATATTTATTTAATTATATTTTAATAAATTATTAAAATAATTTAATTAAAATAATAATTATTTAAAAATTAAATATTTTTAATAATATAATAATTTATAATTAAACGATAGTATAAAAAAATTATATTAAAAATAAATTAAAATTAAGTCATTTTATTCTAATTGCAAAGGAGGACCCCCTATCCTGACTAATTTATCAATACTACTACCCATGTTTTAGTATGAATAAATTTAAGCTTAAAACTATTCTCAGTTTTCTTGCTCTTCTGTTTTTTTTGTTTTCTTCTCAATTTATAAAGTTGCTGGAGGTATTACGCGGTCAGCATTTGAGCCTGTTTTTATTAGTTAAACTTCTTTACTTTTTTTTTTCTTATAAACTATAGATTGGACATATCACATTGCGAATATTTATTTAATAGAATACATTACATTAAAAACTCTTATTTATAATCGTAAAGAGAATGTGCAGATAAATAAATTATTACTATAGGAGAAATACACCAAGTTTTAACCAGCTAAATCATGAGAAACTCTCCAATTTTAAGTTAGATAATTGACCAAATGAATTATTAATCATAGTCCAGGAGAACTTTTCATCTTGAGTAAGTTTCAAATATGGTATTACATTTTGTTTAACTCAAAATTAGTTCAAAATTCAATGCCAACCATTCGTTGAGAAAGAAGCAAGCCATTTCCAGGGTGTAACAAGTAAAAAATATATACAAATTTGAATGAGCAGATTCTAATTACTTCCCCAATTTGCCCCATCCTTATCTTTTCTCTCCTCTTTGTCTCTTAAATATATCGAGTGGTAATCGTGTCATTTTTGAAACAAGGAGGTTAGCTGAATAATTTTATTCATACCTTAATTGATCCATTGTTATAGGCTGAGTCTGTGAGCCCTACAGAATACAAGTATCATAATTATTTACTTCACGTTATGCATATGTAATCTACTCATAACATGCATATCACAGCATTATAATCATTATATAACATCTGTATTAATTAGGATTCACTCCGTATCAATCCTTACAGACAGCTCTTAAACAATTCTTAATGGCATACTAGAAGATTCTTGTCCCCCTAAAGATTTACTATTTAATTATACCGAATCCATTAATATATCACATAGATTAATTTCTTAATCGTATGTTTGTGACATAGAGAATCTTAGCAGGAAAAAAAGTTAATTGCAATGGCCATGGCTTCCAATGCATGCCATACATTTTGAGACAACTATCAACCTGTGGGAAAAAAAAAGAAAAAAAGAAATTCAAGAGATCAAAGTATCAAACAATAGAACAAGAAGATTAAGGGATTATTCTCACTTATACTTAGAATAACATGAGAGAATTTTGTTAAAGAAAAAAAGATACAATTAATTTTGAATATAATTTATAAATTCTGTAATCTGTTACAGTGACTCTTTATATAATAAAAATTATATCATCTATCTTTAATAAAACAGTCTTCTTATAGAAAAGAATCCAAACCCAAGATTAAGTTCATGTTATGATTTCAATTTAGGATGTGTAATTGATAATATGCGCATGCCTAGCTACGCAGTTGTTTTTTTTTTTTTTTCTAGAATAAAAAAACTAGCTACTTTATTATTGTGTTTCTACATTAGAATCAAACTTGAAATCTCAGCCTAGGGAGTACCATTGTAGGCATACATCGCTCTCCTAATTAAAAAGCAAACACTTAAAAAATTAAGAATAGTGATTAAGAGTTCCAAGACATGGGTAATGCTACGCTTTTAAGGTACATGCCCATGAGAAAACCTAATCACACTTTATTAGTTCCATTGCCCTGTGGGAAAAGTGAAAAAAAAAAAAGAAGCAGATATGGCTTTTTCATTATTAACAATGATGCTAGAGCTTTTTGAACGTCCAAGAGATTTGTCTTTCTGAAAGCTAGAAATTAATTGATGGAGTTGGAAATCACTGGGAGTCAGGAGAATTAGTAAGAAAAGAGTATAAATAATAGTATTAATTAATCATATAAACTTTTATGAAGAGGACAGATAGTTTGGAGCAGAGGGAACACGATGGCCTCCATGCTGACATGCACCCATGCCAACATGTCCTCAACCTCTCTCAGTCTCACTCACATCATGAATTGCTTCAATGGGATCTCTTGACTCTCTGCTTGAGAGACAGACATCAAAATCTCATTGCAAGTCCTATACTTTCTCGTTTTAAAATAGAAAAAAAAATGTTAAAAAAATATACTTTTTAGTCAAATCAAGTTTATTTTGAAAAAAAATTATTAATATTAATATTATCATTTAATCATTCAAATTATTGAACCTTTTTTTATAGGGTATTTAATCATGCAATTATATTAGTATAAATAGGGTAACTTGCAACAAAAAAAATAGGGTACAATTTTTTTTTCTGAACCATTTTCTCTCGGGTAAAATTGAAATATAATTTCATGTCATTATACTCATTGCTAAAACAAATTTACCATTTGAATTCAATGACATATTATATGTTATTGTTTAGAATGGTGGCTGAAGGGGACTGGCAGGGCCATAGAACCTTCAAAGTTCAAAGCTCTCTTTTAAATTTTTGAAAATTTTTCTTATAATTTTATATTTGATCCTTTCAAAAAAAAATTAGATTTAAATTATCTTAAGATAAAATTTCTGAGTCCGTAGTTATGATAGAATCTTTGTCACTCACTCAATATGAGCTTTTTCCTATTCAGTTAGCTATGCAGCTTAAATGTCTTCCCGAACCCTCCTCTTATAAGATGAAAGTTATCTAGTTGTGTCAACCCTGCATTAGGGGTTTTGACCATCCAATTCTACCTAGTAGTCTTTCCTTTAAAAAAAAAAAAACTTTGCAACCTAGTAGTCTGTTTTTTTGCATTTTCCTTCAAAAATTTAGGAAAATCCGTTCACTTGTTACAAAAACAAAACTGTTATCCATACTTATAATACTGAAAAAAAAAAGTGTTTAGTGTCAAAAAATCTCACTCTCTGATTCATCTTACCACCAATCGAGCCGCTAGCACCATGGTTGAGCAGACATTCAATTAGGTTTCCAAAATTGAAAATTGAAAATTGAAACATTTTTTTGTCCAGAAAATAGAAAATGAAGAAGTGTGCGTGTGCCGAGCATGAATTTTCAACCATTTTTCATTTCTTGAAAAATTGCTCGAAAAGTTTGCAAATATTACCATTATTGAACAGGTCCTTAGTATTCTTTTCTTTACACTATGTTTGGATGATAGGTAATGACGAGAATAAAAAAGAAATAAGTAAAAGGGAAACAAGTTTCTTTATTTGGGATTTTAAAAGTAAATAAGAAAGGAGAGGAACTCAAGGGAAACTATTCTTGCTCTCTTTCTCTCAAAGACTCAATTTTATTTCTCTCAAAAATTAGGGTGGAACGGGAAAAATTAAAAAAATTTGTAAATAAAAGATAAATATTTTACATCTTTACTCCTCATATTAAGTATTTTTATTTATTTTTTAATAAATTATAAGGGTTATTAAAAAAGTTAAAAGTTATAATAATTTCTTTTTATTCTTTTATAATTAAAATCCCCAACAAAGGTAATATAGAGTTCCATTTTGTTCCTTTATTAATCTTCCAAATAAAAGGAAAAATAGCCGTATTCCATTCCTTCTTTTCCCCTTTCCCATCCATTCTCACTTGTTTCGTTCCATTCCATTAATGAAAAAAGTGTTTTTGGGTTGTCTGACGTATTGTTTTATTTTTGCATGTCAATTGTTAACTTTCAGCTAGGTTCCAGGTTTGCTTCCTTCCTTGTAATATGTTTTCTTTGTATTTTTGCTATAGAAAAAGTTGTAGGGTAAAGAAAAGCTCTACATATTTTAAGATTAGGGCAAACCACTAACCTCAACAAGAATTTATGATGGAATTACATATCGTCAATGAATAAAAAACTTAAGATTTAAACTTAAATCATATAATTGAAAGTTAACTAAATGAATCAACTCTTGTTGACAATATGTTTTTTTTGCATATAAAAAGAAAATTAAAAAAATGTATAAATATAATCCCAATGAATTAAATCTACTTACAAAATTTAAAAAAAAAAGAATTTTCATTCAAAGTATAGGAATTAAAAAAGTTTAACAGGTGAATCATTCCATGTTAACCAACCGAGTCCTATTCCAACTCCAGTGGTTCGAATGACACCATGTTTACGTCAGCACTTGCTCAGCAATCCACTGGCTAGTGTTAGTAGTTGTAGTTGGGTATTCATGAGCTGGTTAAACAGTTAATGATTAGTTTAAGGTTTAGGGTTATTCAGTCAATTATTGAGATTAAGAGTTAATAACCCAAAGCCTTTGCTTGGGGAAGCAATTAGCAGATAATTTGTGAAAGAAGAAGTTGCTAGTTTTTTTTTTTCCCTCCCTTTATCTGTTTGGTGAGATTCTGTGACGATGGGAGAGGGTAATTATAAATATACATTAAACAGTTTTAAATTAATTAATATTGACAAAAGTAATTCACGTAAATATCCATTTGGTGATTGAAAAAACAAAATAGTGAAAATAGAGAAGCTGGTGGTCCTACAATATTCTGACTCTCATTGCTTGACAACATTTAATCAATTTCATATTCCTTAAAAATATAATGTTGGGCAAACCATAACATCCAACTAACCTATATGTACAAATTTAGTGAGTCCAACAACACAAAGCCTTCTTAGGTGGGGTAGGATCCAAGCTAAAAACCAAATGTCATGAAGAAGCACTTAATTGAAGAGCTTGGAAAGATGAATTACTTTTGTACAAATGCCACAGCCCAGCAATTTAGTGGTCGATGATTAGAGCAAAATCACTAGATTTGAATATATGGGGAAAAAAAATAAAGAGTTTGCTAAAAATAAACATAAAATTTTTTGTCGTGTAACAATGTGATCTAACATGAGGCTATAGTCATATTTTATAAAAGGAAAACTGAAAAATTAAGAATAATTTGGAAGGACCATGGCCTCAAAGACACTTGTAGTTCTGCCGTGCCTCTCAGCTAGGACCATTGCATCACTAAGATTTTTCTTGAGCAAACATCCAAGGTCCTTCTAGGTACGATCCACTATGTCGTTGTCATTTTTTCTCTTATCAAAATTAAGATGTTATCCAAACAAATCCTAAACATCCATCTGAGAATTCTTACCATAAAAGGATAATGTTTGACACTATTTACCTCACAGAATGTGATGATATAAATAAAAAAAATTAAAAAAAAATCCAGAGAAGTACTACTATATATATGAAAGTGAATATAGAAGAAGGGAATTAGCTCAAGTCACTGAAAGCATGCATTTGAGAAATATTGATGGACTGGATGGATGCTTTATGAAAAGTGTATTTAGAAGTTAACTATTGGCAGTTGTTGGGAAGGAGGAAATAATTAATCAAATGTTTCCTATTGCTTTTGCAATTGTTGAAGCAGAATGAAAGAACGTGTAGTTTTTTAAGTTGCTCCTACCAGATCTCGGTACAATTGACAAGAAGAGATAGGCATTTATTTCTGAATAGTTGAAGGAATTCTTTATTCAAATACTATTACCCTTTTTACTAATAACAAATTGCCTTTTCTGCGAATATCAAGTTCTCTTTTAACAAGTCATTCGGTGAGACTTTTTGTTTTCAGGATTTGTTGCCTGCATCAGAGACATTATAGTGCCTCAACTTGAGCAAAGATTTTGTGTCAAGCACTTGCGCAACAATTTCAGTGAAAAAAAAAATGTACTCTACAATGGATTTGAAAGACAGAGTTAAGCCAAAGTTACAGGGCTAGAGATTTTCAACCCTATACTATAAATACCTATAAATATGAACAGATGCAACCACAGCTAGCAAGTTTACATCTCCTAATCAGCACTACGTACAACTAACAGCACTGCCACAATGTGGCCACTAAACGACAATGGTGCAACTTGCAAGTTGCAGCATAAAAACTCTCCTTTACAGTAAAAGCATCAACACTGTTAAGCAGCATTCTTGTCACCATTCCACAATCACAAATTGGAAGGGTCATAGCAGTTAAAATAGTTGCAGACACGACCCTGATACATTGGACACCCTTAGCCATAAAATCACCATCCAATATTATTAATTTATTATCTGACAATGAGGTCACTATGATTTCGTCATCTCCTCGCTATCTCTATAACCTTATATGAAATATATGCTTCCTCTGCGACTGTTCATGCCTTATGCCCCCAAAATGTTGAAGATTAGGGTTATATCATAAATGGAAGGGCAAAAGCTCACATGCTTCGCATGTTATGACAGTAGTAGGATGGCAATGACATCTTATGCTCCATGTCCATGGTAACCACTCCATTACCACTGCATTACCTTGTTGCCACATCAGAAAATTTGGTTAGGCTTCTGATGAGTCCATTTACTGATTGGATCCAATCCAATTGCTTGGATTTTGAAAGTTTGGGAAATGCAGTAAAACTATGTTTTTAAAATATAATGGGTATGGTACTAGAATTTTCTAAATTGCTTAGTGTTTTTTTAAAAAAACTTTTTATTGATGAAAAATTGGAAAATCTAACAATATTATGCACTGAATTTGAGTGAAGATAGTAAAGCTTGTGCAATGAGCTGAAAGAAACCATGATTGGGTTGGATTTTCCTGTAAAACAGACAGTGTGCGGGAAAGTAAACGAAGAAGACAGCAGACAGACAGCGGAGAGAGAGAGAGAGAGAGAGAGAGAGAGAGAGAGAGCAGGGGAAGGCAGTGAAGGTACAAGGTCACGCAGCAGAATGATGCTTGCGTGGAGCAATCGAGAGAGATTCGAACTTTGCAAGAAGAATAGACAAAAGACATGCATTTGTATTCAAAAAAAACAAAATGAGATAATGGGAGAGAAGGTTTGGTTTGAAGCACAAGAGGAATGATGTGGCGTGTATGGGAGGATGGGATATATTGTAAAGACATTCTTTTAAGTATAATCACGGCAAGATAACGTTCTTATATTATATTATTTATTATATGTTACGTTAGTTATGTGATTATTTTTATTTTTTGAAATAAAAAAGAATAGTATCCACATAATTAATAAAATATATATTTAATGATATAATATAAAAAAATTATTTTACGTTAAGTGCAACTAAGAATTTTTATGTATGGTATTAGTGTACGCGCGTGTTGGGCATGTCCCGATCCAGTATCTCCATCTTTCAAGATAGATTTTGCTCTGGCATTGGCAGGGCTCGAGGTGTCACATTAAATATTTACAAAATAATTTGGTCACCGTATAGTAAGGGTCTCTCTGTATTTGTCTTTTGATTGTGGCCTTGTCGGGACTTTCCAAGAGATTGGCCACTTAAAAGTTCGGAACATGTCTTGTTTGCTTCAAAAAATCTTAGCACACCTATGGAGGAATGATTCTTGTGGGAGCCATCCTTTGTAGTTCTAGATTACTACAGCTAACCCGTTCTTTTTTTTTTTCTTTTTAACTATTCCTTTTTCAATCCAATACGTGAAGATGAAGTTCATGTTTCTTTAAAAAAGAAAATTAAACCAATCCAACTCCAAATCCTAAGCTTTCCTTAAGCATGTTCATACAATCATCAAGATTCTACTTTGATTAGAATTGTTTGTTTCATGGTAGTCTCACAATCAATATTAACACCTGGGGTACAATGAAAGAATTAAAAATGGAGATAGGATTCATTATCAGGAACGTTTTGCTTATAAGTTTAATTATTTATTTTCCTCCAATAGCTCCCACCACTGAGTGCACGGGATTAAAGTCCTGTTCATCTTGCGCTGCATCTGCATATCATAATTTTCATAGAGGAAGAGGAAAAAGGTCAAAAAAAAAGAAGAAGAAAACAAGAAGACGGATCAGACCCACACCAATTAAGCTGTAACCATTAGCCAACAAAGAGCTTGAGAAGGATATGCCTAGATGCAAAGATAAAAAAATGAATGAAGCCAGCATGCAACCACTTTCATGGCTTCTTCAATTCAAACTTGAGGGCATGCACTAACTCATTACATGATAAAGGAACCCTTTCCAAGATTTGAGTTGCACCCTGGTGGGCTCCCCCGCAAGCATTTTGCCAAATTCTGTGCGCATGGTACAGTAGCACTTTCACTTCAGGGATGCTCATTAAGTGGTGCACATACACTTACAAAAATTTGCCATAACCGATACTAACCCATACCCATCTGAGCCGGTGCGCCAATTCGCCACATGAGTGCCAAAATATGCGCGTGCAAGCAAGTATGGCGGCTAAAGCCCGCTTGCTCCTCACCAACTAATGCCATTGTGTCGCAGCTAAGGGCTGAGTGGGGACGACATGTCCCTCAAATCTCATTAGCACTTGAAACAAAGATGGACCCTGGTGTGCCATCAAGTTGGGACACATGCTAGATGATGTGTAGCCCCGTGGGGCCGTCCACGGTGGTTGTCGCGGGGGCACATATTGGGGCCAATCATGGGTTTGCGGTTTGCATTATTAATTATCATGATTTGGGGTGAGGAATGAGGAGGAGGAGGGTGGTGGTGGTGAGGGGGAAGAGAAGGATGTGGCATTCAGGCTTGTAATTGGGTTTAGAAAGGTGACTACTTTTAGTGGGGCCAAAAATTTAGGATTAAGGTGGGTTTCAAGTTCAACTCTGAACTTTTAACTCTTTTTTGGAAAAAAAAAAAATTCCTTTTCTTTGTCCTCTTCAAATTTCCAAAGTCCTCGCAAGCAGTTAATTCTAATAGGGCTCATAAGATTTTGCTTTGAAACTTTTGATGTAAAAAGGTGGGGGGGATTTCGTTGAGAGTTTGCTCGAGACTTTTTAAGCAAGATTTGATTCAGCAAAGCGGTTGACCATTTTTCTTTTCTTTTCTTTTCTTTTCTTTTTGTGATGGATGTGCAAGCGAGTGACTGTATATATATGAAAAATTGTAAAGAGAGTATTTGTGTGTGTGTCGGTATCTTGGGTTGGCTTGCGTTGCGTGTGAGAGAGCGAAAGTGTGGGCTTGGGAGATAGTGTTTGAGTTTGGTGGTGCGCATGCATCACGAAGATGTGGATTGTGGTCATAATGGGGGATGCCAGCTACACCCATAAGATTTATTCATGACGGCATACATTCTGCATCATTTCCACCTCTTAAAACTGCAAAATTTTGATTCTGAACTCACAAATTTTCATCATTGCCTTCTCCCCCCAACTTTTCTCTTCTCCTCTTTACCCCCCCCCAAATTTAGTTTATTCAGTCCCCTTCCACCATTTAGTTCTAGTACACTAGCTTTTGTATATGCCTTTTTCTCTTTAAAATATCTCATTCTACCTGTCTTTATACTAATCGAGGGGAAGAAGCTTCTGCTATGTTGATTACGCTGAATTATTGATATAATCTTCACAATACTCTTAAATTGAAAGTCAAGGAGACCACCTATATGATGGAGAAGGTAGTTTTAGATGTAGGCAGAGACCGGCTACCAAAACTTGCTCTAAAAGACCATGAAAGCACTAATTACTCCCTTTTACTTCAAAATTACTGTTACTTCTGTGTGAAACCAGTCAAAACATTATGATCCAAATCAACTTTATGCCCGAACAAGTTAGAAGCATTATATTTGAGTTGGGGTTTGGTTAGAAAAAGAATTGCAAAATGAACACCATTTATAAGCTGTGTTTAGCAGAAAAATATTAAAAATAATTTTTTAAAGAAATGTTAGAATCATTTGTATACGATGGTATTACATAAGTCTCCAAAAATATTTAAAACAAAAAAAGTTTGAGCTTTCAGGGTAACATAATGATAAACGTTATTTAATTTGTTTTCTAATGCAAGCTTTTTAATTTGGATGCTGACATGGTTAACAAGGGTGCATGCATGCTTTGATAAATACAGAAAACAAATCTATAAATAGTTAAAATAATGATAATGCCACCTAGCTACATGAAATTGCATGAAGGACAAAAATGATGTGAGTGCTTTTCATTTCACGTACGGGCCTCCCATAATTCAAGGATATTCTCATTTATTTACCTGCCACGCCTGATTCCTTTTTTGTTTTTTCTTCTTCTTTTGTTTTTCCTTCACAGTTCTTCTTCTGCATAATAATAATTATTATTCTAACCCCAAATATAGATGACATTTGGGGCACGTCAAGTATTTTTGCTAACTAACACCTGCTCTGTTAGGAATAGACAATGCTGTCTCCATTAACAGAGGTGTTTTCACCTTTCCATTATGCAGTAGCCATTATCTGTATCAGAGTGTGCTCATATCAAACAAAGTCCCAAGTGATTGGCCCTTTTATTTCTAATTTTACTTTTTGGTTACGAAATGCTCTGTTTTTAACCTCTGCTTCTAGTAATGTTATAATGTAGCTCTAATTCAAATGGTCTATTACCTCTACAGAGCTAATAATTGTTGTCTTGCAGAACAACACAACAATACAGCATCTAGCTCTGGTTTATGATTATGTTTCTATTTTATTGCAACTATCATTCAAATAGTTATGTTGAATGCTGAATTTTGACTCATGAAATCAAATTCCTTTGAATGACCGAGGTCTACAACACTTATTAAATCTTAATTTGCTTTGTGATTGTGAAAAGAAGTTTATGATATGGTTTCAACACAATTATGTCTGGCATTTCCTTTCATCAGTTCAACCAATTATTCTAGTCAAAATAGCCCCCACTATCTTTCAAACTTCAAATTTTATTAATTTTTATCTAAACTAAATTCTTAGCAGCAAGACAGAAGAGAACTAACTTTACATACCAGGGAGCTATCCTTTGAAATATTAAACTACGTTTTTTTCTTAAACCATTAAAGCCAGTTAATTAATGATACTAGACTGTCATATATCATGTGCGGGTAAGTTGGAGAACTATTCGATTTGATGCTAGAACAATCTTCGAATTTGAATCCCTTACTCCAAAATTTATTAGGGAGAAAGAAAGTAGAGAAAAAGCATTGTTGTCATGTATTATTAGAAGCTAGCTAGAGCTGGAAGGCTAGAACAGTGATTAAGGTGAGTGGAGGATAGAGGTATAGAATAGGCAGTGACAAAGGAACAAGGAAATTGATGAGCGTGGGCATAAATTACGTTTCCTGTTGCTGTCTCTGATGGAAGAGAAGATTGCACTAAAAAACATAACAAATTGTTGCATATCATCATCCTATTCACTTCATTATGCCTACAATCATGATTCTTGGTTCCATCACCCGCATGCTCTCTTCTAAACCCTCACTGCTTCCTACACACTCTCACTCTCGCACACACCTATAAATCCCATCGACCCCCCAATCCTTTCTCTCACCTCCACCTCCACTTGACAATCAAATCTTTTCTCTCTTAGCTTCTTCAGCTAGCCTTTTCCTCTTTACCTCCCAAAAAAACCACTCTGTTTTCCTCTGTTACATCCCCTTCTCCCTAACACACAGACACACAGAGAAACGTTCCCACACACTCAACTTAACCCAATGGCTGTCTCTGGTTTTGAAGGGTTCGAGAAACGCTTAGAGCTCCATTTCTTTGGCGATGATCCAGCAGTCCTCCAACTGGGTCTTAGGAAGCTTGACTTTGAATCGATACAACAGACCCTGCAAGCTGTCCAATGCACGGTGGTTTCAGCCGTTGGCAACTCTTACTTTGATGCCTATGTGTTATCAGAATCCAGCCTTTTTGTCTACCCAACCAAGATCATCATCAAGACCTGTGGGACCACCCAACTTCTCAAATCCATCCGTCCATTGATCTACTACGCTCACCATCACTTGGGCCTCACCCTCTGCTCTTGCCTCTACACCAGAGGCAGCTTCATCTTCCCCAAGTCGCAGCCTTTCCCTCACACTAGCTTCAAAGATGAGGTCACCTATTTGGAAGAGACCATCCCTGCCAATCTCTGCTACAGAAAAGCCTCGATCATGCCCTCCAAGTCGTCTTCTCATTCCTGGCACGTTTTCACTGCGAGTGACGAGCCTCACATGCCTTATGACCTCCATGGAAATGAACCATTCACCATGGAGATCTGCATGACCGAGCTTGACCCCATCCTCGCTCGCAAGTTCTTCCGGCTGCTCGGCGATGGCAAAACCGGCGACTCTGCCGGGAAGGAGATGACAGAGCTTACGGGCATCAATGAAATCAACCCAGAGGCACTTATCTGCGATTTTGCATTCGACCCATGTGGGTATTCCATGAATGGCATGGACGGGGATTGGTACTCCACCATTCACGTCACTCCAGAGGATGGCTACAGCTATGCAAGCTTCGAGTGTGTGGGTTCCATCAACGACGATATAGTCCACGTGTTGAGGAAGGTGGTTCAAATTTTCCGGCCAGGGACTATGTCGGTGTCGATTACAAGCAGTGACTGTAGCAATGAGGTGTGGACGCGGGTGGCGGGTGCAGTGGAGCCTCTGGGGTTGAAATGCAGGAGTCGTGCAATGGACCAGTTCCCAGCAGCAGGGAGTGTTGTCTTTCAAACGTTTACGGCTCGCCGGAAAAGTGCATGAGGCCGATGAGGATGAAAGAAAGGGTGGCAGCAGCGGCGGTGGCAGCGAGTGGCGGTGGAGAGAAGAGACATGGGATAGTAGCTAGGAAGTTAGAGTTAGTTGAAAATTTTAGAGCCGGGGGGTGATGGGTGGTGACATGGCTAATCGTGATTGGTTATTGTGGATGATGAATGTTGGGTTGACTTGTTTAGAAAGATTGAAGAAGTTGGTGAACAAGTTCGAGAGGTTGGGGATGAGGAGGGATTGATTTTGGAATACTATCAAAAAGGGAAAGGTAAGTAAGGCAGAGTGGCGGAGGTTGGGGTGCTGCGATGATCATGATAATGCACCCCACTTAGCCTTGTCACGCCTAAGATTTTTGAGGATGTGTAATGGGTGTAAAAGTGCTCTTGTTTGAGGTTATATATTGAACTTTCTCTCTCTCTCTCTCTCTCTCTTTCTTGCTTCTTCTCTCTCTTTTTTCCCCCTTCCCTTCCCTCTTTTATCTACCTTTTGTCTTTTACGCTTTGTTTCTAGATGATTAGAGAACAAAACCATACTTTTGGTATTCTCACTTATTTTTTCTCATTACTGATCTATGGTTTGCTGCACTATGTTTTTTGGGAGCTCAGCAATATAGTTACATGAAGCATTACCAGAGTTATATGGAATAAAGTTGAGTTATGTCACATTTTCTTTTGCATGGGCTCAAATGCTTATTAAGAGGGTTATACAAATCCAGAAACCCAAAAAAAAAAAAAATCCTTATAACAACAGGTAAGGTATAAAATCTCAACAAAAAAGAAAAAAAAAATTAAAGATGGGAAGCAGGGTATCTGAATTTTTGGAAAATATTTCTTATTTAAATTAGTATGTCAATCTGTCATCTTTTGCTTATAATATAATACTAGTGAAACCTTTTCGTCACATCTCAGTCCCATAGGAAACGTTAGCACTTAGCACAGCTGCACAAGCATTATGCAGAAATAGCCTAACAAAGGCTGGTGGTGGTGGCATCTTCTGGGCATTTAAGAAACATTAAGTGCACGTGGCCATAATTGGATTGGGGTGACGCGCCATACACAAGGCAAATAGATGACAAAAGTAGGAGACAGGCAGAGAAGCAATAATAATCTGCTCCAAATTCTCAGTTACTTTTTTATAAACTAGGAGATCTTCCCAAAAAGGTTCATAATTAGCATACATGTTTGACACAAGGCAAAGTTACCCCGCCAAAGGCAATAAATGCAATTCAGTGATTTATAGGTTGAAGATTCGTGTCGTTATTATGTTGATTTTGAGTGATGTCAAGATAAGGGGGAATAAGATATATAATTTAACATTAATTAACTTTACAGTTTAACATTACTGTTTTAATTCGTTTCATTAGGAAGTTAAAATTTGAAATCAAATTTAACTTGACTGTGATCAAGTTAATTATCATTTATTTAAAATATTTCATAACCTGCTTATGACTCAAATTACAAAGTAAAATAAACTTTCAATAAAAAATTTATTATGTAAGTAAAATAAAAATTTTTATTCATAAAATTAGGCTATTTTTTTTTAGTTTACAAAAAAATAATACAGAACCAACATATAACTCAATAAATAAAAGAGCATATACAAAGAAAGTTAAAAAGGAAAATTAGGCAATAGCCTTTACATTTTTTTTAGGGGGGGGGGGGGAAGCTGTTTAAAAGCAATATGGCTTACAAAATAGTTTCATTATGGATCAACTTCAAATTATCGGTTGAATCTTGATTTCATTCGTAAAACCTATGACAAATCCAAATCTTACGATCATTTAGAGTAAATTTCAAGTCATGCATGTGACAAATGAACAATCTTAAGACATTATATAATCGCATTTGTATCTATTTTCAGGACGAAAATAAGTGAAGCTCCCCTGGTCCATTACCATGGAATCAAGGACGTCCATTCGAGTGCCAATGCACTATCAAAGCCCATCTCTTAATTGCTACTCTTACTACCATGGGTCAGTTTTTGGAATGGGATACTCAAACTACCATGGGTTAGGAGACTTGTTTGGTACAAAAATAAAAATGAAAATAAAATTTTTATGAATATGTTTTATAAATGAAAATTTATCTCAATACCAAGCCTAATCCTTAAGCTTAATTAATTTGGATTGTTGGGTGGGTGAAAATTTTCAACAAAAATGATAAATTCAAATGGGAATATGAACTTCTTTATATACACCATAACTGCAATAGTTGATGAAAAAAAAAAAAAAGAACAGAAAGTTGCCATGAGTTTTGTCATGGAGGGATGCTATTCTTCACGAATTTGTTTTTACGAAAATGTTACAAATGCTACTTTTAGAAATCAATGATGGTAAAAGTAATAAATTCTGGAAAAAAAAAAAGAAATAGATTGAGAATTTACATGTTACAATTACTCATTCCTATAATATTTCGCAATAAACCATTCACACCATTTAGCATTTCTTTTTGTCATGTGATATAAAGTTTAGGAGCTATTACTGTGCTTACTTATTAGACTCAATGGAAGGATCGGAGTAGAGGAAAAAAAAAAAAAACAAAAACAGAAATTGATAGTATACATGATTTATATACCACTACTTTTTTTTTGTTTTCCTTTCTCAGTTATTTTAATTTTTACTTCTAGCTAGCACATCTAAAAATTCTAACTCCTTGCCAAGAGCTTCAATCAAACTTGTCAGTTGGCTATATCTTAAGGCCAGCCTTAATTCTAATGTTGAACCTCTAATCATGGCCTAAGGCTTGAATTGTTTTCAAATTAAGACCTATTAGCTATCAAACTTGATTGGAAACTACCAACCTCATTGATAGCAGCTAGAATTTTTTGGCTTGCAACAAAAATTATTAACACTCTCTTAAGTATGTGTTACTACATAGTTTACTTATAATGCAAAACTTTTATACTATTAATAGATCAAAATTAAATTATTTTATAAAACTTTTAAAAAACTTTAACTCTATATAAAAAATCTTTATTATCTCAATTTTTAATTGTTTCTTACTTACTAATAATGTAAAAAAAAAATAGTATACCCAAAAGTGGAACAATTTTAAACTATTAAAGTTATACTTAAATTTGTGCAATCATAAACAATTATTATCACAAATTCAAATTCATTTTAATAACTTCGTATATGTACCTTTTTTATATATAAATATGCATTGTCACCATAACTGACGCTTATTACTTCTATCCTAATTTTCACTCCACACCTCAGGTCGTCATCTAAGCTACTAAATCTAAGTGTAACTTTTTGTTTTTTTTTTCCATAGAAAAATCAATTTTTTATCTTTTATAAATATACAAATTTTTTATACTATCATCTAATAATGCATTATTACATTATTATAAAGAGTTAAATTTTTAGTTAATTATTATTATAATTAAATTTTTTTAATAATATGTTATCACAAGATTAAACGATGGTGTGAATTTTTTTTTTACATTTCCATGAATCAAAATTTAAACTCTTCTTAATATTAGTCTATCATTTTCTTTTCATTGTTTCCTTTTCACTTTTACTATGGGCCATTTAAGTTAGGAACGATTCAGTGTTTCAGAATCTAGGTTGCTGAGGAAGTTCAAAATAGATTTATCCATTGGAGCTTCGATGAAAAGAAGTTTTGGAGGTTATTTTGATCTTCAATAGTATAATATAAATTAGTAGAGAACTAACACTGTCGAGCTGGTTTGCCCGAGAGGTTAAGGGGGAAGACTTAAGATCTTCTGCACATAAGTGCGCGTGGGTTCGAACCCCACAGCCAGCACTTTTAATTTATTAAGAAATAACTATTAATATTTCGAAGCTTTTTTGCTTAGCACCTAAATTAAGTTTTTCGGACTAAACCAACTTGTGCTTACCCCCTTTTTTTTTTGTGCTTACCACGAAACCAATTTTTTTTCTCCTTCTTTAAATGGGCTAAGCATATTTGTTGGGCTCTCTCGAGTAAAAAATCTGATCCCTTGTTTCTCTTAATCTGTGACTGACCCATTCTTCTGATGGGGCTAGGTTCAATCCAGCATCCGCTAAGTTGGTTTTCATATCAAGTTCCATTTTCCAACATTAGCCGAAAAATAGCAATAAAAAAAAAAGAACTCTTTTTGACTAACATAAATAAACAAAAGAAACTCTAATGCCTGGACTCCAACTACTGGGTGATTCTGTAATGTGATCCTACTCATCCTAGTCATCAATACATTGTACGAATCCGAGAATCAATCCAAACACAGATGAATTTGGTCAAAACAATTTCACAATAAACAACGTCACAAAACCCATTGTCATTCCACGAGATGCTTCAATTCACACTGAACTGAAGATAGCATTCTTTCTTTGACTGAAAACAAAGGTACGCCTTTGATGCGATCATATTTTTAATTCATCGAATGTTCACAGGAAAATACATGGCATTTCATATGCAAATGGTTTTTAACCTACCACCCATCAACATCACAGTGCAATGCTAGCTAGTCAAGGAGCAATTTTCACATGTTCTCAATCTGATATTACACCTAATAACTTACATTTTTTTTAAAGTTAACGTAAATAGTCAATATTTCACATTTTTTAATTATATATCATAGTCTATTTGGTTTAAAAGTGTAGTGCAAGATATTATATAACTTGTGTGGAGTATAGGACTTTTGTAAGTTAGTACTCAGAAGGATAAGATATTAAAACCATTGGCATAGCAAATGTTAGCAAAACAGCCTCTGGCAATCTCCAGCAACTCATTTTTCTCGTGGAGCTTATTGCCATGAAAAAATGGCTTAAACTTATCCGAAGAATGATGGGACTTTGGCCCATGCGTGATTCTCCATTGCCTACTGCAATGAAATCAGTGTTTCATGAAAACTGAGTGGGATTAAATTAAATAACTTTACTGAGATCAATCTCATTTGGTTGTTTTCATTGGTGACATAAATTTGGTCTGATGCGTGTAAGCGGGGAAAAACCTTCTTAGGGTTCATCATTTGCCCTTCAAAGCCTGGCTAGTGACGATTCCTTAAATTTCCACCAACAGATCTAGAGAAGGAACTTTCTTGGTTGAAATAATAGAGGGTAATTATGACCCATGCTTTATCTTAATTGGTGTTTAAATTATTCTCTTCAAGTTTGGGTTGGGAAAATTTTGATAATTAGTTACTTCGCTTCATGAGGTGATTCTCGACTATATACATGGAACATCAGGATTGAGAAAACAAACGAATATTAAGGATGTTACATGAAATATACAAGTTTTTTTTTTAAAAAATGATAATATAAGCAAATTAATTCAAAACTACTAACCAAGACGCTAATGACATGTCTAAAATATCAAAAGAATAAGCAAAGATCTCAAGGAATTTAAACTCTTGTACATAAAATACAAAGTCTTGTATTCGAATTCTTTCAACCAGTCGAGTCAACTCACGTTAACAATTAAGCAAGTGCTTTAATTTTTTTATTTGGTTCAAACATATTAAAATAATATTGTTAATAATAAGAAAGAAGTTATTCATTCGAATAGAATTTTCTTTTACACTTCAAAACATAGTTTTCACCCAAAATCATATGATAAATAAAATTACCAATCGAAACTTATATATAAGAAATAATATATTAAGGGTTATTATGCTTAATAACACTGGTAATAAATAAATTAATATATGATGCCATTTATTTATTTTTTAAAAAAATTTGGTCATAAATGTCTATAAGTCAATAACATAAATAGCTAGATGTTTCAGTTTGAATGTACAAATGAAGGATAATGACCCAGAAGGAATTCCATATCAATGGTACATCTTCAAATCTCTAAAGCCAATCAACGAATGAAAACTTGTTTCTTCATGATGATCCATTTTTAAGGGAGAGGAAAAAAAAACACACGCACAAGGGAGAGAATCTGGGTGGGGCACTGCTTGGACCATGTGAAAGCAACCATCATGCTATCATGTATTTATCCCAATCCAAAACTCTCTCTCAAAAGCTTTCTTGTATTTTTGCTTGGGAACACTTTTTCCCGAATTTGGTAATCGATTTATAACAATATGGGGACATATTCATTGTATTCATATTCTTATATGAGAAAGACACTTACAGGACAAGGTAATGTAAATAAAAAGATGCATGAAATCTCTCTTTTCCATTTGATTCTGGAGTTTGTAATATGAAAAAAAAAGAAAAAAAAAACAAGAAAATAATTAGTTTTTAAAAACAATTTCTTTTAAAAAAATAATCAATTTTCAAACATACATATTGAAATATATATATTCATCAGTGATCCATTGTATAACAGCATAATATTCTTTGGCCTTCATATTAACAACAGATTATGGGTGAATATATATACAAATAGCATAGTTTAAAGAGTTCCAGTTAAATAAAAAAAAAATTAGTTGTTCTTTTTTCTTTTAAAACTTTTTTTTTAGTTTATTCTATCAAATATATTGATATACAATTAGACCACTGATTAGTTCTGCTTTATTCCCTTTCCTGAAGCAAGGAAAAGTTTCAAGCCCTCGTTAATTCAATACTAAATTAAGAGACATGACGAAGAGTAAATGAAGAGATTTTTTTTACCAAATTGGAGCCTTTTTCTAAAAGGACCAAGCACAAACAAAAGCCGAAAAACGAAGAGCAATTATGGAGAAAAAAAAAAGTATTGCTATGGTACCTTAATTCTTTTTAAGATATAAATACTCAAGATAATTTATGTTATTATTTTTCAACAATAAATGTTTAAAATTAAAATGTAAAAATAATAATTAATAAATATGTGATTAATTAATTTGAGTAGTGGTAAAAAAAATACCAGAATAATTTTCATAAAAGAATGAAATGAGAGAGATTGATGCGTGAGGTGAGAGGTAGTAATAGACATCAAGACTTAATTTCAAAATTCACAAGAAATTATTCATAAAGTGTTAGCATAGTAAAAATAAATTATTTTTTTAAATATAAGAATTATAATTCAATTTCTGAAAGTCTCATTTTATAAAAAAAGTCATACAATACTTCTAGTTCATACATCAAAAAAATCACAAGAAATTCATTCCAAAATATTTTCTACATTAAGACTTAGCATGTTCTTAAAATCAAAGGATGAGATACTTAATCTTTATCAATACGAAAGTTAGTTAATTGAAAAATATCTTTTACTGTAAAAACAAAAAACAAAAAGAATGCAATTAATATGATGTAAACGTTGTAAAAAATTGCACTCAAGTTTTCCATGATTAGCTTATAGTGAGGCTTGTATAATCAAAGAAAAGAAACTAAAAGGTCCAAAATTTCGCTGCTTATTTAACGTCCACAAGTCATGAAAGGCTAATGTGGTAAAACGCTGACCATGAACGCGATTTTAGTGAAATTGATTGGCTAAGATTGAGAGAAATTTGTCCCATAAATTTCCAGAGATCCCACCACTTGAATTTAAAGATGAAAATCAAACTCAAGCAAATTCAAATGAAATGAAACGCCTTGTCTAGCACTAAACTTTAAGCCCCACAATTTGGTTCGAGACTGAAAACAAAACGCTTTCAAGTTTCAAGTGAAGATGTTCCCATCCCATGTTGGAAAATTGTCCTTTTCTGTTCTTGTCATCAGAAACTGAAAAAAGAAGAAAAAAAATTCATTTGACCTCTCTCGCACTCACACTCCAATCACTGCATCAATTTATATCAAATTTATGTAGATTAAATTAATAATAAATTTATATTATTAAATTATTATTAATATTTATTAAATAATTAAAATTTTACTACATTAATATTTATTTAATAATGTATTAATTTTTTATTAATTTAGTTTAGATAAATTGAGTATTTATGATGTGTCAACTTTTTTTTATCTGTTTAGTAATTCTTAAATACTAGAAGACAATCTTATTAAACATACTTTAACAAGTGTCCTGAATATTTAATATTTTAAAAACTCAAAAAGTATTTAGTGAGTGTTTAATTTAATTTTAAAATTTTTTTTATCATGATTTGAGGATTACAAAAAACAGACTAGGATTTTTTTTGTTTTTAAATAATAAGAAAGGATTCTATTAAAGAGAAAAATATAGTTTGTACTTAATATAAATAATAAATTTTATAATTTATTATGATAAGTTTTTATATAAAAAAATTTATGTCAATATTTCTTTAACAAGATTATTTTATTATAAGAAAGAATTCAAATCTTATAAAAACTATACCAAACACATTATTAAATACTTTTTTTTAGTAATTATTTATTAAAATAAAAAGTAATAAATATTTGTTAAACAATATCTTTATAACATTAGTTAACAATACTAATTTTGTTGATACTTCACTATTAAATGTCTACCATGTTAATTTTGTAAAAGGAATATGGTTTGTCACTATTTATGTACTAATAATTCTTAATATTAAATTAACAATTAAAATGCTCATTATCTTCGACCAATTTAAAAATCTCTCCAAATTGAATAGGCTAACACAAAAATAATCTATCTTGGCTTGGGTATGTTTTCTTGGGATACGGGCTTCCTCCATAGGCAAACCCAGCCATGCACTCATAGAATCTCAAATCCTCTCCCTGTGTCCCTGTCTCTGTCTGTGTCTGTGTCCCTCTCATTCTCTTGAGAGAGGAAACCCATTCTTGTGAACTTCTCTTTGGATTCTTCTTTACTTCCAGGGTTTCCTTCGATGCTCTCTCTTCTCACAGCCCTCCTGATCTCTGCCTCCAACGAAAAGTACAATTCTTCTTTCCCTTTTCGAGAACCCCACTACACACGTTCTGAATCTGATAGGCCTTTTTTTCGATCAAAGGCCAAAATGTCTCTACCTTTTGCTTCTTGGTGGGGTTGCTCTAGGGTTTTGGTTTTCTCATCCTTTTGAGTTGTGGCCTTCTTCAGATCATTCTCTTCTTTTGTTCACTTCTGTACAATTTTGATTAAAAAGAAAACGAAGAAAAAAAAACCCTTTTGTTTTTGTCAAGCTCTGATGACAATTCCCATCTCAAATCCTAACTTTCTCCTCAGTCCTTGCTGATTTTGTCTCTAGGGTTTGTTCATGTTTCTCAAAGTCTGTTGCCCAAAAGGGTTGAAGGATCAAGCTTGGGGCCACAATGCGGAGTTTTAGAAGCACCTGCCCTGTAGTTCCCACCCACAATTGCACACCTGCTACCTTGCGCCGCCAATTTTGTTCTAAACTGCATAGTTGCTCTTGAGCTTCAGTTGGTGCTTTCAGGTCTTCTTTCCAGCAGCATAGCTCCTCTTTCAAACATGGGTTGTGTCCATGGCAAGTGTTGTAGCCGCTATCCTCAAGCATCAGAGGGTGGCTCCCGGGACTACCGAGAACTTGGCGCATACCGTGCCCAACGGAAGCACATACTCACTCAGAGATCACTGGAGTTTGTTTCTGTTCCTTCCCACAACTTCATTTTAGAGTACTCTGTTCTCACTCAGCGGGGATACTACCCTGACTTACTGGATAAAGAAAACCAAGATAGTTTCTGCATTAGGACACAAATTCAAGGTAACCCAAGTACCCATTTCTTTGGTGTCTATGATGGGCATGGTTACTTTGGTGGCCAGTGTTCAAACTTTGTTAAGGATAGGTTGGTAGAAACATTATCAAATGACCCTGCGTTGTTGGAGGACCCTGTTAAAGCCTACACTTCAGCGTTCTTGACAACAAATAACGAATTGCATAATAGTGAGATTGATGATTCTATGAGTGGCACTACTGCAATTACGGTCCTTGTTATCGGAGACACCCTTTATGTTGCTAATGTTGGTGATTCAAGAGCAGTGCTGGCTGTTAAAGATGGGAATCGCATTATTGCTGAGGACTTGTCCTGTGATCAGACACCATTTCGTAGAGATGAATATGAGAGAGTGAAACTTTCTGGGGCAAGGGTGTTGAGTGTTGATCAGGTGGAAGGGCTTAAGGATCCGGATATCCAGACTTGGGGTGATGAAGAGAGTCAGGGTGGTGATCCTCCGAGATTGTGGGTTCCAAATGCGATGTATCCTGGAACAGCATTTACAAGGAGTGTAGGGGATAATTTGGCAGAGACTATTGGTGTCGTTGCTATTCCAGAGGTGTCAATGGTTCAGCTTACACCTAATCATCTTTTCTTTATTGTTGCTAGTGATGGCATATTTGAGTTCTTATCAAGCCAAACTGTTGTTGATATGGTATGACATGCAACCTTTTCTTCCTTTGCTCTTTCTCTTACCCTTTTAATGTCTAAAGTTTACTAAGTATTTAGATAACTTCTTCACTGGTTGAGCAAATAGATTGACTGGTTGAATTTCACTTACTTTAATGCTTGTAAGACGAAGACCTATCATCTACTTCTTTTTATGGAAAGCATTAGTTATCTGTTAGTGGCTTTTAAGTTGTTTTTAAAGACTTGGACTTGAAAATCTGAATGCTAATTATGTTGTTTTGAATGTAGTTATGTCTACTGTGAAATATATGTAAGCCTATCTATAGGAAGAGCTGCCTACATTAGGAGAAGTACGCCATTAAAAAATATATATTCTAATGCTTGTAGCTCCATGAAGCATTTGACAACTATAGATTTCTTGTTCGGCATAATAGTAGTTAATGTTCCACATATATCTGCAAATATAATAGAAATAGAGAGTGTAAGTAAAATTCTTAGCCATAAGTGCTGATCATACGGGGGTATTGCACTATTACTTTTGCCTCTACACTTCACTTCTGTTTATTAGGATAGGCACAAACTTAGAATGTCTATAATTTGGTTTTCTTTTGTCAGTATAATCTGTTTATTTGGATGCTCACATAATTAGAATGTCTATAAATTTAGTTTGCTTTTTCAGTATAGATCTTAGCCATGGAAATTTTTCTGTTATGGTATGTGCTTTTTTTATTTTTCTGCTTTCCTATAGGTAAAATTTCCCTGTAATAATAAGGAGGGTCTGATTTAATATACTTGTTGTTGGAAGAAGAGTAGAGTAATAGACTGACTTTTTGGAGCATGTGGTATGTTGCTTGGAACACCATTCATATCTCTTTGCCATATTCAGTCATATGACTTGAATCATAGTTGGTAATATTATCTATCAACATGTATTTATCTATTTTATCAATATTATTCTGCATGTCCTGTTTCAATTACTGGATTTAATGATAACATTTTAAGTTTTAATACTTTTTTATACCTAAATATTCAAATGAGAGAAGGATATATCAGATAATATAAAATAATCATGAAACCTTAGCAGGGTTGTCAATAGCGACCATAACGGTAGCTATTAGACATAGCAGAGCGGAATGACTCTTGGCCGCTCCTGAATGCTAGTGTTGGAGTGGCTCATTGTTGCAATGTGGAGCGCTGCGATAGCGGGATGCTATAGCAGGTGCCATTCTATAGGGAGCCAAATTCCATGTTTTAACCTCATTAAAACCCACCTTCATCCAATGGGCTGTACCAAATTAGGGACTTTTAGGTCCATCGACACCTGCAAACTAATTTAGGGATCAAAACTCACTGTGACAATTAGAATTGCACGTGGTCACTCACAGCAGCTTGCTATGTTGAAACCAATGTTAGGGCTTTCTCTGTAACCCTATTTTGCATCACTTTGACCCTTCTTTGACCTTGCTCTAGCCTTTGATTCTTCAATCAGTATTGCATCGCATACAGCTCTGTAACAAGTCCTCACCCAGTTCCCCACACACAGCTCCTTCTCCTTCAACCGATAAGGTGTGGACCCCTGCAGCTCTGTAATGCTGTAGCCTATGTTCTTGGCCTCCTTTTTGTTCTCTTCTTTCTCTGTGTTCTTGGTTCTCTTTCATTTACTTTGTACTTTGTGTTTGTAATAACTACTGCTAAATATATTTTTACTGCCATACTCATAATAAATTAGTTAATCTTGATCTGTGTTTTTCTTGTGTTCTGTTATGTAATTCCTGTCTTTTTTTTCTCTTCCATTAGCCCCCTGTTACTCAATTTTTTCTTCCTATTTCCTAAACAGACCCAGGCCTTAGACTTGCTTAAAATTTGCTGCTATAATTTGTATTTGGTTATACTTGTTAGACTTGTTGGTACTTTATATCTAATTGGCACTTTGACTAAGATGACTGATGAATGCATCTGGAGTTGAGTCTTGAAACTTAGTTTATTTTTCATTTGTTTATGGTATAAAGTTTTAAAACTACCAGGATTATCAATTATGTGTTTTTACAAAATTTTGAAGTTTTTTCATTGCTGCTGATTTCGTCACTATAGCGGCCTCTCCACAATCCCCTATGCCACTAGTGTTTTTTCGGGTGGTTGCTACACGTCATGTTCCGCCATTAACTACTTCAAAGTTTGAACCTTAGTCTAATATTCTTTTTTAAGATGAATTTCTGTTCTGATGTTTTTTTTTTTTTTTTTTCTGAGGCCTATCTGCTTATCATGTGTACTAACTGCCATAGTTCTGTAAGCCTGATCTGTAAATAGTTTATGAGACAAAATGTTAATCGTTAATAATTCTTTTACATCCTAAATGTTCACACAATCCTTGTAAGTTGGTTGTGCACTGAGAGAAACTTCAATTTTCCACTGCTTGCTGCTGATCATCTCTGATCTGTCTCATTACCGTAGACAAAGATTTCAATGTTTACCTCCCTGTTTAACATCACAAATTCCAATTAACTGTTAGTGGAAAAATTGGCGTGCACTAATTAACATCTCTAATTTTTAGCACAAGGATTGCTACTAAATCTGATGGGTAGAACCTGGCTTAGTTTGATCATGATTTAAAATTCTAAGATAAAATCCTAATTATGTTATGATTTTATTTCTTGGTAAATTCTATAATTTCTTTTATGTTATGGTGTAGGCAGCAAGCTATTCAGATCCCCGTGATGCATGTGCTGCCATTGCTGGAGAGTCATATAAAATATGGTTGGAACATGAGAACCGAACAGATGATATAACAATCATCATTGTTCAGATCAAAGGCCTAGCTAATGTAGGGATTACTTGAATATTCCTTTGGCCTCATTTTCTTTTTATGCTTTCTTCATTTAGGCTTGTTTAAAGATTTTAAATTTTTTATGTCCATTGTTCTTCTTATCCTCCCTCCCTCAAAAAAATGTGGTGGTAAGAAATGACCTATACTGCGAACATGCCTTCTTGGGGAGTTATCTCTGGCTAATCCTATTCAGATGATAATTTATTGAAGGTTTTTAATGTATTTAGTGTATCTGGATGTGCGCTAGAGGTTTGTAAATGACTAATGATTGATGAAGTTTAGTCAGCTTTGGTCACTTGTGACTACTAAATGGCAATCTATAGTTACCTACCACAAGAAACTACAACTAGGAGGCAAAAACACTAATATGTCTCCCATCTTTGCCCCAAACACATTTTCCCTTATAAATGTAGTATGCAAACCAAAAAAAACTCTTCTGGTGGTTCAATCATCCCATCATTTGATTGGCTTGTTTATCTAATCTTTGGTTTTTTTTTTTTTTGTAGTCAGGTACATCCAGAGCTGGATCAGGTGAGATCAATGTTAGTACTGTAACGAGGGCCAAGAGAGGAACTTCTGAGATATCTGCTACCACTGGGTCAAATGTTTGTCGTTCTGTGAGGAGCGATTTCTCTGATTTACAATCCTTTCAGCATGTGGTCTCAATGAGAAGCCCAGCCATAGTGGTCCCCTCTCCAGCATGTCAAAGACCAATTGAATTGGTATGGTCTCATAAGAATTGTTTCATATTAATCATTTGATCATGATCTGTGTAATAATGTTCTTTTGTCCCTATTCAATTTACAGTGACTGAAGGGAGAGGCTTAACGGAAGCTTCACCAAGTGTCCTTATAATTTCTCCTTAGTGGTACATTTCTATGTTCTATCTTTTTGAGTCTTCTGCATTACTGTCATAAATTTACTGGTCACTGCATTAGTCATTGAGTCAAAATGCTGACTCAACTTTGTTAGGCTGCTCAAGGTTGCTGGTTTGAGGTGCATTATCTTGGCAGCTGAAGAACCTTGTTTGGAATGTAGAAAACATAGCTGGCCAATGGTCATTTTTCTTCTTTTCTCCATCTTTTGCTAATTCAAGTTACATGTCGTTTAACCATACAGACCACTTCAGGAGAACACTGAAGCTTACCTTCCCCGGATGGCACTGCACCTCCACTCTCCAGATTTAAACATTGGAAGGGAATCTATAAAGAACTTGAGATAAACGAGTGTTTTGCAGGGAGATTGGGTGGTGACTATCATTTGCATTGAATTGTGGTCACTGGTCAACTCGTAAGGCAGACCAGTTACTGCTTAGAATGTAAATCCATTATCCTCATTCTCATGCTGATGCTGGATCCAGTGCAGGTGTTAAAAGCATACCTGGGTTTCTCTTGTTGCATTTCACGATTAGTTTCATGTTCTTACTGCAAATTTGTTACTGAACGAATGGTTATGGGTATAGACAATCGACTCCTTTAACAACAACGTAGTTGATGTTAATTATTGTTTCTTGTATGAAGACTCGTTTGTTAAATGGAAAAATAACTTGTTGAAATAATTGCAAGCATACTTTCATTTAGCAATTAGCGAAAAAATTTCAACGTTAACAATAAATGACTTGCGTTGTTAGAAAAGTGAAACTCATCTTCACATGTTAACAACTAATAATCTCCCTTCTCTTCTGAAAAAAAAAGTAAATATTCTCCATAATTTAGATGGTATCAAGCTGTTGAGTAATGTTATTTATATGACTTCATTTAAATGACCCATCTTTTATACAATCTTCTCATATAACTGCAACAAGCAGCACTATTTAAACAGACAAATGCAGGTTAGTGCACATTGATATGAAAGTAAATGTCGAGGAATTGAGGTTGAGGATAGCGATTTGGTTGAAGTTTTTAAGTCGGTATAAGAGGATTCATCAATGTGAAGGGGAAGATAAAAAGTTCTTATTTGCTCAAAGAGTGAGATGTTTTTTTTTTTTTACCTTATGTTATTTAATAATAATTATATTAGTTTTGTGGATCATTATGATTTATAAAAAAAAAAGTTAAATTTAATCAAATAGTAATGTTTCACAAACGTGATATGGATACTCGTAGTAGCATGAAATAAGAAAAATGTTTGATTTCTTACATTCTTAAAGAATATCTGAGGTTAGATAACCTAAAGTGGAAGGAAATGCCAAGTGGACGGGAAAAGCAGGGTTGATGTCGTACCTTACGTCACTCACGAGTATTCTTTCGCAAAAGAGGGTAATGGCACAGGTGGGCCAAAAGGTGCTTGGTTTGAGCAATTCTTGAGTATTTCAAATATATTAATATTACAGCACTTCGCAATGTAAATTTCTTTTTAAAATCACTTAAAATGTCTTGGTATTCTGTAGGACCAAAATGCCATGCAATATAAGAATTTGAAGAATGGGCGGTGGAGTGGGTGTGGGGTGGGAGGCATCATTCAGACCTCTCTTCCCTTGATCCTTGCTTTGTCTTTTTCTTTTTGTTCTATTTACCTCTGACTTGCACTCCCCGTGGACCATATTCCGGCCGCATTCAGAGTCCACACCAAACTCATCTTATCTTCCATGCTTTGACGATCTACTTGTCTGATGAGTGATGAAACTCACACATTGGAACTCAACTCAACCAATCACAGTCTCTGTTTAGTAAGTTGATATCATATTTCTAACATGAAAATATCACATGTTTAAGAATTCATGGGCATCCCACGCCTCTCAGAAAGCATGGAAATAATATTGACAACATTTAATGTCTAAATGCATATTAAACAAGAAGAGAATGTACCACCAAACCTTGGACATAATGTATTCTTTAAAACCTGAACTTTAAATGATACTTGCATATGTTGTAAAGAAACTAAGCCTAAGTGTATCTTTAGTATGGGGATCAAAATGAGGGGATAAAATTTTTATGAATGAGATTTATATATAATTTTGTATATAAATTTCATTTAAATTTTTTTTTTATTTTTACTCTCATGCCAAACATACTTTTACAGACAAAAAGTTAGTGAGTTTAGTTTAGGTCAAATGCTGTTAACTCTTTTCATTTTCATACTAAATATAAAATTTTAAATTTCCATATATCTCAAACATTTTGTACTTTTAGACTTATTTTATCTGATGTTTAAAATTAGATGGAATAAAATAAGTTATCTAATTTATTTTAATATAATGTTAGGTGCACATATTGAATAGTATGAAATTATCTAAATAGTATTTTTAATCATTCATAAGGGTAAAAGAATTTTACCAATTTAAGATTCCCAGCCACCGAAATATAAAGTGAATTCTGTTGTTTTATTTCATTCTTCATAGCTTGCAATTCTTTTGAACTTCCTAGAAAATAAATTTTTATTACGTATACTGTACAAATTAAGTAAGGATGGGCAATTGCATTCACAAGTTTAAAACTTCCACAGAGAGAGAATTGGTTCTATATATATATATATATATATATATATATATATATATACACACACACACAGAGGGAGTAAGTGCATAGCTTGTGAGCCCCTCAACGAAAAAGAATGAAAAAGCAAAACAGTAAAAGTTAATAAATTATTGAAGTACCGGATAAGTTTAAGAAAAATATTATATACTTAGAATATTTTTATTAGAATATTTTGATATTTTTTTATTTTTAAATTAATAAATAATTTTTATTATTTAATTTTATTTTATAATTATTTTTTATTTTATTTAAATTCTGTAAAAAAAATTAAATTATTTTTTCTGATCGTGTAACATTACTCTTAAGTTTAAATGTCCCATATGATTGTTTTTGTATTTTATTTATAATATCATAAATATAAATAATGAAGGTACGAAAAAGAAAAAAAAATGAAAGTGGTCGATAACTAAAGTTTAAACAAGTTGCCCTAAATTAATTCCCTAAAATAATGCAATTTATTGTTTTTAAAAATAACATGAAGGGTTAAACAAAAATTTAATTAGTTGAGTCATTAAATAGAGATATATTAGACATAAAATTTTTAATTAATTAATAGAGTGATTAATGAAATATTATATAAGATTGGTCAAAATAAGTTATTGGTTATTATATATTAGAAGTTTCTCTCTTGACACTTCTTAGCAAAAACCTTATTATTATTTATTTACCAAAAAAAACCACCTTATTTTTTATTTGGGTAATGGTTCAAATATCTTCCAACCTCACCCAACTCTACTCCAATAGGAAATGGGAGAGCATAACAATAATGTTATGGTATTATCAAAGGAAGACGACAATACAGGCAGCAATGAAAAAGAAACACCAGAATAGACAAAAGTTGCAGTTTTTTGGTCTCCAAAATCCAGTGTCTAGACCTACTTTTGGTGCCAAAAACATATTCTTCTCCATCAAGTGCTAGTGTAAATAGTGGTCTGCTCCCAGCCATTTTTTTAAAATGAAATGTCCTTTATGATTATGAAAATTCCGTTTCTGCAAACGAACATATTTGTGGAAACATTACAAAGACCAGATTGGCCATATGAAGCTTCATTTGAAGGTCTTGTTTCTGGTCAATGAGTCTACTGGAAAATAATAGTTGCACATTATTTCAGTCTTTCTTTTTTTTGAATATTTTTTCTGTGCTTGTGACTAGTTAGTATATAACTCTATACTGTATGTTGATAACTTTTACAGAGTGATAGCAATTTGGGTTTTAAACTGTGATGGTAACTAAGGAGATTTTGAGTTTACATGTTTAGGACGTGTACAATAACGCTGTCCTCCATTTCGAGATGTGCACCTGTGGTTAACTGCGTCCGGCTGATGCATGTATGTACGCAACTGTTGCGATTGCTGTCCCAGGTTCCAAGTCCAAATATGGACTACGTTCATTGTTTATATCCAAAAATGAAAAATCTCTAGGTGTTGTACGGTCATAGTAATGCCTAGTTTCCACACTATTTCAAAATTGTCACAGAGCTCTGTACCAAAAAAAAAAAAAAAGAAATTGTCACGGAGCTCAACAATTATGTGTTCTGAACAGTCCGAAAGATTTTTTTTTTTTCTAAAAGTCCCATTCAATAAATTCTACAAAGTAAAGTAGAAGTGTGGAACCCACTAGATGGGACCTGCAAAATTGTCTCTTTCAAAATTATTCTAATTATGAACAATGTTATATTCTCCTAAATAAACTTCTTAACGATCATTTTATTATTTAACTAAAAAAATATTAGATAAAAAAATACAAATATTTAATATCTTATAAATTTAAAACATATTTAATATTTTTTATTTAATGATTAAAAAATTATTGAACTATTTATTTAAGAAAATATAAACTTCTCATGATGATAACAGGTTGATGCCCCGTTTAGTCGTTTAGGTCAGTATTTGGACAAAATTTTCTGAATATAAGAAATCAAACTTCTTACACCATCAATTTTATCTTTAGATCTATGAAATATATCATTAAATTTTTCATACAATTATACGTACAATCCAGTAATTTTATACACTAGTTATTTCTTTTTGTCCCGAGCCCACATGACATTTTCCTTTACTGTCAGCTCCTTTCCAATATTTGTGAGCTTGGAAACTGGTAGGAAACGAAACAACTAAAAAAGCTTATTATCATTTACTTATCGTACAAAATTTCCTACAAAATCAACATAAAATACATACAAAACTAAAAGCTCAGAAAAGTCATGAACCAATCAGAAGTATATAAACAGCTTCCTATCTATGCCATCCTGCAGCAAGTTACATTGCTCCAACAGCTTGCTTAACTTGTCAGTTTCTTTGGTTGCTTTTCCATTCATTAAAGCTTCAGTGTTGGCTTTGTTTAAACCATATGTGCTAGCTGTATTTATGCTAGGCAATTTATCCAGTTCAAGATTGCTTTCAGCATCCTTCATGTCAACAGTCTCATGAAATTCATTTGATTCCCTCTGTGGAAGACGTTGAAGTGCTTCAGGCCTCGGCTGACCATTGACAGGAAGAGGAGAATTGCAGCTGACGTCGATTATTTCATCTAAAGAAGCGTTCAGATAATAAGATGAAGGTAAACTTGCTTCAGAGCTCACATCCAGATCTGAACTTGGAACAGCAACATGATGACATTCTGAGATGTAAGCCATAGAGATTTCCCCACTGGATAAACTCATTAATCGCCAGTTGAATATTCGACGAAAAATCATACCCCAATGTGGAACCAAACGATAGCTTGAGCCACACAGCTCAAGTCTAGCACAAGTTTGCACCATGACACGTGCCTCTTTTGTTGCCAATGAAACTCCCATCATCTTACTAGTATGAGTCAGGTACTGGATCAAGCAATTTTCAAGCTGTATCCTATGGTTTTCAATCTTATGTCCATCTTTACAACCTCTGCCCAACCAGGATAAATCGTTGGCAAAAGGAGGGAGCTTACAGTTTTGCAAAGCACAAATAATTGGTTCAGTTTTTGCATTTGAGCTCCATCCCAAAGTTGGCAAGTACCTTTCTACTACTATATTTTCATCACTAGACTTGTCAAGTAAACCAATCTCAGGACACGGCCAACCAGCAGAATTTGAATTGGCAGCAGCAATTATTTCCTGCACTGAGCAATCTAAGGCCTCATTGAATAACGAGATCCAGTCAATAGGACCCAACTTGGAGTTACTGATGCTGTCCTGCATTCCCGAGAAGGAATTAAGATGTGTGTGAACAAGTTCTCGTATTTTCACACAATGAAGGACAGGCTGCAATGGCGACTCACCTGCCAGCCAGTCCAGCCCCTCTCTTAATCGTCGATCACTGAAAAACCCACCCAAGTGTTCCATCTGCTGGTTTTCAATAAGGAAAACAAGCAGAAAGCTACTAACCCGCAATTTATCAATTTCTTGAAGGCCCAATTCATTAATTATAACAGAAGAGAACCCTTCGTCATATGAGCCACATAAGATCAATAGAGGCAAGCGATCCCCAGAGGGAATTGACATCAGAAGATTATGGAGATGAACTCTCTGAAGTTTCCATGAGATGCTCTCAGACACAAGAAACAAAACTGCACTTGCCCCAGATACTGTCTCTTCTAGACTACCAAATGTTGAATCCCTAATTAGAGAGAGGCAGCAGGTAGGATCAGCACCAGATTGACTAGAAACCCATTTCCTCCATATTGTCAAGCCAGGAGATGAAACAACCGCATCATCATCAATGGAAGGCATGAGCTTTGAGGTCAACCACAAGCCTGCTGCCCCCATTTCATATCCACTCTTCATCTGAGAACATAGAATCATTTTCCAGCACAGGCATTTAGCCTCTGAATTTCTTCTGCTTAGTGTACCAGCTACTACATCTGAAACAATAAGTCTTGCCCATGATGTTTCCTGTTTTTCATATCTCTCCCTTGTAGCTATATCAATGTCAAACTTGTCAAAATTACCTGGTTGCTACAAAAAAAAAGGGAACCACCAAAGTCAATACACAAATAAATCAACTCAAGGTTTGGTATTCACAAAAATTTTCTAGTACAGCATATGAAAATTGCTGAATGGTATTTAAGTACATACAAACTGTGCCAACATTTAATAATGGAAAATAGGTTTCAGTAATTCAGTAAAAGTTATCAGGATTAATTGGAAATGGTCAGTAGGAAGTCATTCGATAAAATGTCCAATTAGAAATTAACATGATGAATCAACAAATGGTCCCGCTGAAGCTCTGACCTTTTTTAAAGGGAAGGAAGCGCCATTAGAAGCAAAGGTGACTAGCTCATCATCTTTGTTTCACTCTCCCCCAACCCAACCCAAAAAAAAAGCTACTCTCATTGATTCAGCTCATCCAAAGAAGAAAAAGAAAGAAGCATGAGCAATTCAGTATAAAATTCACAAAAGCCTACCAAACTTACATCTATAAAATGTCGAATTGGAGGGCCCAATGGCAACGAGTCTAGTGCAGCATTTGCTGCTAATTGCCTTTGTTCACGTAACATCCTTAATTTTGACACCCGCCTCCTCCATAACCTGACAGGGCAGACATGGAAGAATAATGTGTATTAAAAAATATTAACTTAAAAATAGTAATAAATAGGACATATAAACGAGTAATCCAAATACTAAAGCATAACTCTAAAGCTAAGTAATGAAACAAGGCAAGAAAACCTTAAGAACAACTTCAGCTTGGCCTCAGCAATTTCTTCATCTCGATAATCTTCTCCAGTTTCATCAATTTCATCTTCATGTTCTTGGCGAATAAGCAGAGACTCGTCCTTAGTTACACCCTGGGGTGCAGGAGGTGGCACAGACAAACTATTAACTAAAGAACTTTCTGGTGGAGCTGGTTTTGGTACAATCTCTGACGGCCTTCCATCCACATTAGAGTGCAAGTTTCTCTTTGGAGAGCCTCTAACAATCAAATCAGAATTAGTATTCTTAAAAATATCAATTCTAGTAAGTTGTGGTTCAGGTATATTATTAGGAAATGGGAAGCTCAACGGTGATGGACGAGGACTAGCAATATCATGATCTTTTCCACTGTCTTGAGCACAAATTAGCATTTCCTTAAATGCCTTTCCTGATTTACCATCCTTTGGGGAAAAAATAGCCTCAGAGTCTTGCATTTCCTCATCAACCTTCGGGGCAGAACTAAATTGTTCAACAGACGAAACTATTTGTGGCTCATGATTGTATGCCTTCCTCATCTGAATATCTTTCATAGTCTCAACAGGTAGTGATTCAACTTGAATTGAGGGTGAAACATCCTCGATTATCCTTCCAGACCTTTTTTTGTGCACGAGTTTGGAACACTTTGTGGGATAGTCATTATCAACATTGAGAAATGGACCTTCCTTCACCATGTATGATTCTTCAAATGATTTTAGCAAGAATCCATGATACTCCAAGAGGCCTTCTATGCCCTCATCCTAATTTTGATGACAAAGGTCAATTTAAGAGGAAGTTAGAAATTCCTGCTATACCCCACCCACCCCCAAAAAATAAAGAAATAAAAAAGGCAAAGCATTCATCCACATCTATCCATGACAAATACCTCCATAGCAAGCCAGTTAGCAACATGAGAAACAGGGAGACCTTGGTTATTCTGTAGACCAGAATGTAGAGAAGCAAGTGCTTGAGTACGCAACTGGTAAAAGTGACACAAGACATAAAGGTTAGGATTTCTGATCAGATGCAGCTTATTAACATAATTACTAGTACCATACCTAAAGTGAATTCCACAAATTTCTTTCCACTAATGTACAGCAATTCAAAGGGATCACAAAAAATCAAAATAGTTTTACTTAGTTGTAAAAATTAAGCACCCTAAGCCAGACGTTTATACAAAACAGAGGAAGAAAAATCATGCTTCTAAGCACGAAATTATTGTCATATATCAAGCAATTGATTGTGTACAGCATATACAGCTTATTCATTTTAGAGAAGAGACTACGGTAGTTTGTGTCCCAATCAACTTAGCAATTTCCTACATTGTGTGCAATGGTTTAGCAAATGCATGGACAGTCCATACATGGCGCCCTAAGCTTTATAAGGACAAGTCCAATCATGGTGTCTTAGTTGAGCACAAAATAAACAACAAAAAATATCCCATACTTTTGCAAAGTGAGCATGCATTAGACAAGCTTGAAGATAAGTTGCTTTTCTTGCAAGCCGAAAGAAGGCAATAAAATTACTCGTTCTGCAAGCTCTGCAAAGGCAGACAAAAAGGGATGGTCAGACTGCAAACATGACAACTAAAAGTAACTTGCTTTTATGGGAATTACAACCTTGCTACTTTCCGGGCAAATAGAACTTCAGGAGCCTGCCTTATCTCTGGAGTCATCTTAGCAAGATCGAGGGAGAGCTCTGCAGGTTCAACCTAGAATAACTTGCTTATTTTCTTCCGTTTTTTAAAGCAAATGAAACATTAAAGATCAAATGACTACATAGGCCACTTACTTTATAACCAGGGTGCTTGTCCAATTTAAGAAGAGCATAATAGCCTCGAAACTCTCTTTCTGTGGGCATCTCTATTCCTTTCTTTCTGTGATCATCATACATCTGGAACAATTCAACTGAAGTTTTGTTCATCTGTTCAATATTGAGGTGAGCATCAAAGCCCTCAGAAAATCCCTCCCCTTTTGTGTATTCACATAATTCATGCATTGAAATGATATGTAATCTTATCTGAAACCACAGCAATCAACAGCTTCATTAGTCTTCATAATCATCAGATACAGCTTTGCATACATCACCAAGCAGATGCATGTTATTGATAAAACTAAATGAATTTCCAGTACATTATTCTACCAATGAATAAATATGAAACTGACCTATATAAGCACCAATTACTATATATTTGGTATTGACTGTTTAAAACCATATATCTTTTAAAAAAATGTCAGAGAACCTTGGTGTTGCACTAAGAGCAACAATCAGGATTTTATATAAGAGTGAATTCTTATTTTGGCAGACATGATCTTGATGATACTATTTAAGGATTAGCCAAACAGGCTGGAAGGTCAAGGCATCCGACAACAAGTGCTGCTTGATACAGTGACGAATAACAACTTTTGGCAGTAATGTCACAACACCAAGCATGACTAAAACAAAAGAAAAATTTCAGAAAGAAAAAACCAACATAGGCCCATATTCAAAGACACACAAGGGCCTGGGGTTGGTGCAACAAATCAAGAGTAATTCAGACAGCATGACTTAGATTAACAAGAGATAATTCACCATCTGTCCAACCCAACTAAGGTCCTTAATTGATAAGTTCATGTTGCTAAAATTTAATTCAAATCTAGTAATACACAAAGTATAGTTACATATTTCCAATGGTAAGCAGTAAATGGGTACACAACGGATTTTGAACCCAAGCTCTTTGCCATGCACCCTCATTCATAAAAAGGAATGACTTGAATCAAAGGCTAATGGACATGTATGCAAACAGACACTAATAATATGGACACAAGGAAGTACCATCTGTTCCAGCATAGTAATAGCCCCATGACTGAAAATGTGCTGCATTCTCAGGTCCATCCGAATTGCTCTCATCCTGTCCCACAAGAAGTTATATATACCAAGAAACCTCTCATCATAAGGCTGATCTAGCAAAGTGAGCAGATAATCAATTGTCTTCAGCAGGATGGGCATAGGCCGGATCAAGCTTGCTTCCCTCTCTGCCGTCCTAGTATACTGTCATGAATCATGATTCACCTTATTAATGAATATTGATAATAAGACTTTAAAAAGGAATAAGTTGTTTTGTAGGAAAAACAATAGTATTAGTAACATGACAATCACCTTCTTAACTGCAAGAAGTCTACTTGTTACATTTCTATCCCCACCCAAGCGTTCATACTGGTCAAGATCCCCTTTCCTTTCACGTTCTGCCCTCTCTGACTCTGAAACACAAATCAAATCAAAAAGAAAATGAAACCATATGCTTATTCTCCTCATAAAGTAGAAGAATTCCCAGCTGGCAAATACTAGAAAAATAAAAGAAACTTCAAAATGAAGTTAAAAACATTGGACTTCTCTCAAACTGGACTTTTCCAGCTCAAAAGCAAATAAGGAATTTCAAAAGCTTCTTAAAAAAAATTTAATTACATATTTGAAATTTGAGATAAGATGGAAATATAACAATTGTCACAGGTTCGCTCTTAGATTTAAAACTTGAGAAATATACCAGGACACATATCCGGACATAAGCCAATAATTATATTGGATGTTTCTAAGCCTTCATAATCAGAAAAAGTATGGCCATCGGTAAGATTGCCAGCTGAATTTATTAAATGGCCCACAACATATTTCTGCTCCAACACAGACTGTTCATGTCTATTTGCAGAAGTCTTCTCATCTGCAACATCAGTATTCTTCGGCTCTGGTTTGCTGAGTTCTACCTTGAAGCGAGCTAAACGCTTTGCCTTGGCTAACATTTCACTGAACAACACAAGAATAAAGATCATAAAAAAAATTAATTTAAGATAGAGTGCATGCATGATGGACAAAAAATGGTGCCATTGCATCCAATATCTTACCGTTCAGAGTTGTCTTCTGAGGAAATGGAGTTTCCTTCAATGGTTTCATTGGCTGAAAATGATGGAGGAGGGGACCTTGTTCTTTTAGGAGCAGTGGAGCTGATAGGCCTGCTTACAGCAGCTTCAGAAACAGTAGATGGCAAAGATTTTTTATGAATTTGAGAATGAGGGCCAGTCCTTAGAACATTTGATGTACCTCCCAATCTAGGAGGAGATATAGAAGGCCTGGAAGGAGAACCACAAAACAGGCTCAGCACATGCATATTCTGTTTTATTCTTTATAAATGAGATATAATTGCTACAGTAGCAGAATATGCAAGCATAATTCATCATTTTTTAAAACATCAACACTAGGCTAGATAATCATTGATAGTTTATGATAGATGCCTGCTAGGCTATACTATATTGTCGGTAAACATAAACTTTCCTTTTCATATGAAGAGAAATATGAATTGTAAATTTGCTTCATGCCTAATGAAAAGTTAAGATAGCTTTTCCTCATTTTACTTCATAACTTTACCGCATTGTTACTGTGGCTATGTATAATGAGAGTGCTCTCTCACTCACTCTAGCTGCTCATTGTGCCTTAGGGTATGTCTGGATTCGTGGAATGTGATGGAATGGAGGGGGATGTAATATAATTCCACGGTTTGAAAGATAGATTTAGGAAGGGAAGGGAGTGGAATGGAATGGAATCGAATGGAGGAAGAATGGTACCCATAAAGTGGCCAATATTTGTCCCCGGCTCCCCCGATTTGGGAAGAAATGGGTGGAACGCATTGTTTTTGTTTTCTAAATAATCACAATTTCACTGTATTTCCTCTTATTTAGCTTTATATATTTTTTTTACAATTTCAAATTTATAACTTCTGCAGTCTATTCTTTTCCACATTAATCCTCGAAACAACTTCCATACAAGAGAAAAACAATACCATTCCATTCTATCCCTTCACACTCCATTCCATTCCTTTACAAACCATTCCATTCCATTACCCAACACATCCAAACATAACCTTAGGAATCAATGTGACTCTAAATGAAGTTTTACAAACTATGAGTTTATTGATAAGCGCTTCTGTCAGAGATGTTGGTCACATTTATAGCCTTCTAAAGAGCTTTCAAATCATAAAGCCTCTTTCTACTTTCTCTTCTAGCACAAAGCACCGTTTTGGTAAAAATTGCTTTTGAGATTAACACCTCTACAAACAGTAAGTAATCCACAATGTAACCAAACACTTACCAAAGCAGTTTACAATTATTTCAATTGTCAGGTAATTCTATGGTCTATATCTTTGGAATTGGACATCCATAATTACTTAAGATCTTCATAGAAAGCTACAGGTAGGTCAGTCTTTTTAAGATTTCATTCCACAATAGGCAGAATAAATATCAAGTATACTGCAGCCATAACTCCATGTAAACTAAGATACATCCAATTTGATAGTCAACCTTCCCCAAAGGAATAACAAAATAACAACTACAGTAACAAGTACAGGCATATATAAATCCATGTCATTACCTTGTAAATTCTTTATGAGTAACATTGAAATTTTCCTGTATGTTGTCAGATGGTGGAGGGGACCTAGTTCTCTTTGAGACTTGTATACTGTTAAGTTCTTTAGTAAAACTCTGCTGGGGATTCTGAGAACCAATATATGGAGAGACTGAGGGTTGAAATTGATGATCCGAAAAGTTAGCATAATTCGCTGGCAGATTGGCCTGGCTATCCAATGTGCTGGGAGCTAAAGCTGGCCTGTATAACAAGAACAACTTGATCTAAGGCAAAGACCATGTAGAATGTTAAGACACATCCAATTTGATAGTCAACCTTACCCAAAGGAATAACAAAATAACTACAGTAACAAGTAAAGGCTTATATAAATCCATGTCATTACCTTGTAAAGTCTTTACGAGTAACATTAAAATTTTCATGTATGTTGGCAGATGGTGGAGGGGAAATAGTTCTCTTTGAGACTTGAATACGGTTAAGTTCTTTAGTAAAACTCCGATGGGGATTCTGAGAACCAATATATGGAGAGACTGCGGATTGAAATTGATGATCTGAAAAGTTAGCATAATTGGTTGGCAGATTGGCCTGGCTATCCAATGTGCTGGGAGCTAAAGCTGGCCTGTAACAAGAATAACTTGATCTAAGGCAAAGACTATGTAGAATTTTAAGATACATCCAATTTGATAGTCAACCTTCCCCAAAGGAATAACAAGATAACAACTACAGTGACAAGTAAAGGCTTATATAAATCCATGTCATTACCTTGTAAAGTCTTTACGAGTAACATTAAAATTTTCCTGTATGTTGGCAGATGGTGGAGGGGAAATAGTTCTCTTTGAGACTTGAATACTGTTAAGTTCTTTAGTAAAACTCTGCTGGAGATTCTGAGAACCAATATATGGAGAGACTGAGGATTGAAATTGGTGATCCGAAAAGTTAGCATAATTAGCTTGGCAGATTGGCCTGGCTATCCAATGTGCTGGAGCTAAAGCTGGCCTGTATAACAAGAATAACTTGATCTAAGGCAAAGACCATGTAGAATTTTGAGACGGCAAGGGACAACCAAGCCTTATCCCGCTAGGTGGGATCGGCTACATGGATCAATTGTTGACATGGGAATTTAGGGAAAAAAAAGCTAATCTATGCAAGCAAATCTGCAAGAGGAAGGCAACCCCTTCCCCTCACCCAAAATAAATAAATAAAACACAGAAAAGGGGGCAAAAAAAATGAATTTTGCATGAGCATAATTTAACACAACCTTGAGTCAAAAATACGGAAGATCATCTTTAGAACAATTTGATATAAACCTCCTTCCCCATTGCTTGTGTATTCTAAACTTGTAAAATAATAACAGTACAAACATGGGCTCCCCCACACCTTCTCTTTCTTAATTTTAGTAAGATGACTCAGAAAACATACCAAACCCTGAATTTAAAAATGAAAAATGAAAAGGAGTCATTAATAAATGATAAGCCATGACCAATAGGCCACAAACTAGATGGTGCAAATTATATGCCAATAATGTTTGGAAAATACTAGAGAAGAGGAAACCCAAATTCATGTGCTAATATCATAATTTGGCAGGTTCAAGATGCTGAACTTGCACAAACAAATGTGTCTTTTTTGTATTTGTTTTTCTATCAGAGGTATTTTAGTATTTGTTCTGTTTCATCCAGTAGACAAGTATTTTGTCATGTTTATATATGGTCTTTAGTTTTGTGGGGTGGAATTTCCTTTAATTTGTTTAAGTTATATGGGCTTTTATCTTGTTTGCTAGTGGCTGATTATTTAACTTGGGCCTTGGATAGTCCTATATAAGTGATGTACCCAGCTATCAAATGATCAGCAATGAAGAGTTAATTTCAGAGAAATCCTAGCTGTCAAGAGTTGTGATGCATCTCTAAAGTGTGATGCCTAGGTTGTCTTCTCTCTATCTCCATCTAGTCTACTTTGATTTCTTCAGACTAAATTCGTTTCAGATTGCCCAGCCAGATAACAACTTCAAAATATCTGAACCATCATCCTACAAGCATAATTCCCAAGAAATCCTATTGTTATTGTTTGCAAGTATTTGTTCACAGCCCTGGTACAGCAACTAGATCAGTTATATTTAGTGCAGAAACACAAAGATCCTGCATCATTAGGTCACCTAACAAGATTATCTTAATCTTTCTTAGGATTGCTCTGTCTTCAAACAAGAAGAATTTATTGAGTCCATCATTTCCATGCTCCACATAAGAGTACAACATAATGCATCATTCTCAAATAAACCTAGATTCTAATTCTAGAGTCCATCTCTTACCTATACTAAGCATGCAAATGTACAACTGACCCAGGCATGAAAGCATTGTCATATCCCAAGAAGAGTAACAATCACTATTGACAGTGAAAGCATGTCATGTCATGTCATGCAAAAGACATGCCCATGAAGTAATAGCATAATTTTACAGAGCCAAATGCATCATTTCATAATTTAACATATATTAAGAACAACAAGTTACAATAGATAAGATTTCAATTATAATTTTAGAGGGAGAAAGAGTAGAACATAAAACTTACTGCTGAGCAGAAATAGAAGGACCTTGAAAATTCCGAACAGACTGATAATTCAAAGGTACCAAAGAATGCAATCGTGATTTTAGAGGAAGTAAGTGACTGCAGTCAACAATAAGCAAATTTGAGTGGATACAGAAATCAACAGCATGAGGCCTCAAATAAATTAGCAGGGAAAAATAGGTAAAGCGACTAGCCATGACAATTGTAAATATAAGAACTTAAAGCTTAAAGGATGTGAGCAGAAGAATGTTAGAACCAAATTGGCTTTCCTAGGCCAGAATATATCACAATGAATCTATCATTCATCCCGAGTTATGCCAAAATATATAGAAAAAAGGCATCAATGGCAAACAGACTCACAAACAGAAAACATACAGCACTAGAGATGGAACTTCATAATTTTCTTTTAAGTCATGTAGGATGATGCTACGAATACACCATTAGCACATACAATCTAAATTAACATCTAAAGAAATTACTTATCATATGATTTGCCCAACATAAGGAAACACCAGAAGGGGCCAGACAATCCACCCCATTATCCATTTCAGTTATCCATATTGATATAAGCTTGAATTCAACATACTGTGACTGATAAGGAGTTGTTCAAGGAAAAGTGTCATGAACATGATAAAGTTCAGACTGTTCAGTAAAACAAGGCAACTGATATAACTATTTAAAAGACAGCCCATATAAAAGTTTAGCATTTAAAAGCTGGATTGACGTATGTTCTGCTTTATACATATGATATTCATATCAAAATTATTAAATTTGATGCCAAGGCCTTGATACATGATATTTAAAGAAATATGCTATTATTACAGATAAAATCATCTTACTTATTTCTTGGGACAGTGTGACCAGGATTCCTCAAAACATCATCGGCATATGATAGAGGAGGAGATCTGGTTCTTTCTGCGTTTGGAAACCGAGAAACTCTGGCTGTAACACCAGTCAAAGAATCACGTGAAGCGATAAATGTTGTGACTTGAGTGGGCCTTTCAGGAGTATGAGCATCCAAATCTCTATAGAACAGTTTCTGCCCATCACTCCAACCAGAAGATTCAATGAATCTGAAAGAAAAGTATGAACTATCAACAATGTATCATGCAATACACATCCTAAGGGTAAACTATATCCACAAAAAGAATATTTTCTACGAACAAAGGATAAAGATGGTTCTTTTCAAGAAATAAAACGGTGGTTTGTACCCAAAAGAAAATAATGGCGGGTAAAAGATGCAACTTTTTTCTTCATAACAGATGCAACATTAAAATGAGTATCACTATGATGATACATAGAATTGTTGGGATTATATCCAAGTTCTAGCATGTCAGCATAATATTGCTCATTTTCTCCCTAGCAATATTTTCAGGGTTTAGGTTATATAGAAATAAACTCACTTGCTTACACAAGTCGATACATAGACATTGACGTGAACATGCATAAAATTATGTATGCAACAAACAGCTAATAATGTTTGAACCCTTTCAAATACAAAACAAGCCTATTATTATTCACCCTCCCTCTTCCTTCTTTGATAAACACCATTCATCTACAAAAATAATATTTCGCCGCAGATTGAAGATTGGATAGTTCTTATAGTTGACAAATTCTTACAATCTAAACGGAAACTTACGACAAATCAACAATGGAAGAGACATAAGGGAAAGTTCTAAATGCTAATTTATTCAAATTTCCTATTCCAGTTCAACGAAAGAAGACATTTTTTTGCTTGCTTATGCCATTCAATAATTCCACAAACACACAAAAAAGAAAAAGGAAAACAACTTCTTTTTACTGGGTTCTTTCAACAGATTGACGGGAACACAGGAAACCAAGCCGAAAGAAACGATCTTGAAGATTTGATGTACCTGGGCCTGGGAGGTGGCGGAGGATAAGCATAGGGAGGAGCAGGTGGGGTTGGCGGAGAAGAAGAGGGATGGCGAGGAAAAGGGTTATTGAGGCCGAAAGCGGTTTGGGATTTCGGAGGAATGGAGGGTCCTGAACCCTTCCCAAATCCCTGATACGACATTTTTCTCCTCCTCCTTTCTTCTTCTTCTTTTACGGCATTTATGGGAATGAAAGAGTGGCTTCTTCCTTCGCACTCTTTGGGATCAGAAGCTCCTCCTTCTAATACTACTTCCCACTATCCTTCTTCCTTGCCTTGAGTTTGGGTTCAGGCTAAATTTCAGGCAACAAAAGAAACCAAACCACCGTAAAAGAGAGCTCGCTGGTTGCTTGTTGTGCTTGTTGCAAACCTATTTCTTAGTAATTTTTTAAGTAAATGTATATTTTCCACGCTCCACCCAAAAATCGAAGCTCGAAAGTTCTTGAAGGGCTTTTGGTTAAAGAGCAGTCCCATCGTGCACAAAGAATTACTCTCACAATAATATTTATTGGGATGCTTCGATTAAAGATAAAAAAAAATGTAAGTAATAAAAAAAAGGCAAAAAAAATGTATATTTTCATTCCCAAACGAGTTATTACGCATAGATTTATATATTTTTTAAATTATTTAAAATAATTGTAAATTTTTTTACTTTAATTTTTTTCATTTGAAACAATGGTTAGATTAACAAATTAGAAAGTCCAGAATAACTATATAGTTTTTAAAGGAAGTAACTCTACAACTCTACATAAAGTTGAATATTTGCTATCTTTGAATGAATCTCAATTCATACCATAGATTCAAAAAGAATGATATGACTCAATTTATACTTAATATAAATATGATTAATACTTACAAAATAGGTTCCAAATGATAAGTATTATTAAGACTAATTAAATTAATTTTAGATAATTATCATAATATTAAAATCAATAAATGTGAGAATAGTAATTTTATTCATATAGTATTAGTATTTAATGTATTTATTTTAAAATTAAAAAAAATTTAAAAGAGTAAGATAAAATAATAATAATTTTATTTAAATTTAATTAGTATTTAACGTACCTTATCTAATAATATTTATTAAATTAATTTTCTATGAATTTGACTAATGTTTAATATACTTTTATCTAATAATATTTATTATACTAAAATCAATTCATAGATTTTCCCACTCTCGCACAACAATTATTTTGGTTGAGAAAGTAGAAGATTTTATAGTTTCTTGAATGAAAATTTTGGAATTTACCTTTGATTTGGACTTCAAGCTTACGTTCATGGACGATTTCTCTACATCTTCCAAATTTGTCTGCTCCATTTTGACATTGCTTTTGCGATTGGATATTGCAGCTTTAATCTTTACCACTTTTGTTGAATCTAAATCTTTTTGCTCAATGGTTTTTGAACTCTTTGATATCAATATTTTTGTAAGCAACTCTCTGATGACTATGCTTGTTATTGCAAATTGTTTCTCCAAGAATTCAAATTTTTGTACAAGCAACATTCTCTCCGTTTCCTTGTTGTTGGCATTCGTTTCCCTGTTGATAGCTCTGAGTTCTTGCGACCACTCTTATACAAATTTCGTCATTCGCTCTAATAAAGCTTCTTTCGATTCTTTTTCACTGTGTTCATCCACCGTTTAATAACATCAATGAAAGTACTAGTTAATACAACTAAGAATAAATTAATGGAATATAAGTAACCTTCCTTGTTTGAGTTGAAGAAAACTCGTGTGAGATGGAATCATCCACTGTAGGATGGATAAAACTTTATACTGATGGAGCATGTCACAATTCATGTGTTGGTGTTATTCGTGACTACATGGGACAATGGATCAAAGGATTTTCTAGGAAACTAGGAATATCTAATGCTTTACTGGCTAAAGCTTGGGGTGTGTTAGAGGAATTAAAACTTGCCTAGAGTTTGGGGTATAAAAACATTTATCTAGAATGGACTCTAATGTCCTACAGAGCTTGCTAACTGAAAATGGTTGGAGGAACACAAGTACGATAATGATTGTGAGTCAGATTAAACACATACCTAGTTAGAGCTTGAAGGACAATACTACTAGTGATATTAGGGTAGTGATGGTTAATGATGCCATAGGAATCTCTACTTTTAGATTGCATCATTTTTAGTTTTCTCTTCTAACCAGTATTTCAAAAAAAAAAAACAAAAAGTTGCAGTAGTTTTTTATTTTGAACCATTTTGACGAACAAAATTCATATTTAAAGATTATTTTAATATTATTTATAAATGAATAGTATCACTTATATCTTTTGAAGATCAAAATAGATGTTTAATATAATTTATGTGAATAATTAAATTCATTTAAATGTGATAGTTGTTTTGTATAATTCTTTTTTCAAAAGATAAAGTAGGAATCACTCACAAAATTCAGCATAAAAAATGGATTACATTTAGTTTGTACCATGTTTTTTTTTAGTTAAAATTATTGCATCACAATGTGATTTTGATTTTTTTCACTCCAGTGTTAGATTTTGTAAGTACAAAATTTCATGTGATATCATTCTGGTAAATTTCAAATAATGATTTGTTGTCTGCCATTAAATATTCAGATAATTTTACGGTGAAATAGTCGAATATACAAACACATTAAATTTAAATAATGATTTATAGTCGGCAATGAAATTTTTAAATAATTTCAAGGTGAAATAGTCAACCAATACAAACGACTCTTAAAAATATATGTAATGCATATTAGAGTAACACGAATAAGGTTGGTTTTACAGTAACTTGTGCGGCTTTGTAGTATTAGTTTTCCACATGCCTTTTCCTTTAGATGCCAAATATTTTGGGAGGTGAAGAACTGAAATCACATTCTATTGAATTTTGAATGTTTTGGTTGAATGCAACAGCAACATGCTGCTAAAAGCTAAGTTCTAAGATGGTGGATGCTGTTTTAGGATGTTGCCTATTTCTTCTCAATATTTTTTTTTGATTAATTTCTTCTCAATATTTTGGTGGCCTTATGTTTGGAGCAATAGTTTTAAACTATGGAATAATTACGACACACCACACAGTCTTTTCTAAATTATGATCTCTTTAAGATCAAATATATTAGTATTTAATTAATAAGTTTCTCTGTCCATCATGTAGACTACAGTTCGCAATTTGAAGATAAACAACATGCTAGAGGTATCCAGGATAATTTAAATGTGCAGTTTCTTCCCAGTTACGGAGATGAAAATATGTAAAAAAAAAAAAAAAAAAAGTTCGGTCTATTTCCCAAGAGTGTCCAAGTAATGCTAGATACATGCTATTTTTTGTTCGAGATATTCCAAAGATAAGTGATAATTTCATTAAGTTTTTTTTTTGTAAGTAAGAATATTTTTTAATTAACTTTTATGTTTTCTTATAAATTTATGTGTATTGATATTAACTTATTTTATAATTAAAACAGTTTATAATTAAAAAAATTTTAAAAAAAGCTTTTTAAAAAAAAATTTCAAAAAAGTTGACCAAACATGCTAGAAGGAAAATTTTATTGAGGAGAGGAGGTTGAATTCGCCCACTTGTTAGATGATATATTTCTTGACGGTGAATCAATTTTTATGTTAATCGAAATTAACTCTCTCCTTTAACATTCTTAGAGGTACATTTCTACATGCAGAGATGTTCACGAGTCCGTTTAATTCAGTTCAAAAGAACAAAAAAAAAAAATCAAAGCAACCAACCTTTGGTTTTTTTTTTTTTTTTTGCAACCTGAACTAAACTAACTCAGTAATGGTTGAATTGGTTCAAAGTAGGTAATTGGGTTGACATGTTTTCTCTTTTCTTAAAAAATTATACCAAAATAACTTCATTTTATATTAATTTTTTTAAAAAAATATAATAAAAAACTTAATTGGATCAGTTTTGAATTCATTGGCTTCAAAAAATAAAAATTAAATACCCAAATCAGTAAGGTTAAATTAGATCAAAACCAATATAATCAGCAATCACCCAACTCATATTTTATAAGATTAGTTTGATTTGGGTTGACAGGTCAACTTACTAGAGTAAATATCCTTATTTACATCGGCCTAGCATATTTTAAAAAGTTAATTCCTTTAAATATTGACTCACCCTTCGTACCCAAATACACAAATACAAAGTTAAGAGCAAAGACAGCAAATACACTCACAAATGAGGATTCAACTCAATAAACTAAAGAATAAAGACTGAATCTAAATATCTACCCAAAAAAAAAAAGAATGAATCTAAATAATGGAGGTTAAGAAAGAGCCACTATAACTCATCCCATAATAATAATAATAATAATAATAACAATAAACATAAAATATTTAAGGGACAAGATCTTTGAAATTAAGGAAGTTTTTCTCTTTTTTTTTGTGGTTTTAGGAAAAAATTTCTATTTATATTATGACATCTGCCGCTCAACTAATTTCTCGAGATTGATTACATAAATATAACACCTTCAATTATTTTAGAAATTAAACTTTTTTTAAAATTAGCTAATTTACATAAATAAAAATTCTTAGTTGTGAAAATTCACATGAAACACATTTGCTCCCTACAATTTTTTTTGGGAGATGTTACTAAGGTATTAAATTTAAATGGGTTTTTCTACTTTTTTTTTCATGTATAAAGTCTAAGGATGATAAATGGATGACTTAATAAATTTTGGATTAGATTATAATAGAGATATAAAAAATAAATTATAAATTCATTTAGAATCTATTAAAAATATTAAAATCATTCAATTCATCTATAACTTTTTTTAATGGATAAAAATTTAATTTATTTATTTAAAAAATATTTTGTCTAATAAAAAATTAATTATCTTTTTCATAAATTAAGTGTTTTTAAAATAGATACATATCATTTATCCATATACATTTCAACATTCATCTTTGTATTTAATTTGATTATATGTATTTAGACTCTTTTTTATTCAAATACAATTTTATTATTTATTTTTATATTTATCTAAATTAGAGGTACATAATTTTTTTTTATATTTAAATATATTTTATTTTTTATACTTAAGTTAATTTATTAATTATTTATTAATTAAAATTAATTTAATTTATTTAATATATTAAATTTATTATTATAATTAAATGAATTGAATTATATTTAAATATAAATAAATTAAATGAATAATAAGTTATGAAAATTACTGTTTTTTTTTTCTTTTTTAATTTTCATTTTGTCCGTAGCAAAGTAAGAGGCATGAGAAAGCAAGTCTATGAACGTGCCATGCGCCACCCTTCTCGTAAGTGTTGAACGCATCCACTCAAGGCCCAATTTTCCGTCCAAGTTCATTTTCCGGGAAAATCTTCTTAGTGGAGTGATCCCAAATTGGATATCCACTCCCGGATTTTCTTTCAATTTGGCACTATAATAAGGGGCTTCCTACTTGCCACTTTTCCTGGTAAAGTGTGCACCGAAAGAACTAGGCAATGACCGCATCAACGCCGGTTCAGAAAACACAGGAGGAATGGAGGGCTATTCTCTCCCCGGAGCAGTTTCGGATTCTTCGCGAGAAAGGAACAGAGTAAATTCCGAATCTTTTCTTCTACCTACGATTATGAGTAATGATATATCCTGCAAATAGATTCTCTTCATATCTTCTTGATCACTTAAAACAAAAGTATTATTAGGCGAGGATTTAGAATTATTGTGCCAGTATATGCGCAACGACAGTCATTATTTCCGATTCTACGTTGGTTGTCTGGAAATTTATAGATTCTTTGTTTGTTTGTTTTTGAAATAGTTAGGGTTTCTGTAAGTTCCTTCTTGTGCTATCGTCAGATTCTACTGACTTGGAACTTGAAATTTTCTGTCGTTTGTGGGAAAAGGGAGATTTGAGTTTTTTTTCTTCCTGGTAGATAAAAATTAAATTTAGATGGTGGATAGGTTACCGCACAATCAAACTCAACTTTTGTGTCGAGTTAGGTCTATGAGAAATTTGTATTTTTTTTAGGTAGAAATTGCAGGTAACCCAAAAGGGTATTTAAGAAGGAAGATGAGGAAGTGCAAATTGCAAAGCTGGATACTTTTTAAGAATTTACTGAAATACGCATCACAGACAAGTGATCTTTTTGAGGAAAACGAGTGTGATTGCTCTACTGAAGATTCATTTCTACCATGTGCAGCTTTTATTGCCATTTCTTCTATCATGGGTACTTTTTCATGGGATAATATAAGTCCCATTTACCTTTCCTTGAAAGATAGCTCTAGATGTTTGGTTTACATGCCATTTGTACAGACATTGGAGGCATCTTGCATAGAATCCATTTCTGTAAGCATAAACACTAGCCATGGATGCCTTTGATGGACCCCCTTTAAGCCACGGGATTGGTTTACATGAGTTTCGATTGTAACTATGCTTACACTCGGAAAATATGCAGATTGAAGGGCACTGGAGAATATAACAAGTTTTTTGACGAAGGAATTTACAATTGCGCTGGCTGTGGAACTCCTCTTTACAAGTCTGCTACGAAATTTGATTCTGGTTGTGGTTGGCCTGCTTTCTATGAGGGTTTTCCTGGTGCTATCAATCGCTCAGTGAGTGTTTATTTTTTAACTTATTCTTGGATATTCATTTTTCTTCGTTAACCTTTTTGGTTGGAGTTGTGTTGTAATTATGGAACTTCCTATTTTCAGCCTGACCCAGATGGGAGGAGGACTGAGATAACTTGTGCAGCCTGTGGTGGGCACTTGGGTCATGTTTTCAAAGGAGAGGGGTTCAAGACACCCACTGATGAACGCCATTGTGTTAATAGCGTTTCTGTCAAATTTATCCCAGCAAATTCTCCTGCTTCACTGTGAAATCTTACGTTATTCGAGGTGTCTAGTGAATACCTGCCTTGTTTGTTCCCTTAATATGGAGGTTCTAATCTTCCTCGATATGTTGACTCTGAATTATTGAGCAGGTAGTGTACTTGATGGCAATGCTAATAATCCTTTTCTTATTGTTTAGTCTTTTACATGGCTTTCTGTTATAAAGATTTGATAGATCTGTACCATAAACATGACTAGTTTTGTGCCTGACGCCATGAACGTCACTAGTTTACAGCATGATGACGATCAGGCAAGGGCTTCTTAACATTGCTGATTACAACTGTTAATCTGTTTTTCTGTTTGGTCATATTAAAACTGAAACAGAACCTGCAGAAATTTTGCAAAATCTGTTACGAGCAGGCAAGGGCCCAAAGCCTAACATAGAGCTGCGTTAAACCGTCTTCTTTTTATTATAAAACAGCCATCATAAGTTACATTTTTTCTTGAGGATCTTAATGGAATGATTGAATTGTGGTAGGTAATTGGATCATGACCCAAGAGGACTTTTCACACTAACAGACAAATTTTGATGCATCAGAAGCGCATCGATCGGCTTTGCCCTCGATAAGTCTAATCCTTACCTAAATTATTGCAGTATTAGAAGTTTAGATTTTCCTATAGGAGATGAATTTTAACGCTGCTGACCAAGATTTGGAACCCTTCAGAATATGGTGTTTTTTTCTATCAAGTAACACGCTATTATCAAACAGCAAGAAATGCAGAATTCTTTGCATTTTAAGAAGTAAAAGCAATATGCCAGGTGCACCTAACTTCGTGGATACTCTAATCTCTCAAAGCTCATCTTTGGTATTTCCAACTGGAAACTTTGTTTATTTATAGTAATCAGACGCTAAAAATATGGATCTCTGTATAGGTATCCCATTTTCACAGGTTCAATCAAAATCACTTTCTATAGACTGGTGCTCCAAAAATATTCATTTTGGTGGTAGTAGCACACTGGCACTAGTCCGTACAACATTGTGATACCATGAAGAATAAATAGGAAGCACAGTAGATGAACTCATACCCAGGCAAAAATTCTATCTCTGCAAAATTCCTACTTCCCTTTGTTATTCCTTCTCTTTTCAGTGCATGCCTTCAAAGCTTGTACTTCTGTCAAAAGTTCAACAATTTATAAAATTACAATGGTTGATTCAAACACAAGCATGGGATGTAAACTTTAAGGGGAAAAACACACTGAAGACAACAAAATGCAGAGAGAGGAAAAAAAAAAGATCCAATTTTTCGGCAGGAGAGATATATATGCTGGTAGTCTGGTACCACCACAAGCCAGAGTTAAATAACTTAGAATTCAATACAAGAAAAAGAAAATCTTCCAGATGAATATTTACAATTATCTGGATTCCAAGTGAAAAATGCTATGAATCCCAACAATTATTTCTCCTAAATTCAACAAAAAAAAAAAAGAGAACACTTTAAACACACAAATGGAGAGAGAGAGTGTCAATAATAGATACCCGTCTGGCATGCTTTCCAATTCCTGTTTGATTGAACAAGGCAATCCTGAAAATCAAGCACGAAAATTCTTCTATGAAATGATGAGTACGATCAATCAGAATTCAGGGTTTAGGGTTTTAGGGAGGGAAAGCAACAAAGAAACGAGCTTGAAGAAGCAGGCTCACCTGCATTGAGAGATAGAGAGAAGAGCACTCATCGAGCTGCTTAACGTTCTCGTCTTCCTCGTCTGCGTCGCTCTGGTGAAGGGGTGGCTGCTGGTGCTGGGGTTGCGACGGCGCCACCAACGGATTCGCTCCGCTCCGGTTCGGGGGCGGTTGATCCATTGTTGCTGCAAACGTCTGTGACAGTGCATCATGTAAACGTCTATACTATCTCTTGGATGTCGTTTAACTTTACAACATTCAAACGACATTGCAGTTTCTGTCCTGCAGTTGCCCTTTTTTTCTTTTTTGGTAAATGCAGTTGCCCATTACTAAATAATTATCCGTTTAATTAAATTTTTAATTCCTATATTTTAGCTTCTACTTTATTAGTATTTCCAATTGAGTTTCTTATTTAATTATTTATGACTTATACAATTCCTACAATTAACCGTATCTAATTCGAATGATAAAATAAATTATTATAATTTAATTTAAAAATCAATTATTAAATGCTTTGAAATTTATAACTATCTAGGCATTATCTACATTATTTCAGAGTACTTACTTAATAAAAAAAATTACAGTAAATACAATTATCGGAACTGAATATTTTTTTTATTAAAAATACAGAGATTCAGCATTTAATTTTAAAAATACTAAATAACCATAATTATTTTGATAGAATATTTGTTAGAATAACTTGACATACTTAATTGACTCTTGGATAAATGATTGATTCCTATTAAAATTGTCTTATTTAACAATTACTCATTAATTTAAGTAAATTTTGACTAAATTTTATTAATGTTTTTAATTGTGTAACACTACTTTTATTTATTAAAGGAAAAAGGCTTCCTTTTGATATGTACTATAATCAATTTGAAAAGAAAAAAAAAATCTATGTGCACATATCCCTTATAATATATATGAGCCTATGAGGTCTTATGTGAGCCTATGAGGTCTTTCTATTATTTCATTACTCTAGCAATAATATATCATCATTCATCAAGTGCTTTAAGTAAATAGTAAAAAGTTCAATTAGTTGAAAGAAATTTCTCAAGAGAGTAAGTAGGTATAGATTTGAGTTGGGTTAGTGACTTAATATGAAATATTCTGTTGTATGTACATCAAATAACAAAGTTAAGTATTTTGAAAAGGATAATTGAGTGAATGAGGTGATAATGAAGAAACATTTTAACGTGGATGAGGATATATGCTTAATAAAATTTAGGATGTACTTTCAAAGCATTATAAGATCTAAAATATAGAATGAAGGTAAATAAGCAACATGCCAACGAGTGTTGACTTGTTTGATATGATAATGCTGCATATCATTAAAGGTCTACTTCTCCTCTTCTTAAACTTTTTGTTTATTAAAAAAAGATAAATAAGCAATAAAATTAAAAATCCATTTTTATGTGTCTGGAGGGCAATCAATAAATGTATTATCCCTAATAGTCAGGTGAAATAATGGTAAAATGTAATAAATTTATGGTAAAAAAATTATCCTGCCTTTCAACTATATATATATATATATATATATATATTTTCATGTGACCTTTCAACTAATTTCTGCATCTACTTCATTTTTTAAAGAAAATCATATGCAAGTACATTTATTGGTAAGCATGATATAATGAATTATGTGGTATTGGTCTTTCTCTCTTCCAATGTCTGTGTCAAATAAATTTAGGACTATCGCATAAGAATTTTTATTTTTATTTTTTTTTTGTGAACATCGTATAAAAAGTTTTAACCAAATTGACTATCATAAATGAAATAATGCTAATTTTCTATAAGACTTTTGGCCTCATGGTCATGGAACACTTAAGTTTATTGATTAGGTGATCTTTCCTCTAAAATTGAACAATAATAGTATAATACGTAATGTATGTAGGTAGTGATTCAATTGTGTATTACGTAAAACCACAATGACTATTTGTTAGATGATCAATTTTATCTTTTGACTAGTACGCCTAGATGGTCAAAATTAAAACAAGTTATTTGCATTTAAACCAAACAAACAATAAATTTTCAATTGTAGCTATACATGACGAACGAGGAGGATACTTGGAAAAATGACAAAGGGTAGGATACTTGAAAAAATTACACTATCTATTTGTTTTTTTTTAATATAATTTTTGACTCATAATTTTATTTTAAGTTTTACTTTCAACTCATAATAATATTTTATTTTATTTTCATATAAAATATTTCTAGAATTTATTATCCTGTTACAAATATCATTAAAATATGTTGAGATAATATCTTATGTTGATATAAGTACACAATTGACACTACAATACGTTGAGCTATAATTTTTTTAATTAGTGATTAGGATAAATTTTATAATTTTTATAAAGTTATTAAAACAAAAATAAAATTTATAGTAAAGTTATAGAACAAAAAGAAAAGTTTTGTCACTGTTGATTGAGTGATAACATGACTCTACATAAAAAAGTGAAAAATCAAGGTAAATACTAGCTCTTTAAAGACAGAAAAAATTCTCCTAATAAATTGTGTGGATAATTTTTTTAAACTCCTACAATTGTGCATTTAAATGAATTGTGCTTTTTGTATGAATTAGTTATTGAAATCGCATTAAATTATTTTATAACAAATGGTACTGATATTTGAGAATAGAGAAAATTCCAATGGTTGATCAAGATAGGATTTGATATTAATATTTGTAATATGTTGATGAAGAGATCTAATGAAGTTTTAATAAAGTTAATTTCATAATAGTATTTTGACAATTTGATTTGATTTTCAATAATTCATTTATATGAAAAATTTAATTTATTGTTAGAGGAGTTGGCTGATCAATCTTCTACTTATATTTTATTACAATTTGAATTAAATTTGTACTAACCACTATAATTATTCACTTGTGTTTATATAAAATGTATATTGGCCACGTCACACACACACACACACACACATATATATATATATATACTTGATAAATTGTTACTAGCTCAATAAACTCTAGTTTAAAAAAATCTTACTATATCAATAATATCAATTATTAATTAATATTAATTAGTAATTACTCCATAATATGTTTAATTATTATTTTGGATTATCTATTTTAATAAATTGAATGATTTGATATTTTTATTTTAAATATAAATCATTTAGTCCTTTTAAATTTACAAAATGAGTAGTTTTAATAATTTTATTTGTGTTGTTAAAATGTTGACAAAAAATATTAAGGTAACTTTAAAGAATTAAATTTTTTATTTAAAATAAATAATCACTAATATTTTTTTAAAATTTTAAACAAAATACTAACTAAAGAAACTAAAACTAATAATTTTTTAAAATAAAAAATTATATATTTTTTTAAAATATAAAAATAAATTATTTATTTTACTAAAATAAAAGGACTATACATGTAATTAATCCTAAATAATAATATTATTAGAGAGGGAGAGAGAGACGTTCAATGCTTATAGCCTCCGAGCTCTTGGCCAGCACAAATAAAAAAAAAGTAGAAAAAAAGGAAAAAAAACTGTGGATTTTCTTCCTGATTCTCCGATGTTCTAAGTTCTAAGATCGATCTTACCTTTCATTGTTCGAAAATTTGCCCCAATCGGGTACGTCTCGATCGTCCAATACTGATTATAACTCTCGTCTTATTTCACATGTATTGAGGATCTTCTGCGTATCAGTGGCTGCGTATGCTGTAATCTTAAAAACATAATTTGCTTTGATCACTTTTCTGATCTGTGGATGTGTTTGGAGTGTTGATATGAATTTGAATTCATTTGTGTGCTTTCAATTTTCAATCTCTGTCAACTGGTTATGCTCTTAACGCTAAGATTACTGGATATATGTTTCTGGGTAGTGGTTTTTTTTTTTTTATTTATATATTATTAATTCATTGATTGGCTTTTCTCCTGTATCTGATCGTTTCAGGAAGTTGGATATCGTAGGTTTCAATACTGAAATTTAGAGGTAATGAATTTTCAGTTCTTAAATGCATGCAATGTATTATAATCCAGTGTTAGTTATTAACTTATTACTTCTGTTTTCATCTTAGTGAATAATGTTGTAAACATCCCTTCCTCATCAATTTTATTTTTCATATTATCTTTTAATTCGTGGAACTTGTTTTTGGAATAAGTAAATCATGGGTGCTTGTGAATAGATGCTAGATAGAACTTGAGAAGTGCATTCATGGGTTTTATCTTTTGTCCTTTTTTCTTTTTTCGGTTTGCAGCTAAAATGGCATCATTGGTTGCCAGTGGTAGCAATCAAATGTCTCCTTCAGTTTCTGTCCAAGAAAAAGGAAGTAGGAATAAGAGAAAATTCAGGGCTGATCCACCATTAGGGGATCCAAATAAGATGATGCCTTCACCTCAACACGAATGCCTCAGTTATGAATTCTCTGCTGAGAAATTCGAAATAACCCCTGGTCATGGGCAATCCGCTACTTCTGACCTGTGTAGTTTTAGCCAAGATCATTCTGATGGTTTGAAGCTTGACCTTGGATTGTGTAGTCCTGTAGGTTCATCTGAGGTTGGGCTTAGCCAACCTAAGGAGGAACTCGAGGCAGATGAATTCCATGATGCTGATTGGAGTGATCTCACAGAAGCCCAGTTGGAAGACCTTGTTCTCAGCAATTTGGACACCATTTTCAGGAGTGCAGTAAAAAAAATTGTTGCTTGTGGTTACACTGAAGAAGTTGCTACGGAGGCTATCTTAAGGTCTGGCATCTGTTATGGATGTAAAGATACCGTCTCTAATATAGTTGATAATACTTTAGCATTTCTTAGAAACGGCCAAGAGATTGATCCTTCACGAGAGCACTATTTTGAAGATTTACTGCAGCTTGAGAAGTATATCTTGGCTGAATTGGTTTGTGTTCTTCGAGTGGTTAGGCCATTCTTCAGTACTGGGGATGCAATGTGGTGTTTGTTAATTTGTGACATGAATGTGTCACATGCTTGTGCAATGGACAGTGACCCTTTAAGTAGTTTAGGTAGTGATGGCACTGCTGAGGGCTGTTCTTCTCTCCAAATTGAATCACAAACAAAAATAGAAACGTTAGGTCCTGAATTGAGTCTTCCAAGTCCTTTTAAATCAATTCCCGCAGGTTCTCATAATTCTCAATCTGAGATACCCTTCGTGGCAGGAGTTCCTGGTGCAAACAACTTAAAGAATTCCCAAATTCTTGGTGGACTCTCGGAGAAAGGTGCTAATTCTGGATCTGATAAAGCATCTGGTACTGCTGGAACATCTCAGTCTCCCATGGTGGAAGAAAAGTGTGGGAGTGTTAGAAAGATCCATTCCAGTAGCACCAAGAGGGACTACATTCTTCGACAGAAGTCACACATGGAAAAAAGTTATCGGACATATGGATCTAAAGGAAGAGGAGGGAAGCTGAGTGGCTTGGGTGGTTTAATCTTGGATAAAAAACATAAATCTGTGTCAGAATCTACTACCATAAACTTAAAGAGTGCATCCTTAAAGATAAGTAAGGCAATGGGAGTTGATGTGACTCAAGACAATCTTAATACTAATTTCTCATCTAATGCTGGACCATCTACCCCCACTGCATTTAGCCTGGATTCTGCTGATACCATTTCTATATCAACCAATACTTCATCTTCAGTACACACAGGAAATGCTATACCCGCACTCAGTAGCCCAACTGCATTATTGGCTACAGATACTGATCTTTCTCTTTCATTGTCTTCAAAAAGCAAGTCTTCTACAGTGCCTGTCTGTTGCTATGATGAGGCACCTAATAGTAGTTATGTGGGGATACCATATGACAAGTCCCTTGGAAGTTGGGTACTCCGGGAAAGAAAGGATGAGATGATTTTGAAGCTGGTTCCAAGAGTTCGGGAGCTGCAAAATCAGCTTCAAGAATGGACAGAGTGGGCCAATCAGAAGGTTATGCAGGCTGCTCGTCGGCTGAGTAAGGACAAGGCTGAACTTAAGACACTAAGGCAAGAGAAAGAGGAAGTTGAACGTCTTAAGAAAGAGAAGCAATCTCTAGAGGAAAACACCATGAAAAAGCTTTCTGAGATGGAAAATGCCTTGTGTAAAGCTAGTGGGCAGGTGGAACGAGCTAATGCTGCTGTCCGGAAGCTTGAGGTTGAGAATGCTGCACTGAGGAGAGAGATGGAGGCTGCTAAGTTATGTGCTGCAGAATCAGCCACAAGCTGTCAAGAGGTCTCAAGGAGGGAAAAGAACACCCAAATGAAATTTCAGTCATGGGAGAAGCAGAAATCCTTGTTTCAGGAAGAGCTAATGACTGAAAAACGCAAATTGGCACAGCTGCTGCAGGAATTAGAGCAAGCTAAAGTGCAGCAGGAGCAAGTAGAGGTATCTTATTTTAAGCTTATGCCAACTTGTTTCCCATGTTGCTTTCTATCTTGTAAACATCCACCTGATATCTATACTAATATATATGGCTCAGGCTGTAGTTTGGTCTCATGATATCTTCAATATGCAAATCTTGTCCCTAAAAAGTGGGGAGTTATAGTTAGTCAGTAGTTATTTGAAATGTCAGAACTCCTCCACTCTCCTTTTATTCTTAGAATAAAAATTAAAAAAAAAGAAGCATATTGATACACACTGAAACTAGTATTTGTTATCCGTTTGTATGCTTGGCTTAACCAATGACATTGTTTCCATGCAGAATGGGTGGGTAGTGCCTGTATGTTAAATGAGTCAAACTAATTTCCCTTTGCCACAGTATTAGCTATCAAGATGATATCAGCTTTTCCCCTTCTAAACAATCAAGAACCCCCCCTCCTCCCCCAAGGTATTAATGTTCATATGATGATCTACGCTAGAAGAGAAGCAGATAGTCTTTACAATAACTCCTCCCAAAACTTTTGCTGTCCCCCTGTAGCTTGTTTGTTTCATTTTTCTTTGAAGGCCCTCTATCTATCTTGTGGCCGCAAGACTTGTCCTCTAGTAAAATATTGACATCAGAAGAACAAAAGTATGAATATTGTTATACTGGAGGGAAACATGAGAGTACAGTTTGGTACACATGAACCAGTTGTGATATTCCACAAATGCAACCATTTTTCTGTCTATAGGTGCTGAATGAGTTTTATTACTGGGTCTGTTCTCATTGTAAAGGAAAAATATCACAGGCTAAATGGCACCAGGCAGCAAAGGCAAAAGAAGAACTTCTCCTACAGGCCAGTTCTATAAGAAAAGAAAGAGAACAAATTGAGGAGTCAGCAAAATCCAAGGAGGATATGATCAAATTGAAAGCAGAAAATAATCTGCACAGGTACAGAGATGATATTCAGAAACTTGAAAAAGAAATTGCACAATTGAGACAGAAGGCTGACTCTTCGAAAATTGCTGCACTGAGAAGGGGCATTGATGGAAGCTATGCTGACAGATATATGGACATGAAAAATGGCTCTGCTCCGGAGGAGCCACAAACCTCTTTCATCTCAGAACTGGTCAATAATTTAAGTGACTACTCTTTGACAGGGGGTGTGAAACGGGAACGAGAATGTGTGATGTGCCTTTCCGAGGAGATGTCTGTTGTATTCCTCCCATGTGCCCATCAGGTTGTTTGCACAACATGCAATGAGCTCCATGAGAAACAGGGTATGCAAGATTGTCCTTCTTGCAGGAGCCCTATCCAGAGGCGTATTTCTGTACGTTTTGCTTGTACTTAAATTATTTACTTGAGTGAGTTGAGCGTTTTAAATAATGTCTGTGGGACTCGCAATGAATAATGCATTCATATCATGCATCTCAAGAGTTCAGATACATTAAGTTGCTTTCAATGCCAAGGTTGATTCTTCGCTGGTGCTCTCTTTTTCTTCTGCTGTTTTGATGTTGTTTGAAGTTCTTTTCTCTTGTGAAGGTGCACTTGCCTTCCTTTGCTTGTTTGAAAATATAATGCTGAGCTCCTCATCATTCTCTCGTCGTACACGATAACAATTTCTTTCCTCATCAGAGGTTTAAAGCTGATCAGCTCCATTTTGAAGTTATTTACTGAAGGGACATGAACAGAATGGAGAAGAGATTAATACTCATTGCTCAAGCATATGATTATTTGCCCACGTCTGTTTTTTTATTTTTATTTTTTTTAATAGCTTCCTCTAATACTGATTGGACACTAGACACTAGTTGAAGGCTTGAAGCTGAATTTGCTACTTCTCATCATCAATCCTTATGAGCACTGTACACACATCTGCACGCGGAAGAACAACCACGTGCTATCCAACATTTTTGTCTTCAAGGCCTTAGTGATTCAAACAAACATCATAAAATGCTTACTTCAAAATCTATTATGCAATAAGCATATCACACGGTGGATAGTGCCCCACCTATCCGTGGAGATTGATTAATTTTCAATTATTAATTAATGCAAATAACCTTTTTAATGAATAAATTTTGCAACGTCATTGTTCTATAGATTTTTTTCAATGCATAAAAAAGCTATGAAAAGAATACTATTTAATCGAAAGATAAAATATAAGTTGTTTTGTTCATTTTTTTTTTGGGTAACTGTTGATATTGTAATAGAAAATTTTGCATTATGCATGACATAAAATGTGGAGAAACCTAGCAAAATATAAATACATATGTTTGTTGTGTATAAAAAATTAAATTTAACATAAAGCCTTTGAGGGTTGGTATTGGCTTAACTAACTAGCTCTGGCATGGTTAGGTCTTAAAATGAGATTACCTCTCCTCTCTCTAAACTTTAAGTTACTGTTTTATGTGTTTTTGAATTTTGATCTCATCCCTGTTTGCTTTCCCACACAAATATCAGTTGCAATATTAATTTGATAGTTTTGCGCAAGGTAAAATTAATGCAAATGAAGATAGAGAGACAAGGGTTACACAAAAGGATCTTACAAAGTCACATGCTTTCCATCAGAAAGGGGAATGCGGGATGAATTGTTGAAATGGTAATCCAGGTGACATTTGTTTCACAATATACCAATGTTGTTAAAATTAGTCGTTGAACCAGTGATATTTTCGATTTAAGTTTAACCAGTTTAATTTTTAAATCGACTGATAGAATTACATGATGTCACAAAAAAAAAAAATTCACGTACTCACAATAATATGAAATATATAAAAATATTTATAAAATATGAAAAATATTAAATCTTTTAAAATAAAAATAATAATTGAATGATTGAATCAGTTGGTTAATGTCACATCTCAATTTTTAAAAAATATGACCGATTAGGAATTAGACACGCTTACCCTCAAAACCTTACCAATACATGTTAATTAAACTTAATATCATTTATCATAAAACATAATCGCTTAAATTTCACCATATCAAATTTATAAAAATATGATTAAAATAGCTTAAATACATATGAGTAATTTAGATTTTGTTATCAATTACTTAAATTACAAACACTAGATGTTTGGATTTATATGCAAGATAAATGGACCCAACTATTAGTGCGACTCTTAATATCCATATCTTCAAGATATTTTATAAATGACTGTAAATTTAGTTATAAAATTAAATTATAACTGATTGAATATTTAATTTATAATTAAACTAATCAGACCATCCAATCGTTATGACAACACTACAATATACATATCAAATTCAAACAATCACAATAGTTAGAGTATGTTTGGAACATAAAATTTTGAAAATAAATTTGATTCATAAATAAAATTTATCATTTAAAAATTATAAAATAAAAATTATTTAATTTCACTATAAATTTTAAAAATAAAAATTAATTTTAAAATTCAATCAAACTAGTTGAGTTTAATTAAAATAAAATCAATGTTACTAAGCCTCGAGTATTTCTCAAAGGGGGAACAAGGTCAAGGTTTGTTTGAAACAACCTGAAAGTGTGGCTTGAATATAGTCACTATCATCATCAAATCATTATGAAAGCGTTGTTGATGGTAGGTAGCGGTAGGCATCGACCCACGTTACACAATTATAAATCACAACAAACAAAGTGGTGTTGTTACATTCATTGCCTGTACTTTTTCTCGTATATTTGCCTTAAACAGTAAAAAGGAAAGAAGAAGAGTTTACTTTTCTTTTTCACGTTTCTCTTTTCTCGAGTAAACGTGGAAATAACATGGTTGTTACGTAAAAATAGTTATCTAAAGTAATGATTTGGAAGTAGTTACATGAACAAAGAAATAAAGAAAGCCCTATTCCGGATAAGAATATACTCCATCTTTCACAAAACGACGAGAATGCTTCCATTCCAAGTCAAGAACCCACTGATCAGCAGCACCAGCACATAAAACACAAACTCGTGGAAAGAAAGCCCTATTCCGGATAAGAATATACTCCATCTTTCACAAAACGACGAGAATGCTTCCATTCCAAGTCAAGAACCCACTGATCAGCAGCACCAGCACATAAAACACAAAACTCGTGGAAAGAAAGCCCTATTCCGGATAAGAATATACTCCATCTTTCACAAAACGACGAGAATGCTTCCATTCCAAGTCAAGAACCCACTGATCAGCAGCACCAGCACATAAAACAACCCAAACTCGTGGCGAACGAAACAAAACAAGGCCATTCACAGAGAGACACAAATATAGGTGCATGCATGCAAGAACGACATGGGGGCCAGCACCGAAACCGAAATCAAGAGTTCAAGGGGGGTCCAAGAGTGGCAGAGGCCGATGAGATGTCAGTCGTATACTCGAATCCCGGCGGCGGAACCAGAACTTGCACCCTTCACGTGATCCGCCGGCAAGGAACAGCGCGAGTGTGTCGCTCCGGGACTACACTTTTGACAAGGAAGGAACCAGCGTGGATATCAGGCGTCCACAATGGAACCAACACAGGAGGAGGCGTGGGCACCATGGATTACAATTACAGTGGGAACGCTCTGCAGGTGTGCAAAGGCGCAAGCGCTATTCAGCATCGGCTATGGAGTTCGACGCCTTGAGGTGCGGGTTTCTGGTGGCTTCCATACACAAGACCGGGCACGGAAGGAGACGCTTTGTTTGTGACGCACGTCTACCGTACTGATAGAGAAGAGATTATCTCTGGTTGTGGTGAAGGTTTGGCTCGACGGTGGCGAAAGGTTTTATGTATGAGTTAACGGGTCCTACCCGGCACTCCAGGCTTTATTGAGGTCCAATCAAGCAATGAGGAAGGCCTATCCTCCTAAGGTTGCAATTACCAAAGTACTCTTCGCTTTTAAGGCGCCATGGAAGGTGTGAATAAGGCTGATCAGCCTCAGCCTCCCCCTCAACCTACGAGCGAGCAAACGACGAGCAACACAGGCCTTATCAAACAATGCTGGGACCAGTCCATGGTAATTTGAATGGTTCCATCATTAACATTTAATAACTTTCTATTGTGAACAACCAGGCAGAAGTTAAATAGCTAACTTGGACTTATTGCTCAGATGCTTATCACTCGCTCCGCGCATACAATGAGCAACAATTATCTATACACCTCGCTTGTGACCACAAGCTCTCCCTTTCCTATATCTCACCAGCACTTGCGAATGTGTTTGACTTAGAGTGATTAATTGTTTACTCTGTTTGTTTTGGTTTTTTCTGTTGTATCCTCTTCCAAGTTGGCTTATACTCTTTGTGGTTTTGTGCTAAAATTGAGTTTGTTGTGTATCACACATATATATATATATATATATATATATATATATATATATATATATATTGATAAATATTTGCCCAGAAGTGAACTTCAGAAGATCTGGTTGAACTTCTGTGTTCATTATTTTTAAAAAGGACAAAGTTTTGGAAGTCACACAATTCATTCCTCCTGTATGTGTGATTCTTTTAAAATTAAGCGTACATTCATGATAAAATTAAGTTGCTTTTGGCTTCGACGACGACGATGATGAATGGAAGCAAATTTGTTGTGGCCTAGTGACATGTAAGAACAGGTGCACTGCAACAGAAGATTCTATCGATTGAAGACCGTAAAGCTAGAAGGAAAAATGCTGCTTAATTATGGTCTATTTGACGAAAAATTATTATATACTGTTGGAGAATAAATAAATGTATATTTTAAAAAGTATTTTTATTATTAATTTTAAACAAATTTATAAAATTTTTTAATTTAAAATTAATAATGAAAATATATTTTAAAATATATATTTATTGTGCTTCGTCGGCCTGCAATAACTTTTCCTCTTTGACGACGCTGAGAAAGGTACTTCACCTTTTAAACTACTTGACGTTGATGTCTGATTGGGAATCATGAATTTAGATAGTATCGGATGAGGGCTTAATTGCCCCGAATTGCCGCAAAGCAGAACCAGCGTATATACCAATGGAACCTTAAAAAAACAGCCGTTGATTGGCTAAGGTTTTGACTATATATATCATTGGGTGTATCAGGTCTAACCGCCATCAATCGGTGGCATAATTTGAAGTTGTTAAAACCAGTTTTGCTTGCTGCATCACCTATTTTTTATTATTTTTATAATTTTAAAAAAATAAAAGGATAAATTATATGTATTTTAAAGCAATTATAACTACAGATATTCCTTTTTCTATTTATGTTTAATTAGTTATTAATAATTTTTTTAAAAACTAAAAATTTAAAATAAAAAAAAATTCTTTATAATAGGTATAGAAAGATGACATAAAGATCTTAAATCTATTAACTCCCGTAAATTCGTCTACAATTTGTTTACCTCACCTCACTCTTATTCAGCTTGGATTTCATACACTCTATTACTAACCCAACTCTAATTTGTTTGGATTCCATACTCTTTTTAAACACGGTGATTCTGTCATTTTATTTTATTTAAGAATTATAATTATTAAAATGCTACCTTCTATATTAATTATTATTTTTAAGATATATTTTATATCTCTTTACTTTTATTATCTGTACTGTATATAAAGGAGATTGGCAGGTTTAGATATTTATTTTTTTATTTCTCAAAATGCCATTATAATTGAAAAATCAAAAATCAAAACAAAGAATAAAAAAGTAATTGTTATACTTTCTACAACTACTCACTTAAGGGTTAGTAATAATTTTAGGCTTCCAATAACTTTCTCTTTACCCCTTATCTCCATTTGAATCTTTACCAACCAAACATATAAATTTTAAAAATTATTAAATTAGTTTATCAAAAGTTTATATATATTCATACAGATTTAGTAATTAAAATTGTATAATATATTTATATAACTATATTTATACAGAATTTAGTTAATTTGTAACTATAATATATTTATAAAATAATTATAAAAAATACAAATACAAATTGAGAGGCATATTAAATTAGTATCTCACTTATGGAGAGACACATTAGCTAGTATCTCATTATCGAAATAGTAAAAGAATTTAATTTTAATCTACTGTCAGTGTAAAATATTTTTATACTATCATCCAATCACATTTTAATAATATTTTATCAAGTAATTGTGATCTTAGTCAAAGTCTAGATTAATTATTATCCATACTCTTTTGTAATTTGTGATACTGCCATTTTTTTTATTTATGAATTATAATTACTAAAATGCTACTTCTATATTAAGTAATTATAATTATTAATTATTAAAAGCAACCATCATAAAATGGTTACTTCAAAATCTATTATGCAATAAGCATATCACACAGTTGGTGGTTAGTGCCCCACCTATCCGTGGAGATTGATTAATTTTCAATTATTAAGTAGTCCAAATAACCTTTTAAATGAATAAATTTTGCAACGTCATTATTCTGTAGATTTTTTTCGAATGCATACAAAAACTATATATGAAAAGAATACTATTTAATCGGAAAGATAAAATATAAGTTGTTCTGTCGATTTTTTTTTCTTTTGGTAACTATTGATATTGTAATCGAAAATTTTGCATCATACATGATATAAAATGTGGAAAAACTTAGCAAAACATAAATAAAATACATGTTTTATGTGCAATAAAAAAATTAAATTTAATATAAAGCCAATGAGAATTGGTATTGGCTCAACTTAACTGTGGCATGCTCCAGGTCTTTAAAATGAGACTACAGTTCCCCTGTCTCTGAAACTTTAAAATTAAAAAGAAAATGCAGGATAAGATTCCGAAAATGATGAATGATATTTATTGTTTTATGTGTTTCTTGAATTTGGATCTCATCCCTGTTTGCTTTTCGACACAAATCAGTTGCAATATATTAATTTGAAATAGTTTTGCTCAAGGTAAAACTTAATGCAAATGAAGAAAGAGAGAAATGGGTTACACAGAAAAGGATCTTACAAAGTCACTTGCCTATCCAGACAAAAAGGAGAATGCGGAATGAACTTGTTGCAATGGTAACCCAGGTGAAGTTTGTTTCACAATGTACATCTCAAAAAAAAAACAATCACAACGGTTAGAGTATGTTTGGAACATAAAATTTTGAAAATAAATTTGATTCGTAAACAAAATTTATTATTTAAAAATTATAACAATAAAAAATTGATTTAATTTCACCATAAATTTCAAAAACAAAAATTAATTTTGAAAGATTAAATTAAATTAGTTGAATGTAATTAAAATGAACTCAATGTTACTGAGCCTCGAGTATCTCTCAAAAAGGGGAGACAAGGTCATGGTTGTTGCAGTGTGGCTTCAATATAGTCATTATCAAATCGTATCAGATTGCTTGCTTAGCAGGCTTTGATCCTTTAATTTGGAATCAAGCTTTTCTCTTGTCTAACCAAGTGTGGAGCGCCTACAAAGATGAGTAAAGCGATGAGGGAATCGGGATCTGAGGTTTACGAGAGTTGGGGGTTGGTCCACGGTATCTCTCTCTTGAGCATTCAAAAAAGTGTCAGCATGGTAATTGGATGATATTGGGAAGAGACAAGATCGCAAAATCAGGTAAGTTTCCTAGTGAAAAGGGAGATGGGTTGGCCATGGAAGTTACTGCTATTGGAGAAGATAATTATCCCTAGACTTAGACTTTCAGCTATCGAAACTTCAAATTCAGAGGGTGGTAAAACGGGATTTGTGCATAGGTTTCCACCTCATGTTGTCGAGTGAGGAACAAAAATGTTCCGAAAAGCGTAGCACCGGATTATAGGAAACTGTGTTTATATACTAGCCGTGATAACTTAAAATTCTTTCATTGTGTTTTAGAGAATGGTTACTCATTTATGAAAGCGTTGTTGAGGCTAGGTAGGCAACGACCCACTTTATATAATTATAAATCACAACAAATAAAATATTATTTTTACACTTTATTATCTTGAATGATAAAAAGAAAAAAAAAAGAATTTATCTCTTTTTTTCACATTTCTCTTTTCCCTCGTGTATAAAAAATGGTTTAAAAATAAAGTACAGGAATATCACGATTGTTACGTAAAAATAGTTACCAACCACAATTAAATAATTATCCAAAGTAATGATTTGGGAGTAGTTAAATGAAAAAATAAATAAAGAAAGCCTATTCCGGATAATAAGATACTCCATCTTTCACAAAATGATGGCACATGCTTCCATTCCAAGTCAAGAATCCACACAGCAGCGCCAGCACATAATTCAGAAACTCGTGGCAACGAAACAAGTCAAGGCCATTCGCAGAGAGACACAAATATAGGTGCATCCATGCAAGAGCGACATGGGCAGCGCAAAAACCAAATCGAGGGTTGAAGGCGGGTCCAAGGGTGGCAGCGGCGATGCGATGTCTGTCGTATACTCGAATCCTGGCGGTGGAAGCAGAACCTGCACCCTTCGCGTGGCCGCCGGCAACAACGGGGCGAGCGTGTCGCTCCGGGACTACACTTTGGACAAGGAAGGAACCAGCGTGGATGTCAGCGTTCACAGAGGAACCAACAGAGGAGGAGGCGTCGGCACGATGGGTCACAAATTCCGTGGGAGTACTTTGGAGGTGCGCAGAGACGCAGGCCTGTTCAGCATCGGCTATGGAGTTCGACGCGTGAGGTGCAGATTTCTGGTCGCTTCCATACACAAGGCGGGCACGCAGGGAGACGCTTTGTTTGTGACGCACGTCTACCATACTATAGAGAAGAAATTTTCTGTGGTTGTGTGGAAGGTTTGGTTCCATGGCAAAGGTTTCGTGTATACCTTAAAGGGTCCTACCCGGCACTCTAAGCTTTACGAGGCCAGTGAAGCTAATGAGGAAGGCCTATCCTTCTAACGTTGTAAATTACCAAGTACTCTTCGCTTTTACGGGCCATGGAAGATGTGAATAAGGCTCAATCTACCGGCAAGCAAACGACGAACAACAAAGGCCTTATAAACAATGCGGGACCAGTCTATGGTAATATGAATGGTTCTATCATTAACCCTTATGTTTTCTTTGTGAACTTCCAGGGAGGAATTAAATATCTAACTTGAACTTAATGCTCTTGCTCCGTGCATACATAGATGAGCAACAATGTTATCTATACACCTCGTGTCACAAGCTCTCTTTTCCCTATTTGATTAGAGTGATTGTTTGCTCTGTTTTTTGGTTTTTCTGTTGTATCCTGTTATAAGTTGACTTATACTCTCTGTGGTTTTGTGCTAAAATTGAGTTTGTTATGTATCACACACATGCATATACATAGATAAATATATGCCCCAGAAGTAATTCAGAAGATCTGGCTAAACTTTTGTATTCATTAGTTTTTAAAAAGGACAAAGTTTTGGAGTCACACACAATTGATTCATCCTCTTGTGTGTGATTCTTTTAAAATTAACCTTGCATTCATGATACAATTAAGTTGCTTTTGGTTTCGATGATGATGATGATGGAAGCAAATTTGTTGTGGCCGAGTGACGTAAAACAGGTGCACTGCAACAGAAGATATTCTGTCATTGAAGACCGTAAAGCTAGAAGGAAAAATGCTGCTTAATTATGTTCTCTTTGACGACGCTGAGAAAGGTAATTCATCTTCTAATCTACTTGACGATGTTGATGTCTGATGGCATATGTTAATTTGCTTAATTGGGAATGATGAATTTAGTTAGATAATATAGGATGAGGGCCTAATTGCTCCAATTGCCGCAAAGCAGAACCAGCATATATACCAATGGAACCTTAAAAAAGAGCCGTTGACTGGCTAAGGTTTTGACTATATATCATTGGGTGTATCAGCTCTGTCGTCGGTGACATTGTTTGAAGAAGTTAAAACCGGTTTTGCTTGCATCACCTACTTTTGATTATTTTTATAACGATGACATACAGATTTAAATTTATTATACCTCCCGTAAATCATCTAAATTTCTTACTGTCTCACTCTTTTTAGCTTGGATTTCATACTCTGTTACTAACCCAGTCTAATTAGTTTGGAGTACATATATACTCTTTGTAACTTGTGATACGGCCATTTTATTTTATTTATGAATTATAATTATTAACATGCTATTTTTATATGATTATATTTAGATATATTTTATATTTTGTTAATTTTATTATATCTCATTATATAAATAGTAAAAAAATTTAATTATGATTTATTATTATTGTACAATATTTTTATATTGTCATTCAATTACATTTTAACAAGAGTATTTAATTTTTTAAGTAATTATTATCTTATTTAATTTTTTAAAATAATTTATTAATTTATAATTAGATAATAATATAAAATTTTTTACAATAATAATGAATTAAAATTAAATTTACAGTAAAATTCACTTATTTTTTAATATCTACTTTATCCACTTATGGAATGTATTGTAAAATTCCCCTATTAAAGCAGCTGAAAGGTTTATTTTGCCATGTGGATGTCTAACTGTCTCTCGCCTTCTCTACCTACATTATTGACTTTTTTATGTTGCGTGTAACGTGACATTTGATAGATAAGAATGGTAATTTCATTTCATATTTATTTTATGAAATGGGGCATTATAGTGTTTGTTTGTAAAAAAAATTATGAAAAGATAATTCTATTCCATGTCTCATTTCATAAAATCAGGAATTGAGTATGTAATCCATTCCTTCCATGCTATATGAAATGAGATTAAAGTTATTTATTCCTAATATACCCCTAAAAATTTTATAAAGTCATATCTATTATCTTTCTTATATTTTTTTGAGCAATAAAATATTATCGTTCTTGATATTTTTTAGTTTATGATGTAATTTTTTTATAGTTAAATTTTATGTATTTACTTATTAAACTTGACAATATTTTAATTTATTATTATAATTTTTAGTCTCGACGTAGATGTTATGTTTTTTATTTAAAAATTTATTTTTATATAAAAATAAATGTGAAATAGTTACTTGACATGATAACATTATTTTTTTAAAAGATGACAACATTTATTCTAGTCAAATTATAAAAAAATATTAAAATTAAATATTATTCTTAATGCTTAAAAGATTTTTTTTGTATAAAGAGTATTCATGTCCTTTATATTAACTTTGATCACATTTCACAGTGATTTTATATACTAAATAGTGGAGTGACTTGGAAATACATTACATTTCAAAAGTTACAAAACTGTAGAGTAGGAATGACCATTTCATTCCATTATATTCCTATTCCATTCCGATTTTATAGAATCATCATTTCGTGTATCAAATATTACATAAAGAATCCCAGCTATCCTTGGTTGGTACAAAGTTAATTACTAAATCCAAATTATTCCCTCCATTCATTTTTATCTTTCGTGTAAGATAATTTTTTTTATTCAAAAATATATGTCATTTGAGAATATTAAGAAAGTATTAATAAATTTTTTCTAACTTCACCCATATCTTTTAATGGAGAGAGAATTAATGGAGTATGTGAAATTAGAGAAGAGAGATATATTAATGAAGTGAGAGAAAATGATAATTTAGTTATTTTAAGCTAAATTTCTCTACAATTAAGACTATTTAATAATTTTTTTAGTTCTTGTGTAAAAACCTTAAATGATAGATAAAAATGAACGGAGAGGGTATAATATAGTATATATAGTTTCAATAATGATATTCATACACCTTTTTATATACATCTTTCTTCTACATTTTTCTTTTATAAAAAAAAAGAAAGAAATTTGCTTTTTATTTTTCTCTCTTCCTAATAACAAGGAAGTGTAGAGAGAATATGTTAATAAAAGGATGTAGGAGTAACATTTTCCATATAAATTTATTAGGAAGGGATTATGTAAAATTTATTAACACGTTCTACCTTGCACCTTCTGTTTCAGAAGCTAATGACTGGGTTGTAACTAAGCATGAACAAGGATCTTATAATAAAAATTCTACAAAGGTTGATTTTCCCAATCCCAAGAGTATTCTAAAGCCATCTTGACTGCTTGCTTGCCTCACCGAGTAAAATCAATTTCAAAGGTTTCCATTAATCTTCGTGATAACGAGATGTCATTATCAAACCGTATCAGATTGCTTGCTTAACAGGCTTTGATCCTTTAATTTGGAATAAGCTTTTCTCTTCGCTATTCAAGTGCAGAGTGCCAACAAAGATGAAAAAAGCAATGAGGGAATCGAGATCTGATCATGAGGTTTAATAAGAGAGGTGGGGTTGGTCCAGAGCATCTCTCTTTTGAGCATTCACAAAGTGTCGACACTGTAATTGGATGATGTTGGGAAAAGAGAAGATTGCAAAAACAGTAAGTTTCCTAGTGAAAAGGGAGATGGGTTGGCCACCGAAGTTATTGCTAGAACATAGAATCCCAGTGTCTCGATCTGGGCTACAAATTGGAGAAGAGGATTATCCCTAGACTAGACGTCCAGTAATTAAAACTTCAAAATTCAGAGAGTGGTAAAAAAGGTTTTGTGCATGGGTTCCCTCATGTTGTAAAGTGAGGGAAAAAAATGTTCTGAAAAACGCAGCATCAGATTTCAGGAAAATGTACCAGTGGTGATATGATAAGTGATAAATTTAGTCTGTGTTATCTAGAATGGTATCGTAAACGTGTTGATGGTAGGCATGGACCCACTTTATAATTAAGAATTACAACAATATAACCACCATTAAATAATAAAAATGTTATTTAAAAAATGTAATATAGTCAAATTTTATATTAAGAGAATTATTCGCAACTTGATTTGGTATACTTTTTAATTCTAAAATCAATAAGTAATTTTTAATTATTACTTTATTTTATTTAATAATTACTCTTAATTCCAATTAATTTTGTTAAAAATTCTAGTAATTTTTTTTAACTATGTAGCATTAATCACTCATGTTATATATTTGCTCTTTAGACCTCTTATGTAACAAATTAAGAGAAGTGAAAAGAAAGAAAAAAAAGGGTTGAATTATGACTATAAATTTACCAAAAAAGAAGTGTAGAGAAGAAGTACAAAGTTTTGGAATACAAATAACAACAAAATTAAAAAAGAAAAAAGAAAGCCCACTGATATCGAATCTATTCGGGAGAATAATATATTCCATCTTTGACAAAATGATGAGTATGCTTCCATTCTAAGCTAATTTAGAATCTATTGAGCTGCATATAAGACACAAACTGATGGCAATGCAACAAAACAAGACCATTTACAAGCAGAGAGACACATATATAGGTGCGTGCATGCAAGAGCGACATGGGCAACAGCACAAGCAGCCACATATCGAGGGTTGATGTGTCCAAGAGTGCCGTCGGCGATGAGCAGTCCGTCGTGTACTCGACTCCCGACGACAGAACTTGCACCCTTCGCGTGAGCGTCGCCAAGGACAGCGCGAGTGTCTCGCTCCGGGACTACACTTTCGACAGGGCAGGAACCAGAGTGGATGTCAGGGTTCACGATGAAATCAACGGAGGAGGAGGAGGAGGTGGTGGGGTCGGCACCATTGATGTCAAATACGGTGGGAATGCTTTGGAGGTGCGCAAAGACGCAGGCCAGTTTAGCATCGGCTACGGAGTTCCACGCGTGAGGTGCGGCTTTCTGGTTGCTTCCAAACACAACACCGGCGCGAGGGGTGACGCTTTGTTTGTGACGCACGTCTACGGGACTACAGAGCAGAGTTTATCGGTGGTTGTGGTGCAGGTTTGGTGCGACGGTGGCAAAGGTTTTATGTATACCTTAACGGGTCCCACCCGCCACTCTTCACTTCTAGAGGCCGTGGTAGCTGTGAAGAAGGCCTATCCTTCCAGCGTTGCAGTTGCAGGTGTTCATTCTTCTACCGGCCAGCAAACGACAAACAACACTGGCCTCATAAACAATACCGGGGGACCAGTCTATGGTGATTTGAATGGCTCCATCATCAACTTTTTTAATTTCTTTGTGAACTATCAGGGAGGAGCTATTAGCTAACTAACGCTTGAACTTATTGCTCAGATGCTCAGCCGTCAGGTGCATATATAGATGAGTTCAAACTCATGTTTGTAAGGATAATAGCAGTAGTTACTTTAGTACAGATGGTGGAGATAGGTGAAGGTTTCCACAGAGATCTTATATTTGATCTCCTTGATGAGAAGTAATAACTTTGTAGTCTAATGGTGCCAATCGAGCTTAATCCCTTGAGAAAAACATTTGATAGTATCATATATTAATGTAAGAAATTACTATGTATTTTGAAAGACTAATTTTTTTTTAATTTATTTACACGGTAAGAGATATCATCGATCGAGCTCCCGAGCCAGCTTGATACTAAGCGGCACGTACATATTTGGTTTTGTTTAATTTTTATTAAAAAAAATAGGTTCTTAGTTAAAAGCTTTTTAAGTAATATTTTAATTTTAAACTTTATCGAACATTAAAAAAAAAAAGATAGTTGGAACACGCATTAACTTTCCTCTCCAAAATCATCTTGGTATATTAATTAATTAGGAGAAATAATTTTAGGAGCTAACCTAAGGTTCAAACGCGACTAGTCATCAAAGTAAGAAGCATATATCCTTAACTATTAGAATATCCCTCTCAAAGTTAAAACTAAGAGAGTGATAGTGTGTATACTACACTTTCACAAGATAAATAAAATGAGGATAATTTTATGGTTGGGTTCATAATATAAGCGTATTTTTAGGCCTATATATTTCAATTTTGGTTAAGTTACATGTTTCATATATGAAACTATAATTATATAAAATGAAAATGGAATAGAATGAAATCAAATGAGATGATCATTGTGAATTCATAGTTTGTGAGCTTTAGAAATTTTAAGATAATTCGTTATTTATTATATGGAATCAATATGAAGGTTATGAAGAGAAAAGTCATCCAAATCAAATAAATTAATTTGCCAACATTTTAGAGTCGTCAGTTTTTTTTTTAAATAATTAAGGAACTGATTTTGATTCTGTATGATTTAATCAGTTTTTGGTCAGATATTTTTTTCTTAAAAATATTCATATATATATCAAGCTTCATTTTTTTTATAACCCAATTAATGATAAATTATCCTAAAATTTTTAATATAAACTTTATCAAATAGATATTAACAACAAATTAACATAAATATTTTCATATAAATTACAAAAAATATAATATAATTATTTATAAATATGTAAATTATAAAAAAAATAAATTTAAGTATATGAATTTGGTTTGGTTTCATTTCAAAAATGAAAATCGAAAACATGAATCGATCAGTTTTCTTTTTGTACCCAATGAATGTAGAATTACATGAAAAAAAAAAAGGAAAATAAAGATTCATGCCATTTCACACAAATGATTTTGTATGAAAAAGTTTACCACAGTTTTGGAATGAGATGAAATCATGGGAGGTGAGAGAAAAGGAAGGAAACGGTTATAAAAGAGACAGTGAATGTTAAGAAGCGAATTAGCAAAATATTTAGTTAAAAACATTTTTTAACATTTAGCATTTCTCTTAAAAATAAAATGACTAATGTCAGGAAAAGTTTTTAACAAAATGGTTCACGAATGAATCCTATGCATATGATCCCAACTCCCCGTGATTTCCATCAAAGAAAAAAAAGTAGAAGTTTCCCTTTGTTACATTGCAAGTCTTTCGTAAAAATTTTGTGAATTCCCTTTCGTGCTATATGGCACTACCGAAAAAACATACCACTAACATGGAATCTATTCTACTCCATCTTTCACAAAATGATGAGTACGCTTCCATTCTAAGCTAAGAATCTACTCACCAGCATATAATACACAAACTCAAACTCAGGGCAATGCAATAAAACAAGGCCATTTAGAGCAGAGAGATACATGTATAGGTGCATGCAAGAGCGACATGAGCAGCACAATTACAAGAAGCCACATATCGAGGATTCATGTGTCCAAGAGTGCCCGCGGCGATGAGCAGTCTGTGGTATACTCGACCCCTGACGGCAAAACTTGCACCCTTCGCGTGAGCGTCGGCAAAGACAGCGCAAGTGTCTCGCTCCGGGACTACACTTTTGACGAGGAGGGAACCGAAGTGGTTGTAACCAACAGAGGAGGAGGCCCTACCGGTACCGGCCGTGGTGGTGTCGGCATCATTGATGTCGACTACGGTGGCAATGTTTTGGAGGTGCGCAAAGGCAAAAAGCAGCAGTTGACCGTCGCCTATGGAATTCCACAAGTGAGGTGCAGTTTTCTGTTTGTTTCCAGACATAAAAACGGCACAGGGGGACTCGATTTGTTTGTGTCACACCTCTATTATACTACAGAGGAGAGGTTATCTGTGGTTGTGGTGAAGGTTTGGCGCCATGGTGGCGGCAAAGGTTTTATGTATACCTTAACGGGTCCTACCCAGCACTCTTCCCTTCCAGAGGCCTCTCTGGCTTTGAAGAAGGCCTATCCTTCCCACGTTGCAATTATTGGCGCCGATGATCATTCTTCTACCAGCCAGCAAACGACGAACAACACAGGCCTTGTAAACAATACTGGGGAGGTCAATGGTCATTGGAATGGTTCTGTCATTAACATTTTTAATTTCTTTAATTCACGAACTATCAGGGAGGAACTATATAGTTGACTTACCTGAACTCGTTGCTCAGATGCTCACTTGCTCAGCCATCAGGTGCATATATAGATGAGCAACTTTTAGGGAAAAAGTGAGAGAGAAACTCAACCTTTTTCTCAAAAGACAAAGGTGTGAGGTAGGAGAGAAGTGTCCTATGTGGTGTATATAATAAGTAATAACAATAATATTATTCACACACCACGTTTCTGCACATCTCCCTTTACTCCTTTCTCTTTTGTGCATTGTGCATGTGTTTGATTGGAGTGATTGTTTGCTCTGTTTTTTTTTGTTTTTTCTGTTGTGTCCTATTCTAAGTTGACTTGTAGTACCCTTTGGTTATCGGCTAAAATTGAGTTTGTTGTGTATCAGTTATATTGATAAATATTTGCCCAGAAGTAATTCAGAAAATCTGGTTGAACATTTCTATTCATTATTTTTAAAAAGGACAAAGGTTGATTTTGCCCTATGGACGTTGTCTAACTGTCTCTCACCTTCTCTACCCACATTATTGACTTTTTCGTGTCCTGTGAAAAGGACTAACGAATCCCAGCTTCCCCAACTATCCTTGGTGGGGTAGATCAGTAACTAAATCCAAATAGTAGTATAGCACATACAATTTTGTTAAGAGATTATGTAAAATTTAAGTTCTTTGAAAACAATGAATCGGGATCTAATGTTTATCTAATGGCTCACGGACACCGGATTAAGAGGAATGTATGAGACATTTTGTTTTGGACGTAAACAACAGTAATTGCAACTGTATTATAGCTTTCTATAATACATCCGAGGAAGCAAGATTTCAACTCGTAAACTATAAATCTGCGTAATGGATGTCATGAAGTCAGAAATGACTGCAAATCACGGGATTGAAAGAATAGTAAAAAGAACAAATGATTAACAAAGACTTAACGCATCACTGTTCACCGAGGCTTCCATTGGCTCTACTTAAAATCAGTGTTCTGAATATAAAACCGGGAATCTTATTTGCTACTCTCATTGGTAGCGGTTGGCGTTGTTTTCTAGTGTTGGAAAAGAAGCTCAACTACATGGCGCTATCGTCAACCTTCTGACTCTATCGTCTCCTCCTCCGTGGAGTAGTTAGGAGTCAGGACCTACTTTTGTCTCCATTTCTTCCATATATTGACTTGTTTATCTTCTGTAAGATGTGCCAGAAATTATTTTGGTGAAAGAAAGCACGAACTTCTTCTCATGAAATCAGAAACTTTGAAATATTTTTCCCATTAACCAGTTAGCTCCTTTGTCAAGATGCTGAGTGTCATCCGAAGAAATCTTCGGTACCTCTGTTCAAGGATATGGTGGTTACTATGGAAGCGCCCCAGGTCAAAAGTTGTCATCAGAAGGTTTAGAAAATTGAACCGTAAGGATCACTCTAGAGCAGAACTGTGTAACACCAAATCTGCAAGTCACTCAAATGGCCACTTGGTGAAGCCTGAATCTGGAAGGCCTATTCGCATTGCTACGTTCAATGTTGCCATGTTTTCCCTTGCACCTGCTGTTTCAGAAGTTGATGAGTGGGTTGTCTCCAAACATGAACAAGGATCTAATAAAAGGAATTCTCCAAAGGTTGATTTTCCCAAGAGCATACTAAAGCAGTCGCCACTGCATGCCTCTCTGAGTAAAGCTCAGAATCTTTCTCACTCGAAGATTCTACAGCGATCAAATTTGAAGGTTTCTATTAATCTCCCTGATAACGAGATTTCATTGGCAAACAGTAGATTGCTTGCTTCAGTGGAGGAAGAGGGGGGTACATCCCACACAATTAATGGCAAAGTTCATGGAAGAAGTCAAGTCCCAGCCAGGTCCCCTGTGTGCTTTCCTTTCATTATGAATTACAGTGAGGGCAGTGAGAAATTCACAAGCAGCAGAAGCATCCTGGAAGTTCTCAGGGAGGTTGATGCTGATGTGCTGGCCCTGCAGGATGTGAAGGCAGAGGAAGAGAAGAGCATGAAGCCTTTATCTGATTTGGCAAGTGCCCTGGGGATGAAATATGTGTTTGCTGAGAGTTGGGCTCCAGAATATGGAAATGCCATCTTATCCAAATGGCCGATTAAGAGGTGGAAAGTTCAGAAGATTGCTGATGATGATGATTTCAGGTGCTTTTTCCCTCCCATAAATCTTCCTTTCAAAACTTGCCACTTTCCATCATGACACTAGTTAACTTTTTGTGGCTGCAAAATGCAATGACACCTGTTTGTGTGATGCAGGAACGTTTTGAAGGCCACGATTGATGTGCCATGGGCAGGGGAAATAAATTTCCACTCTACTCAACTTGACCATTTGGATGAGAATTGGAGAATGAAGCAGGTAAATGCAATAATCCGTTCCAATGACCTTCCCCATATCTTGGCAGGAGGTCTCAATTCTCTTAATGGAGCAGATTACTCATCAGAGAGATGGTCAGACATTGTCAAGGTAATGTTCTCACAGCTATTTACATTAAATTCAGTTTTAGTGTTAGTGCCCTGCCATAGCCCATAGGACATCTCTGAGAATGTGTCATTGCTGTAGTATTATGAGAAACTCGGAAAGCCCAGGCCAAAGACAGAAGTGATGAACTTGATGAAATCAAAAGACTATGGCGATGCAAAGGATTATGCAGGAGAATGCGAGCCCATTGTCGTCATTGCCAAAGGCCAAAGTACCTTACTTGTTCAATTGCTTCTCTGCCAACTGAATTTAGCTTATGATTGATTGTTTCTTCAAAGTTTAATGAGAATGCTTAAACAGATGTGCAGGGGACATGCAAGTATGGCACAAGGGTGGATTACATTCTGGCTTCCCCAAACTCGCCGTACAAATTTGTTCCGGGGTCATACTCAGTCATTTCTTCTAAAGGCACTTCTGATCACCACATAGTGAAGGCAGACATAGTCAAAGTAAACGCACCTGCTCAGAAAAATGTCACCAGACAATGCAGAAAACTAAAGAAGAAGGTTGCGAGAATCACACCACCTTGTTCTGCAACAGGTGTGTGGGAATCAGCCACAACTCCTAAACTTCTTGTACCATAGAAAAATGTGACACGTAGAAATAATAAGGTATATTTCATAAGCGATGTGCTTTCAATTGGCTGTGAACTTTAAGCCGAGTGTGCCCCTGCAATAAAGTTTAACAGTTCCTAGTGTCATTAATTGAAGCCACGGAATTGATGACTGATGAGGTTTCCAAGTCCTAGCAGAGATTCAAGCGAGTGATAGTGGTTTGAATAATTTATGGGAAATCATAAATTTAAAGTTTGCGTCTTTAAGAACCTAATCGGATTCTGTACCTTTCTGTCACAACAACAAGCATTCATATTCAGTGTTTATGTTTTTCCCGCAGAGGAAATTTATCATGTGCGAGTCCCCGTAGGTACGTACTAGGCACCCCTGACCCTCAACTACTAGTTAGAAAACATCACGCAAACTATAATAATCCGAGAGTGTTTTGTTAGTTTTGGGAAATATACTACCTGCATCATCAATTTCTTCACAACACGGCTTGTAATTTAGGCAGATAGATCTTTTTGTTATTTTTAGTTTAATTAAATTAAAAATATTTAAAGCACCAAACAAAAAATTAAAAATATTACTGATTTGTTTGAGAGATGTAAAGGGTTAACTTCTATACTTTAAGATTATTTAGGATATCAAACTTTTCAAAACGAAAATAATAAATTCGGGAAAAAGTGCAATTCACCTAATTGTAACTTAAATCAACCAGATATCCATAACAGAAAGTAAAAAGATCACTGCCATCACTGCAATGGGTCGTTCAGGTTGGGTTAATAAGGTAAACTTGCAGCCCAATCCATGAAAAGCCGAAAGGCATCTCACCCTCAACTATTACCCCAGCGTGCGCACATCAATGACATCATCCTTTTGCTGAATTCTTTTTAAATATTTTGGGACATCCTGTCCTCTTGGCCAATTTTCGTTTGATGGGAACCCAGCTCACAATGAAGAATGCATCTACCTTTTGAAGAAAGAAATTTCGTCTATGACTGGGAATAGTTTAATTTTATGAAAAATTATTTTTGGTTTAAAAGTTCTTTAAAATTTTTTACTTATAAGTTATTTTAGTTACAAAATATATTAATTTAAATACACATATTTACTTATCATTTTTTTATGAAGGAAAGTTTAGGATAAGAAATTTAATTAGGTGAGTTAACTTTCGTTCTATTTATGATTAATTTTATTAGAATAGTACAAATTTTACTCCATATATAAAAATAGTGTGCCAATTTCATGATCGAATAAATAAGATCTTGTGATTAATTCAATTAGATGATGATTATTCTATTAGTAATATTAGTTTAGAAAAATTAAAGTGACTATTTGTGAAACAGTCCAACATTGGGTAGTTAAAGGAGCTGTCAAGTTATTATAATAAGAAATACTTCTCACATATTAATAACCTCTCATTAGAATTAATTGGTTTCATCATTCTTCTATGCAATCATTTAGGTTTGTTTTTCTTCACAGAAATTATAGAAGAAAGATTTTCAATTTTCATAAATTGCGGTCTGCAAATCACTCAAGTGCTTTTAGAATAAATCTTGAACACAATTTGTTTTTAACCTTGCAACAATAGTGGACATAATTTTCTTCACGGTGTTTGAGCATCATAGTATATACAATTTTCTGTTTTCTTTTGTAAACAATACTTTTATAACATATATATTTCCATAGTCATAGCTAGTCCTAAGAGCAATTTAAATCTTCTATCCCATTTTCTTATCTCCAACCCTGTCCTCCATGAAATAACGACAACCCAACAAAATCACCAAAGTTCTTAGTTCCTTGCTGCAAGTGTTACATTCTTTTCATGAGAGGGGACATCAACTTGTAAGAGATCAAATGACACAAATATTAAGCAACCAAAAAAGAGCAAGTTCCGATACTGTGGGAAACATCACATATATAGATTTTTTCTTTTTTTCTTATATAGGTGTTATCTAGCTCTCGGGCTTTCGGGAGGTGTCGTTAGAATCATCGTTTGAAGGGTATCCAATTCCATGGCGATTGTTAGGGAACATCACGAACAATGCACTGGCAACCACCCCAATAGCCGGTGGCAGCATCTGCAGCAGAAGCTTCTCCGTTGTCTCAAAACCCGAGTAGAAGCAGCGCACGGTGTTGGTGTCCAGGAGCCCCAGCACGGCGAACACGATCAGCGCAAAGAAAGCATGCACGAAGTCTCCGAACCGGAGCCTGTACGCCGACAGGTCAACGGACTCCGACGCCGGCGAAGGCCACATGCCCCTGGCGGTCACGATGCCGTAGTGCCTCTCGCCGTCGCTGCTGGTGTAACTGTCGGTGAAGGAAGCGAAGCAGCAGTTGAAGCCGCAGACCACGAGCAGAATGCCACTCAGGTACTTGTTGACGGCGGTGCAGTGGCCGCTGTTGGTCACGACGGGGTTGAGGAATTGGAACGAGAAGACGGTGCCGGTGGGGAGGAGCTTGATGAGGTTGCCAACTCCTGAGAATGCTTTCTGGGTGGTGCTTGTTTTAGAGTTTGAGGACATGCTGCTTTCAGCCATTTGGCTTTTCTTTGTGTATTTTCTAGCTGTAATATTCTTAACGGGCTTTGTAGTTGAAGACTTTGTTCTTGTGCTTTTAATTTTGTTTCTCTCTGGGTTTCTTTGGATGAATTTGTTTGATTTTATAGAAAACGCTGAGGGGAAAGGAGTAATATTCAGTTGCTTCTACGCAAAAATGGGTGGAGGGGTTTGTGATGTAGTCTTGCTTTTACTTTTGGAAAGAGCGAGCTTCATTTCTAATTCAAGCTTTCTGGTTTTAAGGAGCTTTGAAATTTCTGGACAACCTTGAAGGGAACTTTATTATGCCAAGAATGTGTAACAATAATAGAAAATGCTGACATTTTTGTGCCAAATTTTGCACTATGCCATGCAATATTGAATGAGTCCGACAAGGAATAAGAAGCAAAAAGTTCAACATGAAAAAAAAAAAAAACGAAAACAGATAATTACTGGGTAGGTAGGAACAAAAACAATAGAGCAGGTTATCTCCTTAATTAGGAAAAAAAAATAAAAGTATACTTTTCATTTTTTAACTTTATTTTAAATTTTATTTTTATCTCATAAGTATGTTCTGTTTTATTTTTGTCTCAAATATTTTTAAAAGTCACTAAATTTGTCTCAACCATTAACACCGTTAAAAATTTAACGAAATTTGTTGACATGGCATTCTGTATAGATATAAGTGTACAATTGGCATGTTTAATTTTTTTTTTTTTATAATTTGGTTGGGATGAATTTTGTAACTTTTTAAAAGATTTTAGAGGAAAATAAAACTAAAAGTAAAGTTAAGGACAACCTTTTGAATTAAATAATTATTAGACTAACTCATTGAATTAAATAATCAAGATTTGATATTAATATTTGACTTATCTTAAAAATATAATAAAGTTTTTCTCTCTATAATTCAATAATTGATCAAATTATGATTTGATAATAATACTTTTAATATTTTAATAAAAGATATGAAAATCTTAGTTAAGTTGATTTATGAAAATACTTTTATAATTTAATGCAATTTTTAGTAATAAATCTATATGAAAAATAAAATTTCATCTAATGTAAAAAATATAAAAGTTAAAAAATGAAATGATGCATATATTATATGAAAAATTATACTTGTCTTTCCTTAAATTTAATTTATATTTTTATTTTCGTCCTATAACTATATTTTTTTATTTTTATTTCAAATTTTTTTAAAACTCATCAAATTTATCCAAACTATTAATTCAAAAAAAAAAAGAAAATCCTAACTGGACATGCTAATTGTGTACTTATTTTTACATAAGATATTTTGTTAGCAAATTCCATTAAATTTTTAACATTGTTAGTGATTGGGACAAATTTGGTAACTTTTAAAAAGATTTAGAATAAAAATAAAATAAAATATAGTTGTAGGATAAAAATAAAACTCAAAATAAAGTTAAAGAATAAAAAGTATATTTTTGCTAAAAAAAAACAACTACCCTCATATTCTGAGTTTGTAATTCTCTTATATATGCATGGGCTAAAAATTTAGTTTTGTTATTCATTTATATATATTGATTATATTCTCCTTTTACTGGTAGGAAGTATGCTTCATATGAAGCGTGTAGGATAACCCAACGTTGATGTTATTTGCCCATGCTGATCCGATGTATGTATCGTATGTAGATATAGTGTATACATTAAATCTTTGGGGAAAAAAAATTAGCTTCAGGACAATTGATGGACTTTCAGTCTTTATTTAAAGACTTCAAACATTTTATTTTAGTTAAAGACTAAAGTATTTATATTCAACTTGGTTATTATGTGAAAAATCATACTTACACTGTTGTATTGTGACTATTTGAAGTCAGGCACTTATAACGGGATAACTACATCAATATTTTGATTTCTTTTTGAAAATATAAATATAAAATTCAGCTTTTGTTGATATATAATAACTTCCTATATTTAGAAAAAGGAAAAAAAAACACACACACACACATATCCCTTTATTGGTCATATGATCCAATGACATGTAAAAAAAATTGTAATTTTTCAAATTAAAATTCATACATTATTTTTATATTATTTATATACAAATTTTTATATAATTAAGATTCCCAAATATATAAATGCTACAAAATTATATGTAAGTTAAAATAGTGAAATTAGATGAAAGATTTCACGTAAAGAAAACATGATCACGGCAGATGTAGATTAAAACATTAATACAAGATATTCAGTGATTTGACATCTTAATTGACATCTTAATTAGTTGTATTAGGAAGCTATGTTTTGGCCTAATAAATTGAACAAGAGCTTAGATCATTCATTAATTCCATGACGCTACATGTAACTTTTGTAGGCAGATTAGGTAAGGAAGTTATATGAATGCAAGCAAGGATACATAATTTCAGTTCTGCTGTGTAAAATTATATATCTAAATTTCCTTTCTGTGAATGGTTGGTTGTCATGGCTTGCTTCCTTTTGTCATATTTCATTCAAGGAATGAGGAGTTCGCAAAAAAAAAAAAAAAAAGCTAAACTGCTAGAGTTGGCTATTGCCCATATATGCTTTCGGTGATTTAAGTCCTTTTATGATTTAAAGCCCCATGTGATTAATTCTAATTGTGATACATACTAATGACAAGGGATTAAGGAGCACTACTACAACTTTGAGATAAATATGATATAAATCAAGTACATGCCGTTATGTCTTGGAGAATACTGTTTATACTTTAATTTGTTCTCAACCTTGCTGAATGGAAGCGTTGTCTTACGCTATCACCGTCCCTTCTATCTGACTGTGTTTTATCATAATATATAAGGATAATTACATTGACCTCCTTGAAGTCAATGTCTATTATGCTAATATTTTTTTATTTATAAAATTACACATACTCCCTTATTATATTATTTATAAGATAAGTATAATAGTATAAGAACCATACATAATATACAAAAGATAGGTGTATATTTTTCAAGCATATAAAGGCATATAAGATATAAAAACAGTCCATAAAATGAAGAATGCGGGTTGCGATTTTTTAAATAAAAGAGATATGAAGTAATAAATTCTAACCTAAAGGAAGATAGTATAATTACCCCTAATATACATTCAATCATTAACATACCAGAACATGAAGCTAAAAAGAATTCTTTTTCCTGTATATAGGTCTTCAAGAAAATTGAAAATTTTCAAATGAATTCTAATTTAATTAGTGAACCTCCCATGTAATGTAACTAATGGAGCTAATAGTGCGCCTTGTTCTTACCCACACAAACACAAACATCACATTTTGAACTTTGAAGAGATTAATTAGACGACTGGTCCTCCAATTTGTCTAGGAAGACAGTTACTGCTATTTTAATTAGAAACCAAAGTATATTTTATGGCCATTGATCTACTCCTCAAAATACATGCGATTAGAGTATTTAGTTTCAAGATTTTAAAATCACTAGTTTTTAGTATTTAGCTGCTATCCTTCCCCACACTAAATATCAAACCTCTTTTTTTTTAACCAAAAAAAAGGCGAAATAGAAAAATTATTTGGAAAAGTCCATCAGTCCCATGTTAGACGCGTTCTTATTTTTTGGTCATAGTCAATGACTCAATGTTGGGCTGTTGGAGGTTATAATTTCAGAAGTACAAATTAATTGACTCTTTTCTTTCGGTCATGCGAGGATATTAATTCACTCTTTCTTTTTCTGGTCTTTTTTTTTTGTCAACTTTTTTTTTCTTTAATTGACTCTTTAAATGACTTTTTTTTTGGTCGACGTTCTTTCTTTTTATTTATTTAAATGACTCTTTCTTTAATTGAATTTTTTTTTCCTTTTATGGTCAGTATTGTCCTTTCTTGACTCTCTTCTGTTTTGTGGACTAACACATTGAGCTAATGGGCCACTCAGCTGAGGACAGAAACCTTTACAGCCAGCCCAAGCTGGGTCAACCAGCAGACCAGATCACCCCACTTTATAAGGGTCTGATTTCTACTATCTATCTCCTTTCATTTTGTTTGAGGATGACCAAAAAAAAGAAAAGCAGTTCAGGCATGAGATAGGTGACAATCCGGTTGCCTTTATAATCACCGCACCCGGGTTCGATTTCCTCTCCCAAACATCCCCTCCCCCAATCAAAAAAAGGATGACATAAAAGATTGTTTGTTTGAGGTCTACAAATTACTAGGATGGCAAAGATTTCTATTCAAGTGGATATATATGAAGATTTCTTCATGATAGAGCATATATGATGGATTAAACAAACAGAAAATTTGTCCGAGTTTAGTGAATGGGGCGGAGACATGGCGTCTTAAAATATGTGGGCGATTCCATGATAGACCGCTAGCTATCTCTAGTGTCTTAAAAATGTTATTTAATTAGGTATTTGTACTTTGCAGGTACTCACTTTCCCAGTAAAAATTAGGGACGGGTGTGGGAACAAAGGAGATATATCAATTGGCACGATGGCACACCCCATATATTACATGAGTTTTTATTTTATTTTTATTAGTATCTGGAAATAATTTAACTAATGGCACCAAATTTCCCAGGATTAACCACAAAATTTGATTGTCACAGTAGCGTTAAAAAGTTGAAACTGCCATAGAGGAAACAGGGGTTGGCTGTGGCCACAGCACAAGCATGGATATGAATATGTCCAATGTGGATGACACCTGCCGACACACACACAGTAAATGCTATTTCGAGGTGAGGCCCTCTTCCACACTCCACACAATGACACTAAAGTCTCAATTTTCATGTCTTCTTCTGCGAATGTCACACACTCAAATTATGGGGATCATTTTGTGCTGTTCTTTCTTCACTCTTCACAACCACCACCCATCATCTTATTCCTAAAGCCAAAATACCATTTCCCCACCCCCTTTTTTTTTGTGTGTTCCCTCTTATCTTTTGGGAAAGAGAGAAATTGTAGACATAATTCACAGCTGCCATCTTTTACTACTGTAGCCATTAGTTGAAAACAAAAAGAATCACGAGTTGGACTTCTAACAAATGCATTACGCTCTGTTTTGTCATTACGTTTTTATTGAAATAATAATTACATTTTTCCATCATTAAATAATTACTTTTTATCCAGGATAACTACTTACCAAACTAAAGTAAAAATACAATGCATCTTTGACCAATTAAATCCTTAAATTAAATGATATACTTAAGCCACACAAGAAATAAATTAATGATAAAAAATTTCAATAATTTGCTTAAAGAAAAAAAGAAAGTAAGAGATTTAAAGTTGCAGTTGTCATTATATTAATTAAAAAACTAAATAATACTTATTTTGTATAATTATAGGCATAATAACTGCTGCCAGCTTACCTCATTTGTACATGATAAAATAGTTTATATAAGCTTTTCACTATTTCTGCAAGTTTAAATTAGCGTCAATTGAAATTATTTCAGCTACATATATTTATAAAAGAAAAAAAACTATTGCTGATCTTTTGGTGGACACATAATCTTTTTTTCTAAGCAAAGCGATTAAACAATTAGTGGGGAGGGAAATCCACGACTCTATCTCCTTTTGTCTCTCAGAAGGTCAATGGAATACCTCTTCAATTCAATCATCCCCAGCCCCATCTTCCACCAAACCAAATTAACGTTTTTAGTTTTTACTCATTTAGATGGATTATTCTTCTTCCTATTTATTACATGATCAAACAATATTTTTTTTAAAAATATCAAAACATCAACCAAAGTCTTAGAAAATTTGGGATATCTGCCCAAATTTCCCTAAATTTGAATCTTTTTACTTTACAGTACAAAAAGGGTACAATACAAGGCGCTTACAAATTCACAACGGAGCAGAAACCATTCACTTCACATCACAGCCCATACACTTTCCGGATTTTACATATCAACCCCCTTTCCTCCTTTCTTTTTCGTTTTTTTCTTTTTTTAATCTTATTTTCCATTCTAACCTGAGATTACAACCTAACTTTATCCTTAACAACCACCAAAAGATCTTACATACGCTCAGACGCTACTCCAAACTTTTTCTTAGCATTTTCGCCCCTACTTTCTTCCCCGAATTTCAGATCCACCCTTCCGTTTAAAAAAATCACGGTCGGGTCGGAGCTCGAAACCGGGAGGGGCGTCACGGAGAGAAAGGAAGGAGAAGATTCTAGATTAAAAAGAAGATAGAGAGAGAGGAGCGGGAGGTTGGTAATATTTGTGTCATATTCGACCCGAAACTCGGATTCCCGACCGGCCTTCGGGTCATTCGAGCCGCAGCAGGCGCCTCAGATCTCGCGTGGCGGAGTCGTCGACGACCGCCGAGGGCTGCTTCTTCTTCTGAAAAGATGGCAGAGGAAGCGCGCTCGGCGACGGAGACACCGCGAACGCTGATCCGGCGTACACGTCGCTCCTCGCGGCCACCGAGCAGGGCTTCACATCCACGATCCGGATCTGCTTTGGCACCATCTCAGGGTCCGGGCCCAACCTCTCGGTCCCGCAAACCACCAAATCGTCACCTTCCTTCTTCAAGGCCTCGCTCTTGATCTTCGAATCGAGCGACTCCCCTCTCCGGAGAATCGTGACCTTCTCCATCGTCAAACCGCTGCTCCTCGCCATCCTCGAGTCGTCGGAGCTCGATCTCCTCGAGACCGACGCCTCGGCCACCGGATGGGTGGGGCCAGCGACAACCCGTTTCCTCTGCTCGGACCTATCGGGTCGGGTGACCGGTTTCCGGGAAGGCCTGGAGCTGGGGGCGTAATTGTTGTAATAATTACAGTAATTCCCATAACTCCTGCGCCGGGAAAACACCGCCGCAGGGGGAACCCTGATCCGTTCGATCAAACAGTCCTGAGGCCGCAAAACCTCCGTGCCCATGGTGGGTAGACAAAATTAGCAGAAAGAGAAAGAGAAAGAGAAAATAAGGGGAGAAAAAAAAAAGAAAAGGGTATGAGCGTGTAGATCTGAAGATGATCTTGTTCCCCTGTAAATGAAAAAACTGTGTTTTAGTTTTATTTTTTTTTCCCTTCTTCTCCCTGCTCACATAACAAGGAAAAAGAAGGAGGATAAAGAAATGAAATAGGTTTGTGGTGTGGGTATGGCGGTTTACGCGCAGCTGGGTTTTGAAAATGGGGGAGTCGGACAGATCATATATAGCAGAAGAGGAAGGAGACAAAGGTGGGGGGTGGGGTTTCCCACCGACCTTCGCCAATTGACGCGTGACAATGCAGAGAAAGAGAAAGAAAAAGAGAAATGAGAGAGAGAGAGAGAGAGAGAGAGGGCGAAAATAAGCCAATCCATGGCCACCTCGTTTGAGTGAAGACTGATGAAGGGACAGGTGGTGTCTGACCTGACTGGGTCTTTCCTTGAGGTGGGGTCATGTGGGGTTCCCCAGGACACGACTTCCGTTATAACGGCGCCTGTTGCCGCTGGATTTTTCATTCGTAAGGAACGCGTTACTCAGTTGCCATTATTGGCTTGGGAGGTAGCCCAAGCAGACGTATGGTAACGGCGTCGTGTGTGCGAGGTTAGTCGTCCTTCTGGAGGACCCTGTTTCTTCGAAATTATTATTTTGGGTGGGGTCCAGACGAGGTTGCCATTTGCTAAATAATAATGCAAATTATTTGCTTTTTTTTTTCATTCATTCTTATTTGTTGATTAAAGTAATTACATAAATATTAAAAAAATTATTATATAATTTTAATGACAGATAAATATAATTTAATATAATTAATTTTTTAAATTTTATTTTCTTAATATTTTTAAATTTTAAATTTAATTTACTTTATTAATTTTTTATTAAAACATAAAAGTAAAATTATAAAAATTATTTAATAATTTTTTAAATATTTTTAAATAATAAATATCTTAAAATAAAAAAAAAATTTACTAGACATATAAAAATAGACCAAATAGAATAAAAACGTTAAAGTGGTACTTGCATTTTGCTACCAAAAACATTTTGAAAAAAAAAATTGAAAAACGATTATTGGCCTACTGAAAAGAAGGAAAATGCCAACTGAATGGCATACCCCCGGAGTCTCAGTCAACAATTGAAAATTGACTACGGATTTATCCTTCCAAAAAAAAAAAGAAGATAGATTACATATTAATAGGTTTTAGTTTTTTTAAAAAATATTATTTTTTGATATAAAATCATTGAAATATTATTTTCAATAAATCCTCATTATCTTGCTTCATAATATAAAGCCGGCAAAATATAAAAATAATTTTGTACACAAATTTGTACAATAACTTATCATTAAATTTTTAAATTTTTTAAAAAATTTAACGGAAAAGTATATCGTGAAAAGTTTTAAAAAATATTTAATTTATGAAATTTAAAATAAAAAATGTAATGTCAGCTTTTAAAACAAATGAGCAGTTTCTATAAATTTCATAAATCCTGTAGAAGTTAAGGAAGGTTAATTTAATTTCTTTTAGATTTTTTACTTTAATTGATAGGATCGAGTTATATAAAAAAATAACAAATATTTTGAGTTCTATTCATGCTAAAAATCATTACATTTTATCTGAGTTGTGAAGCAAAATATTCACCTCTTAAATTTTTTTATTAAATAAATTTCTTATAATTTAATTTGTGCATTTTAATTTACTTAAATTTGATGTTTCAGTGTACTTTTCAATTATTTAATGAATTTAAAGCGTAATAAAAATTCACCCCTTTCCTCACTGGTTAGTCTCATTTTGCTAGTTAAGAATTATTTTGGTTGTTTATTTTGTCCAAAGTTTGGTTGATGGATAAAGAAAGGTAAATTAAGTATGAGCATTGTGATTTATTAGATGATCAAATCATACATTGTATGTTTCTTAAGTAAGCTAAATACTACTAAGCTATAAGGCCATTTACTAAAAATAAAATTTAAACAAATAAATTTATTCTGAAAACAATTGATATTTTTATACCCGGTTAGAATAGTTTAGCATAAACTCCCAATTTGGTCATTTAAAAATTATGTCGATATCACTTTAGTCCTACAAAGAATGTTGAAATCAATTTATTCATTAAATTATGAAATATGATATCAAAATTATTCTTCTATGTACGGATAAGGACTAAATTAACATAATTTTTATGATTAATAGATTAAATTAATATTAATTTTATATAATTGAAGGGATAAATTGATGATATTTTTAATAATTGAGGGAGTAAATTAATGTTAATTTTTTTAAAATACTAAAATAATATTAACTTTCATAATTTAATGACTAAATTGATAATGACATTATTTTAAAAATCAAAATATTATCGACATAACATTTATAGAAATAAATTAGAAGTTTAGTCAATAATTTAAACAAGTGTTAAAAACAAAAATATAAGGTCTATATTTGTAATCTATATTGAGAGAGTAACACTAGGCACACCCTTTTCTCTGAGAACACTCGCACCTTTTTTTTCTTTGGCCCTTGACAAGCCCATTTTTTATTATGTTATTTACACACTGGTTTTTTTTATTATTGAATTTGTCTTCAAATCTGTTCAAACTTTTATATCAACATATTTTTTTTTATATACAATATAATGACTTTTCACCATTTTTTATAACCCAAAGGTTTGGCGTAAACTATTTGAAATTCACCATGTATTAAAAATAGTCTTACATGTTATAAAATCTTCAATGAAAATGAGTACTATGTTTGAAAATGGATCAGTTGTCTTTTCATATCTTATAGAGCTTAGTGGAAGTTCGGTGCAACTACTACTATTTTTGACTACTATTACGTACACATTTTATATGAGCTCACACTTATGCATATATAAAGATTTAATCTTCAATAATTATTTTTTATTACAATTTGGTAATGTTCGAGTTAATTAGAGTATACCTTGATTAATCTATTTCTCTTTGATAGAGAGAGTAAAACGTTTACAAATTTGTACAGTACAATCACTAGTCAATTTTACTTTCTACTGTGATGGCCATGGCATGGGTTCCCTTTGGTACAAGCAAGACGACCCACAAAAATCTGTTGGGAACTGGAGTGAAGTATGATTTGGAAATTTAAACTTTCTATCATGGGATCATTCAGTGCCTCACCTAAAAAATAATGCTTTTTACATATTATACATGATTATTCTAATCTTTAAAAAAATTATAAATATTTTTAAAAAAATTATAATATTTTAAAATAAAGTCACTTAGAAAGTTTCAAATTATTTAATAAATGTATTTTATTTCAAAATGGTGTAAATGTATTAAAAATATTTGTAACTTTATTAAAAAAATTATAAATTTTTTTAAAAATTATTGTAACTGATGCACGTTGTGACATTTTTTGTATGATACATCGAAGTATAATAAACTAATTAAGACATTAAACTTTTATTATTATCGATTAATAAACTCAACTTTATTAGAGAATTTTTTCCTTGGTCAAAAAATATTTAAAAGACAAAAATATTCAATTTTTACATATCAAAATAATTTGAAACATAAATAAAATACATGATTATATATGACCTAAAAAATTTTTTAATTAATATTTATTGTTAAAATATTCTTTTATTAAATTTAATACTTAAATTACTAATTTTTAAAATTAAAATCTTTAATTAATTACCACACTAAAATAATTGAACTCTTTGTAAAATACTTTTTCGGATGGAGCTCTAGGTGCACCTGCCCCACCACGGTGCACATGCCTCACCAAGGTTAAGATACTTTACGCCAAACCTTCGATTATTCTTTCGCCCATTTTTGTCTTTTTCAGAAATGATAAAGGTAAACCCACGATCCTTGTGGTCACAAAAAAGCATAACTATAGTTATACGATATTAATGATATGACAGCATTCATAATTTTTAATTTATATAATTATTTATAAATATATACATTATTTGATAGTAGTTCAACTAACCAAAATGAATAAAAAGTTATATAAAATATTATAAATTTAAATCGTGATAACAATTTTTAACATGAAAATAAATTTAATAACTATAAAAAATTTTATTGATAATTTTTTAAAAAAATATTATCACTTGAATTAAAACTCTTGAGTATTCACTAGTATTTTTAGTATTACGTAAGTAACCCTTTACATATTTAAAGATGACTATTTGTATTTCTCTAAGTTTATATAAAAGTATATAATTATTTTTTATTATTTATATACATAAATAATAAATCTATGCATTAATTATTTTTATTATTTTATTTTGACCACATACAACTAAACTGTTTCACCTTGCTTTTCGCGTAGGAAAACAAGAAAATGAAATTCCAGCTGAAGACAATAACTTCAGATATTTGCTAATGATTCATATCTTGTCAAAATTTAACTTATTTTAAAATGTAAAACATTATTTTTCTAATATGGACATATATTTTTCAGAGGAGCCACAACATATAAAATAAACCGAATTCAAATTTGCTTTAGAAGTTGTTTATGTAATCAAGCAAAATATTTCCTAGCTTTAATAAGTTTATTTACAAATAAATATAAATATAAAAAATAATGTCAAATAATAAATTTCAGTATTTGAAATTTTCAACAAAAGAAATTCATTGCTGACATTGATTTTTTCTGTATTATAAGATATACCAGTAAATTCAGTCTCTTATATCATATAGAGATAAAGCAACTCCAGCTTTTGCATAAAGTCATGCAGTTGGACCTGTTTTCTTTTTCGGGCACTACAGTATAATGCTTTTTAGATTCGAAAGTAACTTTGATATAATGGAATATGGCTAAAATCAAATTGCTCTGAGTTAGAGAGCACTGCCGAGAATCCAAGTTGTCATATCTTTTTTATCTTTGATTGAGATAGTTTCACATATATTATTGCAAGATTAATTTTTTGAGTATAATTATGATTATTTTTTATTAAATTTTTTTTAATAAATACTTATTTAAATTTTAAATTTTAATATTTTTTTAAAAATATAACTCACTTATTATCGTACGTAATCTTTGTTGAATCCAAGTTGTCATTTCTCAACAAAAGAGAACGAGATGAAAAGTTTCACGTTGCCTGGTCAGTGACAGACACTTACATAGTTAATTAAGGTAATTATATTACAAAGTGGAGCCTAATATAATTGAAAACATTATCTGCTAAAAAATACATATGAAAATGAAACCACACGATTTGATTCATATTACAAATTAATATTTGCACATAACATGATTGTACCAAAAACAGACATAATAGAGGCAATGATTTTGCACATCACATGGCGTTGTTCTTGCAAATTAATTATGAGTGTTGAATATTTCCTATCTAGTTTTTTAAAGAGCATATCAGGTTGGCTGTTTCGTTGCCACCCATTTCTTCTATAACCTATGATCACACTCCACTAACACATTTTCTATTACTTAAATAACATAATAATAATCCATAAAATCAAAGGCAATCTTACTTTTTTAAGGTATAAACCAAAGAAGGTGGCCCATGCAATATATTAATTAAAAAAAAAGGCAAGGGTTGAAATGGGCATTTCTCTCGACCTTTGTGAGTGTGGCAGGTGTCATTGTATGAATGAAGCATATACATTTCTTAATCTTATTGTGCTTTGATTTAGTCAAGCATTCCATTGCTACTCAAACAGAGACATCTGCACCAGCTTCTGTCTTCATGGATTTTTTTTATTATAAAAAAATAATTATCATAAGCCTATCGAAGAGGACAATATACACGAACCTGCAACAATTTTTTTTTTTAATTTTCTTCCTTTTCAAGGGACTAGCAACTGATGCATCCACCCCAGCTAGGAGAAGATATTTAGTAATAATTAAATATAAACATATATTATTTTTATCATCAAAGTACTCTGCAATTTTCCTTTCTATGAGGGAAATAATTGAGTGGGGGGTGTGAATATGAGATTTTTGGTTAATTTTAGGAACATCCTTGTAGGAAAAGATATCTGTGTTTGGGTGCTTTTACGTTTCTTCAAGGGTTGTTTACTCACTTGGATTTACCTAAACAAATAGATGATTAAGATAAGAAGTTAAAGTATGAATACAAGTTGACACCTAGATGAAGCTGGTTTGCAGTACGTGAAATTAAAAAAAAAAGTCTAAATACAAGTCATACTAGTTTTAGTAATTAAAATGATTCCATGATATATAAAAAATACAAATACAACTCTTATTTGGCTAATAGTTCATTCTCAGAGTCAACTTTTATGTATGAGTCATTGAATCTATTAATAGCTAGAACATATATTAATTTTTATTTAAATTTACAAGGAAAAGTTTGTCTTCGTCTTATTTATTCTGAGAAATTTTTAAATAAACAATATTTAATTATATTGGCAGCACTCTTCTTTCTCCAATACTTTACGACTTAATCGAATGTAAAATTTGAGCATCTTGAAGGGGTCGAATCAATACAAATGTATAGACCAATTAATCATTATTATTACTTTTAAAAATGTTATTATTTATAGATCAAAATAATGTTATCATTTACTTGTTTATACAAAATTAATGAGTAGACCTAATGTCTGTGTCCCCACTGGCTTGCTTCAATAATTTCCCACTAGAAAAAGAAGGAAAAAAAAGCAAAAGTTGAAACAGTGGGAACAAATCTAAAATGCTTTTGCTAAGATGTGGGGTCAAATAAGAGCCTTTCTGATAATTGATAATTGCAAAGAATGTGCTCTCTTTGTCTCCTGCCTCATTTTTCTCGTAAACAGTTCTGAAACACACGGAATAGAACTAATACTATGGGAAGGAGTAGTGGAAACATCCTCCAAGAAAGAAAACATAATTTAAAATGTGACTGAAAAATATAATCAGAGTAGCCTAGTTGAAGAATCATGGAAGCTATTATATATATATATATATATATATATATATATATATATATATTTCATGGAGGAGACTCGAGTTATTGCTGATCCATTTTTGGCAGCTGTGACCAGTGATGAGCCGCCTTTTTTGACATTTCCGTATAGTAATATTCTTAAGGTGAAGTGTTGAACCAACTTAAGGAATAAGGATGATTTTATTATTTTTTTTTAAAGAACTTAAGGATGTTTTTGTTTGGTGTATACTTGGTATGAGTATAAAAATATGATAAAAAAATTTAGATTTAACTTTAAGTGATGGTTCATTTTAAAAAGTAAAGTGATGAGTATTAATTATTAATAAAAAAATAAATAATTAAATGAAAATATAAATATATGTATAATAAATTATAAAATTATTTTAAAATCAAATTTATTAACTTTTTTATTAATAATTAATATTATTTACTTTACTCTCTAAAATAAATCCTTCATTTTAAAGAAGTCAAACTCAAAAAATTTATGGATAAGTACATATTTGATATGGTATAAAATTAAGAGTAAAAAATTAATTAATGATTTTTATGTAAAAAATTATATAAGAAACTTGTGTATGCATTTTTTACCTCTATTTTTTTCCCACAATAAACATACATTAAGAGTATGTTTCGTATGGGATTAAAAATAAGAGTAAATTTAAGATGAGTTTTTTAATTTTTTTATATAAAATTATATAAAAAACTCATTTAATAAAAATTTATTTTTATTTTTATTCTTATATTAAACATACACTAAGAATAAATTTGATACGGAAAAAAAATTAAGATAAATTTTTATTAAATGAATTTTTATATAAAAATATGTTAAATTTTGTATAAAATTTTAATTTTAATTTTTATCCTATATCAAACATACGTTAAATTTTAATTTTTACATCATAGCAAACAATGAATACAGAAAATTTCTTTCTTCATAAACCTAGTTAACATCTACAGGTTATCTCCTGCAATTTTGTCAGTCAAGATTCTTATAATATTCTGTAATCTTAGTTGATAATGGTGGCACTGTTATTGCTCTTACGACCGCAAGTGCGGCGTTTGGTTGGGTTGGCTTGATATATTATCACACCCATGACTGATACGTCCAAGGACTACTTTCATTTCATTGCCAGATTATAAACCCAGTTTTTTTTAAAACTATTTTTGTTTCCAGAATTTATAAATTCAACTAAACTATGGATTATTGATTAAGGTAGTGATCAAATCTTAGTTTATTATTTTTTGTCTACTTAGAATTTGAACTCGAATTAAAAGAGGAAAATACTCACTTATTATCCACCTCTTCACATACTTCATTTATATATAAATTACCATAAAACTTTGTAATTAAATATAGCTCACGGGCCTTTTAGTTGTAAGTTAGAACCTTGCCACCACAAATGAAGAGAAACTGAACATAAATTATATTATCAACATCACTGTACCAAAAACTATAACTAACGATTATGATGTAATTTTATTAATTATTTTATTTATAGTTTTTTAGATTCACATCAAATATTAAGTGGCTGCACCCACAGTTAAGTGTCATGAAAAGAGAACAGAGATAGTAAATCTAAAAATTTCAAGAGAGACTCTAACCAAATAACAGCAATATAAAATAATAGCTCAACTGGTTATGCGTGTCAAAAATTAAAAAAACTGGGTCTGTATATGTGCTGGCCTTCGAGGTTGAGTACACAAATTTAAATTTTAGTAATAATTTATTTCGTAATTATGGTGTTAGCAATTAATGTATTTATATAATATTTCATTTGTATAAGAAATTCAGTAATATTACAAAATCAGAAAAAATAATTAAAAATTTTGACAGAATTTAAACATAATAAAAAATAAATTTATTAGATAAAATTAAGTGATAATAATCACACATCAATTCAAAGATAAGAAAATGCTAAATTATTCTGTAAAAAATTATAATAAATTTTTTTTGATTATATAATATTTTTAATAAGAAATCAAGATCTCCATATTTGTTTAATAATTGAAAATCATTCAAACTATGAATGAAATATTCAAGAATGCAAATATTTTAGATAGTAAAAGCATGCTACATTCTCTCATATGAAGTGATGTCAGTATTCAAAAGATTTTCAAATATTTTACTGCATACCACTGCCAACGTGAAGATGTTGCTATACCAACAAATGCTTATGATATGAAGGAATCTGGTCAATCCTTATACATCAGCTTCAAACCAAAGATACTAATGTCACGAGAAAATCTACTTATACATCATGAAGTTTTCTGGTGCCAAATGCTCACCCAAAAAGTTATGGCCATAGGCAGAAGCTGGGCAATCAGAAGCACTCATTAACGGGTCAGTGAGTGACTTGTGACTCAGATGAATCCCCTCCACTAAAGGCAAACAAAAATCTCAAGTCTCCAAGGTGACACAAATCTTACTCCATCCCCACAAAGCCCCTGTCATTATTAGCAGGAACAAAAATAATTGTTACATTAGCCACAAATCTCACAGCCAAATTACCATCTTTTTTCCATCTATGCATATTTACCAGATTGCCACCTTAACATTGAGCCATTGGCACATGACATGAAGCCCACCCCAACTGAAATGTGCTGTGCTAGAGCCCATGTCTTGCAGTGGCCCGATCCCACTCAACACCGCAAATGAAGCATCTTGCATTCTGTGTTCTTTCTGGTCCCCTACTCAACAACCCATCCTTATAGGGAAGAGAAAGAGAGAGAATTTATTAGGTTCAAGTACTGTGCCCTACTCTCCAAGCTTCAAGTTGTGGGTGGTGACACAAGTTGTAGAGCCAATAACCACTGGTCTTTTTTGTCTCTTCTTCAAGTCCTATCCATTCTCAAACCTTGTCAAGCCACATATTTTGGCAACGCCTTAGGGCAAACAAGGAAATTCAATGAAAAAAAAAGAAGAAAAGAAAAAAACTCTTCACTTCTCTATCCAAATCATGATCCCAATCCTTCTGCATCCCTCTTCAATTCATGAACAGAACAACGCTGTCAAAAAGAATTTGACGGAAGAAAATGAAAAGAAAAATTAGTGCTATATATTATATAATATTAAAAAAAAGAAAAAAAAAAGAAAAAGACAGAAGAAGAGAAAAAGTAGGCAACATGTTGGGAACGGAATCAAGTGGTTCGAACTTCGATATTCCCGAGGAGGTGGTGCAAGCGCTACCGTCCGATCCTTTCCAGCAGCTCGATGTGGCACGCAAGATCATCTCCATTGCGCTTTCAACGCGTGTCCACGCACTCCAGTCGGAGTCGTCGGCCCTACGCGCCGAGCTCGCCGAGAAGGATGAGGTCATTGCCGACCTCCAGTCTCAGGCGGAGTCCCTCCGCGCCTCCCTCTCCGCAGCCGCCGATAAGCTCGCCCGCGCCGACCAAGGCAAGGTCCGAACGGCACCCTTGAATCCGCTTCAATTTGCCACGTACCATGTTTAATTTTTTTTTTTTTCTGGGCTTGAGATTATAGGAGAGCTTGCTCAATGAGAATGCTTCGCTTTCCAACACCGTAAGAAAGCTCAGCAGAGATGTCTCCAAGGTGCAAATTACTAGGCTTTATAGTAAATTCTGAATTTTGATTGTAAACCATTTTCTTGAAGGTTCAACTTTTTTACTTTGAATTAACTTGATTCAGCATTTCCATTTAATTTGGGGTTATCCAGAATTTTTCTTTCTATGAGAATGACGTAAAAATTGGCAATTTCCCTTCTTAGAGTAGAGTAGAGCATAATTTTAGTAACGTTTAAGATGGAATGGAGCAGGGTGGTTAAAGTGAATAGTTTTGGTACATGGTCTTACTATATGGAATGTGGGTGATTGTTGGACTTACGGGTCCTTGATGTAAATGCATGCAGTTGGAGGTTTTCAGAAGGACGCTTATGCAATCACTTCAAGAGGATGAAGAAAATTCTGTACGTTATTATTGTTATTATTATTATTTTAATGCTGTTCCTTGTGATTAAGAAGTTATTATCTTAGCTTAATTAATTAGTTTGGAAGTTTAGGGAGGACGAAGAGAGTTTGGTATTCTGTGAGTATCATGAAATATTAAGGGGTTCATATCTTACTGAATTTTAATGATTATCTCAATTCTGAATTGTCTATAACAGTACCAGGCTACTAGCTAATGCTATTTGTTTGGAGGGTATTGCTGGATGTAACTTTTGGTTTGTGCTGGTTTGGCATAGGGAGGAGCTCCAGACATTGTTGCTAAATTACAAAGTCAAGCAAGTTTCTCTTCCACATCGCTGCTTGGAGGTACTTTCAACTTGTCGTGTGCCATTCACCTTTACTATTTACATTTCTGCTGATTCTTGGTGTCCTGTATGTAAATTAAATTCTCCTTTACGCAGTTTACTTCATTTATTTTGTTTATGCGATGAGCCTGAGAGTGCTCTCGGTTTAACACTTATGTATGGACTTATTGTCAATATAGCAACATCAAATTCTTACAAGATCACTTCTGAAAATTGCCTGTTGAAGACCTTGGAATGTCCTTTAAGGCATATACGACATTTTTTGTCCTTTGAATATGCAGTCAGCAGCTTATCATTTTGATGCCTGCACTGGCATGTATTGTGTTTCCAGTGGTTTAAATTCTTGATATTGGCAATGATAATTTATAACAATTAGGATTTGAATCCTTTTCTTTTCCTTAAGAACATGATAATGTCATGTTTGGAGAGAGAGAGACACAAGTTCCACTGTATATAGACCCACCATTTCCTTCACAGGGGTCTGCAAATCCTGTATAGGAGCTGTTTGTATTTTTCTCTCTTTGAACATCACACTGTAATTTCCTAAAAAAAGGAGAGGATCCAAATCAGTCCTGCTCCTGCCTCTCCAACATACAACAAGCAAGAGTGAAATTCGCTTAATTTTTTATATAAACTCTTTGGTCTATTAGTCTAATTATGGCATTAATTTTGGCTGAGAATTCCTAATATGTTATTTTAATCTTACTGTGTATCAGCTGTAAGTAAACCAATTCAACTATTTTAAGCTTCCAATTGAATTCTAGTGCTTGAATTTGATGGAGACGGCACTGATTAAAACAATTTAGGGTTTGTTTGGGAGAAGGGGAGAGAGAGGGAAAGAGAAGGGAATGGGGCTTTCTAGTAAAGCTTTCCCCTTAGTTGCCCTCCCTTTCCCCCATTTCCAAACAGACCCTTAGAGTTGAGGTCCCCCAGCTGTCTTTTTCTCATTTTGGGTTCTGAGAAGTTCTCATTTTGTTGCAGATGACGATGCTTCATTGCCACATTCTAGATCTTCTTTAATGCGAATCCATATTTCTGATATAGGAAATTCTTTTTCTGAGGATCGTGACTCTGATGGTATGTACTAAAATCTGAGGAAATAATATACATAAATTTCATTTCGCATTACCAAAAAAGACAGGATGATGTCTCTTTGGATTGATATTGCTGAAAAATGAACAACTATAATATTGCATGTTTATCCTGACCTGCATTTCTTTTCTATTTCCAACATTACAGCCGCAAGACACATAATCTCCTCTTAGCATCCCAAACTAGCACCCCTCGCATTACTCCCCCTGGCTCCCCTCCTAGTCTATCTGCCTCAGTATCCCCAACAAGAACATCTAAACCTGTGTCTCCAAGGTGGCATTCAATTTCCTTTTCAACCTCAAGAGGCATGCATGATGACAGATCTTCAGCGTTTTCATCGATGACCTCAAGTCATGGTTCAATAACAAGTGCTGACACAGGGTCACAAACTGGTTAGTTCCTTCAATCTATGCTGTCAATGCATTTGTGCTAGGAGATTGTTTCCAGAAATGTTGTCATTTGGTCACTCTAGTGGATTACTTTCTTGAATGTTGCATGCATATGCAGGAAGGGATGCTTAATTCATGTACTCACCAATTTTTCTTTTTTGGTATCTCAGGAAGAACACGGGTGGATGGAAAGGAGTTCTTTCGCCAAGTCAGGTAGGGGTGATTGTATTTGAACTTAGAAAATTATGGAACTAAGTTTTCAAAAAACTTGAAGTTCTACTGAACTATGCCAACATCAGTAGATTTACGTTGAGAATGAATAGCATGTGGTCTACATGCATGCTGCCGTTTCCATAATTTAGAAGGACCTCTGCAGTATCGGTGGTTTTAACTATCCAACCACCAGTTTTGATAAGCAATTTCAGCTATCAAGGAATTTGCAAATTAACATGATATTTATGAAGTAGATCTAATTTCTGTTGCTCCTCACATCAAATAATCTCTTGTCATTACATACTACTACAATATCAATTTGAACTTTTGTTTTGGACAGAAATAACGTGTATTTGAATTAGCCATGCTACAATGAATGTCTGGTACTTTTGTCAAGTTAAATCGGTTATATCATTATCTTTCAATATTCTTTTGTCTTTGAATTTGAAGTAATTCTAACAGCACTTGAATCTGGTAGCACAAATGTTAACTTCTGTGCTTAATAGTTAAATTGGGTCCTTCATTCATTTTCTCTTCTGTTTGTTATTATTAGGAGCCGTTTGTCTTATGAGCAGTTTGGTGCATTCTTGGCAAATGTTAAGGAACTGAATTCCCATAAACAAACCAAAGAGGTAATTCCTCCTGCCTCCTTCCCTCTCCCATACTTCCCCTCCTGTCCCCTCCCCTTTTGATATGGCAATGTCTGTATCTAAATTTCAGTTAATTTTCACCTGTCTCTGTGTGTGCGTAAAATTGCAGGAGACACTGCAGAAAGCTGATGAGATTTTTGGGCCTGAAAACAAAGGACCTCTATGCTATATTTGAGGGATTGATCACTCGCAACGTCCATTAACATTGCCTTGAGGAAGTTTTATTCCGAGTTTGTAACAACAGATATTTGCTCGCCTTCAGCAACTTTTGTTCCACTGTAAATCACATGTTAATTCAAAATATTCTTTGAAATTCAAATCCTGTAAAAATTTGAATTGACGAATGACATGTCTTGATAAGACAACAGGGTGGCCAATTGTTTCCTTGTAGTAGGGATGTATATGCTCTGTTTTTGGTTCATCCAAGGCTGAACATAGGATAATATGTCTCCTTCTCATTTCATATGGTTCTTAACGGGATTTGAACTTTGACACCTCCTAAATGAAACCCCTAATTCTCAATACTCTTTGTGAGTGGCTAATACAACACTGTCAACATCACAATGGTCAATTCTCTACTTTGCTGGTATTGCATCAATGAGAAGAGTTTTGTAAAAATTTATGTGCTGCGATATCATTAAAAAAATTCTATCTTTTAAATAGTCAAATTTTTTCAGTAATGTGACAGCACAAAATTAATTGAATGATAATGTAAAATATATTTTTTCATAATTCCAATGAAAAACCATAGAAGGCGGCCAAATTACTCAGAAAATGTAAAACTAGGCATCCCCCGAGGATGTTTTATCTGCAAGAAATCAATATGCTGAATAAGTCAATTAACTTTCAAGATTTCTCTGATTCTCTCAAATGCATGAAAATCATTTGTTTAAATGGCGTCATTAGCTCTCTGATTTCCAAAAGAAGGAAGCCGAAACTGGGATTCTCCATTCTAAGGTCTTAAAAATCAGTATTGATCTTCCTTCAATTTTTGTGAATCTGACTTGCTTCAGAACATGACATTTTCCCTTTAAGGCTGGCTTTTTGCATCTGAAAGCAAGGCTTTTGGCTAGTGTTTCCATTGAGTTTGAGGTAGATCCCCATAAACCGTAATCCCTCCCATTTATTTACAGTGAGTTACTATGACCTCAGATTCAGACAGACACTAGCTAGGAACATCCTATATTTGAGTAATAATATACATAAAGTCATAAATAGAATTTTCAAATGCTTTTCACGATTTTTTTTTTGTCCTAGGTAATTATTTTTGAACTGTATACATTCTGCACAATCTTTTCAGATGTTTGGATAACTATAATTTTCATTCCAAGTAATTGACATTAACGAAAAAAATATTTTTACCATTGATTTTTAACAAAATTTATATAAATTTTATGTTAACAACTTAAAATTAATGGTAAAGATACTTTATGAAATATACATTTAATTAAACTTCAAGAACAATATAAAAAAATTAACGCCATGTGCCAAAGACAAAGAAGGAGGAAGAGCTCATTGCTGATCCCTCCTAATTAAATTTAACTATTTTTGCACAAACTTCTTTTATTTGACAATTTTATTTGAAAAGGAACAAAAATTTGCATTAAGAAGGAACAATGAATGACTAACTAAAGCCGCTTTTTGGGCATAAAAATTCGGTGCGAAGTGATAACAACGCTATAATATGATCGCACGAAGGAGGGCGGCACAGAGAAATCATGCCAACCGCTACTTTCATGTCTCTTCATCTCTCCTTGTGTTGTCTTCCTGTCTGACTCTCTGTGCGTGCGCGTCATTCCCGTGGCTACCCATTTGGTTCTCGGAGACTCGTCTTGTTTGGCCATCATGAACGATGAACGAGAACGAGAACCAGAACCACAAGCTTCCTCGAGGTGAAATTCGTTTGCATTCATGGCATGGTTTTGGTTTTTGGTTTTTTCTTCATGGGTACAGAGAGTTTGAGCTCCATTTCATGCCATTATGTTTTTGTTTGATACAATTTTTGCCACATTTTCATCATGTCATGCATGTTCTGTCAATCGATGCTTCATCAGCTGTTTGTTTTTTAAACTTTCAAGAACCAGGAAAAACGTCATTTTCATGTTCTTCTATACCCCTCTTATTAGCTAGTTTGCTAAAAACTTTCTATAAAACGCCTTATTGTTTCCATAATAATCTATTTAACGTGCCAATGGCTTTCAAAGCATCAGGCTAGTTAATTCCTTTTCTTGTTTTACATTGTTACTTCTTTCTGTCCCTGCAACTTCCAACGTTTCATTTGTCCTGCTTCAGTCCTTTCAACCATATATGTTGATGTTGCGTTGATATGCTTCTCTGGCATACTAATACTATTGTCTTGTGGCCCATTTTTTCGTTTTTTACCCTACATTATTATGGGCAAGTCGGTGCCTTTTGATCATGGTTTTTATTGGAATTTGTTTTTAGCCTCTTACGCCTTGTCCATTTTTGTCACATTCTATGTTCTTTGCTGAAAAATAAGATTATATTGGCAGCAATGGCGTCCACAACTCAGAAAGCAAACAAATAGAAGAAAAGGAGACTCCTTTAAGAGGCAGAAGACCACGGCCTGGTTTTTCTGATTCATTTCCAAATATTGGTAAAAAAAAAAAAATTCCCTTCCTTTTCTTTGTTTTCCAACAGTTTGGGTGTGCTGGGGCTTTCCTCTAAACACATTGAATCTTAACTCTCTTTTAAGATAATGGTTTTATTGTACTAATGCTGGAATGAATAATACCATATCAGACTTGGCATCTTTAGGCATTGAGGAGGGACACGTCCCTGATCAGTGCTCTCCTAGACGTGCACTCGAGGACTGCTCAAGAAGTTTTGAATCTGGAACCCCTTCTTCTAAGGCCAGCACTTCTGATTCAGAGGGTCAGCCAGGTGTAAGAGGCAACAACCAGTGGCGTGGTTTCTTTAAATTACTGAAGAAAGGATCCCAAATGCCCTTCCAAACCTTTCACCCACTTAAGAATGTTCCAAAACTGACTAGAAGAAAAAGCAAAAGAATCAGGGAGGACCTGATCCCATCTCTGAATTCTCCAGCTCTGAAATCATCTTTTGACACTGAGTTTTGCTGCTTTAAAATCTTCCTGGAAAAATTTCTCTCTCTCAGAGATCCAGGCTGCAACCAATGACTTCAGCCATGGTATGAAAACCTTTTTCTTAGGAAATCAAATTACAGTAGCTGGTCCAAAAGGCTATTGCTTTTCTAGCAAATCTAAGTAACCCGGAAGAAATTCAATTTTTTTTTTTCCTCATATGATGACATATTGACATCATGCTTGCTAGTCTGATAAGCTGCTTCTATTTTATTTCTTTTTGCAGAGAATCTGATTGGGGAGGGAGGTTATGCTGAGGTTTACTTGGGAAAATTGGAAGATGGAAACTTCGTTGCAATTAAACGTCTGACAAGAGGGAACCAAGAAGAAATGACTGCAGATTTCTTGTCTGAGCTTGGTATTATAGTGCACGTGGACCACCCCAATATTGCTAAATTGATTGGATATGGTGTTGAAGGTGGAATGTTTCTTGTTCTTCAATTGTCTCCACATGGCAGCCTATCATCCATACTTTATGGTTTGTTAACCATTTGGAAAATTTTTGGAATACCAAATACCCACGTTTTGGGAAAATAAAATTAGTTAGTTCCTTCACTTGCATGATTTCAGGGCCTCGAGAGAAACTGAATTGGAGCATCAGGTATAAAATTGCTTTGGGGACTGCTGAGGGTCTTCGCTATCTGCACGAGGGATGTCAAAGGAGGATTATTCACAAAGATATCAAGGCTTCTAATATACTGCTCTCAGAGGATTTTGAACCTCAGGTGCCTTTTTTAAGCTTGACAAATCTGATTATGGAACGCGCATTTTTCAGCAGTTAGGATTTTTTTTTTTCAGTTATGAATTTCTTATGCTCTAAATCAGATTACATTCTTAATTGTTTCATCTAGTTTTCTTGGTACAATGTTAACTTCAGTCTTACGACAGATATCTGATTTTGGGCTTGCAAAGTGGTTACCTGACCAATGGACTCACCATACTGTCTCCAAAGTCGAAGGCACATTTGGGTTTGTATATTTAACAGCTTCACAAGCTTTCAACCTATTCAGTAATTATAAGTTTATAATCCTTGTTCTTTTCACCTATCATTAACCCTTTGATTTTCTTTTCCCCTTTTGTAATCACCTTTGATGTCACAACAGCTACCTTCCTCCTGAATTCTTCATGCATGGCATAGTAGATGAAAAGACTGATGTCTATGCTTATGGAGTGCTATTATTGGAGCTCATTACTGGACGACAAGCTTTGGATAGCTCACAGAAAAGTCTGGTGATGTGGGTATGTCTGCTATTGCACATACTAGTAGTTTACTGGATCTTATTGATATTCAAAATATCAATTTTAATCTAGTCTGCTTTAAAAATAATTATTGCAGGCAAAACCTTTGCTATCTAAAAATAACATCAAAGAGCTTGTTGATCCATCTTTGAATGGTGCTTATGATGAAGAGCAGATGAAACTTGTAATCTTAACAGCTTCCTTGTGTATAGACCAGTCTTCATGTCATCGACCAGAAATGAGCCAGGCATGTCCTTTCTATACATGAGATATTAGGAGAAGTTTTATCTTGTAGATGTTGAGCTAGATTGCTAGAGCATGTTGGCCTGTCCAATTATCTTTGCACCAAAAGGGGGGGAGGGGGGATGGGATCCTTTCTCACCTGTTCTAACTTCTACCTGCTTTATGGAACTATAAGATGCCAAACAGTAACCTCATTGGGTGATCTTATCACTCTGATCCTGACGTGTGTAAAAAGAAATCATTTAAATTTTCAAAACCATGTCCTTTGTCAAACTTCTGTTTCTAGTTCATGTTTTTCTATTAAATTATTTTTCTTTTCTTCAGCGAGGCAGTTCAGGTATTTATTTTCACAGAACTCAAAAGATATGATGGGAGCGGGGATAATTTTTTTATTATCTTGACCTTTACATCCTTCAAGAAATAACATGGGGGAGACCGTATAACTGTGTTTTCCAAAAGGAGAACATTTTAGAGTTTGCTCAGTTTTGTTATTAGAAAACTGCAGGGTCAGTATCAGGGTAAAAAAATAGTCAAAAAAACATATATGCAGCCCTTATCTTTCTTTGCTATCTAGTTTCTGGCAACATGTGACTTCTCATGTTAGCCAAACCACTTATTTGACTTCATTAATAGAATCCATACATCTTATTATTTCTCTCAAAATGACTCAAACAATGTGAAAGAGTCATAGCTGTAAAATTGTTTAAGCTTTTGAGTTTTGACTGTGTTTGGCCAAAATAAATAAATAGACAAAAGCTTTTAATCCTGTGAGCAATCTGATCTACTCAATACACTTCTGATGATGACAGTGAACTGATATAGACTTCCCAATTGGATGCAGGTGTTACGGATATTAAGAGGTGAAGAAGAGAGCTTGAAGCTCATGAAAGAACGCCAGAAGTCAAAACTTCAGAGGACGTACTCTGTAGAACTCTTTGACGCAGAAGATTACAACTCAACTAAGTTGTTGAATGAGATGGATCGACATATGGAGACTATTCTAGGCTCCAGTAACTCTATTAAAGAATGCAGCAATCAAAACTAGGTTATGGCCTGTCATTCAGATCATGCGTCTTACATGGAAGTGGAAATTTGGGGCAGCTATTTATTTTGCAGAACACGAGCTGATTCCACTGGGGGATCCAGAGCTGGCCAGAAGACGTTGAAGAGGGTAATCTGTATGAACTCAAGGAAGACAATGAGGCAGAACTTCATGTGCATGTTTGCCAAGTTGTATTTAATTGAAGTGGTGATAACAGTAGGGCGGTTACATGTTAGGTTATAATTTGTGAGCCCCAGTTAACACTTTAGGATGGTTGTTTTAAATGGGGATTACATGAATTGAACATAACATTTTCAAGATGTTCAAATTGTTTAATCTTTCTATAGTACTTAGTACTGAAACTGGAGACATTATTGTATATGCAGTGCCTTGCAATCTGTGCTTGCAGTGCCTTCCAAAGGCAGTTCGATGCAAGAAAAATTCCTGAAACTCTTCAATTCCTATTGCGTGAGATATATTTAATGATTTCCTCAAAGATGAAACATGTCTTCCACTGAATGGGTCGCCTAACCTTGTTTTTAAAATTATGGTGCCCTTCCCAGTAAGAGTTATCAATTCAAAATTGGGTTACTGTCATGTGTCCTTAGCAGCTCATATATATATATATATGGTCAGAATTAAATTGACTTAAAGTTCAATATTCTAAATCTGTCACTTTTACGTAATCTAATAATCAAAATTACCTATCTCAATCTCAAAATCTATGGCATGAGCATAGTTTGAGATAGACACTTTTTGTTTTCTCAGATAAGATAAAATTAAGAATAATATTATGTCCATAATTTTACTTAATTGTATAAAAAATAAAATAACATTTTGTTCTTTGAAAATATACTTCAGTCGCAGTAATAGTATAATCACTTGTTCAAATTATATATATATATATATGATTCAATCTTAAAATCATTCAAACTCATTTCATATTATTTTTCAACAAAACTATTAGTTTAAACTATTTAAAAACTGAATTATATATTAATTTAAATAAAATGCAAGTTCTATAAGATAAATTTTTAAGGATTACTCGTTGAATAAACTATAAAAGGTTTAGTTTTAGTTGGAATTGAAAAGGAATCAAACGAAATAGAAATAAAGAGAGAGGGAGAGAAAATTGGGTGCAAATCCAAAGGGAGAGCAAATGAGTAGGGTTTGGTCTTTGCTATTGGTGCTGTTGGTTTTGATCTTGTTGATCTCCCATGAAGTCTCCAGCTCCTACGCTGGTTCCGCCAGTTCCATCATCAACCCTTCCAGGGTCAAACAGATTTCATGGAAGCCAAGGTCTCTTTCCCTTTTCCCATCACCCTCTCCTTTCCTCCTCTTTTTGCCCATTTTGCTATCTCTCTTTGCTTGCTCAGAAAATCTTTGCAAGTGTCCAAATTTGCCAATCAATTTAATCAAAGTCAATTTCGTTGTGAAATGTGAACGCATTTGATGTGTGCAGAGCTGTCGTTTACGAAGGTTTTCTTACGGACTTGGAATGCGACCACTTGATTTCTATAGTGAGTATCGCCATTCGCTAGAAACATCTGTGCGAGAAACCATGGCTTCTTTGATGTGGGTTTCGTTCGATTTTTCTGTTCTGTAAGTGAAGCCTGTTCATTTGGGTTGCAACAGGCGAAATCAGAGCTGAAGAGATCTGCAGTGGCGGATAATTTGTCTGGAGACGGCAAGTTAAGTGAAGTTCGATCAAGCTCTGGGATGTTTATTCCCAAAAACAAGGTTGGGTTCTCTGTTGTTTCTTGATGTCCTTCCTACTTTGTCTGCTTGTCTGTCTATATTTGGAAATTTATAAATGGATTGTTCCTTCTTATTATCTTATCTAAAATTAGTATGAACAACAACTGTAAAGTCTCAAACGTAATCAATATCCTGTCCTTTATAATGAGAACAATGCTGGACAAAATCCTGAATATATGTAGGCAGATTGAATTAATAGCTGTAAATTTTATGTGGTAGTGGTAGATCCATCTTATACTAAACTATTACTTGGTTATGTAAGTCTATAAGTACAATGAATATCTATTTAATGTCCCTAAGAATTTCTATAGAAAAAGCTTAAGTCTATGGAGAGCTCAAGCTCTCAAGACGTTGAGCTTTTTACCATTAGACGTATATTGAGATTCACAGCTTGATTAAAAATTGAATTGGAAAGTCAATTCCACCAATGAGACCACAACCTCTTGATAGCTTGGGCTCTCTAGACTCACCAAGGTAAAAAAAGATAAAAGAAAGTCTGTAAGATTTCATGTGGCATGCAATCTATATAATTATGCTTCTTGGACTCATCTTTGTTCCAAAACCTTTATATTTGCTTTTGCGTTTTACAAGTACATAAATTCTGTGCTCTTCGAATTCTATTTAATTTTTAAGGGCAAAATTTGTCTTTTATCTGTTGTGATGTTAAACATAATCTCTTGTCTTCTTGTTTTGAAAGACAGAATGAGTAATGCTGTAAATAAGGATTTTCTTGGAATAGTAAGGTGGGGAGTTTGGTAGAATATTCTGGTTGGAATTTGTAGGTTGTCTGAGTTTTAACAAGCTGTGTACTTACTGTGCAGGATTTTTCTGTTTGTTCTATTGTTTTATGGAATGAATTTTTAATTCGTACAAAAATTTCAAAAAAGAAATATGCTAAGTACCTTGTATGAAATATTTTACTCTTTTTAGTTATCTTATAGGATCCCATTGTTGCTGGTATTGAGGACAGAATTTCATCATGGACCTTTCTCCCACAAGGTATGCCATATATAAAATCATCATGAAAAGTATGGTATCCTTGTAAAATCTGTGGAACTTATATCTATGTCCTCTTCTCCAGATATGTTTTTGTCAATGATCAATGCTTGGCTTGTTTGGTTTTTACTTGCATGTTGATGGGTTAACATTAACTTTACTTGTTTGGTTTTTTTCTTTTGTTTTTTTTTTTTGGATACATTAATTATGCTTGTCTTTTATTATCACCAAGTTGTTAGCTTTTCTAGTTCTGTTTCTATAATGTCTAGATTAAATACAAACTTTTGGGCCTGACAGACAAACATTGAAAATGGGTGGAAAGGTGGGTTTCTTATTGTCTGTGTTCTGTGGTCATCACTTCCTGTTTTGGTAACTGCTGTCCTTGGCTTTAAAAGGAAGTCTGTTAAACACTAAAAGACATAAAAAGAAATTCACTCTATACTAATCATGAATAAGTTCACTTATTAAATAAGCAAGCCAGCAAAATTAATCACTGAATTTTGTATTGTCTGAAATTATTTTTATTCTTTAAGAGCTGAATGTGTATTAAAGGAAACTATTGGCATTTAATTAAAATATTAAATAAATGAGGCTAGACTAAAGGAAGCTGTTATCACTTGATAATTTAAATAAAGAAAGGGTGGTTGTTAATTGCATTTAGTGACACCTCATATGTTGAGTACTTTTTCACTTAATTTCATATTAAAAAGGTTCCAAACAGACACTAAATTATTTTCGGTGCTGATTTTTCATTTTTATCATTGAATTGAGTTTTCAAACATGTCTTAGTTGACTCTTCTAGTCCTTATAAAATACATCCTTTCTCATATTGTTCACTATTTTGAATTTTCTCAATTGAATACTCGAATGCTTTAGTTTGTTTAACTTTAAATTTAGCCGTTCCATATATCTAAATTTAACTTTAAAGATCTTAGGCTATATGGAAAGACCGAGTAGATGCAAGTTAAAACATTTAACGATTTAATTGAGAAAATTAGAAAGAGGGATCAAATTGAGAAATATTGTATCATTCAACGACCAAAAGTGTAGTTTGCTGTTGACTTGTAAGTCTCTAGTATCTTCATGCAAATTATCTTCATAAATTAACATTACTGTCACTTGTGAATCTAGAAACTGCACATGGGAATGAAATGTCATCATTGTCATGTATCTGTATGATTGGTTAAATGATGAAAATGCATTTCGAGCTTCTCTGCCCTCCCCTATACCCCAAAATAAAAATGAAAAAATAAGAACAAGGAAGTAATAATCAATTGCCTTATAATATTTGATTGTTGAATTTCAGAAAATGGGGAAGACATACAAGTATTAAGGTATGAGCACGGGCAGAAATATGACCCGCATTATGATTACTTTGTTGATAAAGTTAATATAGCTCGGGGTGGACATCGAGTTGCCACTGTTCTCATGTATCTAACTGATGTGACCAGAGGTGGTGAAACAGTGTTCCCTGTTGCAGAGGTTTGTCTAGTATTTGATGCACTTACTTCCATATAATTAAAAATTTATTATTGGTAAATCATTGCAGTTGCAATTTGCCAATTTTTTTTCTAGGTGTCTCCTTAAATGGCCATGGGGTCCAGCTGGGATCCTTATTTAGTACTACAAATTGTGCCAACTGAACCTGTCAGTGTGAATGATTCAATGTTTCAATGAGCCAGAATGTCTTGTCTGAGATCATATCTACATATGAATTTCTCTCATCTTTTGACTAGTTGCTCGTATATTATTCTATGAAACTAAATATTAAAAGCCTAGAGACTGAGCAGACAATTTTTAAGAGATACAAGTTTGTGTTTGACTGGGACCTCTTTGCTGGATGCTCAAATAGTTGGTGTATATTTTTACTGTACATGTAGAAGATGCATGTTAAGAATGCTATTCATTTTTTGTGCATGAACAGATGGAGAAGATGCAACCTTTTCTTCAATATGATATTCTGAGTTTCCTCTCTCTCTCTCTCTCTCTCTCTCTCTCTCCCTCTCTTTCGTTTCTTCCATGCCAAAAACTTGGGGAGGTTCTTAGCAGAAGGGTCTGAACTGTCCTAGTTTTACAGAGGAAATTGATTCTACGTTTTATTACTAGTAGCTAATTTTGATGGTTTCTAAATTTTCATTTTGCTTACAGGAATCTCCACGACCACGTCACAGAGGTTCTGAAACAAGTGATGATCTCTCTGAGTGTGCCAAAAAAGGAATAGCAGGTGGGCAAATGGACAAGTAATTACTTTCATGGGTTTTCTTCTGTATTGTTGTGTCATGCCACATTTGCTGCCAGTCAACTCATGTTAAATAATTGCTTTTCTCTTTCCTAACTCACCCTGTCAATTGATAGTGAAACCACGAAGAGGGGATGCACTTCTTTTCTTTAGTCTCCACCCAAATTCTACCCCAGACACTAGCAGTCTTCATGCAGGATGCCCGGTAATTGAAGGTGAGAAATGGTCAGCAACAAAGTGGATTCATGTGGACTCTTTTGATAAGACTATGGGAGCTGGAGGGGACTGCACTGATCGGCATGAAAGTTGTGAGAGATGGGCTGCCCTTGGAGAATGCACTAACAATCCTGAGTATATGGTTGGATCTGCAGGCCTTCCTGGCTATTGTATGAGGAGTTGTAAGGCATGTTAGAAATGTTACCGAATGCTTTCCAGAGTCCACATGGTATTTCGGCCATTGGCTTTCAAATTTCAATTTGTTGATGATTTGTATTATGCTTTTTCATGGATTGAAATGTAATTCTATGTCTCATTATAATGGTTAGCTTTCAGATGGTGTTCTAGTGTCATGGCCATACTTCAAGAGGTGGATTTGTGAGTTGTGAAGCTGTAATGGCAGGTCATACGGAATTCACCATTTTTTTCATTGGTTACTTTGTATGTAACAAAAATGGCAAAAATGAGCATGCATTAAATTTTCCCCCACGTTGGGTTACCCTCATTCAGTCATTCTCATTTTTATCAAGCTATAAGCTATAACGGTCATTTGTTGCAACTTGCAATTATTCGTGGATTGAGATTTCATACTAATATGATTCGAGAGTTCAAAAGCATTCTTTACCAAAAGGAAAAGGGTTTACAGGAATTGCTGAAGGTTAAAATGCCGGTCATATTAACGATTTCAACGCCTGCGAGTCATAATTATAAAAACTCCTCGTGGACCGTATTTTAAGGAGAAGCGTTTTTGCCAACTATGGTCTAAAAGGGATCAAATGAACCCAGTAAGAAACTCAATCAAAATCAACGAACATATTATATTTCGAAAACTTTTTCATTAGTCGGTTTAGTCTGTGTCCTGTAATTTAATTTTCATAAATTAATGAATATACCCATGTTTTATCTTTTCTATATCTTTAATTCATTATCTAGTTATCAAGGTGAAAAAATTATCAGGAACAACATTAGCCTATATTTTCACAAGGTTAAAATATGCATATATCTCTTAAAGGTTTTTACTTTGGATGCATTCATATGCACCCTTAAAAAAATAGCTATTCAATGTCTTATTGACGGGTTCGTTTTAACCTTGCAATTAGCTATGAGGACAAACAATTGCATAATTATTTGTGTAAAAAATCCATGATAACAACTGCCACATGTATGGAGATTTACCCAACAATTTTAAAGGCATGCTTTTCAGCTGTAAAACATGAATGGGTTGCTATTTGTTGGACATTTTTTGTTGGAAATACTGAGCAAGTCAGTGGCAAGACAGAATTGTTGTCCTAATTAACAAAGAGAAAAATACAAAAGCAAATGGTAAATTGACGATGCAGACACTTGGTGTGAGCTTGGCCTTCCAATTCATAATGGGTTGTTATGTCTGGGAGCATATAATGGAGAGGCAGACCCAAGAAAAGGATCACAAAGATGCCCCATGTTTTGTGGTCCTTGTGCCTCAATGAGATGCTGCTCAGAGCACACTTCAAGTGCAGAAGATTCATGCTGCTCCAAGTGCAGTGCAGGTGATGGCTACTGCCACAAACTCAATTTTTATTTTTTCTCTTTTTCTTTTCTTCCCCTATCTAAGTTGATGCTACAGATTTTGTTAGAGATTATTACAAATAATAATTAAAATGTAATTGGAGTTTTAAGGAACAAATAATTACATGTTCAAATATAATTTACATTATATTGATAATATTCTAAGATTTCTATCCTCTTTTTTCTTTTTTAACACTCTCCAATACTATTATAATAAGAACTATAAAAGTATAACTTTTTGCTCTCACTAATTGGTAGAAAGAATAATTTATTATTTATATATACTTATTTATAACATTATAAAATAAAAAATAAATTATTATAAATTTTTGAACAGTCTAAACTATGCATGTAACTCATATTATATTACAATAATCAATATTTTAATAAAAATAAAAATGATAGCTGCATAAATAAGTGAAAAGATTCTGCAAAATTCAAATCATTCAAAAAAAAAACCTAATTATTGTTTATTATAGCCAATGATGAGAATTATGAAGAATGTGTGAAAAACTTATATGTGCATATAATATTATTCACTAAGAGAGAATAGTCAATTTGTAAAGTTTAATATTTTGTTAGAATATAAATTGATCCCTTTAACTTTGATTATTTGACAAATAACATTATGTAATTTAATTTTGACAATCGACTAACTTAAACTAGTAATTTTAATCTTGACAATTTACCACAGTTAAAATTACACAAGTTTATTTTATCACATATTAAAAACTTAAACAAATTAATTATCAAAATTAAAATTATAAAGATACTTATCAAAGTATCATAGTTAAAAGAATTAAATTATATTTTAATCTAACAATAATAAACAATGTTCTTTTTTTTTTATTACAAAGTAGGTCTCTAAAACCTAATATGGGAACAAAAAAGATTTGCTAACATGTAAACAAAACCTTTTAGCTGAAATTCAATCCAAAAATTAAGTAATTTTTAAAATATTTAATATCAATTGAACTAAAATTCTTCTGCTTCAACTTCCAAATTTAGCCCAGTTTGGGTCAGAGTTTGACTGACGAGTTTCTAATTTCTCGTACGTTTTGTAAAATGGGTTAAAATGCAGACTATTGGGATTTATATTGTATAATCACGCAAGGCCAGGGAGTGCTATGATATTAGCCTTCCAGGCACAAGTAATTAAAAAAAACAAGATATCTTTTCAAAAAAAAAAAAAAACAAGATATCTTATTAATGTTCTAAAAATAACGACATATTATATTATTTTTTTTGGTAACGATGACATATTATTCTTTATGGTTAAGTTTTACAAAATTGATCATTTTAATAATTTAAACTAAAACGACACTAAAGTATCTAATTACACCCAAATCCCTAAGTTAAATTCTGAAAGAAAGGTACAAAATTGCAATTTATGCAGTCATTTTGCGTCAAAGCTTGGTTAACTTGCCAAAAGAATCATATATAGTCTTCTTCACAGAGAAGATAGTAGAAGAAGAGGGAAACAGGGAGGAGCGAGTAAGCTACGAATGCTCAGAAATGATATAAAGAAGTGCAAATGGTTATGGTGGTGGGGTCCCTGATTCTGCGAGAAAAAACCAAAGCAGCGCACAAATCCGGAGAGGAATAAAAAGGGTGTTACACTGTCCCGGGACCAGTCCAGACAGTGGACACATACCCAACACCAGCAGCAACCAAACCTTGGATTTTGCTCCTCTGCCTCTTCATAAAATCTCTTTCAAGGTCTCCCCTCGATTTGTACCTCTCTTTGATTGAGCAATAATTTCTCAAGTTCAAAAATTGAAGGCCCAAACTTTACTGGGTCTCTGCCCGTATAGCATAACAAGTGGCTTGTGTTGTGTGACAGCAGAGGGGGAAAAGCAAAGCATGGAGGTGGGTCAGATGCAGAGACAGTGGGTGGACTACACCAAGTCCTTGTTCATGGAGGTAAGGCAAACAGACAGTATGTGCAATAAATTGACAATTCTGGAATGGGGTTAGTTTTTGTTTTAGTTAGATCTGTTAGGCTGTTTTCAATTGTTGATCTTGCGGGTCTTCTTCCTTGTTTTCTTATGGTGAGAGAAGGGCTTCCTGGATGGTCAGTTTCTACAACTTCAGCAGCTACAAGATGAGAACAACCCAGAGTTTGTGGTTGAAGTGGTGTCTCTCTTCTTTGAAGATTCTGAGAGGCTTCTCAAAGATCTGACCATTGCCTTGTGAGTAGTATCCTTGTTTCCATCTCCTGCCCTTTTCCTTCCCCTCCCTCCCCTTCCCTTTCATCAGTTAGAATGCTGTGTACTAGACAACGTTTACTTATAATTGGCTGACTTTGGAAAAGTGCATGATCTTCCATGTTCTTGGGTTTTTTTTCTTGTGCAGAGATCAGAAAGGTGTTGACTACAAAAAAGTTGATGCTCGTGTTCACCAGTTAAAGGGTAGCAGCTCAAGGTATAAAATTTTATTAAAGCCAACCAAAAATGTAAAAATCCTCATAATCTGAATAGATAGGACTGTTTGTGCGATTAAGGCCTTTTTGGTCTCTTTGTAATGCTTGTGTAGCTATTGGTTCCAAAACAAGTTGAGTTTTATTAACCATAACAGACTAATCAAGTTTAGATCTGAACCTTAATTAGGAGAAGAGAAACCAAGAGGTAAGACCACTTTATTTATTTACTGTTAAAGCATGGCTGTCTTTTCTTGGTTTGCTGAGACAAATTTGTATGTCTGATCCAGCATAGGCGCACAAAGGGTTAAAAATTCCTGCATTGCTTTCCGCAACTTCTGTGAGGAACAGAACATAGACGCGTAAGTTGTTTATCTTCAGACACACTCGTTTGGTAATTCTAGACTCTTGAAGAGTAGAGAGTGCAAAAGCTTGAATGACAAAGCCGCTTGTGCATAGGTCAACTGCTCAAGTGGGAGAGGAATGAACATGAATTTTGGTAATTTCATGGTCTGATCATGGAAAATTTCTAATTGCTGCAGGTGCCTCAAATGTCTGCAACAAGTGAAGCAAGAGTACTGCCTTGTCAAGAATAAGCTTGAAACACTGTTCAGGGTAACGAGAGAAAAAAATTTGAGCTAAAGAACAAGAACATTCTATTCCATTCCGGATTTGTAATTTATGTTTCTTTTATGTATATTTGTTGCAGCTTGAGCAACAGATTGTGGCAGCTGGTGGGTCAATCCCTATGATGGAACTGCGTTTCTAAGAGGGTGAATTTGTAGAGATGCTTGTATTGTGATCCTCTTATCCTTCGTTAAAGATTCTCTTTTATCTTATGTACCTGGTGAATGTATGGATTTTTATGAGGAGAGAAGTTTCCATCCAATGTTACCTTTTTTTACAAGAAAGGACAGCATAATTTGTGTTCTCAAGCATATGCTTTAATGAAGGTTGATAGCAGTAATTCCCTCCCCTTCACCCCCCCCTTCCCAACAATATTTTTCTCTTTATTAACATCTGAATGACAAATATGTTTCACCGTAGGGAAAGATGATCCTTCATTTTAGACTTTCCTGAACTAATCTAGACCAGTTCAACCACATATCATTTGGGGATATGGGGTGGACTAGTGATGGTGTTATCATTACATGCCAATGTCCCACAAGTCATTAGTTGGAATCCCTTGGTTAAAAAATATTGTGGTGTATGATTATGGAGATGTAAAGTCACTTTATTCTGGAATAAGAAACTGGGAAGGACGGCAAATAATTCATTTAAATTGGTGTGCAAGATATGTGGAATCCCGAGAAGATATGATTCTTTGCAAGTCAAATCAGGATGTGGTGGCGTTGTCCCTCTGTCTGCTTCATATTGGAGCAAATCACAGAGGAAGTAAACGCCGAAATTGTGCCCTCAACTTTTCTTTGGATTTAGCAGCAAAGGTGGTCGTTTTGATGTTGAAATTTGGATCGTTCTGCTATGCTCCAAAATCGTTTGGAGCATGAATGCTCCTTTGAACTTATCTGATATTGGAGGTTATTTCAAATTTTATGTTATTTATTGTGTAATTATAATATTATTTTTCCTTCTTAATCCTTTTTTTGTCAGCGAAAGATTTTTTCATCATTCAACCTCTCATTATTGAAGACGTTGCCTACAATACATGCTTTCATTCTCTATCAACTCTATCATCTGCAACTTTGAGAGGAGGACGAGAGGTTGTAAGAAAACTCCATAAAAATGACGAAAACAAATTTGAAAACTAGAAAAACACGTGTGCAGTTTTTCGAAAATTTTGAAGATTTTGAAGCTCAAATCCTAACGTTTTGGCTTGATTTCACTTTGGTAATGTTAGAAATCATCTAATATTCCAAATCCCCTAAAGAAATCATGTCTAAAACTTCATGAAAACGCATCAAAATGAGATCGAAAACTGAAAACATAAAACGGGTATGGCGTTTAAATTTTAGATGAAATCTTGACATTTTTGGCATGTTTTTGTTGAGATTTTTGAGTGAAATCAATTCAAATCCACTTATGGATGGATTTCCACTTAAATCACACCAAAACCGCGAGAAAAATGGAGTTATTTGAGCTTTGGAAGTAAGAGATGACCTTCAGTGGTTTGGGATGAAGCCTACGCACGCAAGTGGCACTTGCGGCGTCTTCCAATGTAGTTTCTCAACTCCATTTTTTCCTATGTACTCCACTATCTGAAAATTAATTTTCAATATATTTTTTTTAAATTTCCACTGCTTCATTATTTTTTTAAAAAATATTCAAGTATTTATGATATTTTATTATTTTTTCTTGTTTAATTTGAAATCAAATTTGTTGGAAAAATAATAAAAGTATATTTTTCGTCCCCTAACTTTACTTTAAATTTTATTTTTGTCTCGTAACTATCTTTTATTTTATTTTTGCCCTAAATATTTCTAAAAGTCATCAAATTCGTCTCAACCACTAACACTGTTAAAAATTTAACAAAATTTGCTAACATGACATCTCACGTGGACATATAAGTGCACAATAAGCTCGTCCACTTGTCTTTTTTTTTTTATGAATGTGGTTAGGATGAATTTTAGAACTTTTTGAAACATTTAGGACGCAAATGAAAAAATATAGATATGAGATGACAATGAGACTCAAAGTAAAGTTAAAGGACAACCTCTTGAATTACATAACTATTAAGCCAACTCCTTGAATTAAATAGTTAATATTTGATATTAATATTTGACTTGACTTAGAAATAGAGTTAAGTTTTTTTCTCTATAATTCAATAGTTGAGTAAAATATGATGGATTTAATTTTAATTCACGATCAATGTAAAAAAAATTTATACTATCATCAATTATATATTATTTAGTTTTTAACTTTTTAAGTAGTTATTATCTTAATCAAATTTTTTAAAAAATTTAGCTATCATTTTTAAGCAAAAATTAGTCTCTTAATCAAAAATATATATGAATACTTAGTAAGAATTTTTATTTTTTATTGAACAAATAATTTATAATAAAATTTTATAATTTAGATATTGGTAAATTAATATTGAAATTATTTGTTGTATAATTGGTTTATTTATTTATTAAAAAAAGTGTTTAAACTTTAAAGATATAAAATGAAAAATAATGTAAGTTGCATTTCATTACATATATAATAAGTATATAAATGTTATTTACATTATTATATTTTTGTTTCCTCTTATTTTTCTATCCAATCAAATAAGAGAAAAGATTCATTTTCATTTTTTTTCCTCTTCTTTTTTTCTCTTTATCTAAACATATAAGTAGAAAATATACTATTTCTCTTTATTTTCTTTATTTTTATTTTCTTTCTTCTCATTTTCTCTCCTTCCATTTTCAATTCACAGTAATGCATGTGGGGATACTATAGTCAAAGACAAAAAAAAAAGAAAAATTCTTTTCTAATATAATTTATATAATCATTAATAAAAAAAAATTAAAATTCTTCATAAATAATTAACATAAGAAAATTAGATTCTAATTTTTTTTGTCATAATTATTATTTTATTTAAAAATAATTTTCTAATTTTTTGTGTAATATTTTCATTAGGCTAAATATTTACTTAAGAATATTTTTAATTATTTGATATTCTTGATAATTTTTTAAAAATAATTTTAAATAAAAAATTAATTAATTAAATGGTGATTTTCTGCCATGCTTGCACTGCAGGAGAAGAAGGGGGCCAAGCCCCCAGCTGCAAGGCCTACGTGCAGCTCTGGCATGTGTGGATTCTAAACTTCTTTTTCTTTTTTTTTTTGTCATAATTATTATTTTATTTAAAAGTAATTTTTTAATTATTTTATATAATATTTTGGTTAGATCAAATATTTATTTTTTAAAATATTTTTAATTATTTATTATTATTGACAATGTTTTAAAAATAATTTTGAACTAAAAATTATTTAAAATTAATAAAACATACTTAGACAAGAATAATATTAAAACTAATGATTTCTTGAAAAATTCTTATATTGTACTTTTTTAAAAATATGTCATTTTAAATAAAACTTTACCCTAATCATTATTCTCGATTCAGAGAATTAGTCTTACAATAATACTTGTAAGAATACTTTGATCAAAAAAATAAAAAAAAAATTTCAAGTGATATTTTATATAATTTATATGATCAATGATAAAATAAAATTCTTCATAAATAATTAATATAAGAAAATTAAATTTAAATTTTTTTCTTTTTTTGGTGTCAAAATTATTATTTTGTTTAAAAATAATTTTTTAATTTTTTGTGTAATACTTTCATTGGGTCAAATATTTATTTAAAATATTTTTGATTGCTTGATATTTTTAACAATTTTTTGAAAATAATTTTAAACAAAAAATTAATTAATTAAATAGTGGTTTTCGCCACGGTTGCGCTGCTGGAGAAGAAGGGGGCTTGGCGCCTAGCTGCAAGGAGCATGCGTGCCTTAGGCACGTGGAGGCATGTGCAGATTTTAAACTTTTTTTTTGTTATAATTATTATTTTGTTTAAAAATAATTTTTTTTATTTTGTGTAATATTATTGTTGAGTTAAATATTTATTTTAAAATATTTTTAATTATTTAATATTCTTGATAATTTTTTAAAAATAATTTTGGATCAAAAGTTAATTAAAATTAATAAAATATACTTAAACAAGAATAATATTAAAACTAATGACCTCTTGAGCTATTTTAGAGAAAGTTTTATCCAACTATTACTCCCAATTCAAAAGATTAATCCTTATGTAATGCTTATGAGAATACTTTGGTCAAATATAAAAAAAAAAATTTCAAGTGATATTTTATATAATTTATATAATCATTTATGAAATAAGTTAAAATTCTTTATAAATAATTAATATAAAAAAATTAAATTTTAATTTTTATGTCATAATTATTATATTATTTAAAAATAATTTTTAAATTTTTTGTGTAATATTTTTATTGTGTTAAATATTTATTTTAAAATATCCTTATTTATTTGATAATTTTTTAAAAATAATTTTAAATTAAAAATTATTTAAAATTAATAAAATATATTTAAACAATAATAATATTAGAATTGACAATTTCGTGAAAAGCTTTATATAAGAGAGAACAAATGGGTTTGAATGTAAATTTCTACATTTCATTTACCCAATTGGCATTATTTGGTTTCTATTTTCTAATTTCATATCCTGTGAATGATCAATTTATTACATTACTTTATTTTTCTTTAACCTGCCCAACAAATCATGAATAATTTATTCTAACCATTTATTTATTTTTTTATAGATCAAGGACTGATATCATTTGGAGCATCAACGCTCCCGATATTTTTAGAGGCATGGAAGACGGAGCCTGAAATTCTTAGTCGTTTTGCCTATTTGCAAAGATAAGACACGCCAACGCCCACAATGGTGTCAACTCACCAACAGCACGCGCGCGCGCATTCACAGAGAGGGGAAGATAACATTTTCTGTTGATATGGCTCAAGTTAAAACATTGCAAGTAAATCACCCTATGAGATTGGCTACTGATGTTGACCGTCGGTTCTATTAACCCTATTTGAAAATTGAAAACCTTGAAATTTACTATAAGTTGATGATTTGTCATGATGAGTGGGATTATAATCAATTTATAAGGCTATGCTAAACTTTGTACCATCTACACTTAAAATTAATTATTCTAAAAGATTAAAATTTTAAATGAAAGTATATAAATAATTATGTATTTTTTATAAATTATGTCATACAAAAATTCTTTAAACTGAAAATATAAATAATGTATATGATCATTTAATCTTGTGTTAAATTGAATTTAATTATAAAAAATAAAAGTGACATATATCAATTAATATGTTTGGAATTTAAATAGTAGCTACAAGATGATTGCCAAATCGGCTTCAAATTGATGCCAGTCTGTCACTTGCATTTTGTTTTTAAGTATTGTATCCTATTTTCTTTAAGTTGGTAAGGAGAAAGAAAGGGCACCATACCTTTTCCTATATTAAACTTGAAAGTCTATCTTGAAGAATATCAGCCACAAAACAGAAACTATAGTGTATAAAATAAGAAAAGATGGGCTGCTTTTGGCAGAGAATCATAAACAAGTGCCCTCTAGCTTATATCATGTGGATGACTCCATTTTCTCCTCTGTTCTTCAAAGCTTCCTACCTTAGCTGATTGGTTCCAATCACCAAGCCTTTTTGCATACAGACCATGATAAGCTTTGGCATCCACATGGCTTAAAATTCTGACTGATTTTCCACGTTTCTCATCCACCACAGTTGTTCCATCTGTGGATTCAACACCTTCTGCTAAGACTTTAATGGGCTTGATCACAAATTTTGCATTAAGACTTGAAGGGCTATCATTAGCCAAGACGACTGCACCAAGAATTTCCCCCAAGAATGTGTCCTGCAACATTATAACATTAAACACTGACCGCTTAAGCAACAGAAACAAAGTAGAAAACCAAATGCAAATTCTTGAAACCACTATGCTTCTAAGGGTGAGACATTCTGTTAAAATGATTCTAGAGTTGGTCCATTCTCCTTTTTGTTCAGTCAGAAGCAATGATAGTGTTAATGTCAATATTAAAGTTATGATATGAAGGAGGGCTAGAAACTAGTAATGAGTATGAGCTTATACCATATGTTGATATCTGTGGTGGATTTGTTTCAAACGGTGTAGCCTTGACAGCAGACGCATGGAAAACACAGCCTCAGGTGTTTTTTCTGCCCCACGCAAACAGCATACAGTAGATGAAAACGAACTTGCTCTGCGCTGGATACTGAGTGGAATGAGTGTGATGTTAGCTTCTGACTCAAACACTGTCTTGGCTGCTAAAGGATCCAGGAACATATTGAATTCTGCATATTGGTTAGAAGGAACAGAAAAGATATTTCCTTTGTCATTGACATTCCTGCTGATGTGTCCCCCCACTACATAAACTTCCTGAAACATTTTGGAACTGTTATTCCATGTCATCACTATGCAAATTATAATCATCTCAACTATATTTCTGCCCTGGAAAAATGTTAAGGCAGAAACAAGTTAGAATATTCAATTTCAGTGTAAACTTTTGGGCAAAAACTTCTTTCACCAAATGACAAGAAATTTTTTCTGGGTTACTGTCACGTCCACTTTATTTTCAGCTGGTTGTTCTTGCTGATTTACATGAAATCACTATTTCAGAAAGGTGATTAACAAATGTATAATATAACTTACGTGAATTCTAGAGCTTATGTTTTTCACCGATACAACCTTTGCCAAATTAGTCAAGGGTCCATTGGTTAATACTGTGATCTTAGACCCTGGTTTCGTTTTTTGCAATATAGACTCCCAAACTTCCATAGCCAGTGGTTGTCTGAGTTCAGGGTGGTCCGTATCCCGAGGAGCCCCAAAATTCACTGAGTTTTCTGCTGTATACCTGAGACAGATCTCAAGACTGTTTAAAAAACACACTAGAAATTCACAGTCACACCAGCCTGGTAAAAAGCCCTATACAGTACTATACAGAATAAAGTGCAAGTAGTAATCAAACAATGAAATAATTAAAGGAGTGAGTTCTCAAAAATTCATAAATTATTAGGTTCTTTCACATTTTTACACCATCGTTAACGTTTACACTACTTTCCTTGCATTGGGATTGATTCTTTGCACAAGCCCACACATGGTGAGCCCTGAAATGATGAAACTTGGAACTTTTACGTCACAAACGTGGTGTGAGAATAACAACACTCTTAGCTTGTATTTTAAAAAAAGATTTAAGCTGTTGATCTTTCCATCAATGTTTATCCATCCCACATGATGCACTTTGGAGGGTTTTTATCCAATAATTCTAATGTTATTCGAGTTTTGCTATATATTTTTTTAAAATTTGTTAATAATTATTTTAATATTTAATAAAATAAATATTAAATAAAAATTTAAAGCATTTATTATTTTAAAAATATAAAAAATATTTAATATTTACTTTATTTAATTATTATAAAAATTATTAAAAAATAAATTATTAAAAGAATATAGAATTATTCTTAGTAGAAATAGCAGCTTCCATTCGCCAGATAACCATTATGATTTCAATAATTTCTGATGCATCGTGATGTTGATGAGCACTTGCAAGGCACGTGAAAGTAACACAAAGGCACCTTCTGGGGCTACGTGGTAGATCACGAGCAAGACCGTACAGAGTGTCAGAGTCCAGAAGTCCACCACCACCGTGGGGAATAGCTTTGACATACGTGCAGTCTCCAACAGGTGGGTATATTGGATCTGATTGATTCATTGCAAAAACATGTCCTAGACCAACTGGGACATCGTCACGACCCATCATGTGCAGTAAGTCATAGATGACATCTATTGTTGCAGCATTTGCCCATCCAGTTGGGCTCACAATAATTGCCTGAACCAAAAAGTACAACATATAGTGGCTCAAAAAACAAATAATTCATCAGAATAAAACTAGGGTTTTCTAGTACCAGATAGCAAGTAACATATCTGCATAAAAAGTAAAAAAGTTCCTGATTGAGCTATAATATAAGACCATAAATAGTTTTTATTTGGGTACCTATCCATTTTTTGGTGTCAATATTTTGAAATCATGTAGAACACATAATTCAAAAAAACAATAAGAATGAAAAATCAGAATACCTTAAGATTGATTATTTCAACAGGCACTTTGAGTAGGTAAAATAGAGCAAGAAAATCTCCTGCACTCATGTCCATGTCAAACACAACAGGTTTCCCCATTCTTTTGTATTGAAAATCTGGCCTGTAAGTTACTTCTTTGTAGTAAGGAAATTGTGTAGTGAAGTTGAATCTGCCAGAATGTTGTGGTTGATTTAAAACCTGTATGCCACCAAAAAAAAAGTCAGATACTTGAATCATTTTAAGAACCCAATCACAGTCAGAGCACAAATAATTCAGTGATGAGTTTCTTTTGAAGAACTTATATAAATGCATGTTTTCCCTCAGACACCTTATAAAACAGTGTAATTGATTAGTCTTGAAGCATTTTGAATAATTACTTCAATAGGGAACTTACATTCAAGAAGCTTTTGAAATATTCTCTATCAAGTGGGCTCCAAACATCCCGGTTAGGCCTTGCTTTTGTGGCCACAAGTACCCTCACTGAGACTGGACCATTTACCTCTGCTGTATAACCATCCTGTAGAACAATACATAAGACATCAACATTTTACTATGTGCTTGTGCATTTGTAAAATATAGTTGTTGCAACCTAAAAGGAAAGCAACTACCTGACAACTCCCTTTCCCATTCTTCACAAAGCAAAATGGATCTCTAAGTCCTTGTTGAACATGACCACTATGCACCCCACCTTTCTTTAGATTGAACTTAGGAACTTTGAGGCCATCAAAGAATGGATTGGAGCCATCAGATTTCCCATAGGGTTTGTTTGAAGTAATTACAGTTATGTTCATATACTCCATTTCAGCAAATTCATTTTCCCCTTTATGGCTATTGGAGTTTCTCATGATTGATACTGCTACACCAGACGTGAAAGAGTCCCACATAAAATAACTCTGTTAACAATGAGTCATTAATTATCAACATCAACTCCATTTAACTCATCAAACAAAAGAAATGTTAATAAGCAAAAATCATAGGCATGTACAAATTCAATGAGAAATTACCGAGTAGAATTTGTTGTCTAACCAAGTATCACGAGCCATTTTCAAGGACTTGAAACAATATTGCGCCTCATATGTGTCTTGACTCTTTTCAAATGCATCAAAGAATGCTTCAGTGATTGGGATTGTGTTAGTTGCATCAAGAGGAACAAGGGTGACAGGAATACCAGAATGAATCACCTAAAATGAGATGTACTTTTTATCAAAAACCAAACTATCTGTATATATCTGCATACAAACACATAAACCTGAACCTTGAAAAGAGGAATTTTTATTTGATTACAGTTGACATCAAGGGACAGGTAAACAATAATGAGTATTATTTATTTCAAATAAATTTGAATAAATTATCTTTTATTCTTTAATAGAATATAAATAAATGAAACAGTAATGGCATTTTTTATGATTTACAATATCTTAAATTTAATGAATTTAATTTTTTTAATAAAATCTTATTCCAGAGAGTCATAAAAAAAGTCTAGTGCAATGTTTGTATATTGTTTGTGCAACACTGCACATTACATGGATCACTTACTAATGTGTGTGTGTGTGTGTTTTTTTTTTTTTTTGGTCAGGAAGACGGCATTTATTAGCAAGGGGAGGGAGAATTTTAACCTGGTTCCTCAACTTTAGTAAGAGTCAAGTTACCACACTATTACTCAAGTGGCCTAATGTGTGTTAATAACTGCATATAATTGGAGGCCAATTTGAACTTTGAAGCAAGAATCCAAAAACTTACCCGGTATGCTGCAAAGGGGTCTCCAAATATATTGAACTCAGCATAAGGGTTAGTATTATAATCTGAGAACAAATTGCCACGGTCACCACACTGCCGAGGTACGCAGGAAAAGGAAGCATCTTTGGAGCAACAACCAGTTGGGTTTCTTGACCTTACACCACCGCCCATGATGTAAATATGCTCCACATTTTTCTTCAGGTGTGGGTTTTTCATGAGGAAAATGGCAACGTTTGTGTGTGCTCCAATCATAAGCAGGGTTATGGGACCTGCAGAAATTTTGTCAATCAGCACTTGCTGAGAAGTTGGTTGTCGTAGGGGAGTATATTTCCTCCTGCCCTAATTTCATCAGCAAGCAAATGAGTATCAGTGATTAGACTATAAACAAATGAAACAAATGAATTACCTGAATATCAATTCACATAATACTTTGCAATGTAATTTTAAGCAGTGTAAAGTCTTATATAACTGATTAAGAACGTCATTAATGTTGACACGGCTCCTTCCAGGCCGTTTAAGTAAATTTTTTCTGCACAACTACAGAGTTCAGTTTTGATTGGAAGGAGAAATGGTGACAATTTATAAAGCTGGGCAGATAAAAAGAAAAGTTATCTATTCTTGGCCATCCTCATCAAGCTGTTTTCATGGAATCAGATTTACTAGGTACATTATATATTATATACCTGTGGAAGGAAAGCTTTCCGGACGCCAAAGTTTGTATCGATATCTAAGTGACCTCTAAGACCCATAGGAATGGCCTGTCTGTATCTGCAACCTCCTGCTGTTATCATCCCCTGATTCAGTGAAGTCACATATGACATATCAATCATGAACAGGAATATAACTACAAATTTTTTAAACACTTTTTTCTTTTGTCTTTTCTGCAGTCATTTACTTCATTATACTAATCCAAACTGCAAAATATAAATGGCATGATTTAGCAGATCATTGAGTTAACCATAATGTCTGCAATGTTTCATGTGTAAGAGGTTTACAAAAATAAAAAAAGTCACACTCCACATGGTGTATACCTGTTCTATAATTGGAAGATATCCACCAACATTTGGGAGTATGGTACCATTTTCAAGTATTCCACCCTCACCTCCCACTCCAACAGCAATATCATCTCGCCCCATCATGTAAAGTAAGTCATAAACTTGATTCACAGCGTGCCCGGCATTAGTCCAAGCATTTGTGTTGATGGTGACTGCCTGCAGATGCAGGTAGGAGACTCAAATTAAAACAACACAGAATGGAATCCTTGAACTAATAAACAAATGCACAAGATGGGTTCGTAATCATCCACCACAGCCAAACCAAATTTGCAGTGTCAACTTTAGAAGATCCAAAATGTCAGGGCTTTACAGCACATGGGGACAGACAGAGTACTATTGACAACTTTTAAAACATACCCTTATTTTAAAAGGAAAAAAAAACAAAGAAAAGAAAAGAAAAAAGTACACCCTTTTTCACTGTGCCAGTTCTTTGATTAAGCCAACAGAAACATGTAATCCTCACCAGTAAGATTTGCTTGGAAAACAACTATTTCGATTGAGAAGAAAATGATTTCAAATACGTGGCTCGGTCCAAGACTCTGTTAAGTAATGATTCACAATGAAAGGCAAGAAAAAAGAAGGGAACAAAGGTAACTACTGTAGCTCAATTTGCCTTGCTTTGCTCACCTCCAATTTAAATTCTGTTCTGTTGAGCTTCAAAAGGTAGAGCAGAGCAAAGAAATCATCAGTATCAACATCTGTATCCAAAAGAATCCGACGAGTTCTGCCCCCCTCCACAGTATGCAAAGCAGCTCCAAGAGTTCCTACAGTCAATACTAAAGCTACCCAGAACCTCCTTGGTAATGACATTCTCTGTAGTCCAAGAGGAACCCAGAAATCTCCTATGTTCAATTTATCAGAAGAAGAAGAAAAACAGAGCTTTGATGAACTAGGACTATTACATCAGTTTCATTCTTGTACATGAAGTAAACATAATGAAAAGCATGCAAAGATGAGAATTGATGTATTGAACAGAAGACAGGAGGAAGAGCAAACAGAGGAAGTGAATGGCACGTGAATGAGGCGCTAGAAGCGGCTAGTAGTAGTACCTCCACACCAGTAGCAGCGTCAGAACTCAGGAACTTAGAATAAGAATAGAAAAACCAAGGAAGCAATTTACGTGTTCATTGGCCCTCTTGTCTATACTATATTCTTCGATTCTGACAATCCACAGAGAAGGACAGAGAGCAAGAGAGAGAGAGAGAGATAATTAATTAATTATGGAAAATCACTGTAAACGAAAGAGCATAATTGTATCAAAAAAAAAAAAGCACACTAGGATTATCAGCACCAAAAAAAAAAAAAGAGCATAGTAGGATGATTTGACCTGTTGTTACCTTTATAAAGGTCAGTGCTATTTCATACTCTTTATGTAGAAAAATACATCAACTTAAATTTTTATTATTTCATTTTTTATCTAATGAAAATTATGTCATTCTTATTCTTAATTAATTATGCATTTCAGTATAAGCAATGAGACATTATATCAACGGCCGTAATTGATTAACAATGCTTATGTAGTTAATCAGAAAAACAATATATATATATATATATATATATATATATATATGTATGTATTTATATGTAAAATAACATATTTATAGAATATAAAGCTCAAAATATACAAATAATGCTAAGTACTGTTCGATAACTTGAATTTAAAAAATCAACAAAATTCAGCACTGAAAATGATTAGTATCAAGTGCTACTCTATTTTATTTATTTATTTATATTTAGATTATTTTTATGTATTTTAACGTGGATGCTTTTCCCCTTTATTAATAAAGTCTCTACCATTTTTCAACCCAAAAATAGTGGTTCTACGATTTAGTCAAAAAAATAATGTATTTTTTTAGATGTAATGGGCCACTGCTCAGCATATTAATTATTTCCACTTTAGAATTTTCATGTTAAATTATCTTGTGTGCTCGACGTCATTTATTATACCCTAATGCTTTTTTTTAAAAAATATTTTTTAAAGTACCGAAAAAATATCTTCCTGTCAATATTATAAAATTTGGGTTACTACTCCATAGATAATATTGGTATCAACTATGAACTAAAATATTGTACAATGTTGCAAGATCTAATGTGCTAAACAAAGACTTCATTAATTAATTACCAATTTGGTGTTTCACATGATTTATTTATACTTATACTTTAGTATCACTAAGACTTTCATATCATTTATTTATATGTATGATAGTTAAGCCTATGTATGGCAGTAACATATTATCAAAGGGCACTGCCATGCATTTTCATATTCTGACATACACGAACTTTTATGACAAAATAGAAATAAATGATTTGATTTTAATATATTGTTAATATAATTAATTAAATATTAAATTACGTATTATGACATTATTAAAAAATTTAATTATAGTAATAATTATTTAAGAGACTAAACTCTTTAATATTTTGTAATGTAAATCATAAATATTTTTGTAAGATTTGATATATTTAAATTATTTTATAAATTTAATTTTTTTATACTAATAATAATAATAATAATAATGATATAATTTCTTTTTATGAGAGATATAACTCTCAAAAATCTAATAGTACATGATTGAATAATAATGGTAATATGACTAATTTCTTTTTCTTGCTAACGGAAAGTTATCCTAACTAGGTATATGCATGTGCGTTCATACTAAAATCTCTCTCATATTAAAAAGGGTACGTATATGCTATCAGCTATGTTTCCTTCCATGCATGTATATATATTGTTATTTTCATTGACATAATGAATTGACTTTCTGCAACAACATAAAAAGAAAAGAATAATACATAATACTTGGCAAAAGTATTGAAAATGTACTGCTTCTAGTTAGGTTAATTAGGTCTTCGATATGATTTTTATTTCATTGGCACTCGACCTCGATCATCTTTATCATTAAATTGTTTAAAGATGTGTTTAAAATAATAAAAATTAGAATTAAATTGATTTGATTTGAGTTATATTAAATAAACTAAATTAGAAATCAATTTTTATGTTTGGAATTGATTATAAAAATTATGATTTGAATTGATTTAGAAATTAAATTTTACTTTTGAAATATAAAAAAAAAGGAAATAAATTGATTTTATTTTAAAAAATTTATATCTTTACTCTTTCTATTAATAAATATTCTTTTCATTTCTAAATAAACGATTAAGGATAGAAGAGTAAATTTAAGTAAATTCCACCCAAATCTATTTAAATTTTTTTTATTTTTAATAGAATTTCAAAATCAACTTAATTAAAATTTATGAGAATTCTAATAATTTCTAAATTTTCTCAATTCATATTTTATAATTTTTTAAATAAAAAATTTCATTTACAAATGAAATTAAATCCTAAAATTATTATTTCAAATGCACTCTAAAAGTATTCTAAATTATAAATCATGTAAAACATTCTAGCTAGGTTGCAGCAATTGCCATATAAACATGGCATTTGCTCCCATCGTTTCAATAGCCAAATGAAGTATGGTTTGCTATCATTGAAATAAAAAAGTAAATGTTACCTGTTTCAACATTAGAGTATTCAACCAGAAATAACAATTTACTTTATGTGTTGATATATGATTGAAAAAATGGCGATACCTTAAAATTAAACTCCAATTATTACAGCAATAATGCAGGAGTTCCATTCATAGAAATATACTTATATCAACCGAATCGTCCACCCTCTTATAAACGATCCAGTACTATTTTTTGCATATATATTTTTTTATATCAGTCTAAATTTTCTATGATAATTAATGTAACTTTTGAGCATATACCAATATCTGTAGATGTAAACTTTTTGCAACAATAACAATAATATCACTTGAAATATAAAACACGAGCATTTATACAAAACAGGCAAACTTTTCCAAATACTTGGAATCCAAATATCCGCTTACCATTTCATTGATTCTTAATTTTAATTAATATTTTTTAAATCATGTTAGTTCTATGTTAAATCAGATTAAAAAACATGAAGAACCAAGCTAGAGTTTATGTGACGCCTAAAATAGCTTAATTTTAAATTTAATATTTGTATTTAATTTTTGGAATAATAACTAAAGAAAAAATTATTGATGTTTAATTGTCCCAAAAGAACTTTGTTTGTTATACAATTAGGTAATGTTGAAACCCAACTTAATTCGTACGTCTTGATTAGTCCACGTCCTTAATCTATTTGAATACAAACTTATTTATATTGAAATTAAAGAATTTATAAATATATCTTAGAATCAAATTATAGATTAAACAAAGGGACCATGTATATTTATTATCAGGATATATTTTCCTCCAATATTAATATTGTTTTTATAAGAACAAATTATCAAAATACCTTAGTTTTGAAATATATTTTCTAAATACTCTCTTTTTGTCACATCAGTTATTTTTGAGCATCATAATTCTTTATCAATTTAAATTATAAAATATATACAAAAATTTGAATGTGTAAGTAACTTTTATTTTATGCATGTAAGATTGGCACTGTCCAAATTCTACTCCTTCGGGTACTTACCCATTTAAATATTGTATAAAGAGTAGGGCCTAAAATATTAAGTTGCTAATTTTTCCCAACCATAGAATGAGAATTGGCTTTTCAGGCTTTGTAGTTGAGACAAAGATCCCCATATTCAACTCCTTTTTTCTGAGTGGTGAAGGATGTAAAGTTTGTTCTTAGACGTATTGGACAAAGGGAATGTCGATTTGGTATAGTTAAAGGCAAAGCAAAATAAAAAGAAGAAATTTAAATTGAAAAACCATTTTAGGTAAGAGTTTAATTTTGATTTATTATTAATATATAATTTTTTATAACAAAAAGTGTTATCTTTTATGCGACTAATGCTCCTTTTTTTTAATTACAAATGAAGTCTAAAAGCCTAACAAGAAAAGAAAAGAAAAAGAACAGGTTAAATATTAAGTAATGAAGTTTGAATGGAATTCAATCTCAACATCAAACAGTTTTTCGAAAAAATATAAATACTAAAACTATGGAACACAATCCTAGCTCTTTGTTTAGCTTGGGTCAAACCCACTTTTTTCCTTTATTAAACTAGTCATGAACTGTGGACACGTGACAAAGTGTGTATATAGAAGCACAAAGGGCGAAGATATTATGACTTTTATTATGCTTTTGGTGAAAAGAAAACATAATTTAAAGCAGAGGATAATGGTCTGGGCCATGCCACATGCAAGGTTCCAATCGAGTCATCCATCAATGTGATTTGCACTTGCAGAGGACTGTAAGCTTTGAACGCATCCATGCACATCTCCATAATTAATAATAGGGCATCAAATTATGTTAATAGGCCTGCAAAAGACCATCCCTGAGGCCCTAAACTACGGCAAGAGTGTTACTTTCCTCTTACAACCTTTAATTTTTTTAAGGCAAAGGGTAAGAGACCCAAAAGAACTACGCACATATACAGTAACTAACCTAAGAAAGGTCATCCAACAAATACTGTGATAAACCTGCAATAGGAATAAAAAACTTGAAACTTAAGGTCACAACCTTTTTCATTAATATTCTAGTTTATCTGACAGATATCCGATTATATATATGGCAGCTCAGCCAGTAAACATAGGAAGATAATCCCATAAAAATAAGAAAATACTATAAGTGGGTATATATATATGTAGCATAAATTCCCCTATGGTTAAGTTAGAAGAGTACTAGGGTTTGAGAGAAAAATTTGCGATTAGAGAATCAGAACAGTGATAATGAAAAGAATAGGAAAGTTTAGTGGATGCTATTGTTTGACTTAGCTATATATGCATGACTTCTGAGTTCAGAATACTACAAGTGGAACTTAAAAAAATGTTGGTAGAATAGGATTTGGACCAACAGAGGGATGTATGTATATAAGCTAGTGTAAGTAAAGAGATTATATCTTATTTATTTTAAACAAATTCTTCTCCTAAAGTAATTGGAAATTCTTCTTTCTTCCCACTAAAAACAAAATTTAAGTATAACAGTGATGTCGAATCTAATATTATGTGTATATATATGTGCTTAGTTTATACTTTATGAGGTAGAGTGGGAACTTACTTGAAAAATAAATAAGAATTTCAATCTTTTTCTATTAATATCTCCTCTTATAAAATGCATTGTTTTTAGGTTGGGGATCACCATCACATATAATACTCCACATTTACTAATGCTGATGTTACAAGTTTACTCACAAAAAAGTACAAAACTGTGACACTATACCTGTTCCTTAACATTAACTATCCTTGGTTCAATAAATCATAAATTATTGTTACTAAATTTGTACCATGATGTAGTGGGCACTGGAACATGTATACATACTCATCAAAACTCATGTCTAGTGATATATATCTATCACAAGCATTTAACAATTCCTATAAACTGCTAACAAATTAAAGAACAAGCATATTGGAGGGGAAAGCAGCGAGTTGATGTTTACCTGTCAAAAACTTTACTTTGTTTCGGCCTTTTTTTTAGTAAGAAAAAAACGCCATCTAAGAAAATTTTGTTTATGAATTACACAATTATATTAAATTTAAGAAAAGGGGCTATTGAACAAAATCTAAGGTCTCATTTGGTGGTTAAATTTGAACTTGAAATTCAGCATTGCAATTAGAATTGGACCTATTAATTTTAATTATCTTATTTGATGTGTACATTAAATTTAAAACTTCAATTCTAAATATCAATTACAAAGAATTAAAAAATAATTAATTTTAACTATTCTTATTTTCTAATTTTTATATGAAACCTAAAAATTTAATTAAAAAAATTAATGGAAGATTGATAATCTATATTGCCTTGTCATATCATATGATTAGTGGAAGAACCAATTGATGCACTAGAATACTAAATTATTGGATTCGGCCACGACATATATGGCCAGTTTTACTGTGCACTATGGACCCGCATTTTAAATTTTAAATTTATTAAAAATTTGAAATCAAATTATTATATTTTATTAAATATTAAATTGAATTTAAATCCAAAAAATGTGCAACAAAAAATTGTAAAATTACATTTTAATATTATTGTTACACTTCATTTCTTTATATAAAATTGACATTAAAATTTGGGATAAATTAAAGTTTGTATTTATATGGTTTTACCTCATTTTACTTTCCTATCGAATTGATTGAAAAGTTATACTTTACTCCTGAACTTTATTTTGTTAGCACATAATCTTCTTTTAATTTTTGTCTATATTATACAGCTTGATCATGATGCCAACTTTATTGCATTATCTCTTTATTATTTAGTAATTTCAAAAATATTATATATGTAAATTCTTACTAAAATATTTATATATGTTACATAATATGAGAGCAATAAGAGAAATATAAGGTCATAAAATTATTTATAACTAGAATACATAACATAGAGAAAAAAAACTACATAAAATTATGTGTTAATTAATAAAACAAAATTGGATGGATAAAATATTACTTTTTAAGCAATGAAGTGGTAAATTGAAATGCTGACAAATCATATAGGATACCCTAAAATTTTAATACAAAACGTGTCTGTTACACTTACACCACATAGACTCAACCGACAAAATATACACATACAGGAAGGACAGGGTTGGGACCAGAAATTCCGTTGGTCAAGAAACCATCGTTTTCCTTTTCTTTTGGCTTATTCGGATTTGGGAGAGAGTTTTAAAGGATATGTGACCTATCTACATTCTAATCTTTAACGTATAAACCAACACGCATGTAACTTGAAATGGCTCTCAATAGTCCCACGTATGGGATTCATTGACCCCCCAAAACTGGAACTTATATATATATATATATATATATATATATATATATATATATATATATCTTCTTTTAAAAATCCTAAATTTAATCATAACCCCCTTTTGCATAAAATTAAAAAAAAAACTTTCTAATTGATTTTTGTGAATCGTCTTGTTATGTCTTTCTTTTCATATTAGTTATCATTGTTTAAGGAAGTGCCTTCAATTTCATCCAGCGGCACTTTTTTTTTTCTTATATTTCTTTTTACTTTTTACAATCAAAATTAAGAATAAGAACATTGTTATGTTTCTAAGCTTAGAATATATCACATTACAGTAACACTTATAAATCATCATTCAAGTCTCCAAGAGTCAGCTCATATGATTAAGTCGCTGGACATTTGTGAAAAATAAATGAATTCAAACTCTTCCAATGCTCTCCTCTCCTACCCGCTCCCCTTCCCCGATTCTAACAGGAGACCGTAAAACCTGTTAGGAACCCTTAGCTTCATCCTTAATGATAGAGGCTTCCCTAAACTATAAATAAATAAATAAATAAATCGTCTATTAATAAAAAAAAAATTACCAATAAAAATCAAAAACCAAAATGATAGAATCAATTCAAGCTGGCCAACTCACTTTTATTGGCATATATTTCTAATCTCTAAATGGGGTGGTTGGATGTATGGGCATCACACTGCGAGACCCAATTCCATCATAAAACTGAGAGCTATAATTACACACGCCACAAACACAATTGAGGATAAAGTTGACCCATTGAGGGAAAAGACCAAGGGAGCGCCTAAAAAAAGAAGCATGGCACGCACTCGTACGTGTAATGTGTAATCCAAGGATGGAGTCACTGACTTGACTTACTGCTGTGTATATATTATAATACAAAATGATTACGTGAAAGAAAACCTTTGGCCTATCAGTTTCGTGGGGAATGCACTTCCAGTGTGTTTCTGGGGTAGCAACTATAAAGTACTACTACTAAAGGTCATCCAATAGCATGCTGGCAATCATTCATCTTCAAGGCACACACACACCAGCATTTAATTTGGACACGACACCATATTTTATATGACATGTGTGCATGATGCACTTTAGGATACAAAGATGAATATGGTCGTTTGATTGTGGAAAAACATGGTACACCTTTTATAGCATACATTATATCATATTTTTTATTTCATTTCCAAACAAAATTAATTCAAATTAAATCAGTAACATTAATCTAAAACATAAATAAAAATATTATCTAAATCTTTCTAGAATTTTAAGATTGAAATTTATAAATTAAAAATTCTAAGACCTAAATAACTTAGTAGAATAAAAAAAAGTTATATACAATACGGTGAGAACTTGCGCTTGTGAAGAAAGTGAGGTCATGAGCATCAATCCAACTCACACATATGGAGTTGGGTAGGGTTGCATTCACAAGTTAAACAATAAACATAACAACTAAATTAAACATTAATAACTCAAGATTTGTCAATTAAAATAGTTAAAATATTCAAACTCAATACAATACAAATAACTCAATAAACATACATAAACAACATATAGTAATTTATAATTATAAATTATTCAAATTCAACTCTCAAATTCATAAAATCTGATAATAATTCTTCAACACATGAGATCAAATAAAAGTCCCGTAGATGGTCTTGAATTTGGTGGTGAGTTCGCATACCAGTTACCAAAGTTAGAGCACTTTTCAATTTGAGAGCTACTAATATTTTCATTAAAAAACCGAATCAATGCACTATTTATGAGTTGAATTGGGTTGTACGAATTTGTAAATTGACCAGAAACCACTGAATAACCTTATCCTGTCCTGTGGTCTTTGTACATGTCATAATTTTAAACTCAATTGTCAAACTTTACACAAAAAGCCAGATCCAACGACCAATAGTAGTGATTACTGTGCCAAAGAGAGGAACAATTCTTACGTGCTATTGAGCATAATAAATATACGTTCCATTAATTTTAAAAAAAATTTATATAAGTTTTATGTCAATAATTTAAAATTAATAATAAAAGTATTTATTAAAATATGCATTTTATTATGTCTTAAAAACATATAATAATTTCTTAAAAAAAGTCTCAGTCGTTAAAGATGAGACTTGAAATGGGTGCATAGAGCGCGCTTGCCAAAGGCAATTGTTAATTAAGGTCAATTACCTGGGTTTGCTTGTGAGCAGACATGTTCAATAATTGCTGAGTTGAAATCTTGGCTGAAAGTGAAATCCAATGCACAATTTTTTTTTTCCAAGACTCTTCTCATTGAAGCCAAGAATTTGTTCAATGTTATTGCTTTGACAAGCAGGAGATTATGAACACACAAAGGTTTCAATCCACCATCAGTTTTGTATGAGTTATGCTATATCCTACTAAATTTTTCTCCTAATAATCTTCTTAATATTTAATAAAGTAAATATTAAATAAAAAAATAAAACTTTCAATATCTTGAAAATATAAAATACATTCAAACTTTACCTTATTTAATAATTAAGAGAATTATCATAAAAATAGATTAAGAGAATATAGAATTATTAGCTTTATATTCCTTTTGGTCCCGTGCTGAAGTTGAAAGCTAGATTTTGTTGAGTTAGTATGATATTCCATTAGAGGAGAAAATGTTGCTTGGTCCCAACCATAGTCATTTCTCTTAGCTTTCTTTACCGAGAAATGCTCAGGTGCAAAAGGCCCAGCTTAATGATGGGAGCCTGACCAAATATTTTGTGGGGAACATGAAAATCATGAGTATATGGCAAGCTTGGCTTTGATTTTGACCATGATCAAGATGCTCCCTTTCTGTAGCATCGGATTAAGAAAAGAGAGAAGAATATTGAAAATGAATAAAGATGATGCGGAGTTAGCAGTCAGCAATGATGGAAGGAGACAAGGAAGGAGGCGTAGATAAAACATCTTTATAGCTGGCTAGTGTCACAACCTTTGCTTGGAGTGTTCCTTTTCTTTCTTGCCCCAAGCACACTACAATTTGCTTCTGCACTGTCACTCTTCAGATATCCATGGGACCATTTAAAGGGTAAAATTACAAATAACGTTGGACGTTAGACTTTTTCTGTTCGGGTATAAACTATAGCAAGTGCGTCAGTTCCTGCTTGCACTTGCTATGGCAGCATGGAAGTTGAAGACTTCATCTTACATCTTTTCCTCTCCTTCGTAGTTGAATACAACCCCTATTCTTGATGCAGTCAACTGACAGATTCAACTATTCAAGCACTCTTGTATTCACATTCTAGATCAACAAATCATTCAGTATTAAGCACCAGCAATTGGCACAGCAAGAGTAATGTAATGCAACGACTATATTAATATATTAATATCCAAATGGTTGCCTAACCAGATGTCCAGTAACACCAAAGAGCTCCATGCTTGTGCTTATAATCATGGGCCACATACTTGGCATTAGGAACTGATTCATATTTTGAAAATTTATGGTGTTACTGTCACATAAAAAAATAAACATTTCAACTGCTTAGAATCGATAGTTGAGCATAATAGAGCGTAAATTATGAAAATATGAAGTGGTGATCATCAGTGGGTTAAAACGTAAGATAGTAGAGCATGTCTACTTTGTGCACTAACACCAGTGGTGTTTTCAGCGTCAAGGATGCAATAGGAACATGATCTTACCATAATAAATTTAATATCTTGTTGAAAAACTTAACAAAACCATGAGCAAAAGCACTAGGCAGCAACATCATTTCTTCCTCACTACTTATGAAAGTGAGTGGTGACAACAGAATGTTTTACACTTCTGCATCTCAAGCACACATTGCCACTTAGGAAATCAAGTCAATGAAGTACAGTTGAGAAAAACTTCCTTCATGTAGTATAGCTTGTGTAAAGGTTGGAATAACTAGGTAAAGTTCTGGAGTGGAAACATTGGAGATGAAATATATGCTTAGCTCGCTGGTAATTTAGGCATTTGAAGCAGAGAGAATATATGAACAGAAAAAGTTTTTCCATCTCTAAATAAGTCTGGAACCAACTGTACTCATGACTAATTCCAATCTTTGACTAACTTCTTGAAAATAATACTTACAACTTGTAAAAGCAAGTGAAATCTTCAGTTGGTAGAAATGTTTGATACTATGACCGATTGACTGCGCATTAATAAGTTATAAAAAAATTATAAAGACAATAATTTTAGAAAAACCTTGGAGGAATTCCAGAAGAGGTTTTCGTGGAAACATCTCAAGAGCTCTGGCATCAGTGATTCTGTTTCGGATTAGATAGGCAGGGACATCAGGTTGCCATGTAAATATAAAGGAATCATGGCTACCAAGGGCACTCCATGAAACAAATCTTAGGAAAAGAACAAATCCTAACCATCTATAAGTGATGGAAACCAATGACCCAGAACTTCAATAGCTCTTTCTAATATGCATGCATAACTGCAAATGGAATGGGTTCACCATATTCATATTTATCCTTCATGAACCCCGCCAATACGGAAGTGCACTTTGGGGAAGAGGAAGGAAGTGAGAGGTAGAAGAGTTATTCAATAGATTCTAGAGTAACATAATATAATTGCTGTAACCTTTACAATCTGCACTCAATTATTATAATTGCCAGTATAAATGTTTCATATCACAGGCAAATGGGCAACCTGGTTTAATTCAATGACCAGACAAGATAAGGAATGGAATCCTCCTTCCTTTTCCACAGACACACATAATAAAGGTTAAAAAATGGGTAGGAGAAGAAAATTGGCTTTCGGTGACAAGCCTCTACCAACCTTGTAAGACTGCATAGCAGAAGCCTGAACAAGATCCAAATTTGATTGGATTGGGCTATGCAGTCAGACCCAACACAAGACAACTTTCAAGTTGACTAAGCATATCCCACTACAGGCAGAGAATAAGAAGCCAGTAATTCAGTGATACATGGCAGAAGCTCAGATCTCTGTTAAATCAGCGACCTGACACCTATAATATTTTACATTTATTAGTACCTGCCTCCAAACTGCTTACGGAACGAGCCTCTTAACTCGCTGGTTACAAAAACATACATGCAGAGTTCACACAAGATTTTCATCCTTTCCTAACTGCCAACCACTTTTGAATTTGAAAGAACAATATCCTACAATTGTAGCTTTAATGAAAATTTGTACCTACCTTTGAAACAGTCCTCCCATACTTTAAGACCATGACACCAGAACAAATATACTAAGTATGTCAAATTCTAACAGAAAAAGATCCTCAGGAACATAGTCATCAAATAATGGTAAAATAAAGTTCCTCACTGCAACCAAAAGTGAAAGAAATAGACATAAACCTACTATTGATTTACTACACTAATTCCAATATCCTAACACTTTCACCCAAGGTTTACAGAATTGCATGACATAGCTAGCAACCAGATAGGACATAAGCATAACATAAGTGAAGCTAACGAGGGACAGAGAGATAGATGAGTTACAAGCCCTTTAGCTTTTACTTGATTCTACTCTGATTGGAGAGTCTGGACTCTGGACTATTCCAGTTTACTCTCTTGCAAATCCCTCTTCTAATTTGTCACTCACTCCCCCAACCATCAAAGTTTCCTGCTTGACAAAAATATTTGGAAGAGCAAATCTCCCTCTAAGGTGAAGTCCTTTGTCTGGACAGCAGTTCTTGACAGGATTGACACAAATGATTTGTTACAGACTTGCAGGCCTCACACCGCTCTCTCCCTGACATGTATGTCATGTGAAGTCTAGCTAAGAAACAGCAGAACACCTATTTCTGCACTGCAAGGCTGCCACCTTTTTAGGAGTAATCTTTTTGGGATTTTTTATGAGCACTGAGTTTGCCCCTCTACCCTTGAGCAGTTCTTGCTGGTTCGTTTTAAAGGTTTTGGCAAAATCAAGGAGGCTAATCTATGGCAGTGTGCAATCTTTTGCGGTTCTCTATGGTGTTCGGCCCATGGTGGTTTCAAGGGTGTTACCATATCCGATTTGCAAAGGGATTTGGCTGCCCTATTGAATTTCGAGTTTCCTTGTTTCCTTAGTTTTGTTTTGTTTTATTTTTTCCTGGCTCTTGAACATACCTTATCCTCACCCAATTGTACTTTTTCTCTTCTTTTTAATAATACTTCTTTCTCGAACAAGAGAAAAAGAGAACATAAATGAAGCTAACAAAACGCCAGCAAAAAACTGATGCCAATTTGATGACCATCCTAAGAGAATATGAGGCTATGTGATAATTGAATTGAACTAATTTGATTTTGCATTGATTCATTCAAAGTCACTATTCAGCTTACTCTTAAAGAGCATAGAATTGAATTTCTTTTCCATAATGATCGACTATATATAACACAACACAAGCATATCATTATCCTTCCACCACTTCAAAATAAAAGGAAAAGCATAGGTTTACATAAGTCATAAGAAGAAATACATTCACTAGCAACATAATCATCTAATTTGTTTGACTATATCAATCTCGGATCTAACAGCCTTTATTTAACTAAGCACTATTCTGTTTCGCTCAGAAAGTCCCAAAGCTAGCAACCCACATGATCAATTTCTACTTCAATAAGATTCCTCTACCTCAATTATTGTTACTAAGAAAATAAACTACCAAAAAAAAAAAGAAAATAATTCCTGTTTCAATGTTCCAAAAAAAAATCTCACATTTAACCAACAACTCTCCACAAAACCTGATAACGAAGCAGCTTCCGGTTCGTAGCACGTACCCCGGAGTCGGACTCGTCGTGATACCAACCCACCGACTTCTGAGCTTCCATAACGATCTGGGAAAGACCTGGAGGAGCAAGACCCCAAGAAGGGAAAAAAGGGTAACTGAAAGTGAAAAATTGAAGGCAGAAAGGTTCCAAATTTTTTCAAAGGAATTGAAGTAAAGCGATGATGATACCTTCTCTGACGGTTTGCTTGTTGTGGCGGATATCGTGGACGGTAGCGGAGATTTTCCAATACAAAGGGCGACCGATATAGAAGAGAACGAGAAGCAGTAGAACCACCATTACAATGCGGAAAGCAATCCTTGAAGAGGGCGAAGCCATTGCTTTTCTCCTCTGCAGCTCTGTTGGTCTGTAACTGTCGGTTCTTGTCTTGTGACTGACTTAAGAGAAGAACAACGACGACGACAAACAGAGTACCAGAAAAGACTGAGATCTCGTTTCTTAACTTATCTTCTTAATTAATTATAATAAAATTAACTTGAATGAATTAAATGTTATGAAATAAGATAAAGATTAATTTAATTGAAATAAAATTATTATTATAAAAAAAATTATTATTAGATAAATATTGTGAATATTAACACATTAAATCTAAGTAAGTTATTATTTTTAATATCACTAATTTAATTTTTTTTTTGACATAAATACATTAAATATTAATATAATTTAAATAAAATTATTTTTAATAAAAAAATTAAAATTATTTTAAATGATTTTATAAATATTTTAAAAAAATCAAAATTATTATAAATAATCTTTTAAATAATTTAAAAAATATATAAATACGTACATTGTATACAATGATAAATAATTGTTAAATAAAAAATATTAAATATATTTTAAATTTTAAAAATATTAAATATTATTTTTTTTCATTTAAAATACTTATTCTATTAGATATTAGGTATATTCTTAAAAAGATAAATTAGGAAAATACAGCATGCATGACAACAAATTTTTTTAAATTGTTTTATCATGAGTTTAAATTTTCACTTCACTTTATCTTCATTATCCTTTCTCTCTCCACAAACACTATTGTCACATCACTTTTTTTTTTTATTTTACTAAAAATAAGTGAACTAAAATTTCATTTTTTTAATGAAAATTTGTCAATGTTAATAATTTAATAATAATTTGATTAATTTTTAATCTTACTTTTTTTAAATCATGAGATATCTCTATACTTTTTAAATATGATACTAATCCTCACTTCGACATTTATTCTGTATTTATTTTAGTTTTTATTTTTTATTTATTTGTTTTAGTTCTACACTTTACTAGTTACATCTAATTTTGTCTTTTATGATAATTTTTCATTCAAATTATTTTGTTAAATAATAACATGGGAAGTATAAATATTTTCAATCTAAGGCTAATGCTCATTAATAATTTGACCCATCACTATTTAACAAAATTCTAACGTAACACAATACTATTTAACAAATTAAAAAATATAAAATAATGAACACAGAATAAAGATATGCGGAAAAAATCTCCCATAAGCCTCTAGTAATTAATGTTGCAAATGTTTTACAAATTCTTTGAACAGAATAATCATAATTGTTGTTCTTGTTAACAATTTTTATTTAAATGTTAATAATATAATCTTGAATAATTGTATAAATCTTTGGTCATATCATTAGCCTCTTTCTTAGTAATTGTTTATAACTCAGAATGTGTAGTCTTTGTAAGGATGGAGACTGCCATGAAGATTTTTATCTTAGGAGCAACCTCATTTGAGTCAAGGTTGCACCAGCAACTGCTTAAATCAAATTTCTATTCACATATCCAAAAGTGATTAATTACAGTAAGAGTGAATTACGATTTCAAAAGAATTTTACCTGCAATATCAAATGTTTAAATTTTAAAATTACTATTTTAAAAAAAATTTTACTTAACTATTAGCCTTAGTTTTATTGAGATACCTAATCAAAGACTCAAAAAAAAAAAAAATTCTCCTCGCATATCCAAAATTTTGCGAAGACAATGCATAATTCACAAACAAATCTTAATTACATTTCTCCCTCTTTCATTTACATATAAGGTCTTCAACATCACATTATTATCACTGATACAATGAAAAGGCCAAAAGTTGAGACAAGATACTACCCAAGCAGTTAGTTGGGCTTGCAGGCATCAAAGAACATATCGGGGAACACAGTGCATTAGGGACTAGATTTTTATGTACATCCACGATAGCCTTACAAAGCTTAGAGAAACAAGGTATGGATTATAACTCTCTTTCGAACTCTTTCTGCAGCTGTGGGGAAAGAAAAAAAGAAAAAGAAAAATGCATAAATTTCATACAGCTATCAAAATATATGGAACCAAACACATAGGTACAAAGACCATGAGATAAGAAAATTCTCTCCTACCAGTTCGACCTGCTCTTCTATTTGATGGAGCAGGGGCTTCATCACTTCCTGGAAATTCCCACCTAACAATGTCACCATCCCAGGCCGAAGTGATCATCATTGGGTAGAAAGGATGCCAACTATAATCTCGCACAGGTGCTTCATGATGGTCAAGTCTTGCAACTGGAGCTCCAGTCACCTACAAAGAACGTAAACTACATATGTTAAAACCACAGTCCTTCATCCAAATGCGGTAACTGTTGATAAAATATCTAATCAATTTGCTTTTACCAGGTCATATATAAACCGAGGAATCACTGGACCCGGTGTAAATGTACTTTTGACCAGTGCTGCAACAAGAAATGCATCAACATGAGATATCATTTACATTCTTCAAAATATCACAAGCAAAGAGAACATGCAGCATTATCACACCAATGCCCAAAATTTGTTAACAAACAGGTGTCACTCATCTATTTCAATCAACTAATAACTAGAACTAAAAAAATAAACAGAGCTTTAGAGTGGAAAATGATTGATCAATTCCACTACGGCCACCAGAAGTCAAAATGATATTTTTCATTAAGATTTCTGAAAGCGTATAGGGGTTTGGACCAAACTTCTCAAAAAATGACCACAAAGATGGGGGAAAAAAACCATTTTGATTCTTCCATGACAGAAATGTCCTTTCTGCAACATTTGGTCCAGACTTCAGAGGAAACTTGTTCTGTTCATTCAAACCTGGCTTTTATAATCCAATGGCACAATAAGATGTACAAAATATTAAAACCAATGATGTTAATTAAACATACAATCACATCCTAGCCATTCAACAAAACATATTCAAGTCAACGTGAACCCAAAGCCATAATTTGATTTTAAAAAAAATCTGAAATATCATAAGCAATTCAAAGCCATAATTTGGATAATTTAGAATTTTATATCACGTAAAAGAACAGCGATATTAGAGTGGGGAAATACCAAAAGTACAGATTACCTATATGATGGTGAGACATAACAGCGAATTAAAGTACACAACACTGAGTGGCCTTTATATGTTGCCAATGACTGTCATGAGGATGTTTTAAATTTCCTGCATGTGGAGGGCAGTCCATCCACCTGTAGTCCCAATCCTCATCTTCAAGCCCCTGACTATTGGTTTAAGTAAGAAGCATCATCATTAAATATATAAAGCACATATTAGGAAAAAAACGAGAATTGAAATCATTATAGTTTTTCTTTTCTTCATTTTTTAGGACAAACGTGTTGCTCCAACATAAAATACCCAGCACAATCCCAAAAATCATTAGGCTTATCCTTTACAGTTATTAAAAGCCATGATGAATAACCAAACAATATATTGGAGCTCCAAAAAGATAAAGTTCCTTTTATGCGGCATCAATGAACTACAGTCAGGAAACACATAACAATTCTCAGTTCAATTATTCACAGTTGACAACCAAAATCAACATTTACAAGGGGTTAGAATCAATCCGTAATTTTATATTTTAAAGAGGACCTGGACTTTTTGAACATCCCATCTAATTGTAACTTCCAGACTTTTCCAAGAAAGTGGTCCACCTGATTGCAGGAATAAATGATAAAATATGTACATTTTGACACTTCAAGCAACTAACATATAGGCCTACAGTCCAAAACCTCTTAATATCTGGCCAGCCATCAAGACCATGCTAGAAGTCCTAAAACATTTGAAAATCTAAGGGAAAATGAATGAGATGAACATATTTTTCTTCTAAAGAGAAATTTCTTTCTTTTAAGAAAGAAAGATCTACTTCAAATTAAAAAAATCCGTTCCACTAATCTTATTTAGAAGAAAGTTGCTAATCTGAAACAGTAAAACTCCAAACTCGATAAGAACCAACAAATAGGCCTTATTGTAATTGAGTTCTCAGTTTAAGATCGTATTGTTTAAATAAGATTGGCCTGAGTTTTTATTCTTTTCCTATTCTTATCTCTGTATTCTCTCTTTCCTCTACTTTCTCTTCAAATTCTGATTATACCATGAAAATAGCATTTCAGGTAGGGTATTGAGAAGGAAACTACCAAATTCATTTGCATAACTCCATATCTTACTTAACAATGAAAGAGATAAAACAAACTTACTTTACGGCATTAGAAGACATCTTCCTTATGTCCCATAGTTTCGTAATTTGATCTTTTCCATTAGAAATTAAATAACGGCCATCCCCACGGCTATCAATGAATGTAGTACCTTTTAAATGTCCAGTTAAGATACCAGCCGGTTGTCCTTTTGTGACAAAGCAACGCCTATCCCACACCTGCACAAAGTCATAGCAGCCAAGAATTCCTTTAGTGAGTAATAGCAAGCAGAAAAACCAAAGCCATGTATTGGAAATACAAGGCCTGAAAAATATTAAGAATGTAGATGTGCAGCTACTTGAAAACTATTTTTTGTAATAAGCTCATTTTATTATGAACCAGGTCCAAGCTTCACAGAACACTGTCCTTGAGTTTGCTAACTTGTGAGTCTTCTGCAACTATATACATAAATATGTTTACTATATTATTATACATATGGCATGTTGATATTTAATAACATACTGAATACTTCATAGAGAACTTGTGCTAAGTTTTCAGCATAAGCAAAACATATCCAAGCCTGCTTAAGCTTAGTTCATATCGTTTACACTCCTACAAAATTAACATGAAGAATTTATCAGCGACCCTTGTGTAGAAGTTCATTGAATTACAAGATTTAAGCAATATTTTCATTGGCGCAATGGCATAAGTACAAGCATGTATAAACAACTTGACAACTTACAATCAACATTGCACGAGTCCAATCAACAGTTAACACTTTTCTTGTCCAACAATTGGGAGTGATTTACACAATCAAACTTTCTGTTCTCTTCACCAATGAAGCTAATCTCATACTTAACTTTGAAGAATGACCTCCAGAATCCAACAAAAAAAAAAAAAAAAAAGGAACCAAGGATGATATCCAGGAAGCTTAGTGCCTAATTGGGCCAAGACATAGTAATATATTTCGAAAAAAAAAAAAAAAGAAACAAGATTAATCTTGAAGAACACCAAATGTTGGTTTCATGTTACACTCTTGAGGAAAGTTAATTTATTAAAAAAAATTCCTTCCAAAAATTTAATTGTTCTCTGAAACCTTTTTCTTTAGAAACAATTTTAAACCACAATGCCAAACACTTACAAACCATACTTCAAGTTAAGAAAGTACGTCCAGAAGAAGAAAAAGAAAAATGAATAGGTCCAGAGGAAGAAAAGAAAAATTAAGTTACATTGCCTTCCTTCATACAATCAGCTCCTCATCACATGCAGTTCTTTGCAATTAAAAAGCCATACTTGATTTAAAATAAGGGAGAAAAAAAAATGGAAATCATGACCTTAGCTCTGCAAGAAGGTGCTGAGTCAATTGCACTGCCAATAACCAAGTGATCAAATTGCACCTACTACCCCTCTCAGCGTAATAGACAACTGGCTCTAAAGCCATCAGGAATACTTAATTAACTCACCAATAATGGAAAAATTTGTGCATTTAATGAAAACATCACTGCCAACACACATCTGTGGATATCACCAAATTCCTATTACTAGAATATGAAGTTTACCTTGCAGAACCTATCATCACTTCAGAATATATGAGATGGCCAGATTCATCAGCAAAGCAGACGGTGTTAACATCAGACTGCAACATAGAAAGGCACATCAGACGTGATCCACCTTCCACACTGGCAAGTAAAATGGCACAGTGTTGCTATATGCCACTTAAAGTTATGAAAAAAATGATTAACAATCTACATACCCTAATCATTTCTACAAGGAAAAGATAAAAAATAGTCTCAGGATCAAAATTTTGACTGGCCACCAAATGAACCACAAGAATCAAGATTTTGAGCAGATTCAGGTTAAAAGGATATCCAGATACCAAAACCATATTCAGTGAAGGTATATATATATATATATATATATATATATATATATATATATGTCTATAGTCTGTAAGTAAGAAGGTGTCATGCTCCAAATATCCACAACAGCATTTTCTTTCACAGCTAAAAACATTCCATAGTTCCATAGTAATAAGTAAACTAAAGGGACAGAATACTATTCTCATCAAATAATAAAGTGTTTTTTATCTTGATATCATGAAGGAAAGCAGGAAAATTCTAATCTTTCTTGAAAATTTATACTTTCTGTCCTATATATATATATATATATATATATATAACAAAGGAGATAATTAGATGCAATAATCCCAAAATGAGTTTGAGTTACTATTCTGATTTTAAGCAGCCAGCCAACTCTCAACTAGCCTCCTTATACATTTGAAGAACTTTTTGAATAATTCAAAACAAGCAAGTAATTATAACAGCGATATATATAATACCATGTGGGCAGGAATTCTAAGGCTAAGTTTATCTGCTCCAAGATCATATGCACATATCGAACTGTCACTAGTTGCAGCCACAAGGTCTCGCCCATCTGTTGAAAATTTGATAGAGAAAATCCCAAATTCGTCATCATCATCATCAGAAGAGAAATTTAATCCATGATGAATTTCCTGAAATAAAAGAAGGGCTCCTGAATGTAAAGCAAACAATTATTTAATGTGTGTATACACACACACATACATACATTATACATAAAAATTTTAAAGTTGGACATTCAAAACACAAGAAGAAATGTATGTATGTATGTATGTTTCTTACTTAATAACAATAACAAATAAAAAGGTTAGCTGTATCTTTGGCAAAGAACATTACAAATTTTCCCATTCTACATGCGAGGTTGGACAGACCTCATCTGGTGACCTACAATTCAACAGTTGTAGGAGCATTTCCATAACATAATGAGAAGCATTTCATTGATTTACAAATCCAAAATGTTCAAAAGAAGAAAGGGAACCATAGCTGTCAATCTAGACAGCTCACCTTTTGCTAGTAGATCTCATAAGAAAAATTCAGCATACATTAATTGCAAAGAATATAAGTATCACACAACTAGGAACAAACTGTAAATGTAACACTGCTTACTGCTCTATAATATTATATAAATCTATGAAACTAGATGTCAATGGCTATTATGAGTAAAAGTGAGATATTTCCAGCACATACTGTAACATTTGCTACTGACTCTGTTGTAGCAGATCCGACATTGACAATATGGATAATGGGTGACATAATAGCATAAACCTGCAACAATTAATTAAGGTTAAATTGTTAAATGTGGGTTGGGAGGAGTTAAACAAACAAGTAGTAAAGGACAACTCAAACTTCTATAAGATTCACATGCCATGGTCAGAATTGGTCATTTATACTAACAGGAAATTCTTCATCCTAGTAATGCCCTCAAGCCACCTCATTCAACAATCAACTCAAACTTACAAGATAGTGTTGATCCGGTAAGAGAGATGTATCAGTAATTGTCCACCTCAAGTTTCTAGCAGAGATGTCCTTCATAACTTTCCAGCCCCTGTCAACATCATAAACCCTGATGTGGGTTCCCTGTTTTATAACAAGGCACAAAAAACTAAAAGTGAAGATTTATAGACCCTTTTGTCCTGTAAATCATTTAGCCATCATAATTATACTATGACACCTACAATATTCTTCATTTTAACAGAATCATCTTCAGCTTCATACATTATTTATATAACAGTAACTACAACGATAATAATAGTAAAAACCTGGAACCCAGCAATAAAAAGGGAACCATCAGCTGAAAATTGTGAAACATAGGCACGGCTTTTCATCCGATCCACTATCCAAGGACCTTTGGTAGGCAAATAGCGGCTTAAAACATGACAACCATCTGATGATGAGAATCTCCCTCGTCCAGAATAATTAGCTTCTCTGCCTACTAGCATTCTTACAGTTGATGCAGGTAACCTCATCCTACCAGGAACAACATGCCCCAAAAGCTCATGGAGACTTGACCTAAGTTTTGTGAGCTGTGCGATTTCATGATCAAGATAACTTGTCCTTCCTCCAGCTATTCCACTTGCAAAAGATTCATTGCTGGCACTACCAGTACCATCACTACAGGTACTTGTATCTTTGTTCAACCGATTCATAATTTACTCTTTTGCTTTGAGCCGTCTATATCCTGCAAACAGCATCAAATTTAAGAAACCCTGAGCCAGAGGAATTTTAACTCACAAACACACAAAACTATGCAGAATCCACTTCCGTTGCCCAAAGGAGACGGAAGAGAATTTAATCATTAGAAATCATGCAAAAAACAAAAAAAACAAAAAGAGTTTCAAAATTTTGGTCCTTTTTGGTTGATATAACAATTTGGTCATTAAGAAAACCAAGAAAAGGAATCAATTCAAATAAAAAAGGGAACTTTAGTCCAATCCAGAGAATTAAAAGAAGAATGAAAATTCGGGGACGAAATGAAACTCAATTCGCCATCACTGCAGGTTATAAAACAGTGGCAGACAATAAGAGCACTGTAATCTCTGCCTTGGAAAGTGTAAAACAAAAAAAAAATAAAGGAAAATACATGATTGAAGATTGAGGCTTACCTCTGGTTCGAATATGAAGCTCTAGGGATTGAGCCACACGAATCCGAATTTTCTTGCTCTGTCTCGGTTCAACTTTGACAGCACCACTCTGTGTGTGTGTTTCAGTGTTTTGTCGGTTTCTTCTCAATTTGCATCGTGCATTTTTTTTTTCTTTAAGGAAGATTTCAGTTACGAATTTCGGCGCGGCCGGGCGGGCAGTGCTCCTCTCGTGTCTCAACAGCGGGTACTCAATTTTTACAGTAAAATGGACACCTGCAAGAATATTTAATAATTTAAAATAAAATTTTAAAATTATAATCTAAAAAATATAAATAGACAAAATTTAATATTATATATCATAATTTTATTTAATAATTTAAAGTATTAATAAAATTAAAATAATAAACTAAAAATAATATATCAAGTTTAATTATATATTTATATTTTATAATAATCTATTCATATAAATATTTATTATTTGAATGATATAAATTTTTTAATAATTTTTATTTTTATAAAATTATTTATAAAAAAAATTCATTGATAATAAAAAAATATAGATTATTATATATCTCAAAGAAATTATTATATGTATAAAATATTATAAAACAAATATATTGCATGGATACATGCAAAGCATATAATATAATTTCTACTCTGTTTCAATTAATTAAACGAGTATTTCTTATTTCATTGTGAGTAATTCAATTTTAAATATGAAAATTTTTACCATCTCTAAGTTTAGTAAGTTGCTTAAATACACAAAATGTGAGGACCTCAGATATTGAATTAAAAAATAAATGATACGAGAAAACAAACTTTTCCCACCTTTTATATTTAACTGTGTTTTTTTATTGTCACACAGCTGAAAAAAATTTAATAAAATTTAATCAGTTCAAGAATTAAAGAGTCAATTTATTTCGGTAAATATTATATGTCAAAATAATCTTTTTAAATGTTTTCTTTTATTTTTTCATTGATGGCGCAGAAATTTACGTTCAGCTTCGTGCCGCAAAATGCAATTTGCCGTACATGACAGCAGTCACATGAATTATCAAATTAGCCCCCCATTGGCATAGTTTTTGATCGCGAACTCGCACATTGTTATGGTTAATGGTTAATAAGGCTAATAGCAGTTTAAAAATGAAAAACGGAACCTCAACACCTCTTTCTACTTGTCCAAACTTGCCGTCATTCAAGATGCCTGTGTCACTTACTCCGAGCAATTAGCCGCCACTGCGTTACTTTTTTTTTTATGGGTGAATTGAGAACATTCTTACGAGATTCAACCTATATAAATCGTGATATAAGTTTAATCTTTTTAAATTAAGAGTGATAATTGTACAGTATTTTTCATGATATGCGATTTATCTAGGTTGCTTTGTGTTATGTTAATAATAAATCCAAATTAAAAAAAATGCAAAAAGCAAAACTCAGAAGAGACAACGGCAAGAACTAGCAAAATATGAAAATTTTATTATTGATAAGCTGATAATATAATATTATCATGTATACATACTTATCAACCAATATTTATTACATCAATGCAACTCACCTAGAGCTCTCATATATCCTGCACGTAGCTAAATTCTGTTACTTTATGCCTTGCGGCCTTGCCTACCCTATCCATTTTTTCGAGTGGTCTAAAAGAATTTGATAAATGAAGGTAATAATTGGACATGGTGATCCAGCTGTGGTTTTTGGTTTGAGCTCCCACCATCAAATAGATAAAGATGGTTGATAATATCAAGTGGAGACTAAAGTTCAGTATTTATCCATCTAATAATCTTTCTAGCTCTTTTTTCTCTCTATGAATTGATGCATAACTGAATTTCTTCCAATGTTTTTCCTTTGGTTTCTGGGACTAATTCTGCTACAAATAGAATGGTTAAGAGGGAACATCCAGCATACAAAAATAAAGTTCCTGTCCAAAAAGAATTGAAATATATGTCACTAATTATAGTCAGTTGGACATAAGAATGCAAAACCAACTCTGCTGCTTTTGTGTGCTTACCGGGAGAACTCCAGCTCATTAGAAAGTTGAAAGTATATGAAACTACCCAAGCTCCTACCCAGTTCACCAAAACCCCCAAGCTCCCAGCAATTCCCTTCATTTGTAAGGGAAAGATCTGCAATAAGAAAACTAGTATTAGAACACTTGTTTGATTTGCCTACCATCAATACGACTTCAGCTTTCCAGGAGCATAAGGACAGGAAAAGAAAAGAATCCTTCATAAACTTTTATACTGCAGGCTTTTTCTTTAACTATTTTCTTTGAGGGGATCTTATTTTGAAGGAAAAGATGTAGCTACAGTTGGGAATCTTATTCTTTTTCATTGGAAAACAAAAACTTGATATGCTACATCTCTTGGTAAAGAACTTCTCTGAAACACATATTGATAGGAACCATTTCAATATGGACAACCGGTTCTTTAATGATATGGTACAAGAACCTGTACCATTAAAGTTTTTGGCGTCAAATGATACATTACATACCTCAGACATTATCACCCAAGGAACTGGTCCCATCCCAATCGGAAACGCTGCTATATAGATCTGATTATAAGAAGGGGCAAAAAGATGACAGAATTTCAGGTCGAACTGGACTTTGAGTTTAAGGATTGCATAGTTTACTTATCATTTATACCAATAACTTAAAAAGAGAAGGGGAAAAAGAGGGAGGGGGGGGGGAAGTCAAGCAGCAGAAGAAAACTCACCAACACACCAGCAACTGCTAATATTGGTACCCATTCAAGCAATAAGCTCTGATCCTGATCCATGGAGTGATAAAGATGAATTTTGGAACTGAGACACACACACAATCTGTGGTGGAAATATAATACTAAAGACTTGCCTTCAGAAAGAAAGCTATTCCAGTAATAAAGCAGCCTAAAAGTGTCCCACTTGCGGAAACCTGCATAAATACAAGAACTTTTCTTAGTCATCAAATACTTTTAGATGGCATTGATAAATAAATGCTTGAAAACACAGATTTACCATTATAAGAGGTCTTCGTCCAGACTTATCCATCAAAATGGCTCCCAATGCAGCAAATGGAACCTGTCATTCATTGTAACAGTTGAAGTTCAAATCGAAAAATGTAGTTATATGATTATGTTTGAGGAATCAGTAGAGGGATCAACTAACAACCTGCATACAAGCATAAGCTACTGTACCAGCTCTTCCTGAAGTAAGTCCTGCAGATCAAGTTATAGAGGAATAAATATGACAGAAGAAATAGAGTTCTTCTGATTTTTCAAAATCAGTATGTATTTGTTCTCACTTACCGGCTGCCACAAAAGTCTCGGCTGTATAAAATCCCATACCATTAATTCCAACAGATTGTTGACATACCATTAACCCAAACCCAATCTGAAATTGTTACAAATAGTTAGAAATCTTTGAGTAGTAACATACCGTCTGATTTGCAAGAAAAGTGTGTTACTTACAACTACTGAGCGGACATGTTTGCTTTGGAACAAATCCAACAGCTTAGTTTTAGGAAGGCTTTGAAGAGTTTCAATATAACCCTATTAGCAAAAAATAAGTCAGCTCAGTTCATCAAACCTGTCAAATTGATTAGGAAATTTTTTAAAGGTTTCAATTAGTTAAGACTTAAGAGAGCTTAGAAAGTACCAAAATTTTGGCAGCTTCATGAGAAATATCAACATCTTTTCCCCGAAGTCTCCTTTAAGCTACTTGAAATTCTTTTTCACAGCCAACCTATGCCTGAAAAAATTTATGTTTAGTTTATTTATTTGCATTGTCATCTTCCTGTTATGCTTGTCCTGAAGAAGAAAACAGAGGAGCACTTTGGGCATTAAATTCTAGCTTTATGCTTACCAGCCATCTGGGAGACTCTGGGATAAAGCACAAACCAATCAGCAAAGAAATGCAAGGCAGTAGCCCTTCAAAGCTCAAGCCAAAGCCAACAGTTAGAACATTTTCTCCATAAATGGCTGCACCTTAGCAACTATTCAAAACTAAATGTTATAACTAACCTGCTAGAGCCAGTTCTCTCCAAGTTATGACACTTCCTAACAAGAATGAGACTGATGATCCAATAGCAATCATAAGCTGCAGAACGATCAAAGTGAAGACTAAAATTCAACTTAATGATACGTAAATTCTAATCAAAGAAAATATTCCCTCACCTGATTTGTTGTTGCAAGTCCTACTCGAAGATTCTTGGGTGCTATCTCTGCTATATATACTGGGACCTGTTCCATTTTTCTACTTTTGGTCAAAATTTTGAAATATTATCGTCAAGAGGCAACATATAAATATAACCATTTCTGGGTAAAAATAAACAATAAGGTTCATGGTTGTCAGTTAGTTACCACGTATGAGATAACTCCAATTCCATATCCTGTGAAAAATCTCCCCACGTCAAGTGAGTAAGATTCCAGAAGCAGATAGAATAACACAAGTGAACCTCTTTTTTTTTTTATTTTGCGACAGCTTTTCTTAAGATGAATTTGTGTTGTGCAGCAGCAGAAGAAGATGCATACTTTGGAGAAGAAGACAGCTAACCATCCTGTAATGCAAAATCCTGTTGAACTTCTCAATGCCCGTTTCCCATGAAAATGAAGGATTATAGAGTAACATGGCAAGGATCCACAGAGTTCAGATATTTATTAACTAGGCATTCAGATTTCACATACCCCTTTCCTGCCAATGAAATCCGTAACCCGGCCACTTGTTATAGCCCCAAGCATTGCACCAATGGTTATCAAAAATCCAAACATGGAAAACTGCCATTCCCCCAAAGAAAAAACAATGAGACAGAGAGTAGTCTTTCACATAACATGATATAAATGTGAATAAGGAAGGGAAAATAGAATACTAACCTCAGCAAGAGATAGATTAAGATCTGCCCTGATAGCCACTTGAGTTGGGTGCTGAATAGCCCACCAGCCAAAATAATAACTTTTAAAGCTAGAAACCTTTTGTGGTCTATTTGGTGTGATTTTTGGTTTGGTTCCTAACCCAGAAAACAAACACAAAAGGGAAACAGAGATTTAGTGAACTGTATAATTTTCAGAACGTTTCTTTCTTAAGCCATATAACACATTTTGAAAGGCACAAAAAGAAGACACTGCGACTTTACTAATTATAATTTTCAGAAAGCTTAAAAGATACTTAGACAAGTTCCGAATGAAAAAGAACCACAAACAGCAACAAATGTGCTAAGCAGAACCATTCCAACGGATCCATTTTCCACGCTTTTATCACATCCAACTTCTTCACAGGCAGCAGCAGCAGCATCAGCCTCTCCATGTTGAATGAAGAGCTCTTGCAGATACAGAAGTCCATTGGCTTCTCCACTCTCAACATCCTTGTGCGGCTCAACTGCCATTTTCTTCAACAGCAATGTGACCTCAAAAAATACAATAGCACAAGAACAACACAATAGCTCCCCCTCAAGTTAAGAGCAATGTTCTTAAACCGAGAGATGACATGCAAAAGTATGCTGTGTTGGATGGTATTTGTACTGCATCTACTTGTACCACAGCAGCATCGTGGCTAGATATTTCCACTGTTAGTCCGATTCTAATCATTAGGTAATTTCACGAGGTGAAATACATGCCGTACAAAGAAAAAATAATTTTTTTGAAAATTATCATTAAAGAGTGATGTTCTGTTTTCTTAAAACATATTTCTAATAATTTTACTAATACTTAATAAAATAAATATTAAAAAAAATTAAAAAAAAAGATTTTTTTTGAAAGAAATTATTGTTAATTAAAAAAAATTTAACTAAATTATCAGCATTTAATCGAGTGAATAAGATTGAGAACATAAGGAATTAAATTGCCTTGAATAACTTAGTCATTGTAATCCAATCATTTACTACCAATGGCATGACTTTGAATTTGAATGGCGCGTGTTCCAAACATTTTGCCTAATCATTGTGATTTGTTGTGAACCCGAAACCGTGCATACCAACAAAAACATTCCCTGCACGCAACGCCCTGCCCACCAATGTGGGAAACATATTCAATTCAATTGAGATATTATTTGCGGCTGTCCCTTGTCCGAGTAAGGACCACGTAAGCTCTGATGACTTGAATAATACTAAAATTATGGCTTACTAAATTGCCCTCTTAATAATTTTTTTATTAATGCTTGATAAAAAAAATATATTAGGTGAAAAAAATAAAAATATTAAGTGTCTTTAAAAATTTTAAATATATTTAATATTTTCTTTATTTAATAATTTAAAATTTATTAAGTTAATTATTTAAAAATTTATAGTTTAATGAAAATTAATATTGTTGGTTTTTAATATTAAAGTGTGATTATAATATTGAAGGCTCAGTCACATAATTTATTCTCTTCTTTTATCTAAATAACTGCAGCTCCAATATAAAAAATAATAAAATTATTCATTGGTTTTTCGTAGATTATGATAGCATCTTTTTGTATGGAAAGACATGACGAATTGTTTATGGCGTTTCTTATGTCCTAACATACAAGGAAAAGGCAATTTTAAATTTTAACAGATTGTGGGTAATATCAGAAAGTGAATTGTGTATTTAGTGCTTGGGCTATTGGGGTTTCTCGGCCCAAAACTTAACGCATCGTACGTTTTATATTAATTTTGAATAAAATCACAAACATTTTAAATAAAATTTCATTATAATTTTAAAGAATTTTATTTTAAAAAGTTCTAAAGATCTTAAATTTTTTAAATTCATATTGTAACTTTATTTTAAAATGTTTAGACTTTATTCAAAATATTTGTAAAGTTATTCAAAATTGATATAACAATGTGCAAACAATGCATTATTTTTTCAGCGATGCATCGAGTAAAATCTTTAATGCTTTATTTGATTTTAAATTTTAACACATTTGAGCACATAACAAAATATAAGAAGTGAGATATATCTACATTAAAAAAAAAGGGCACGTTTCATGCTTTCAACTAAAAAAGGTAGCATCTAGAATGAAAAAAACAAAAAAAAAACCCTTTTTCTGAAATTTTTTCAAGAGACTCGGTTCAAGATAAAGATCAAATCAAACCAACAAAAATATCATTTGGTTTTTTTTTGTGGATGATATTTTTTTATTATTAAATAACTCAAAAGGTCATATTACGAGCAGGTAATATTATTACGAATCGTTCTTCGGTGTCGTAAGTGGCACACGTGCCACAACTTGTGACAAAATTAATATCATACATACTTAAATTCTTTTATGGATTTTTTTCCTACATTTATTCAACCTGTAATTTTGTCCCATGTTGCGGCATGTTTGCTACTTATGACGCCAAAAAGTTCTCTTATTATTATTTACTTGCACTAAAGTTTTTAATATAGTGAATTATTTAATCATTATATTGCTTATCCTTTTAAATATGCATGCGTCATATCTTTTTTTTTATTTTTAAAAAAAAGTTTAGAAAGATGAAAAGTTTATCCCATTGTAGGACTACAACATGCCTCAAGTATTTACTTAATCTTACTAGTTAAGTCAATCCTCGTTAGCTAGCATGTGTTATATATTTGTTAAACTAAATAAAGAAGCATATTAAAAAAGATTCGCATTATTAAATCCTTCTTAAATAGCTTTTGGTTGTATACTTATTTGTGTAGTTCTGTAGATTTCATATGCAAATTTTTAATCTTAATGCATTGCCATGTTTCATTAATGGAGCTTTTGGTATTTTTGAAATTAGATAATTAATAAAACCGTGACCGGTTCGCATTGCTTATAGTTTAGTTTTCAAAACTACGGTTTTAAAATGATAGTTACAACTTTAATTTAAAATTTATTCTCTCATCAATTCATGACTCTATATTTTTTCATTTTCATATTTCTTTCTTTCTTTTTATTAGCAAAAATCATTAGGTTAGGTCTCATATATTTTTTAATTGTTGACAAATTGTGAAGCTTCAAAATAGAAAAAAAAATAGTATTCAGAAATAATTTATGCAGTCAGTTCTTCATATGTCTGTGAAATGCTCAGATCAATATCTAATATAAGACAAATTTTAAGATCAAACCTACTAAAATAAATTAATAGTTATAGCCGTATTGAACTCATTATGCTTAGAAGAAGACGTTGAAGAAGACATGAATTGAAGCTGACATGAATGAATCAATGAGCGATAAACATTCTGCTAAAATAATTTTACCTGTCTATTATTTTAAAAAGGGTACCTCAAGACCACTTTCTGCTTTCCCAAACTTGGCATCATTCAAGATGCTTGGGTTACTTAGTTCAAGCCATTAGCTAGTCTTTGTGTAACCTTAATAATAAATCCAAATTTTGAAAGAAAAAAGTAAAAAAAAAATGCAAAAGGCAAAACTCAGAAGAGACACCGGGAAGAACTAGCAAAATATGAAAATTTTCTTATTGATAAGCTGATAATATAATATGATCATGGACACATACTTATCAACCAATATTTATTATATACATCAATGCAACTCACCAATAGCTCTCACATATCCTGCACATAGCTAAATTCTGTTATTTTATGCCTCACCTATACTAGCTCTCATATATCCTGCACATAGATAAATACTATCAAGTGGAGAAGTCCAGTATTTATCCATCCAATAATCTTTCTAGCTCTTTTTCCTCTCTATGAATTGATGCTTGCCTGAATTTCTTCCAGTGTTTTGCCTTTGGTTTCTGGGACTAATTTTGTTACAAATAGAATGGTTAAGAGGGAACATCCAGCATACAAAAACAAAGTACCTGTCCAAAAAGAATTGAAATATATGTCACTAATTATAGTAAGATGGACATAAGAATGCAAAACCAACTCTGCTGCTTTTCTGTGCTTACCAGGAGAACTCCAGCTCATTAGAAAGTTGAAAGTATATGAAACTACCCAAGCTCCTAGCCAGGTCACCAAAACTACCAAGCTCCCGGCAGTTCCCTTCACGTGTATGGGAAATATCTGCAATATGAAAACTAGTATTAGTACATTTCTTTGATTTGCCTTCCATCAACACCACTTCGGTTTTTCAGGAGCTTAAGGACAGGAAAAGAAAAGAATCCTTCATAAATTTTTATACTGCAGGCTTTTTCTTTAACTATTTTCTTTGAGGAGGTCTTATTTAGGAGGAACATTAGCAGCTACAGTTGGCAATCTTTTTCTTTTTCATTGGAAAAATAAAGCTTGACATGCTACATCTCTTGATAAAGAACTTTTCTGAAACACATATTGATAGCTACCATTTCAATATTGACTACTTATTCTTTAATGATATGCTGCATGAGCCTATACCATTGAAGTTTTTGGGGTCAAAATGATACATTACATACCTCAGACATTATCACCCAAGGAACTGGTCCCAACCCAATCGAAAATGCTGCTATATAGATCTGATTATAAGAAGGGGCAAAAAGATGACAGAATTTCAGGTCAAACTGGACTTTGAGATTAAGGATTGCATAGTTAACTTATCAGTTATCCTAACTTGAAAGAGAAGGAGAAAAGGGAAAATAAAAAAAAAAAGTCAAGCTGCAGAAGAAAACTCACCAACACACCAGCAACTACTAATACTGGTACCCACTCGAGCAATAAGCTCTGATCCTGATCCATGGAGTCATAAAGATGAATTTTAGATTTGAGACACACAGAGTCTGTAAAGAAAATATAACACTAAAGACTTGCCTTCAGAAAGAAAGCAATTCCAGTCATAAAGGAGCCTAAAAATGTCCCGCCTGCGGAAACCTGCATAAGTACAAGAACCTTTCTTAGGCATCAAATACTTTTAGATAGCATTAATAAATAAATGCTTGAACACAGATTTACCATTATAAGAGGTCTTCTTCCAGATTTATCCATCAAAATGGCTCCCAATACAGTAAATGGAACCTGTCAGTCATTGTAACAGATGAAGTTTAAATAAACCGAAAAAATTAGGTATATGATTAATATTTGAGAAATAAGTAGAGGGATCAACTACCTGCATGCAAGCATAAGCTATGGTACCAGCTTTTCCAGAAGAAACTCCTACAAATCAAGTTGTAGAGGAATAAATATGACAGAAGAAACAGAGTTCTTTTGACTTTGCAAAATCAGCATGTTTTTGTTCTCACTTACCGGCTGCTACAAAAGTCTCGGCTGTATAGAATCCTATACCATTAATTCCAACAGATTGTTGACATACCATTAACCCAACCCCAATCTGAAATTTTTAAGATTGTTAGAATCCTTTGAGTAGTTATATACACTCTAATTTGCAAGAAAAGTGTGTTACTTACAACTACACAGCGCACATATTTGCTATGGAACAAATCCAACAGCTTAGTTTTGGGAAGGCTTTGAAGAGTTTCAATATTATCCTATTAGCATAAGATAAATCAGTTCAGCCCATATAACCTGTCAAATTGATTAGGAAATTTTTTAAAGGTTTCAATCAGTTAAGAGAGCTTGGAAAGTACCAGAATTTCAGCAGCTTCATGAGAAATATCAACATCTTTTCCCCGAAGTCTCCTTAAAGCTACTTGAAATTCTTTTTCACGACCAGCCTTTGCCTGAAAAAAATTGATTAGTTTTATTAATTTAAATTGCCATCTTCCTCTTATGCTTATCTTGAAGAAGAAAACAACGGAGCACTTTGGGCCTTAGATTCTAGCTTAATGCTTACCAGCCATCTGGGAGACTCTGGGATAAAGCACGAACCAACCAGCAAGGAAATGCAAGGCACTAGCCCTTCAAAGTTCAACCCAAGCGTACAGTTAGAACTTTTTCTCCACAATTGGCTACACCTTAAGAAACTATTCAAAACTAATGTTATAACTTACCTGCTAGAGCCAGTTCTCTCCAAGTTATGACACTTCCTATTAAGAATGAGACTGATACTCCAAGAACAATCATAAGCTGCGGAACAATTAGAGTCAAGACTAAAATTCAACTTCATGATACGTAACTTTTAATCAAAGAACAAAATACACTAATCCCTAACATTCCCTCACCTGATTTGTTGTTGCAAGTCCTCCTCGAAGATTCTTGGGTGCTATCTCTGCTATATATACTGGAACCTATTCCATTTTTTCTATTTTTGGTTAAAATTTTGAAAAATTATATCGTCTAGAGGCAACATATTAATATAACCATTTAAGTTAAACGGCATGCGCTCAAACTTTTCTGCATAAAAATAAACAAAAAGTTTCATGGTTATACCACTTACCACGTATGAGATAACTCCAATTCCATATCCTGTGAAAAATCTCCCCACGTCAAGTGAGTAAGATTCCTGCAGCAGATAGAATAACACAAGTGAACCTCTTTTTTTTATTTTGCAACAAATTTTCTTAAGATGAATTTGTGTTGTGCAGCAGCAGAAGAAGATGCATGCATACCTTGGAGAAGACGACAGCTAACCATCCTGTAATGCAAAATCCTGTTGAAATTCTCATTGCCTGTTTCCCATGAAAGTTAAGGCTTAGTAACACAGCAAGGCCCTACAGAGTTCAGATACTTATTAATTAGGCATTTAGATTTCACATACCCCTTTCCGGCCAATGAAATCCGTGATTCGGCCACTTGTTATAGCCCCAAGCATTGCACCAATGGTTACTATAGAACCAAACATGGAAAACTGCCATAAAAAAGTGAAGAGAATTAGTAGTCTTTCTCATAATATGATAAATGTCAATGAGGAGGGGAAATTAGAATACTAACCTCAGCAATAGATAGATTAAGGTCTGCCCTGATAGCCGCCTGAGTGGGTGCTGAATAGCCTACCTGCCATAATAATAACTCAAGCTAAAACTGGAAACCTTTTTTGGGTTATTTGGTGTGATTTTTGGTTTGGTTCCTAATTCAGAAAACACACACAAAAAGGAAGCAGACATTTAGTGAACTGTATTTTCAGAATGTTTCTTTCTTAAGGACACAACAAAAAGAACACACGAAAATACGGGGAAGTGTTTTGTTTTTTTTTTCCTTGTTGACTTTACTAATTCTAATTTTCAAAAAGCTTAGAGATACTTACACAAGTTCCAAATGAAAAAGAACCACAAACAGCAACAAATGTGCTAAGCAGAACCATTCCAATGGATCCATTTTCCACCCTTTTATCAGATCCAACTTCTTTACTGGCAGCAGCATTAGCAGCCTCCCCATGTTGAATGAAGGGCTCTTGCAAATACTGAAGCCCATTGGCTTCTCCAGTCTCAACATCCTTGTGCTGCTCAATTGCCATTCTCTTCAATAGCAATATATATGACCTCAAAAATTAGAAGAGTGACACAAGAACAACACAATAGTTGCACCCCCAGAAGTTAAGAGCAACGTGGTGAAACCAACAGAGGACATGCAAAAGTATGCTGTGCGTTGGATGGTATTTATACTACATGTGCCACAGCAGCATCGTGGCTAGAAATGTTTCCACTGTTGGTCTGATTCTGTTGTTGGGAAATTGATCGAGCTAGGGAAGGGCATATGTGGCAGAGGAAAAACAAGTTGTGTCAAATACAAGACCCATTTCGAACGGCATGTGGGAATGAAGCTGTCAGTGATGTGGCGATTACAACAAGAGGCCAATTCAGAGTTCAGACTCTTGTGAGAGGAAATGAATTAGAAGCTCCCAAGTTGTTGCTGGTTAACAAGTTGCATGTGGAGGCGGATCCTGTGCTGAGTCACTGAATGATTGCTTTTGCTTATTCTAATCACCAGAGCTTACGTGGATCTTACTCGGACAAGGGACAGCCGTAAATTATACCTCCACCTCAATTGAATTGAATATGTTTCCCACATTAGTCGGCAAGTTGGCAGGAAGGTGAGAATTGTATCTGTTTCTTATATTTTATTTATATTTTCACATTTTAACATTAAATTATTTAAAAACGTACTTACAAACATCGCATTAATAATGTAAAAAAAAATGTAGCATTAACAATTTTATGTTGGTGAGTAAATTTTTTTAATAATTAAATTAATACTATCTTGATAAGTATATTTTTAAGAGTAATGTTATATCCTCTTAAAGAATTAATCATTTTAATAATACTCTTAATATCTAATAAAGCAAGTATTAAATGAAAAAGTAAAAGTATTTAATGTTTTAAAAATCTAAAATATATTTAATATTTTTTATACAATAATTAAAAAAATTATTAGACTAATAAGTTAAAAAGATATAGAATTATTTATTTTTTTAATCATTTAATGTTAAGATATAAAAATAAAATAATAATTTTATATCTTCTTAATTTATCTTTTTAATAATTCTCTTAATTATTAAATAAAGTAAATATTAAATATTTTTTATATTTTTAAAATATTAAATATCTTTTATTTAATATTTACTTTATTAAATATTAAAAAATTATTTTAAAAAAAATTAAGAGAATATCCATTTGATGACATACAATTGTATGCAATCATTTCTGAGTACAGAGAATGTATGTTGGTATCCATGGTTTCCGTTTCACAAATGACAATGAATGGACAAAATGTATGGAAATGTACGCCATTCAAATTCAAAGTCCTGCAATTGCTAATAAACTATAAATAAGTGGCGGCTTTTTAGTTTTAGGGTTTTGTTAACGTGGGTCATTAAATCATTAAAGAAGTTTAATTATTTTAAAAAATTAAATATATTTTAAATTTTTAAAATATTAAATATTTTTATTTTTATATAATAATTTTTAATTTTAATTTTTCATCATATACCATTAAAATATACGTTGATAAAACTCTTAATTTAACGAGAGATTAAGAAATTGAATTACAATGATTAAGTTTTTTTTGTTTAATTATCAGTATTTAAAATTTTTTATTAAACTCCAACTAATTTAATTCGAATCGGGTGAACCACCTACGTGAATTATAATGACTAAGTTATTAGAAATAATTCAATTCAATAACTTAAGTTTTATCCTTTTCATTAAATACCGATAATTTAGTTAAAAAATTTATCTCTCTTAATTAACAATAATTTTTTTTTAAATTGAGATCTTTAATTGTTAACTTATCAACATTTAGACAGAAGTTCTAAATATCCTTTTATATTAATAATAATTTTCAAAACATTTATTTTTTTCCTTTGCGCACCATTTATTTCACCGCGTGAAATCTTGAACTGAGGTTTAAGCTCAATGAATGCCTAATAAATTTAAATGGTTTAATTAAATTCAAATTTTATTACACACTCCATCTATATTTTTATTTGTTATTTTATAGAAAAAGTTCTGTTTCATTTTATTTAACGTTTCTTATCCTTAGTATTAATTAAGTGAAAGATGATTAGTAGAATGAAAATAATAATGATATTTTGAGTATTTTAATAAAATTGAAATTTAGTTTTATTATAAATAATACTATTTAATGTCTTCTTTAATTTTTTATAAGTAGCTTAAACAAGAAAAAAAAATAGAGAAAGTAAAAGTGTATTAAATAATATGTATAAAGTACTATAAGAATAATACAACTGTAATTTTTTGAAGATTTTTATATCTTTTTGGTGCATGATTAGAATACTGTTGTAAATGAAAACATGCAATGCATTAAAATTAAAAATTTGAATATGAAATCTCCGGAAGATAATTTTCCCGGTACACATGTAACCAAAAGCTATTTAATAATGCTATTTTTACTTTTTTTTTTAAATTATGATTCATTTTACTAAACATATATTTGTTCATGCTATTCAATAGATATTGACTTAATTGATAAAATTAAATTGCATATTATTAAGAATCTTGAGTTTGATTCCTATTAAAATTTCTAACTAATAAGTGATATATAAATATCACTATAAGTCCTGATTGATACTTATAACATATTTTGATTTTGAAATAAGGCAGACTCTCATATCTCTAAACTTTACCTTTGCCAAGAAAAAAAATAGTGCATGCTACTATTTTACATTAACGGGTTTTGAAAAGGGAAACAATATAATGATTAAATAAATATGTATATAAAAGAATGAAACGCAAGTAAATAATCATAATAAGAGAATCCATAGCTGTCACAAGTGGCACACATGCCACCACTTGTGCCAAAATAAGTGTCTAATTAAATTGAGAAAAAAAATTATAAAAAAAATTATATGTGTACAATTCTAATTTTGTCACATATTGTGCCATATGTGTCACTTGTCACACTAAAGAATCAACCTAATAATATTACCAGTTTTTTAATCACTGTTTGAAATTATTTAATAATAAAAAATATATCTTTCACTAAAATAAAATATCCAGATGATATTTTGTTTGGTCTGATTTTACTTTGATCTTGCACCAGGCCTTGTGAATTCTTTTTTAAAAAAAGGATTTTTGTTTGGAAAATTTGAGTTACACATTTATTCCTCTCACATTGGTCTTATACTTGAAATTAACCACTTATCCAATAAATTTAATTATTTAATTACATACAATTAATTGCTTGTTGAGATGTTAGGAGTCATTGATTAATCGACTGTGAAACATACTTAACTAATAATATATTTACATATAAACACTAGACTATAATAGAAAATTCATTATTTAAACAAGTAATTATTTGTACATGGCTAAATATTTAAATTAGTTTCATAATTGATTAATTTTAGATATGTGAAGAATGTGAAAGAAAATGATGTCTATAACTATCATTTCCTTTTTTGTTTTCATACTAGATGCTACCCTTTTCAACTTTTGTGAATGTATAGAAACGGATTGTTTTTAGGAAAAAACAATTTTTTTAAAAAAACTTATTTAATAAGATTTTAATTATAAATTATTTTTAATATAAAATAAATTAATTTAAACACACAAATTAAAAAAAAAAACTGAAGGCCTGAAATGCGTTTTTGTTTTTACCATCCCTTCTTATATTTTGTTATGTTGCTGAAATGTGTTAAAAATTAAAATTAAATAACACACAAAAAAAAATTTCACTTTCTGATATCACGCACAATGAGTTCAAATTTAAAGTTACCTTTTCCATGTATGTCAGGACTGGAGAAACGACGTAGACACGTCATCATGTGCTTCCCGACAAAAAGATGCTAATTATAATCTATTAAAAATCTAATAAATAGAGTTCTTATGTTTTAATTGAAGGTGCTGGTATCTCCAAGTTGTTATTATTTTTTGGGGTTAAAATTAAAATGTTCCTTTGATGAATGTATTGTCTAACTTAATTGTAGAGGAGTAAAATAATAATGGAATTAATAACAGGGAGTTAAGCAAAATGACATAATCAAAATTATATAATAATAAAATGATTTAGTTCCAAATCACACCAAAAGACAAATTGAATTTAATCTATTCTTAAATGAAATTTGAACATGAGAAATTTGAAAATTAATATCGTACCAAGTACTCAACCATTACAATAATAACTTGATGAGGTACTCTAACTACGACTGATTTTTGACAAGTTTTGAATTTCTCACACGATAATTTGGTTGAAACATGCTACAGCAACAAGAAAATATTGGGAATAGAAAAACAAATATAACCTAACCTAAATAAACAACTACAGGCATTAGGCAAAACTACATTGTCGAATTATTTTATTTATAAACTAAATATATAACGAAGTTTATGATTTTTCTGACCCTTAATTAATTTATGTTTGACACAGCAAAAATTGACCTTACCAATCTGCCTCATTGGTTTGTTCTCTCCAGTTTCAGGGACAGCTTTGATTAGGCTTCAAAGGTCTCATCATAGGAAAAATATCTAATATTATTATGTTGAGAACTCATTTTTGGATTTAATATAGAGATTTTCAGATCTAATCTACAAATATAAATGGTATCGTTTGTTATATTGTATAAGTGATGGATAATATAATATAATTAATATTATTTATCTTTATACAATGTTTATACAAAATACTGAATAGCATAATATTTAGTCAAAATAATTTTATTTAACCTTAATCCTATAATAAATAGGAATCAAATTATTTTATTTTATATAATTTAATATAATTAAAATTAAATAAAATTATTTTAATAAAATAAATTATTATTTAATATTTTGTTTAAATATAAATAATATTAATTATATTATTTTATTTATTTTTTATACTTTGTACCAAATGAGGCACAATAGTTTATAGCCGCGTGTGACTCGTTATGCATTTAATAAGAATGAATTGAAGCTGACATGAACGAATAAATAAATTAAAAGACAAGTACGTAGAAGGCATTAATTCTGATCTTTTATGCCGTCTCTCCATCTCTTTTCTGCCTTTGATTGCATTAAATTCCTGATGCGTATGCATATAAGACACTAATATCTTCATTGCTATTTCTACTTAATTTGTTATTTTATTTTATTTTTAAAATAGTAGAAATTAAATCATAAGGATTTTAAAATTTTAAATTTCTGTTTATAAAAAATAATAAATCAAATACTTACGTACTATGATTTCATAATTTTTAAGTTAGTATATATATTTATGTATGAAAAATGCTGGATGGAAGAAAGTAAGAATTATCAAAAGAGTCTTAATTTTTGCATATTAATGTTAATTAATTGAATTGATTGCTTTTTGATGTTTGACCGAGGTATCTTACAGGCATTACTAATAGTTTAATTCTTTGAGAATTGATGTTTGACCAAGAAATTCTCTTAACAAATGCTTATTTCAAAGTTTGAACTTTGATCTTTTTTTTTAAGAGAATAGTTCGCTTATTATTACGTCCAATCCTTGTTGGTATTGAATTGATTATTTATGTTATAAAATTAATTTTTTTTATAAAATAAATTTGTTGTTTATATATAACACAAATCTTGATGTCATGTGACTTAAAAGCTTCACAAAATGGGTGGAAGCTTTGTCAAGGATCTTCATTCTTCATCCTCTTCTTTTAATTGACATGATTCCAGCCTTCCAGCCACAGACCAGTCAAGGGACACACGATTCTTATTGTCCTTCAACAAAGCATGGTTGATATATAATGCTAGCAATAATTCAGTTATTCTATTATAATTTATTACCAATCATATATATATATATATATATATATATATATATATAGAGAGAGAGAGAGAGAGAGAGAGAGTAAGGATCAATTGACACTTATTATTTACACATGTAATCAAATAGTTCATATTTTTTTATATTTTAAAAGTATATATTACGTTAATATTTAAATATATTATTAGAGTATAAAATAATTTTAAGTTAATATAAAATTATATATATATATATATATATATATATATATATATATATAATCTATATGATAGGAACTTTGAATTTAATGATAGATTTTTTGTAAAAAAAATCATTCAATAAAAAGTTATTCAATAGTGTAAGAATGACTTTGATTTATACCAGTGTCAATTGATTCTTTTATATATATATATATATATATATATATATATATAATATATATATATGTTATTAAAAATATGAAGTAAGAATGAGGAGAATGTTATAATAGCATGATGGAGATGCAGCTGAAAGTAACAGCTCCCCCTAGAATAATGAGAACTATATGTGCATTTTCAAAGATGAAATTAAAGTTAATTATGCGAAAATTCAAGAGTAAGAAGGACAAGAAGCTAGGTCATGAAAATTGACAACTGTTAGTTTTGATGATAACATAACAACTTGTTTATGCGCGATACGTGCAATTTGTAATATATTAAATTCCGATAATCCCACTTGATTGCTTTGTTAATGACATCGAGTTCAGGGATGGCTAGTTCCATGGGAATAGGACGAGGGGGCCACGGCCCATATAAGATTTTTACAAAGTCTATACGCCATTCTTCCTATCCTATCGTCCTTTTATTTCATTTCATTGTTTTTAAGTTATAATTTAAGATTTTATTTTTATCTATTTTCAGTGTAAAATTTTTTTATATTATCATTCAATCACATTTTATTTAGTGTTTGACTTTTTATGTAATTATTATTTTAGTCAAATTTTTTAATGATTTGATAAATCATAATTGAATGATAGTATAAAATTTTCTACACAGAAAATCAAAATTAAATTTTATAATTTAACAAATAACATGAATGTTATTGTACATAATAAAAAAATTTACTTTTTATTTTATTATTACATTAAAAATATAAAGTATATGCATGGCATTTAAGCATTTTAAAATTATTAAAAATTCACATTTAAAATGACATATTTTATGTAATAGGCAATAAAGTGAATAAAATTAGCACAACTTCTGCATGCCAACCACTCCAAAGTGAGTAATAATCATCCCTTTTTCTTTTACACATACAAGTATAGACATGACCTTATAAATGTTCTCTAATATTTGTTTTTTTTCTCTCACAATTTTTTTCCCTTCTAGATGCACCAAAATTTATAATTGAATCGAATAGGTAGAGTCGTCATCTGACTAAGTAAAATGAACTGAGGTAGGCGATGATCATCATGCATGCTGCTCATAATAATGGTGTTTACATTTGTCTTCTTCCTCATAAAATAATGTTTGTTTCACATCTATACATCTACAACTAACAACTAACAACTATATGGACGTCTAACAAATAAATAAAACTACGTAATTCAATTTTAACTTAATTTACAAAAAAATTGTGTAAAGTGTAATAATAACTTCTCCAAAATCAGAATATATATATATATATATATATATATATATATATATATATATATGAACATTACTGGGTAGGTGTGTTGTGCGTAGACAAATAAAGAAAACAAACCAATGGTGGTGCACTTGATGCCATACGGTGTCCCAAGGAATCCTCAATCTTCTAACCTGTGATTCATGAGATTTTACTTAGTATATATTTTTTTGTGTGAATCATGTATATACTCACAATATTCGACTCATTTGAATTATCATAGACTTAATCTCTTCATATCAAAAGTGATAATAGTATAATCTTTTCCATGATATATAACTCCTAAAAATTAAACTGTAATTTTCATATTTAAAAACATAATTTACTTCTACTATACTAACACTTCATGGATGATTTTATTTAATATATGCATGTGATATTTGTTAAATAATATAATTAATACAAAAATGAGAGCAATTGCAGCCAACAAAACACGCAGAAATGTAATAAAAACTTCAAAATTCAAATGTAAAGAAATTGAAAAATTCATTGCTACTGTTTCAAATAGAATGATCTAGGGCACGCATGATCACAGAGTAATATATTGGACACAAAAATACAATTAATAAAAGTAACTAATAAATTAAATTCATTTTGATATATATACACTATTCCAAATTGTTTTTTTCAGCACAAAAAAGGGATCTAATAGCCTAAAACGTAATTGGGTACAGCAGCTAAAATTTCGTCCAACAAAAACAAAAACAAAAAATAGACTCTGTTTACAAAAGCCATGATATTCTCCAAAAAAAAAAAGAGACCATTTCCATAAATAAGAAATGAATTTAAGTGTATATTTAGATTAACTTATTTTATAATTAAAATAATTTATAATCAAAATTTTACTAAAAAAACTTTAAAATAAAAAATACTTTTAAAAAAAAAAAAATAAATTATACCCAAACATACACTAAATCCTTTCTTTCTTTTCCTTAAAAACAAGAGAGGGTCTTGTTCTGAAAAAAATAGGCTCAAATTTTATATTTTCTATTTGTTTTGCCTATCCCTCAATGCAGACTCCCCTTTTGTCAAAAGCAAGAATTTCTAGCTTCAAGTAAAAGTAGTTCCCCAACACCCGCTTGCATTAAGAACTATCAAAAATAAACCAGCTTACATTCTGAGGGACGCACTATAAATGATTATAAAATTTATTAATTTTATTTAAAATTAATTTGTATCTTTCTCCATAATAATAGGACACACTATTTTTCAACGACATGAGAATCCAAATCCCTAGGAAATAGATTGCTGCAATCTGGACCCCCTGCCAAGAAAAGCAGAGGGTTTCATTCCTTCGTCTGTCACCACCCAAAAAAAGAAAGAGACATTGTTTGCTCCTTCTCTCTCTAGCAACAGGTGACTCCGAATTTTTTTTAACACGTGGACCGCATCCATTTTCAGATAAAAAGTGAAAGCAGTGGCAAGGAGGATCAAAATACAACTTTATTCTTCCATCAACAGATTATTACAGCTCAATCTATTCACGAAAGAATGATGTTTGGAGAATAAAGGTGGGCCATAGCTCAAATCCCAGAATACAGAGAACAATTTCATGACGTGTAATTCCACGCATATTATCAATTTATCCTCTACCATGAGGGACTTAGAAAGTTTAAGAAAAAAATTTACAAGTTATTTTGTATTAGTTTTGTAACTCCAATCAGATTTGCATAAAAACACTGCTAAAATTTATAACTGTTCTATCTAATCAAGTAAATTTTTTACTTTACACATTTTTCGAGAGAATATAACCGATATTGAAGTAAAAAGGCTAATTTCATTGATCATATGACTCAAATTTTAACTTTGAACCCACTCGTTGCCGTCACAATTAGTACCAGTTGGTCCCTTTGGGAGCCATCCAATTAAACTGGTGAGGCACAAATTAGCACCCTTAGATTAAGCTTCCAATGTAATGAACTAACCCACTCATCCTAATAACATCTCCTGTTTATTTAGTGTACAACAAATATTTACCAACCAGAAAAAAATAAGAACAAGAATTTGCAACATCTACTAGGAGTTAAACAAGCACCTTCTAATGGATACTGCAAACTCAGTAACCCTCCCAGGATGAAGGATGGCTACACATAGCCCAAGACAAACAGCAACTGAAGCAATCACAAAAATAGCTGGCCGAGAGCTCAAGAATCCCCTCGTGAGATATCGATGGCCAGATTTCATAGGCAACAAATCTTCCACATTCATAATAATCTCCCTCTTCAAAAGAGGTATCCTTTCATCATTTTTGTCATTGTAAGTTTGACTTCCCAGTACTCCCAACTTTGCATCTGCTCTTGATAAGATACCCTGCAAAATAAATTATCAATGCAGGAAATGCATGTTAGTTGCCATAGTAGTAACACTAAATCTTGCAAACTATCAGACGTTACAAAACCAGAATACTGTTTGTAAGGTGATGTCCAGACTGCACCATAAAGTTATAGACAATAAGCAACAGCGTGGGAGCTGGGCGAGTTAACATCAGAAAGACTAAACCATTTAAAAAGAAATTCTAATGTTCGTAAATAAAACCATACTCCAATTTCAATCAAAATCAATATCATAGCCAGATACTTTGCAACTAAACAGCAGAACAATGAGTATCCACTAAATAAAACCAAGTCTATGTCTACTGATAGGTCATATTCATTTCCTCCTTTAAAAATTGGTATTCAAAATAAACCAGGAGGTTAACCTAAACCAACACACTGCACCCCATATAACTTGTAGCATCACATTTCGAACAGCCACATTTACATAATTGTCATACTCCATCTAGGGGTAAAATTGTAGTCTGGTAGCAGCAGCAATGTCTAATCAGGTGACTAAAATCTGTATGTTCACAATTGATACCACATTGAGATGTAAATGCAACAAAATTATCCGTCTATTATTGGCAGCACAAGTTGCACTTGAAATCAAAATAAGTTTTGGCCTTGAAGTAATCAAAACCCTTGTCATTAACAAAGATAACCATTTCTAGTTTAGAGTCAAAACAGCCATGTGACTCACACTAATATTTCTTTAATTCTTTAAAATGCTTGAAATTTTACTTCAAATTAATAGTGAAAAAAGCAAAATGCTGTTTAAAAAAAAAAAAGAAACTCTTGAAGAATTCCCTTTTTCAGTCTTTCACACTGAAATCTAAATCCCATGGCCACCAATCCCAAATAAGCTTCCTAAAGTCACGATTGTATTCATTATTTGGCTCTCAATGTCTATCTTCAAGGCATAAATGAAAACACCAAGTGACCTCAATTTTTTCCCTAGCAAATCCTGGCATCCGTTTGTTTGCAGGGCCTTTGTTTTAGAATAGAATGAAAGGAATAGCTTCCGTTAAAGGTTACTGTGCATCAAGCAAAACTGTGTTTAATTGATTAAAATGGAGTCAACATATTTCATTCCTATTTCAGTTTTTAATATAATTTTCCCAGTTTACAATTTTCCAATTTTCAAGACAAATCAATTTGGAATATGGTATGACAGTAATTCAGTCATGCCTAATCATAAACATTAACCATTAAGCTAACCAAATAGGCATATAGAAGAAATGAATTTAAAGCTTCAACCAAAAGATAATTAATCCAACCTAGTTCTGAGATTACTATAACCTAGACTCCATATAAAAATATCACTAAGCCAACTCTCTGTTTCTGATTCTGCCATATTTGTGAACCATATGACTAAGATGACTGTTAACCATTGATTGCCTCTCGTCGCAATATGTAACCCTAACTCTTCTTTCTTTCTCTTTCTCTTTAATCATTCTTACTCCTGCTCTCCCATTGAACATGTCAACACAACAACTTTCTTCTATGTTTATACTCAATGGTCCCCTTCTAATAACACAATCTTAAATTCAATAAAGAAAGTATCAAAGAAATCTGCACACTAAAATTTCAATTGCTAAGGTTCATGCTATCTATTTTACTCCAAATTTTTAAACTGTCAAGAGCTCTAACAACTTGATTTCCATTACCTCCAGGTTGGAGTACACGAGTTAGACAGCTTAGACTGAAACATGGAACCTATTGTTGACCTAAATACAGGACACAATTTTATTTTCCTTTATATGGTAGGAAATGACTATCGATTACAAATGTAAAGCATTTTAATATAAAAGTTAAAATGTATTCATCATTAGCAAAAACAAAACAAAAAAGACAAAATTAATAGTCCTAACCTGACTGTTAATTGCAACAACTGATGGCATGTTATCTTGGGAGCAACTCTGAGCAATTTTAAAGCCTTCCATTTCAGAGTGCATAATTATACCTCCACCTTTCTGATGTTTCTGATAAATGACATCTCTAGCATTAAACATGTATTTCAGTAGTAGCGTCATGTCAACACTCATCCTATTAATCACACTGTTCGATTTCATGCTTTCTGTCAAGACCATCAAATTTGGTAATATTTTTCCCAAAATGATTGTTGAATCATTGCAAATCAGAAAGTCCAACAAATAACAATATCTTTGAATTTGTGAAGCTGTCATCACTCTATCAAATTTTTCGGAAGTAGGGTCCTTAAGCAACCATGCTATATCTAAAAGTAAGTCTGATGATGATGTGTGTCTAAGTGCAAAAGCTTCACATGAGCTGCAGATAGAACCACCAGATGCAGATTGCAATTGTTTAGAAAGGAGAGGCACATCTAATTTTTGCAGCAACATCTTCATTTCAGAGCAAATTTCTTTGTCCCCAATGAGTACAGGAATAAAGTTTGATAAACCAGACTCATTCTCCACCTACAGAAAGGGAAAGGAATATGATAATGATAAATCATAAGGGGAAGAAATATGAATGGGCATAAGAGTAACAATTTCAAAAATTACTTGAATCTTGTTGTAAACCATTTTTAAATGAAACTAAACCACATTTCTAATATCATCACAAATCAAAAGGTTCTGGAAATTTATCTGAATCTGATGTTATATCCAGTCATCAAGACATGTGGTCTGATTATTACAGCATTAGTATAATTCAGCGCTGGATTCCAAGCCCCAAATTCAATAACCCTCATGGTCACTGCAACAATTAGTCACAGAGCATCCATACATAAATTCTCCATTATATGTACTTCAGATAAAAACCAGTCAAATAAAAAGAACCAACAAGATAATAGTGTTGATTTCAGTACCAGAAAGTGACTTTCTATCGGTATGCTACAACAGTTTGGTATGCTATATTATGGAAAAGAATATAAAAACTACAAAACTTATAACCCATAAAAGGAAGATCTTCTAATACCTTGGGATTTATTCATCAGAAAATTAAACAAGCACAAAATATAAAAACGAACTACCAACCAAAAATGGCACCTACAATATACATAGCACATAAGCTCAAAATAATAAACTGTGACCATGAAAGTTTTCTATGTTCCCTAATTTTGTTTGACAATTCTCTAGCACCTACTCTTAAACTATTATGCCATCTAGCCAATATTTAATTGTAACAAATGCATCAGAAGTTACTGAATCTGAAAGACAAGGAATCAGATTCAAAAGGCCCAGTAGTAATTGCGGTCAACACCAATTGTTCCCAATGTAGAAGCATGGAGTGAACAAATAAAACATCCAGGTCAACATGTAGTTAAGGAAACAGAATCATCAGTCAATGCGTACCTCAATAAATGCAGGCCCAAAGAGATTTGGCTCTGTCTGAGGGACATATATCTTGTACAACTGATTGTCAAAAGCACAAGAAATGTCATCTCCAGTCCAGTTATGTGGAGATGCAACACAATACTCATACTTCAGATACTTTCCAGAAAAAGATACAAGAAGCCTGCCATGATGACCACCACATTACAATCACAAGTACACTAACAAGTGAACAAGAATAATAAACCAGCAGTCGAAAGATGACACATTTAAAAGATGAGCACATATGAACACAGGTTAAATATAAGAAAACCTATAAGGATCAAGCATGATCAGTTTGATATTCATATATGATTTGCTAACAGAATTGAGATTGGGAGTGTCACCAGAAAGTGTATAACAAGACAGCAACAACCATGCATTTCCCCATGCCCTGGGGCTATAGAGGAACTTATTCTAAAATAAAATGTACAGATACAGAAGGGATATTGATTATGCAGTTTACTTATTGCTGTTAAATTTTGTTTAAAAACAATAGTGCTGGTAAAGTATAACACTTGATGATGACCAAATTTGTGTGTGATCACCTCCTACAACATAAAGCAGTATCTCCTTGACCACAAGATAATTTCAGGAAATTACAATGCCTAAGATAAAACTGAATGCTTAAGTCCATAAATGATTTTTTTTTCTTAGGTGTTCACTGGATAAAATCATTCACATTCAGGGTAAGCACTTGAAGGGTTACTATTTGGCAGTAGCTCAGTTTTCTCATACACTGAATATGAGCAGTGGACAACTCTCCTTTTCCTATTGGGTTACTATTTAGGTCTTCAATGTTGCTAAAAAAGTAAAAAGTAAAAACATATACATGATGCACAAATGCAGAAAACTTCACTTGTGTATTGTGTAAAATAACAATATGCATAAGCAAGTGCTTTTTAATGATGCTTAGAAGAAGTGACAATTTCATACCGAAACTTAGGTTGCAGCAAGTTACTTCCGCAAGCAACAAACTCCATAGGTTTGCCGGCCTCAAAGTATGTGGGATGAACATAGTGAAGCCTTGGTGCCTGTATGTTTACCTCAACTTTCATCACAGAAGTTCCATCTGTAATCACAGAAATGTTCTGATGAATTTCAACGAATTGAAATCTTCACAACTTAGAACTTAAATATTACAACTCAGATAAATAGAAACTTCTATCAATTATATAGATACAATAAGAAGAGCTTATTGTTTCATATGAAATAATGCATATCTCCAAGATGGGGATGCATACCCTACAAAGTCTTATTATTTTCATAAGGAACAATAGTATAAAATAACCCAAATCAAAATTGAATCAACTCTAATTTAACACCTTATACATAACTCAGAAAAACAAAAAAAAAAAGGAACCAAAACAAGAATCTATTATGCAGTTGAATGAACAGTGAACAAATAGAACATCAAACCTTCCATAACTCGGAAGATCATGTCATTCAGATGAACCAGTGTAGTGCCTCTTCCAGATAGCATCTTTCCGGGAGCAAAAAAGTCATCCACATAGTACAGAGGGTTTTCAAGCAACTGCTTGATCCACAAGAGAAAAGGAAAGAAGGAAGTCAGAAAAAGATCAAACCATCAAATTCAACAAAAACCTGTAAAGTGAAGAAAATTAGTAGAATCTTTGGAACTATTGTCAGTTATGTTTAGCAGCTCGGTAACAATATAAAAGGAGTAACTTAGATTGCCAAGAGTGACAGCAGGGCAATTGATCATGATTTAAGATTAACTAAATGGATTACTGTATACAATTTTCAAGACAATGAAATTGGGTTAGTTATATTAATGGTCCCTATAGTTTCCACCTTGTTTTCAAAATAGTCCCTATAGTTTAGATTTTTATATATAGGTCCTCATAGTTTTCAAATGTGCTTGAAACAAAGTGGGACTATAGGGACCAAAAATATAATAAAACCTTGAAATGGACTTTCTAAAGAACGAAAAATTCACAGTAATAAGCAGCATAGAGGCAATTCTGAAACTAGAAAGCTATCTCTGAGGTTAGATTACTTGCAGAATTGTTTTCCTTCAGATTAATTGTTAATGTACTACTTTAACACCCATTTGGCACCGTTTTATTATAATCTTATCACTTTTCAAAGTGTTAAATAAATTGAGCACATTTCATCTTAATCTTGATAAATGCACCTAATGCAATATTACATTAGCAAGCACATCATTCAAAACTCTACCTAAATAACTTATAGAACAAGGTATTGATTATTGAAGATACCAATTATGTTTGTATTTCAATTTTTGCAAATAAAGGGGATAACATATGCCTCAGTAATTTGACAATAATTACAACTTTCAAGACTTTTGGATATCTAACTGATCAACGATTAAAATAGAAGCAAGTAATTTAGACTTAAAAAGGATATATGTTAGTCATTTAAATCAACAGAGCTGATAAACATAAAATGCATTGGCAATCACTCACACTCACACAAAAGATTAGAAAGGTTTAAAATTCCTGAATGTGGATATGAATTTGCAGAGATAAGCACATACAAAGAAGTCAATACAAGAAATCAATCAGAAAGCATAGGCTCGAATCAATGAATACTTAACAGGATAGTATTCTATGTTTTAAAGATTTTCTTGTTTCTCTTTGTAATATGTGGCTGTGCAGGTGTGTTACCTGCCTTGTTTTTCAGTTAATGAATGAAATTCCGGATTTATCAGGGAAAAAGAGAGAGAGAGAGAGAGAGAGAGAGAGAGAATATTTAACAGGTAGTTTACAACAAGTTAGAGCACAAACAAGCATCTTAATCAACTCAATTTAGCGAAAATAGCAGTCACAAGAATGAGCATAACATAGAACCGTACAGTCTCATCCTGGAGAAGTTAACAAATAATAAGAGAGATGCATTTAGTCGACAGAACACTAAGAAAATATGACCCTAGAATATATAATGTAAAGAACATCAAGTTGAACCCTTACATTTATCCACATAATTTTTGGCATGGCAATAAAAATTGTCAGGATCGTACATCCAGGGCGGATATATCCCTCCAGCTCTAAAGGCATGCTTGCCAACCATTGGAATATCTGCAAATGCGTTTCACTTCTTGTCAATCAGTTACTGATATCTAGACAGCAGAAGATCTCAGCACTACTCAAATACTAAACTGTAATAACAATGCTTTAAAATACTTGGTGTCGTAGCCTTCTAGGAAACTCTGCAGGATTCCAATCGTAAAGCTTAAAAGAGATCCGACCTGTTTTGGCACTACAAGTGAACTTTCAATCAGCAAATGTCAACATGATTTCTCACATGAAATTAAATATTTGGAAGAAAAATAGTAAACAAGTAGGGCGACCCACCATAGATGAATAAGCGCTCTTGTCACAATATGATGGTGAATTAGAAAAATTGGAAACATCTTTTCCACCATTCACTTGTATTTCACCAGAAGAAACAAAAGATACAACACTATCACTATTAATATTCTGGGTATCAGAAGCTGAGTATGGAATAGCAAGTTGTCCATCTTCATGGTCCAGTGACGCTCCTTTTTCATTTATCTCACTGCTCAAATTTGAACAATCTGCATGATGCATGCACAGCCAGTAAGTATTCTTGTAACATAAAGACAAAATTTTCTCTCACTGGAACAAATAACAAAACGCTATATAAATATGATGACAAGAATGGAAAGGAGGAAAATTGGTTGAAAAAAGAAAAAAGCAGTTACAAAACTGTTGGCATGCTAACACTTAATATAAACCTTTTCCTGCTTCTCCATCATAACTGAAATCCTCAGTTTGCCCAACAGGCTGAAGTTCATGATCAGTTGCAGGCCTTCTTCTCCTTCGGTTGTTATGACGTTCTAATTTTCTTCTCTACAGCTACGTTTACCTTCGTCAAAATCTGATAATATGTGAAACCTGTCAAGCAATTTGCCAACAATCAGATCGTTTAATCACCAAGACAATCAAAACAGCCCCGAAGTAAAACAAGCAAAACAAAACAAAACAATGAGAAAGAGCAAGGACACTAATATTAGGAAGCAAAAGCAAGACAAATCAGCCTGCACAATCATCCCATGCAGAAGGCACTAGAGCTTTCAGTAGCGCAAAGATTCTATGTATTAAGCAACTCACAGAAGTTAAACTTTGGATCATCCAAATTGCTTGCATTCAAGTACTACAATCACAAACCAAGAGTTGTTCCAAATGCAAAGAAACAAGGAGGTGAACTTTGTTAGTTACCAAATAACCCTTCTTTCTATCATTAATATGCTCACATAATCCAAAATTAAATATGTCCCAGTTTACTTGCCAAAAAAAAATATATATCCCAGTTTCATAATCTTCTTTTGAAGTTCGAAGATATCCAACATGTAGTACCATTTCTATCCACAAAATCAAACTATCCCGTTTCTATTTTCCATAAACATTAGAAGAAGATGACCAAGAGATAGGCCCACCCAACTAATTAGCAAAGAATGATACTAGTTGGATAGTTGCTGAGACTCAAATATCATAAATTCAAGCTTACTTTCCACACTGTTGGCAGTATCTCTTGGTCTGCCCATCAAGCATAACGGTACTAGCATTTGCGCACCGCAAACAAACCCTATGTCTCCGATGATAACCCTTGAGCTCAGTGATATCCGCCTCGCACCCAGGTACCTGGCACCGTGCGATCCCAGCCGAGGCACGGACAGTCCGAGCCCGCTTCTTGCCAGGCAAACCTTCCTCCTCGAGCTTGGCATCCATCTCCGGGCATGCACATGGGACCCGACCCGCGAGAAAATTGGAGCAGGCCAGCCTCGGGTCTCGCTTGCGGACCTTATCCGAAGGCCGAATCTCCTGAGGCGGGAGCTCCAATGGCTGAGGAGGTTGTGAATTTTGGTCATAGTCCAAGGAGATGGGCATTTGATCGTCCAAATTGAAGTCCAAAAGGTAACTCAGGTCCCAAATTGAAGAAGGGTCTTCGGTCAAGCGCGGCTGCACCTCCATCCCAGGAACCCCTTGCGTATGAGGAAGAGCCGATTGGGGCGGTGACAATGAGGGCGGTGAAGGTGGAGGTGCAGGGAGGGGTTCCATGGGATGGGAACCCTAATTCAGTCGGAACGCGGAGGGTGGCGGGTCGTTGAGGTGGTGGTTGGAGGTTTGGCGGAGAAGGTAAGATACGGCTGAGTTTGGTGCGTGTTTGGGATTTTTGCGCTTCTTTTGACTCCTGACAGGAAAAATGGGGTCATTGTGGCGACATTTCCAAGTTTCCCCTCATCACGCGCCCTTTTCTTCACGCGCCCTTTTCTTCCTAGCTGCATTATAGAAAACAGATTGTAATAACAAAATTTTGATATAATATTGTATTTATTTAATAACCAACAAATTGTAAGTTTTTATATATCGAATATTATCCTCGATTCAAGTTAAAATAATCACTTCTATTTTATTATAAATAGATTATATAAATTAAGTTACTCTTTTTACGAGTATTTAAAAATTAATTTTAATTTTAATTTATTATGAATATAAAAAAAATTTATTATTATTTTATTATAAATTATTAAATTATTAAAAAATTTAATTAAAATAATAATTATTAAAAAAATTTGATAATGTGTAATTATATAATAATATAAAAAAATTTTACGTTAAAAATAAATTAAAATTAAATCTTTAAAAATTTGATCAACTTTTTTTTTATTTTCAAAACTTGTAAATATTTGTTCAATAAATATATGTTTGATAAATTTTAATTTTTTAAAAAAATATTTTAAAAAAATTATTAAAATATTAATTATAAATTATTTTAAATATAAAATAAATTAATTTAAACATATATTAAATTTATGAGTACGGCCATTTATTTAGCTCTGTCTACTAATAATAATAATTAATGTTTTTATAAAATAATTTCACTTGTGTTCATAAAAAATTTTTCCCTTTTGACAAATTATTATCTCCCCATTACTGTTTTGAACACGATGAAAATTGAAGCTTATATGCAAAAACAAATGTCATTGGAGAAGATACAAATTCAAACTTTTGTTATTGGGAATAATTTTTAAAAAAAGAGAGAGAGCGACTTTCTATTATTTATAATTATTATGAGATATTATTCTAAGTTTAAAATAATAAAATTTGTCAATAAATTTATAGGTCAATTAATAATGACTTTAATTTTAAAATTGAAATGTGATAATATTAGAGATTTAATATTCATGTAAGGTCATCTTTTTCATCCCCTTACTCAAGTGCTGACAGTTGCTATGTTATTAAAACATAAACAAATTACGGGATCGAATTATTCCATTTAATTCAATAAGCATATTTGTGAATTGGTACCCCTTACTCATGCGCTAACTTCTAGGTCAATCTCTCGTTTGAAGGTGCATATGAAAATAATTATACATATAAACTCAAATAATTATCATTCCATTTTTTTACATTTTAACTATGTGAACATGTTACGAGGATTCTTTCACTTATTTAATTATGTATTGCTATAAAAAAGAGTTTGATTTTTAAAAAAATTATCATTATAATAATTAAATTATTTTAATAATATGACAATATATTTATATATATATTAACATGTTAAAATGTATTGTCATGTTTTTAAAATTTATTTGAAATTAATTATAATTTTTTATATTAAAAAAGACAATTTTTTGTGTTTAAAAATAATTATAGCTATAAAATATAGTTATAAAAAATATTTATATTTATAATTTTATCTTTTTATATTTATATTCAATCAGTTATTAATAATTTTTTGAAAAATAAAAAATTTGTTATCAAATAGAAAAATTCTTTAATGCAGTTATAAAAAAAATTAATTTATTTTTTATTTATATTTAATTAATTATTAAAATTTTTTTACAAAATTAAAAATTTATATCAAGGTAAAGAAATTTTATTTATATAATAGTATGGATAGCATGGATAAGTGATCACGCATATAAATCTAATTGATTATGTGGACAGAGTCCGATCTTATCAACAAAGCCATTCTTCTCTTTGATAATATAAAATGGTGACTTTTAGTTTTGATGTTTTTTTATAGCAAAAGTCAGAAGTTAGTGACTTTGTATTGGTCATGAAGAGACAACTGTGGAACAAGATAATATTCTATGCAACTCCACTATTATATTCGTAAAATCTGATAATTATTGTACAAAACATGTGATTAAGTCAAAAAGGGCCTCGAGATTCACAGCTCTTTTTGACATATTCTAATATAGAAAATATAAACCACACCGCAACGACAATAACCTACAAATTATAATTAATTTCCGACTTGTTTGGATAAATAGTACGGGATGAAAAAAGAGTATAAATTATATAATGTAATAGTAAAAGATATTATTGTATGAGATTTTACCTTATTTTATTTTATTTTACTTTATACTTTTATTTTTATTTTTTTAAATTAAAAATAAATGATGCAATCAATTAATAATTTTTATTATTTTATTTATTTTTATTAAAGATTTTAAATTATAAAATAAAATAATATTTTATTTTATTATTAAATATTTAAATAATAATATAAAAATTTTATTTTGTTCTATATTAAACTACTATTTTGATCCTTTAAAAATTTACTTAATATCAATTTGATTCTTTAAAGATGTTTAACATCAATTTGATCCTTTAAATATACACAACATCAAGTTAGTCCTCTAAATATTTAAAGTGACATCAAAATAGTTCTCTAAAATAATCTTTCAAAATGACTACTTTAACGTCATTTTAAATTTTTTAAAGATTAATTTAATATTATATATTTTTAAAAAATTATTTTGATATTATTTTAAATTTTTAGATAATTAATTTAATATTATCTATTTTTAAAGAATCAAATTAATATTAAATAAATTTTTAAAAAACTAAAATAATAATTTAATCTTTTATGTTACTTCATTTCATTGTATCATGTCCTCTTTGATGCCACCCACTATTAAATATCTAAACGAAAGTTTTCGGTGTAACAGAAGCGGATTGACATTAGGGAAAGTTGGAGGATGAGAAGGCCAAGGATCGTTGTCAGAGGAATCTCATGATGAGACGCCCCAAATAATGCAACCCCTTCTTTGTTTGTTGTCGAGTAACTCACAATTTATACTACAGGTCAAGTAAGACAAATTACCCTAAAAAAAAAAAAAGTAAGACAAATTGATGCCAAAGCATTGTCCCATTTTTTTCTGTTTTTTTTTTTTTAAAGATTGAAATATAAGATAATTATCTATATGCATATCATCCAGGGAATAGGATCTAAGAACTGGGTGCCATTACCCTCAAGCTTTAGAATTTCTTTCTTACTTTTAATTTTTTATTTAATATAAATACAATTTTATTTTTATTTTTTTTACAAATAAAAATTTATCAATTTTTAATCTATTAAACTTTTTTAAAATAAATCTTTTAAGTCTAACCCTGTACATATAGAAATAAATAGCTTTTGCAGTGTGCAAATATGCTATCACTATCAGTATTAGATGAAAATTATGTTTAAAAATTACAAAACATTATTTCTTGTTTACAAATTTTAATATTAATTTGCTATATATTCTTTTACATTTATACTAATATATAATATTAAAATTAGCTTTTTGTTTATCCTTTTTTACTATATAAGTTTAATCTTAAATTAGCGTAATATTCATGTGATGTATGAAAAACTTTTTAAAAAATAAAATTAAAAAATAATTAGATCTTATTTAAAAATTATAATATAATATGTAATTAAAAACAAAAAAATATTTATAATAATTTTAATAAATATGTTTAATAAATTATTATCTTTTTAAATTTTATATAATTTAGAATTATATATTCATTACTTATTTTAGGTTTATTTTAATATTGTTAGTATTTTTAATATTTAGTATTTTCTTTATTCAAAGAAGTTTAATAATAATTATAGATTAATTCTGGAAAAAAAAGAATTGAAAATTTAAATTTATTTTATAAAAATTAAAAAGTGAGAGAAAAGTATTATTAAATAAAAAGAATAAATGAAATAAGAATAAAAAAAAGAAAGAAGGAAAAATTTTAAAATTTTTGACTTATGAATTTACTCTATTTAAAATTTAAAATTATGACATATAAACTATCACAATAAATGTATTAGAACATTAAAGATTTATATCATCATTATTTACTACATAAGCATTATTTATTTGAATCAATTGTCAAAATAAAAATGATAAATGACATAGTCAAAACGATACATGACATAGTCAAATCATTTAATTATTTTTATATATATAATGGATAGTATCATTATAATTTATTGAATAAATAAAATAAAATAAAAATTAATTAACAGTTATGCAATTATTTTAAAAATATAAATAATTTTTATTGTAGTGAAAAATAAAAATACATTTACACACATAAAATAGTATGTGGGTCGAGATGATAGTTTTATTTTTAAAATCATTTCTATTTTTATTTAATATATTCTATTCAGATTTTTTAGTTGACCAAATACTATTTTTTTTTTAAATAGCTTTTCCCTGTGCTCTTCCATCACTTTGACAAATTTATTTGTACCCCAAGCCTTACTTGCTAACTTGCTCTATTATTTTCGCTTGACAGAGAAAGGTTGAGAGGCTTACACGGGGACAGTTCCTTACAATACACGTTACAATGCCACCAACGAAATCACCTCTCACTCGATGATAATCATTATACTATTATGACTTGTAGTTATCTGAAAGCGCCTAAACAGAATAGGCTAAACGAGAAACACTAAAAAAAAAAAAAATATATTAAAAAATGTCCGTTTTTTATTTTACTTAAATACACCTTTTTCTTTGAAAGAGTTGGATTCATCATCAACCATTTTCAAGTTACGTACAGTTAAGTTATAAAAATTTTAGTATGCGGAGACTAGATATCTTCTATTCTCAACACGTCCAAAATTTGCGCTACACGTATATTGTCATTTCTCTTTCTCTTTACGCCAAGTCTCACATTCGCCGTAAAGTAAAACAAAAACATTGATAGCATAATATATAATGAGCAACTCATCAATATGTATATGTGATCCACTTATACTGTATAAAACTTTTTATAAAATCTAAATCAAATTAATTTAATCGTTGAGTCACGTATTATTATTTTGATGATCATATATGTTAAATTTAAAATAAATTAAATATTTATAATTATATAATAATTAATTTTTATTTATATTTTAAAAAATATATTATATATTAAAATAAAATAATACGATAGAATATTAACTATTTTTTAAGTTATATGAAATTTTATAAATTTAATATATTTTATAAAAAATTTTAATCAAACATATAAATTGATAAAATTTAACATTTATAAAAAGTTATTAAATGATATAAATATAACAAAATTTACACTTAATATAAATGAATTTCTACCTACATATACAGAGCAAGTATTAAATATTAAGTTCACGTGTGAAAGAAGTAGTAGACATTATATTCAAGTAATGGCTTGTCCAATAAAAAGTAATATGATACAAGCATAGAATAAAAGATTAAAAGGTGAATGCTAGATCCCTACAAATAACAATAATATATATTGTATTTATCTTTCTTTAGCCAATATTATAATATTTTTATAGTATTGGATTTACATTTATATAGTCTTTGGCTGGCACATGCCTTTCAATTTCGTTGCTTTTTAAGCAATTAGCTTCATAAACTTTTGGAAGATATATAATTGTTAATTGATGAATTGATTGCTTAGAGAATGTTGGAGCTAAAGATGAGAACTTGAAGCTACACATTTGGCAGCAACCACTTCTTTCCCAAGCAATTAGTTTTTTGTTTTTTCGTCTTGCACGCTAAGTGATATTTTAAATAAAAAAAAACACGTTAGAGTAAATAATAAATACTATAATAGAGCATCAACTTTTAGTGATATTTATAACTAAGGCCATATACTTACGCATGTCGATTAATTCATTTAAATTTTTAATTCAATAACTATATATAATATCAGATTGCTTACTCGTCACTCACAAGTCGCGTCTATTATTATACGTTGTTCTCGTCCACTCACATGTATTGACGTAATATACGGTGGCGTAAAGAAAAATCAATATGTTTAATTACATTATGAGCGGCTTTTAATTTTTTTATGCGATTTGATATTTTTTAATTAAAAACATTTTTTAAGATTGATAAAAAAATGATCACATGCTTTTCGATTACTGACTAAACACAATTGTAACTCATAGAGGTTCTATAGTAAAATTTCAATATTTTGATTAAATTCAGGCTAAAAAAAACTTCAATAACCAATAAGTGTATATTTTATTTTATAATTAAAATAATTTATAATTAAAATTTTACTAAAAAAGTTCTTAAAAAAATATTTTTTAAATTAATCTGTTTACAAACATACATTAAATAATGCATATGAGATATTCTCATTTTTTTGATTAATTTATTTTAAATTATAGGATAATATTTAAGAAAATTAATTATCATCAATAAACTAAATTAATGTGGGATGTGCTCTTTTGATTGTTCGAAAAATTTATTGACACAAAAGTTAGTCGGACGATATTCTTGTCATAAAAAAAAAATTGTATTAAAAAAAAGTGAAAAAAAGAAGAAAAATAGGGACGAGATTTCTGGTCAGAATCAAAACTTGGTAGAGTAAATGTCATCAGCCCAATAGATAAACCAAGCTCTACTTATAGTGGGCTTGGTCCTGGACATCTTGTCAACCATATTAGGGCCGAGCTTGTCCTTAATAATATTAAGGGTATGGATGGCCAATAATAATAATAATAAGGAGGGTATCATCAATATTTGGATCGTGCTCACTGAATTTTGATTCCTTTCCTTTCACGTTAGATTGAATGAAAATAGGTGGTCTAATGGTAAAATTGTTAGTTTTGATATCAGTCGCATTAGAAATCGATTCTTTATGAAAATAAATCCCAGTCCCAACGTCTCAACCAGACTTAAAAAAGATTGAATGAATGTAGATTTTTTTTCTTCTTCCTAAGAGATTGATTATATAAAGACAACATAAAATATAAAAAAATAAATTTGAACATTATTTTGAAAGACATCTATTGATATTTTATATATAATATGTAAATTTAATTTTCTAATTTTGTTTATGAGAAATATTTATATCATCTATGTATATATTATTATAAAAATAATTTTTTCTATTTAGTATCTAATTTTTCTATTCTTAAAAAGTCTTTATTGACTCATTAAATACAAATAGGAAAATGCATACAAATGTAAAAACAAATTATTTTTTATAATCAAATTGTAGTTACACTATTTTTAAATACTCTTCGCTTCTATAGTAATTATCTTTTTTTATATATATATTATTTGCCTTCAAACATAGTTCACATTTCATGAATTTATTTTTTATTGAACTAATTAATTTATAATTACAAAACATTTATAATTAAAATTATTTTTATTTGACTAAATATTTCATAATTAAAATAAATCAACTAAAATAAAAAAATATAAATTGAGAGCCACCATAATACCTCTCAAAATACTAGTTTAAATTAAAATTGATTTTAATTAATTTTATGTACTAATATTGTTTTTAATCTGAAATATAACTTATTTGAAAACTTATTAAATCTATATTTATATATGATATATTAAAATATGTTCCTTTAAGTTATACGTGACATGATCTTTTCAGAAAACTCTTATAAATCATATAATGCCATGTAATTAGAGCAATCAATATTTAATATATATATATATATATATATATATATATAATGCCATGTAAGGCAGGGTCTTTGCATATAATGTTATCTACTTCTAAGTGTTTCATGTGGTTTCCTACAAATAAGATACATCAAAGGAACAAGTCAAAAAAAGATATATTAAAGGAAAGAAATAAAGAGAAAAAAAATAAAGCTGACTTACCTTTGTCTACTTAAATAAATTCATATCACTTTATTCATGCACAATTTAGTAACGTAAACTCTTACAAGTTATATCATATCATGTTGTAATAGGTGTTAATAATAGATATTGATGTGATATCTTTTAATATTAATAAGAATATTTCATAATTTAATGTATGCTTTTACATATTTATTACGTAAACATTTCATATTATGATATGATTTATTGTATTAAAATATTATTAAAATTTTTCAAAACTTACAATAATTTCTTTACTAATACATAAATATTTTTTTATGACTAAAATATTATAATATATTGTATAAATAATTTGTAATACTTTTATAAATATTAAACTACCACGTTATGTAACTTGTATTTAACTTTTTTTTAATGTATATTTTATATAATTATGGTAGGATAATCTATAAAATAAAATAACATTTCAAAACATTTAATTAAAGACAAACAATCATTAAAAATAAATAAATAAAAAATATAATCACAAAAGAAGACACACAATCATTAAAAAATATAAAAAAAAATATAAAATATTTTTTATTAAAAATAAAAAAATTTATATTTAATTTATAAATTAATTTATCATAATAAAGATATTTATAAAATTTTCAAATATATTTATATTTACTTTTTATTTTTTCAATTTATACTCTTTATAATTACAGTAGATAACTTGTAAAATAAAACAACATTTCAAAATATATAATATACAAATAATTTTTTATTAAAATAAATAAAGAGTTTTTGCTAGCAGTTTCTATTAAATTTTTATCTAGCTTTTCAAAATAAATTTTTATTAAAATAAAAAATAAAATATGATACGTTATAAAAATATTTATAAATTGTATTAGAAATATCCTCGTGTAAAGGACTAGTTTGGTTGTCAAATAAGGGTTTAGGAGTTTCGGTAGCGTCGACTCTCTCTTATCCCTCCCTCCCTCCCTCCCTCTGTCTCTCTGGGGTTCTCTCCACTCCAAACCCTTCTCTCATCTCTTCTTGCAAAGGGCCGAGCGCCATTGCTTCCTTTCCTCGTTAGGGTTAGGGTTAGGGTTTTTCTCTCTTTTCACTCCAACTCTTCCCCTGCCCTCCTCCTCCAATCCCTAGGGTTTCTTTGCCCCTTCGCACTCCTCAGAGAAAATTCTGTAACAATGGCTAGGTACCGAAGCCGTAGCAGAAGCTACAGTCCTCGACGCCGAAGCCGAACCCCACCACGTGGTCGCAAGCGCTACGACGAAGAACCTCGCGACCGCTACCGCGACAGCAGGTCCTACAGGGACCGCCGCTCACCCGCTCCTTCTGGCTTGCTCATTCGCAATCTCCCTCTTGATGCCAGGTCCGTCCTTTTTCGTCTCTAAAGTCCTACCTTTTCTCACTTTCTTTGTTTTTGGGAATTTTTATAGCCCACTTTACATGCGCTTCCTAGATCATGAAAGAAAAAAATGTGGTAAACCACCAAATTAGTCTCTGAAAGTTGGTGGCAGGTGCATATTAGTCCTTGAAAAAAATTAATATGTGCCGTGGTCTTCCAAAGTTTTTAAAAATACTTCAAATTAATGCAAATTAGTCTCTCAAGGACGTCAAGTTTTGGTTATTGAAAAAAAATTTAGGGACTACAAGACTGGTTTATTTTATTTGAGGACTAATTTGCTCCCACCACCATATTTCGGGGACTAAATTGGGTCTTTTTCCGAAAAAAAATGTCTTCCTAGGAAGCCTTTGCCTTGGCAACCCCTATAACAACTCTCTTTTGGACTCAAGGTCACTTGGCTCACATTACTTAGTACATATTTTGGGTTGTAGTGCGGACAATAACAGAAAAATGCTATTGATGTGACTGCAATTGTGGTTGCGGACCGCACTATTAGAACAAATCTAGTATTTGTTCCACAAATGATGCAAGAGAATGTGGCAGCTCCAAGATTTTTCTGGGATTAATGAATTGAGATAGATTGGGAATTTGGGATGATTGGATGAATGATCAAGTTCCATATTGGGGGTGCACTAGGTTAATGTGGGCTACATAATTCACCATCAAGAAGCCCATTAGTGGCCAGTCCTATTTGGGCACGGGAGCATGGGATTTAGCTTTGGGATGTTACAACTATCCTAAACAAAGTTGACCTTTTTTCAGTTTATGCTATGCAGGCCTGAAGATCTTAGGGTCCCATTTGAGCGCTATGGTCCTGTGAAGGATGTGTATCTTCCTAAAAATTACTACACTGGGTATGTCTGGTCTACATTTATTCCTAATTACTAATGCAAGAGTTGGTCAATTCTGTTTCTGCTCGACTGTGATCTTATTTGCACAATATTAATGCATGTTAAGTTTGTATGTCAATGAATGGCCTAGTTTTGAGCTATACAGGCTGGTTAAGTTATCCTTGCAGAAAGCACACATTGTGATTTGTGAGCTGTTTCTTGTTCCACCTAAGTAAATTTTCTTGAAATTCAAGCTTTATTATTGGCTATGAAATTCTTTTTTCTGTCCCAACTTGGTCATTAAACTGTCGGAGAGAGAGAAAGATGTTCATATATTACTTTCTCTAAATATGCTTTCATAACATTGAAGTTTTGTTGAATTAAATTGTAGTGAGCCTCGGGGATTTGGATTTGTAAAATTTCGATATGCTGAAGATGCAGCTGAAGCAAAGCAACGACTTAATCATACTGTCATTGGTGGACGTGAAATAAGAATTGTGTATGCTGAAGAAAATAGGAAAACTCCTCAAGAAATGCGTTTAAATTCTCGTGGAAGGTGTGATTACTGTCTGTTGTTAATCGTTTTTCAGTTTTGCATTTTTACATTTCTTCTGTACTGGATTTTTGAATGTTTATTGACTTTTTTCTTTTTATATTATTAGTGGTCGATATGGAGGAAGTAGTAGAAGGAGGACTCCTACAAGATCCCCAAGACGCAAAAATCGATGTCAGTTTGAACTATTTACCTCAGAATTTAAATCAGTTTCTAAATGCAATTATATTCATTTTATTGTTTCGTGGCAATATATTCCTTGTTCTTGAAGTTATCATACCTTTTGTTTTTGCAGCCTACTCTCAGTCTCCATCACCGGCTGGGAATGATTCAAGGTTTGAGTTTTATACATTAGATATATTTTATAATTTTAATTGTGCATACTTGTACATTTTTTATTGAGCATTATCATAACTTCGGTATATATATGAACCAATGTTTCATTTAGTATGATCCTAATTTTCATGATAATGATGATGTGGGTCATTTCAAAATTTTTAGTCACTGAAACATTATTTATAATTGGATTTCAGAAGATAATTGCATTTTTAAAGTGTGAGTATTTTCATTTTAGCCGGAATACGAGAGGTTTGTCTTGATAATGGAAATCACGGGGATAAGGCAATAAGGATAATGTTGATGGACAACTGCAGTGAATGATGTATTATTAAGATTGTTGGAAATCATTATGATCGTAGTTGCTCAGCAAAGCTATTGATGATGAAAGGAAATATGCTGTTTGTGTCCTTTCTCTGTTTTCTTGTGTGTGTAAATACCACCATTGTGAGCTTGCTAACTGATTTAAGTGTGATTTCATTATTTTAAAGAATGCATCTTTCTGTTGGAACTCATTTGTTTTTTGGAGCTCTATGATATCCTTATTGCTGAAAAACCTATTTAGAAAATGCATTATCTTATAGTTTACATCTAAATATCTTTTTGAACTCGCAGCCTTCTTGTAAATGGTGGTGGTAATGTGTGCCTTAATGTTAAGCCAAATTTAAGCTGTTTATGTTGCACAGCTAAATGAAACTATTGTTAATTAGTTTGAGTAAATCAGAAGGCAACTACTTACATTGATTTCATTTATTATTTATTTTGTTTTATTAATAAATTTCAAACTTGTACATATGCCAAATGGAAAATTTCTCTTTTACTAGAAGACTTGCTGAGTTGCTTGTTAACCTTGGTTTTTCTATCATGAGTGTGTTCATGTACTTATGTTTTGATAATGTGTTCATACTGTTAAGAGATTCTAATGGCAGGCTGGTTTACGTGATACTAATGAATCTTGATGATGATGATTGTACTGTTTCCTTGGTGGGTAAGAGTGATAATTTGCAGGTTTACTGCTTATTATTTTGCAAGAAGTTAGAGTGACATCCAATCCTTTGACCTTGATGACCCTCCTTTAATATGTCCAAATGAATTGAATGATGTCTACTTATGGTCTTCTTTATGCAGATAATAAAGTGAATTGGAAGACTTTAAAGACTTCTGGATTAATAAAGATTAACGAGTAAAGAGGCTTAAAGTGATGCGCTACTTGCTTACGTTTCTATCAAAGACTCTCCATAAGTAATATCCATATCAAATTTTCCTTATTCTACCAGTTGCATGGACTTTCCCTACTTTGTGGCATTTGGTTTGTGAGGCTTGCTTATTGATCAATCTGGCAAAAGCTTAAACATGGCGAGAAGAATGGTTCAAATAAGTACTTCTTTTGTTGTCCTTATACAACTTTTCTTTAAAGAAGATTTTGTTTAGCTTAATATCTTGCTTTGCATATACCATCCAGTTTAGAAAGATTATAAAGCTTATAGTTGGCCAAAGAAAATCACCCTCAAAGAAAGGAAGCCAAAGTTTATACTGGTAGAGATATGGTGACAATGACATTGTGCAAGAAAGATAGTTGTGATTTTAGAAAGTTGGGGCAAAGAGAGCTATGAAGTTACCAGATGCTGATCTTGCAGTACATCATTCATAACTCTCAGTGTTTGGATCCAAGTGTCATGTATTTGTCCAGAAACTCTGGAAAGGTACAGGTAAAGGTCATATTTTGGTTAATTAAATTTTGAAGAGGAAGTAAGTATTAGTTTTCCCATATTAACAAAAATTCAATTTTGGTTTGAATGACACTGTGCTTAACTATCTGTGTAGTTTGTTGTAGTTGCATATATTCAGATATCTATTCATTTATGAGATATGTCTGGTTGGTGTTCTACTCTTTCTTGATATGTGTAGTATATGTAATTGTGTTGATTTAGCAATCTTTATTATATCGTTTTATGTAATTAAGTTCTCTCCGTGTTGGTATAGGGATCTCAGGGGTAGGGATGATTATTATTCTCCTGAGCGATCAAGATCTTATTCTAGGTCTCCCTGTCCTCGTGGTGGGAAGGATTACAGGAGATCCCAAAGTCCCAGGGAGAATGGTCGGAGTCCAAAGGACAAGAGGGACCATACACCTAGCAGATCAGAGAGTCCTTGGGGTAATGGTCGCAGTCCTTCAAGGTTTCGTTCTCGATCATGCAGGTAAGATTCTTCTTCAGCTTGTCTACTGACTGCTTATGACATATAATTGCAAGCCTAATCATGCCAAATTTCTGCCTAGTCAAGCTATGACCTTTAATAATCCTGTTCTTGGAATTCTGGAAGTATATAGTTACAGAAGTACTAAATCTAAAATATTGTAGTGAACAAATGTCATTTCTAATTTCCTTTTGAGGCTAAATACTAATATTTAATGCATTGTTAAGCTAAAATTTACTGCTAGTATAGTAGTAATTATTGTCTTCTGACTAATGTCAGTCATGTTACACATTACCACTCATAGGGAGTTCATGTGCTGACATGTTACTTATATATTTTTGTACACAAGTGCCTTTTATAAAAAGCCTTGAAGTTCAAATTCCTATTGTTTCATTATTTTATTTTATTATTTTTTTTGGGTAAAGTGTTTCATTTTTTTTATTGAATCAAGCACTCATTTCATTTTAACGATAAAGTTGTCAAACTCGAGAGTTTATGTAAACTTGACTTATAAATTCACAAGAGCTTACCTACTTAAAAAAAATAATATTTAAAAAAATACCCTAGTATCCAAACTTAATTTAATAGTATATCCATAATCAATATTTAACATTCCAACTCCATAATAAAGTAAAGAAAGTTAATAAAGTATGATGGTGCAAATAAAATTCATACATAAATGAGCAAACCATAAGTTCATAATGTTACAACCTAAACAAGTCTTAGAAAAGATAAAATAAAAACATAAACCGAGTACCCAACAAATATACAGAGGCAACCGGTATACATATCACAGAACAGAGGCAACAAAATCAACAACATCAAACACATCAATTCCAGAGAACAGAGGTAACACTAATCAATGAAAACAGAGCAACCATTCCAGCACAGCCCTTCAACCCAGGTGCCCAAAAACTCATCTTTGCAATTTGAACGGAGCTGTTGAGGACCTTTGCAAATTGCAGAACAGAGGTGTTTCTTCCTTTGCAATTGCAGAAGAGGGGCTCACAACTGGCTGTGTGTTTTGATGGGTTTGAAACCCTAGAGAATGGGCAGTTAGGGTGTGTTTTGAGGGAGGAAAAGAAGCCGTGCTTTTTGAGGGAGGAAGTAAAGCTGTGCGGTTTGAGGAAGGGCAAAAATTTGTCTGTTTTGAGGGCCAAAACAAGGTTCAACTCCAAACTCGTAGACTTGCTGGCAAAATCATGAGTCTATTGATTCTGTGAGTTTGCTCGAGCTTGTGCTAGTTTGACAAGAAATGAGATTTCATGCGATTTAACTTGATGTTGTGTCCTAGGATCATAAACTTGAATTTACGAGTTAACTTGAGAGTTTGACAACTGTGACCAAGATTGTTGTAACAATGAGAAGGGATTTTTGTTATAAGCTTAGTACTGAAATTGAAATAGACAACCTGTGGTTTATTAATTTTTTTCTGCCTGTGCAGTCCTCGCTGATTTGCTGTGAAGCATGTGATTTTGGGGTGCTCCTGTTTGGTCTTTACTGTGGCCATGTACTGAAGCTAGACTGTTGATAATTTGAAAGGCCAACGAAATCCATGATGTTAATATTATTAGTCTGTAGGCGACAATCCCATCAAAAGTTACTTGAATTGGTGTTTTCATTTTGGAGGAGGCTGCCTTGGACTATTTCAACTGTTGCCCGTATACTTGTTCATTAGTCGCTTTTAAATTTAGTTGACTAATTATTATTTTATGAGTTGTCTAGCCTTTGGAAAACACCCATATTTTGGTTGCATTTGATGCGCATATTCTTGTTTTTATTGTCGGCAGCTTCCTAAGCACGAATAACTTGCAGATAGTTAGATGTCTTCATGTTCACACAGTTGCTCTGTTTGCCGAGTGTTGACCGTTGGCTTACTTGAACGGTCAATTCATGATATATTTTCAATGTTGTGTGCAGTATTGTGTTTTATTTTATATCAGTACTCAAACCTAAAAATAGTTCAAATTAGGTTTGAGTTTTAAGTTACAAGTATGATTTTTATGTTTGTGACACGTGATCCAATTTTATATGAAAGCACTTGGTCTAGTTTTTCTCCCTGTTAATCAATGTATATAATTCCCCAAAAATATTTATCTTAATTGCGGGATGTTGAAAACTCCTATGGGGAGGACTGTAGCTCTAAAGCCTAATATTGAGGGAGTTTTCCATGTTATCTGGGAGTGACACTTAGAAAGTGCTTTGGGAAAGTTCTGGCTTATGCTTTCCCCGGGGAAGCAGCTTGTCTCTCTTTTTTGAATGGCTGAGTTGTGTTAATGATAAATGGGAGGAGCTGCAAATTGTATTGACTACCATTCTATGTTATGATATATTCATCGAAATCAAATTTGGCTGGGTAAGAATGGGTGTGAGCCAGAATTGTGTCTCTTTGTGAGGAACTTCAAGATCTTATCGTGTGTCAGATTCAGCCTCTTCAGCTGTTACACCAGGTTGGTAGAAACCTTCACTTGCTTTCATTATTGTAAACGTTGATGCAGGGGTTACAACTTCAGGGGAAGTTTTTTTGTTGTAATAATTGGCTGATCTAATGGTACCTTGATTCCTGCCTTGGCCAAGAGGCATGTGGATTCAAAGGGGTAACCTGTTCACATATGGTTTTGGAATGAGATTGCACCCTCACGAATGCTGTCAGTGAAAGGTGCTATATTCAGGATCGAGTAAGGAGGCACTGACACATGATGCCATGCATGTTCGTATGATAATTTACATGTTTATTCCCATGTTTATTCCTAAGCACGAATCAACTTTAAGCATTCTGGTTTTATATAAATAAATGAAATCTCATTTGAAGTTTTCTGTAACTGCCCCAACATAAATTGTGTTTAAACGATAACATGTGTGCATCTTGGACCCTGGTGAGTTCAGTTATGTGGTAAATTTTTTTCTTTTTAAGACTTTCGTGTCTTAAAAAGAGTTTTTTTAGAAAATATTAGTTTTAAGAAATAAATTTTTTCAAATTTTTTTTCTAGTTTTACTTTTACTCTTTAGAATAAGTATAAATTTATTGCTTATCTTTAAAAGTACTTTCTCTGTTTAAGCTGTCACATAAAATCTTTCATAATTTTTCTGAAAATTTAAGTCAATTTTTATTAATTTCACTGCACGGCTAAAATGCCCAAGAGTCCTTTTCATAAGGGATCATATATAATTGCAAAGAAAAATTTGTCTCAAAATTAATTATGAAACTAATAATTTAAGCACCAATTTTTATTGCATTGCATTTCAGTTTCTATTCACTCTGGAATGTATCATATTAAAATTTGTCATATACTAAAATATGCCACCCGAGACACCGTACAATATGAATAATGTGATTCTAATTTGATGTGTAACTATTATTGCTCAAATTTAAATAGCTTTACTTAGTTTGTTGCATAGTATTTGCTCAAATTGTATTGAGTGAGTTTTTTTTTTTGGGTACCGGTCTAGAGAATTAATTTTTTGAAGTATTAACTCAAGGTATGATCTCAAGTAGTCAAGATAGATAGCACATCTCTTTAACCATTAGACTAACTCCGTTGACTTACTAAGTGAATTCAATAGTTAGTACCAATAATAAAGAGCTTCAATATTAGGATCGATTGATATTAAATTTTGTTATTGTATCCAGGTAATATTTATGCTTACTTTTACGCATTTCAGCTAATTTACTTTCCTTAGTCAAAGATGTGTCATCGACTATAGGATTTATAGAGAAACCAAAAAAACTTATGTCACTTGACCTCAAAAAATTGATAAAATTGGAATTTTAATTTGTAACATTACACCCTAACAAAACATCATACCCTGCCATTAAACTAACCCTGTATGGTATTTGATTGCAAGTTATTACACCTTACTATGGCCCAACTCGAACCCTCCTAGAATTTGAAGTTTTAGGCAATAGGAAGTTGCCGTTGCCACTTAGATTTCGAAGAGAATGCAGGACCATAAATAAAATTATATGTTATATGTTTAGGTTGGTTGGCTTGAGCTAATAGGTTAGTTACTATGACTGATCGAGCCTAACCTAATTAAATTATATAAACCAAGTTCAACCCTGTCCCTTTTTGATAAATAGCTTTAATGGATGAGTGAAGTCAACTTTATAGGAGCAAGGCAAGTTTGTTCCAAAGCTTACTTGTAGTCAAGAGTTGAATCATAGTGAATTTCCTATGCTTTCTTTAGTTCTCTTAAAGCAGGATACATGTCCACTTTATTTTATTTTTTTTTGATAGATTAAAATTTAAGTTGAGAGGAAGACTTGTCCCAATTTAAGGTTAGGGTATGTTCCGAATTCATTGAGCATTTATAAATGTATTTACAGATAATCCACTAACTGAAAAATTCAAGAATCGAATTTAAGTCATGGCAAAGTATGAGCGGAAAGCCGATCAGGTGAGTCAATTCCCGTTGGCAAATGTCTACTTTAATTTGTGGCTTCACTAGATTGGTTTGATTACTAAATAATTAAAAAATGAATACGTTAACCCGTTTGATCACTTCCACAAAAATCACTTTTACTAATTGAATTCAACGAGAGCTGTAAGATAAAGTAATGCTATTTAAACAATTTTTATAGCCACAATGTTTGTACAATTATATATAGACACTTTATTCTACTTTACGTGTCACTTAAAGTTTTTCATATGTTAAACTCAAATCAAGTCCTATTTATATAGTTTTTCAAAATTATGAATATTTTAAGAAGTAACTTACTTAAGTAACACTATTACTTACAATTCTGCATAGTTGTATATAAGCCACGCCTAAGTTCACGTAAAATATTTTTTTGAACGGTAGATTATAGTTTGTACTTTTGAGATTAGTCTGAATTAATTTGGTTACTCTGTTGGATAAAATTTAGAAGCATATATAATATACGTACAATTGATAAGTAATAAGAGAGATATTAAGCCTCGAAGTTAGCTTTATGACCATCATTTTTCAACTTTTTCATATGAATTAATTATTTAAAATTAACGAACTTCATATATATAATTCATATTCTTATCATTTTTATTCATTAAATGAAGTCATCCTCTGCCATTAGGTTAAAACAAAATTAAGGGTTATGTTGGTGTAAAAATAAAATTCTTATATAGGTGTAAATTGATCCTTGTGTGTGTGTGTGTGTTGTCTGTGAGATAATGTTTGGCATGCTTCAAATTGATACATAGTGAGAGAAATATAATGTGAAACTAATTACCTCATAATCAAAAGATGTAATATATACATAAAAACTATAAGGACGTTACTTGTGAACACAGTAAATTCCAGAAAATAAAAACTGCTTTTTAAATCACATTCTAAAATAATTAGTATACAATTATGGAATTATACGATTAAAGTCAAATAAGACCACTTATCCATTTTTTAAATTATACAATTATGCAATCCAAAATTTATATGCTATTCATCTTGATAACATTTTGTATTTTCTAGATAAATAATTTTATTTGTATAATGGTAGAATTGTTCTTGTGAGTGAGTATTCATTGGCATTGTAATTTAATTTACAAATGCTATTCATCAAAATGAGAAAATCGCAAGTTGTCAGAATCCGTTTTCAACTTTTTATTAAAAAAAAAAGAAGAAAGCATAATAAATAAAGTTAGGTGAAAGTCAGAAATTGAAAATTAATGCTTTGGTAGAAAAGCAAGCCATCACGAAGATGGCATGGAAATTGAGCAGAGCGGAATTTTTTTTCCGCCTATACATAGGTTAGACATGCAAATTTATGACATTGTATGTGTAAGACTTCTATATAGGCCTTCAGAAGCAGCAGCCGACGAAAGTAAGAGTATTTGGGGAGCGAGTGAGATATGGTTAGAATTTATTATTTTGATAATATTAAGAAAAATATTTATTCAGTATAATATTTTTTTATATATATTGTGAGTATTTAGAATACTTTTAGATTACTGCTTTAATATTATCTTACTTTTATTTAATTTTTCTTCAAAGTTTATGATGGTAATTTTATTATGATTTATATTCAATTATTATTATACATAATATGATTTATAAGCTTAGAGTTAAATACTTCAAATTTTGAATGACTATATTTTGCTACATAATTTTGGTATCTTAAGTTAAATATATTTTTATGGTACCCATATATCTTGAACATTATATTTATTTTTGTCCATATTTATAATTTTAATATTTTTTATACTATGATTACGTGTATAAATTATACTGTTAATATTTTGATAATATATCTGAGAATATCAGAGGTACTAGGAAAAACCCTTAGTATACCGTGATAAGATAATGACCATACTGCTATGAGATTTATGCATGTCTGGTGCCTGAGCGGAAATACTTGTGGTTATAAAAATGATTAGCTGATGTCTAGTTAGAAATATTTGGGGCTAAAAGTTTAAAGATTGATGCATATGTTAAGCTGTTTTTCTAGTAAAGTTTAAAAATATTCCTATAAGGAATTACTATTTAATGAGAAAGAATTTATGTAAGAAGGATTCTTTATAAATATGAGATTTCGAGAAGAAAGATTTTATGAAAGAAAATATTTTTAATATATCATAAATTGAATTTATTTTTATTGATTATCAGATAAAGATATTGGAGTAAATTTATGATATTTAATCTTTATTATCGATATAAAGTATACTTATATTATTTTTGGTTAGTGGCACTTGAGTATTCTTGTATTCACTGAGTTGCAAAACTTACCCTTTTTTATATTTTTTTTTAGAACCGGATCAAGAATTTTCTGTACTTTCAGCTTAAATAGCTGTTCACTTCTAAAGTGAGACAGATTTCTTTTTGGAGCGTATTAAAGACATGGATATTTGATATTGTAGTCATAGGGTTGAGTACATTTGTCTTGCATATTTGTATTTGTAATTTAATTAAAAAAAACTTGAAATCTGAACTACTCATATGTATAAGATATCTTAACAACATGTTTATATATTTAATATAATGAAACTTAAGTGATTATGGTTTTATATTAAAATGTATTAAGTTTAATATGTGATAATTAGGCTTCAGGGATAGGGGTGACTAATTCCTAACTGGTCATATTTTTTAAAATTGGGATGTAACACAAGTACACAGACATAAACACATGCAATTTTTAGTACCATTATATGATGACTAATGAGGCTTATCGGTTGGCTTTTAGAGGTTTAAACATACTTTTGCTTATTTTCTATTTTATTTATTTTAGTATTTCCATTATTTTTTAAACGTGATGCTAATTTTAAAAATTCGTTTGCTCTGAAACAACTTTTTCTTATAAACATGATTATTTTATCAAACATAAATTATTTCACTCAAACTCACTTCTTATTAAAATTAAGTTGACAAAATCAAATTCATTCAAAATTATGTTTGCAAACTCTGATCCAAACAAATACCAATAGCATGTTTGAGAATAGTTTAATTTTAGAAAAACATCACTTTTTTTTTCAAAAATTCTCTTAAAATTATTTTGATTATAAATTATTTTAATTACAAAATAAATTAATCTAAATATACACTTAATTTTTGATTTTTGATGTTGTTATTACATATAGAGGTTTCTAGGTTTCCACTAGTATTTAATATCCCTGCATTTTCAACCACTGAATTTCGTAGTAAGATACATACAATAATAGTCTAATAGTCATCAATAATGACAACTGCAAAAATATTTCAAACAAAGAAGCACAATAGAAATCTCCGTAGATACAAAACCTCTTGGTCGCATCTTCACACCATGATTTGTCAATATCGCAAAGGAATGACAGCCCTGCTTTCATTCTTAAAAAACTTAATCCAACTTGAACTCAACATTTTGCTGAGAGATGTTTTCTTTATTGGGTTGGTGAAACTCACCGATGGTTAATTTGTGTATTTATACTAATTAGTACAAAATTAGGTGATAAAACGATTTTTAGATACAACAAGGTGGACGATGCCAATCTAACTCTACTAGCTGGAAGAGTCCACATCTGATGCAGACAGATCAAGCATTCATTTCATTTGTATGCTCTTTAAGATTGTTCTACGACGAGAGGGATTTAATTTTGGCCCTACCTAGCAAAGATGGAAATAGGACAGGCAGTTTATTAAGGATATATGACCTAACTTATATTTAGTCTTACTAGACTTAACTTTTTTATTATACAAGTTAGGTTTAGGTTTTTACAAAAGTCTATTTAGTGAAATAGGCCATGCTTATACCGTTAAAAATATCTATGTAGTCTAATAAGTTGACTTATTTTATATATATAGATATATAATTACAAAATTATAATATTTATATCATTTTATCATTATATATTTATATAATTTATTAAATTTTAAACATAATTTAAAAATTTTAATTAAAGGCACATGTTATTTGAGAGTTTTAAAATATAAGTTTGTTAATCTAATTTAAAATTTTTATATAATGTAAACCTTTAAATAAGATTGTAACTTAGGTCAAATTTTTATATTTTTATAAAAAGGCCAAGCTAAGCTAAAAAAACTTATATCATATAATAGATTAAGCTTAAGCCTAAAACATGTCAAACTTATTCAAAAAAAAAAAATCTAATCTAACTTATTTTCACCCCTATTACCTAGTTTTAAAATTAAAATAAAAAAAGAAACCTATTACCTATGGCATCATTCAGCCCATAAAGTATGGGAATTTATGTTTTTTTTTATTTCTTTTTATAGCATGGTGACAATGACATGTCAGGTATAGACCCACTAAAAGATTACATTTAAGAGAGAATTTGGTATAGGAATAAAATTGGAATTGAAAAATTTATAGGTGAGTTTTATATATAATTTTATATATAAAATTCATTTATAAAATTTTTACTCCCGTATTAAACATATTTTAAGGATTTTTATTCTCATAAAAAGAGGTTGTTCAACTGGCCTTAGCTGGTTATGCGTCAAGGAATCTCTTTGAGGAGAGATAATCACAAATGAGACCGCTAGTCCAAGAAAAGAGTTAAACTTTTACATGTGAAAATTGTTTACATTGTTTTATTAGTGCGTATGTGTGTGTTTTTTTTAATGTTAGTAATTCAAATCCAACTAATTATTTGTAACCTAAACTCTGACTATTTTTTTTTTCGGTGTACGACTCTGACTAATTTTTTTTACATTTCACTTTTATTGATATATAAAATTATATTTAATGTTTTATATAAATTTATATATTTAATAACTGTATATAGTAATACATATAAAAATGAATACTTTTACATGTTACCATTATTTTCAGTCAACACACAATACCTTCTTATACAACTTTCTGTTTTATTTTGTCTTTTTCCTAAGATCTTCATAGATAATTTGTTTAGTGAGAAAAAAAGTTTAGAATATATTTATCTTTTTAACATTTTTACCCCTAGATAGAAGGAATGTAGGCAGTTTTTTTTTGTTAATTGTCTTAATTAATGCATTATGAATAATTGTCTTTTAACGTAAATTTATGATAAGAAACAAAGGACTAAAATTAAAGAACTAATACAAAATTAAGTATAATTTTATTTACAGTTCATTTCTATTTGATGTTAAATTTGTATTGCTGCTCAATTATATGAACTTCTTGAAGACTAGCTAGGCAGTCATGTTCACATTCCCATGAGAAATGATCTATTTTATAATGTTTTACGATCGCCTAAACACAAGTTACAACGATTTGAAACAATGTATGTCATTCCTCACCGAAAAGAAAAGGAAACAATGTATGTCATTCCTCACTGAAAAAAAAAAGTGTCACATCCCAATTTTAAAAAATATGACCGGTTAGGGATTAGAAACCTCTATCCCTAAAACCTCATTTTTACATATTAAACTTAATACATTTTAACATAAATCATAATTACTTAAATTTCATCATATCAAATATATAAATATTTTGTGAAAATATCTTACACACATAAATAGTTCAGATTTTATGATTATTTATTTAAAATACAGACACTTAATATGCAAGACAAATGGACCAACTATATGACTGCAATATCAGATATCCATGTCTTCACATCATTTTCATAAAAGAAATTTGTCTCACTTTAAAAGTGAACAGTTCTCTAGGTTAGAGGTGCAGAAAATTCTTGATCATGATCTAAAAAAAATGAAAAGGGGTGAGTTTTATAACTTAGTGAGTACAAGAATACTCAATTGCTACTAATCAAAAGTAATATAAGTATATTTTATACTGATAATAAGGATTAAATATAAAAATTGTACTCTAAGGCTTTTATTTGATATTTAATAAAATGAATTCAAATTCTGATATATCAGAAACATTTTCTTTTAGAAAATCTTTCTTCAAGAAAATCCTTTATCATTAAATAGTAATTTTTTACAGGAATATTTTCAGGCTTTACTAAAAAAACAGCTTAACATGTGCATTAATATTTAAACATTTAGTCACAAATATTTTTAGCTGGGCATCAACCAGTCATTTTTATAACCCTAAATATTTCTGCCCTGGCATCAGGATGATACCGGCTAAGAGGAGAAATGAGAGAAAACTAAATCTGAAGAAGTGATTTGCAAACAGAAAAGGGCAGAGATCAAACAAACAAACTCAAGCTGTGGATCTTGGATTGGAGTGATTAAAAAACGAAGTGAAAGTTGAGACTTTGAAGTGTAAAAAAGACTGCTCATTTGTCAAAAACGAACAAGTGAAATGCCAAAAACAGATCAAAATAAATACAAGGTCTGATAGGAGCGAAATGGATGGTTTGGAAGAGTAAGGGTCAAATTGCACAGAAGAAAACACAAAACTCAGGAATATAAGTCACAAGAATATTCATCACGTAAAGAAATAAGAACACCTTTCTAAGATACAGAATATTGATAGAAATTTGCCACTCTTGGAAATCCACCAAAGAGATAAGAATTTTAACTAAGAACACCTTGATAGGGTCTGAGTTTCATTCTTCAAATCACCCTCTCCATACAAAATGAAAATAGATTCTTAAAATACTTGTAACATCCCTCCAAGATAGGAAAAGTTAAAATTAATCAATGACATGCTCTGATTTAATATTTGGAATAGACCTCTAAACATAGAAGACTGCAAATTCTAACTTAGGGAATGAAAAACATTATTTAAGAGACTTAAATACCAACTAGTCTTGGAAATAACATAACTAATAAGTAAGCTACTCGCCACCTTAGAATCACGTGCAACATGGTTGCTGGAATAGATAAACACAGTTTGAGGCCCACATAAAGCAATTGGGCCAAAGCAGCTCTAATGAAGCATTTGGGCTGAGAAATCCTTCATTGCTGAACAGACATCCAAGTCATTTTGGGTTGCATGGTCTATAATTAGGCTTGATCCGCCATCTTCATTATCATTTTCCCCTGGTTGGAAAAGGCTCGTCCTCGACTCTACTGGGTCATCTTCCAAATAAAGAGACAAATCAAAAACATTAAAAGTAGCTGAAACCCTATAATCACCTGGTAACTCACTCAATCTTGTAAGCATTGTCATTGATCTTTTGTAAGACTTTGAAAGGACCATCTGCACGTGGCTGAAGTTTAGAGAATTTTCTATTGGGAAATCTTTCCTTCCTCAAATGAATTCACACCTTGTCACCTTCCTTGAATGTGATATTCTTCCTGTGCTTATTAGCCTGCTTCTTGTATTTCTAAGTTTGCTTCTCTATTTGATTCTTGACTTGTTCATGAAGCCTTTTGAATTGCTTGCTTTGTTCTTCAACATCTTTACTAACATAATCAGTAATTGAACAAGGCGATAAATGCAAAGGACTGATTGGATTCTTTCCATAAACAATCTCAAATGGACTATGCCCAGTGGTTTGATTAACAGACTTGTTATATGCAAACTCAGCATGGAGAATTAATTATTCCCATTCGTTGATGTTCTTCTTTTATCATCTTCTTAACAAAGATCACAAGGTTCGATTTACTACTTCAGTTTACCTATCAGTTTGAGGATGATGGGAGGTACTGAACTTCAATCTTGTTCTCAACTTTCCCCATAATGTCTTCCAAAAGTGGCTTAAGAATTTAGTGTCACGATCAGAAACAATTATTTTGGAGATCCCATGAAGTCTAACAATTTACTGGAAGAACAAGTTAGCAATATGAGTAGCGTCATTAGTTTTGGTACAAGGAATGAAATGTGCCATTTTGGAAAACCTGTCCACCACCATAAAAATGGAATCTTTTCCTCTTTGGGTTCGAGGCAGATCTAGAAGAAAACCCATACTTACATCCTCCCAAGGAGCAGTGGGAATAGACAAAGGAGTATATAGTCCAGCATTACTTCCTGTCTTTTTTGCTTTATGACAGGTCTCATATCTATTTATGATTCTGCTCACATCACGAATCAACTTAGGCCAGAAAAAATGTTCTAGAACAAGTTGCAATGTCTTCTCCCTTCCAAAATGTCCAATAAGGCCTCCACCATGAGCTTCATAAATTATAGCATCTCGAAGTGATCCTTGTGGCACATATAACTGCTTTCCCTTGTACAGAAATCCATCTTGTAAAAAATGTTGGTTCTGCGGTTGTTGTAAACAAGTTTTCCAAAGAGAGCCAAATTCAAGATCATCTGAATACAACTCCTTCATCTTCTCAAAGCCTACAACTACAACTTGCGTGGAGTGCAGAAGAAGATGTCTTTGACTCAGAGCATTTGCAACTTGGTTAAGTTTTCCAGACTTATGCTTTAATAAAAATTGAAAGGATTGAATAAATTCTACCCATTTTGCATGTTGAGCATTGAGCTTTTGTTGACTGCTCAAATACTTGAGTGCTTCATGATCCGAGTACAGAATGAATTCTTTGGGCAGCAAGTAATTGCTCCAATGGTTCAGTGCTTTGATGATGGCATAAAACTCTTTGTCATAGGTAGAGTACTTTCTTCTTGGATTATTTAGTTTTTCACTGAAATAAGTAATAGGCCGCCTTTCTTGACTTAAAACAACTCCAATTCCCACTCTGAAATATCACAGTCAACTTCAGAGATTGTCTCAAAATTTAGGAGGGCCAAGATAGGTGCTTCAGTCATCTTACATTTGATAAGATCCAAGCTTGTTTGAGCAGCTTCATTCCACTTGTAAACTTCTCCCTTTAAGCATTTAGTTATGGGAGAAATTAGAGTGCTGAAGTTTTTTATGAATCGTCTATAAAATGACACCATGCCATGGAAGCTTCAAATGTCAAATATGGATTTTGGAACTGGCTAGCTGAAAATTGCTTTTACTTTGCTTGGATTTGTTTTAATTCCTCTGATAGAAACAACATAGCCAAGAAAAATAATGTTATCAGTAAAAAATTGGCATTTCTTGATTTTGACATAAAGTTGTTGCTCCCTCAAAGTGTCAAAATCCTTCTTAAGTTGCTCCAAGTGCTTTTGATTGGACTTGCTGTACACCAAAATATTGTCAAAATATACCCCCACAAATTTTTCCAAAAAAGGTTGGAGTACATGTGTCATTAGCCTCATAAAAGTGCTTTGGGCATTTGATAATCCAAATGGCATAACAAGCCATTCATATAACCCTTTGTTGGTTTTAAAAGCAATTTTTCACTCATCTCTTGCTCTCATTCGAATTTGGTGATAACCACTTCTTAAATCAATTTTGGAAAAGACTTCAGCTCCATGTAATTAATCAAATAAATCATCCAGCCTTGGAATAGGAAATCGATACTTGATTGTGATTTTATTAATTGCACGACTATCCACACACATCCGCTATGTTCCATCATTCTTTGGTACAAGCAAGGCAAGTACATCATAAGGGTTCATACTTTCTCTAATTAACCTCTTTTCAATAATTCCCCCACTTGTTTTTGCAATTCAGCTTGTTGAGCTGGATTCATTCTATAGGCAGCCTTGTTTGGTAAAGAGGGTCTAGGAATAAGATCCACATGGTACTGAATCTGCTGCATTGGTGGTGATTTTAAAGGAATCTCTTCAGACATAACATCATCAAATTCCCTTAATAATGGTTGAACTAGCTCACTATGATCATTCAAAACTGTTTCATTTTCCTCGACAAGGAATAAAGCAAAGAATTCTCTTTCTTCAGAAATAATACTTTCAAACTATGAAATGGTCAAGAAAGAATTACCTTCCTCCTTTACTGCTTGGGAACCACAATCTGTCTTCATAGGAGCCAATTTAATTCGAACTCTATCCTTTGTAAACGAATGGTGGTTAGTAAACCCATCATGTATAGCCTTTCTGTCATATTGCCATGGCCTTCCTAGTAAGAGATGGTAGGCATTCATTGGGGCTACATCACACCAAACTTCATCCTTGTAGTTCTTTCCGATTGAAAATGACACCAAGCACCGCTTTGTAACCTTGAAATTGTTGCCTTGATGGAACCATTGAATCTTATAAGGTTGAGGATGAAGTTTAGTCTTTAATCCCAATTTATTCACCATTTCTTCAGGCTACTACATTAGTATAGCTTCCACTATCAATTATCACATTACACACCTTGCCAAGAGCAGTACATCTTGTACGAAAGATGTTATTTCTTAACCATGGTTCTTCCTTTGCATAGCATGAATGGAGACTTCTCAGCACTAACACCTCTCCTTCATCAGCATATTCTATTACCTCCTCTGAATCTTCTTTTCTCTGTTCCTCCTTTTTTTCTTCAATAATCTCTTCAATGATAGTTACCACCCTTCGATTTGGACAGTTAGAGGCTATATGTCCATAACCTTGACACTTAAAACACTTCTTATTGGAGTTGGAAGTTTTTGCAGGTCTGTCACCTTTTCCTTCAATCTTAGATGGTGCTGTCTTCTTTGTTTGCATGCTTGTTTTTGAACTGCTACCTCCCTAGTTGGCAAGGTTTAGCTTGGAACTGGATTTAAGAGGATATTTCTTTTGATCTCTTTGTTGCTGTTCTACATTCATAGCAAGCTTTCGAACATCGTTAAATGTCCAAAAGGGTTGGAGATAGATCACATATGCAATACTCCTTTTTAGTCTACCTAAAAATCTAGCAATTGTTTGTTCTTCAGGCTCAACCATATCACATTTCAGCATCAAATATTCAAATTCACGATTGTACTCCTCAACACTTAGGTCACTTTGTCTATGGTTATGAAATTTTAAATAGTTATCTTGTTTATAACTATCTGAAAGAAATATTTTCTTGAGCTCTCTTCATTTTCTTCCAAGTATGAATTTGGTTTCTTCCTTCTCTAATTCGTTCCCTTTTCAAATTCTCCCACTATAAAGATGCATATCCCTTTAACTTAATGGCCACCAATTTGACTTTTCTTTCCTCTAGGCATTCTTTGAAATCAAATATTCTCTCTACTGTGAATAGCCAATCAAAGAAAGCATCTCCTTGAGCATGTCCATCAAATTCTGGAATATCTACCTTCACATCTCCTTCTTGCCTTTTGGATCGATCTCTTTGTCTCTGACGCTAATTATCTTCATCACTAGACTCATCCTCATTATGAAAAGGATTATAATCTGATCCAATCTCACATTCTTTGTGTCTTGGAGGGGGTCTGCTTTCATATTCTTGTAGACGCTGTTGGAGTTGTTCAACTATTCTCCTTAACTCAGCCACTTCTAAGTCACGATCTTGTCTTTCATTTTAGGATAAATCAATGGGATGTCCTCTTCTCGCCATAATAGATGCTAGAACCAGAGGTCTGGTACCAAATGATACTAGCCAAGAGGAGAAATGAGATAAAACTAAATCTGAATAAGTGACTCGCAGACAGAAAAGGGTAGATATCAAAAGGACAATAACTCAGGCTATGGATCTCAGATTGGAGTGATTCAAAAATGAGGTGAAAGTTGAGACTCTGAAGTGTAAAAAAGACTGCTTATTTGTGAAAAACGAGCAAATGAAATGCCAGAAACGGATCAAAATAGATACGAGGTTTGATAGGAGCGAAATGGATGGTTTAGAAGAGTAAAGGTCAAATTGCACAGAAGAAAACACAGAACTCAGGAAAATAAGTCACAAGAATATTCACCACTTAGAGAAATAAGAAGACCTCTCTAAGATACAGAATAAGAATAGAAATTCACCACTCTTGGAAATCCACCAAAGAGATAAAAATTTTAACTAAGAACACCTTGATAGGGTTTGAATTTCATTCATCAAATCACTCTCTCCATACAAAACGAAAATAGACTCTTAAAATACTTGGAACATCCCTCTAATATAGGAAAAGTCAAAATTAATCAATGATATGCTTTGATTTAATGTTTAGAACAGACCTCTAAACATAAAAGACTGCAAATTCTAACTTAGGGAATGAAAACATTATTTAAGAGACTTAAACACTAACTAGTCTTGTAAATAATATAACTAATAAGTAAGCTACTTAGCCACCTTAGAATCACGTGCAGCATGACTGCTGGAATAGATAAACATAATTTGGGGCCCACATAAAGCAATTGGGCTAAAGCAACTCTCATAAAGCATTTGGGCTGAGAAATCCTTCATTGCTGAACAGACATCCAAGTTATTTTGGACTACACGGTCTATGATTACGCTTAATCCTCCATCTTCATTATCACATGCACACATAAATCTTCTAGCAAAGTAGTCATTTATCATACCATGGTATACCAAAGGTTCTTTCTAGTGCCTTTGATATTTCCAAATATATTGTTAAAATATTAATAGTATAATACGTACATGTAATCATGGTAGAAAATATTAAAGTTATAAATATGGACAAAAGTAAATATATTGTTCAAGATATACTGGTACTATAAAAATATATTTAACTTAAGGTACTAAAATTATGCAGTAAAATATAGTCATTTAAAAACTAGAGTATTTAACTCTAAGCTTTTAAATCATATTGCATATAACAACAACATTCTAAACAAGAAAAATTAAACACAATCACCATTATAAGCTCTCAAGAAAAATTAAACAAAAGCAGGATGATACTAAGGCAGTAATTCAAAAGTATTCTAAATACTCACTGAATATACAAAGATTACACTAAATCAACACTTCTCTATTTCTCTCTCTCTCACTTGCAGAGATCTCCCTTTTTTATGATTTCTGTTACTGCCTTCGAAGCCTTCTATTTACATAAGGTTTACGCATGCAGTGTTATAAATTCGTATGCAATTTTTTCTTCTAGCCTATGTATAAGCGGAAGAAAAATTTCACTCTGTTCCTCTACATACTGTCTTCAATGCCATCTTTCTAATAGCTTTTCCACTTCCTTTCCCAATTTCAAACCTCCCTGCAAGCCAACCTCCCAACTTCCATCCACTTTCATTTAATTTGTCTCCTTTTAATTTTTTTTTTTGGGTTGAAAAATTGGTTCTCACAAAAAGAGAAACCAATGTACGTCATTTTTTTTTAACTAAAATAAATGAAGACTATCTACTGAAAGAGAAAAAAAAAAAAGAGGGAAAGATAAAGAAAAAAAGACATGGGCATTTTTATTTTTTAGGTCCATGACCATACACAAAATCAACTGTGAAATTATTGTCTACTCTTGTTTTGGAGTGTTAAACCAAACTAGTTTAAACTGAAAAAATTGAATCAAAAATTAAAAATTGAACAAAATTGAAATTATTTAGTTTTGTTTGATTCTTTTTTTTTTTACAAACTGATTGGTTTGATTTGGTATTCAGTTCTCATTTATGAAATAGAACCAAACTAAATTAAATTAAACGTATTTAACTATACATATATATTTTTATAAATACATACTTAAATATTATTAGATTTTAATTTATTATTATTTTTATAAAAATATTTTAGTTAATTTATTATTTATATTTATTTGATTATACTTTTATTAATATTTTTAAGCTAATTTACTTAAATGAAAAATGCTAAATTATATGAATTAGGATTTGTAAAATCTCTACGAATAAAGGAAATGAATGCAGTGTCTCAATGTAATTTGTTTTTCTTTTTTTAAATTCAAATAAATAACAATTTTGTTAAATGAATAACTACTGTATCATACCCATTCTTAGATAATTGACGAATTCAGTTCGTGATAAATAGCACTGTTGTATTTAAATTATGTTATATTTAATTATATTATGATATTTTAGTATGAAATAATTAAAAATATTTATTAATGTAATATTAATTATTTTTATTTTAAAGTATGTATTTCTTTTTTATAAGTGTATTTTTTAATATTAATGCTAAAATGTCAAGATATACTTCACTTATCTACTTTTATATGTTAATTTTAAAAAATTATCTCAAAATATCTTCAATTTGATCTTAAGCCGGCCAGTCTGCTTCTTCGAGTGAGGACTTGCTCGGGCCAGCTCGGTTCTCTCACTACCTGAAATCCGTATATTGTAGAATCTGGATCTAGACATTTCCCTTAAGATCCAGCGCTTGTTATTTGATAATCTATTAATATATATTTTTTTATCTTTATTTTTTAATAAACAAAAAATTTATAAAGTAAGTAAAATTAAAAAAGAGATAAAATATTAATAAAATAACTTATCAAAAAAATATATTAATAATATAAGATAAAAGATAATTTAATTATGTTGAACTATACTTCCCTCATCTACTTTTATCTATCATTTAATGTGATTATATAAGAATTAAAAAAATTATTAAATAATCTTAATTATAAAAAAATATATTTTAATATGACTAAATTATCATTTCTTTTATTTCATTAATATTTTCTCTTTTCTTAATTTTATTTACTCTATTAATTATGTTTTAACTAAAATTAAAGATAAAGTTAAAAAAGTAATTAATATTTTTTTAATATTTTTAAATAAAAAATATTTTGAGACAAAATAATTCTTTTACACGACATATAAAAATAGATAGAGAAAACATTTATTTATAATTAACACTATTTGATAGTTTTCTTAATTTTTACTATTTCTGTCCACTTTTATTTGTCTTATAAGAAAAAAATTTTATTTTAAAATATCTATCATTTAAAAATATTAAAAAAATATTTATTAATTTTTTTAATCTTATTTTTATTTTTTAATGTAAAAAAATTAATAAAATAAATAAAATTAAAAAAATAAAAAATATTAATAAATTAAAATAAATAATAATTTAATGATATTAAATTATATTTTTTATAATTAAAATAATTTAATAATTTTTTTAATTTTTATTTAATTATTTTAAATGACGTATAAAAGCAAACAAAAAGTATTAAATTACGTTAAATGACTTAGAATGATTAAATGGAACGTAATTCCACTTTATATGTAGATGAAGAGAAAAAAAGTAAAGAGAAAAGAAAACTTTTAAAATTTAAAATTTTCTCTTATTTGAATTAAAAGAAGACATAAAAAAATAATAAAAACAAAAAATTTAATATTTTTTTCTTTAAATTTTCTTTCATTTTAAAAGTTAAAATTTTTTCTATTCTCCCATTTTTTTTTTCTTTTCATTCAAACAAAGGGTTAACGAGCGTGCAATAATTTTTTTTCTGAAACGAGATCATCAAATCCTGCACTGCACGCATGTTTATCTGTGAATCTATCCGTTTGTGATTTCCAGTGACGTGGCCCAATGGGGGAAGTGGGCACCTCCACTCAAACACAAGACAGACACATACGTTGTCAGACAGAAGAAGAAAAAGGATCCTCCCAGTCCCAACCAGACCATAGCCAAACCCAAGCCAGCTTGGAAGAAAACTTGGATTCCCTTCATTCCACTCCCCATTTCCCACTCTCTCTCTCTCTCTCTCTCTCTCTCTTTTTCTGTGTGTCTCACGACCAGACACGTCCTCTCCGTCCTTATTTATATTCAACTCCCTCCCCCACCAGCATCAGTGCCACTCACTGCTGTGATATCGCAGCCCTTCCACCCATTCACTCACACTGTGACACATTCATTCACCCTTTACGCATACACATTCTCCGTGTCTCTCTCTCCCTCGCTCTCTCCAACTCTATAAGTGGGTGTATAGTCTGTTTCATGTTCTGGGCATCTCTTGTTCTGGGTTCTGGATTGTGCATGTTCTTTTTTTGAATTTCTGGAGCTCTGATTGTGTTGTCCTGTCATGGCTCTCTGTGCATTCTCATTTCCTGCCCATGTGAACCGAGCAACAGGTTCTGATCCTCGAGGACCAGTTCCTCTGGGTTCTCAGTCTCAATGGGGTGCAGATCTGCTCTGCCAATTCCAACACAGGCTCAAGCAGGTTAGGAGACGTTTTATTCATGTAATTTCACTAGAACTCACTCTCATTACGTGTATGAAGGAATACCCATGAAGGCCGTGGGTGAAAAAGAGCATAGATAACTTTGAACTCAACTCTGCCAAGAGATCCTTCTCACTATAATTATTTTTGTTGGGTTTGAGTCATCTTAGCTTTTGTCTTCTTTCGTTTTTCCAATTTCTCTTTTTTTCTTTTGCTTAGTAATTTTCAAGTCTTAAAATTCAGATGGCACTTGCTGAAAGACATAGCTGTCTTGTTCTGAATCGATATAGGTCAGGAAAAGGCCATGTGGGGTTTATGCATCACTATCAGAGATGGGGGAGTACCATTCGCAGAGACCACCAACTCCACTACTGGACACCATAAACTATCCAATTCATATGAAAAATCTCTCTACCAAGGTACACTAACTGGAAGCATATAGCTTATGCTGCTTATTGCGTAACAAGAAAAGTATCGTAGTTATGTGAAAATCTGATTCTTATAATCTAAACATTGATTTTTGCAGGTAGCGCTACTCTCTGCACACACACAAATCTTTTTCTTTGCTGGATTCAGATTGATATGGCATAAACCCCTCTCGTCGCTCTCTTTGATGATTATTTTCCAACTGAATGTTATTAAACACTGCCTATATCGGATCAGAACCAGACACTATGTCTTGTTCGTCATACTGCAGAGCTTCAAGCCCCTATGCAATTTAGCTGAAAAATTGATCGTCTTAGATGAGGAACAATCCTAGTTAGCAAAACCAAAGAGAAATTCCTAGCATAATGTATATTCAAAACCACCACCTCAAGACCAAAAAAATACTACCGAATAGAGATAGAGGGCAAATGTTAGGGCTAAGGATTCATACTAGCAGAACCTTCAGACAAGGATCTACCTACCTTGGTACTTTATTTGTGACGTAGAAGATTACGTTAATGTCTGGCATTGGACACTGTAGGTTGTGAGTTCCCTCATATAAGGACAATCTTGTATCTTATGGGATCTTTCCTTATGTTCCTATACCCACGCGCATCCCACATACTCACTAGTGGTATATTAACCCGGTCATACACGGTAATGAGAGATAGCCAGTTCATTTGAGGGCAGACAAATGGATTATTTCTCTGAGTGAGGATTCACAAAACTTTCCGCGAGAAATTACTTGAATATGAATTTATTTGTTAATTAAACTTGGCTCACCTGGTCACCCTAGACTTAGGCCTGTTTGTTGACTCAACTTACTATATCGAGCCAAGACTGCAGATCTGCACCCCATTGAGACTGAAACCCAGAGGAACTGGTCCCTCGAGGATCCAGAGACCTGTTTGGGCTACGTTTCTTCTCTACTCTGCTAAATGAGTGCGCAGTGCTGAAAATACACAGAGAGCACAGTAATTCTTCAGGAAAGCGCACAATATAGTCTTAGGACCAAGATCAGATTGTTACTCTCAATAAAAAAAAAAACATGTCCACAAATTTAACAATGCACATACAAGATAAAAACATAGGGATGAGCCCAGAAATTGAAAAAGGAGACTTATACACCCATACTATTTATGTCATGCTTAGTGCGCGATTCACAGTGATCGTAGGATTTGAGCTGAGCCATGTGCGCACTGATCTGTGAGATTGATGTGAATGATGCGTTTAAGGTGAATGAATGTGTCACATGTTGTGAGTGATGATTTGGGTGGGAAGGGCTTCTAGTAGCATTTACAGCAGATTTAGTCATGAAATAGTGGACTGATGCTTTATACTGAGTGTCTTCGGGGGAGGAAATGATTTATAGAGTATTGTATATATGCTAATTAGCTACACGGAGGGCAGCAGAGTGACTTTTTCGTGATCGAGATGTTCACACACGAAAAGAGGAGAGAAGAGGAGAGAAGGTTGAGGGTAGTGAATTGGTGGCGATACAGAATGAAAGGATGTTCTCCATATATGTTTCCGAAGCTGTGCATGGTGGTAATATCTCACTTATGTAGTGACTTTACAGGTTCTTAATCTGGATATAAAATCTCCGTATGGAGTGGTGTATTAGGTTTAGATAGCTGACTCTCTATCATCATTGTATAGTTATTCATTAACAATTAACGTATCTTTTCGTGTACATCTTTCCGATTATGAAGTGATAATTTAACCGACTCATTTTCCGCCTATCTCTAGAATCAGGGCCACTGTTGTCCCTGGAAACACAAATGCCGAGAATTAGTACTACACCGTTTTACATTGCATGACGTTTCGCCGCCACAGAGATTTTAGTGATGTATTTCTGTTTCGATGTATAGCTAAATTAAATCTTAGTATTTGGCAAACGGAACTCTCTTACCCTTTGTGAATTGCAAAATCGAGAAATAAGGGAAATAGAATTGAGGAGATTGAGAGGGAAGAAAGAGAATAACGTAGGATTAGTCTTGTAGTAAATAATTGTGTACTCGTGTTCTCCTGTAACTAGAGACAGAAGCAAGACTTATATAATGGAACCAAAATATTGAATGCTCTTATACGTCTTTTGGATATATTTCTTTTTGTTATTTGCTGTCATTCTTAATACTAATAAGTAGAATATTTTAAAATTATATTAAGTTTACATATCATAAACTCTTTTTTCTCCAATTGGATAATGTCTGAATTAGGTCTTACCATCTCGCCATTATTCTTTCTTAGTCGAGATACCTTAAACAATACCACCCTCATTGTATGTTGACTTATTTGTGATTGATTTATACGTGCATGTCTCTAGTGAATAGTATAAGATATACATTAAATAAAAAACAGTATATTTAACCATTCTTATTAATAAAGAGAATTATAAGAAGAATATGGATTTTGCAATCGATGTAGTATAATACAATTTTTTCTATTTACTTTTATGGTTAATGTTATGGAGAATAATTTTTATGCTTATGCTTTGCTCATGTCTATTTATATCTTGTAATTGAAACTCTAAGAATATAAAATTATAATATTTTGACATATTTAGAAACAAGAGGAAATTAAGATTTAAGATAAACTTTAAAAACAGAAATTGTGTGTACTTTCTATGTTAATAGATTAGTGCTAGCAATAGTGTTAGAATAAATTATGATATATGCTCCATTGAGACAAATAAGCAATGCTGAATAAGATGGTGGTATCATTAAGAAAACTATTCAAATAGTGTCTAAATTATAACAATTAAATTGCATACGATAGTCCATGTGACTTACTTATATTTGGTCCTGTTGTTAGGTTCATAGTACGATTGGATAAATAGATGACTTATTCCTATTGTCGAATCATACAGATATATATATTATATTAGTAACTATAATTAAAAAAACAAAACATAATTACTTTCTCTTGTACACTTATCTTTATCTGTTGTCACTGTTATTAGATTAGGCCAGTGGCATATCACATATTAAGTAGCGAAGAATAAAGGTGACAAAAGTTTAACAAATTAGCAAAGCATGAGATAAAATATAAAGTTGAAATAAGAGACAATTATAATATCTTACTCAATATTATTGAAATTTCTTAATTCTTTTTTTATAAAGATATATTTTAATAAATTATTCTAATATAATCTACTTATTCCATATTGGTCATTCACCTATATATCGACATTGTCTTAACATAATATAAATTGCCATGTAGAGCCCGGGAAGATATCTAGTGCAACATAAAATATACTATTCTGTATCTCTCTTATCTCAACTTAATTGTGAAACTATATTTTTTATATGTCATTTTCTTCATTCACATTGTTATACGCTTTTTAAATTAATCATAACTCATACTTTAAAATATTATAATGGTTGTAAAAAATAGGAGAAACCATTATAAAATTATATTAAGTATCTTTATTATCTTATGAGAAATATAATATCTATATAAATAACAACCGTCTAGAGGAAAGTCTATGTGGAATATTGTCTCTATTACGATATCCGAATGATTAGTGCTAGAACTATTCGTTATTCGAATTGTAGCGGATGAGACCGAGGCGGCCCGAGCAGTTAGCAACTCGTTATGATCGAATCGCCAAGAACTGCCGTGGCATAAGAAGTGCAATGCTATAGAGACCAAGAGTAATCTTATTACCACAAGTCTTACATCAACTAAGTAGACAAATAAGTCTTTGCAGGATAGTATGTCTACATTGTGTGATATGCATTAACATATTCAAGTTAAAAGCTGAACCAAAGTACACTTATTTATATGACAATCCGATAACTTCGCTCAACTGTGAAGAGATAGATTAAGATGTGTAATATACTTACAGTTCATGAAATCATAGTCTCTTCGCCGTGTAAATCACTTCTCATGAATTAAGCTATATGTATCTTGAGGTAATTATAAACGTAAACTCAATCATGACTTGTTACAGTATAGCATACCATCGTGATCTGGCTTTTAGCTGCATGAGGTCGCTCAGATCTATCTTCATAGTGGCAAGATGATTTACCTCAGATCAGTTTCTATGCTCTCACAGTATTAACAAAGGGTTCTTATGACCAGTATTAGTATATTTAATTTAAATATCAAATCGTGCGGTACAATCATTACACATACTGTTATGTAGATATACTATTCTTTGGATGCCATTTCCCTATTATTCTAGTCAGTAATTTGATAACAATGATAGCCATGTTATTCATATTTAGATAGGTTCTAAGCGATTTTCAATTTTAAGATTTATGTGGCTATTAATAAATATTAACATATATAGATGTAATTCAAATCAAAATGCTCAATAATATAAAATATGAATGTACACACCTAATCTCCATATCATATGTTGTATAGAAGTGATAAATAATAGAATATATGATGCAATTGCTAAAAATGTCATAAGCCTTAATAGATATTGTGCAATAAAAATAATGTAGTACAGTAGCTGGGATCGTGTAAGTATATAGCGTCGGTTGGCCCCACACAATTAATTAGTTGTTGTGGTTTCTTTATGTTATCGTCATCAATTGTCAATATCTGGGAATAGCCACATATTAACACTACACCATCAGTTGGTTGAGAATATTTGATGAGATCACTAAACCTAATACTGTGAAGAGCGCATTTTGTAGTCCATTTTAACTATCTTTGAATCGCTGCCAACTCTGTCTTCGCGGCCATTTAATTATATATGATTTCGATGGCCCGTTTTTGATACTCTTCAAATACCCACAAAGGGAAATGGTAGGCAATCTAGAATTGAGCAGGTGTTATTCGTAGCTATCCGTCATGGGGAATAAGCGGATGGACCTAATTCACTACTTTAGAAAATGCCCAGGTGGTCTATATAGTTCTTTAATCTGGATATCTCTCTTGCTTTATCTTCTCTTTTCCTCCATTGGGTAATGGATAGTCTTTAATTTCTTAGTTGTCTCAGAGTTATATATAATAAAAATATTAGAGATGATTTGTTCTGTTACATTAGGTTATCTCTTTTTAGCAAAATCCTAGGTGTAATCAAACCGCGCAAAAAAAAATTTAGTGATAAAGTATGACAAATTAATTGTGAAAGTAAGGATGGAAAAGAGTTAGGTGGTGCTCTGTCTGAGCGTAGTTTGGAGAATAGGAAAAGAAGCGTGGTGTTACAGAAAACTATGTTTGTGCTCATGTAACAGATGGCATTGATTCAGACAGTATGTAAGGAACAAGTAAATTTTCTCTTACATAGGTAGAAGAAAAAATTGCATACGATTTATAACACTGCATTGCGTACTTATGTAAATAGAAGGTTTCAGCGAACAGATCATTAAAAAGGGAGATCTCTGAGTGGAGAGATAGAAAATAGAAATTGTTATTTAGTGTAATCTTTGTAATTCAGTGAGTATTTGAAATCTTTTGAATTTACTGCCTTAGTATCATCTGCTTTTGTTTTAATTTTTCTTGAGCTTTAATGGATTGGTTATTTTTGTTTGAATGTTTGTTATGCAATATGATTTAAAAGTTAGAGTAAATACTCTGTTTTTAAATGACTAATTTTATGCCATAATTTTAGTCCTTAGTTAAAATATTTATAGTACCAGTACTTCTGAACAATATATTTACTTTGCCATATTTATAACTTTATATTTTCTACCATATTAATGTACGATTATACTATTAATATTTTAACAATATTGGAAATATCAAAGGCACAGAAAGACCTTTGGTATACCATGGGTATGATAATGTACTACTTTGCTAAAGATTTATTGTGCATGTGATATGAAGATGGAGGATTAAGCGTATTCATAGACCGTGTAGTCCAAAATAACTTGGACTGTCTGTTCACAATGAAGGATTTCTCAGCCATGCTTATGAAGTTGCTTTAGCCAATTGCTTTATGTGGGCCCCAAATTATGTTTATCTATTCCAGCATCATGCTGCACGTGATTCAAGGTGGCAAGTAGCTTACTTTTGTATATATTACAAGACTAGTTAGTGTTTTAAGTCTCTTAATAGTTCATCCCTAAGTTAAATTTCCGTTTTTATGTTTAAGTCTTTCTAAACATTAAATCAAGCATATCATTGATTAATTGATTCCCTATATTAGAGGGATGTTCCAAGTATTTTAAGAGTCTATTTTCTTTTGTATGGAGAGATATTTGATGAAATGAAATCAAACCTTCAATGTTCTTAGTTAAATTTTATCTCTTTGGATTTCCAGAAGTGTGAATTTCTATTTTATTCGTATTAGAGAGGTCTTCTTATTTCTTCTAATGGTGAATATTTTGTGACTTATTTTCCTGAGTTCTGTGTTTTTCTGTGCAATTTGAACCTTTACTTTCTAAACATCCATTCGCTCTATAACTCGTATCTATTTTGATCGTCTCTGCATTTCATTGCCTCGTTTTTACAATAAGCAGTCTTTTTACACTTCAGAGTCTCACTTCACCTCATTTTTGAATTCACTCCAATCTGAGATCCTAGCCTGATTATGTCTTTGATATCTACCCTATTTCTGGTCTGCAGTCCACTTCAGATTAGTTTTTCTCATTTCTCCTTTGTAGTATCATTTGGTACCAGACCTTGGTTCTAGCATTTTATTGGCAGAGAGGGAATCCCATTGATTTTATCCTAAATGAAGACAAATCGTGACTTAGAGTGGCTGAGTTAAGGAGAATAGGAACAACTCCAACAGCGTCTACAAGATATGAAGCGACCCCCTCCAAGACAAAAGAATGTGATTGGATCAATTTAATCCTTTTCATAATGGAGTGAGTCTAGTGATAAGATAATAGCGTCAGAGACAAAGAGATCGATCCAAAAGGCAAGAAGAAGTGAAGGTAGATATTCCAGATTGATGACATGTCAAGGAGTGCTTTCCTATGATTGGCTATTCACAGTTAGAGAGAATATTGGATTCAAGAAGCCTAGAGGAAGAAAAGTAAATTGGTGGCCATTAAGTAAAGGGATATGCATCTTTTATAAGGAAATTAAAAGGGAACGAAGTAGAGAAGGAAACCAATATCATACTTGGAAAGAAAGAAGAGAGCTCAAGAAATATTTCTTTCAGATAGTTATAAACAAGATAACTATTTAAATTCATAACCCATAGACAAGGACCTAAGTTTGAGGAGTACAATCGTGAATTTGATATTGATGCTGCATTGATTGGTGAGCCTTGAAGAACAAACAATTTGCTAGATTTTAGTGTAACTAAAGGGTATTGCATATGTGATCTATCTCCAACCCTTTTGGACATTTAACGATGTTCGAAGCTTGCTTTATGTAGAACAGCAACAAAGAGATCCAAAGAATATCCTCTAAATCCAGTTTCCAAGCTAAACCTGCCAATAGGAGTAGAAGTTCAAAAAAGCATGCAACACAAGAAGACAGCACACTAAGATTGAAGGAAAAGGACAGACCTGCAAAACTTCCAACTCCTAAGAGTGTTTTAAGTGTCAAGTTTATGGAATATAGCCTCTAACTGTCCCAAATCGAAGGTGGTAACTATCATTGAAGAGATTATTTGAAAAAAAAGGAGAAACAGGAAAAGAAGATTCAGGGAGTAATAGAATATGCTGATGAAGAGAGGTGTGTGCTGAGAAGTCTCCATTCTGCTATGCAAAGAGAACCATGGTTAAGAATAACATCTTTCTCAGATTGTACTGCTCCTTTGCAAGTTGTGTAATGTGAAATTGATAGTGGAACTATACTAATTGTAGTAGGCCTGAAAAATGTGAAATTAAATTGGATATTAAAGGACTAACTTATCCTCAACCTTATAAGATTCAATGTTTCCATCAGGCAACAATTTCAAGGTTAAACGGTGCTTGTGTCTTTTCAATCGGAAAGAACTACAAGATGAAGTTGTGTATTCCCAAGAATGCCTACCATCTCTTACTGGAAGGCCTTGCATATACAGAAAGGCATACATGATGGGTTACTAACCACATTCGTTTACAAAGATAGAGTTCGAATTAAATTGGTCCTATGAAGACGATTTTGTCCCAAGCAGTAAAGGAGGAGTTAATTCTTTCTTGACTTTTCATGTTTGAAGTATTATCTGAGAAAGAGAATCTTTGCTTTATTCCTTTGTCGAAAAATGAAACAGTTTGAATGATCATATTGGCTATCAACCATTATTAAGGAATTGATGATGTTAGTCAAGAATTCCCTTTAAATCACCACCAATGCAGCAGATTCAGTACCATGTGGATCTTATCCTAGACCTCTCTTACCAAACAAGGCGCCTATTAGAATGAATTGCACAACAACTGATTGCAAAACAAGTGGGGGAATTTTGAAAAGAGTTAATTAGAGAAAGTATGAACCCTTATATTACTTGGCCTTGCTTGTACAAAAGAATGATGGAACATAGCGGATGTGTGTATTATTTAAAATCACAATCAAGTATCTTCCTATTCCAAGGCTGGATGATTATTGATTATAAGGATGAGTCTTTTCCAAAATTGATTTAAGAAGTGTATCACCCAAATTCGATATGAGAGCAAGAGATGAGTGAAAAATTGTTTTAAACAACAATTATATGAATGGCTGTTGCATTTGGATGATCAAATGCCCAAAGCACTTTATGGGCTATGACCATACTCCAACCTTTTTTTGGAAAATTTGTGGGATATTTTGAATATTTGTGTCACAGTCCAATCAAAGCACTTGGAGCAACTTAAGAAGGATTTTGACACTTTGAGGGAGCAACAACATTTATGTCAAAATCAGAAATGCCAATTTTACTGATAACATTATTTTTCTTGGGCGTTATGTTGTTCTATCAGAGGAAGGAATTAAAACAAATCGCAGCAATAAAAGCAATTTCATGCTAGCCAGTTCCCAAATCCATATTTTGACATTTGAAGCTTACCATGGCAGGTGTATTTTAAGACGATTCATAAAAACTTCAGCACTCTAATTTCCCATAACTAATGCTTAAGGGATAATTACAAGTGGAATGAAGCTGCTCAAACAAGGCTTGGATCTTATCAAATGTAAGATGACTGAAGCCACTATCTGGCCCTCCTAAATTTTGAACAATCTCTGAAGTTGGACTGTGAATTTCAGAAGTGGGAATGGGAGTTGTTTTAAGTCAAGGAAAGGCGGCCTATTCTTATTTCAGTGAAAAACTAAAATCCAAAAGAAAGTACTCTACCTATGACAAAGTTTTATGCCATCATCAAAGCACTGAACCATTGGAGCATTACTCTGCCAAAAGAATCATTCTTAACTCGGATCATGAAGCACTCAAGTATTGAGCAGTCAACAAAAGCTCAATGCTCAACATGCAAAATGGGTTAGGAATTATCATCTTTCAATTTTTATTAAACATAAGTCTGGAAAAACTTAACTCAAGTGAAATGCTTCTGAGTCAAAAACTTTTCTTCTGCACTCCACGCAAGTTTGTGTGTGCTTTGAGAAATGGATTGCAGATGATCTTGATTGGCTCTTTTGAAACTTGTTTACAACAACCGCAGACCACTTTTTTACAAGATGATTTCTGTACAAGAAAGCAGTTATATGTCCACAAGTCACTTCGAGATTCTATATTATGAAGCTCATGGTGGAGCCTTATTGGACATTTGGAAGGAGAAACATGAACTTGTCTAGAACTTTTTTGGCCTAAGTGTTCGTATGTGAAGCAGAATCATAATAGATATGAGACTTCATAAAGCAAAAGACAGGAAGTAATGCTGACTATTACTCCTTTGTCTATTCCCATGCTGCCTTGGAGGATGTAGTATGGGTTTTTCTAGATCTGCTCGAACCAAGAGGAAAAGATTCCTTTTAGGTGGTGGACAGGTTGCCAAAATGGCCACTTTCATTCTTGTACCAAAACTATGACGCTTACTGCATTGCGAATTTCTGGTCCAGTAAATGTTTAGACTTTCATGATCTCCATAAAAATTGTCGATCTGACACTAACTAAGCCACTTTTGGAGACATTGGAAAGTTGAGAACGATTTGAAGTTCAGATACCTCCCTCATCCTCAAACTGATAGGTAACTGAAGTAGTAATCGACCTGTGATCTTTTTAAAAAAGATGATTTAAAGAAACATCAACGAATGGGAATAATTAATTCTCCATTGCTGAGTTTGCATATAACAAGTCTGTTAATCAAACCACTGGCAAGCCATTTTGAGATATGTTTATGGAAATCCAATTCACCTTTCATTTATCGCCTTTTCATTACTATATGTTAGTAAGATGTTTGAAGAACAAGCAGCAATTCAAAGGTTCTTGAACAAGTCAGAATCAAAAGAGAAGGCAAACTTAGAAATACAAGAAAGCAGGCTAATAAGCACAGGAAGAATATCACATTTCAGAAGTAAAGGTGTGAATTCATTTGGGAAGGAAAGATGATTTCCAATAGAAATTCCTCTAAAACTTCAGCCCGTGCAGTGGTCCTTTTCAAAGTCTTACCAAAAGATAATGACAATGCTTACAAGTTGAGGATACCAGTGATAGGTTTCAGCACTTTAATGGGATTTTTGTGGGGTGGCTTAGTGGAACGTCATGGCTTGCGCCTAACTGTTGCCGATGCACGTTTCTGCAAGCCACTGGATAGTGCCCTTATTCGCAGCCTAGCAGAATCACATGAGGTTTTGATCACCGTAGAGGAAGGATCAATAGGAGGATTTGGGTCTCATGTTGCTCAGTTCATGGCCCTTGATGGCCTTCTTGATGGCAAATTGAAGGTATGAATCCAAACAACATTTTTTTTAATTTCACCTAAAATAATTGCATTTCTTCTGCAGTGGAATACATACATCCTTGAATTTTCTATGAAATTTTTACTAGTTACTGAAAACTCATATCCCTTGCATAACAACTGTGCAGTGGAGGCCAATGGTTCTTCCTGATTGTTATATTGACCATGGATCGCCTGCTGACCAATTGTCTCTAGCTGGTCTTACACCATCTCACATTGCAGCAACCGTATTCAACATTCTTGGACAGACAAGAGAGGCACTGGCGGTCATGACATAAAAGAGATATAAAAGGGGTTCAATTTTTTCATTCCCCACAATGTATAAAGTGTAACAATATGATTCACCTAGTGTAATACAGAGAAGTAATGTTTGCATATGAATTATATAAAAGGACATTGCAGGTTGTCAAATAGTAATACCAACAAGTTGTAAAGGAGCAAGAATCTCAAATTTTCTACACTGGAATCTAAGTCTGCCAAACCATGTCGTTTAAAGAATATCCCGAACAAGAAAGCAAACAATTCTGGGGAAGTTGGAGTACGCCAGGTTCAACAGTCAAGAAAATCTGCATTGCTTTGAGCCTGACTGGTTACTTGTCATTTCTTGATGTGATGACAGACTTGAATATTCAGCTGTGAGATTATTCTTGTTTGTTATGGATGATACATCTTAGAGTCCCTACCGGAGATTGACCTAAACATGCACATAAAATCTAGTGGAGAAAGTTCAAATTCTCAATAAACATTGTAGGAGTTTCTCATTTTCTCGCCTATGATCTTTGAATTAAATGAAACGACCCCTCATTCCAATAGTATGGATCACACATTCATTCCCCCTGACAAACCTCACATGTGAGGGTATGGGCATAGAATCAAATTGTTGAAAAAAAGTTGAAGTGGGGTCTAGAGTGTTATCCAATGGCTTGTAGAAAAGTACGTGAAGAGCATGTGAATGTAAGTATGTGCAAGTAACATCGCTGTTGAAAATATTAGGAGGACCTGTCAAATTAAAAAGCATCTATCTTGCCCCCTTCTCCACTCTCTTATTTCATTTCTTAGACTTCTCTACCTCTAATCTGATCACGACTCTGCTTTCACTAGCATGACTAATTCACTACGAAACAGTATTATGTACAAACAGTTTTCTTTTATATTTAAGGATAATTCTGAAAATTTTAATGCTCTCAGAAGTCGCAATTAACAAATTCCACACTCGGCCAAAATAAAAATCATATAACTAGCAACTACTTCACCTTTGTCCATTATTTTTATTTGTGAGCCATTCTACCTTTACAGTTTGAGTTATGTGTAGAATTATATTAAGGTTAAAATATAAAAATTCCGTCTAACTACGGATCATTTGCAGAAAATTATTCGTACTTTAAAATTTAACAACACAATTATTTAAATTTTACCAAAACGTTTTATCCCGGTGGAAATTGAATCCTTTATGTATATGCAGAAAATTCTCAATAAGAGTTATTATGCAAACAGTTTGGTAAATTTAGAAAGTTGAATTGGTGACAAATAACTCATAGTTGAAAAGGATTTTCTTTTTTTTTTTTGGTACAACGGTTTTGCAATTGACCTTATATTAACACTCCTTTGTGCATAAATTAGCAAATAAAATAATGATTCAATGATCAATAAAATCACACTTTTGAGTGATTGAATTTTCTCGTTGTTTCTCGTTCCTTCACTATTTATTCTTTCTTTGTAGTTGACAATTAAAGCTACATGTATCACGCGAGACTTAACGCGTAACATATAAAAGAATTCACACCGTTGTTTCCAAGGCGCACTATGAATTTGTGGAAGCACTTATATTTCAGTTGGGTGCTAAATCTACTGTGCCATTTCAAGTTAGTTAGTAGGAGGCACACGGCTGAAAGCTTGCACACGTAAATTAAGCGTATGATGGGGACACTTCCATAAGATGCATCACATTTGTCCCTCCCACTAAAAAAAATAACATAAAATAAAATAAAAAATAAAAAAGTACATCAATAAATAAATAAATAGGATGTCAACCTCAACAAAGTGGAGTCGTGAGAAATCCAATTCCAATAGGATAAAAAGTAATTAATTAGTAAATTGGTAGACGCGTTGTTAGAAAAAGAAAGAGTTGAACATGAAATTGTGGTGAGAAATGCTCCAATTGTTTCGTTCGGGGTTTTTTCTAATCGTACATATTTGGTAAGAGAGAAAAGAAAGTAATATAATGAGAATGATAGATTTTGTATTATTTAACCTTCAAGATTTTATATATTTCATTACATTCCATTCATTTTATTTTTATCGTATTAAAAATAAAAATGAAAACAAAAAATCGCACAGCCAATGAGTCTTCTTACCTATCAGAAAATGCCCAGTCACCATGAACATGCTCTTCTCTGCAATTGGTTTATCAAAAAACAAATAAAAATAGCAATTCAATCCCCCTCTACTAATATACTAACAAAAAGAAAGATCAATAGACACAACTCCCCCACAAAGAAAACAAAGCAAAAAAAAAAGAAGACAGTTATTCCGATCCAAATATAAAAACTTTTATCAAATTAATCTCATCGTACTATTATCTTTAATGTTTTCTTATAAGCATAGGGAGCAAAAAAATTTCTAGATGCTTTATTGGGTTTTTTTTTTTTTTTTGGTTGGAGCTTTATTAGTTATTTTATAGTACTGAAACGCTTCTCAATGAACGTATATTAGCTTATATTAAAAAAAAAATTTGAATTTATCTAAAAAGTCAAAGTAAATTACCATTTTAATTCTTAAAAGATACAAGTTTCTTCTCCCTGAATGATTAAAATCACCCCCAAGGTCCCTAAATAATTGATAAGTCTTTCAAGTTTACCCTTCCGTTAACTAGATACTAGAGGTGGGTGCTATTGGCCTTTAAGATGGATCGTTTACAATTTTGCATACCAACTTATCACTGACGGATAGAAAATGCCGCACCACCACTCTAACTCATCTCAGATACCAATGGGTTCTACTGAGAGCGTCGATGCAGGCAACCCATCTCTCCACCACCAATTATCCTGCAATTCTCACCTCTGTCGCTTTTTTGATGCAGCAAATGTAGAAAATGAAGACAATGGTCATCGCTCATCATCACAGGACACAAGTTTCGTTTCATTTTTCTTTAGTTTTTTTTTTTTTTATAAAGAGTCAATACACTGTTGAGTTGGAGCAAATGATGACAGATAGGATGAGGAAGTGTCATGCTGTCAACTTCTGTTAATTCAAATAGAGTCAAGTTAACGAAAAGTAAATTTAAAGGACATATCAATTGTTTGGAGACCTTGTAAGTGATTTTAATTATTTCAGGATTAATATAATAAAATTTATATTTTTTGAGGATTAAATTGGTGATTTATTTAAAAAGTAATTTATTAAAGTGCAATTTTTTTTATTGCAAAAAAAAAACAAATACAAAAAACGATGCCCATATTGAGATGTAATATATATATATATATAATATATATATATATATATATATATATATATCAATTTGTATCAAACAGTATGATGGTACAGTATAAAAGAAATTAACAGATAAATTTCTCTGCAAAAATTTGTTCTCTACATTACAGCACATATTATGCATTTGGGTTGTCATGGCTGAAGATTTTATGCTTCAGTCCTTACATAAATGGAGATGGCTTTGGCAATGGTTCTCTCACAACCGTTGCAGTGCATTGAAAGTCTGAAACTTTGGAAATTTCACAATATTATCTATCACCTATTAAAAGATAAATGGAATGTAATTCTTTGGCTGTAGAAAGTTTCATAGATCGAAAATAAATTTGAAAAAAAACTTTGCTTTTATTTGCCAAATATTTTTTTCCTGTGAAGCCTGAATATGGAAAAAATAGTTGACAAAAGGATCTAAAACATCTGGATAAGGGTTATTTGGTAATTGCTGGGGGGCAGTTAGATTAGGTTTGGCGGTCATTACTCATTTCGTACATTATGATCAACGTTTCGGACTTGGGTTGGCCCACGTTTCTATTATTTGTCTTTACTAAAGACAAATACTTTACTTTTACAGTTTACTTTATTTCTCTTTAACGAGAGTGAGTTGTACTGGTGATTTTTTTTTTTAAATTTACTTTAATTTTAAATAATTATTTTTGTAATAAATTTATAAAGATTAAATTTGAATTAAATAATTTTATAACATAATAATTATATTTAAATCTTATTTATTTATTTAAAATTATTATCATATCAAAATATAATATTAATAATTTTTTTTAATTATGGTCCAACGAACTTGTATTCATAATTTATTTTATTTATTTTAGTATTAATATGATTTATCAAACGTGATTTTAATATTAAAAATTTATTTAATTTAAAATAATTTTTTTTACTTGTTTATTAAGTATAATTTTTTTAAATATAAATTATTTTATTTAAATTTATTTATAATTAAAATTAAAATTTTAAATTAAATTAATTTAAAATTAAATTTATAAAATATAATTTAAACAACATTTTAGGATGACAATTATTAGATGCATGAACTTGAAATTTGAAATTATTTACTTATTCTTTAAGATTATAAAAATATATCTCGAAAATAATTGAGAGGAAATCTGATTTGGAATGTTTAATTAAGTACTTTACATGCCAAAAGCTCCTAAACTCATGGATCATGGTGGGCTTATGGTCTGCCATGTATATAATGTGCCTCTAGATAATCTCTTCTCACGACTCTGGAAACCCAATTTGCCAATATTTCTTCTGTTATTTCTTGGGCTTTAAAATCAGGCCTCTTCAAACATTTGTTCTTTTCTTTTCTGATGCTAACAGTTAGGGTTTGTAAGGAAATGCCCACAAGTCCAAAAGATATTGAGATATATCATATGGTCCAAGGTTCAGAATGATCCTATATTAGCAGCAAAACTGCTACTGCTAAGGCTGCACTGCCATGACTGTTTCTGTCATGGTATGGTTGATAATTTTTTTTTCATTGCTCTTTTATGTTATTCTTGTGATATGCATGTTTGGGCCATTAGTTAAGTTATGAGTTAGTGACTACTCTTTGTGATATATGACGGGCTTGTGATGCATCAATATTATCCGTGAATGTTTGAATTAATTTATTTATATTTAAAATAAATTATAACTAAAATTTTATTAAAAGATATTTTTAAAAATTAAATTTTATTAAACATGCACTTACTCTAAGTAGCAATGCAATTGAGAAAGATGCCAGAGCCAGACCAAACGGTCCATATCACGAGGATATAAAATTATTGAGGAAGTAAAAGCTACATTAGAGGAAGAATGCCAGGCCAATGTCTCTTGTCTTGGCCTTGTGCAGCTTGACACACTGTTTCTTACCAAGTAATTAATTAAAGCTGATTAATACTATCTCGTTATTATTTTTATATGCATGTTGTTGTAATTTAAAAGAGTAATGTTATATAAACTACTCTTTTGTACATAAACAAAAATTTATGTAATTTTTTTACATTATTTGATTTACTTTTAGATTTGTGCAGACTTAACATAAATTCACATGTAGTATATTGGCTCTACACATTAATTTTTTTATTTCTAAGAATTATTCATATAACAATTTTTTTTTTGTACATAACAATTTTCTATTTAAAATATGAAAGAATATAAAAAACAAAAGTTTGCATAGGCATGACGTAGGCTAACTGTCCAAGTTTTGTACTTGAGTTGATTTCGTGAAAGCCCGTATTGAGACTAATGGATCCATTTCATTTGGTGGATTGGTGCTATTTGGGAGGCCCACGTGACCTGTTTCAGAGAAATATCTTCAAATCTTGAAGCAAAAATGCAGAATCCCTACTAATCCGAGTATTACAGTAGAGATGGATGTTGTCATTTAAATTGTAGTATAATTTAAATTGTTTATATAATTTTTAAAATTATCAATAATAACTCCATTAAAGTATACTACACAAGGAAATTCCTTAAGAATGTACTCTTTCAAGTATCAACTCGAGTACATGCAAGATTAAATAAACATTATTTGCTTCATAACTAAACGACGTTAAAATAAAAGAAAATCCAGAAGAAGAAAACAAAAAAAAAAGAGGAAAATGAATACAACAGTATCGAGGAAAAAATTAAAGTGGGTTTTCGTTTTATAATCTTAAAGAAAAAGTGAATGTAATTTAATCAAAATTTTTAAAGTAAATTCACCAAAATCTTTACTACCTCCCTAACATCAAGAAATTAGAGATTTCACAAGAGAAAAAAAAATTATGTTTTTTTAACCAGACGGTCCAACCCGTCATTCTTATATTTCTGATCAAATGAATTTGGACCGAACAAAATTAATCGAACCGATCGGGAGGAGACAACCTTGTAGGGTCCAGTTGAAGGGTTTCACAGATAATAGCAAGGAATGTCAAGCTTGGAAGAAGGCTCACCTAACAGCTCGAGGAAACAACGAAGTTCAAATGAATGAGAATGACGTGTTAAGGGCATCAGCAGGTGACAAAAAAACCACTAATTGCTCCACATGAACAGAACGAAGTGTTTATTGCCCCAAGCATATCCTTGACAGATAAAATGTGATTTGACCTTTCACCATGGAAAGATACCAATAATTATGAATCTCTCCATCATCTTCAAAGTTTTCATTATGGCAATCTCAATCTTGCCACACTAAGCTTCACTGTGCTTTGGTGTCCAAAAGAACAATCAAACATCAAATCAAGGAGAAAGAAACGTCTGCAAATGTGCTAGTGACAGTCCAGAACCATTAGCCCCATCACCTTGCAATCTGCTTCTGATGTGATTCCAAGCGTCGGCAGATCCCAGGTTTGCATTTGTGCATGAAAAGCCACTAAGGCTGGCCTCTGTATTCATCAACTGAACCTTGCCATATCCATAATGATAAGCATTTTTTCAAACACTTCCTAGCCCTTGTTTGGCCGACCAGCAGCCCACCAGCATTGGCACTTGAAAACTGAGACGAATGTTCTTTAACACCTGAAACGGAGTGGATGGGTGACCAGAAACCCACCATCAATTTGGAATGCCAATCAAAACCAACCACCTTTCTTTTTTAATTAGAGGTGATAGATGTGACTGCAACAGATCTACCACCAACTCGGTTTGAACAAAAAAGGACCAGTTTACAAATTTATTTTTTATTTTTTTGGTAAAAGACCAGTTTACAAATTTATTATATCATAAATAGTAAGTAATTAAGCTGCAGCATTTACTCTTGCAGAAGATTCACTGAGCAGAAGTGACAACTTCTGTTGCCCTTTTTCTGTGAAGAAGAACTGAATAGTATGGATGTGTCATCTTTGTTGCTTATTGAGGATAGTGCAGATTCTGAAGAAGACTCTGGCTTCTTTAGTCTATGTCTCAGCAGCATAGCTGCTAACACTGGCCACATTGAGGATGACGCTGAGTCGTGTAACTGTGACACAGCTGGTATAAGTGGCCTATCTAATGGTGTTGAAGGTCATGAAAATGATCATGGGCTTGGCGAATTTTGTGGTGATGAAGATGACAGCTATGGGTCAGATTGTGGCAGCTCTACCATGTGGCTGTCAGACGCAGCCTTAGCATGCTCTTCTCCTTTCCCTGTTGAAGATGAAGAGAAAGCAAGGATCGGCGAAGTTGATGTGAATGAATTGGAAGATAGACTATTTTGGGAGATATGCATGGCTGTGGGGTACCCATGAAACCCAGATTTTAGATTGTCAATAAGTTATCCTTTTAAGTTCATTAACCAGAGCTTGTTCTAACGGACAAAAGGATACATATGTACATTTCCTTGCGAGCTTGCGAATATGAACTATCTATCTCATTTTCAGGTAATGAATAGATTTTAAGAATTGTTTGCAGTTTAATTGAGAATAAGTGGCACTCTTCTTAGTGGTAAATGTCACATATTAAATTGAAACTTCTGACAACTCTCTCATACTGTTTCCCAGCCCATACTAGTATATGAGAATTGCATGTGGTCTCTTGGAGAGCAAAGAAATATCCCCACTCCGAATATGAAAGGGAATATTATCATTTATACCGTATTCACTTCTGTAAGTATTATGGTCTTTTTGTTTATATAGTTTTTTCTTAACTTATTCTTATTTTATATAAGACTTCTATTTACACTTGAATTCAACACTTGTATAGCTGTTGAGTTTCTTGGAAATTCTCCCGGGCCCAATTTTCTGACTCCAAAACATTTACTTTATCATCTATACAGAGCAAAATCAAACCAATTCAATTTCTAGGTAAGTCAACATTCTTGGTTAAAAACTTTTCATGAAACCTATCTGACTCTTTAAGAGGCCAATTATGGGAATCTTATTAAAATGTGCAAAAATGCTGTTGATTGGTTGACATGCAATTTGACTAGAAGATATGCCATTGTTGGACAAAGGTTTGTTTTCAACAGTAACGCATGAACAAAACATTGGCTCTGAACGAAATACAAGAATAAAACACCACCATGCAAACCAAAATCCAAATCCTGATGGTAATGCATAAATGTCATACTGTGTCTACTGTTTAGCTTTAGTTTATAATTTACGAGCCTCACTTGTCTTCAAATTTACTTGTCACTGAAAATGATCATAACGTGGCTCAGTAATTTGTTTTGAAAGATACTGCAACGTACATCTATAATACAATTCAAGCTAACAAATTTTTCAAGAAGTGTTAAAAGAATCTCCTCTTGCAGAATCTCAAAATTTAATTTGCAAGATGTGTTTCTCTGCATATTTTTCCAGTTTTCTACTCCGTAACATATAATTTCACCCAAAAACTTGCAGTAATAAACAATTACCGTACCATGAACTCAAACTGAACCAAAACAGTTTTATCCCTTCCATTAACAATATTATATTCCTTATCAGTCAAAATACACTGAAAAATTCTTTCTTGATACCTTCTTAAAAGATCCAAATTGGCTCAAGGCTCGTGAAGCACATTATATTCAGGAAAGGAAACCTAGTTTTGAACAACAGGCTAATCACTCTTACTTGCAACAATTTCCGTAATCAATCCTCTTATGATTTATTCTCGAACCAAGAGATCCAAGAATCATAATTTCAATGCAAAACTCGTGGGCACCTTCCATATTCGAGCAGAATATATTTTTCTAGTAGCATTCAATTAATCAAGTACTAGTCAATATTTTTTGGTAGATTGCACTAATCAATATTAATTGGTTTGATTTTTATTGATAAAAAAAAATGTCACGTTTGTCCAAGCCATTTTGTTTCCTTATGTCCAAGTCTCTTCTCTTTTCCTCAAATCTGCTTCCTCTTTTTGAGTTTTGGGAGTGTCCCCATTCATAGATCCAATTAATATATATGCAACTATGAATTGAAAGGTCCAAATGATCACTCTACAATCAGTTGTTAGAAATCCATAGTTCTTCAAATCATTCATTTGAAACAAAAACAAAAAAAAAAATTGAAACCCTTCTTAATTAATGGATGGCCATGATACTTCTACTTCCCAAAAATCAAAATTCACAATGTTGTGCAGTTGTCTATCTAGCAGTAATGGAAATGTTTTGTTTTTCTCAAAGATACTAACCTAGTAACAAAAACCGACAACCAGCTGCTGCACAATTGAATTGTTCATAAGTTCAACCGTATTAAAAGTGAACTTTAATAATTTATAAAGTTATCAACATTTTGTAAAAGTTATTTATGCATGTATCATCCAAAGAAAAACTTTATTTTTGTTTGGGAAAAAATGTATTTTAGCATATTGTTTTTAGGAAAACTATTTTTCAATGTACCTTGTTTCGCATATCAAAAAATAAATTTGATTTTAATGATATTTCTACTGAAATTGGTTTAAATAAATTAACCTATATAATTTCATTTACTTTTTTGTTATTTAAATTTAAATTTATAATTCTAGGCCACAAGATCGAATATGATCCTGTACTCGTGGCCTGATACTCTGCAATAGTGCAATGTATAATATATTCGCTGAGTACGTTATTTTGGGGGACTGAAGATTAGGCATATGATTTTTTTTAATTGTAATTTCTGTTAAAAAAAAAAAAAGAAAAGGTGAGCTGTTATGTCTAACTGGTGAGGAAAAAGACATAAATGGGCCCACAGCCCTTGACCAAAATCCCTCACGTTATAATGCAATTAATGGTGGATAATTCTTTTTAAAAAAATCCTTTTTAGTAATTTTCAAGAAAAATATCATTTATTGTTCGTTTATATACAATTATAAAAAATGTATTTAAATTTTATAAATCGTTTGCACATAAACAAGTAAAAATAATTTCTTTTAAATTACTTATTTTGAATAACTTTTTAAAAACTATTTTCATTATAAAAAGTCTAAGATCTGATATAAATAATAATAAATAAAATAAAATACAAGCATATAAAATTTAGAAATATTTTATCTCCAAAATTAAACAGTTTTTTGTTTTTAAATTAATTTTTCAATAGTTACAACTTAAAAAAGAAAAAAGTAATTTGCAAATGGAGCAGAAAAGCCAAATTAAAAAAGAGGAATGTCGTTCTCTTTCTTTTTTTTTTTTAAGAGGGTAACATCAAAATTTAAATTTATCATCTCTAGCAAATTATTTGAACCTAGGCGACTTGGCTGAGGCAAAAGTTGTTCTACACGTTTACGTTGCATCCCAGCTTTTTGAATCGTAAAAAGCTTTGATCTTTACCAAAAAAAAAAAGAAGCTTCGATCTTAATCCTTCTTGCACCTTTCTTTCCAAGTGACGTAAAGAAAAAGACTTCATATAGCCATATTAGAAACGCATAGTACATAGCCAGGTGGCACTCAAGCACAATTTCTTGTTTTAATAGATAGATAGGTAAAGATTTTATTGATATATATTAGCGTAAAGTCTAATGACTTTTATTTATTTATTTATTTTGTTACATGACTTTTATTTTTTGTATATATATAATGTTTCTACTATTAATTAAAAAAATCTCAATTTACTTTTTATTTTGATGTCTCAGATCCATCCTTTGACTGATGTCAGTAGAATATATGGTCTTCACAACAAATTGGATGTTATTGATTTCTTTTTCTTTTTAATCAACCACTCTTATCTTAATTGGGATTAGGATATGAAAACTTCAATTACCAAACGGGGACCCTAATTCATACAAGCAAAAGCTACATTTCACAACTCTCTATTTGAATGAAATACAAAGACTTCACTTGAAAATTAATTTAAGACTTTTTTTTTTCGTAAGTATCATATTACAGTTTTTAAGTAACAAAGTACTTAATTTTCTTTTTCTAAAAAACTATAAAATGTTTATGTCATTTATGTGTTAGTTACATAAATATATATAGGATTACATATGTTAATTTGTTTGTTCCTCTTATTAATGATTTGAAACTTAATGTGGCTGAAAGTTCTTCTGAAATTTCGAATGAGTGATCTTTGATAATTTGTGATTTTTCTCTTTTTTAATAAAAAACTCGTATTTTTAATTAAAGTTAAATTTCGTTATATTTTTATTTTGAAAAGATATTTGTAATACTTCAAAGAACCACACTATTTTATTCATTTTTTTAACTTTGTGGATAATTTCAAATTTTTAATTGTCACTAACCCAATGAAATACAATTACAACTCTATTATTTTATATCCTAACCCATCAATTTGTTCATACTTTTTTTTTTATTAACATCAATTTGTTCATACTTTACAAATGGAGTTTTATCCCTGTTTTGCATTATATTGCAAAATGACAGTTTTGATATATTGCACAAAACATTGTGCCGACAAGAATAATCAAACAAATTCGAGCTTTTAAAATAAGTGAGTGTGGTGAGAAACATTGACTAAATTAAGAGACAACGCTTATAATTGATATGAGTTTTCTTTTCTCTTTCATTTAAATCATTATCATTATATTTATGAAAATTTACTAATTAATAGTAAAAAAAATTTAGAAGAAGAAAAAAAATACTTCCACCAAAAAGTAGCAAGATAATGTACTAAATTTTTTTTGTACATAAAAATTTAAATTAAAAAAAAAATTCATTCTAACCTAAAGTCTGAATATGTTTCTAACTCATTAAATACTTATCGAGATACTTACAGTTGACTTATTAACAAAGAAATAATATTATTTTGAAATACAATTTTTGTCATGACTTTGAATCTTTGATGTCTATTAGTATTTTTTGTTTTCTTCAATAATTTTGGGTATGTAAGAAAACGTGTGAAATAATTATAATGTAAATAGAAATAATGTTTACAATAGTACAATTTCTTTAAAGAAAAAAATTAAGTTATGAAGAATTAAGTAAAAAAAATACCCAAAAAGAAAAAACAATTGATACCTTCGTCGTCAATGATTCATAGAAATATTCAACTTTTTTCTTTTTAGAAAAAAGAAACCTTGTGGGAAATGGTGAAAATAAATTGGAAGCAACTTGGAAGCGGCACAAGGATACTGATCAATTCAGCTCAAAGACTAACACCAATCAATGTTAATAATTTTATTATTATTTTTATTTCTTATTTTTGTTTCTTACACCGAGTAAAGTTGGTATTAAATTCGACCATAAGTTGACAAGCGTCAACAGATGCCGGCGAGTAGTGGAAATCAATCAAAAGTGGCGCGTGTGCTATTAGAAGAATTATGATGACTTGATGGGTGTTGAGTAATGAGTGATGGTAACTCTTCCCCTCGTCATCTTCCATTCCATCCGAACCGGATATGGACCGGAGTCACTAGACCCGACAGCGAACCAGAGCAGTATTGTAGAAATGTGTTGGATTGAACGGTCTCACCAGTCAGCAGTTAACCGAGAAGTGAATACTGAGGTGACATTGAGTACGTGGGAACGATGCTTTTATTTCACCCTTATTTTATGAAACAGATCATTTTTATATTTTTGTAAAAAAAAATTTAAAATAATAATTTAATTTCATATTTTTTTTTTATAAAATTAAGAATAAAGTGTGAAATTTAGTTTTTCTAGTGAGATTGAAATACATGCTTTATGCAATGGGATAAAATTATTTATTTTTAATATATTTTTAAAAATTTTATAAAATTATACCTATTATCTTTATTTTTAGACAATAAAATATTCTTCTTATTATATTTTAGTTTATGATACAATTTTTTTGAGTTAAATTTTGTATATTACTTATTAAATTTGATGATATTTTAGTTTATTAATAAAATTTTTAATTTTAATGTAAATTGTTTGTCTTAGATTGAAAAACTTATTTATATATAAAAATAAATTTAAAGTATTTACTTAATGTTATAACATTATTTTTTAAAAAATGACAATATTTATTCTAATTAAATTATTAAAAAAATTAAATATTATTGTTAATGTTTAAATTTTTTTCAGATAAAAAAAGAATTTTTTCTTATAAGGGGTAGTTATATTATTTACATTAACTTTAATTTTATTTTACAGTGATTCTATATAACAAACAGTAAAGTAACTTAGAAATATATTCCATTCAAAAAGCTACCAAACTGTAGATTAGAAATGACTATTCTATTTTATTCTATTGTATTTCAATTCTATAAAATCATCATTTTATGTTCCAAAAGTTACGTAAGTGTATATTTGATAATAGATTAATTTTAATTTTTTAAATGTTATTTTAGTAGAATTTTAATTGTAAGTTATTTTAATTATAAAATAAGTTAATTCAAATATATACTAAATTAATTATAATTTAATTTTATAATTAAATATATAATCAAATTAACTTAAATAGGATAAAATTACTTTAATGAATTTATTACTATTTGATAAAATAGTAGCTGAGATATTTGAATCTATAATTTATTTTAAATTATTCAAATTCTTTATTACTAGTTTACTTTTAATGGTTTTTTTTTTATTTTTTATTTCTAAAAGTTCAATACTTTTTCATAAAGTATTGTTACGAAACTTTGAATTTTTTTTAATATTAATACGTAAGATAATTTGTCAAAATATTTACTAAATTTTATTTTTTATAATAAATTTAAATATTTGGCAAATTAATTTGAATATTGTTGATACAGTTATGATGCAGGTTTTAGTAAAATGACGTGACTAATTATTAAGATTATATAATATCTCTCAATATTTCAATTTGAGACTAAGTTAATTAAAGGAAAATCATTTTTGATATTAATCACCTTAATTATAGATTTGGAATCAATTAAAGGAGGATTGTTTTCAATAAGGATCAATCTCCTTGATTATAAATATAAAATTGACTATCTAAGTAATTCATTTTATCAATTAAAAATTATGTTCTTAAAAAGAGTCAAACATCTAGTCTATATAAAAAAGGCTACCCCAGGCATAGAAAAAAAATAAATTTTACTCAGTACCCTTAGTACTTCTCCTAACTTGAGCGTTGAAGTATTAATTGTAAGAGATTATCATATGTCTTGGCATGATTGAATTTTAGATATCACTAAATCATTAAATACAGTTCAGAGCAAATATAAATACTATATCAGTGTCTCTTTTTTCATAATTTATAAATATTTTCATTGATATTATGTTATTTTATATAAATTAGAATAAATATTTATTTTAATCCTCTAAATATATAGATGATATTAATTTAATTATTTAAATAAAATTAATATTAATTTAGTCTCTAAATAATAAAAAATAACATTAATTTAATTTTTTAAAAAAATTGATATCAATTTAATTCTTTAATTATAAAAAATAATATCAATTTAGATTTTAATTATAAAAAATTATATTAGTTTAATCTTTTAATTAAATATCTTATTAATAGTATTTTTTATGATTCATAATATAAAAATTATTTTGATGTTATTTTATATAACTGAATAATTAAATTAATATTAATTTTTTTTAAAAAATTAAATTAATGTTCTCAATATTTTTGAAGGATTTATAAATTATTCTGGTGATATTATCTAATTTAACTAACCTATTTAAACAGTTAAACCGCATGTCTGCCCAATGCACTGTGGTCCGATTTTAACAGCATTCAACCAGAGACAGACACGCTACTTTCTCTCTCTGAGAAGCTTCATGCTACCCGCCTCCCTGTTCATCTTTATTATTTATGGCTTATAAAGAAACAACATTAATATTCCGCATGTAAATTTATCCCGACCAACACGACGAGTCTACGACCCACGGTCTTCCACACCACAGTTCCTTATTCTTTTTTTTTTTTTCACTATATCTTTGTTGGATTCTATACCCTTCCCTTCTTCCTTTTCTTTTTGTTTATTTTTTCTTTTTCTTTTCTGGGTTTTGCCCATTTTCGACTTCTGGGATTTTTGAAGCTAACTATAATGCAAGCAGCTCAAGCTGATGATGCTCCTCAGATTTCCTATCAGGTTTAGTTCTCATAATTTATTTCTAAAATATGTAAAGTTTTGTGCTTTTGATTTTATTAATTCCTCTTTTGCTCCTCCATTTCCATTTACCATTGTATAAAAAAGGAATATGGCTGACCAACTTCTTCTTCTTCTTTTTACTTCTTTTCTTCTGATTCAATATATGAACAGTATAATGGGTTAATCCTCAGTTTGTTTTTGTGTCATGTCTTGTGGTGGGCATGCAGATGCAGGGGTTGGTGTTTGATTTTGGGGGTAGATTTTTATAGGTTTGATCCAATTGAAATTAAGGGCTTTCCAAGTTTAGCTTATTCTATGCCTACCTAAGAGTAAGACTCTTTCTGAACCAGGTATTTATTTGTTTTCCTGAATTGTGCCTCGGTTTCAATATTTTAGAATGTTGGGTCAGTAACTCAGGATATGAATTTTCTCTTTCCATCTTACCGTGGGCTGTGAGATCGACCCATGCTTACCTGGCCAACTTTCCAGAGAGCATATCATGCATATCCTGCAAACTACAAGTTGTTTTCGTTTATCTGTTTGCAGTAAACGTTTCAATTTAGAAGAGACTGAAAGTGAAAATGAGGGAAAGGCCATGCATACCATTGTTTTGCAAACTGGCAAGGAGAAAACTTTGATTTAAGTTCATAGTTATGTTGCACGGGTATAGGTACGAGCATTGGATATAATATGATACGATATGTAAATATGATAGTTTTTTAAAAAATTAATATACAGGTACAGCAATATATATTAAATAAAATATATATTTATATATGTAAAATATTTATGTGTACCTCAACTCAAGTCTCATGTATTCTTCCTCTCCTCTGCTCATTTTTCTTCCACACGCTCTTCTCTTCTCTTTGATGAGAATGAAAATTTGCTATTATGTGTGATGATTTTGAAGAAGGCAAGATTATAAGAGTGAGAATATGCTTTGAGAGATGTAATTGGAGAAGATAAGACTTGAATTTGTATCCTAAATATTTCAAGTAATTGTACTTTGAGGACAATGGGTATAAAAAAAAAAAGGCTACGTCAAAAATACGAATGCAGGCATATCGTACGAGCATCGGTATCGGATACGAGTACGATACGGATACGTTACCGGTTTTTTGGAGTATCCATGCATCATAGGTTCATAGGCATTGCAATAGTAAGAGTTCCTGAAGGTGCTTGAAGTTGATGAGTCATTCAGCTATGTGCTCTAAGTGATAATGTAGTTTGTAGAAAGAGTTATAAAGATGCCAATTTTCTTCTTAACTTACAGTGACATCTTGCTGTATTTTGTTTACCATGAAGCAGTTTATAGATTTTGCTAGTGTCATTTGACGTAAATGGTTGATTCAATTCTTGATCCTCTCTGTGAAACAAGAATAGCTGCTGAAAATGAATAGCTTGCTGAGGATCATGAGTAATTAGTCATGAAATTGCATTGGAATGCAATCTTTTGAAATGCTTGCATTTTATTTATTGCATTCAGCATGCTCTTTATGCATTTTACTATATCATCCATGGTGCTTTGACACTTTGTGCCAAATTGCTGGGACTAAATAACTTGAATTTTTAAAACTGTCCGTTACTTGCAGACTGACTTCCAGCTAAACAAAGAAGTTTCAGATAATGGACCCAGTGGTAGGCGTCCAGATATTTCACTTCAAGTTCCACCTAGACCTTTAGGGTTTGGCAGCACTCGTGGTGGAAGGGTTCTGGACCATTCTCAAAGTTTCTCTAAAGGGATCTCATCATCAGGAGGCTTCCTGCGGGCCTTGAGCTTCAAAAGAAAAGGAAATGTAGCAGATGGTGAAAGAAGCTGCCTCCTTAATTCGGACCCCAAGACTGCTCCAGACAGTCCTAATATGGCCTCCATATCCGAAATGTCATGGAAAAGATGTACTTCTCTTCCTGTTACCCCTTCATCAAATTTGTCCCCTTCAGTTTCTACACCTGTTTCTGCAAGGACATATAATGAACAGACTAAGCCTCATGTAAGTTCTCTTCTATTTCATTGAGTTAACTTGTTTATGGACTTTCGAAATAAAATTTTATGCTAACTGTATCTCAGGCTATGTAAAAGTCAAATTCAAGGTTAAAAGTTATATTACTCTCAGGATCTAGTATCAAACCTGTTATCAAAGAAACTAAATATGTACCTCTACAAAAAAGGAAAATATGAAACTAATCAGATGGGAGATTTTCAACAATGTATTTTCAAGAAAGCATGAAGACTTGTTGATTCAAACTCAATGTTTAGTGCTTTCTAAAGCCTATGATATAAGCACGGTCGCATGAAATTAAGGTTTGCCTTAGGATATTGGCATTCATTAAAGAAAAAAAATGATTGTTGTTAACTTTGTGCAGAAAGATGTTGTTCGTTCTAAGGTTTCAAGGTCCCTCTCTGTACCTGGACAAAATGTTGTTATTGTAAGATCTGTCTCTTTTTCTACCCGTAGTGAACATGAACAAGAAGATCCAAATGATGGTATGTTATGTTATATGCTCTTTGTTGTTGTTGTTCCGTAGTCCTACTTCTTTTTTCTATTTTTAAATTCATACGCTTGAATAATCTAAGCCATTTTCCAAGGTTGAAAATTTACTGGCAAAAAAAGGTTGATCAGAGTCTGATATTAATCCAACCAGTGTTTTGTTTCCCTCCATCACCGTTTTCATTTATTTCATGGAATTGAATTAAAATTGTGTCTCTTAAATGGATTCTTTGATGTAAAGGCTTTGAGTTAATTGACTTTTATCATAAAAAAATTGATCCAAATCAAGTGTTATATACCTTATTATAATCCTTTAATCTGGTAGAAATTATCTTGACCAGTGGGCAAGGTCTGTAAATGTTGTATGTAGAGAATGGACAAAACGACAGCGATTTGTATGAGTATCAAACTGCTGGACTATGTATATTATTTTTGAAACTGTTGATTAGTTATTAAGACCTGACAAAACGACAGCAATTTGTATGAGTATCAAACTGTTGGACTATGTATATTATTTTTGAAACTGTTGATTAGTTATTAAGACCTGAGTTATTTTCAATCCTTTGCAGCATATATCTCATTTTAATATTTATATGAAATCAAATACTATTCCATACTAAAAGAAATTTCTTGGCTAATCAGATCAAATAACCCCTGTGCCAGTAGAAAGTGCTGATGAAGAAATTCCTGAAGAGGAAGCGGTGTGCAGGATATGTCTTGATGTGTGTGATGAAAGAAATACCTTTAAAATGGAATGCAGTTGCAAAGGTGACCTGAGATTGGTGCATGAAGAATGTGCAATTAAATGGTTTAGCACAAAAGGAAATAAGAAATGTGAGGTATGTGGACAAGAGGTTCAGAATTTACCTGTAACTTTGCTTCGTGTGTCCAGCTCTGTTCAACGCCAAAGCAGACAGGTGCAGGGTCAACAGAACCTACATCCAGAGTCAATAAGGTGATTTGGAAGTCATGCTCTCAAATATAAGTTATCTTTTTTACTTGCTGGTCTTAAACATGGGCACTCTAGACTTAAGAGATTATAAGTGTCCTTAGCATTAGATAACTTACACAAGTTTTTCAGAATCCATACTCTAAGTGGTTACTCCTTCACTCACTCATGCTGAGTTCATCTTCTAATTATAAGCTAGTCTTAAGCTATATTTTCAATTCATCATTAGTATTGCTGCTAACAAAGTTTAACTTGGGAAACTCATTCAGAATAAATTGATGAGTTCATCCTTTCTCAAGCATTTAGTCACTCAAGGATTCATGTTTTAGTCTTTTTTAAACTAATTTTCTTTAACTTATTTTTAATTAATTTTTTGCTTGATATTCTTTTTACAGTGCTTGGCAGGACTTCGTGGTGCTTGTCTTGATAAGCACAATATGCTATTTTTTCTTCCTTGAACAGCTACTGGTATGCCTATTTCCTTTGTGAAGACTTCTGGACAATAACTAATATCTTTCAAGGAATTAATTTGTGTGGATTATCTCACTTGATGGTTAGGATGTTACTCTTATTTTCAGACATTTATTTGATCTTTTAACCCATTAGGTTCTTTTAAAGCAAATTCAGAGCTCTAGGATTGTGCCAAGAGCACAACTTATTCATAGTCCTGTAAATGTTTATGAATATTTTACCTGATCTATTCACAGTACAAGTGTATCTTACCTCAAAAGGTAATATAGGGTGGGGGGTAAAAGAAAAAGAAGCAGTAACTACCCATGCATAACCATGATCACATACTCCCTTCCCCAACAGCAAAAGAAAAGTAGGCTAAAAAAGGAATCAGTATTAGAATGCTCAATGTTTTGAGGTGCTTTTAAATTTTCTTTCTTTTTCCGCACATTTATATGTTCAATCTTAGTTGATTTTATATATTGCTTGTTCCATTTTGTAGCTTCCTGAGTTAAAGACTCAAGCCATCATTATAGCAGCACCATTTGCCTTTACCCTGGGCCTCCTGGCATCTATTTTTGCAGTCATCCTCGGTATAACCTCAGTAAAAGCTCTAAAATTGGTTTTTCTATGACTGTCAATTTAATGTTCACTTGTGTTGCTTGCAGCAATTAGAGAGTATATATGGACATATGCTGCTCTTGAGTTTGCTCTTGTGGCTTTAACTGTACATCTGTTTTATACTGTGGTGAGTATGAATGTAGAGATTTCATGTTATCTTTTCCCAGGATTAATGCCAGATGAATCAAATGCCTACCAATGGCAATAACTCTTGCCTTCCTTAAGTTCCTGAGCTGAGGCATATTGTTTGCTTCAAATTTTTCATATTAGTAACTGCCATGATTAATCTATGTTTACTTCCTGCTTACTCAGTTGTGAGCTACATCTTTGCACGTCTCTGCACATGCATGCATGTATCTTCCTATGTGTTTCCCTGGAATAATAGCATACTTTAAAACTCACAGGCATGTGTTTCCCTGAGAAGAAAATTCATTTTTGTTTTAGAAGATAAAACATATGCGGCTTGACAATGGGGATGCTAACATGTTGACTAATACATTTATAATTTTGTTTAACTCCCTCGTATTAGTGATCAACCCTCCTCACTTCTTTATACAAATTTTTAGTGGCCCTTGTGACTGATTCAGTATATGATGGCCTTAATAATATCCGTATCTTTTTGGAACTGGATCTAGGAATCTTCATATCTATGATGCCCATGACTAAAATATCACATGCTGGTTTAATTTCTTGACTTTGTTCTTTACCTTACAGTAATAAAAATACTAGATTCTAAAGGAAAAAAATGCAGTTATTTGTGAATACCTGATCCTTACCATACCTGTGATTACATTAATGTGCGAAGACATGAAAGGAAGATCTATGCTTGTCTTTTGAACTAATGCAATGAGTTGAGTTCTGACGGGACAAGAGCAATAAATGCTGTTCGTATCAGTACTGTTTCAGGAAAGGAAAGAAGTTGGGGGAAGACAAAACTTTACTTTGCTGCCAAAAAAGAAAAAAAAAATTATGTGATGAAGGAATATAGAAAATAAGAATAGAAGTAGATATAGTAGGCTATCAGCATCTATTATTTTTCTGATTTGTTTCCAGTAGTCTTCCTCTTCCGTCTTGCATATAAGCAAGTTACATGTTATTTCTTTGGTAATTAAAACCTTGCATCTTCCATGATGTGCTAAAGCTTTGTAACTCTGTTGCAGTTGCATTTGACGGCCATTTATGCAATACTACTTTCATCAGTTTTGGGTTTTGGAATAGCTATGGGTATCAACTATTTATATATCCAGTATGTTACTTGGCGACTTCAGGTTTCCCAGGATGATAGCCCAGTGTGAATCTCCTCAGAAGAGAAGCAACTTCCACTTCTTGGATTTTCTGTGTACCTACTGACACGATGGCCTTCTGTTGCGGTGTTTATTAATTACGAACCTACCGTTTGTGAATCAGTACTATGCGATATATTGTTGCTAAATAGCATGAAGTGTATATGCAGGAAAGCAAGAAAAGCAGAATCCAAGGCCTTTTTCTGGGCAGTCTCAATATGTTCCAATGCAATTTTTTCCATTAAAAAGTTGGCAGCGACAAAATTAGTGCCTGCAATAGGCAATAGCTTTCTGTTTTGCCAAGACGCTGTAATGACAAGCGTCTGCTCGTGGCTCCATTTATCATCCGTTGAGGTTATAATTACTATATTTATCCGGTCGTACGGTATGAGTATCATCGAGTTAACTTCGCATTAAGTAAGATTAAGTCTCTTATAAAATTATTTTAAAGGCACACCTCGATATTAAGGCAAAGAAGTGAGAGTTTCATTTTGGATTTAATTTTATTTTAATGTAAGTTTTTTGTTGTATCATTTAATTATGTGTTGTTATATAATTAAATGGGTTTTGATTATGATAAAAATAATTTAAGAGGGTCAAATTCTTTCAATAATATGATAACTGGATTATAATTAAATTATTTTAATCTCAGATCCAAATGCGATGGCTGGAGTTATTTGTGTTCTGTATTTCAGTGTTTTTTGGGTCAGAGGGTGGGAGAGGGGGATGGGATACAGACCTCGGACTCGATTCCGAATGAGATATTTGAAGGTAACTTAAACCAAATGTGAATTCACCAGTACTTCAGTTTGATATGGAGCTAAATAGTAAAAACTGAGGGAACCCGCTTGTATGTCGAGCAATATACCCGTAAAAAATATGGTTTTTTTATTGGTTAGCAAAATGGAGTAGAGAGTCCACTCTATTCCACTTCTTTTAGTCAAAGCACTAATGCCATGTTGGAATTCTTATGGTGGTTTTCGACCTAAATTTGCTAATTCTCATTCAAACTCCTGCCATCACGGGAAAAATTCATCTTGTTAGGCTCTAATTACTTACCACTGTCCACTAAACATCATGGGTAAGAAATATATTCTTTGATTGCAATACTAACTTATTTTTACATATCATAATCACTAATATTATGTAAGTGACATATGCAACTTGAGTAGTTTTAACGTTTATTAATTCTTTTAGATATAGTATATGAAATGTAATAAAAATATAATTGCAATCATTGTGATAAACAAGATCACATTATGTTGACAAAATCCCTTTTCCAGGTATATATTCTTCATATATCACCTCGAACATTTACATGACCCCACAAAATTTAGTGCATAGATTATTATTAGTATAAAGATATTATAAAGCTAACGGGCATTAATCATTTGGTCAACTTTTTACTCATGATAATTATATGATTTGAATTTGAATTCCATTGTCCTCATCAATAATAGGTGATCTGTAATTTTACTGCAAATTTTTGATGAAATTGATAATTTGCCTTGACCTTAAAATGAAAAAGATTTCCTTTTACCATAAAAACAATATTATAAAATAGTGTAAGTTCGATATTTATTTTTAAAAATTTTTAATGTTGCAAATTCTTACAACAATTTATTAGTAAACTGAGAGACACTATCAACCTATCATAATTTTGAGAGGTTGAAAACTTGAAATGGGATCGCTGCAAAATTTTAATTAACTGATTTTTTTTTGGTGATTTTTTTCTCTTAAATTATAAAAGTTTATTAAAACATACAGATATATATTTCATCCACCGCCAATGGAATTCATTTTACATGGACAATGAATAAGTTTTAAAACTAACATTTTATTTTAATTTTTTTCCGATCCCTTTCCGAATCATTATTCTATTTGATCAGCTGCCACAAATTTATTGTTCGGGGTCCCCTTTCATCTTTCTCTTAGTGCTGGCACGAACGAGTAGTTTTATTTAGTGATTTTATCCAATTGAATGACATCTTCAGTGGTCTTTTATGAATTTTGCTCCTTTAAAATTAAATGTTCATTTTAGACGAAAAAATTTGACGTTATAGTCATTAATAAAAAAAAGTAAAGAAATTAAATTTAACAATCTTATAATTTATTATATATGTATATATGTATTATTATGATCACAATTATTGATTTTCTCAATAACAGCTATAATTTCTTACATTTTTCTCTAAAATGAACTCCTATCCTCATTTTAAAATAATAAAATCCTTCTTTTATTCTAGATTTTGGGAATCTACAACAGTTGGCCATGGAAAAAAAAATTGATGAACTGCCTATATCACATCATTAAAAAAAGAAACAATAGCTATCATCAAAATTGATAATTGTCAACGGGAGTGTATTTCTTTCGGATGAATATGAAACTAGGCAGCTAAAGAATTTGAGTTTAATTTTGATCAATTGTTATTTTATACTGTCAATCAATCACATTTTATCAAAATATTAAAAGAATTTAATTAAAATAATAACTACATAAAAAGTAAAATTCTTTTAATAACTTAGAGACATGTGATTGGATGATAGTGTAAAAAAAATTTATACTCATAGTGGATGAAAAATTAATTCAAAGAACTTTTCCAATTAATTATGCAACCAATTTACAATTGTGATGGTTCGTAGATTGTCATTGTCATTGATGGAACGCAGAGAAAAAGAAAATTGATCATGATCCCCAAACAATTAATGACTCCTTGTTGATTAATTTATTGGCATTTTTACAGTTTAAGAGATCATGATGGAATAAACTAGCTAGTATAATGTTTTGGCTCTTAAAAGCTCTTACTTGTCTATGAAAAATTTTAAAGTATACTTAGTCTAAATAACATTCTTATATTATATCATTAAATATGTGTCATGTCAATTTTATGAGTCATCATTGTTTACTATTATCCATATGTAATTAATTATTAAGATTAAAAATAGCTAATATGACAAATATTGTAAGAATTATTTTATATTGAGTGTATCTAAGAATATTATATTTATATTTTTCTTCTACACTTTCCTTAAGTAAGAAAAAGAGAAAGAGAATAAAATTGAGAAATAAGTTTCTCTCTACTTTTTTTTCATAAAAGGAAAATATAGAAAAAGAGTAAAAAAGAAAAAGTGCAAGAATAACATTTCTTTTTTATGTATATACATAAATAAGCTAACTGCAATTTTAATCCGTGTTATAAAAAATAAATTCAACCGCAATTAAACTTCTTCACAAGTCCAATAGGAGCCTAATACCTATAACGGACTTCCTATAAACTCTCATAAGACTAATCAATGGAGTACAGTACGAGTGCAACTCTGCTAGGAGACCCATAAAAAAAAAAAAATCGGTGCTGGGATACAATTTACGACGTAGGGGTGCAAAGTATAAATGCGAGTCGTGAACGCTTGCCTACATTCACATTAACGTGGCTCAATTTACAATTACAAAAGTTTAGCTAGAAAAGCAAAACCTATATATTTTTCATTAATTTTTTTTGGGTTGAACTTTATGACCTTTTGGCATGCTCAAAGAATTGGAATCTAAATCTCCTTAGCCGACAAGAAAAGGCTGATGTCTGGTAATGGCAGAAAATATATGCTTATCTTGCATTGAAAGAAATGAAATTTAAAGCAAGTTAATTGGGGAAAAGACACAGGCCGTTTTAAACTAGCTCTGAATATTGCGCAGGAATCATATTACAAAAAGTGTATTGTTCACTTAATACCATACATTGCCCTATTGCTTATCATGCTTTCCACTTATCACTTAATTATATACGTAATTTCTTTTTGCTTCCTCCTAGAGGCTTACTTTAACACGTAATTTATATATAATGCACTAACCACGTAAACCTTCTTAGTTCTTAGGCTTATTAATACAATTGATCTTGAGGGAAATAGCAAGCTAGCTAGCTCTTGAAAATGGCAGAGGTTGAGGTTGAAAGTTTGTTCAACTATGCCATGAAAGGCCAGTTTGAACAAGTTCTAGAGGCCTACAAGAAAAACCCTGGAGTATTGGAGGGTAAGATCACGAAAGCAGAAGACACTGTCTTGCATGTTGCTGTCTATGGAGGCCAAACCAAGTTTGTGACGACCCTGGTAGATAGCATCAAAGAAGACGAGTCTCTGAGAAAGATCCTGAAGATACAAAACTCAAAGGGAAACACTCCTCTTCATCTAGCTGCAGAGCTTGGGAATGTGGACATCTGCAACAGCATAGCCAAAAGAGATCCCAGCCTCATTTCTTGTCGCAACTCTGAAGGCGAAACCCCTCTCTTCTTGGCAGCTGTTCACCGCAAGAGAGATGCATTCTTTTGCCTCCATGGACACCAACAAAGCCGAGAGGACTACTCTCTGTGTAGAAAAAGCAAGGGGGACACAATTCTCCACTCTACCATCTCTAGTGAATCCTTTGGTTAGTGTCACTGTCATATCATCATGCACTTTATTTTCCGATATATATATATATATATATAAGTTGTCTCAACTTCTACATATATATTCATTTTCATTCAAAGTTTAATGAATTTGTTAGGTTTGGCACTTCAAATAATTGACTTGTACCCAGACCTTGCTGATTCTGTAAACGAGGATGGCTTATCACCTCTGCACATTCTTGCTAGGAAGCCCAATTGTTTTAAAAGCAGCACGCGCATGGAGTTTTTTCATCGCATTATCTATAATTGTAAGAATAGTACTTATTCCCAACAAGTTTGTCTACATATTTCTGTGGGGATTATTTCTATATCTATTTTTTTTGTTCTTCTATAATTAATTTTGCCATGATTAATTGTTAAACATTTATTAGCTGTTGATTTTATTTTATAAACTTCAAATATTTATTAAAAGAAATAATAATAAATGAATATTTAATAAATCACTAAGATTACGATAAAAGCTAAATACTATGACAACACCCTATTTTATTATTATCTAGTTCTTTCAAAGTGACATGATGAATAATATCTAAGCAATGTAGATATGCCCTACCTTTTTATGTATAGCACTAAAGGCTAAAGGGAGTTTTTCGAACTTTTCCCAATTAGATATGTTAATTTTGTAATTTCCCTTGTACAATTCTGATAACCGGTGATTCTGTCAGGTTTGATTGTTGATGATCAGCTCAAGGAGGAGACACAGGACCTAAGTACTAATAGAGGAGACACGGAGACTACTGTTCAACATCCAATGAACTATGGGACATGCATGGGCTTCTTATATTTGTTGAAGAGTGCAGTTAAAATAATAAGTGCGTGAATCTTGTAAAATTAATTCATTTTGGTTTTTACCTATTTCTTGTAGCTAGCTAGTATATGGCAAGCCTAACTCTTCTATCTTTTTATCCTGTGTTACAGCAATAGGCAAAGATAGAAAAGCTGAAACTGATGACGGAGAGAAGCTCTCGCGAAAATCCTACCTCAAACATGGTAATCATTATTTCCTCTTGTAAAAACATGATGCTAGTCCTATACCCTCTAAACATAAATCAAAACTATCAACTATATATCAAGCCATTTCAAATATTGCAGCATTCATGGTATTGATTATTAGAAAATTCCAACTTTTACTCACACACACACGTACAGTTTTTATTTTTTGAAAAATATTATATAGTCAAAATTTTCTTCTCAGAATTTTTAACAAAATAATTTGACATGTTTTTTCACTATTGGATAAGTGAATGGTTCCTGTCATTTAATTCAATCCAACAACCCTCTTTTAATACAGCCTAAATTCTATAAAAAAAATTAATTATTTCTTCTAAGTGTGTAACATTACTCTTATTTCTTTATCTTGGCTTGCTATTATTGTGGCATGCATGTTAGCTGCTGGTGAAAATGGTCAACTTAATTTAGGTATAGTTTTGAATACCCATTTCCTAACAGCTATTTATACTTTTGTAGAGCAAGACCAAGCAAGGAAAGGAAAGAAACGCCAGCAGTTCCCTCCCAATTGGGAAGCCTGCATCCGACTTCTAACCCTTATGATGAAGGCCTTGCTAATCATTTTCGGTGTTGGTAAGTATAGCACAATTTATTGGTCTCATATTTAATAAGAATTGGAAAAGTCTTAAAAAAGAAAAAAAAAACTTGGTTTTTTAGTCCTAAGGGGACACCGGACATCTGAATGATACCTTAATTATGCATTATGTACTCCATCTTAAAAGTCTAGGATTCAAATATCTTTTTCATCTAGATCAGGTATATATGACATGTATGAGCAGAAAATAGATTAACCAGCTTTCAATAGACTGATAAAGGAAAAGAAGAATCAACCTATTTTTACTAGTTTACTTTTCTTGTGTCACACAGGAGCATCTTGGATAGAGAAAATCCAACGAAAGAAGGAGAAACACCACCTGGCTAACCAAGTGATGGATGCACTGATTCAGCGTGCTTCTTCGAACAAGTATGATTACAATGGAAGGAATCCTCATCCTCTTCAGCTGCATGAGAATGGCAGAGAAAACGTGGATAGTTATATGAAGAAAAGTGCTTTTGAGACAAAGAGAACAGAGTCACCAATTTTAATTGCAGCAAAAATGGGAGTGACCGAAATGGTAGAAAAGATCCTAGATACCTTCCCTTTGGCTAATCAGGATGTGGACACTCATAAAAAGAACCTTCTTCTTTTGGCGATAGAGAATAGGCAGCCTCGGGTTTACAAGCTGTTGACAAAGAGGAAGTTAATAAAGGAGAGTGCATTTCGTCAAGTAGACAGCGATGGTAACAGTGCATTGCACCTTGCTGCCAAATATGGGGACCATAAGTCTTGGCGTGTCCCCGGTGCTGCAATGCAAATGCAGTGGGAATACAAGTGGTATAAGGTAAACATTCTGCATTCTCTGCTCCCAATAATCTTGGAAATCTTCACAAATTAGCATACAGTCATGTCATGTGTTTATTCATGAGAAAACAGAGAGTTTACCCAACACTTAATGGTTTGGTAGAAATTCTCTTTAGCCTTTTGATTTTGAAGACATTTTATGCAAACTTCTCTCTATTGCCCACTTTTTCAAATTAACAAACTAATGAACAGGGATAAGTAGACATTAATTTCCAATGCAAAATTGATTTTCTTGGGATAAGGCTTATGGACAGTTGACTTTCTTGTCAATCTGAATGAAGGTGGGTAATAGACATGGAACACATTGTTTGGACTCAGCTCAAGTGGTGGGGTGGGTGAAGATTTAGGTAATGAGTGCATGTTAATACTGTGGTAAAACTTCCCAGTGTAGTGGAAGAGAAAAAAAAGAAAGTAAAACTTCCAACTCAATTGACAGTTAAAGTGGATTTTTGATTTTCATCAAATTAAATTACAGATGGGGTAAATTTAATTTTCCCTTACTCATAATTTATGTGCTTTCTCAGCTTGTTAAGGGCTCCATGCCTCCAAATTTCTACGAACGTTACAATAACGAGGGACAAACAGCAAAGCAGATCTTTATTAATACACACAGACAACTTGCCAAAGATGGTAGTAAATGGCTCACCAGAACCTCAGAGTCATGCTCAGTAGTTGCAGCGCTCGTAGCAACAGTTGCATTCACAACCTCAACAGCCATACCGGGTGGTCCCAATCAAGAAACTGGCATACCGCTCTTGCGAGGAAGACCCGCTTTCAACGTCTTCGCCGTGACATCACTGGTGGCACTCTGCTCCTCTGTCACAGCCCTGGTTTTATTTCTTTCAATCCTCACATCTCGGTACCAAGACAAGGATTTTGCTGTGGACTTACCAAGAAAGCTTCTGCTGGGCATGACTTCACTCTTCACATCTATAGCATCTGTGTTGATCTCATTCTGTGCTGGGCATTTGTTTATCGTTGAGGATCAACTGAGATATGCAGTTTATCCCATATATGCTGCAGCGTGTTTGCCTGTGTCATTTTTTGCGTTGGTCCAACTCCCCCTTTACTTTGATCTGACATCGGCTATATTTCGGAAGGTTCCTCAGCTCAGCTACAAGGTGGTCTCTCACTAGTTGCTTGATCTTTTAAAGTTAATCTTTTCTGTAATTTCATGATCTATACAATCAAATCCATTTGCTAAAGAATAAGAATTTTTGGACTGTGCATTGCCTAGTTCATGATTTTATACTTGGTGGGCAAAAGGCAATTATGATGGGAGCTTTTGTCTTGCAAATGTGCACTCACCGTGCTCCATTGCCATACAGTTTAGTAATGTTACAAGAATATAATTTGACCCTTTTATCTTACTGTGTTATTTTCCAGTTTTGAAGAGCAAGATATAATAATTATATCATGTCCATTTAATCTTGCATGTACACCAAGCTAATCTGTAATACCAGAGCAGGTTGTAGAACAGAGAACATGTCATGGCCATTTTCCTTGCAGGAGATCTAAATGTGAGTGGATTTTGCACGACCCATTTTTGGTGCAAAAAAGGAATATGAAAACATAATAGAAGAAAACAATGTTCAGATACCATTTCCATCCAACACTTCTCACTGACCAAAAATGTCGTCCTTGGTAAATAGCAACTGCCAATTCAGTTTTTAAGGAATGTTGGGTTGGATTCTACCAATAACCAACTATTACCAGTAGAAGAATAAAGAGAACTTTCAAACTACTTTCTCGGAACAAAAACCACGAAAACCATTCCTTGCTTCATAACCTTAAGAAAAAAAAAAAAACGCAGAATTCAATTTAAAATGTCAATTAGCAAGCTCTATGGTACTCAGTATTCACAGACAAGAATCAATGTGCCAGAGCATGAGAAAAGTATCAAGAAAAGACAGGTGCAAGGATACACATAAGATACCACCAATTCATAATACTAGTACATTATTTCATCACCAAGCACAACCAGGTCCAAGGATACACTGAGATTATAGACTTGCTCTTATTTATTATGAGCATCACAACAAATATTTTACAAAACTTTTGCAGAAGTAAGCAAAATAACTGAAAAATGGAGAAAGGGGGAAGGGGGGGGGGGGGGGGGCATCAATCTTTTCTACATAATAAATATATTACTTGAAAAAAAATGTTTGGACATTCCATTGGAAAGGTTTTACAAATGACCTAAACTACAGGTGATCATTAGGAAAATCAAGAAAGTAAAAAGCAAACAACTCTAATTACATTTATTCACAGGAAGGAATGTTCTGCCGTCTCTTTTCAACCATATGGTGGAACGAGTTTTCTTCACATGGTCTGCAAAAAGACGATGCCTGCAACCCAAAGGTGCATATCAGGAATGCACTACCATAGATACTAGCGCACAAAATCCTGATCATAAAACCAATAATCTAGAGGATTTAATTTTATAGCAGTACATTAGAAATAAAATTCTTCAGAGCAGAAATTTCCTCATCAAGGAAATGGCCATGAGGTAATGGCAAACCACCCAACCCCCTACCCCGTAGGACAAGATCTGTGTCCAATGAAAACATTTTTCCCAAGAGAGGTTCAAGTTCATTAGTAAAATAGGTGGAAAAGAACAAAAAAACCCAACCTCTCATACTCCAGCTTCTGAGTAACTATGCCATTCAATAATAGTTCTGAACTGTACACCACTGCCCCTGCAGATGCAAAACATGGCATTCTTAATGTTGTGCAGATGATAAGTTTTCAAAGCTAAATGAAACAGTTTCTAACCCTTTTCAAGAAAAGGCAAACAGGAAGCATAATCTTCTTCACAAGACAGGATCAGCAGATCATCTGGAATTTTATGGTCCTTCAAAGCAGATCTGCCGGTTCTCTCCACTGCCTAGGAGAATCAGTTATAAGCAAAAAGATATTCAGATGGATCAACTGAAAGGTTGGAAACTTGTGTCAAAAGAAAGATCAGTTGAATTGCATGCACATACATATCTGTCTGTCTCTGAAAAAGGGGGAAAACAACCATCAATTTCATGATTACAAATCATTAATGGGCCCCAATATTGATTAGTAATAAATTAGAACAATTACAACAAGTTACCAAGGAAATATCTTTGCTTATTTTTGTGATTTGTTCACAGAAAATCATGGAAAGGAGAAACTATCCAAATTCCAAAGATATGCTTTTCTGCTACCACATAAGAGGATAACCAGGGAATATTGATAGATACACACCCATCTCTAGGGTGTATACTAGGAGAAATGGGTGGGGTAGCAGGGAATCACTCCCTCGTGTAGGCAAAGGTTGCAAGGTTCTGTTTTGTAATTACTTGCACACGTGGCACGTGGCTAGGAAAGCAAGAAAAGGAATCGGATAGGATAAAAAGGAGGGCAAGGAAAGAGGAGGGATAGGCAATTAGTAAGGTTTTGGGACCTTTTTTGGGTAGGGAGGTTGCAATCTCTCGAATGACCTATGCTATCTTTTTCTTCATCTTCTTTTCTGCTTTTGAGTGTTATCCATTAGCTTTCTATTGGCTGTGAGTGAGGGACAGTTTACTGCTGTGAGTCTGCTTCTGTAATTGGGAATTATTCCCATTGTTTTTCTTAATCAAACACCAGGTTCCTATCAATTGATATAAGAACTCCCGATCTGGGAGTTGTGGATACCAAATATGAACATGGAAGCTAGAGTGGAAGCAATGGAGAAGAAATTGGAGACTGAAATTGCAAATCTGCTGGAGATGTTTAAGAGTTGGAGGAAGGAAGACCAGTTGGCACGAGAAGCACGAGAAGCAAGAGAAGAATGGCACAAGCGGGTTGAAGAGAACCATGGAGAGATTATGCATCTCATCCGAAGCAAATATTGATATATTTATCACATTATTCTCTATTTTCCTTTCTTCTTTCTCCCTACCTAAACCCTATAATTTGACATGGTATCAAAGCCTCTATGACCAAGTGGTCAAGAGTTCAATCCTTGCTGCCCCCATTCTTTGCAATTAAGTTGAATTAAGCACAAAGTAAGGTGGACCTGTACATTCATTGCATTGTTCACGCTTTAAGGCCAAAGGGCTCTTGCGTGAGGGAGCGTGTTAGAGATATAAAACCATTCATGTATCTTCACCTAATAGCTTAAGCTTTTGAGATATTTGGTTCATGACACAATCAAAGAGGAATCGGAAGGGAGGATAGAGGAGATAGAACATGAAGAACTAGCTTTTGAATATTTTGGGGCTGGAGTTGGGCGGAATAGGAAAAAAGAAAGGAGTTTTTGAATACAGCAGAGAACATCATCTGGCCTAAAGGGAGTTTAAGGGTGAATCTCGCATCCACAGGCTTGAAGGCTGAGGACCATGGTTTGGGCAAATGTGGCAGCAAGAGGGAAGGCCAACTTCAGGAGGAGATTGCGATAGTGGTGGACGAACACCCACTGAGCGGCGAAAAGGAGAAAGAGAAGGGCCATTAGGGTCGCGCACTAGATGGACAGGGGAAGAGATGGCCGACGGTGGCCTCAGAGGTTTGGGTCTCGAGTATTCCGATCAAGCAACCACCGTTGCTAGAGCCACTTAACTCAGATTTGTCCATGGAGGCGGATGGGTCACCTGCTGCGACTGGGGTCTAGGTCTCACACATGCTAGCCAAGCTTCCACCACCAGAACCGCCGGATACTAGTACGAAGTTCAATGCCATTGTAGTGTCCCTTCACAGAGACTACGTGAAAGTGAAACAGATGTGGGAGAAGGCAAGAAGGGCAGAAATGGAATTAGGGAAAAAAATTTCTAACCTAATGGGCCAAGCACCAAATGAGTGAGGAAAAGGAGTGGAGCTTAGAGTCAGAGAAAGAGAGAAGCTGGGCTTTTGAAAAAGAAAGGGGGATATCAGGGCTGAAAATTGGGTCTTATTTAGAAAATGAAGCAGGTCAATAAAACCATTTCATCAGAATTTGGGCCACGGCCCAATTTGCAGACTAGGGCTGGATGGAATAATACAACAGCACCCAATTCAAAACTTTTATTTAGTGCCGCCTACAATATTGGAATTTTCCATGGGAGACCTGTGCAGTCCGCAAAAAATTGGCAAAGGAATGGAAGGAGGTGCCGTTAGCTAATGAAATGATATGGGATCAGAATGGATTTAATGGAAGCTTTAGGATGCCACTGAACGCTGGTTACTTAGCTGAAGAAAATATGGGACATGAGAAGTCTTCCAGAATTGAACCAAAGCATGGTCATCAGTGGTTTATGAATACAGGTGAACCAGAAATATTCAGCAACAAGAAGCAAACGGTTGAAGCTGTTAGTGGCAGGCCAGTTTCAGGAGTTCCACATGCAAATGCTTCTCCATGGGATACCAATTCAGGATCTCACTCAGTCAAAGATGAACTAAATTCCAAAATCAACCAGGCCACTTTTACCACAACAATAGACCTCAAGCCCCCATGGAGAGGGGCTGGAACAGCAGCCCTGAAAACTGTTAAACCTGATGTGGCCATGGCAGAATGTACAAAGCAACACAGAGAAGTATGGGTTAAAGATCGAGAGGAGAAAGAGGAAGCAAATTACCATAAGTTTTCCTTTAGGTTTAAAGGCAACAAGATTTATTTTGAAGTAGCCTTAAAGTTTCTGCATGGGGCATCTTTTCTAGAGAATGGTACCTGCAATCTTCAAACAGGAAGGGATTCAGTAACTGGTATCAAGGAGTTGAGGCTATCCAAGACAGACAGACCAGAATACTGTGTGGAAGTAGGAGAAGGACACCAAGTCAAAAGTAAAGGTGGGCGTAAGGGGGATGGAAGTGGAGTGTTAATGGGAGTGCTAGACATTGAGATAGTCCAGGATTTTTGCTTATTTGACCCTAGAAGGGGCAGATGTAGCATTGGAGGTGAAATGCTTAGGAGGGATGGAGGAGGTCAACAGCAGTCTTGAAGGAAAACCACCTCTGCCCACAACAGCAGCCAACTTGGAGTCCATGTTCAGGACCCTTAGGGAAGAGGAGCAGGGATTTGAAGTGAAAGATAGGGCTATGGCAGTGATGACAGCAGACTACTTGCACCAAAATAACATAACCCATGGAGACATGGAGGCTGCCAATCTTGTGATGCATGTAAATAGTATTAAGGCTGTTGATTCTGGGTTTGCCAGAATGGGAGCTCAATCTGGAGTTATGACAGCAGAAGACTTGAAGCTGCGGTCCAAGGATTTTGGTGCATTTTCTTTCAGTGTAATTCTGCTATTAGTAGCAGAGGAAGACATTTCAGTTCACGCTGTGTGCATTCAGCTGACTACTGAAGAATTATGGAAGATTGTAGCTGCACGTTAAAATCAACGTGGGAAGGAAGTTACCAGTGCCACAGTGGGTGCCAATAAATGGGGCTCCCAGTCAACATGCTTCAAGCAATGGGACCCTGGTAGAGGTTCTTTCAGCTGTTACAGGATTTCCCCAACCCTTCACCTTGAGGACAAGGTGAAAGTTTTGGGGGGAGTATTGATAGATACACACCCATCTCTAGGGTGTATACTAGGAGAAATGGGTGGGGTAACAGGAAATCACTCCCTCATGTAGGCAAAGGGTGCAAGGTTCTGTTTTGTAATTACCTGCACACGTGGCAGGTGGCTAGGAAAGTAAGAAAAGGAATCGGATAGGATAAAAAGGAGGGCAGGGAGAGAGGAGGGATAGGCAATTAGTGAGTAAGGTTTTGAGACCCTTTATGGGTATGGAGGTTGCAGGTCTCTCGAATGACCTGTGTTATCTTTTTCTTCATCTTCTTTTCTGTTTTTGAGTGTTATCCATTAGCTTTCTGTTGGCTGTGAGTGAGGGACAGTTTACTGCTGTGAGTCTGTTTCTGTAATTGGGAATTATTCCCATTGTTTTTCTTAATCAAATACCAGGTTCCTATCAAATATACACTGAGAAAGATGCATACCTTGCCCTGAACTGCCCTAACTAAACTTGAAATAATCTCTTTACTTGGTTTAGTATTTGGGGTGATAAATACTCTTCGACCCTGCAGATAATTATGGTCATTTATCAGGAAAAACAGGCATAAAATGCATTTGTTTTGTATTAACAAATAGGATTAATTAAGTTCAATTTTGGTTCACTTAGTTTTGATTGCAACAATGCCAATTATCCTTTTTGCTGATGTGGTTCAGTTATGAGCAATTAAGTCTCCCCCTCAACCTGCCATGGAATATGGATGATAGTCTACCTTTTGCTGAAGTGGAACTTTTTTTACACTAAGGTCACACTAAATTTGATGACATAACATTCTTATTTGCTGACTCTGCTTACATGGAGATGATGCGGCAAAATGTCATGTCAGCAAAGAGTGCCACATCAACAACAGACTAACAAGGGAACTTAATTGCATCAAGTTGAAAATTGAAAACTACGGGGGCAGCATTTTTAAAAGGAACAAAATTAATCACTTGTTACACACAAACACATATATATACATATAGATTACATATCAAACGAGAGGAGTGATTTATTGTGAGAGGTGAGAAGAGTGAATCATGACCAATAGATCTTGCACGAATGGTCAGGATTAGAAGGTCACGTGACTTTATGTTCTAATCTTGAACACACATGCATAATTCAATAGTCAAGATTTACTCTTCTCATTCTCAGAATAAACCACTTGGTCCACTCCTCTCACCATATATGTTCCATATATATATAGACACGCACACACGCACACATATACTCATTCACCTCTAAAAGCGGATGCTGAGATGCACGTGCCAGTGACACTGGCATACTGAAACCAAACTCCTTTTCCTTTTTGGCATCTCTCAATATGTAATTTCTCTCATCAATAAAACACCTAGCTTGCCCACAGCTCTCAATCCATAAGTGTGTGACCACTGGTTTGCCAAAAGCAATAGCTTCTAACATATTCCTTGTACGCACAAATTGATCAGCTATGAAGTGTGTTGCATCTGTAATGGAGGAAGCTATAGAAGCTCCAAGCCGAGCTAAAATCTGTAATAAGTACAAGAAACAAAATATAACTAAGACCAGACTCTATTTGTCAGTATTTGCTGATGAGAGTTGATGAAAGACATTACCTTCTTCTGATGCTTAATAATATCTTCATCCAAGTGATGGCTATACAGAATTCGAACATCACTCATATCCCTCCTCTTCCTTGAATCTTTAGATGGAGTAGTTAATTCAGGTCTTATGGCACTTAAGCTACGGAGTTCTCTATTGAGTTCCTTGCGATATACTTTGAGAAGGCATGATCTTGAAAGATTTCTATTGCATGACTGTTTGTAATAATCATCGCCCATACAAACAGGTGATGCATCATTCACTGGTGTCTTACAATTAGCTGGAGTTGCGGAAGCCATGTCAGATGACTTGTATCTCTCTCTTGGCGATTCATCCAAACTGGTAACTTCAAATTTATTGGTAGACAACAGGACATCTGCATTATTCTTTTCATCAGAATTTAGATTTGCATTGCTTTCATTCATAACATCACAACAAATAGGAGTATCCCCAGGATTTGCTTCATCTAAATTTCGCTCCAACATTTTTCCTTGTTTTTGGTCAATAGAAGATATTACTGAACCACTGAAAGATGATTGAGTTCGGCAGTTCATGTGTGATTTGACAACAGTTCTAGCATCAGTCCTCATTTTTCTCTTACCAGCAGTAGATTTCCCAATATCTTCAGACAGTGCAGATGATTTAGATGAACCAACTAACTTCTTAGATTCTTTATCATGATTAGACAACATCCTGAGGGATCTCCTTCTTCTAGGACAGTCCAATGTATCCATTTTAATGTCATTACTAACAGCACCTGAGTTTGGAGCCAACTTCTCAATTTGACACAATTTGGTATTATCATCTGCTCCAAAGTGATCAGAAGACCCTACAGTAGATTTAGGATCCAATGCTTTAGATGCCTTGATGCCAGTGGCACTATTTTTCTCAAGGGAAACAATTCCTATATCCTCTTCTCTCAAACTTTTGGATGGTATATCAGGCTTCATTAATTGATTTACTGCTGAGGCTTGTCTAGTTCTATGGGCAATTGGTGTAAAATGACAAACTTTACCTCGTAAATGCTTTTTGTTGACTAAACTCTCTCCACTTCCTCTGTCATTGCTGTCACAATGATTTAACTCATCAAGCTGACGTCTTTTCAAAGCTCCTGCAGACTTTCTTCGCTCAATTATAGGAGAAGACACTTTTCTACCATTTTCATTAGCACTGGAGGTTTGGTTGTCTTCTGAAGTTAACTTAATCCTCTTTGATCTTCTCACCATATTGTCCTTTTTGCACTGTCTGACTTCTTTAGTACATTTCTTTGATAAACTTGAAGTTTGCAAATCTGATTTAACATCAACTTTCCTTTTCCTGTCATACTGTCCTGAACATTTCTTTGAAGAAACTCGCCCCACTTTTTCTGTGGAAGAGTTATTGAGCTGATCAGTTAAACTACTTCTAGTAACATGAGTTGCATCATTAGCAACATGATCAACTATAATCTCACCATTGCATAAGGCTTCCATAGCTTCAGCAGCCATTTGCGTATCTAAACCTACATCCAACCTTTCCTGTGCATCTGCTGCGTTAGCATTAGGTTCCATCTCTCCTCTAGAGCAAGTGATGTTAATTTGTTCATCCAATTCATTAGCAAGATTCCTTTTTAATTTTCTTGTTGCTGCTTGTATAGTATTATCCCTTACTTTCAGATTATGCAGCAATAGTCTTGAATCAGAGTGAAGTGTACTCTTTCTTTTATTAGGGATACTTGATTGTTCCTCACGATCCTTTTTGTCATTTGCTTTGCTTACTTTGATCTTCTGCAATCCTGGTAAAGACTTCGACCTATGAGTCCCACCCTCAAAAAATTCTTCCTTTCTCCTTAGGAATATATCTCCCCCACCTTCATCCTCCCGGCTATCATCCCAGTCATAAATCCCAGTTTTTCCAGCCTTGCCTCTATCATTAACTTTCTTGGCCAAACTTTGTTGACCTTTTGTATTGGGAAGGGATTTTGATTTTTCCTCCACATTCTTTACATGGTTAGTTTCTTGATCAAACTCCATGATATTATCTTTGAGAAACCTATCTACAAAATCAAGAGCATTGACCTGTGACAACTCTCCAGGTTCTTGAGAGTTAGCATAGCTTAGCCCTTCCAGTTCACCATGATAAATAGGCAACTTGTCCAAGCCTTCTCCTCCATTGACATAATCGCTGCTAAGAGAAGGTTCAATTGTTTCAGCAGGTAAATCATCATTGAAAAGTTTTCTCACTGCTGAGCTAGTAACCTTGCACGTATTTTTGTTCCTAAATCCCTCAATTTCCACACTGTATTTCCCATTATCATATTCCTGATCAACTTCCCAAACTTTCTCTAAACATCCAGGAATGGATTTCCCATCATCCTTTACAGCCAATGGTTCCTGAGAAGAATTGGTATCACCCTTGGTTTGTTTTAAAGCCATATTGCGAGTAGCTAGAGCAGCTTCCCGCAAAGATTCTGCACGGAGAAAAGTAAACCGTGGTGGCATCGAACCTGAGAAAAATTAAATTAAATTAAATTAAATTTTATTAGGGGATTCAAAAGAAAATGAAATAAGAAGTATATTCACATGACATGATATTTTTCAAACAAATAGAATAACTATTCACAAAATAATCAACCTTGCAATTTATTTAGTCCTACAGTGAAAGTGAAGACAGCCGCACAACAGCTAGATACAAAAAGCTGTGGAAGAACAAAGAAGCAAGGATAGCACTTCCCAAGTTCCCATGAAAAGATTCACAAGAAAATGAAGGGGGAAAAAACAAGAAAACTTGCGAGAACAGTCATCAAAATGAGCATCCTGTATCTACAAGTAAGCCAATCAAAACAAAATATTCCTGGAGGAGAAAGCGAAAGTTAACCCAAACTTCTAATATGTAAGCCACTTTTTTTTTTCTTTTCTTCGATATGTATGCCACCTATTACATAATCAATGAGAGGGGTAAAATAATAATAAGTATTCCACATAATGATTGTGATTTCCAATTTCCTTTACAATTGGTAAAGAACAACCATTAGTAAACACCTTCACAATAAATAAACCATTACTAAAATTGACATTAGTAAATGAAAATGCAGCACTGGCACAACTTTTATTTTTTAAAAAGGGAGTACTAAACATTTCAATAGCAGCAAATAAATCATAAGTCATGACACTGTAATAAAACACAAAATAAAAAATAAAAAAAAACTAACACTTTACTTCCTCTTTTCCTTTTTACCAATCCAGTTAATGCATCACTAAATTTATAGACATTTAACTACAAGTCATGACAGTTCAACCAGTCATGTATCTCTGAACTTCATCAAGTAGCTGATTAATACCAAATTTACATATGACCAAACAGTTGTCAAAGGGCTCACCTGAATCTGTCTGTTCAATAGCATCAGTCTGCTCCGACAATTCCTTCTCACCACGTCCACAAGAGGTTTCACACAGAACCTCCTTGCTATCCGCTGATTGGGTACTGCCTCTGCATTGAGGATCATCATCTGAGAGCTCATCCACGTTCTCCAAAACCTCAGTTCTATCCGACCCTTCACCATCACTGTCAACCGCAACCGCTTCATCAATGTCACCCAATAACTGGGTGTTAGTATCCTCAGAACCATCAACATCATCCAACGCCTGAGTTTCACCAGCAATATCCAAGACTTGAGTTTCACCAGCAAGGATCACTGCTTGGGTCTCTAATTCATCATCAAACGGAGCATCATCACCGAAAGGCACTGTGTCTTCTAAGTATCGGCATTCATTATCATCCCAAAGATCACGCTTTCCGCCTAACGTTTCATCAATGCAAATAATTCCAAACCAAAACAAAAAACAAAAAAAAAGTGTCAGATGTGAAGTAAACTGTGAATTCATCTTACCCACCATCCATCAGTGAACCATGCCATAACACAACAGCAATCACATAAATTAATAAACTTTAACAAGACCCCAACAAAAGAACCGAACAGCGAAAGAATCGAAGAGTCCGAAGCACTGACGAGAGGGTGAAGACGGGGACGAGTGGGTCTCGAATGGCTGAGTATCGCCGCAGCCAAAATCTGCATCGAGTGATTCGCTGCTGCTATCGTCTTTGCCGAGAGAACCCATCGGATACATAAATGGAAAATCGTGGACAAAACCTTACCCAAATTTAGGGCAAGGGAGGGCGCAAAATCATCGGAGGATTTTTGGAGGGAAAATCGATGCGGTTGTCGTACCGTACGGCATTTCGGTGACCATTAAGAAATGATATACTCATCGAGCATTACGAGATATTTGAAATATTGAATTACATTAATTAATATCACAAAAAGATAACAACAGGGCATTTGGTCTAGTGGTATGATTCTCGCTTAGGGTGCGAGAGGTCCCGAGTTCAATTCTCGGAATGCCCCCATTTATTTTATTGTTGTTTTTTTTTTGTATTTGTTATTTATTATACATTAACAAACAAATTAAATATTAGCAGTGTTATTATTTCACAGTACAATTTAACTGCTGTAACTGCAAGTGAAAAAAAATAAATTCCAAAATATATACGTATTTATTTAATTATATGTGTATATATTATACTGCTAATAATTAGAAGAACACTAAATAATTTTTCAGCTTACACTTTTCATAATGGAAATTATCTACAAATTCTTCTTAAAACAATTCTATGTTATTTTCTATATCAATAAAAAAATACCAATAGATTCCCAGGAAACAAAAAAAAAAACCACCCAAACATTATATTATACATTCATTAATTGATGATTGATATATTTATACAAACAAATGAATTATACCAAGTTATTATCTAACTTAATATATAATGGTAAATTTTGATTTTAGTGTTTGGTTTATTTATATCATACAAATTTTATTTTGAAAAGTAATAAGTTATAGTTGGTAAATTATTTATTTTAAGATTTTTTAAATAAAAACTAAAATTTGATAATTAAATAATTGTGTAATTATATAAATTTTATAGTATTTTAATATTGTCATCATTTCAATAAAAATAAACTATTAAAATATTTTTTGCTCCTCATAGTCTATACTTATTTTTAATTTGGTCCATGATATTTTTTTCTTTATAAATAAATCCTCACATTTTCAGACATTATCAAAATATCCCCTACTATTAGTGGATGTTATAATTATGTCAATTTGTATCCCATGTAGCAAATAGATGATTAAGTCTTTGCTTATATCATTTTACAATATTAGCAAGCCATTAGTATAGGGATCAAATTAAAAATAATAAAAAAATAAAAGGACTAAATTAAAAAAAATAAAAATTATAAAGACTAAATATATAATGAGTTTTAAAAATTTGTTTAGGAAGACCTGTCACTTAAGCATATGTTTGCTAAATTAAGGATCAAATTAAAAACTGATGTAAATAACATAAACTAAAAATAGATTTTTACAAAAATAAAATAAAAAATAAAGAGTAAAATAATATTTTAGTCCCTCATAGATTTATTTATTTTTTTTTTCGTCACTTAAAGTTATTTTATTTTGTTCTGATCACTCATAATTGTATTCACTTTAATTTTAGTCATTCAATGTTATATTTCTTTCATTTTGGTCCCTCGCAAATGTACTTTTATTTTAATTTTGGTCCTTTAGAGTTATTGTTTTCATTTTGATGCTTTATAAATATACTTATTTTCATTTTGCATCCTCTACCTACTTACATAGATAAGCTTGGATTAAGGGACTAAGATGAAAGTAAGTATATTAATGGGATAGACCAAAATGAAAGTAAGTGGCTAAGTGCAAATGTGAGGTACTAAATTGAAAAAAAAAAAAAGAAAATTTTGAAGAACCAAATTTTTTTTGTATAAATCAAGAGCATTTTTATAGAATGCATTTCATTTGAATCGCCTTATAAATCTAATTTTTTCTAGTCGAGAGTGATAATGATATACCTCTTCCTTCAAAATGTGATTCTCAAAAATCGAACTGCACTATTTATCTACACCAATACCTTATGGGTCTAAAGAATCAAACTAAAAGTATGAAGAAACCAAAACAAAAGTAAATACATATGTAAAAATCTAAATTGGATAAAAAACTCAGAAAGACCAAAATAAAAGTAGATATATTTATGAAGGATTGAAAAAAAAATTCAGAAAGACCAAAATAAATGTAAATATATTTATGAAGGATTAAAATAATATATTTTTTTAAATAAATAACGATGGGGGCATTCCGAGAATCGAACTCGGGACCTCTCGCACCCAAAGCGAGAATCATACCACTAGACCAAATGCCCGATTCTGTTTAATGCAACTTATATTTATAACTTCACTAAGATCGAAGGCATAATATATTTAAGAATTTCTTGGACAGATCTGGGGGCGAAAAAATTAATAATCTTATGCATTAAGTAGAACTTTCAAGGCATTCAAACACTTTAATCTTAATATATGGTCAGTCTGGTTTAAGACGTGTGTTTAATAAAAGATGTACGTGTGATGGGTCTGCTACACGGAGGAATTGGAAAGCATTTTTGGTCACTCAGACTCTGATTCTTGTTTCTTCCCATAGATTTTGCAATCTGGTCTAACTCTAACCATTACGTCTAATTTTTTAATGTTAATCATTGTTAGTGTATGAATGATAAAAGCTATAAATAATCCACATAACTGATATAACATATTCAATGGTACAAGATAAGAACATTGTCTTACACCTGCCATACCCAAAATCTCTCTTTCAGAGTTAGAATTCAAAGCTATCTCTCTCTAGATCCTAGCTACCTCCACAACAAAACAGACAATACGAGATAACTTGCATACGTGAAGCGAGTGCACCCACATTTGGTTTGTTAAAGCCTCACTTCCTTTGGTAATTCGTAGCCTAACACACACTAATCAATTCACACGGTAACTAAAATGCTAACGGATCAGAAACAAAACAAAGAACGCAACAGACAAAGAATCAGCACAACCTTCCTTCAAGAGGCAGCTGGAACAACACCGAAATGTTACACCTCACGTGCTGTTATATCAACCTCGCAGTTATGCATGGACTGCTGCATAGACACAAATACTGTATAGTTTTATATAATTACAAAAAGCTGAGTCCAAAAATGCCATCAGTTCGCAAATTTTGCTCCCTGGAGAACGAGGGAACATGAATACAGTAGGATCTATTTGGCAGCCCAAGGCTTCCAGCTCAGCCCCTTTTCATTTCGAGCCAAAGTAATGAATTGGCAGCGCTCCTGGGTCAAGTTCCCAGAAACCTCTCAGATTACCATGCTCTTCAGTCAGTTTGAAAGCAGGTATTTGGTGGGAGAACCTGAGCAGCTCTGTCCCAGGTATTCTCATGGTGATAGCTGATCCTTCATTTGATTTGCCCTTGAACACTGAATTAAAACCATCTACAAACTCCAAAACTAGGACATCTATCCACAAATCACTTTCTCCAAGAACTTCCACTATGTCATACTCCCAGTTTTCCAAGTCGGAACGTTTGATTTTAGTGGTCCATTTCCTATATAATGCCCAAACTTCACCTTTCCTTGGATAAATCGCATATTCCTTATTCTTACCATCGGTATTAGTGTGCACCTGATGTGAAACAGAATATGTGTTAGTATAAACACAGGGACGAACACCTGTTCTATTAATTTTAAATCTGCCACAGGAAATAAGCATGCCTTTGTCTTCCCATCTAATAGCATTCTCTGGTAGCCGGTAGCAAGTAAGCCAAGTAACATGCAATTCAAGATCTGGGCTAGTCCTAATCCTCTTTATCCGACCATAGTATTTTGGCAGTCCATCCTCATCACTGTAAAATGCCCAAATCTGACCAATTTGAAACTTTTCAAGGGACCTCCCAGCATCAAAATTGAAGAACTGAGGATCTGGAATTTCAATAGCTTCTGGTGTTGAAGCTGAAGGGGCACTCCAATCATCAATATGATCAACATAATCCTTGTTTTCCTGCACCGAATTGCTCCTTTCCAAATTAACCTTGGGTTTCAATCTATCTGAAGATCTTGTATTCACATCCAAATCTTCAGAAAAAGCAATAGACACATCATCAACAGAACCATTGTTCTCCTTTGCCAAATTGCTTGCTTCCATATTAGTTGGGAATGTCAATACATCTCCATCACATGCCGTTGTGGATTTAAATACATCTGAAGACCTTGTGCTCATCCCACCAGATGGACTATGACCAACCTTCACTTCCAAATCTTCAGGAACAGCAATCTCTTCAAGATTCATAGGCAAAGATGCAGGATCAAGTTCATAAGATCCAGTAGGAACACCTACTCTTTCTTGACCAGTCATTTTAAAAGATGGAACCCTGTGAGAGAATCTGAATAACTCTGCTGGTGGAATTTGAAACGAGCAATGATTACCTTCCCTCATAATTCGATAGTAGAGACTCACAAAACCTTTCAACTTAGCCAAGTGTGCAACAAATACACCCTCACCTTCAATATAATCTGTCAAGATTTCAACAAACTCAAAATCATACTGCCGGTGAGATTCCACATCCATGTACCATTTGATATCCCAATTTTTAAAAAGAGCCCAAGTTTCTCCCTTTCTAGGATACACTTTAAAAGTATAGCGGCCAATCTTTTCACAAAAAATCAGATGAGAGAACATCAGATGATGTTCAGTGATGTCAGTGTTACCAAGTTTATATTTCCCACAAGCAATGGGCAATTCTACATTTAACCAGTTGATTTCATCATTGTCATCTGGATATGGTTCAAACCATGTTATCTGTAGCTTGAATCCAGTAGAGAGAACTTTTCTGATTAAAGCATAGAATCTAGGCATGCCATCTGTTGAATCATAAATAGCCCAAATCTGCCCAGCAGCAAAGCAATCTTCTTTCTTGTCCTTGTCGAAGTCACCGAACTCTGCATCAGGACAGACAAAAACATTTGCATTATTTGTCGATTTGGAGGTTGAATCTGGGGTAGAATGCTCCGAAGCTTCATCTGTCAGCTTTGAGCCTCTCACTGCTCCTTTTCCCCTCACCTCCTTAGTTTCCACCTTTCTATTTACTAAGTTTACTTCAGAATAAAAATTTGGTTTCCACTTTACCTCTTTCTGACCATCTTTCAGATCAGCAGCTATACCATTAAGGTCATTCATTTTAGATGCCTCCCTATGACTTTCACCAGCACCATATGGTGATCCACTCCCCTTACCCTTTTCTGAAGGTCGTAATAAGTCGTCATCATCATCACTCACATTCTCCTTGTAGGAAACCTGATGCTTTTGCCGTGTAGATCTACGTGGCTGCTCTTCTCTATAAGTTGAATGGCTTTGTACACCAGGAAAACCATCCTTCTCAGCAAAAACATCATCTTCGGAATCAGTGCTTCCGATAGAATCAGAACCTTCACTGAATTCCACTACCTGCTTCCTCCTTCTCTTTCCATTTGTCTTTCTAGAGACATCAGTCGTGCGGACTTTTTTCTCATAAGACTCTGTATTGGACTTGTCAGCATGAATATTACCTTGAGATCCAACATCCACCTTGAAAGCATCATGATACCGACCATCTTTTTGCCGGCCAAAAGCTTGCTGACTTGAATTAGTTGCTGGTGTGGTACCTTGCACATCCACATCATATGCAATGAAGGGCTTATTGCAATGCTGACAGCGAAGAGATCTATTTAAAACTTCTCTGTAAAACTGATATCTAACATGACAGAATGAGCAGACAGTCCAAAAAGTAGGGCGATCACCATTGAGCCCCTGCTGCTGAAGATTTGAGTTCGTAAAATTGGGCCTGACATTGGTTTGCACCACAGAATTAAAATTCATCTGAACCTTCTGCTGATGAAGATTTGACATAGCACTTTTGTTCATTGAAACCCTGTGCTTCATGTCATGCTGAGATCGTTTTTCTCTATCCAAAAGAACTCTTTGAGCTTCCCCAATCAGCTTAAATGCAGCTTCTGCACCAGCAAACTTGTTTTTTGTCAGGATGAAGTTGGAGAGCAAACTTCCTGTATTGCTTCTTAATTGTTGCATCATTATCCGTCAGCTCAATTTGAAGAATTTTATACCAGTCCATCTCATTAGCAGACAATCTCTGCTCAGCAGAGCAATGCACATCACAAACAACAAGCATTTGAGTGATATTCTCCAGATCAGGGTATAGCTGCTGAGCCTTAAGGGCAAATTTACGAGCCCCTATGAAATCCTTGCCTTCCATCTTCTTTTCAGCAATGTCCTTGGCCCTTAAGGCCTCTTCTTTATTACAGTCCATCAAAAATCCAGATTTCAAAACCTGACAGTGAGTGCTTTGGCCAAGTGCAGTGACAAACAAGCTACATTTAATTTATATCTTCTCTGAGAACAGCTTGACCAAATTAAAATGCAGAGTGAGAATAAACCTTCCAACACCCCCACCAGTCCCACAAAAGGTTACAGTCCTCACAATCAAATTGACCCTGCAGATTTTGTATAACTTTCAATTATTTGATCCTACACTGACCAAAAAATCTTAAAGAATGTAGGAGTCGTTGATATTACCAACAGACTTCCAAACACAAAAGTAATGCATCAGTAGATGGGTCCAATCTTTCAATTCATTAGAACCATAGCAGTGCAATCACAGTACAAACCAATGTCACAGTTTATAAGTGATCACCTCAATTTCTATGTGTATGAATTTCTCAGACACAAAACAAACAGTATCTACAGAAAGCAATAATTAACAAGATAAGATGCTTTCTTCCTATTCTCCTCCTTCTTATTTACTCGACTTTCCTTTTTATTATTTATTTTGGGTCAAGCAAACCCAGGCACCAAAGAATACATAAAACCAATAAAAACATAAGAAAACAGAAGTGAAAATGCTTCCACCCAACTACAACATTAAAAAGCAACCCAACAAGTGAAGATCATTTGAAAATCTATACCTTCACCAATTATTTAAAAAAAAAAAAAAAAACCCACACTCTGCAAGCTTCTCTCTAATAGCTGGAGAATGACTAAACGGTTTATATAGATGATAGACGAACTTACAGTGCCATAGACATTTTTTTACACTAACCCATCACAGCATTAAATGGGCAACGTTAAAAAATAACAGGAAAAAACCCTAATCTATTCCGAACCGGGAACCTACAAAATTGCAAATTTTAATTATTTTCAGAAAAAAGTATCAGTGAAAAGGCTTGAAAAAGAAAAGCAACCATTATAATCGAGGAACACGCATGGACCAAGACAATAGTTCGTTTTCACGTGAAGGGAATGCATTCAACAATTTGAACATGCATTAATGGGGAAAATTATTAAAACCCTAAGATTGGTTAACCGTGAAATCTTGACAAAGAAGAGAAAGGATTTTAGAAGCGAAGGGCTAGAAGAAGGAGTTGTACGGACCTGGAGGAAGAATTGAGCTGAGAGCTGAGAGTTGAGAGTTGAGAGTTGGAGAGTTGAGAGGAATGGAGAAGAAAGGGAGAAGGAGGAGAAGGAGAAGCTGCAATACAAAGGAAAATAACAGCATAATAATGGTAGTTTGACTCTCTTAATTTTTTATTAAGTAAAATGAGTGCTCAAGGTTTGAGTTTGGATGAGTTTGATCGATCCACTCTCAGTTCAGAGTTAATATTTTGATCGGATTAATTTTTTTATTAAAACTTGATTCTAAACTTAAGCAAACTTAATCATGTTTAAAGTTTTTATGTGATTCGATTAAAATCATACTTAAATTAAGTTACTTAGAGTTTCAAGATTTTTACATATATAATTTAGAAAGAAAGTCATACAACTTTAATCTTTATAAAAAAACTTATAAAATAATTTTTTTAATATTTAAATAATAATATAATAAAATTTATAATTAATCTTAAAAATAAATTAGAGATGATATTTAAAAAAAAAATTATATAATCTGAGTTAGGTTAAACTAATTTAAAGAGTGACTTACTCCTAGTTAAAAAATACATTTGATCTAATTTTTTTTTATCTAAACCTAATCTAACTTTTCATTAAAATCATACCTTATTTGACTCGAATAGTTTGACCCTAAATTGAATTACCAAGTTAGGTTAGGTCTTGAGCCTCCTTAGGTAGAGATATCTCATGCTCTATTCTAATTACAAAGCCTATTGATTTTTTTTTTAACTTTTTGACAATAAAGCTATTGTAATTTTGTACAATGTCTAGGGGTTCATTTTAAGAATTGTTTGATAAAGAAAGGTGATTCATTCCAGCAGATTAGATCCGAACAAAGCGGTCTTAGTGTGATTCAACCATAGGATTGTATAGTTTTTAAAAATATTTTCTTATAATTAAATGGGATCAAAGATTAAAAAAACAAGAGAGAAGACCTTAATTACTAACCTTATCAAACTCAAACAAAATCTCCAACAAATCATTATATAAATGAACATAAAGAAATGATAGCACATGGTGGACAACATCGAGACCTAGCTCTAGAGAATTGCCATGTTTAGCAAGAAAATATGTGCACCAATTGCTTTCCTGATAGGTATGTTGCCATTTAACAGTCAAATCCAAGTGCAGCAGCAGAATAATATCATTAATAAGAAGGGCACATGAATGTAAAGTTTTTCAATGAAGTGTAATGCACAAGCAAAATTCACTTGACTTGTCTTATTGATACGTTTACATTCTTAACTAACATTGATTTATGTAACAAAAACAAAAACTAATTTGATTTAGTGATTTATCCACTATTTGTTATCCAAATGTTTGTATTATTCACTTAAAAAGAAGTTTTGAGGTTTCAAAAATAGTCTAAGTTGTTAAATTATATTAACTTTCAAAAAATTTATATTCAACGCATGTTAGCTCAACTAATTAAAAGATTCTGATAAGACTTTGCAAAGGTTCAAATCTTTTATTTTGATTAGTAATCTTATTTGGTGATTATTCATTTTTAAGGAGAACTTTTAGAGTTTATGAGTATTTCACGAAAAAATTAAATTCATTATCTTAAAGTAACATATTCTTACAACTATTTTTTAATAACAGAGTTTCAAAAAATCATGTATGATATTATAGTATTAACTTTCAAAAAACTGATATTTGAATATTTACCAAAAAAATTCGAATATTGATTTATTTAATAATTTTAAATAGTAACCCAATTTAGCTCATTATATTCGGGTACACACCACTAGAATTGACTGCAACGACTAAAAGCACTATATTTATGTATTTAAAATATTTTAACTACCACCAAGAGCTATTTTTATACTTAAACTATAAATATAGATTAAAATTGAAGTTTTTTCGAGTTTTGAACCCGTTATTTCTAGGAGTAGTGCTATATAACTAAAAAAAATAATCATAATTTAGCCTGAATTCTGAAGTGATTATTAGATAATAAAAAGTCATCAAACATGACAACTCATTATGGCTCACACTTTGGCAAATAAAGTATAGCTAAATATCATATCTCAATTTCAAATCGCAAGTGTGCCTACTCTTTTTACAACTAAAATATCAATTTGAACTGTACCCATATTTATATATATATATATATATATATATATATATATATATATATATATATATATATGTTGAAATATAAGGTTTAATTAGAAAGAAGGAAGAAAATAGAATAGAAATTAAACAATAGTATTAAGTTAATATAAAAAGATATAATTAATGTATTATAAAAGACAAAGTATTAACCTCTATTTATATTCTAGTAACCCTAATCAAATAAGGAAAAAATTAAAAAATATAATAAAATTATAAAATAACATCTAAATTGTTTCGACAATTAGAGCACTAATTGATTCCACAATATATTTTAAAGATATTCTAAATATATTCTAATACTCTCTTTCAACCTAAAGCTTACTAAGCTTTAAAACTTATTACAAATAAATACTTTAATTAAATAACATAAATATAAAGTAGACTCCATGACTGAAATATAACTCAGGATGCTGGAGATGCCGAAGAGATGAACATTACTAGAAATATAACTCATTAAGAAATGATCATCAGCCTATATGAGAAGAAAAGATTCTAAGAATTTGCTTGACTAAATGGCAGACCCAAAAGATTTGAAGATTTTAGGGTTCTACTTAACTAGACAGTAGACCCAAACAACTTGAGAGATTATAAGGATTTGCTTGGCCAGATGGCAGATCCAGACAATTTGAGTAGAAGTATCACTAGTATAATTCATCAGTGAAAAAGAAATCATCATCGGAATGATCGTTAATGAAAAGAGAATAATATCACAAACGCAAGTATTGAAGAGATGTCACCATTGATATGAATCATAAGTGGGAAAGAAGTTACCATCGAAATGATCGTCGATGGAAAGAGAATAATATGACAAATATTAATATTGAAGAGATATCACCACTGATATGACTCATCAGTGGGAAAGAAATTACCATCGAAATGATCGTCGATAAGAAGAGAACAACATTACGAATACTAGTGTCGAAAAGTCACCACTGATATGATTCATCAGTGGGAAAGAAACCACTATCGGAATGATCATCGATGGGAAGATAGCATCACGAATACTAGTATTGAAAAGTCACCTCTATCATTATCACTTCCCCATAATGCTATGCTAGTATTGGAAAAGAGTCAAACAGTAAAAAAGTAGAGAAAATAAATAAGAGAATGGGTTGAACAAACAATAAAGGAAAATTTACAAATGAGTTTTATATAGAACTTTACATAGCGAAAAGCATGGACACCCTCAAAACAAATGGTACCCCTCTAATACCATGTTAGAATTATAGAGTTTTAAGCAGAAAAAAAGAAGAAAGTAAAATGAAGATTAAACAATAGCATGTGATAAATGTGTTTGATGTGATTACAAAAGACAAAATATTAACCTCTATTTATATTCTAATAACCCAAATCAAATAAGAAAATAAATCAGGAAGTATAATAAAATTATGATATGATTCTTAAATTACTTCATCAATTAGAGCACTAATTAATTTCACAATATATTTTAAAGATCTTCTAAAGCTAACAATATATATATATATATATATATATATATATATATATATATATATATATATATATATATATATATATATATAGAGAGAGAGAGAGAGAGAGAGAGAGAGAGAGAGAGAGAGAGAGAGAGAGAGAGAGTCTATCTACCTATTATATCATCCATTTTTTGGGAGACTTTATATTTGTAATTTTTTTCTTCAAATAACATGTGAGAGAGGGTAAAAGATTCCTTAGGGTTTGCAATAGCACAAAACCCGCCTGGAGACGATATATAAGGTGAGATACCCCTCTCATGAGTTAATTATTGCAAAAGTGAGAAAAGTGTTAAATGTGAGATTATAGGAACTGGATTTAAGTTACTTCATTTGTAACTAAGGGTAAAAATAAGCCAAATTAGACCAAACTTTGCTCTAAGTTACAGTGGTTTTTTTCTCCTTATTGATGTTTAGCTTATACCCGCAAGAATCCAGTTACAGTAAATGTTGTACCATTTCAACAAATATTTCGAACCAAAATAACTATGATAGTTAGACAGATGTGATAGGAGAACATCTTGGATTCAACAGGAAATTACAACATATTATCTACAAAAAACCTCTAGACATACTATATACACGGACTAATTTCATTACTTAATTTCAGATTCTTTGGCTTCTCCTACCACTGAACTCTCGCCTGGCTCTTTCTCAGACAAGCTCTGTACATTTTCACCCCCATCTGGTGAAGAACATGGAGGTGGATACATGTTCTCAAGTGCCTTTCCATTTACAATCTGAGAGTCTTGAATAGTGTTCCTTCCATCCTCAACAACACATTCTTTTGGTGTTTCTGTGCAGACAGTTAAATCCTTCTCAGGCGAACTTTCTGCAATTTTGTCCTCTGCTGCCAAAGGAGGGGATTGTTCTGCGTCTTTCAAAGCATATTCTTGCACGACTTGGTTATCCTGGTTAGTAACACCAGCTTCGGATTCTTTAGCATCAAGTTTCACTAGAGAGTTGAAAACTAAATCCTTTTCAGACAAGTTCTTCACAAGTTCACCGACGGCAGCTGAAGAGCATGGGGGAGGAACCCCATCAACTGATGTTGATTCTGGCACTGCCAAACAACCCTGAGTAACAACCATTACACCACCTATAACAGCTTCAGAGTCTTCAACCTGCATTCTTGCTGTGGTGCCAACTATAACCTTCTCAGATAAGCCCTCCACTTTGTCACCTGATGTTGTTGAGACTTGTGATACCTTTGCTATCTCAGCTGCACTGCTCTCAATATTATCTGCCCGATCCTCCATATCAGCTAATCCTTTTGATTCTTCACGTGCTTCAAAGGTTCCTAGTGCACCCATATCAGACGAGGTCTCCACCTCAATTTTTCCCTCTGATGCTGTTACAGATACAGCCAAAGATCCGGATTTATGATCAACTGATATCCCACCAACCTGAGATGCACATAGACGGAATCACAAGCCAGAAGTAATGGAAACAATAGATTACATATATTGTTTTCATGTATATCAAACAACAAATGCTAAATGTGTATAAAATCATCTTCCATTTGTCTAATGTACAAATTCCAAATATAATGAAGAGTTAAACTCATTTTTAGTCCTTAAAAGATACATCATTTATCAATTTCGTTCCTTAGAGATTAATTTTATTAATTCAATCCCTCAATTTTTCAGTCACTCACAAATTTCATCATTTTGTTCCTTTTAATTTTATCAACTTAGTCCCTCAAAGGGACGAAATTGTTGTCAATTCAAAGCTTGAGGGATTAAATCGAAAAAATTAATCTTTAAGCAGCAAAATTGATAAAGGAGGTTTCTGCCAGAAACAAAAAAAAAATTTACTCTACAATGAATTAGAAGTGAAAACAGTGCAGTCATGATTTTGTCAAGACAAGATATTACAATTTTACAAATGAGTGTACACATATAAACTCAGACAGCTTATATTTAATTTGCTTTGCTTTCCACTAGATGAGCTTTTACACTTATGCAGTATGATTTTAAATAGAAGAATATATAAATTGTTCCACTTGATTACCTTAAAAATAAAACAAACCTACTGACCTGTGAAACCAAGAAAAAAGGATTGGACAGAGTCTAAAGGGGGAACCAACCTGTGACTCGCCTTGGCTACCCATCTCAGCTTCAGAATTAATTGATTCCTGTGGCGGTACTGGATTTGTAGAGGGACCCTGCAGAAAAAAATTCATGAAGTTGAACCAAGAATTACTGTAGTAGATATACTAATAGGTGCAAAATCGCTTACCTCAGTGGCATCTCTACAACTCTCCTCACCAGTCAAACAATCTTTTGGTTCCCCTGGTGCTAGCAGACTGCAGAGAGGACCCTTATCAGGTGACACATTAATCTTATTTTCCTCCATCATCAAGGAAGATGAATGTACATCCATGTTTCTGAATGAAAGTCTTTCTGTATTAACCCCATCAACCTCAGATGCCTCCATTTGATCACCTAACTCAGCTTCAGAATGATTTGATTCCTGCAATGTTAATGGATTTGTAATGGGTCCCAGCAGAAATGAATTCACGAGTGAAATTCAAGGGATAATAACTGTGCCAGTATGCTAATAAGTGCCATATGGCATACCTCAGTAGAATCCCTACAACTGTCTCCGGTCAAATAATCTTTTGGTTCCCCAGCTATCAGTGGGCTGCAAAGATGACCCTTATCATATGACACATCAGTCTTATCTTGCTCCATTACCAAGGAAGAAGGTACATCCATGTTTTTGGATGTCAGTCGCGGATCAACCCCATGAACCTCAGATGTCTTCATTTGATCGCCCATCTCAGCTTCAGAGTATTTTGATTCCTGTTGTGGTAATGGATTTTCATTGGGACCCTGCAAAAGTGAGGTCAAGACACAATTGGAGGGATAAATACCGTGACAGATATACTAATAAGTGCAAAACGATACCTCAGTGCCATGCCTACAACTCTCCTCTAGAATAAAAATATCTCTTGGTTCACCCAGAGCTAGTGGACTGCAGACAGGGGCCTTGTCAGATGACACATCAAAATTGTTTTCCTCCGTTGCCAAGGAAGATGAAGGTACATCCATGTTTTTGGAAGCAAGTCTTTTTGGATCAACCTCAGAAACCTGAGATGCATCCATTTGATCACTAATTTCAACTTCAGAACTTTTTCCTTTCAATGATAGCTCACCCTCCACTGAGTGGCTGACAGTCACTGGGGAACATGAAGGCATGTTATTGATTTCCAACCCTGCATCTTCTGGCAAACCAGCTTGCAATTTATCAGAACAATTACTCTGATCTGCCATGGAGTCTTCTATATCCTTCTGGGTTACAGACGACGCAACTAATGTATTCTCAGATGATACTGCCATCTGTTCTTCCTCTTTCACTTGGGACAATGAAGGCCTGACAGTATCTGGGATAGTTATCACTTGGTCAACCTGAGGAACATCCAATTTATCACCAAAGACATCAGAGTGCTCTGGTACCCTTGGAGCCACTGAATGGCCTTGTGAACCATCACCATCAGATGAGCAACTGATCCTTTCTTCCTTACTCAGCAGCACAGATGAAAGTAAACCCAAGTTCTTTGATGTATTATCTCCAGGTCCACCAAGAGAATCACCGACCTGAGATATATATTTATTGCCCAGCTCAATTTTAGAATCATTCAATTCATCCAATGATGATGAACTGATAGATAGGTCCCTTGTGGATGAGCCTTCTAAGTTTTCCTCCTTTGCCACCAAACCGGAAGGCAAATTTACATTTTCTTGAAAAACCCTACAATTTACATGCAAGATCTGACTAACAGATGAATCCGTTTGAACATCAGTTTCCACTTTATCAACTTTTGCTTCCTCCAGGCTTTCAGGGCTCTTGGCCACGCCCTTCTCCATTGACTCTTCCAGAGGTTCTGAGCTCCTAATTAGACATGTTTCAATTGAGCCCCAATTTTCCACTTTTACCAAGGACGATGCGGGCAGAACTGCAGTTTCAGATATAGTTCCCTCCACCAGAGGGCCAACCTGAGAAACATCCACTAAATCATTCACTACAGCTTCTGACCCAGAAGGTTGTTGCAATACTGACCTATCAACAGGATCCTCATGGGATTGGTCGTTGATTTTTTCTTCCTCGTTTGCTGAGGAAGAAGACATATTTATGTTTGATGATGTATTCTTTGCCACAATCTCCTCAACCTGTGTAACTTTAACTCTGTCACTGTCGGATGTGTCAATTGCCATAAGGCAAACCTCAGAAAAATCAACCTCGGAATTGCCAATAGGGGTGGGCAATATTATATTTTCTTGGGGAACTGGGTCAACATTAATAGGTTTAGTAACAACAGACTGAAGCTGTTCACATAATGAATCCCTTTCATCCCTTCTTTCCTCACAGAGGGATTCTGAGCAGCCCTCGACCAATCGAGTCTCATGCAAATCAGTATGTGCATCTGAATGCTTCTGAGCTTGAACAGCTTTGGGGCTCCCAGGGCCTTCAATTTCAGGTGACTCTAAACTCTGTTCTATGGAAGGCTGTAATGCATTTTGAGAATTATTTCCCAATGTAATCTGATTCTCAGGCTCCAGCAAATCAGAAGCAGGATCCAAGCTCATGATTGGAGGCTCTGCAGTATTATCTTTAACATCGTTAGCTGATGCAAAAATTGTATACCCACCAATCCTCTCATCAGGGTAGAGTTCAACAGAAGCTGGTAAAGAACACCCAGTTTCATTTCTAGAATTAATTTCAGCATGTTCAGAAATAGTAGAAACTACCGTTGTCCTTGAAGGAGAGGGTGTTGCTGGATTAGATGGGGTCACTTGCGGTCGATCACCCGCATTTTCAGCAAGAAGCACCAACCCAGAGCCATCACCACAAGAAACAAGAGGTGAAGATTTTGAAGATAATTCAGATGGCTCCAATTTTTCATTAGATGTGTTCTCAGTGTTATCAAGAGGTTCTTTTGTGGCTGAATGACCCAAACTGAAGCTATCAGCCTGACAAGATTCCAAATTACTACAAAAATTGTCAGGTGTCAAGGAAACTGCTGAGCATTCAGTACCACCAATGTCAAGAGGAAGAGAGCTTGAATTTCCTAAAGAAGACACAGATTGGTTTCCAAGATTATGATCAATTACCACTAGTTCAACAGCACTGGGAGAAACCACAGATGAACATATCTGATGGATAGAAGTCTCTACATTTAAGTCAGTGAAGCCACCACCAGTGGGAAATCTCTCGGAAGAACCATCAATCTCTTGGACAGCATAAAGTGGAGTTGCATCGAGAGCCTCCATTTTACTCCGAGTAGTTGAGTTTTCAATACAATGCTGCATCTGTTCTTCCTTTTGTTTAACATCAGCACAGTCACTGGTTTCACACTCGCTGACATTAGGTAGGGTCTCATTCAAAAGAGTTATTTTTGGATCAGTTGTAGTCCCAAATTGTTGTGCATTCCCATTCACCGAAACAATTGATGCCAGACACACTGCTTCCGTAGTTGGCACATCTGAACTTGCTTTACCCTCCAGATTCTGAATATTGGATGCCTCCTCTGGTTGTTTTTCATGCCCATTCACTGCAAGGTTTGAAGTTAGACATACTGCTCCATTAGTTGGTATATCAGAACCTGCTTCATCCTCCAAACTTGCTTTAGCCTCGAGATTCTGAATGTTGGATGCCTCCTCTGGTTGTTTTTCGTGCCCATTCACTGCAAGGTTTGAAGTTAGACATACTGCTCCATTAGTTGGTATATCAGAACCTGCTTCATCCTCCAAACACTGGATATTGGAGGCTTCCACAGCTCCAGCAGTTGGCATATCTGAACTTGCTTTACCCTCCAGATTCTGAATATTGGATGCCTCCTCTGATTGTTTTTCACCCCTGTTCACTGCAACGTCCGTAGTTAGACATACTGCTCCAGTAGTTGATATATTAGAACCTTCTTTATCCTCCAAATCCTGGATATTAGAGGCATCCACTGCTCCAGTAGTTGACATATCTGAAATTGCTTTACCCTTCAGATTCTGAATATTGGATCCCTCCTCTGATTGATTTTCATGCCTGTTCACAGCAAGGTCCGAATGTAGATATGCTGCTCCAGTAGTAGGTAAATCAGAAATTGCTTTATCCTCCAAACACTGGATATTGGAGGCATCCACTGCTCCAGTAGTTGGCATGTCTGAACTTGCTTTACCCTCCAGATTCTGAATATTGGATACTTCCTCTAATTGTTTTTCATGCCTGTTCACTGCAAGGTCCGAAGTTAGATATGCTGCTCCAGTAGTAGATATATCAGAACCTGCTTTATACTGCAAACACTGGTTATTGGAGGCATCCACTGCAGCTTTAGTTTTTACATGTACAAACGGTGTGTTCCTATCTTCACTCCCAACAGAATCTAGTGCTTTAGGCTTTGGCGAGCAAGTTCCAGAGAAAACTTCTTTCATCACCCGTGCCACATCATTGACATTTTGAATTCGGCCAAATGCAGTAATCTTATCTGAGGATATAGGAGCACTATCATTCCTTGTTGATGCACCTTTCTGCTGTTTATTTTGGCCAGAATTGATTGCTCTCTCTTTTCTTTTCAAATCATGAGCACCTACTCCACTGGGTAAAAGGATCTGGAATGTTTGAGCTTGAGTAACATTTGTAGTGGCTTTACCCACCAACGAATCCCCTGATGAATTCTGGGAATGATCACTTAACTTAGGATCCTGACCAGCAAGGGCGCCAGGAACAACAGGTGATACCAAAGCTGGTTTTTTGCCCCCGCGCCACAGTGGCTCCACTCTATTTTGAGTTTTACGACCTTGCCTTTTAACTGGCATAGATTCAGATGGGCAAGCCTGAGTAGATTCAGAGCCCAGTATGGGAGGATGAACAATGCTTAATGGGACACTGGGAACAACCTTCGCAGTCATAGGTTCAAAAGGCTCACTAACGCTTTCCGTAGTTGCACTACCAGGCAAGGAATTGGTTGGAGGAACAACAGAAGGGATAGTTTTTGATGCATCAGTAGAGTGATGAGTTTTTCCCTCTGAATGTTGGTCCTTTGTCACCTCAGGAACAGGTAGCGTTGGGACAAGGAAATTTTCATTCCCTGAATTCTCACAAATTGTAGTCTTGGATAAAGCATCAGAAGCAGAATCTTGTACATCAGGATTCTGAACCTTCTCTAAATCTGGCCCTGCAAAAGTAAGAATTCCTTAGTTCACATCCTAGTTCTTTCCTCATATAAATATTAAAAGGTTAGAATTCTAATACTGCAATTCACAATATCTTCACCAGGAGATTTGGTAGTATTATCTTGAGTAGATGATGATATCACTGTCTGCTGGGTTAAATCATCTGATCCTTCGGTTAATTTTAAATTCTGATCACCTAAGCTCTGTGATGCCTGATCCTGGATAACTTGTTTCGATTCTTGAACACCATTCTCTTGCAAGCTTTTCAATTCAGTGGCTTTATCTCCTGATATACTGCCTGGTGTAATTTGTAGATTAGAAGTTAGATGCAGATCCTGGTTACCTGAAAAATCTGGAATAGGTGATATCGTTGCCTGTTTCTTTCCCCGGCGCCGGGGAGCTCCTGATCCATTTTGTGACTTCCAATTTTGCCCCTTATTTTGTAGCGGTACAGAGGGATAACTGGGGGCAGTTTGAGGCAAGGGAGTAACAGAGGACAAAGGAAGAGGTATCTGAGAATTCAAAGTAATCCCAACACCCAAATGATTATCCTTTCCACTGCTTAATGAAACAGAACTTGATTCAGTAGTTGGATGGTGTACTGTAGCAATGCAGGAAACAGTTTCACTCTGGGAGATAGCTTGACCTGCAGATGGATTCAAGGATTTATGTTCCAATTGCTCATTCGCCTTCAAATCAGGACCGACAGAACTACCAGGGATAGGAGGTGACACCACAACCTGCTTCTTCCCTCTACGTCTAGTTGCTTCCCCTCCACTTTGAGTTTTCCCCCCTTGTCCTCTTGCTTGTATAGGTGCAGAAACAGAAACAGTAGCTGATTGAGAATTGGGTGCTATAATAGGCATAGGAATGGCAGGATGTGGGTTAGGAGCAACCCCGGTATCAGACTGCTGCACAGGTCCACTCACACTAGTGACTTCCGCAGAATGAGCAATAGAATCAGGAGTCGATGATGTTAAATGTCCAGACAATGTTCCTTTCTGTAATTGCATGTCCACTTCAACAGTTCCAGAAGTTGCCAGAGGGACCACTGCAGCTGGTGACTTATCTGATGTGATTCTTCTTGGCCTTCCACGTCCGCGTTTAGTAGGTGGGGTTATTTCTTTGACCTGCTGTACTAGCAAACTCTCAACAGATGGCAACATTGTGACCACTGGAGGCACGGCTACAGGTAACGTGACAGATGTAGACACAACAGAGCTGGGAGCATTTTGTTGGGCAACTTGTCTCTGCCACTTCTTTTACTTTGGGTGATTCCAGAGAATCAACCTGACACATCTTCTCAAACTCTTCCTCTGTCCATTGCTCTTCATACGAACGCACCTATAAAAAGCATGTACAAGGTGATAAGCAATTAGACAGGATACCATACACACATAACGATGTACATATGTACATTTTCAATTTCATTTTCTTTCTTTTCTTGTGCTTTTTGAACGTCACTTCTACTAGTAAAAGTACCAGGGGTGACGTCTTGTACACCATGAGTACACAACCAAATTCCTCACAGGAAAACTCATATATAATATGTAGTTATTGATCTAAATCATACTTGTACAAAAAGCAAAGACCAAGAAAGGAATACAATTGCACATGCACAACTCAAAAGAATCAAATATATAGACAACCTCTCTTGCACGTTTTCCCCTGCCATATTGTTGAGTATCAAGACCCCCAAGATATCCACTCTTCCGCTTTACCCCATTAGATGCTACCCCTTCTTTGGGCACATCATATATCTTCATGGCTTCAGAGAACTGTTTCAGGTCTTCATCAGTGACAAGACGAGAAGGAAGGGGAGGAATAAGCTCAGAACTATCAGTTGCCTGGCCAAGTACCAGTTTCTTCCATGTAGCCTGTAATAATTTTTTTTGGAGCTCCAGTGAGATTCTTCATCACACCAACAGTAAATAAACACTATATTTATGCAGACAAAAATCTCAAGAAAATACTTAATAGCATACCATCTCATCTTCCCGCCTTTTTTTGTCAACAGCCTCAAACACATCTATCTCTGTTTCACTGCCAACAAAGATTTAAAAAAAAAAAATTCTTTCAAATTCCTTCTCTTCATTCATTCTTTGACACGTAGTTTGAGTGGAAAGAGGAGGAACTAAGGGGAACAACTGAATTATAAGGTAGCTATAAAGCTATTTAAATGCCAATATAGATCAGACATAACAATGAGGCTATAAATACAACCACAGAATTGAAAGAACAACACTTGTAAAATACTTAGCACTAGAGCTGGATACACTGGTCACAATCCGCAGGCCAACCTGCATAACCTGGTTTTAAAATGTGGGTTTTTACATCCCTAACCCAATTAAAAATGGGTCAACAACCCGCCAAGTCCAGTTCAACCAAGTAGACCCTTTCCTCAATGGTGTTTGTGAAGTGTGAACCAACTTAGTTTGCTGCATCAGAGTTCAGACGAAGACCCATTCTTTCTGCTTCAAATGGAGACCCGCCCTTCTGCTTTGTTTCCAATTTCAAGCTTCTGCGATGGAGACCCTCTCTTAAACACACCATTCCCAGAGCCTCAAACTCTCACATCCTTCATCTCTTCCTCTTGTTCAGCCCCGCAAAGCCAGTCTCCAATGTAGATCAAAGCATATTCCCAGATTCTGGGCCTGTTGCTTCCAATCCATAGCCTGTTCCCAAAAGCTAGTAGATCGAAACCCATGAACATAGTGTGACCCAGAAGCTCAAGAGATAAACACCAGAACCCAGAAAAATTAGAGCTTATTATCTGGGATCTGAAAGGGAATGAGAAAATAGGGAGAAGGGAGAAGAGATTCAGAGTTTCAGACATGGGGGAATTAGAGTCAAAGGGGATCACGTCCCATGGCAACTAGGAAAGCTTGGTGTGGCGTGGGTCTGAAAGGTCTCCACTGGAACTGAATCGCCTTGCAAGGAGACGAAAGGAGGGGAAAGCTTGGCACCAGTCTAAAATGTGAGACAGTTATCACTGAGATCAGTTCTCACTTCTCAGCCCCTCCACATCCCTCTGTTTATATGGGAAAATAATTTTTAATAAAAAAACTAACAGCAGGTTACCCTGTTATTTTAAAGGGCGGGATTAGGGATTACAATTTCCTAACCCATTTATTAAATGGGCCATCCTGGCCTGCCCTTATTAAGGCCAGCCTGTAATGGGCTGGGCTGGTCCCGTGTTCCCATCTCTAAATAGCACCTTGCAGTTAAGGGCTACCATGCTTGCATAAAGAGTAACAACATGACAATTTGTGACTTAAATCAGCAAAGCAGGACAGAGTAGGATGCTGAAATGATAAGAGTACTTCATGAACCCTAGTCTATGATCAATTAACATGGAGATAGTAAAGAGTCACACATATCTTTCCAGGATTTCTATTAACTCCCAATACACCCATCAAGTTGACATTCTCAAACATGGACACATTTCACATATATGTGAAAGTAGAAATAGAAAATTATACAACCCACTTCTCATCAGAAATAACCAGACATATTAAGCCCGGGATAGACAAATGGTGAAAGCATCCAGAAATTATGTACCTGCGGGCCAAGAGATCGTTCAGAGCATCATCATCCAATACAGGTGCAGCTTCCTCTTTTTTAGACTCACGTAGCAGCGCTTCCAAGTATTCTCTTCGATCTTCAGCACTGTAAAAAACCATAGGTAAAAGAAAATTCATAGCTGACTCAAAGTCCTTGTGATGAACTAAAGGTAATATATATCATGCTAACCTTGTATTGTTGTCAAAAAAACCAGCAGTAATGCTCTGATTAGCAACACCTAGTTTGTGCTCAGCTGCAGCTCTGACTTGTTCTTCAACAGTTTGAACCTTTTTACATTGTCCGTAGAAGATATGCTTTAGCAAACATGATAATATGGCACTACATTTAAAGTATACTTATAGCACTAACAGCCAAATTAAGGTATTATTCCATCATTAATACATTACATACAATTAAATGTTAATTTAATCCAAACAACTTCTGAGTGAATAAATATCTCTTGTGCATATTATGTCTTCACAGTGCAGCCAATCAAAAACAGATGACATTCAGTATTCCACAGACAGCCAAATGCAACATATCTGTTTCTCTCCCACTTAAAATACAACTCAATTATCAATCTCTCACTAAAAAATCCAAATGCCCATAAAGGTCAGATTCAAAATAAACTCCAAGGAAACAGACAATAGGATTAGTTGCAAATACAATTCTAACATAGATATCAATTCAAAATTGTGTTCATTTTCTAGGATATTTACCAAACAATTAAGCAGACATGCTGAACGCAGGGGTAAAGCCACAAACACATTTTGCAAGATAAACAACTCCCCAAGTCCCCCCCCCCTCCCCCAAAAATGAAACAGAGTATTGTGATCACAAAATGCATAACTACCTATCTTCACAAGGAGCAAATTAATGTGATTTTTCTAAAAGCCCAAAACAAAGGTATTAACAGGAATCAAAGCAGCACTATGATATACATCCAGCTGCCACAAGTTAAGGCAGTAACAATTAAATTGAGTTCACCTCTGGTTCTCAGCAGAAGCACTCCCTATCAAATGATACATGCACCACAACAGTATTAAATTCTATTTCACTGGTAAAAGATAGCTCCCAACTCAAGTATTAAGCAAATGCATTGATATAAGACCGTGAAATTTTGAATTTGTGCATGGTCTAAGACTGTAACAAGCATATTTGAAATTCTAACCACCACACATGGTATGAAAGTTTGGTTTTACAACACAAGAGACTTGAATATTTATATGATTTTCAGTTCTCAATGTGGAGCAAGGAGCATAACTATCTTTAATATGCCAGATTCTTTAAAACTTACAGCCTGTGATATTTAGGACCAGATATCTAAGCTAATTTCCTTAAAATTTCAATTTTCATGAGGCTGTAATATATAGAATATCTGCAATTATATCGACAATAGTCCCATTGGAGCCAAACCATAAGTCAAAGGGAGAGAAGTTTTAACTGTTTCAAAACGAAGCACTAGAACATCCCTCTTTTGACCAATTCTATGAGCCCTTGCCTGGGCTTGCAGATCAACCTGAAAATATAACAACAAATAAAGAGATCATAAATAATCAGCAACAAAAGCAACCAACTTCAAATAGAAAATCATGTAAAAGAATTTCATTGCCTGTGGATTCCAGTCAGTGTCAAATATGACCACCGTGTCAGCAGCTTGAAGATTCACTCCACACCACCAGCTCGAATGCTTATATCATTAGATAAATGTCAGCAAACAGTATCCAAAAATCAGGAAACAAAATGTGGAAAAGAAAATTCACCAAAGAGGTTTCAAAACTGACTCCCACCAAAAAAAAATAAAATACAAGAATACAGCAAAGATTCTATGTGAAAATTTCAGCCTCAAGAAGAAACTTGAATCCAATTGTTTCCGACTTATTGCAGCATGTGTCTTCAATCAAGCAATATCTAGAAGCACAACAGGAATAGAGAAATCTTGAAAGTATTTCATTACCGTGCAAGAGCTCAATCATAATCATCATCCATCATATTAGTTCCTACTTATACTCATCAACATTAGGAACCTGTTAATTTAAAAGCACTTTTGTTTTCATTTTTAGCTTTAGGTGCAACTCAATAGTTTCCAAATTTCAGATTTAGAAGGGCAATGCACACAGATCTCTTTAAGTTTTCTTACATTCTTAAACTCTAATTGGTATTTTCATCAATTTTCAGCTAGTAAGCTTTCTTTATGTTAATCATTCAAATCTGAGTCAGCAAATTTTTAAGGTGTCAGTTTGGCAAGCGAGCACACATCTCTCTTCTTAGAGTTGTCAGAATAAGATCGTGTGTTCATCAATATTCAGTTGGTCTAGATATTAATATTAGAAAAGTATGCATATGTGTTTGTTTCTCTGTGAATGTACATAAAACAAGTTGGAGATAGCTTACATCCTAAAATGAGTCAGTTGCTTGAAGCTAGAAAATAAAAATATCTAAAATTGATTAAGTAATTCTAATTATATAATTATATAATATAGATTAAGATTTGAACCAGGCTGGCCTGGTTTGCCGAATGAAGGTTCAAACAATGCCAAGAAGGGAATTCAGCTAAGATTCCTGGAAACCAAATGAAAAGTTTTCTCTTTCTAACCCCCAACCAGTTGTTTTAATCGACTACTTCACAGCCACACCCTGTGCTCTAGTAAAAATTATAATTACCTGAGTAAGAAAAATAAAATATGGAGAATCTGGCTGGTTAAACAGTTCAATTAGGGCACCACGATCACTTCCCGATGTATGCCCATCCAACCGGAGGTAACGATACTGTTTTAGGGTTAAGTACTCCTCCATAACATCAAGAAGCCTAGTCATTGTCGAAAAGAAAAGAACCTGTAAAAGCATTGACAGTATAATATCAAACATTAGAGTTAAATTTTAAAAAATAACCAGTAGATAGGAGGATAAGGTACTCAGTCAATGAAGAATTAGTATAGTTCCGTTGAGTTAGCAAAAGAAAAAGAAAATGTCAAACTCATTCAGCATCTAAAGGGAAACCAGCTAACTAGATCTCAACGGAATCATGAACAAAAAGAAGCACAAGAAAAAAGTTTAATAAACTATCATTCTTCATCATTAGATAACGACTCATGACAATACTAAAATAAGTCAAATGCAGTGTTCCAGTAACAGTTATATAGGATTTCATACCCGATGATCTGCCGCCTTCAATTTAGGTAATATTCGGTCCAACATCTCAAGCTTCCCACAAAGTCTAACAATCAGTGGCAGATAATGCTTAGGTATAAAGTTATCCACCTACAAAAGGCAAACATCATACTGTAGGCATACAAGAAAAAAAAAAATAGAATCACATAAGACTTGACCTCTGGCTGAAGTAGTCAAATAACTTAAGTAAAAACTATTTCAGAGTTCTATTACTTTCTGGCTGCACCATCAAAGTCAGAAACTATATACAAACCTTGTTTGAGGACAAATTTCTATCAACAATCTTTAGGATCTTTCTTTTTGTCAGATTTTGCCTGAACAATGTTCAGAAAATGATCCTGATGATAACTGCTTCATGGAACATCAGGTGTTCTTTAATTTTTCAGCTTCACGTTAAAAACTAAAGTAATATTTTTTGTATATTAAGTCTCATAAAATATATTTCCAAGTGAATTGCAGTTAAATAAAATCATAATTCAATTCTCACATAATGCACTCATCTCAGAGAAGCAACAAGTATAAGATAAGAATATACCTCCTCCGCATGAAGCTGGCTGAGATAAGGATGATTGCATATATTACGAAGCTCCATGACAGAGTTGTGTACTGATCGTGCCTAACAATTGCAGCTTCCAATTAGCCCACTAGAGTAATTACATATATGTATAATTACAGAGAAGCTACTTTGTTTAAAAGGAAAAGAAGAGGGAAATAAATTTTTTTTCCACTATCGAAAGGTCTAGAAACAAATCATTCAACAGGGAGAAGAACAAGTACAAGAAAGGACACCTTTGAAGTGCCAATAGAACCAAGATTTTCTTCCACCCTCTTCATCAAAAGTTTTTGATATGCAGATGCCTCACATCTTACAAGTCTCTCAATCTTTTCAGGCAGCTCATTTTCAACCTACAATGAATACAAAATGCAAGAACATTAACACATGACAATCATTTTCGAAGCTAATATCAGTAAGACAGACAAGTGAAATTTCACTTTTCAAATATTATATTTCCTAGTCCTCATAAGAGATGAGACTTGGGTGACAGAACAGATCAAGTAAGGCGATGCAGCAGATGGCATGAATAACAGATAATAGCTTTTCTATATATAACACCTCAGTCTTGACTCTTAATGATTCTGAACTGAATATCAATATATAATATCAGAATTTATAAAAACTCTAGAATAACTCTTAGATAACTAGTTTTTGAAAAATCTGTTTAATGGTGCCTAACATCACAATGTAAGAGCAGAACAGACAGCATATTGTCAAGCATGTGTCTTTGGCCAGTAAGAAGCTATGGTCCTCTCTACTGCTAAACTTATTAGGAATTAGCATGAATGAGAACGCACAAAGAAATTAAGACCCCAACCAAAAAACAGAAAGAAATATGAATATATGCATAATTAGGCATATATTGTCATACACATAAGATAAATACAAAAAATTAATAATTTTACTTCACAGAAACTATTAAGAATGAACTATTGATTATATGAATCAAAACACAAATCATAAGCCACAGAAATTTATTCATAAGAATGAACTGCAGCCGTAGAATACAGAAAACTCAAATGGAGGAGGAGCATAAACTATTCTTAATAAGCTTAGAATTGAATATAAAAACCTTGTGTTTCAGCCTCCGAAGTACAAACGGCCTCAGAACTTGGTGCAGACGATTTTATGATCAAGAGATTCTCCTCCTCAGACAGTAAGGCCTTATGACAAATAGAAAACAACATAAAAAGCAATAAAAATCAATGAGATTAATAGTTACACATCAAAACTGTGCAACGCAATAGATCAAAACAGAAATTATCCAAAGCTTACTTCATCAGGTGAACTATCTCCGGTACCCTCAAATGGCTTATTAAACCATTGAGAAAAATCCTCTGATGAATTGAATATGTTTGGTAACAAAAAGTTAAGTAGCGCCCACAGTTCCTCAAGATTGTTCTGCATATAAAATAAAGAAACCAGAACTCATATAACACCAGCATCATGGATATAAGGGAAATAGGAAAACCAAAGACATAGCATAAGCTGCAGAGCCTGCAACAAGGGCTGACAGGAGCCCCCCAAAATCATTCCCACAAAAAACCACAAGCATGTTTGAAAATTAATAAAATGCCAAGAGTACTAGCAAAAATCCAAAGTAACCTGCAATGAAAGCCAAAAGAAATAAAAAATTGAAGGAAAAAAAAACCTGCAATGGTGTTCCAGTTAACAACAATCTGTGCGAGCTTTGATAGTGTTTCAAGTCAGCATTCAACTTGCAAGAAGCATTCTTTATGCGGTGGCCTTCATCAATTATTATATAGTGCCAATGAATTTTGCTCAGCTTTGGTCTATCATGCTTGTTCATCAGATATTCATACGTTGTCAAAAGGACATTGAATTTTTGGTGAACAATCCTTTCCCTAAAACACGAAAGAACTGTAAGAATCATGCACCAAGACATAAGTATCAAACAGATGGAGTTGGGTTTATATCCAGTATTAAAGTCCCATTACTTGAATAACCGACGCCGCTCCTCTGGTGGTCCAGCATAGACAATTTTATGAACACTAGGAGACCAAAAGTTGATTTCTGACTCCCAACCAGGTAGAACTGATGAAGGCACAACCACAAGAAATGGCCCTCTATCATTTTTTGTTTCCATCAGGTGGCAAATTAGAGATATAACCTACAAAACAAAAGGGCATTAGGAATTAATAGAAACAAAAGTTCTTCAGATCTTTTAGTACAAAACATGCTCCATTATCAAAAAGTTTGGCATGCATATGTGCACTTCAACAGAATCATGAAACCCCGAAAAAGACCAATTATCCAGAAGGGAAACGGGAAAAAGATAGAAAATAACATTGACACATTTCAACAACAATAACAACAACCACCAAGCCTTATCCCACTAGGTGGGGTAGGCTACATGGATCAATTGATGCCATTGGACATCTTTTTTATTTTTTGGCCACTGGGCTCTATCAAAAGCCAAATTTTTGGTAAATGATTTAGAGCAAGATCTTTTTAACGGTTTCTCCTAATGTTTTACAGATCTTCCTCTACTCCTTTTAATTGAACTATCTTCCATTTGATCTACTTTTCTCAATGAAGCCTCTACTCTATAGGTCTTCTTCTCACATGACGAAACCACTTAAGCAAGTTTCCATCATCTTCCCCTCAGTCCTCACTAGGTGCTACTTCAACTTTCTCTCGGATATGACACATTACACAAAAATAAAAATAATAATAATGAAGAAAAGACTGAAAGGAACAAAAGGGGAACCCCGTTAAGTATATTAAGTTTCTCAGTTAACAAAATTGATTACCTGTACAGTCTTACCCAGTCCCATTTCATCAGCAAGGATTCCATTCAAATGATTGTTGTATAGGGAAACCAGCCACCTCAGGCCGTTCATTTGATACCTAAGGACAAAAATTGTAATCACAAGGAATGTAAACCCAGCTCCTTGCTTGTCAAATAAGAGCAACTAAAAATACAGGCAGAAAAAGACATACATTGAGAAGAAGAAAATATCACTGAGCCAAAGTCAATGCAGACTATTTTATATATATAACCCCACTGCTCAACCAAATGTAATCAAGCTTTGATCCCCATAGCAAAACACAAACAAATATCTCGACTAAACTACACGCAATATAAAAAGGTGGAAATTGCACATACTCCCTTAATTTTCCACCCTGCAAACAAGATGGCTGCTCTGCAATGCTCTCCTTTATGCTGCAGTAAGAAATTTTGCTTAGAATGGAGCAATAGGGTTACTCAACATAGTAGGAAGTTCACAAAGAGATTTACAAATTAATGGAGTCAATGGACCAGAAATATTATACTAAGCTTGGATGTTAGGTAAGGAGGGGGAAGGAAAAAGTGACTCAAACCTTGTTTGGATGATTTTTAATGAGGGGAAGGGACCCTCCTTTCCCCTCAGAGCCCCAAAATTCTTCCCCTCAAATTGGGGGATAAGGAGAAGGAAAGGGATAAGGAGAAGGAAAGGTTTAATTTTAAATTAAATAACAAGAAGTAACTCTCGTTCCCCCTCCTCTCCCCTCATTTCTTTTCTTAAACATCCAAACAAGGAGAAGTAACACCCCTTCATCCCCTTCCTTCCCTTCCCATTCCTTCCCCCTCACTCAAAAACATCCAAACGTAGCATTAATGTCACTTTGAACAAATCTTTACCAACTTTTGTAATGAAAAATAATTAGATAACTAAAAGGTTAAATCACTCACTTGGTCCTTATAGTTTTCCAAATTCAATTTACTCCCTATAATTCAAAATTGTTTAAAAAGGTCCATATAATTTGCAAACAATACAAAATGGTCCCTATAATTTTCAAACAATGCAATATGGTCCCTATAGTTTCACTCCAAATAGGGACCTTTAGGAGAATAAACCCAACTAATAGGTACCATTTTGCATTGTTTGAAAACTATAGGGACCTTTGGGACTATTTGAATTTGGACTGAAATTTTAGGGACCAAACAAGTAATTTAACCTAACTAAAACTTTCCAGTCTCCAACCCTGCTCATCCTTTCGTTAATAGCAAAATGTATAAGCAATTTACAGTAGAAAAAAAAAAAAAACCAACATTTAAAGAAAATACAATTGCAGAACTGATACCTGTGGGCCATCATATAATACTTCTCATTGCTTTCCATATAATGCTGTAAAACAGAATTGGAACAAATGAGTGATATATGATTTAAACTTAAGAAAGAGATGTGTGGGGGAACTTGCCTTTGCCTGATCACTTTCATCCTCATTTTCAAGATAAGTTTCATTGTTCTCAAGAAAGTTGCCACATCCTGCCTCACCAACATCATGCTCAAAACGTCCTGCGGCAGACTTTGCTTCCTGTAGCTTGGACCCAAGCTTTTGAAGATACTTCTCAGTCTCCTTAAGAAGTTGCTTCACACGATCTGATTTTGCATCCTAATGTAATCATAGAGGATGATGCTTAAGCAAATCTATTCAGCATGAACAATTCCATACAAGTCATATTCATTTATATCAATATGAAGATAAGCATACCTGCACCATTCGTAGATAGCCCTCCACATCATTTATTTTCAACAAATTAATCTTTTCCCGCTGAATTCTATCAATCTTCTCACGATGACTACGTTCTTTTCTTTTATGGAACTCCTTCACATATCTATTGAAACCCTTCCACCTTTCCCTCTTGATTTTGAATACATCATCAAGTCTTTCCCTAAATTTCAAGTAATAAAGCAAGTGTTTGAGGCAAGACGGAGGAGGGGGAACACAGATTTATATGGTGATCCAATTGAAAGGTATATACAGTAATCTACTAGGATACATCAGAGAAATTGAATAGATAGGAAAAAGCATGTAGAAATGAAAGAAAGAGCACATACTTGTGGACTTCTATCTCACTGAAAAACTCCTTCTGCCTCTCACGAATTCTTTTCTGACGCTCTTCCCTCATTTTCTGCTCAAACCTTTCAAGTTGTTTGACCCTTCTTCCATGCCTATGTTTCTTAATTGATTTCAAATGTTCCATCTCGGTTGTAATGGGTTTGAAAAAATCATTCAGAAAATCACTGCCCACAAAGAAAAGACATACTGTCAAACTGAGAGAGGACAACTAAAATATTCTTATAAGAACACCAATTACCTACGGAGACGATGTTGGAGCTGTAATAGTTGAAGTTTCTTCAACTCTATGACGCTTTTTGTTTTAGCAGATATATCTTCAGACGAGCTCACATTTTCCTGCGTCACAGGTAATGAAACACGGTCTATGAGGTTTATGCAATATTAAATCATTACCAACCACATACCGTGGGAGTGTAAGATGCACAAATAAATCGAATGTGCATGGAGAACATATTAAAAGACTAAATTAGAATAACTAGCAGTTAAAACAAACCTTCAACTTGTGAAAACATGTAGCCATTCTCTGCCTTGTTCTCTGCTGCTTTTGTACCCAAGTTTGCTTAACTAGAAGCCTCTTTTTCTGATGATCCATAATCCATCTCTCTGACATCGTATATTTGGGAGAAGGTGGCAAATCAGCCGATACCAACCTCTCATTCCCTTCCTGCTCTGTAGCAAAAGGGATGCCATGTCTTGATGCATCATCAACAGGATCTGTTTTGAACTCATCTGCTAGTAATTTCAATTAAGAATCACAAAGGTGTGGGTTATTGGCACTAGAAATAATGCAGAAAACACAAGCATCAAAGAAACAGATTGCAATCACATGGTTTTATTTAGTATGGCTCACACCTGGAGAAACATGTTCTGTCATTACATTTGCATCCTTCATCATGGTTGCTCTCTGGGGATCACCGTCAGTCCCTGGAACAGGTTTCCAGTGCTCTTTTAAAGAATAAGCCAAGTGATTAACAGAATTCTGATTCCAGGAACCACCATTGTTAACAATATTTTGAAACTGACTAGGGATATTCTCTCTTCTTTCTAGAGGCAACTCATGCTGAACAATAGAGACCTGCAGGGGTCCCTTTGAAGCCTCGTTATGACCGGCAAATCCAGTCCAACTAATTATCTCAGGATTCACCGGCTTATTCAGGCCTATGACAGAAGAGGGTCGATTGGACCTTCCAACCTGCAGATTACCATTGTCAACATCATCTAAACAATTATTAACAACTGCAGCACCCCTTGTACTTGAAGAATCTTGCTGCAGACAGAAGGTGGCTGAAGAAGCTTGTGTAGCCACTCTTTCTTGAATTTGTCTTTCAAACTCTACTTTTTTGGCAACTAGGAGATGTTTCCTTTCTTCTGCAAGTATACCTTTGGCCTCTATCATTCTTGGGCTCTCAGTTCCCTTTGAGAAAGAATCAGCCTCCAGCATTTTTCCAGAAGAAGAGGACCCTGAAGGGTGTTTATCAGCTTGTCTCACGTTGTTCAGACCTCCAAATGGCATCATGGCTCCAGAGGTGTTACCTGGTTCACTATTAGATTGTGATTTTCCTTTGTGGTCAATCAGATCTTTGTGAGAACCATCTGTATTACCACCACATTGATCACCAATTAGTCAATTAAAATATTTTAACACAAAATAAAAAACAAAAAAATTAAATGTCAGTCACCTTCTTTAGAAAAGGTGGTTCCAAGTGCAATTTCAAGATGTAGTTTCTTTGGCGCTAAACCATTTCTGCACATTGAAACAATATTTGACAGCATAACTCAATATAATTCAACTCCATCTTTTCATATCTAAATGGTGGTAGCAGAACTAAGTCTACCTAAATGCTAGAAAAACAAGGCACTGAGCTCGAAGCTGCTTTAACTGTTGCTCTTTGAAAGGCATGGCAGATGATTCAGGCACAGCAGAAACAGTGGATTTTCCTGTATCTCTGGGAGGAACACCTTGTCTAAGCATAGTCATTTCTGAGGCGCTACTTTGCCTGCCAATCTGTCAATAATATTATCTGGTCAATCAATCAAGTTGGCTCATACACATGTCATAAAGTTATGTCACATAGAATAACAGAAGCGGAATAAGTTTTAACTAAGTATAATCAAACTTGCCACACAAAGTCAACATAAGTTAGATGAGTATAGCAAGAAGAAAATAGAGCTTACAGACAAAGTGACAAACCAAGAAGGAAAAATTAATGAATAGCAAGAAATGGAAGTTAAAGTGGACTCTCTTCAGAATTGATCAAACACATTTCCAAATGATTATGATTAGCTCCTAGGAAGAAACAAATATCTTATCCAACCCACTTATAAAGTAGCCAAAATGGAGAAGCTACATGGTTAAATAAATTTTATTGAACACTAAGTGCAACAAGAATGGGTACCTAAAATATATAGCCCAAACTCCCCCATTTACAGGATACTTTGAGGGGAAAAGTAGCGGGAAGGACACCCTTCTCCGAAAAAAATAGGACAAGGAAAACAAAGCTCTTGTCATTTATAATAGAAATGTTGTCCATACTAATACTTTTCCGGGCCAAAAGTTCTGGAACAATGCAATAAAAGTGGATCTTATGCTGTAGAAGTCTGTTAGGAACCTCCTTCAAGTCTCAGAATCTGGAATTTGAGCCCAGAAATACAGAGTGCCAAACTAGAAAAACTGAAAGAAAATACACAGAAAAGAAACAGCCCAAGCTTTTCAAGAGGCTTGGTCTCTCCCTAGCCAAAAACCGACTCCAGCAAAAATCCCCCCCTCTCCCTTCTCTCTTCTCCTCTTATTCCCTTCCCACTCCCCCAGTGCAGTAGGTGCAAAACCTGTCCGCCCATCTCCCTGCTCTGTTCTGCCCATCTCCCTGTGCAGTAGGTGCAGCAGGTACATTTCCACCCATCCCCCTGCTATCACCTCTCCATTCCGCACGGTACCTTTAGCCATTCCCTTTCCCACCTGCCCACACCTTAGCCATGGGACTGTGTCTATCAATACTCCCCCCCCAAAAGTCTCACCTTGTCCTCAAGGTGAAGGTATCAGACATGTTCTGTAGCAGCCAAAAAAAAAAAAAATAAATTGCCTCCACCAGGGTCCCATTGCTTAAACCACAATGGAACCTCTTTTGCATTGCTAACAGCAGTCCCTTCAATAATACAACAGCAGTTCCAGGAACTTTCATGATCGGGAAGATATTCCCATTGAATTAGCACCGTTGCTGCAACATAGGTATCTCTGGATGCAGTAAGCTGCGCAGCTCCTTCAAATATCTGATGGAGGGCACTTTCCTTTGATGCCTTGGCCGAGGCTATCTTGTCCCCTTCCTGCTCTAGTGCTTGAATTTGTGGACTTAATTCCTGCTTGGGTAAGATTGTCAACGCAGTCAGGAACCCTATTTTGGGGTTTTGTCCAATAAGGTGAGTAGCAGTCCAATACTCCTGTAATTCCACCCCACCCCACCATTCCAGCCCCAACACAGCCTTGGCTCTTCCTGGGTTAAACACTCTATTTTCTGTGGTATTTTTGGCCATGAAACAAAGTGTCATTGCTTCTGTAATTGCACTCTGAAAAATCCCATTGGGTCCCATGACCAAGGCTGCACTTGGTACTTGTTCAAGGGCTTGTTCAAGGGCTTGTTCAAGGGCTGCCTTCCATTCAAATAAGACATCTGATGTTTGAGCCTTAAGGGTGAATGTCTGCCCATCATGTGCATCTGGAAACAATACAGTGAGCAGCTTCAGACCTTTTCCCAAATCAAACACGAAAGCACCATATTTTTCAGCCATATTTTGTGATCGCTCCTTTGAATGCTATAGCAGCCTTCTCACAAGCTGGAGAATAGCTTTTGCATTGTCCCCTCTTGGATTCATCCTGTATTCCCTCGTCAGAATTGCCACCCTCTGCACAAGGGCTGCATAAGGGATTTTTATCCTTAATTTTTTTTTCTGACCCAGATTTAATATCCATTTTGGGCTGTGGCCCAAAATCCTCTGCAATGGTTCTGGTGGTCTGGATCATTGTGGGTGCTGTTGGACCCTTTTGTACTGAACTCCTTTTCTCTTTCTCTCAAGGCCCGGTTCCTTTCATCAATGAATTGGGCCTGACCCATTATCTCAAGGGGTGAATCCAGCTCCAGCAGCTTCATGGTAGTCCACATATCCTTTCCAGCCTTAATAAACTTTTGGTCCACCTGCCTATAAGAAAAGTTGTGTAAACGAGGCTCATCCAGCAGAAACCCAACCAAAATTACAATTTCAGCTGGGATAGTCATCCAACCAAATCCGATTGTAATGACTAGTGAAGTTCCTGCTATACCTCCAATTGAAGCACCGTGTTCCATGTGTTCATCAGACTTTGAGAGGGTCCTGCTCCAGACAGTGACCTTGAAGCCAAGGCGTGACAGATTCATGGACATAGCCACACCACATATGTCCTCGGCATAATCAAACTGCTCCCTAATTAAAACCGTCAAAGTTTCAAGCCACATTGTATCAAGGTTAGCATTTCCTCTATTGGTGACAGTCGACTTTCCTCCGTTAGCACACTTAAGATCCTCCCATTTGGGTTCCATCCCAGCTTTGGACAAGTGGAAATCGGCATCGCCTGACAACTTACCGGGCTTGATTATCTGATCATATAAACACCAGAACTCCTCAATAGTGTCGAAGGAGTAAAACTTGCGAAGAAAGGTTCCCCAAGCAGCACCTTGCTTAGGCTTTGATTGATTATCGAACCAAGAAGTCCACTTCCTCTCCAACTTGTATTTGGACCCGGTCTCCGTCACCGCTACTGCTGCCCTTGTGGGTGCACCCTCAACCACTGCTTCATTTGCCATCTCTCTCTTTCTTCTATAAACAACGTTAAAAGTCAAGCGTGGTCTCCCTGATGTCAGAAATTCTTTTAAAAGTTGAATCACTCTTGGATAATTTTCTCTGTTTTGGACTAAGCCCAAACCTCCTTTACCCAAAATCCAGCTCCTTTGCTCCTTTAATTGGGTTTGGTTCACTAGCCTAGGATGCAATTTCAGTCCACTACTGTTACCAAGTTTGAGCCCATTTCCACTGCTGACACCCTTCATTCTTCCACGGAAAAAGCCTCCGTGTCTGCCCCTGCTCACTAGCTGATGATCTGAATCCAACCTACCAACAGCCTCACTAAGTTGGGCTGGGCCCATTAGGTTAGAAAGAGAATTCAATGGGTGCAATTCCTGTTTTGTCCCTCCATATTCTTCCTTTGCATTCACGATCTTCTTCACGATGCTTCCCTGTAGGTTCTGTTCAGCGGCGCAGTACAGAGGGCTAGCATCTAGTGGTTCCGGCAGTGGAGGCTTGGCCGAACCACTCAAAACCCATAACTCAGCCATACCTGCTCGCGGTTCAGCCGGCGTCTCAGTTACAAATGTGCCAACGGTCGCCATGCGTCGCTTCAAATCCGGTGGCTGTGGCGGTGGAGGTTTGATCGGAACACGCAAGACCCACGGCTCTGCAACCTTGTCTGGCCATTTCCGCCCTTGTTCGACCTCATCCAAACGCAGCCACAGTTGCTGCGCCTTGCACCTCGTCGTCGCGCTACCCAGACGGTGCAGGTTCTTATCCGCCCCCCTTTCCCTTTGGCTGCCCAGTGGGTGGTCGTCCACCACTGTCGTGACCTCCTTCCTTAAGTTGGCCTCCTTCTAGGGCCACTGAGAATTCTTCCGTGGCTTCTGTTTCCAGCTTCTCCATCCCAAAACCCATAATAAGTTGCTCCTGGGTTCTTGCGGGTTTCTCTTCTTCCTTCAACACCGCATCCTCAGTCACATTCTCCTCCTTCGACCCCTCGAGCAGTCCCATTTCTTTCCCTGAAATCTCCTCAGCCACTTCTGGTTCGAAAACATTAGGTTCCTCCTCCCCTTCAACTACCGGCAGATATGGCTCGAACTCCGGCTGGAAGCGTTTGATAAATGCAATCTGGAAGGCTAACCAAGTAGCCTTTGGATGGCGGAAATTCCACCATTGATACCAGTGGAGAGCTCGACCGCTCAGAGCCCTCGTTGCCGCTAGAAGTTTCTCCTCATCAGGTGTCCCCATCTCCTCAAGGTACTGGGCAATGTTGATCAACCACCAGTAACCTTCCTCTCCTTCAAATACTGGAATCATCTTCAAGTTAGTACCCACAGCTCCTGGATAGGAGCTCTGATACCAATTTGTTAGGAACCTCCTTCAAGTCTCAGAATCTGGAATTTGAGCCCAGAAATACAGAGTGCCAAACTAGAAAACTGAAAGAAAATACACAGAAAAGAAACAGCCCAAGCTTTCGAGAGGCTTGGTCTCTCCCTAGCCAAAACCGACTCCAGCAAAAAAAATCCCCCCCTCTCTCCCTTCTCTCTTCTCCTCTTATTCCCTTCCCACTCCCCCAGTGCAGTAGGTGCAAAACCTGTCCGCCCATCTCCCTGCTCTGTTCTGCCCATCTCCCTGTGCAGTAGGTGCAGCAAGGTACATTTCCACCCATCCCCCTGCTATCACCTCTCCATTCCGCACGGTACCTTTAGCCATTCCCTTTCCCACCTGCCCACACCTTAGCCATGGGACTGTGTCTATCAAAGTCCAACAAATATTACATCATTTTCTAGCGATAAAAAACACTACACGAAATCCACCAGTTCTATATTTCTCATTGCAATTGTTTTTTATCAAAGTTAACCCTTAACACTAGACAAATTGTACAATAACCATTCCAAAAGCTAAAAGGACATATTTGCGACTATCATCAAGGTCAAAACCACTATCTTTTCCTTTTTCTTCTCTTTTTCTTCCTTTTAATTTGGTTAAGAGGGAGACAAAGCACCACGTCCACCAAATAAACAGTAATAGTACAGATCCCTCATTTGAAAGTAACCTCCAACAAGGCTTCCTGACTGAAAGATAGGTGAGCAGGCAAAACACACGCATTTTATGAGAAAAAATGAAACAAAAGAGAAACTTTTGTCTGCAAGTCAGCCAAAGTAGGGTGAAATTCCCAGTCATAATTAACGGGAAGTAACTGATCCCCCTCATGATAAACAAGTACCTGAGCTATTTTATGTCCATCAGATAAAGTAGTTGAACTTCCACCATCACGCTCAAGCACACCACCATATTGCATTGAACTTGAGAAAACTGGTTCAGCCATTGGATATGCACTAGTAGCAACCACCATCCCTCCATGAACCTTAGCATAAGCACCTGAAATTCAGCATAAATTGTTTCTTTTATCAATAACTGAGGGCAGGAAATTTATATTCTATCTTTGATAACATGTAATTCTAAGTAAAAATGATATTTCCCTAAGTCATTCTTTCCATAATTTGTCATTTGCAGAAATATTCATAAAGAAAAAAGTATCCAAGAGCATAGAATTTTCAAAATTAATTTATAACAGCCATGCTGGAATATGAACTAGAGTTTAAAAAAACTCCATGCAAATAGATTCTTGAATTCCCATGGTTATATTTATGTATAAACTATTTAAGAAAGTCTTTATTCAAAGTTCGCTGCTTCTATATTAGGCAGCAACATTTATGTATAAATATTTCAAATTGTTTGCAGTTCTAAAACCCAGGACCATAGTTTCATCAAGCTATATCACAACTCTTGCACAATTTCCAAATCCCTTAGACCCTACTCGAGCCAAGGGATGGAGGTATTAACTATTAACTGCTGCATTGGAATTTCTGCCAACGAATTACCGAGAACAACATTAGAAGAAAACCAGGGAACCTAAGATTTTTCAAAAGGTAATCTGTCTTTATTTTGATTCCATACACGTCTAATCTCATGTGTTGAAGATAAGAACCACCTTGCTGCTTTCCAGGAGCATTATGCGCAGAGGAAACTTCCGTATCTTGTGGATACTTTGAACTTGGAGCACGCAGCACTGGGTTGCCAACCTTTGTCATATCCATTTGCTTCTCTAATAAATTATGACCTTCTTGGTTGGCCCTAAGCATTGTTCTCATGCTAACAGACAAAGCTGGAAAATGCTCCATTTGACTACTAGTTGGAACCATGTTAAAGTTAGTCAATTCACCACTTTTAACTGGAAGACCATCTGAAGGCTCAGCCTTGGTCATTTTCCCCTTTCTTGCATTAACAGTATTGTGAGGATCAAGTTGAGAAGTAATGTCAACATGCGGTTCAACAGGTGATGATGTATCTCCCCTCTTTCTCTTTGTGGTAGCTTTCTTACAATCCTTTTGATTCACCTGTTTGTCCCAATTGGCAGTATCACGCCTGTCTTGTGATTGTGAGTTAGCAGACCTAGAGTCCAAACTAGATGGACTTCCTTGATCAAAAGACTGACTACTCCTCTGAGCCACAGATCCTTGATAATAATCAGTTGCCCCACTACTTGGGGCAACTGGTGGCCGGCCAGAAGCAAAGGGTTCCATTTTGGACATCTCATGCTCAGCTAAGCCCACTCTGGAATCCTTAGCAACACCTACTGCCTGTGAAGATACTGCACAAATTATCAAACAAACATCAAAACCCCTGGAAAAATTATCATCATCATTCTTTCTGCAATATGCAAACATGCTTAACTACCTATTTGAGCACTGCCAGACAAAGGAAGACGTGATGATTTCAATGCTTCAATATCAAGACCATGTTGATTGATGACAGTCTCCATCGCCCTATAACAGACAATATTAAGTCAGAGGAAAAGGCAATATGCATAAAATGAAAGATTGGGGCAGATTATTGACATTAGCAAACTAAAGGTCCAGTGACCAGTGCTAAGAATGACAAGTTATAAGCTTCACTATAATCATTAAGGCACCACAAAGAAAACTAACTGTGAGATGGTTTAAGGATGATGAACCTCATCAATGCCTTGAGATTTAAGTTTATTGTCCATTAGCAAAGTCAATAAAGTCAAGATATTCATTTGGGAAGTAGCCCTCAGTTTCATCATGTAATTCAAGGCCATTAACTTAAAGCAACTAAACAAGCCTAACCATTCATCGGTTTGGAAAGATGCTCCAAAACCCAACAATACTCATCATCATCCATTCCATCCAACCTCACAAGCAACTAATCAAGCCATTCCCATAATTATTTCATTTTCCATCAAATGCATGCCAGTGCTGGTTACCATAAATGGAGGTCTTCAAATGTTACCGACCGTGTGTCCTTGTGAAGCCATCAAGCCAATCAGTATCAGATTTTCATTTTTATTATCATAGCTCACTTTCATGCCCATAAAAAGTATCATGGTTTTTGAAACCAATCTAAAGGAAAAAGTGGGGGCTTAATAATTGAATAACTATAAATGCACGTATTTGAGAGCTCGGTTGCATATATTTTACCTTGATATCACTTGATATGGCATTGAATGTTCCTTCCCACTTGATTTCATGTGTTGTAGTATCTGAAACACTAGTCAAATTCATTTAAAGCATCCCAGTCTTATATAAGGCATAAAAATACAACTAAAGAATTTCATATAAGATAAAACTAGTCGCACCACATAGAGCTTAGTAGCCAACTTGGCTGGCTCATCTTTAGAATCTTGGATGAGTTTGTGAAGAAACTTTGCTGCCTCCAACTCAACATTATGAGAAGATGCCATCTCATTTGACCTGTAGCGCACACACAAAAGCCAATATTGTCATATCAAGATAATAATCTCTGACTTGGTGGAAATTTTTGGATAGTCTAAGTGTAATTCTAAACTAATTATCTGAACCAATTTACAATGATGGTCTAACCAAACTCAATGCAAAGACTTAGAATTTCAATATCCAATAGCACCCAGATAAAGGCAGGCAAGCTTTTATTATGCCAGCCTCCAGCACACTCCCACATAAACTGTATAGCATGCTACTCTAAAATTGGTGAAGGCACCATAAAAGTCATGGTAACTAAGAGATGGACAATTACTGCTTAGCTACATGTTCCCACAAAATAAAAGGAAAAAGGAAAAGCATTAATGGAAACGTGGGGAAAAAAATGGGAGAGTATTTTAGTATCCGAGACCGCAATCAAAAGCTATATCACAATATAGGAATATATCCACGGAAAAAATTCCAAGACAGCTCCCAACTTTTTACTTTCTCCCTTGTACCCTACCTTAAACTTTTCAAAACCGATTAATAGTTATTTATCCACCAATCTATCAACACATAGATTAACCCCATTTCCTTTCTTATTCCACTACAAAAACCCAAAAAAGAAAAATCCTTCCTTTTGTGAGAATCATGCAAAAAATCACTTCATTAATAGAGAACCCACAAAATCGACTAACATACTTCGTGTATGCACAAGCATACATATAACGCAAAAACAACAAGCAAATAGAGGGAATGCCAGCCGGAGCAGCAGCAGTTCTAGGCGGCAACGTTTTTCAGTCGGTGAGGCAAAACCAAACCCAGAAAAAATGTTCGAAAAAAAAAAAGAAGAATGGGCCTAGTTTTACAAGGTGAAAATTGATGAAAAAGGTTTCTGGCATCAAAGATTGAAATTGGAAACGTAGAGTACCAAGAACGTGAAAATCGAGCGGGTAAGAGAGGGTTACCTGATCAGAGATCCAGACGAGGACACTCCCAGGAAATTAGAAGTGAAGCTAGCGAGGTCAGCTACCTACACAGAGAGAGAACCCTCGAATCCTCACTCACTCTCGCTATGACAATGGAAACCCAACGTTTTGCGTGACAGTAAGAACCCCAACACAAACACGGTCCTCCGTGTCGCACGTGCGTAAACCCCTTCCGTGTGAGAGTCAACGTTTCCATTAAAAAAAAAAAAATTCATATGTTCTGCGAACAAAGAAGTGCTTCACCTTGTTCTGCCTTCGGAAAATGTTTAGTTAAAATTTTTGTTTATTCTTTTTTTTATGTAAAAATTTGTGAGTTGTCCTTACGGTTTTTCTATCTAAATTATTTTGGTGAATAAAGATGTGATGTTATAATTGTTTCATCTAAAACTATCATATCAATGATTATTCATTATTTAACAAAATATTTTAGATGAAATTCTATCATAAAAATAACATTGGAGGTAAAAGTAATTAAGTGACTAAAATGAATAACTTGAAAAAATTAAGAATAAAATGAAAAAATAGTAAAATAAATCGAAATAAAAAAATTTATTGTATAGACAAAATATACTAGTGCACCATCCTCTTTTATTATTTATACGTCATTTCTTAACTCATATCATAACTCAACTTATTATTTTATACAAAAAGTTTTAGGTGAATCTTTCTTCTCATTTTTTGTTAACCTTATTAGTCATTTTGATTTAGTATAAGACAAAGAGTTGAGGTGAAAATTTTATAAATGATTTTTTTATAAAATTTATTAAATGAAAATTATTCATAAATCTTTTAGATTTGATTTTATTCTCGAACAAAGCATAAAATAAGAAGGAAGACAAGTACTTAATATATATAAAAATTGAAAATTATTATCGCATAAAAAATGAACAAACACAATCTTACACTTGCAACACGCATTAATCACTAACGGGATCAGCGTATCATTCAATCACAAGGCTTTACAAAAAAAAAAAAAATTAAATGCTATTGAAGTTACAAAAAGCAATGCACCTTATTAGCCCTAGGTTTGGATTTTATACATTATGAGTTGATAATCATGAAAGCATTAACAATTGGGAAGTGACGGATTCAATACTCTTTTATTTTCCCAAACCTTCGGAAATTAACAATAACGAATAATTCGATGGGCTTTACTAAGTTATGTGAAAGAAGATACAGGAATGATGCATCGTATAGCTTACCAAAAAAAATGATGCATCGTATATTAAAGGCTATTATTGTTGAATTTAACAAGTAAGAGAAGTGAATATGACTTTTTCATCGACAAGGGGTAAGGTTTGGCCTAGTTTGTTGATTAGTTGGTAGGTAACTAAAGCTCATTTTGTTGACAGATTTTACACATACATCAAAACTATACCTTTCAATTCGTTTTAATAAAGCATAAATCATGTTACATAATATATCTTTAAGTATTATTTTTTTATTGAGTAAAATTTGGGAGAAAAGCTACTCCATTCCAAGAATAGATATGTCATAAATTTTAATAAAGACTTACAATAATATTTATAGATAACCTAACAAAGTAAAACTCCAATAAGATTCAAATCTGATACATTTAAAAATATGCAATTTGATCATAACAGTTAAACCAACTTTTATTGACATTTAAAAGTATTATTAATGGTTTGCGGCCATTTACACACTATCTATAAGTACTTCCTCATAGGAGGTGCCTAGGATAACTGAAGAGTCAGGCAGTGAAATTGGAAAAAGTCACAAAAAATCTTACACTATTAACAAAGTTTTCTGTTCAAGTAGAAACAAAATAGGAGTATCACTTTGCAAATGAACCAAATATATGGGGAAGAACTCGAAAGACCCACGATATTGGTTTAATCATCTTTAAAAGCCTCAGAGATGGCAAGGATATTACAACTAGTGAATATGAGTGGTGAATCCTATAATGTATGAAATTTATTATTAGGCCAATGATGTGCGATTTGAGAAGCTTACCTTCTCAATTCCAAAACATGGGTAAAAGTTGTAACCATACCCTTATTGTTTCAATAAGAAGAAAAGGACCACAGAGCTTCGAATGCAAGCACAAATGGATCCTTTAAGCTTTCAAATACTCGCATCATTCTTTGATAGTTATTTAGCCGATGGCTATTATATGGATTTAGGTTATGTTTTCACATAAACAATGTTAATAAATATTTATTCAAATAGAGCTTGTTATATAAATTGTATTGTCATAAAATACAGTGTAAAATAAATTGAATATATAGCATTTAAATAGACACTTTGAGAAGTACTTAAGCAACATTTAAAATTATAATAATTTAGTAATTAAAGTCAATATAGTCAAAAAATGTTATAAACACAACTATTGGTCAAGCTATTTTCAAGTCCCAAAGGTCATTTCTAAAGTTTCAATTTATAACTTATGAAAATAAATCTAAAACATCTTATACTAATTTCAAATTTTATTTTAATAATATCATTCAAACAATCATAAAATACTTTATAAATATCTATCGTAGCATAAATAAATAGAATAAAAATAAATTTATTCAAACATGAAGTTAGAAAACTACGCGTCTCAACCAATTAGTATATGTTTAATATTGGAGTAAAAATAAAGACAAAATTTTTATGGTTCATGTGACTAAAGGAATATTGATAGTAAAAGTGTCTTGACAAAAAGAAATTTCATGTGTTTCAGGACACCTTTTATAGTGTTAGTGTAGTGTTAGTGTTAGTGTTCAAGTAGAAACAATAAATCATATTCTTAATAATTAATACTCATGACGTCACAATGTGTATTACAAGCACACTCAAAAATGATTTTCTATAATACTAGTCTTTAGCATGGTGGTTACCTATTTGGGTAATAAGTGGTGTTCTCTCCTATGATTTGAGCTTCCAAATACATTAACTTGTTCTTTTCTCTCTTTTTTATTATTGTCCATAGACATAACAAATTTTATGACTCTCGTAAAATCTGGTCTGTGAGTACATAATATGGATCATTTAGTTGACCTGCAACAAAATATGCTCCGAGACCAAACTTATAGGGAGTAAGATATTTTTTCACACAATAACCACCTAAAGCTTAATTTTAGGTGAAGAAACACTTTATAGCGTCTTGCATTTTTTATTTTAATAATTTTAATTTATTTATTACATAATATTTTTATATTTTAATTTTTTTATAAATTAAGAATGTAAAAATGAAAATATTGCTATCAATTTGAAGATAAAACATTTTAAAATTGTAATGAGTAAGGAATATCTAGGTTGCAGAACAAATAAAAAAAATTAAATATGAAAACTGTGCAAAACTTATTGAAATTTTAAAAATGATTAAAAACTAATTTAAAAACTAAACATGTTTAAAAATTGAAAAACTTCCTTAAAGTAATAATTAACTCTGCAAAAATGAGATAAGAAAGTAGCAAAATATGAGAGTGTGAAACAGTTAAGAGTTTCATGTTTAAAATTATCTCCCTTTATAAAACTGTGTAAAAAAAATAAAAATAAAAGACAAAGTTGGAAGAATGAAACGTGGACACTAAAGTTGACAATTGCCATTATAATAGTAATAGATTACACAAGAACTTTAAATAAGTTGGTGCACAACCACTACTAATATGATATAAATTACACATATTAATCAAAACATAATGTTCCAAGTGCTAGGAGCCATGAGGGATTGTTAACACAATTGGAGCATTGGGTACATGAGAAAAATAGACGTTAGGATTGTTTTAATTTCCAACGCATGGGCCATTTGGCATCGACTGCATGACGTTACTTGTGAAAATCTTTGATGTTTAGTTATTGAAGGTGTCTGCGAAATTGACATTTCCTCCTTTAAATATAAGTTAGACTTTGACTCTTGTGATTACGTTCCTTGATTTTTGCTCTTGCTCATAGTCAAACTATGGAGACTAATACTCATGCTGTGAGATGAGACATTTATTTTGATTTTTGAGAAGAATTTTTACACAGCAAAACATGTCCTCAATACACAAGAAGGATGACTTCTTTCGTATCCCATAGACATCAGTATTCCCTTCTAATCATTCACAATATTATTATAAGGATTTAATTTTGATTAACTTTTAGTATAAAATTTAATTTTGTAAAGTTAATAGAGGTCACCCCATTTATAATCAAATCATTTACATAGTTATGTCTCAATCCAATGTTTTTAAACTTTCCATTGAATCCAAATTCAATGAAGATCACTCTATTTGGTATTAAATCCAAATTCATCATTGTACGCAATATTCTAAAATAAATATATACTAAATAATTGTGCTATATATTAAAGGGCTTAAACAACATAAACAATAATACTAAACATTAGCACATTTAATTAAAACAACATTTTATATGAACAAAAAAATATAATATTCCCACAAACATGCCCTTCTTATAGAGTATAAATTTGTCCCTCTTAAATACAAATTTAAACCTACACATATTAATCTTCCCCTTTATTCTCTTTTTCAAGAAACAGTACTCATTCTTGCAGTGTCTAGGCTTGCCACAATGAAAACAACTTCTTTTTTTTTTCTTCTTCTTGTTGTCATTGGTATTATTGCCATTGTCTTGGGATTGGGCAGCATCTTTATCCCTTTTCTTAGAGGACTTGTAAGGCTCCCCTTCCTCTATTACATGAATATTTCTATAAGTGTACTGTTCCTTAATATTATCTTGTTACAATATTCCTCTTCTAGACGAAGATGATTAACCAATTGCTCAAGGGAAATATCATCTTTTTTATGTTTCAGATTTCTTTTGAAATATTTCCAAGAAGGAGGAAATTTATCAATGATAGATGAGACAATAATAATTTCATCCATGTGCATGTTGTGTCACTTGAAATTATTGAGAATTCTTTCAATCTCATGCATTTGTTCTATAATAGGCCTACCATCTATCATTTTATAATTATTAAAATTACTGACCAGGAATTTCTTACTTGTGACATCATCTGGCATGTACCTTGCTTCCACTTTGTCCTAGAGTCCTTTGCAGAACTTGAGTTTTAGTAGACATTGAACATTGTATCTGATAATCCATTGAGAATATGCCTAATGCAGATGTAGTCATCGTTGTCCCACTTTTGCCTTTCCCTAGTTTCTGCCACAGTTTCATTTTCTCTCTCCTCTGGCTTTGGGGTGTTGAGTACATGCACGAACTTCAAGATTGTCAAAAGGAAGTGTATCTTTTTCAACCAACATAGAAAATTGTCTCCATCAAATCTTTTCAGTTTTACAAAGTCAAAAGTCATCTCTCTCAAAGTTGCAATAGTCATAGTTGATGAGCTTAGAAATTAAGCCTAAAGATTGTTGGTGGGTGATCTCTGAAGAAGATGACTTTTGAGAAAGACTTTGGAGGAGACTTATGCAAAATGAAGGAAAGCGCAGACTTTTCAAGACATACACAGAACACTTTCTTTTAGGCTTAATTTGCCCCATCAGATTCTATTATCTGGATTTAAAATGATTACCGGCAAATTTCTTACAGGATACAATAAAGAACACTTGGTTTGTTTTGTACTTCTAAAAACAAGCTAAAGATAACGATGATATTTTACAGAAGGATAGTTCCTGTTTTCCTTCATGCACACAGAAAGAAACCAATATTGATTTGGTATCTTGGAATTAGAATTCTAGAATTGATCTTGTTTGATTGTGGTTAATATAAGTCTTTTTATAGACTTGTAAACATCTTTTCATAATTAGATACAACTCTTAGATGAAAGATTTTCATAAACAGATATCATTTTTCGAAATTAGAAACTTTGAAACTGAAAGATACGGGCCGTATGATATCACACGACCATACAACACTCATTCACAGTGCATAAAATGCAATCCCGAGAGGTATACGGCCGGGGCCGTGTGATATCACACTACCGTGTATCCCAACCGCACGACCCATGTGATATCACACGGCCGTATGGTTGTTTTCGCGCGAAACAACTGCGCGAATGTAATCCAAGTACCGCACAGACTGTGTGAATTCACACGGCCGTGCGGTGCCAATAATTTCAATTACATGGCCATTTGGCCGTGCTGTGCCATATTGATTACACTGCCATTTAGTTGTTTGTTCCTTTCCAATGCATTTTTGGAAATATTCCAACAAATTTTAATCCATTGTATTTTTTATTGAATTATATTTCCATTCTTGAATCTGTTTGGGATGGAAATATACGCTTATTCTCTTCTTCCCAGTAAAACCAAAATCCCCGGCATTAATTCCCTGATACAGAGCCACACACTTTGCTTCAGTGCCCATACACCCACTCGCAGTTTCATATGCACCTCTTCTCTCCCTCTTCCTGAATTCGATTTGGCCACCAAATGGCAGCTTTTGATACCTCCAACTGTACGTTCATTAGGAATGCTCATTTTGTTTTCATGTTCATTCTATTTTGTTTTCATTAATATAGATAAAAACTAAACTTGATTTCATGTGAAAACTACTTTTGGAACTTAAGATGCAGTAGCAGTCATATCTTTACGTGATTTGCCTTATTATTTTAGTTATTTAATTTCTATTTTTTAATCAGAATTCTTATCATTTTTGTTTCAGTTTGTCTTGTGATAATCAAATTTTTAAATTTTTTTTCTTATATCTTTTATCATTAGCTTTCGTGCCTGAAATTTCATGGCAACTGGAACTTCATGCATATCTGCAATTATATTTCATACCTGCAAGCACGGTAATGTTGGGATTTGATACATGGAAACATGTTAGAGTAGCTACAACATATTTCCAATTTCAGCCATATCAGTAGCTAGAACACTTCTGCTTTGTGTTTGTTGAATAACTGTTATTAAATGCATTTGTTTGCTGTTTGCAAGTATATAAAATTGCAAATCAACAATGGTAAGTGTTTAAGAAATTACTTTTGTCCGGTAAATATGCTGCTGATAGCAAGGCCCTATCTTTCTGCCTACTTTTGGGGTAACATAAAATGTCCTTATCATGTAAAATTTTTACCATTTGACTAGCAGCAGAAAGATTCCCAGCCTTTTACATCCTATTAATATGTGCAGAATATACTGAGACAAAATTGGATGCTGGCATATTTTGAGATGTTGCAAGAAGCTTAATGCAAATCATAATTTTCTTCTGCACTCGTGCAATTTTTAAAGTGTGTTCGTGGAAGTTTGACTGTCGTGGTTTATAAGTTATTCCAGTTTATGGCAAAAACAATATCTATTCTGCACGATCGGCCTAATATTGCAGCAATCTTGTGCTATATTGTGTTTATCAATGATATTGTTAAAATTATGGCTGATATATAAATATATAGGTGACATTTTTTTTTGTGATTTGTTGATTCAACATGTATGATTTTCAATGGTGGCAAGAAATATTTTAAAAACTCCATTTGTCACTCACTTTGTCAGGAGATATCTTTTTTCCCTAACTTTTCAATTGTTAACAATATATTAATTCATAAAGAGATCGCATGGAATAGAAATGGTGCAGTTTAATATTATGAAGAGTGTCATCCTTACTTGGTGCAAAATACATTCAGCAAACTATCCAGGGCCCGGTTAGACCCACGGCTTTGGAAGTTTTTAAGAAAATTATATTGTTGCCAATATTAAAATGATATTTTAAATAAACTTTTACAATATTGAATAAAGCTGAATTACTTATCGTGAAGCTGTACAGCTAGCATATTACGATTTAGCATCTGATATATATGTTGCTGTCCATAAGATTAAAACATGAATATATTTATTTTTAACACCTTGCTATGATTGTCAAATCAGCATTTTTATTACTACAAGTTCTATTTATTTTTAACACCTTGCTATGAACACTATTTATTAAAATGATTGACAATATTGCAAATTGTCAATTGGGCTAGATATATATTTTCTTTTTCATAATATCAAATAGTACTTTATTTTTATTAATAAGTGAATCATATATTTATCATGTAATACATATATCAAAGTTAATTACATACCTTATTGCAACAAACTTTACTACATCATTCTCGTATAAGATGCTCTCAAAATTATTTATTTCGTTCTCTTACCAATATATAATGTATACAACTTGAAATATATTTTTTAATTAAACAAACAATTTAATTTATATGCCCGCATTGCGCGGGTTTACATCTAGCACTTATTAATTTTGTTGCGTGGGTTTACATCTACTACTTATTAATTTGATTCTCTAATTTATTTCTTTTCATTATTTTAAAACTTCTATAATTTTTTTTAAGTGTTAGTAGGCTTTAATGGCTGAGTTAAGACTAGTATTTACTATTTTGATAGCTTGTTTAAAAAAAGGGTTAGCCTCACCCAACATGCGACAAGGTAAGTTCGGCTAAGTCATGTTAATGAGCCTCCTTTTGGCAGTGTTAGTGAAGCCACACTTTTGTGACCTTATCATTTTTCTTGAACTTGCATGTTTCCACTGTTTATTTCTCATTTCAGATAAAAGTTCGATTATATTGGTTGCACTCGTGTTGTTTAATAAAATTATCCTTCACTTAAACAGATAAAAAAATATAATATCAAAGGTTAACAAAATGCTACAATGATATTTATTAAACTAACAAAAGGTTAATATAGACATATAACAATTTCAATTTGACTCCGATAAATTATTGCATTCTCTTAAAATATAATAAATATATATACCATAAAGAATCTTTATTATTAATTTTAAATTATTGATATAAAATTTATATAATTTTTTTAAAATTAATAATAAAAATATTTTTTAAAATATATATTTATTAATATTTTACGAACATGCAATAATTTATGTAACCCATAACCGACGGCCATTGCTCCCCAGTGAGTGTCTCTTTTGTCCAAAAAGATATTTGACGCAACCAATAATAAATAATATCAAAAGTTAATAAATGCTATAATAATCTATTATTAATTATTAATATAATAGGAATGATCAAGTATAGTATCCGCATTCACTCTTCCAAATTTGTCATTTATTTTTATTTTTTTTTTTACAGTTTTACGTAGGGATAGAATTGTAAACTAGTAACCCTAAACTGACACTTACGCTTTACTACTTCTTCCAAGATGCCATTACATTGATTTGCAAACATTGAAATAGAAAGGATAAACTTGTAAATTCATATTGCCATCTTTTTCTCTCACGATAGACAATTAATTTCTATTGACTTGTCCTTTTCTCCCTTCTTCCTTCTACTCCTCCTTTCTCTCTTTTTTTTTTTTGGCACTTTTTCTCCGCTCAACGCAGCCTTTCATCTGTTTCATTCAGCAATGTTTTCACAAAGGTGTTTTCCGATTGTAAGGCTGCGGCAAATAAGATCAAGGAGAAGAGCCCAGAGGAAATACACACAACTTTCAACGTGATTGAGAGGAAGAACCAATTGGCTCTTTTGAGTGGGAAGCCAACGTAGATAATTAGGATAGGTTTTAAATGTAGATAATCAGGATAGGTTTTAAGCTTTGTTTCCAGTAGTTAGTAGACAATAGCAGTTCATCCAGATTCAACCCTTGGTTATTTTCTTACTGTAAAAAAAAAAAAATCTATTACTGTAACGTAAACTCTATTTCTCATATGTAAATTGATGTTCTTAATGTAAATGTTCTATAAATTAATGCTCCTCTTTCCGTACTTTACTTTTAGTTTTGATTTTTTTTTTGTTATTACTTGAATAGTCTTTTTCAAATTACAATCTGCTTACTTTTCTTTGAGAAATGTAAATCCTTTGATTTTGAATGCCAATATATGCCTTTCAATTCAAATAGTTAGTAGGTTTCTCATTTTTTTCATTATTAGAGGCTTGAAATTACTGGGACAGTGGGACTTCCACTTGAATCTTAATAGTTACTTTCCTTTCTGTGATTGAAAAGCAACTTAAATATGGAAAGATGCTGAATATGTTAGTGATCTGAATTCTGAGCATACATGAGAAAAGATCAAATGCAAAAAATCCCCAGGATACTGCTCCCCATTATCTCTTCCTCATGTTGCTTTGATTATGAAAGACAGTAATCAATTTCTATGGAATTACGTGCAATTGCAAATATATTATTAATAACAACCTTAATTTGTGATTCCATCAATAACAATTTTAATTTTTTTTATTAGACTATTGTCAATTTGTGATACTGTTCATTGCCGAAAAGTGGCATAGCGAACGGTTTGGGTATAAATTGTCAAGTGGGTGGTTGACGACCTGACGAATCTTTTATTTTATTTTATTTTATTTCTTAAATATGTATTGTCAATAGCAAATTTGTGACAGTACCTTAGATTTAAAAATTTCAATGAGTTTAGGATATAAAAAATAATACATAACAAAAAGATGCCCATATTATCAATTATGAAAAAAACATTATTTTGATAAAATGTAAAAAATGAAAAAAAATATTAAAAAAAATAAATAAATATAAAATATAAAATATTTATTTTTTAAAAAATAAATTGAACGTAATTATTTTTGATAGAACATCAGTCTATTTTAAGTATATATAAATATAAAAAAAATACAAATTAACAGGTATATTAGTACCTGTCAATGCGGTAATATTTATTAAACTAATAAAAGTTATCAAAATGAAAGTTATCACGAAAAATTATTTGTGAAATATTTTACAAAGAAATAGGCGACTACAACAATATATGGGTTATAATCTATTTTTAATATTTAATAAACAACTTTGAGATGTGTAAACATAAATTTGTATTTTCTACATTAGAGTTCATCATACTAGAATACAATTATGATCTTGAAATTCATGATTTTTACATACATAAAAATTGAATCAAAATATGAATACTGACCTTTATCCATAATGCAGAATGAACTTCAGATCTGAAACTTTCTTAGCTGTTGAATCTTTATCGGTCTCTTTCCCTTTCATGCTTACACTTTTCACTTTCTGATAGAAAAAAATAAACTCTTGGCGTGTCCTTATAGGTAGAGACTGAATATATGGGGGTTTAATTTGAAATTTAAAACCATCAGATAGCACCATCAGTTTATCGGTTTCTTTTGAATTTTCAAAACCATCAGTTATCACTAGGATAACATCCCACAATCATCAGATAACTGCTCCCATCAAGCAATTACTTAATTATCCTTTTCATAAGCTCCCTTAACTTACAACTAAATTTACTTTTTAACCCTTTAATATGTTTTAATTAAATCATGCTTAATTCCCATTAAACATGAGACACATTTCTAACATTCTCCCACTTGGCTCATGTGGTAAATGTCATTTCATGATTTAATAAAACATCAACTTTAATGCGCATAAATTCGGCTAAAGGTTTCATACATTAGTTGCATCATAATTCATAATTAGGAATAAAACCAACAAGAGTCATGGCAGTTCTATACCATCAAATCGGCATAGTTCCTTCCATGTACCACTATATTAGCTATTCTCCCTAATATGATACTTTGATGGAAGTATTCATTATGTCCCATAACAAACAATAATGTCTTCATTAGGGACAAATCCTGTATTTCAACATCATCATTCATACATGCATATATACATAAATTTGAAAAACAGGAAAATTTCATAAACTTATATATTAATAAGCTCAGAGCGTCAATAGTCAATAATTACAATAATGATCAACAGTCATTAGCTGACATAATACCCATACTATACAAATGACCAGTAAATATCTTGGGCGGTAATCCCTTCGTCAAGGGATCAGCTATCATAAGATCGGTGCTAACATGCTCTATCGACACTCTACGTTTCTGAACCTCATCTTTAACGGCAAAGTATTTCAACTCCATATGCTTAGCACCTTTGGAATACTTGTCGTTTTTAGAAAAGAAGACTACTGCGGAATTGTCACAATAAATTTTCAGCAGTCTATCAATGCTGTCGACCAATCCAAACCCTGAAATAAAATTCTATTGCTATTTAGCCTGAACCATGGCCTCAAAGCATGCCACAAATTCAGCTTCCATAGTGGATGCAAACAATTACGTACTGTTTCGCACTTTTCCATGATATAACTCCTCCAGCTAGCCAAAAGTGGATTTTCTTGTGTGTCCACACATCCGGCAAAGTCTGAATCTGAATATCCAATGACCTCAAGGTTGTTGGATTTCCTATAAGTAAGCATGTGATTCTTTGTTTCTTGTAAATATCTCAGAACTTTCTTTGTAGCTTTCCAATGATCCATACCAGGATTACTCTGATATCTTCCTAACATTCTAACTGCAAAACTGATATCTGGTCTCGTACAAGTCTGAGCATACATTAAGCTCCCAACAAGCGATGCATATGGAATTGCTTCCATTTCTTTCCGTTCCAAATCATTCTTAGGACATTGCATGAGACTAAATTTGTCTCCTTTCTGAATTGGAACCGGAGATGATGAGCACTTTTCCATTCCAAATCTCTCTAAAACTTTATTAATATATGTTTTCTGAGACAAGCCTAACAATTCTTGTGATCTGTTACAGAATATCTCTATCCCAATCACATAGGTTGCCTCACCCATATCTTTAATTTCAAAGTTACTAGAGAGAAACATCTTAGTCTCACTCAGAAAAACCAAGATTATTAGTTGTAAGCAAGATGTCATCAACATACAGAATCAAAAATATAAACTTGCTCCGACTGACCTTTAGATATATACACCGATCGACGGTGTTTTCTTTAAATCCAAAGAAAACAACGGTATCGTTAAACTTAAGGTACCATTGTCATGAAGCTTGTTTAAGTCCGTATATTAATTTCTTAAGTTTGCACACCATGTGCTCTTTTCCTTTTTCTATGAACCCCATTAGTTGGTCCATGTACACATCTTCCTCTAAATTCTCATTTAGAAAGGCAGTTTTTCACATCCATTTGGTGTAACTCTAAATCATAATGAGCTACCAATGCCATAATGATTCTTAAAGAATCTTTCTTTGATACCGGTGAAAAGGTCTCCTTATAGTCGATGTCATCTTTCTGAGTGAATCCTTTTGCAACTAGTCTGGTTTTGTAACGTTCTAAGTTACCATGAGAGTCACGTTTGGTCTTAAAGACCCATTTACATCCAACTCTCTTACAACCTTCTGGTAACTCAACAAGGTCCCAAACGTCATTCTGTTCCATAAATTTCAACTCTTCTTTCATGGCATCTAACCATTTTTCATCATTATTACTATTCATGGCTTGTAAAAAACGTAACTGGATCATCTTTCATTCCAAGTCAAATTCAGACTCTTGTAGATATACCACATAGCCATTAGAAATAGCGGATCTCCTTTCTCTTTGAGATCTTCTTAATGTTATTTGTTGTGGTTCTTTCTACTATGGGCTCATTCAGTTCATTTACTATAATTTTTATTGTGAGTAGTAGGATCATTTATTTGTTGTTCTTCATTATTATTAATCGGTACAATAACATGAGGAATAACAACTTTATTAGAGACACAAGTCAAGGGAACTTGTACTCTCAATTCTTGAATCTCCACTTTATGTGGTGGTTCACTCCCACTAACTTCACCATTCTCAATGAACTTAGCATTTCCAGTTTCAATAATCCTTGTAGTATGATTAGGACAATAAAATCTATACCCTTTCGATTTTTCTGGATAACCACTGAAATATCCACTGATTGTTCTTTGCATCCAGTTTCTTTTCTTGTGGATTATAGTATCTAATTTTTGCCTGGCAACCCCAAACATGCAAGTGCCTTAGACTAGGTTTCCTTCCAGTCCACAGTTCAAAAGGAGTCTTTGGAACTGCCACTAGGAACCCTATTCAACAGATACATGGCAGTTTTAAGAGCATAAGTCCACAACGAAATGGGTAAAGATGAATTACTTAGCGTACTCCTAACCATATCTAACAAGGTCCTATTACGCCTTTCTGACACACCATTTTGTTGTGGTGTACCTGGTATTGTGTGTATTGAGCACATATGCCTCTCTTTTCAAGGAATTTAGCAGATGGACCCGGATGTTATCCGCTTTCATCATACCTTCCATAATACTCTCCACCCCTATCAGATCTGACAGTTTTCACCTTTCTGTCTAATTGTCCTTTCAACTTCATCAATGTAAATCTCTAAAGCATTTACAGCCTGAGATTTATCATGTAACAAATAGACATAACCATAACGTGAATAATCATCAATGAAGGTGATAAAGTATCTTTCTTTATTGAAAGCGTTAACATCAAAAGGCCCACATACATCAGTGTGTATAATTTTAAGAAGCTGAGTGCTTCTTGTGGCTCCTTTCTTTATGTGTTTTGTTTGTTTACCTTTAATACAATCCACACATACATTCAGATCAGTAAAATTTAAATCCGGAAGGATTTCATTCTTTACCAATCTTTCCATTCTTTCTTTGAAAATATGTCTCAAACGTTTATGCCACAAGTAAGTAGAACATTCATTCATTAAACTACGTTTAATACCAACATTATGATGCAAGGTCATAAGTGTTTCAGCATAAAGATTATCAAAACTCAACTTATATAATCCATCACATAATGTACCATTACCAATCAAATAATTATGTTTGTACAAACTGAAACTATCACTACCAAATTTAAAAGAGTATCCAGCTTTATCAAGTTTGGATATTGAAACTAAATTCCTAGATATACTAGGTACATAAAGAGTTTCACATAAGTCCAAATGATATCCACTGTCAAGAATCAAACGATACGTCTCAATAGCTTTCACTGGAGCTTTCCACTCTATTACCTATAAAGACAAAACTTTTCATTTGGCTTTTTGGTTTGGATTGTAAGGGATCTCTGCATCGTATTAGAAACATGAGTTGTACGTCCAGAATCAATCCACCAAGTGTTATAAGGAACTTCAGCTAAGTTTGATTCAAAACATACATAAGCACTAGGCTTACCTTTCTTTTCAAACCAAGCCTTATGTTTTGGGCAATTTTTTTGGAAATGCCCAGTCTTTCTACAGAAATGGCATCTATTTCCATAAGGTTCCTTCTTGTGGATTTGAGAAGAGGAGGCCTCATTGATCTTTAGGGGTCCTCTTCCCTTCTTCTCAAGTTTCTTACCGCTTTTCTTTTCAGCTCCTTGATGCTTAACATAATTGATGGAATGAATTCCTTGGTTCTTGAGTCTGGCTTCCTCCTGAACTAGCATACTGTGCAATTCATGCACATTCTACTTATCTTTCATGGTATTATAGTTCATTTGGAAAGGACCATACTCAGCCGGTAATGAATTCAGGATGAATTACACCAGGAAATTTTCATGCACATCCATCCCCAATGACTTCAGTCTTGCTGCAATGTTTGTCATCTCAATAACATGCTCATGCATTGTACAATAACCATCAAATTTCATAGTGGTCAGTGTACTCATTAGTGTCCCAGCAAGAGACTTATCAGCAGTTTGAGAGCGCTCTTCCACAAGTTTCATTATTTCTTTGGCACTTTCAGTTTGTGGAAGAGCTGACTTAATGTTGCTGACGATACTCATTCGTATGTACATCAGACTTAACCTGTTAGATCTTTTCCAGTTTCTATAATGGACATTTTCCTCTTCAGTGCTTGTAACAGTAATAGCACCAGGTTTCTCTTCTCTAAGAGCCAAATCCATATCCATTACCCTAAGGTAAAATTAGATTTACTCACTCCATTCAGAGAAGTTAAGTCCATTAAAAACTACAACAGTTGAGAATAGTGAATGAGTAGCAACTGGTACTACAAAGAATAAAATTTGAAAACATTAATACTTTGATTTATACATACTTACACATTAACATACTTCACGGATTCAGATATATTTCATACAATGCATATCGATATTCACCTTTGGACAATCCATCAGTACACAATACGCAATAAAGTGATGCTGATAGTAATTTCACATAATTTGGCAATGATACATATACTAACTAGAAATATTTATTATCTTTGGATACATAAATATAACTAATAGTGTATTTACATTACTAACATTCATGCTCATTTATTATAAAGAAAGCAAATCTCCCAGCAAAGTGCCGATGTGTTATGATCAAATGTCTCTTTCTACCTGGAGAAAGCATTACAAAGATCTTCTCAAACTTATTTTCTTTGGGTTTTACGCATGTATGACACAGTAAGGGTCAATATCCCAGTTTGCCTTTTAACAAAATAAAGGCAATGGAGTTACGTTATCAACATGAAATTGACAGGCAAAAACCAGTTCCTGGCCCATGAGACATCACTTTGCCAACTTAATTGCCACGTTCTTTTGTTCAAAAACAAAGAGAAAACGTCCACTAAAAAATTTCCAATCTTTATAATTAGGGTTCATATATAAATCTCTAATTTTCATAAATCTCTAATTTTCATAATTAGGGTAATCACCATTAATAGAAAATCATGAATTCTTTAATCATGTGCTCTGATACCACATGTAAACATAAATTTGTGTTCTCTACATTAGAGTTCATTATACTAGAACACAATTAGGATCTTGGAATTCATGGTTTTCACATACATAAGAATTGAATCATAATATGAATACTAACCTTTATCCATAATGCGGAATGAACTTGAGATCTGAAACTTTCTTAGCTGTTGAATTTTATCGGTCTCCTCCCCTTTTGTGCTTACGCTTTTCACTTTCTGATAGAAATAAACTCTTGGCGTATCCTTATGGGTAGAGACTGAATATATGGGGGTTTAATTTGAAATTCAAAACCATCATATAGCACCATCATCAGTTATCAGTTTCTTTCGAATTTCAAAACCATCAGTTATCACTAGGATAACATCCCACAATCATCAGATAATTACTCCTATCAAGTAATTACTTAATTATCCTTTTCATAACCTCCCTTAACTTACAATTAAATTTACTTTTTAGCCCTTTAATATGTTTTAATTAAATCATGCTTAATTTTCATTAAACATGAGACACATTTCTAACAAGATGATGTTAATATTTTTGTAGAATTGTTTTATTAGGATATAGCAATGCTGAGATGAAGTCACCAGTAGCGGAGCTTGAAGAAAACGTTTGAGGGGGCCAAAATGAATAGTACACTAAGTGCAAATGGCAGATAAAAAAGAAAAAAAAATTATAACAAATATAGTTTTTCATGAAACAATTATGTGCTTATCTTATTATAAATTGATTTTAACTTCTAAATTTCAACATGTGAATTTTTATGTTGATTATATACCATTAATTGTTTGCTATTGTCTTCACTACTAAAAGAAAAAATATAAAATTGAAAAGAAAAACTTAATAACTTACTATCTAAATTAATATATACTACTAGATATAAAAGTACAACATTCATTTATAAACAACTCAATACAAATGATATAAAAGAAAATTAAGAAAATAAAAACTAGAAGGCATACAATTTCTACATCTATCTTTTGGGGGGTCATATAATTTTTTGGGTTCATATATTTCTAAAAGGTTTATAAAAATTTTAGAGTATCACAACTAAAATCCGCCAATGACTCAATACAAATGATATAAAAAAAATTAAAAAAATAAAAACTAAAAGGTATACAATTTTTACATCCATCTTTTGAGAGGTCATATAATTTTTTTATTCATATACTTCTAAAAGGTTTCTAAAAATTTAGGTCGGCCACGCGCCCTTGTCCCATGTCACAACTGGGATCCGCAGTGAAGTCACCAAAGAATGAATCTTTCAATGAACTTTTCAACAACTAGGACTCGCCAATGGAACAACTAGGATTCGCCAATGGAAGTCCACGTCAAAAAAGTGATCTTTCAATGGACTTTTCAACAATTCTCGTGGAGGCACTTTGTTTTGGTGAATTAGCCCCGATTGGAGTGGACACCAGATGTAGCCCAACTGACGTAGCATCATGTCATTGATTGTGTCATTAATTGTGTATATTGTGCACAGAAGAAGAGAGAGCCCCTTATATGCGGCACCATCATACATACAGCAATGCATAGTGTGAATAGTAAGACTCGGGCAAATTCAGGCTATGAAAGCCCGGCTATATAACAAGGCCAGAAGCACAAGCACAACAAGAAGCAATCACGTATCGAGGGTTGATGGGGGGCGGTGATAAGCAGTCTCTGGTGTACCGGACTCGTGGTGGCTGCAGAACTTGTACCCTTCGCGTGAGCGTCGGCAAAGACAGCGCGAGGGTGTCTCTCCGGGACTACAGGGTAGAAACCAGAGTGGATGTCAGGGTTCACGATGAAACCAACAGAGGAGGAGGTGGTGGTGGTGGTATCGGCACCGTTGATGTCACATACGCTGGGAATGCTTTACAGGTGCGCTCCGACGCAGGTCAGTTTAGCATCGGCTACGGAGTTCCACCCGTGAGTTGCGGTTTTCTGGTTGCTTCCATACACAACGCCGGCACGTGGGGAGACGCTTTGTTTGTGACACACGTCTACCGGACTACAGGGCAGCAGTTATCTGTGGTTGTGGTGCAGGTTTGGTGCGATGGGGGCGAAGGCTTTGGGTTTACCTTAACGGGTCCTACCCGGCACTCTTCGCTTTCAGAGGTCATGACGGCAGCTGTGAAGAAGGCCTATCCTTCCAACGTTGCAGATACCTGGTACTCTTGGCTTTTCCAGGGGATGCTAGCTGTGAATATGGCCTACCGTTTCGACGTTGCAAGTACCGGCGCCGGTGTTCATTCTTCTACCAGACAGCAAACGACGAACAACACAGGCCTTGTAAACAATACTGGGGAGGTCAATGGTGATTGGAATGGTTCTGTCATTATCCTTTTTAATTTCTTTAATTTGTGAACTATCAGGGAGGAGCTATCTATGGCTAACTTACTTGAGTTTACTGTTCAGAAGTACACTTGCTCAGCCGTCAGGGGCATTTATAGATGAGCAATTACCAAATATATATATATATATATATATATATATATATATGAACAATAATATTATTTGTACACCGCGTGTCCCAAGCTCTCTCTTTCCTATCTCATAAGCATTTGACAGTGTTTGATTAGAGTGATTGTTTGCTGTTTTTCTGGTATTTCTGTTGTATCCTAGGGAGGTGACAAACCACTCAGGAGACAGAGTATGTGGGCACCCATAATACTCTCTCTATATGAGTCCCATCACATTTGACAATGACTTTGGCATATCTTTAATTTTTAATTAATTTGTTTTACTTAATCCTAATTTCTTCTAACATTTGATTTTTTTATTATCTATTTTTTAACAATAATTAATTGTCATTATTTTCTGATTTGCAATAATTTCCATTACTAGCGTTTCTGAATTCGGGTAAAGACACAGGGAGAGTTCCCGCACCGAAGTCCATGGCGATGGGTCCCGAGAGATCGAAGCCTCTTCACAATTTCATGTTGCCGTGTTTGAAGTGGGGGAATCAGAGGTACCTGAGGTGCATGAAAAAGGCCACCGACGGCGCCGACCGCGCTGACGTGTCTGCCAGCGGAGATCATCAATCTCCGTTGTCGAAGTCCGGTGAGAGCAAATCAAATATAAAAGAAGAAAGGGGGGTAAGAGCTAAGGATGCAGTGAAAGAGAAAGTAGGGAGCGCCACGTAGGTAGGAACGGAGGAATTTGCGGCTAGAGGGAGGGAGGGTTATTTTGTTTAAAAAAATTTATTTAATAATTTTCTATAATAAAATATAAAATAAAATATTATTAAATAATTTTTTTATCTTTTATTTTTCATCTATTCTATCTATTTTATTTTATAATAAAATTTTTTTTAGTTAATGTCTACATTTTAATTTATCAAAAACACCATTACTTATATATTTAACATAAATAAAATAATATAATATAATTATAAATTATTCTTATTTCTCATTTATTCTTTAGAAGTTATAATTACTTTGTAAAATTTTAATAACTCACTCATTATTTTTATTTAATTTTTTAATTTTTTGGGTAGAAAAAAAATTGGAAAGAGGTAAAAACAAAAATAATGACAAAGTGTATGTTATATGTGCTAATTATAAAATACTTTAAATAATATTAAGTCTATTTAAATAATATAATAACATTTTAAAATTAAAAATACAAATTGCCTCTCAATTACATAAATTATTATAAATATTTTATTATTCTCTTAATTTAAAAATAAAAAATCAATCTTTCTTTTCCATCTAAACCAGGGGTGTCTGTGAGTTGAGTTGGGTCAAGTTTGTAATATTTTTACACTTAGCCTACTTATCAAAGTAGTGAGTTGAGTTAGATTTGAGATTTTTTTTTAACTTGAATCAACCTAACGCATACATTAATGAGTTAAGTTGGGTCAAACTCATGAGTCCGACATACATTAAAAAAAAATTTCATCTATTAAATTAAATGTTAAAATTAATATAAAATTAAAAATTTATTATATATCATAATAAATAATTTAATAAGTCTCAATAAAATATGACATACAAAATCTAAAACAAACTAAAAATAAAATATAATAAGTTATAAGTTATAAAAATAATATAATAAATTTTAATTTTAGACATAAAAAGGATCAATACAAATCTCAAAAGTCAAATACAATAAGTCACATAAGGTTTAAGAAATAAAAAAAATAAACATTAGATTTAGTATACTAAATATAAAAAATAACATAATTTTTTATTTTTTTTTAAAATAAGTTAAGTTAAGTTGAGAGAGTTAAAAAATTTTTTAACCCGTAATATAATCCATCGTCGTCGAATTAAAAATTTTTAAATCCAATTCAATTAACAAACTCAATCAAATTTGTCAATATAAATTAGGTTTGATCAAAACTCAGGAACTCGTAAATTGACCCAACATTATAGATATCCCTAATCCAAACTTACCTTAGGAAGTGGCGAGTACCCTGAAGAGAGTGGCAGTGACGAAAACGGAGGTGGGAGGAGGAGCGATGGATCTCTACGACACTGCGAGCCAGTGTCCCAACGTTGTTCGTGCCTTTTTGCGATATCGTGCTCCGCCACACGTTGCTTTTCAACCCCACTTTTGGCAAAGGGATGCTTGAGAACCACTCCACCAAATAGTGCCCACTTTATTGGGATTCAATTGAATCACAGGAAAGATGGAAGCTTGGCACTACCGATGGGGTCACGGGTTACTGTTGAAAAAGAATATACGCAACATTGAAATTGCCAGGGATTCCAAAAAAGCTTGACGACCTTGACCGCCGTGTCTGCCCTTTTGAAAAATACTCAAGGCTCAGAAACATTGATTTCATTTTAATTATATTCAATTCAACTCATTTAATTTAATTTTTATTGTTGAATTTTATTATAAAATTAAATTAATCTTTATTTTACAATTTTTTAATAAAAAGATTTATTTATAAAACAAATTCATTTTCAAAATTACATGTTCTAAACATATTTTAACCGTTGGGGTTGTCTGAGTTTGAGATGTATATTGTGAAACAAATATTACTCAGGTTACTATTGCAATAATTCATCCCGCACTCTCCTTTTTGTTGGAAAGTTTCGTATGACTTTGTTTGTGTTTAAATTAATTTATTTTTTAATAAAAATAATTTATAATTAAAATTTTTTTTAGAGAACTTTTAAAAAAATGATTTTTTCTTTAAAAAAAACTATTACCAAACATACTACTTGTAAGATCCGTTTTGTAACTCATGTGTCTCTATCTTCATATGCACTAATTTTTTTTTTTGGTAAGTTCATTTGCACTAATTTTACTTTGAGTAAAACTATCAAATTACAACTTGATTCGTGTTGGAATAGCAAACGGGGATGAGATCAAAAACACATAAAACAATAAATATCATTTATCATTTTAGGATTTTTTTTAAATTTTTGGTAAGCTTTAAAGTTTACAAAAATGAGAGGTTCTTCCGTTCCAAAGTTCAAGCATATTACAAGAGGTTATTTCATTTTAAAGCCTAAGCATATTACAAGTCTTAACGAAAGTTTACAGTAATATTTACATATTATATATTAATAAAAGATCATCAATAAGAATCCAATATAAAACTTTTTGAATGGACATTGCTTAATCCTACTAGTTAAGCCAATGTCAACCCTTATTGACTTCATGTTAAATTTAATTTTTTTATTCAAATAAAACATATGTATTTTATTTATATTTTATTTGTATCATGGAACTGCTCGAATGTAGTTTCTATGAATAAAACTCATTATTGGCATCTATGTGGATAGGGGGCAATTATTGTTTATATACATACTTTTCAGAAAACATTAGATTGTTTCTATTCAACATGCATTTGAATCAATAATGGCGAATATATATGGCATAATACCGAGCTTATCATGAATTTTTTTTATATCCACAAGGGGTGTATTTAAGTGGTAAACATGTTAAAAATTTGCTAAGACAAGTTTATCGAAATATTAAGAGTTTGAATCATGATGAAAAATACTTTTGCGAGGACAGATAGCCAAGGGACTGTTCCTTGTGTATGTTGAGGGCTCCCCAAAATTTTTTCAAACTATTAATTGTTATGTATTCTTTTTTTTTTCTTTGAAAATTTAGGAATATAATTATCAAAACAAAATATGAGTTGTCTCTTACCTTATTCATATTGTCTTTTTATTTTATTTTATTTTATTTCATTTTCCTATTTTTTGAACTATACTTTGACAAATTGTATAAATGTTGTTATAACAATTTTTTACTTTTGGTGATAATTTTTAAAAATTCACATTTTAGAAACATTTTATGTAGAGCAATAAAATGTATAAAATTATCACCCAAAAAATATTAGTATAATGAAAGTGAGTTACATCCTAAACATAAAAACTGTTATTCGATTCTTGAGAGTCTTATCTCATGAATTATTAGGCAATAGTTACCATTCAAATGGACCGAACCTCTTACAACTTCTATGGCTTTTACTCATATGAGATTCTTGCATTAAATTAAATCATATTTTGATGTATTTATCAAAGGACACAATCAAATATGTCAATTTTTGTTAAGTAAAAGCGATTTTAAGATACATAAAAATAAAATCTAAGTTAGACAAAATCATTGGCATTTTTCTTCTTAGCCTCCAAGATAAATGTCTTAACTTTGCTTTTGAGGGCAGCCTCAATATCCTAAGCAAAATACTTCGTGTAAGAAAAATAAATTATTAATTTTCTTATTTAAGATATCTTCTTGTGTTTTGGTGCTGCCTCCGGTGGATAGTTTGAAATTTATTTATTTTTTTTATTAAGAGTTAGTCTTTTCTTTTTTTACATGTACATACACAAAACAAGATAGATCTAATATATCTTTATTGGTAAAAATATCTCTTTAAATTAGGTCTAAAATCACATGAACTTGTGAAGACTCAAACTAAAAAAATATTGCATTTTAGCTAGAATTACGATATAAGTCCCCCAAATTTTGATAATAGCTAGGGTGCTAAAAATTATTTTTGAATTAGATATAAAATCACATGAAATTGTCATTTTTAATAGAATTAGACCGTTAAGTGATAATTATTATGTCACTAAATTATTGTCAAATTAACTCTTAATTTCCTTATATAACATTTTATGAGGAATCTGATAATTTTTTTGTGATTTAGACATAATTACAAAATATAAATCTTTAAGTATCTAGTTGAAAATTTTATTTTTAACATTTTTATATGACGTATATAATTATAATTTCACTATTTTGTTTAAAATGTTATTTTAATCATAATTTAGTAATTATAGAAAAGCAGTTTGATATACAATAAAAAATTAATTTAATGTATGTTTAAATTATTTTATTTTATGATCAAAATATTATTTTAAAAGTGTTTTTTAAAAAAATATTTTTTAAAAAAATAATCTTTATCCGAATATACACTTACTTACCAAAGAATAATTTAACAAAATAATTACAATCTTGCAGGTGGCAAAGCAATAAGTAATATTATATTAGTTTTTTTTTAAATTAGTAATATTATGTATGTGTTTGAATTAGAGTTTATAAATTTAATTTTAGATGAATTTAATTTTATAAACTTAATTATGATCAAAAATAAATTTGAGTAAAATAATTTATATTTGATAAAAAATTATATTTAATTTAAAAATAAGAAATAATTACTTTCAAATTAAACATACTTTTAAAATTAAAATTATATTTAAAAAAAATATAAATATCAAAATAAATAAAATAAAAAATAAATTAAAACCTATTTAAACCTTTAAAAATTAATTTAAATGAGACAAATGTCTACCTAAATACAATATATGTTGATATGTTTGAAAAGTCAAAAGTGTAGTATTCCTTTTCCAATTTCAAAATTGAACTCTGTGGTTTCCTTCCTCCCTGTTTGGATACAAGAACAGCACAGTTCCTCATATTTGATTTTTCAATATCCCGCCCGTTCCTACAGTCCTTACGCTCACTCTCTCTCTCCCTGTGCTTCAGCAATCATATCCGATCCTTTCTCTCTCTTCTTCCGCCACTGCATTTGAAATTTTGCAGAAGAAAACCTAGGAAGATCTACAGCGACGATGAACCAGTACCACATCTACGAAGCCATTGGTCGCGGCAAATGCTCGGTAACGTTGCTCCTGCTTCTTCCATTTTCAATCTAACTCCGGACTCGTCGTTTTTCTTTTGATCAAGTGGATAATGTTCAATCACTCTTTCTGTGTTTCTGGGTTCGCAGACCGTGTACAAAGGCAGGAAGAAGAAAACCATCGAGTATTTTGCCATCAAAAGCGTCGATAAATCGCAGAAAAGCAAGGTTCTTCAAGAAGTAAGTCATTGAATTTCGTTTCCCGTGTTTGTGGTTCTTTTTGTTCCCTTTTTGGGAAATTTGATTGAAATAGAGACGCGTCACTACCGATTGAGTGAGTCCACCTGACATAGGAAGTTTGAAATTTTTACAGGTTGTATAGTGTAATTTCATTTAATAAGCTACTGGGTTTTCCTTTTTGTTCATATTTTTAACACGGGTGATCTATTCTACGGTGAATTTATCTGAACACAGTAAGCGAAGCATCTGTTCTTCATTTTTATACTTTATATTTTTCATTTATAATATTTTTCTAGCGGATCTTAAGCTGTATCATGTGTGTTGAGTTGATATAGGCTAATACTGTGAACCGACTTGGACTCCTATTTAAGATGATTCTAGGATCAGTTCAGTTCTTTCACTCTTGTCTGATTGAATTAACCGCGGCGCTTTCTCCTTCTGCAGGTCAGGATTCTTCACTCTTTAGATCACCAAAATGTACTAAAGTTTTATTCTTGGTAAGGCCTATTGTTTTACAGAAACAACTAAGGAGAATTCAAATTTCAAAATGAGGATTAAAAAAATTACCATGGAGTAAAAATAACCACTTGAAGTGGTTATTGTGAATAAATAATATATTGGCTTAAATAACCACTTCTAATGATTATTGTTCTTCTTTCATGGTAAATTTTTTTGTAAGAGTTCTTTTTTGGAATTCTCCCAAATAAATGTTTCCTCCGGCTTAACAGTTTTTCCATATCTCTTGAATTCTTGTAGGTTATAACGGGTTGTCAACTTATGTTTTTTAGGTACGAAACTTCTGCTCACCTGTGGTTGGTCTTGGAGTATTGTGTTGGAGGAGATCTGCTTTCCATATTACGGCAGGTACCCAGCATTTCATTGCTTATATTTTGCAAGCCTTGGTCCATTCTAGCTTCATTCTTTTGCTGAGCATAAAAGACTGGGAGATCACGCTTGCTGTTAAGCTTTGTAAAAAATTTCAATTGCTGTGTTGAATTTTCAGATAGACAATGATCTAGTTAACTTTTTCCGAAATTTGTCTTGCTTTTGCTTTGGAACTGGATATATCAACTTAATTGCCAGAGACGTTTCTTTTTCTCCTTTTTATTTACTGGAAACCCAGTGAAGAAAATTTAATTGGCTACCAATGATGAGAATTGTATAATAGTATGGTGTCCTTTTTGAACCAAATGGAATAATTCTATGGAATTTTATTTTAAAGCCTTTCTAATTTGGGTAATTAAAGTCGCCGGCCTTTTTTCTTGGATAATTGATAATTATAGTTGTTCGATACATATTCCAGTGTCTGATTGCTTTTTCCTATCACGGGTAATTTGTTGTTCAGATGGTGTTTTTACGCTAGTGTATCTCCATAAATTTCATAAATAAATATAAATAGTTCTACAAATTGCATAATGGAAATTTCTTATTCAGCTTAAAAACCTAAAGTGATTTGCTTTTAGGTTATTTACATGCTCTGGATTTTTTTTCCCATCTTGCTAAACTGTTGAGTCCTAAATTAGCAGTTGTACATTGTGATATTCTGGTGTTGGGAACTTTGTGCTCAGTTAACTCAATATTAGTTTCTTGCGTAGTGTTGAGTAGTCAAATATTATGTGGATGAATTGCAGGACAGTCAACTACCTGAAGATTCAATTCATGATCTTGCTAGTGACCTAGTCAAAGCTTTGCAGTATGTTCACAAGTCTTTTTCCTTTTTTGTTTCCCCACCATTGAGTTGTATTACTGTTATATTGACGAATAATGGATAATACATTCAGGTTTTTACATTCAAATGGAATCATTTATTGTGACCTGAAACCATCAAATATCCTACTAGATGAAAATGGATGTGCAAAGGTACCTATTTATTATGCTCTCTCTCAGTCTGTCTCTCTCTCTCAGTCAATTGAGTAATTGTAGGTATGTTTTTTTTTCTGTGGGACGGAGTGTGTACTTCTACTTGATTGATGCAGCTATGCGATTTTGGATTGGCTAGAAAGTTAAGAGATATATCAAAAGCTCCTTCTTCCTCGGTATGCTTGACTAAAATTTGCAATATCTGGCATCCTTACGCATATATAGATGGAACTTTATTCAACTATATTTGTCATTTTTCTCCACAAATTATCTGTTAATATGTACAACTTTTCTACTTTTTTAGTTGCCTCAAGCAAAACGTGGAACACCTTCTTACATGGCTCCAGAGCTTTTTGAGGATGGTGGAGTCCATTCTTATGCTTCTGATTTCTGGGCCCTAGGTTGTGTACTATATGAATGTTATGCTGGGAGACCTCCCTTTGTGGGAAGAGAATTCACCCAGCTTGTAAAATCCATCCTTTCAGATCCAACTCCACCTCTCCCTGGTAATCCAAGTCGACCTTTTGTCAATTTAATTAATTCTCTGTTGGTAAAAGATCCAGTTGAAAGAATACAGTGGCCTGAGCTTTGTGGACATGCCTTTTGGAGGACCAAAATTGCTCTGGTGCCTCTACCTGCTCAACCGGCTTTTGATGATATGATAGAGCTACATGCTAAACCCTGCCTATCAGAACGTAATGGTGATAAGTCTTCTCATAACAGGACCCCTCCCAAAAATCATGAAAGAGATGTGAAAGGGGTGTTGAAGAAGGATGAGAATTCCATTTTAGGATCTAGAGGCTATGAGACACCAACAAGGGGAACACCAAATGGCCACAGAACTCAGACAAAGGGTTCTGGCAGAACAGTTGAGGTGAAGCAGAAAGTTTCTTCTAATATTAGCAAGGGTGTGAATCTTTTGAGAATGTCAAGAATAGCAAAATCAAATTTACAGAAAGAAAATGAGAAGGAAAACTATCGACGTCCCTTGCCTAATAGCTCTGAGAATGATTCTGAAGTTAAAATTGAGAACACTGACATGGAACTTGATTTTAGTGAGAATACTGAAGATGATGCACATGACGAAACTGATGGTTCTGAACATACAACTTCTGTGCCCGAAGAGAAAATGGACAATCAATATCAGAATCAGGGGAAAGCAGAGGAGATGGAAAATAATATACACCAGTTGGACACCCCATCTGTTGTTAACACACCTGTCTCAGATGATCCAAGGTCATTTGATCATGAGTTTACTCCTGAGCGTCCTGACATAACTTCTATTTCTCCTAGTGTGAGCCCTCAGGTGAAGAAACATAGAATTAAAGAAGACTCGGGATCTGCCCTTGACTCTGATTCTTCAAGGTCATCTAACAACCTTTCCCAGGTTCTTTGGCATCCATCTGATCTCTCAGTCAGACCTGTAATGCCCAGCAGAAAAGTTGATAAAGTCTCAGAAGTCATCCCTTCACTTCCTTTTGAGGCTTTGCAAGCATCTGATTTTGTAAAGATGCCTAAAGAGCAATTGGAGGCTGTCCACAGCCGAATTATAGCCATTTTGAATGGGAATACCAGTATTGGGGAGAAACAGAATGTGATTAGGTACCTTGAGATGTTGAGCAGTCATGCTGATGCAGCTAATATCTTGACCAACGGGCCAATAATGCTCATGCTTGTAAAATTGCTTCGCCAGTCCAAGGCATCAGCTTTGCGTGTTCAACTTGCTTCACTGATCGGTCTGTTGATTCGCCACTCTACTTTCATTGATGACAGTTTGGCTAATTCTGAAATTTTAGGTTCACTGACTGATGGCCTTAGAGACAAGCAAGAAAAAGTGAGGAGGTTTTCCATGGCTGCTTTGGGTGAGTTGCTATTTTATATATCCACTCAAAATGCAGACTGCAGGGATAACAATCAACTTGAATCTCCATCAAAGGACAATAGGACTACGTTTGGTTGGCAGGTTAGCTTTTGAAGCTTGTTGCTATAATGTTCTTGTCCGTCTGTCAAGGTTATTTGAATCTTAGCTTCTCTATTATATAAAAATTACAATTTTCTAGGAATGGTGGTTGCAACAAGGTAAAATATCTTTAGTCAATTATGTGTCCTCCTGTCACTCAATACCCTTCCGTAAAACTTTTATCATAAATGTTAAGCTTTATTAACTTTCTTTGCCTGCTTTCTATGGCTTATTCTTCATGGTTAAATTATTTCCACCTGGCTGCAGGTTCCAAATTCATTAATTTCATTTGTGTCATCAATTCTGAGGAAGGGTGAGGATGATATAACTCAATTGTATGTATTGAGAACAATTGAGAACATTTGCAGTCAAGGAGGGTTCTGGGTGGGACGTTTGACCAGTCAAGATGTCATTAGTAATCTCTGCTATATCTATAGGGCAGCAGGGAAACAAGAGAGCATGAGGCTTACTGCGGGATCATGTTTGGTGCGCTTAGCTCGTTTTAATCCTCCTAGCATTCAGTCAGTTATAGAGAAACTCTCATTCAAGGACCTAGCATCTGCTCTTGTCAAGGGCAGTCCGAGAGAGCAGCAAATCAGCTTAAATCTTCTTAACATGGCAATGCTTGGAAGTCATATGTTGACAAATATTGGAAGATACCTTCTACCACTTGTGGAGGACAAGAATCTGATCCCAAGTCTTTTGGCTCTTGTTGAACAGGGTAGTGAAGTTTTAAAGGGAAAGGCACTTGTCTTTGTGGCTCTTCTCTGTAAGAATGGTAGGAGGTGGCTTCCACACTTCTTTTGTAGCCAAAAGTTACTTTCTGTGGTGGACAGGCTGGGAAAAGAGAAGGATGCCTATGTACGGCAGTGTTTAGATGCATTTGTGCATATTGTGGCCTCTACTATTCCAGGTTTACTGGATACTATAGCTGGGGATATCCAGCAAATGATGGGAGGAAGGCGCCATGGACATATCACTGCCCTTACCAGTAGATCTGCTCCAAAAACCAACATTCATTTGTTTCCTGTTGTTCTGCATCTTCTCGGGAGTTCAACTTTTAAGCACAAAGTGGTGACACTTCAAGTCTTGCTGCAATTGGCGAATCTAATTAAACTCGTGGAGACACCGTTTCAGGTAAGTGATTGAACCGTGATTTCCTTTTAACGGTATGTGCTTTTGAGCCTTGACTGACTGGGCAGAGCTAATAATTTCTCTAGAGATTCATTGTGCTGAGATGTAGTCACTAGATCTTTCACTAATGAAGACATGAGAATGCATTTTACTTGGGAACTAGATTTGTTTATCTTGACGAAGTGAAATGAGCCTATTAAATGAGATAAATACAATGCATAAATTTGATACGTTTTTCTGCCAATTTTCACACATTGTTTGGCTAATCAATTACTCTTAAAATGTTTGGCATTTATTGTAATTGCTGGGACTATACTATTTTGGTTGGATGGCAGATAGCACTTTCAGCAGAACAAGGTTGATTTTTTAAGTAACAATTGATATTTGATTTTATTGTCTTTGTTGATTGACTTTCAGGGAAGAGATGACTTCCAAATAACTCTTCTTCGAATTTTGGAGTCTCTCACGGAGGAATCTCCTGTGATTCTAGGCAACCCTCACATTTTCATACGTGAAATCCTCCCCAGTTTGACAGTTCTCTATAAGGGTAACAAGGATGGTGATGCCAGATTTTTGTGCCTTAAAATTCTTTTTGATGTGATGATAATTCTTTTGAGTGAACCAATTGAAGAAGAGCAAAGACTGAAGGATCTGAAGTTCATATCAAATACCCGTTTTCTTCCTCTCTACCCAACCTTGATTGAAGATGAAGATCCTATTCCTATCTATGCACAGAAACTTCTTGTCATGCTACTAGAGTTCAATTTTATTACAATTCCAGACATTCTACATCTGAAGACAATTTCACAATGCTTTGAATTCTTGCTTGGTGATTTGTCAAATGCAAATGTGAACAATGTTAAGCTGTGTCTGGCTCTGGCTTCTGCTCCTGAAATGGAGTCCAAGTTACTCTCTCAATTAAAAGTAGTTAGGAGGATTGGCAACTTTCTGGAGTTTGTATATGCAAAGGGTATGGAAGATTTGCTGGAACCAACTCTTGGGCTGTGTAGGGCTTTTCTAGCACGTTCAGTCAGCTGTGCAAAAGGCTTCAGCTACACAACAGAACCAACCCTCTTAGGTGACTGTCATCCTGAGGTGAGTGGTGCTGTTGATCCCCAGCAATGCGTAAGAGATATAACAGACTTTGGAAGCAATGTTGGTGTCTTTCTAGAGTTGAGTGCATCTACTGAAGCCAATATTGCTGATATAGCTTCTGAATGTGTAGTTTTACTGCTCAAGGCAGCTCCTAGAGAAGCCACCACTGGTCTACTAACCAATCTCCCTAAGGTCAGTGTGATCCTAGAGTCCTGGCGTAGAGGCATCCCTCACATAATGGTTCTGCGCATGCTGCATGCAGTAGGTTATGCTTGCAAGCAGTACTTATTGCATGCCATGATATTATCAATATCCATACCAGAGATTTCAAGAATTGAAGTGATAGTTTCTGAACTAAAAAGTTCAGGTGTGCCTGGTTTAGCCAAAACTGCTGGGCTGGCAGCGTTGGAATTGCAGCGGCTACCTCGCTGCATTTGAAAAATTGTAGGTATCATGTTATTATTGTCCTGTTGCAGTTATTAGAATCTGTTACTTTTCTGGTTTACTGTTTACCTTTATTTTGCAGGTAACATAGAAGTCGGGCAGACATTCAGACGGGAAGCTAAGTTTTATTGAATTTCAGACAAAGGTTAAGCATTTTGGTGAATTCTACTCTGGCTTCACCGTACTTTTATGTAAAGTATGTGTACCCTGTATCTTCATGAACATCAAAATATTAAATCAAATAATTTTCTCCCCCAGAATTTGCTATAAATTGATTTGGCCAGAATTCCTTCTCTTTTTTCTCACTGTCCATGTAATTGTCATAGAAAAATGCCAAGCCTAGACTGCCTTTCATTATTTTAAACACAACTAAACGAAGAAATGTATCAAACATAAGTATATAACAAAGTACTTTAAACAAGGTGTGCATGAAACAGTTTTTTGGAAAGTGTTACGTGTCATATGCCAATACTGGCTCTCGTAAATTAAATGTCAAATCCAATTCACTATGGTTTTTGTTCCTTGAAGTTGGTTATCTTCCACTTGTCTTGTAGGGTTGTGTTGAGAGTATAAAGAACTTAATGCTCAGTATGATTTGTGCATAAGGGATTTCCATTTTTCATTAGAAGTTGTCCTTCCTAGTATCCTGCGCTTTGTCTACTGTTGAGAGTACTTGCCATCGAAGGTACAAACAAAAATTTTACTCGTTAGTTGTTATGTCATGTTTATTAGTAACTACCCCATTATCTTACTACTAAGGATGCCACTCTTCCCTCCCAATGAAGAACAAAAAGAAAAAAGAAAGAACAAGCACCATTACTCTCAGTCCTTACAGACTACTCTTCCTTGTCCTGATCCTAGTTAATGTCCCTTGTCCTGATAAATTCCTACTTCGTGGAAACTTTTCTTTATTTCTTTTACCTTCCACTTTTATTTTGGGATGAATGATAACTATTCTGTTATCGAATCATCTTTTGTCATGGGCATTTTTATTCTTGACCATGCAAAGAAGATCTCATATTATATCATACTTATCTTTTACATCTAAATTTTTTTTTATGAAAGTAATGAAATCCAATTGTAACAAGGAATTAATAAATTCATATTTGTTCCGTACAATGATGTGTTACGATTCAACAGTCACAAATATTAATGTGCTAATTGCTAACCGAAGTAAATTTTTTGGTCTACCAATGGCATCGTAAATGATAGTCATTGTAGGAGGTTGTGCTGATGACGAAACGGGAAGAAAAAAAGTAACTTGTATAAAGCAATTTGTGAATCGGGAGATTCACGAGACCCATTTGTGAATATTCATTGACATGAAGAAAAAAAACTTGACTTCCTGCTTTATCATCATTTTCTTTTGATAAATATGCCAAAATGATTTAACCTCTTCCATACTTTTTCAAAATGATACAGAAGGAAGCGATAGTTTCCAATTTGAACAAGAGATTTGCTATGAAGCAAAAATTTGACGTATTGTCATTAACGTGTGTTTGATGATTATAAGGTTCATAACTTCATCTCGGTTTGCCCACAAGAACGAGGGAGGGTGAAAGATGAGGAAAGGAACAAGGTTGATTTTGGGGATGCTAATACATTAGTATTTGTGCCCATTACATTTTCTCTGAAAAATTTTCAATATCAGTTTAAATTTTAAACACTGCAATCAACTAGAGAAATGCAAATTGGAGGCAGGCAGCCTGCACTCCTGTTTTTGCCGTACAGACCTTGTGAACAATTGCCAGTTATATTCTACATTCCATTCCATTAGGGTAATGCTATATACACAATGAAGAATGGTGCAACACATTATTTCCAATTATTAGATAACCTAGTGCAAGTATCTAATTTGCAACCAATAAGTGTTAGGTGCAGTGATTAGCAAACTACACTTTCAAAGAGAGAGTTAAAGTTCAAATCTTAGAAGAAACACTTGTTAGAAGGAGCCTCCTAATCTCATAGCAATTCAGGTGATAACCTCACTCTCCATTAAAGTGAAGAATCAATGCAAATCTCCCCTTCTTAGTTAGCAAATGTCAACTCTATAAAAAAAAAAAATGAGTGTGTAGCAGCATTGCTCCCCAAGAGCCTCAAATATGCAGTAAAATTTGAATTTTTTTTAATAATATTTTTTTTTGGTAATTTTTGTTTTTTGAATCACCGTTGAAAGATCAGGCACCATGATGATAACGTACGGCACTTTTAATGCAAGAGCACAGTTAGTTTTCCCGTTTGCTTGCTATAATTAACTAAATTAGACCTGAGGGTGAATATAAAGAACTGTTGTGTGGGGCACCAAATATCACGGGCAGAACAAGAATTCTCTCACCAAACGCATCACATGGAAAACTTTTCCAATCTTTGTCTCTTCCGCTAAAAACCAGAACTCTCTTTACTTTATCATCATCCATCAGACCTAGCCAGTCGATGCTCCATTTGACCCCACCATGTCTTAGGTAAGGCAGAGAGATATACATTCATATATATAAATATATATATAGCCATATAGGAACCGGCAGAGCTTCAGGTCTTGACGATTTAAAGGGTCGCAATCATTATTTCCACTAAAAGCCCCCACATTTCCATCTCCCTCAGAAATTCTTACACAATTATATCCATTTCCAGGAAGTGTAACTTTGATTTCTTCACCATCACAGAATGACATCCTTCAGTGTTTATCTAGCACTGATAATCTTTATGGCTTTCATGCCCTCACCTATGCTTTCATCATCTTCACAGCCTATTCCCAAAGTTCCCACTCTCTCTACTTCACCAGCAACATTAACAGACCCTCCTCTGTCTTCCCTCTCTCCTTTCCAAGAGTTGTCCCCAGACATTGCTCCTCTTCTGCCTTCTCCTGGTGGTGTGTTGCCAACTCCTGGTGGCTCTGACATTCCCACCATTCCTTCCAGTCCAAGCCCTCCAAACCCAGATGACATGGTCGCTCCTGGACCTCTTTCTGCATTTTCACCATATGGATCCATGCAGGCTTCCTCCAAGGCCCCAGCAAGTCTAGTCTGCAGCTCAGCCACTGTTGCTTTTGCTGGTTTAGCAGCATACTGGTCTATGCAGCATATGAGAGTTTGAGACATTTGGGATGTGGCATATTCCAATTATTATTATAGTTGGGTTAGGTTCTCTTCATTGTACTGTGTTAATTTTTCATTCTTACATTGTAATATATATATATGATATATAATGAACCCCTTTTACTTTCTTGATTGGCTTGAGAATAATTTCCTAACAAAATCAATTTTGAATTTTCTTTTCAATGATTCTACTGTTGATTTCCCCAGTTGAAATTATTTTAAGTTGGCCTTTCTTTTTGTTTTCCCATTATGTCAAAAGACCCTTTTATCTTTCCAATCAGAGGCCCATGATTGAACTTTTTAAGAGCCTTGGTTTTGGTATTTCCAGCTTCACTCTGTTTATAGCTGGAAACCTCGCTCAGACTGAAAAAGAAGAGTTGCTTCCAGCTCTTTCAGGTCTGCAATGTCACATGCTGAGGTGATGGCACATGGTGATGGTTGAAGTTGAGGCCTTAGCCCATAACTTTTCAAGCTGTAACCGAAATGCACGTGACAGACACCTAACATCAGGAATTTGGTGTTTTCTGTTTTATTTCTTCCAATTATCGATTTCAATTCAATAATAACACAGATTTGGTAATCCTGTTTTGTCTGCTTTTGCTGTCTTATTCCTTGGATATGAGTATATCACATGCCAACCTGCGACCCACTTACTATACAGAAGATCAATCCATACAGTAAGTTTTGTAATGTAAAAATAACATTACCGTCCAAACATATACAATTATTAGAGTTTTTTTAAAAATGTGATTAGGTTATGTTGGACGACTTTGCAATTTCAACTAATTCGCTTTTATTGAAAAGATAGATTATTCGTGTTTGAGATTAATTAGAAGATTCAATTCAATATACAAATTTCTTGCAGTCTAATTGTTAAAATTTTATCATTATTTGATTATCGACTAACATTCAATTAATATATTATTCAGAAATCTTAATCAGACATAAAGAAATAGTCCTCAGGAGATTGGTTCAAAATGGGTCATTTACATTATTTAGTGTATGTTTGATACAAGAGATAAAAATTTATACTATTATACACAAATCTCATCTATAAAAATTTATCCTATTTATACTTTGTACCAAACATATCGTTAAGGCAAATGTTTAAATTACATCCCTCATCTTTTGGTGGTAGTATATATATATAGTTCCCAAAATAATCTTACCGTAAAGGCAATTTACTTAAATCTAAGGATCAAATAACACTTTTTAGTCGAATTCTACATTAAATTTAAAGCAAATTAAAAATAATTACTAATCACTCATGAGTTTGTAATTTAATTGGCACTGGCAATTTTAATTATATTTTAATTGAATGAATTTTTAATTTTAACAGAATTAATTTTGAAATAATTGATTTATGTTTTAAAATAATATTTTGAAACTTAGTTTAAAATATTTTTTTTTTATAGGAAGTCTCCCAATTAGGTAAAACCTAGAGGTGAACCTCCTAGTGGAACCCAAGGGAGGAGGGGGAAGGGGAAATAAGGGGAGGAGTATTGGGATCAAACCTCCTCACTCCTTGTACCAAAGAGAGAGGTGTCCCTACCACAAGGTTACAACCTCAGGGATTAAAAAAATTGATTTTGTTTGAATTGTAGAGTGGAATTGTTTTTAAAATGTAATTGTAAGTATATATTTTAAGTATCACATGTAAAATCAATTCTATTCATTACAAAAGCAAGAAAATCTTCTCCTAGAATCAATTTTGATCCTATAAATTTTTTCCATCGGAAGAAATAATAGCAACACAATTATTTTTGATAGGAGTCAATTTTGATTGTTTAGAATTGATTTTATCCAACACAGCCTATAAACCAAACAGGTACTTAATCTTTCAAATTAGATGGGAAATTATTGTATACTCCTAAAATATAATAAATGCATGCTTCAATATATTTTTACCATCAGTTTTAAGTTTTTAATATAAAAAATATATAAATTTTTTTAAAATTAATAATAGAGATATTTTTTATAACATACATTTATTAGTATTCTAAAAATACGTAATAATTTCTCAAAATTAGAGTATGATAACATCAGAAGTTCAACCTTTTATAAGACCACCTATCCCTTCTCCTACTTAGGTATTAATTAGCAAATTCTATTAAAAGAAAAAATTCACACATCGCATGACACTGGCCTAGCCTTCAGTGCAACCTTTTTTTAAAAAAAATTTCAGTAAATTTTTGGGAAGTCTCCACGATTGTTTGGGCTAATAATCTTGACAGGCCCATCGCATATTTTGCCCATGACGTCTTAAGTTATCTCTCTAACTTGAAAATTATGAAAATTAGGCTTCTTGAACACAGCCCATAATCCATATATCATTTGAGGAGTTTGTTCCTCTTTTATCTTAAAATTTTTGCTTTCTTTTTTCGATTTTTTACTTTCATTTTTATTTCGATTTAGTATGAGCAGAGAGAGAATAAAAATAAAAAAACTACCATTTAGGCCTTTTTTTATTTTTTATTTAAATAAAATATGACAACTTCAAAATATTAAAATTCATCTATGATATTTTAATATTTTGAATTTTAGTCTTTGAGTTAGGCATTTAGTCACGTTAGATTTTTTTTTATTTGTTAATTTTGTTCTTGCATTAGTTTTTTCATTGGTCTATAGCCCACGACTGATATGGTTACAATTGAGAAAAAAAGAAATTCTAGTTGGATGGAGGGAAGGAAGCTATTTACTTATTCAGGAAAAAGGTCTAATGAGTTCACTCCATAAATTGTTTGCTAAATGTAGGTCCCACGAGAGAAAATCTTATACTTTAAAAATAAATGTATAGGTTAAAAATGATATGTTTATCATTTTATTTTATCATTTATGTAACAAAATATAATAATTTGTGTGTATAAATACCTGAAAGAATTATTTCATTATTTTGATAGCTTGAGTATAATGATTAATTTTTTTTTGTTCCATTATTTAATCAATTCTAACATTTAAAACATACGAATAAAATTAAATCATCATATCATCTATATGTATACTATTCTCCCTTTTTGGTATCAAATTTTTAATTTTATAAAAAAATCATTAATAACTAACTAAACACAATTAAAAAAAAGATAAAATTATAAATACAAATATTTTTAATAATTATAATTATATTTTATAGTTTATAATAATAAAATTGTAATCAAATAATTGATAAAAATAATTATATAAATAAATAATATAAAAATATAAATTAAAAAATATGTCAGTGTTACTCTAGACGCTAGTTATATAATAATGAGCATTTTATTTGTTCCCATTTCCATCCAACTATGTTCTTACGTCATATAGGTTGTAACTTCGTTTGTCCTTCTCATCTTCTAATTCCTACCCCTAACATGGTTTTTCCCTTAGTCAAATTGAAACAAAGTGTCAAATGAAAACAAGTTTACCGTATTATTGTCTTTTTTCTGTGTGTTCTTTTTTCATTTAAAAAAAAAAATTGGCCCAGAGGAAGAGGACAGTGAGACTTGAGAATCTTTAGCACGTAATGATTCTAGAAGCTTTAGTTAGAGGCTAGGGCTCTAACATGACTCAATTTGGCTCTAAAGAGAGTAAATCCACACAATGGTCATGTATCACTCCTTCATTTATACAACCAAACGCATACGCAGAGATGAGAAAAGCTACACAATCAAAATAAAAAATATGATAAAATTTAATTAGAATTTATCTATATTTGAGGATGATTATTGAATAAAGCATAGATAAAAATCCCTCTTCCTTGAGAGTTAATATGTCAATTCAATTCATTGTGTTTCGTAAAAATCCCTCATCCAAAACTTGTTTATTCTTCCGGGAATTGGGAGTGAAAGCATACTTCGAAGTAGAGAACACATGACATACCTTCAGTCTGTGAATGCTTATTGGACGTGGTTTAAAAGCCAAATTTCATTGAACTTTAACATAGGTTCTACAAAAATAAAACCAGTATAACAGTAATCCTAGGACAGTCCAGAAAAGATCTAGCAGTTACTTGAGGAACAATCATACTGAAATACCAAACATAAAATTAGAACTTTACCCACCCCCCCCCCCCTTCTCCCCTCTTCCATTGAAATAGCAAAAGACTCCAAAATGGACATTTTAAGTCCTCTCTGCTAGTTTAAGCACTCTTGGTTTCAAGAATCTCCTCAATCAAATCTGCTGCTTCTTGAACGGTGCTAATGGTCTGGGCGCTTTCTTCTTCCACACTAATACCAAATTCCTCCTCAAGTCCCATCACAATCTCAACCTGCACAAAATTTGAAAAGCAAGTCTAAATAATCAACCAAAAGATTGTAAGAACATAAGACCAAGGACATTGTGCTTGGGTGGGGTGGGGTAATGGTAGAGGAATTGGGTTCAATTCTCATCTTAACCTAAAAAATGAATCATGTCAAAAATATATTATTCCAAGAAACATGATACGGACTCGGGGAATAGGGCAACCAAGGGAAGAGAAAAAAGTAAGAAATAGCTCGCTTCTATATATCACTAACATTGAACATGATGCTATACGTATTTCCAGTTACAACAGCAGTATGAAAGACAGCCTAACTCTTTTTCTTTTTTGGCTAACAAGTACTTATAAGGGCGGCTAATTGCCTGCAAAAGGATGCTCTTCATACAAATCTGGGAAAACACATCAAAACATGCCATGATCAAATATGAGGACATAGAAGCACTCAACTTCTATACCAATCCATCATCGCTTTCTTATTTTAAGCAACTACTTATTCCTCCATACCACAAAAAAATGAAGAGAGAGATAGAGAGAGAGAGAGAATAAATATAGCAGGAAAAGCTCCGAGGAAGAAGAAAAAAACATCGCACTAAGAGATTTAGACATTTATTGATCTATACTTTGATAAGAGTGTTCGAATTAACACCACAGCAATAGTTCACACATAAAAATGCTAAATATGACAATACCGTGTCAAGAGAATCAGCTCCAAGTGCAGCAAATTTGGACTCTCCAGTGACAACCGAATCCCCTGGTAGTGCCAATTGTTTCTTGACTATGTGACACACCTTATCCACTGTCTCCTTTTTTGCCTGCTAAAAATAATGAAGTCCATGCAGGTTATATCATGCTAAATATTATCAAAGTTCAGGCCACATAAGTACTACCTAGAATATTGTAGTTATAGTTTTCTGTAATTCTAAGCAAATAATCAAGAATTACGAGCACAAGGCATCATTGATCAATAATAACAATTAAACAGCAGCTTTTGTCACAGAGATGGTTTAGTACAATATCAACTTTCATTAGCAGAAACTACGGATGAAAGATGAACTCTCCACAATCCAAAATCTTGTTTGAGCATTAAACTGAAAATAGAGATGATGGAACTGAGTAAACTAACACTTTACAACATTAATAAGCTTAGGCACCCCCTTTTGGAGTTACTGGCAACATTTATATGCATTTCATAGATGTTGATTGGAGGAGAATGGAATTTAAAAACAGGATCCCATTGTTGAAGCAGATGACTATGAGGCAAGGAGAAACATGTGGGTTTATGGCAGAAAAACTTACCGCACAAGTAACTTGAAACCGAGGTCCTCTGGGCTGCAATGTGATGGATGGAAAAATCCGCCCCTTAACCAAAAGAGAAACTGAATTTGGGTTAGAGATCCTGGTATAAGGGACCTGTTTTTGCATCCAAAAAGAACTGAATGAGTCCGAGAAGTAGAATATAATTAGAAGAAACCAGGAAAGATTTCGCAAGCCTAATTTTCTATAGCCAGTCATAAAGCACCCCAAAAAAAAAAATCAATCATAAATAACTATGACGCTACCATGCAACTGAAACTCACAAGCAGCAAACCAGTTCATTTCTAAGGGCGGATTCGGTTGTTGCAGGTTGGTTTGACTAGATAGTAAGAGATATGGGCCAAAAGAACCAGTAATAGGCCATCAGTGATGATTCTGTAAAAAGCCTATGGGTAATTGAGTAAAACATCTTCAGAGGAAATAAAAGACAGACAAAATCCAAGAGTATTTAGCAGCTAAAAACTTATACTTCCATAAAAATAAATAAAAAGGTAGACTCTTTCAGGAAAATTAGCGAGGCCCCTTAAGAGTTCAATCTCAGTTAGGCCAAATAATGCAGGTATCATATTAACATCAAAATCTAGCGCTACAATACAGGGGCGAATTGCTCGCTTGCTTAACCAGCTCAATTTCACAAAATTTAACCGACTGATTAAACATTCTTCCCTTAAATCTGTAAGAGCGACTCACTGTTTCAAACTAAAATGTAAAAACGCAGATAGACCCAACAGAAACGAATCCAATCTCATGCACGCTTAGAAGCGACCGATCGGAGAAGGTTTCAAACAGAAAATGGAAGAAAAAACCCCGCGAGCTAAGCAGCACCATCAGATTGCAGCTAAATGAACGAGATAAGCAGGAAAAAAAAAAAGGAAGCAAAAGAAGAGATTTGAATACCAGCGTTTGCTTGGATGAACCGGAAAGAGAGGTGATGGTCCTCACGGACATGGAGGTTCCTGCAATGGAGGCCATTTGCGCGAGAGAGAGAGAGATCTGAGATTTGCAGAAGAGATCGAAAGGACGGTGGCCACGGAGCGTGGTTGGGAATGAGGGACAAATGCGTCTCTTTATAGGAAAAGCAGTGTTTGTTTCTTGGGGTTCGTTGCCTTCGTCTTCGATACTACCGATGTTGGTGTCGTGGGACTGTTTGTTTGGCTCCGTTTTAGGTCTCCTATTATTAGTATTTGTATTAGTATTTCTTCCTAATCCTCGTTTTTCCTTTGTTTGGTTGTGGTAACAAATATTAATTTTATAATAATTTTATTATTTTTATATTGTATAATTATATATCGAGGTTGAAAGTTGAATTGCGTAAATGGAAATGTGTTTATATTTTAAAGGCAACAATTTATGATCCAATCTGACTTTTACCAATTAAGAAAGAAAATGTGATCTATATATTAATAGACCAAATTATTCATGATAATTTGTATAAGTTTAATTAGCTAACCTTTGATTAGAAAGCAGACGAGCAGCAGTAGAGGATTAAAATATATGTAAATTGATATAAAATTTTTAATTTTAAAATAATTTAATATCAAATATTGTCTGATAAATCTTTTTTTAGATAAAATGAAAATGTAAGAATGTGGTGAGGGAAAAAAATTATATTTTTATTTAAATGAAAAACTAGTTTAAATTATTTCTAAATATTTTTATAGGTTGAAACCAAACTTCCCCCACGTTTCTACTCAATTGATCTTGCGCTTCTTATTGCGAATAATTTGAAGCACAGTGTATGTAAAGCTCGAAATGGTTAATTGGAGAAGAAATTGCAATTAAGTGGAGGAATGATGATCAATTTTGGAGAAAAAAATATAATAATTATATATCCTATTAATTTATTTTTTTAATATTTTTTAATTATTAAATAAAATATATTAAATGTATGTTAAGTTTTTAAGATAATAAATTTTTTTATTGTTTTATTTAATACTTTTTTATTAAATATTAAAAAATGAGTTAAGAAGATAAACTTTCATTCCAAAGCCATCCAACACAAGCAATTGAAGGTAGGAGGATAAGAATATTCTTAAAGGCTACAATTTATGATCCAATCTCGTTTTTACCAATTGAGAAAGAAAAAGTGATCTATATATGTACACCGACAAAAAAGTGATCTATATATTAATGGATCAAATTAGTCATGATAATTTGTAAAAGTTTAATTTAAAATATATGTAAAATTGGTATAATTTTTTTAATTTTAAAATAATTTAACATCAAATGTTGTTTGATAAATCTTTTTTTAGATAAAATAAAAAAGCAACAATATGATGAGTTAATTTTTATTTAAATGAAAATCTATTTTAAATTATTTCTAAATATTTTTCGAGGTTGAAACCAAGCCAACCCCACATTTCTACTCAATTGATCTTGTGCTGTTTATTGCGAATAATTTGAAGCACAGTATATTTAAAGTTTGAAATTGTTAAGTGAAGAAAGAATTTGCAATTAAGTGGAGGAATGATGCATAATTTTGGAGACAAAAAATAATAGAATAATTATATATTTTATTAATTTTTTCTTAATAATCTTTATAATTATTAAATAAAAAATATTAAATATATATTAAGTTTTCAAGATAATAAATTTTTTTATTTTTTATTTAATATTTTTTATTAAATATTGACTAAAAAGATTATTAAAAAATAAATTAAGAAAATAAGAATATACTACTTTTACCAACACAGGATTAGTCAAATTAGTAAGTGGATTCGACCTCGTTGAGAACACTCTAAACAGCCAGACTCCTGATTAGTCTTATGGGTGATCCCAAAGGAACACTCTGAGAATATCGGGGAGTCCCACTCAGGAGAGCAAAATTCCTAATTAGGATGGTTGAGCCAAAAAAGAATACACTACTTTCTTTCATTCCAAAGCCATCCAACACAAGCAATAAATTGAAGGTGGGAGGATAAGAATATACTCAATTAAAGGCTACAATTCATGATCCAACCTCGTTTTTACCAATTAAGAAAGAATAATCTATGTTGATGGGTTGTTTTGATAGGTACCATTTTCAGTGATTATATACAATCAATATGCTTTTAGAGCAATAATAATGTAATCACAGTGGGTTGATTAATTTTAGCTCCCAGGAATTGTTCACTGTGATCTTCATCTCATCCTTGCAAATTTCTGGTGGAGTGATCAATTTGCACATGCCAACATAAACATGTAGGAGGCTTGGGGGTTTTAAGGATTTGCCAAACAATGTTATATTCTATGTGGTAGAGAAGTTTTTAAAAGTGGAACAAGATGGGCAATTGGAAACGAGCCCCTTACAATGTGTCTTGGTTTGCTTATTAATCCTTCAATTCGTTCGCATGATATGACCCTCTCATCCCTATCCTAACCATCCTATGTTAGAGTGGTATATAGACTTGGGGGGGAGTTACTTTCCAATTAAATCCAACCCTCTCGATGAGTGGTATATTTGTTTTAGATTTTTGTTAAATTGATTTTAAAAGAATTGATGTTTAAAGAATTAATTTTTATAGAATTAATGTTAAAAAAATTTATTTGCGTTTGAAATGATATTTTACAAGTTAATTTAAAATAATTAATTTTATTTGATTGGTGTATATTGTAAACTATAATTACTTTTAAAATGTAATTTTAAATATATTTTTAAAAAGTTTATAAGTCTTATGCTTATTATTAATTTTATTTACTGCAAAAGTAAGAAAATCTTACTTTTTTCATAATCAATTTCATAACTTAAAAATTTGGAAGAATTATTTCTGTAAAAATCATCCAAACAAATTATACTTTTGTTAAAATCAATTCTTAAAACTAAAAGTAATTCTAAAACCTTCAAAATTTTATACAAAATCATGAAAATATTGCTCGTCATGGGATATGATCATTGGTTCTGTCAGTGATCAAGGGATGGAAGGAAACCACTAGGTCAGGGCAATGGGGTGGTGCTCAAGCTCGTGTCATATGGAAGTTCGAATCCAAGATAGCTTAATTAACTAAGAAAATGTAGTATTTAAGAGGTATTGATATAATAAAAATGAACTATGCTTCCAAATGAAAGATACTATCTTATGAAGAAAATTTTACTGTTATCACTTTCATTTTGAAAAGATAAATTTTATGAACTCATTCAAATAAATCGAATTCTATAAAAATATTCTTAGTTTATATAAAAAAAACTAAGAAAAAATAGTATACCATTTTAAATTACTATTTTTATAGTTCTGTCACTTTTTTACGGACTTTTATTACACGAAAATTGATTGTTCCTCTGGAAACCACAGCATGTCTAAGTTTAAACTATACCCAAAAACAAAGCATGTCTAAGTCTAAAGGTCATAAGCCTTTTTTTTATATGTTTATGTTTCTGTTATCACTTACACTTATACATAACTTTGACAAATTTTAGCAAAGGGTTACAATTGAATCTGTCTTCGCATTTTGGAGGATTTTTTTTTTTATTTTTGGAGGTTGCCTAAAGCTGCATGTGGATGTTAATTTTTGAAAACGCATGTGATAAGTAGAATCTAATGTAATTACGACATCCATGCCTAAAATCCAGCGACTCGTGCAGTCCCAAGTATGTTTGTGCTGGTCAATTCCATGAATGGGCTCATGCACATGAAACACGTTTAGCACCTCTGCTTTGTTAATGTCCATTGATGGAGTTCAATCCTCAATCCCACTCTTTTTTTTTTTTTCAAAAATTGTCAATCTTTTCTTGTTTCTTTTTTTTTTAATTTAAATTTGTTAAAAGCTTTATGACATGTTAATGCAGATTTGAACTTTAAAATTATTTTAATTAATATATAATTATAATGATTATATAAATTAACTTTTTTTTATTTTTTATTTATTTTAAATTTTTTTAATTTAATTTAGAATGAATGAAAGATAAAAAAGCTAATTTATATATTTGTTATAATTTAAGTATTAATTATGATAATTTTAAAGTTTATAAAATTATTTATAAATAATTTAAAATTTAAGAATCTGTATATCATTTCTTTTAATTTTTTTAAATAAAAAATTTAGAATGAGAAAATATTCTCTATTTTAAGATCCAAGTAAACTAATAACTGTATTTAGATTGGAATTATAAATCACCTTTATCCAGTTGTTATAAGTGAAAAATTAACAAGTCACAGCAGATATCGGCAGTATTTACTTCAAAATTTATTTAATATATTTATCTAGTGCCATAATTAAATTTAATCTTAAACATTTTGATTTCTGTTTCTTAGGCCTCCGTTGTAAGAAAACATAAAAGAACAAATAAATGCAGCGCGGACGGTGAGCATGAGACTATGAGTAGTACTGGGGTTCACTTAAATGTCTTTCCGGCCAAGTACCGCCGATGGCTGTTTCGTCGTTTGGAACCGCTTATTTATATGCTTGTCTTATCCTTTTAAACGACGACAAAAACTTTTCTGTCGAGCACTAACACTTGCCACTTGAGCAATTTTTCTTTTGCCACTTGAGCAATTTTTCTTTTTTTTAATAATATAGGGACAAAAGCCTAAGGCACTTGAGCAATCTATATTTATATATATATATATATATTGAAACACGAACTGAAATGGTATCATGTCAGTTTCTCTCATTTTTTTATTTGAATCACATCATTTTTTTTATTTGCATGATTTTTTATTTACTTTTTTTAACATTCATCAACTCTAATTATTATAATAATATTAAATATCTACTAACATACTATTATTTCATATACTCTCTTCTCTACATAATATATTTATTTTTAACACTAAAACATTTAATTCTTACCATCTCAAATCAAAAATAGACTATAGATAAATAGTATATTGACAATCTCTTAAAGTTAATAGTGTTAGTTTTTTTTCAACTTGGACTTTGTAATAAGTTCTAAGCGAAAATTATTCTTAAAAAATTTTTCATTTGATATGATCATTAGTTGTACAAATCATATTATTTAATTTTTATTATGTAAAAGTTCTAACTTGTAAAAGTTTTTATATAATATATGTTTATGAAATTAAAGACAAATGATATTTAATGTATAAAAATTAAAATATACTCTCAAATCAAATGAAATTTGACACAATATTATTATCCACCTACGTATCGCGTGGATCCACATCTAGTTTTGAATAATTACAGTGTATGGGTGCCTCCTTCTATTTCTATATATTCTACGGGTATCTCCACCTTAGCAATAATAATCACAATGAAAATTAATAAATTAAGATGAGAATTTTTTTCTGATTTTATAATTTGGTGTGATGGGATATAATGTGGATGGAAATTGATTTCACAAGTTTAGTGTATGAGATTACAATATGAAATTGAATCTAAATTGATAAAAATGACTTAATTACTTTTAATGAAAATTAGTTTTTTTCATCTATATAATATATGAATGTGCATTTTTTTAAAACAATATTTAAGATAAATTTTTTAAGTTGATAACAGCCAATAACTAGTAACGGTTCATAGTTTGATAAAAAAGTTAATAAATTGGATATACAATTGATCTATGACACAATTTCTAGCCCTAAAATTAAAATTTCGAACGGCAAAGAGTACTTGCAACGAAAATTAGGTTGCGTACCTAGAACTAGAAGGAAAGTTGTTTGGGTTTGGTGTGCCTATTTAATTCCTATGCAAACAAGTCTACCAATACATCACCGCTGTTTTAAATGAATACAGAAAATGGATGGTAGTTGCCTCCTTGTTGGATGACCTAATTACTAGTCATCTTCCCCACCTCAACACCCCCACCCCATTTTAATTACATCTAATCATCTTAAAAAATACTACACATTTTACTTAAAAATAATATTTATTTGATGCTGCTTTAAGAGGAGGCTTTGCAAGCAAGGATGTGCAATTCCTACCTAGCCTGTGAATACCCAATTTGCTCTGCAGGGTTTAGAGGTGGGTTAGGGTTATATTTTTTTTACAGGATGGACCGGTGCATATTAAGAAGGATATATTCTGCCTTACATCTCTAATTTATATTAAAGTTATATTTGAAATATGTTTTAATTTATAGATTATTATTATAATTTATTTGTTTGAATTATGAATAACTGTAGTGAAAATATGTCTCTTTAAACAAACTTTTAAATTTATATAAAATTATGATTGACTTTTTAAATTATAATTAATTATTATATAAATTTATTTAAAATATTCATAAATAGAACGTGTAAGATACGTGTTTTAAATATTTTTATAAGAATATGTTTAGGTTTTGGGAAACAAAATTCGCTTGAACGAATTGTATTGTATTTGATCGAGTTGTGCAATGACATGCTCTTATTCGCTCCATTGTCATCTTTATTTGTAAGCTTATATGGAGGGATAATGGAACAATTTTATATATTTTTAAAGTAATATATTAATTCAATATATATATATATATATCATAAATTAAATTTTTATCATTAGATTAGTTTTCTAATATTTTATAATAAAATTTAAATCATTGTTATTGCTCGGTAAAAGTATATAAAATTTTTTCAGAAGAATGAGACATTGCCCAAATTTTCCTTTCCTTTTTAGTATAGTTAATGCCAGAATATTTTATTGGATATCAGAAAAAATGTAATTCATTATATATAACCATATCCTTTTATTTTGGTAGCTTGTGCCTGATCATAAGTCCTATCCTATCCAACTTTTTAGTATTGAACTTCTTCCATGATGCAGTTATACTTATACCTGGATGCAAGCTATCAATTCCATGAGTCTAGAGTAACTGCCTGAAAAGGTGAAAAGGGAAAGTAGAAGGAATCGATTTTTGATCTTGAAGAGAATAGTACCTTCTCAAGCCAAAGGAATTTTCTTTATTTTGACGACTTTGTAACGACGTCAAAGGCACAACAAAATGGAGAATTTTATCGATAAATGATTGGTGACAGTAGTTAATGTACGATAATTTTAAAAATGTGAATAAAATTTAAATTATAAAGTCATCATTTTAAAAGATAACTTTTAACTATTATGTTTTTGATTTGAAAATAAGAACTTATCTCCACTCTTTATAAATTGAGAATTCTTTATCACCTTATTAATTCATACTAATAATGACCACATCATCATTAAAACATTGGGTAACTATCAAAAACGGAGAATACAGTACATTGATTAATTTGTTGGTTATAATTTATGAATTTTAAATATTTAGAGCCATTATGATTTAATTAGAACTTAGAAGTATTCCTACCATTCCCGACTCTTTTAAGTCTTCAAAAAACTTCAAGGTCCCAATTTACTTTCCTTCATTTCAGAGACATGATTAATTTCTACAAAGCTTTAAACTTGAATTATATATTAAATTTGGAAATTTTCATAAGCGGATGCTTGATTTATTTTATTTTATTTTGTTTTGTTTACAAGATGCGTGATTAATTGAATGATGATATCATGTTTCCTTAAAGAATGGATAGAAAGATGGAAAAATCTTAAAAAAATAAACAGGATATAATGGCATGATAACATTCTAAATAATTAGGATCTAAAAACATGAAACTAATGTATATCATTTAATAAATTTTGTGCGTATTTTTTTATGAATTCATTTTTGACATATTGAGAATATAAATAACTTTACACTATTAATGAATGATACGATGTTACATATTTAATAATTGTTAAAAAAAATTATTGTAAGTAAACTTATAAATTATTCTAATAATTTAGTTTTTCTAATTTATTAATAATTTAAAATGTATATTAATAATAAAATAAATTAGGGAAAAACAATTGGCATAGATAGTTTCACTGCTTATGATTTTATGCGATAATTAACCCCCTTCTTCTCCTCTTTTTTGTTTTTGCTACGTGTGATTTCGGTCCTTCCATATTTTTCGGCCATTCATCCCGCCATATTCAATCATGGAAAGAAACGGAGAAGAGGGAAAACGAAAATAAAAAAGTTGATACTTTTAAACTGCTTTTCCCTCCTTTTTAATACTTAATTTAAAATGAAAAAAAAAGAAAAGAGAAATCATATAAAAGCCACTTTCTTTATTTCCAATGTAAAAAAAAATAAAAATAAAAGCCACTTCTTTTCGTTGCTTTTAACAAATTCTCGTTGTTTGGATTCTTAAGAGGAGAGAAAAGAACAGAGTAAAATTATTATTATTTTGTAAACGCATAATTCTCGTGGTTATTATATTTTGTTGGTAGGCTAATTCTTCTTGTTATTTTATCTGGAAGAAATTAACCCCTTTTCTTCTTTTAACATTTGTGTTCTCTTTTTACCTTTCGGTGGGTTTGACTGAATTAATTACGTGTAGAAAAGAAAAATGACAAAGCTACTTGCTTGGCCATGGGATTGCTCGGCCTGTGGCTTCGTTTAAGTCATCCCAAGCGCCTCAACTCAAGCACGGGGACTGGCTAACCGCATCCATTTTGATTCATTGTTAATTATTAAAAAAAAGATTAAACCTTTAATTTTAGTATTTTAAAAATTATGTTAATATTATTTTAATTTTTAAAAAATATTAATTTAATTTAATTTTTAAATAATAAAATATAATATTATTTTGGTCATAAAAAAATTAACATTAATTTAATATTTTAATCATAAAAAATATTATCAATTTAATCTATATAAAATTTACATTAATTTAATTCTTTAATTATAAAAATTATATTAATTTAATCTATATACGTATATAAAATAATAATTTTGATATCACATTTCATAATTTAATGATTAAATTAATATTTATATTATTTAAAAAATTAAAATAATATCGACATAATATTTAAATAATTAAATTGAGAGTTTACTCAAAAAATATCTAAAGTTATCATAGACTCCAAATTAGGACACTCACAAGGATATGGTTTAATGATAAATAAGCTAAAATTTTAATAAAACGTGTTTTATTTATAATGTTAAGACTTTAAATTCTAGTAATTAACATTTTATAGAAAGAGATAAAGTTTGTCTTATTAGAATTTTAGCTTATTTATCATTAAAATATACCCTTGTAAGTAAGTGTTAACTCATTTATTATAAATTTTATCAAGATTTGATAATTATTATGGTTGGAAATTTTTTATTTATATATAAAATTTAATTTTAATTTATTATTAATATAAAATTTATTTACATTATCATCAGTCATGTATTATCATATTATTAAAAGTATTTAAATTTTTAAATAATTATTATAAGTTTAATTTTGATCAATTATCAGTATAAAAAATTTATCCAATCATCAGTTGTCAAATTATTAATAGAATTTAATTAAGATAATAATTATTTAAAAAATTAATTACTTAATAACATATAATTAAACGATAGTATAAATTTTTTTTATATTAATAATAAATCAAAATTAAATCTAATTATTATTGTCGTGATTGTTAAAAACTTAAAATTGAGTTTCAACGCGTAAGAGCAAAGCATATGTTTTCAGGCCTTGAAAATATAAGAATGCCATTGATATTAAGTAAAATTTAAAATTCGTAAGTTCACTTTATTTTTTACTTACATTTCAAAATGTTAAAAGCATACAATTCATAAATAAAATTACGATTTTACTTATTGATTTTACTATTTTACTTATAAATTCATAAGTAACATTCAACCCATTTACCTGTTTTAAAGCCAATCGGGTTGACTTTTATTAAATTTATTTTGGGCTTGAAGGCAAAATTTTAACAATATAAACAAGCCAGTTTTATTTTTTAATATTGTGAACCTTATAAAATGTAATATGATTATATTAAAAACATTATTTTTCACAAAATTTGTAATGTATACTAATTATTAAATTATAAAAATTAATTTTATAATAAAATTTAAACCATAAAATATATTATTAAGAGAGTATCTATAATACGTGATTAGATAGAAGAATATTATATTCCTTCTGTTCTTTTTTATATATTAGTTAATATTTTTATATAAAAATTAAAAAATTATTAAATAATTTTAATTATAAGAAATATAATTTAATATAATTAAATTATTTTTTTATTAATATTTTTTTAATTTTATTTATTCTATTAATTTTGTTAAAATTTTCATTAATATATAAGATAAAATTTAAAAAATTAATTAATATTTTTTAATATTTTTAAAAAATAAAAATTATCTTACATAATAAATAAAGGAAATAATTGATTTAATTTTTAAAATTTTAAAATCATAAATGTTGATAAAAGTTAAAAGACAAACTTTTGCTAAAAATATGATTCGGAACCTTTCAAAAATCAGATACACATTTTTGAAGTTGGCGGCTTACATAAGAAAGGAAAGCGGAAGCCGAGCCGGTTGGAGGTTGGTTGTTTGTAATAGTGTAAGGTGGAACCGCTACAAGTCGCAGTCTCGCACCCTCCCCACGTAACCGACGCCACCAACACTACACGCTTCCCAGTGCAATTTGCATTTCTCATTCTCTTCTCTTCTTCTTTTCTTTCGATCTCTACTCTCTTTCTGCTTCTCATTCTTTAGTTTTTAGTTCTTAGTTCTCACCCACCACCCACATTTCCGTAGATCATACCCACTCTCTTATTCTCTCTCTCTCTCTCTCTCTCTCTCTTTCTCTCTCGTCAATTTATCATCGTCGTCGCTCTTTCTTGCTCTGCTTCGATCTCTGCTCGCTACCCCGAATTAGGGTTTCCTCCGCTTCCGCGTAAGCGCCTTCGAGAATTTCACGCTTTCAAGGTTTCTGGTTCCGCATTCTCTTAACTACTTCGTTGAATTTTTCCTTTCCTTCCCACAAGCCTCATGGCTACGGAGCTTCTCGAAATTGAGCCCCCTGAACTCAGATTTGTGTGTAAGTGTTCACAGTGAATGGCTCGTGCTTCCTACACTTGCGCATTATTTGATTTTATAATGCTTACAATTTTGTTTCTGCTATCCAGTTGAATTGAAGAAACAGAGTTCGTGCTTGGTTCACCTTGCAAACAAGACTGGTCAGTATGTAGCTTTCAAGGTACGCTTTTCGTGAGCACGTGGACTCTGTAATTCATTTTCCATGCCTAGAATTTTGGGTCTTTTCTTCAAAATTTTTGAATGGCAGATATGTTTGCAATCTATAATCTTTTCTTTTGGTGTCTCTCTTCATATGATTTCTGGAAAAAAGCAAATCACATTGGAATCATAATGTCGCATTTATAATTTACTAAACTGTTGGCAGATAAAAACAACCTCGCCGAAGAAGTATTGCGTGAGGCCAAACGTAGGCATCATCAAGTCAGAGGGAAGATGTGATTTTACTGGTATTTTTCCATTATCTCCTTGTCCGTGGCTAAATTCAATTGACATTTTCTAGATAGTTTTTAAATTTCGTTACTTTTGGATGGGCTATTATTGCTCTGTCTTTGTGCTTAGTCTGATACCCAGATAAGTGCACGCGTTTTATTGGCTTATGTTTCTTTGTTGGATGCAGTTACCATGCAAGCTCAACGCACAGCATCACCAGATATGCAGTGCAGAGACAAATTCCTGATTCAAAGCACAGTTGTCCCCTTTGGAGCAACAGAAGATGACATCTCATCTGACCTGGTGAGGTTATGTTATGGATGTGAGTGCGTCTCGCATCCCCAGAACAGGATTAAGATTTGTTTAAAACACTCTAATTATTTTCCTTTTTGTTTTTCATGAATGATTTAAAATTCCTTCGATTTTGACAGTTTGCAAGAGATAGTGGCAAGTATGTTGAGGAGAAGAAACTAAGGGTAGTCCTCATCAGCCCACCATCTTCTCCGGTATTGCTTCCGGTGAATGGAGAGATGAAGCAGGATCCATCCAACGAAATTCATTTGCAAGAAGATAGGGTGCCAAGTGGAGTTGAAAACATACCTCCCCCTCTTAGAGTGAGCTCCTCCCCATTTGTCATTCTCCTTTCAAACTGTAATCTCTATCTCTCTTAAGTTGCTCTGGTTATGAAGAGAGATGTAGCTGTTTCTATGGAATCATATATGCTATTGTAGTGTGCTATGAATATTGGCATCATTTTGTGCTTGTCAGCGTTCTGATAGCCACTAAGCCACCTATATGCGAATCAGTAGCATGTTAATTTTGGTTCAGCATGGTAGTAGCATAGAATGTTACGTGCCTTTGCTTAAAAGATGCTCTGACATTATTTTTCCTTGTACCAGGTTGCTGAGGAAGTTCAAGGTTTTGGAAACTGCCCAGGATATGGAAGAGAATAGAACAGATGAGGATATTGTCTCAAGACATGCTGAGAATTTAGACGACAAGAAGTCAGCTAAAGATGCTGTGCAGTTGAATTTAGCTAAGGACTCTGAGGAATTGAAGTCAAGGTTGGCTATAATGGACTCAAAGCTAAGAGAGGTTAGAGCTTCTCAATTTAGATTAAACTTTTATTTCAAAGTAACTTTGATTTCAAGTTTTCCAGTCCATCTGTTGGCCATTTATACTTTAATATAATTCTCTCACAATGTTTGCTGCTAAAATATCTGAACTTAGAGTTATACTACTACCTTCAAGGGTAATTGATGGAAAAATTGAATGGAAGATATGTTCAATCTATCTACTATTTAATAACTGAGGATGTTAAATTTACAAAAAAAAAAAAAAAAAAAGCTGAGATAATACCATATTTTCAGTTCACAGTGAACTGAAAAGAGGAGCTAATGCCAACTCTAATATCTCCACCCTCCACCATCATTGAAGTTAACATGTTTTTTCTTGTGTTTTAATCATTGCCTGGTGCCGTAAGTGTAAGGTTGTAAAATGCTTATGCCATTTCAGTGCGCTTTATGAAGATGTTATCTCAGCATATGGTTTAATTCCTGAAGTCAGTTCCTTAGGTTGCAATTTTGACATTTTTAATCTTTTTTAAACTTCAAAGATGGAAGCATTCAACAATTAGTTATGATTTTTGCAGGCTGAAGACACCATCATGAAGCTGAATGAGGAGAGGCGCATGAACACTCGAGAAAAAGATATGCTTAAGCAAGAGTTGGTATGTAATCTTTTGTCTTGCATGTCCATTGTTATAAAATCTAATAACTGCATGAATTCCATTTTTTATATTCTGTAGCCCCTTTTGCATGCTGAACGGAAACAGTTGAGAGTTGAGACAATACAGATATGCATAGTGAAAAGTAGGGTATAGGAAAGCCAATAGAATGGTAGTCTTTTATTGAAGTCCTTGGTTCTCATCTTCACTCAGCTTACACCATTCTCACTTGCCGATTTTGAATTTATAAACTAAAAAGGTGAGTGGCTCTTGTTAAAGCATCAATATGAAAGGCTTAAGCTATTCATTGAAAAAGATGCGATAGTATTTAAACTTTTATGAAATCATCCGTAGAACTCTTCCCAACACCTTCTCTTGCGTGCAACTGCAGTAGAACTATAAGGCAATTAACTTGCTAGGGATTATCATATGTTTCTCGTATAAGCAAATTATTGGTCCCTTTCAATGAGCAGTAGATTCGCACTTTCCTGTCTTCTTTCACAATTTAATTATGGGTTGCTCTTATTCAAATAATCATATAAGTTATCTGGTCGGTGGTATTGTGACTGGCGGTGCAAACCAAAAGTGGAGGTTTCCGTTGAATACTTCATCTCTCTGTCGCATGAAAGCAATGCAACTATGTCTTTAGTTATAGTGCATTTTTTCGTTGCTGATTGACCATTTTCAATTTTTTTTCATTTTTTATTAGGTGGTGTTGAAGAGGAAAATCAATACGAAAAGCGCTCAGGAGGGATTTCCATTACTGTTTGTTTGCATGGTTGCACTTATCAGCGTGGCAGTCGGATACTATATTCATCCGTAAGGGAGAAAACTGTGTTTATAATAGCAGACATTCTAAAATCATGGAGTTTTCCTTGAAGATTAGATAGAATGTAAGTCATTGTTTATTGTGATGGACCTGATGGTTCTACTCGACAAATGTTTGTATTGGATGAATGTGATCTGGGAACCTTCGTGAAATGCATGTAAAGTGAACTACGCCTTTCAAGGAAAGCATAATATGCGGCCGGCCATCTGATTTTTAGAGCCAAAATTATAGGCCTCTTTCTTTTCTGGAAACATTTACCATTAAAATCATAAAAATTCTGATCAGAGGGAGACAATCTTCCAAACATACTTTTGTAGAATGCTCTAGTAAAGGAGCTGATCTGAAAGATGATCTTTCTCTGTTTGTGTATTTTTGAATTATTATTGCTTTTTTTTTTGTCAGCTTGAATTTTTATTGCTAACAAGAAGGATTCCATCTTTTATTTGGTCCACAAGAAGGATTCCATCTTAAACACTGCTATAATTATTGTTGGGTGGATGGGCCTAAGATCATGACCATGTGTTGGGCTTACACAATTTTTTCAAGAATTAACCTCTACCTAGCTTGGGTTAGGCTCAAATGTCCAACCAAACAATCACTATAAAACAATTTTTTTTGTCTTTTTTTTTTTTCCCATTTCCTTTGACTTTCCTTGCGTTCTCTAAATCTGATTTTTAATAAAATTGAACACGATAAAACTGTAACAATTTAAACAAAAATGTCTTTATATATAAAACTGATGCAAATAATCCTTGAATTGCACACATTTGCTAAACTGGATAAATGTGCATCTCATCTGTAAAAGTAACACTGAATTCACCTACTTTTTTTAATCTATTTTTTAATTATTATTATTGTTTTTATTATTTGACAATAAAAATAAAGTGAAAAGTTTTATTTTTTTGATATTACATGTATTAATGATAATGAACAAATTATGTAATGAGTTATTTCTGTTTAGCCAGTGATAGGAAGATTCATTTAAAAAAGTTAATGAACAGAAGAATGTGTTAATATTTCATATGCTTAAAAAAAATTTAATGTTATGTATGGTATGAAAGAATAGAATGTCATTCTAAATTATATCTTGGAAATATTCATTCATTTGTTAATGATAAAAATTGTGGAATTATATTCCTGTTTTGAATCCTATTTTACGAATTTGTGAAATCCTATTCTTCCAAAAAAATGTGAGATTGAAATTTCACAAATTTGTTGAATAAAATTTTACATTTCTTACCTGTTATACCCTTATTCAATTTAGAAAATGACATATATTTTTTATGTATAATCTATTTAATCCTAATATAATAACTCATTCTATCACCAAACTTAAAATATGAGAAAGAATATGAATAAATAATATTATTAAAATGATGTTATTTTTGGACTTTTAAAATCATGAAAAAATATTATAAAAATTTTTGTATCAAGTTAAAAAGTTATAATAGATATGAAATGAAAAAAATTAATTTTATTCATTAAAAATATTTATATCATTAAAATAATTTAGATTTCATTTTATATTATATTTCTTACATCAAACTATGAACTCACTTTTTATTTTATATTATATTTCATCGTACTAAATTATAAAATTAACATAATATTCTCATATTAATTTATTAATTTTTATTTTTATTCTATAAAATTCTATTCCTTGCACACAAGTTAAAGAATTCTCACTTAAATTAAAAAAATTCACACTAATTATTTTCAAAAAGTGATAAAATTTATGCTCGTCTATTTGCTTTTGTTTTTTTGTTTTCTTTTTGAAAAATTGCTGTTCGCGTTGATGCTGATGGAGGGAAGATATAGGACTTGGCAAGGCCCAAAAAATAATAATATAAGAAAAGTAGAGCGTGGCGCAGAGCATGGTACGGGCTATAACCATGTAAGAGTAAATTCCTATACGCGCGGCTGAACTCGCTTCCCAAAAGCTTCCCTTTGTTTCTTTGTCATCTCTCCCTCTTCTCCCTTCGGAGAGGAGAGAGAGAGAGAGAGCAATCTTCCGTTACTCGAACCCAAAAATAGGAACATCAGATGAAAAGAAAACAAAAAAGGTAAATCCTCTTCTTCTCTGGGTTTTAGGGTTTTCACTTCCGCCATTACCGACCTCACCCGATGCTCCTCCCCTCCCCTGCGCACTCTCCTCGACTGGCATTCCTCTCACGTCGTCTCTATTTTTCAATTCCTGGATTTCTTCTCCCTTTTTTTAAGGGTTCTCATCGGGTGATTGCCGAATCCATTTTCCGCGGTACGAGGTAATCTTCTGTTTTCTACCGCGATTCTCAATCTCCGACCGTTTATTTCGCCAATGTTTGTTTGTTCTGTGCAGAGGCTTCCTTGATTGTTGGGTGCGGGTTTTGATTTGCGTCTGTTGCATTCCGCATTCCGCTGTCGTTTCAGTATTATCGGCAATTTAGCTGCGTTGGCTGCTAGAATTGATAATTTTATAATCACTCTCAATGATATGTTCCCCTGGAAATGGGAGAATGGCAGTCATGGCAAGGCTTCTGGCTGCTGGAAGTTTCTCCCAAACCGTAGCAGGTAGAACGAGACACTCTGAAGATTTTTTTAGTCATGGTGCCTACAAGTTATGCCTGGCATTGTTTGTTGGAGTTATATATTCCTAGCAGAGAGTAATATTGTCGCTGTTGTTTATATTGATGTTATTTTTCAATTTCTGATTAACATCATTCGTTCGTGCAATGCCTTGGAAGATGACTTTGGCCATCAGAAGTCAGCTGCTGCGTATATTTGCAGAGAACTACGCGAGGCAAATGAAGCAAATTTGCTTGATGAAGAAGGTTCTCTTAACCTTTTTAATTCAATATCTGGATACCCATGAGATATTAAGTTATCATTTTTATATTTTATATAATTCAGTGATTTAGTTTTTGTTTGAATTGATAACAGAATGAAGTTGATTAGTGTCACATATTGAAAATGGATAAATGATAATTTTTTTGTTTTTGGGGTAGGATCAAGTACTTTGTCATTGTGAAGCTGCTATGGTTGTGCTAGCATGTGTAATTTTAGTCATTTTGCTATCCTGCTTTTGCTTTCTGCTATTTCCTTTGCTTGAATTTTCTGTGCATAATATCCAAAATAAAATGATTATTATCTAGGCACACATGGTACTTATTGTTATCTTGCTTTGCATATTGCAGTCTATCATATAGCTGCAATCCTGCATCTTGAAACGCTATTATTTATGGTTTGAAACTTTTACTTGCATCCGGAGCTGTTGGTATCCCTTTTCCACTCTGTTTTGGTCTCGTTCTTGCTTGTTTGAGACTTTGAGTTTTTGTGTACAATAAGAATCCTAAGACTAGTTAGCTCCTCCTTCCTCCGACCTTAACATATGTTTTTTTATTCAGGAAAATAAGAAATAAGAGAAGGTTTCCCATATAATCTAATTTGGTATATTTGAGTTCTGTATTTGCATTGCTTTGAAACTAAATCAGAATTATTTATATCTACATAATTATGGCAGATTTCTTTATTTCTTCCCCATAGGGAACTCTGGGTGATTAATTTTAGACTTCTCTTAAGTTAATTGAGTTGCTTTACTCATAAATTTAGTGAACATGGTTATTAAAAACTGTAATTTACAATGTAAAATTACCAGGCGGATTGTTAAAACCAACATTCCTAAATAACTTGGCTCTAATCTAGTTTTCCTGTCTTTGTTGTACTCATCTTTCTGTATTGGACATGAACTTTGTTACAGAACCAAGAAAAACCTTTTCTTTTGTGATAAATGAAAACCTCTTTAAGGTTGTGTATAGTTAGGCATTGGATTGTAATATATCATTTATGTTTGAGAGCTCATTCTTCATTGGCATGGTTTGTTGTTGTCTTAGTGTAAAAATTTATTCCTGTACACACACACACACACACACACATATTACAAGTTGTTTGGTTTTCCTTTACACATATATTAGTGCTTAGGCACTATACTGGATCTAAATTTTAATATTCTACATCTGCTTAACTGCGATATTTTCCAATAGCACTTGGTTGTTATATATGCAACTCAACTCATGTACATTGTGAAATTGCTTTGGAACTGGACAAAGAGGAAAGACTTCTATACCTCCTTTCCACACAAAGAAATTCTTTATGTCAAAGTGTGTGGTATGCATGTATCTGTTTTGTTCTTAATTTGTTTTCCTTTTCCAGTCTTCATTAATTTTTTGCGGCTTTCTAAACTTCTGCTTAACATTTGCTATCACAGATATGGATGTGTATGGTGAGAAGCCTATGACTGATCCTTTGCACTTGGTGGGGTTTGCCTCTAGTTTCCTACTTTTTGATGTGTGATAATATACTAGCATTTGCTTGCTTCTTCCCAAGTGTCTTTCATGAACCTTTCATGTGGCTTCTTTATTGGTATTGAGGATACAGGAATACAATGCATCCACATTATGTTACTGGGAATTACTGCCGTAACAATATAGCTTATTATTGCTTTCTTACATTTAGGATACTGTAAGTTGCACATTTTCAATTTTGTCCTTTAATCGAACAATTTCTGTCATTTGGCTTTATTCTAAACAATTGTGAGCTTATTGATCACAATATGACCCTTGCTGCCATTTATCTATGATATTTGCAACGAATGGTATGACTATCATCTGTTTGTGTGCATGTGCAATGTATGAATTGAGGCAGAGTACTTGTAATATTCTTTAGGGAATCAGGAATCTAAGTTGTAGCTATAGAGTTTTCGTCATTACTCTGCCTTTGCATCTAGGGTGAACTTTTCAAAACCTTCTTATTATGTGAACTTATCCAACTAGAGTAATTGTTGATTAAGATCCTTAATTGCTTGCTGCAGTTTATGATTTTAAGTGGGCCTTATATGCTGTAGCATAGGATTTTCTCTAATATGCCACCTGCAGACTTGAGGGTTATTGTTTGTGAATGTAGTTTTTTATTTGTGAACATAAAAGAATTTTTTAATTTAACCTTCTTACATGTTACAAGGAGTGGCATACTCATCACAAAGACACAGTTGCTCATTTTACAGTTGTAGTAAAGCATTTCTGCTTTTTAAATCGAATTTCTAAATTGTGGAATTGATTGAGATATTGCAAATATCTTCATGTGCAGGCATTATCTGCTTGAAGCATATAAATGAATCAATTCATTTAACTGATTGTTTGATATCCTTTTTAAGGTATGTTGCAATGCTTGCAAGAAGCCAATCAAAGACAGCCAATATGCTGCTCATGCAGGTCTGGCAGTCTCCTTTCCCTTTTTTGGTCCTTCTTTAGATGACATCTGATCTGTTACAACCTGGCTTTATATGCTCGTAATCTAGTTGAGTTTCATATTGGCCTGCATATGGTGCTGGCTGTTTTATCACCAGCTTCTCTTTTTAGGGCCCCTTTTGTTTGTCAAAAGGTATTAATATTGACTTTTCATTTGTTTTTCCTCTCCCTAATCCCCCCCCCCCGGGGCCCAATTTGCAGAACTTTGTAGGTCATTAAAGTTCACAGAACAAACTAGCTTGGAGCTTGACGGCAACACGGGAAAACGAAAAACCTCCTAGGAAAGAAAAGAAAAAGTTATCAACTTCTTGTGCAAGTATCCTTAATATAAGAATTAGTTAATTAGTTGCAAATACTGTTTAAATGCAATGTTCTTTCTGTCAAATTTTTGCCTACCTAGTATAGTTTTATAATTTACTGCGTTAAATCTTCTGGATAAACTAAAAGTAAACAAATGATCTGATTGCCTTTGGAGATGCTATATAACTATTATGTCTTTCAAAGGGAGTCCTTTAGTTTTTTTTTTTTTTTTTTTAATTGTGTTCTAGCGATATGCAGTTGTACAATTAATTTTTGTACCTCATAACCTCTCATAGACCAAGCTACAGCAGTTGGGGAGCGGAGAAGGTCTGAGTCTATGGACACTATTGACACTGCTGCATCACGATCCCATTTGAACAGTCAAATCAGTGTGACTTCCTTTTCCAATGAGGCAAAAGGTAAAACCCAGTTTTATGTAAGTCGCCTCTTTCTAATTTCATGTGTTTCTCATACTGTGGTTGACATAGGTCTTTCTCATACCCTCCTTCTTTTAACCAGAATTTCTATTTGTATCAAGTTTTGCTAAGGTTGAATCAACTTGTCAATTATTTGTTGAACAAATAAAGACAATTTGGGGTTAGTCAAACTATTTAGTTAATGTCATGTTTGTAACTTCTTCTATTGGCTTTCACTTTGATCCTCCCCAACAACCAAATAATGTTAGCTGTGGCCTTACCGTGATTTTTATGAAACTAAAAATTAGCCTTTCCCCCTATTGTTGTGTCCGTGTGCTCCTGTATAGTTAATTTTTTTTTTGTTTTTCAAATTTAATTCCGTCTGCTCCTGTGTAGTTAATTTTTATTTTTTTTTCAAATTTAATTCAAAACCTCTTGTAATATCTGTAATTATGAACACATTTTTGATTTTTTTCACAAATATTTAATACAACCTTGATAAATTAGACAATTAATTTCGTAGGTTGAGGTGAGTCAGATTTTATCTGTTACTTGTTTTCTTGATATATGTTTGGGTGTATCTCACTAATTTGTTTTCATAGAGTTAGAGTTTACTTTCCAGATACCGGTGTCTGTTATGTCATAATATTGATGTGCTAATCAATTTGAAAGCTTGCTTCATTTTAGTTATGATTTCTTTAGGATACTCAACTTGTGTAGATGCGGCATCTATGATGGATGGTACAGAAATTAATCCTGGAAATAGAGATCACCCAGCGTCCGTAATGCATCCTCCAACAAAGCGTCATAAATTGTATGCTTTCTTAGTTCTTGGTACATTTATAGTTTTTGTGGTTTGATTATTTGATATCATTGTCATTGATCTCGTGCCCAAAAAATGTGTTGTTGCTTGGAGGGTTCTCTTTTGATTTTATGTGCCTTAGCTAACAGAAAAATGAATTCAAACTCCTCATTTCTTGTTGATTACCTCCACTTCCAGCCCCTTAAAAGGTATTTATTATTAAATAGAAAACCATTTGCAAAGCTAGCAACAAGTTTATAATCAATAAATAGTGAAGCATTTACGCTTGGACTCAGAGTTAATGCTTATTTTTTGACCTGTACACTCCCTCTTTACTGAAACAGAATAAACTATAAATTAGTATGACTTGCCCTGGATTGTCATATTAATCTTGATTACTAACTAGAAAATCCTGTCTATAAGGTTAATTCACATATTTGTTCAAAAATTGTCTTTGGAATTCAGTTTTTCTTCCCATTTCTTCTTGCAGCTTTTAAATTTGTTCCCAATGTATTACACTCATCCCTTCCCTTGCAGGATAGCAAACACACATCTACCTTTACCAGAAAGTCCTGGAACAGAATCTGGAGCAATAAAAACTGGGGGTTTTGCGGATGAAATTACTTGTAAGTGTGCAATTTTGTATGTTGAAGTAATTTGTTCTTGCAGAACTTACCAAGATGAGTGTTTACTAGTAGATTTCAATTAGTGAATTGTCTTTTGAAAAGTAAATTCTGTACCTGATGTACGTTTATCAATTTTGTTTTCAATTATATTGTACCCCATTGTTAGTCAATTCTTCTTTCAGTTTTATTTCCAATATTTCACTATGCACAATTTCTTTAAAACATGAAGTTACATATCCAAACAAGAAAAAAAAAAAATCATACTGTTTAACTATTGGAGATCCCTTTGATAGGGAAGACCTGGAAGAAGGGATGTATTTTCCTATTATCACTTATTAAGCGTGAACTCAGATGGAGGACATGGCATGTGAACTGTGCTCCAGTAGAATTCAAAATATCATTAGACGCACCAGAACATGGGCATGTATATTATGAAAACATGTTAGTGTGCAAGCATAGATACATTTAATGCCAGAACATCAATCAACATTTAAAATTAAGAAAGTAGCATGAAATTTTAAAATTACCTTTGCAAGAAATTTAGATTAGATAAATATTTAGTTAATCAAATCAAGTTGTCCTGCATTCATAAATTTAAGACTGTATTCAAGCAAATGATTGTGCATCTCCATGCATACCCAAACTTAAAAATCTCCAAGAAGTGTATCTGTCAAATATGTAATTTGTGATCAATGCGTGTTCAAATGCGGGGTGTTCATTTCATGCTTTTAAAATTGTTTATATTTTGAAACTGAAGAATAGATAATTTTTTGTTGAGAACTACTTCGTACATGTATCATAATCTTCTTCCAAATACAGTCTAAGAAGAACAGGCCTCCTTTGTTGGCTATCTGAAGAAAATGAATTCCAGAGGTTTTTAGGTCTTTTATATTCTTTTTATTGAAAAATAATCAGTGAAATTGATATTTTCTGAAGCTTTTTTTTTTGGGGTGTTCTTATTGACTTTAATTTGTAGAAATGCACAGTGCTCACTTTGTTTTTGTAACTTGGAGTCTGACATTAATGGCAACTCTATTGCTTTTACTGTATTATATCTGTGTGTTGGGGGGCTGGGGGAGGGAGGCATAACCTAGTTATTTTTTTTTTCCGGAATCCATTCAGGCAGGGATTTGCTGGAAAGAACTGTTTCAGAACATGGAGACCCTAACCCCAAAAACCTTACGCTGGTCCATGAGCAACCCCTCTCGAAGAAAGGTATAAAAAATAAATATATATTTTCAGTTTAACAAGTCATTAACCTTTTTGCAAATGTTGTGGAAAGGTTTCCTAGCCCTTTCCTCGAATATTTCTTTCCTTAAATTCCTCAGTTGTGAATGCTCCTAATATGACTTCTCATTCTCTCTCTCTCTCTCTCTCATATGTTTCGTGCAACTTGCGTGTTTTATTTGAATTAGATTTTCCTGCACCCCTTGCTACAAAGATATATTATTCGCAAAGGAGCAATCGTCTGCGTGCCGCACTTTGTCATCTTTACTTCCAGGACTCAAGCAAGGAATTAGGCACTGATGTTGCTAGTCCAGAGACATCAAACGGAGAGATGGTTGCATTCCAAGATTCATGTCAGAGGGACCCTTCATTTGAACAAATGGACAATGCACTCAACAAGGAGGTATGTCAATCTTCACTCTTATTATTTAAGGCTGATCATTTTTATTACAGGTTTTGATTCTTGTGACAAAGAAGTTATGTGGCTTTCATGTAATTCAACGTTACATGTGTACATCAAACAGACATAATGTAACATTTTGTATTTGATTTGACTTTAGGTCGCTATTTTGTCTTTTGGTTATATTAAAAATAGAGAAGGAAGAAACACGTGAAATTAAGGTCTACATTCTACTTCAAGCTATCTGTCTGGATGCTAAAGACCTTACTTAAGTAACCCCCCCCCCCCCCCCCCCAAAAAAAAAAGAAAACCTAAGTTCCATTCTTCAGTATGGAAGGGTTAGGTAATGACCAAAAACTGACAGTTTTTTTTTTTTTGAAAAACAGTGCCACACGCCGCCAACTTTGTGCTCAGCACAAAATTCTGGTCATATTCTTGCAAAAAGCTCAGAAATTTGCTTGCTGAAAGCAGGGGGCCTGCCAAGTGGTGGCTTGTCGAATCAATTTCTTGTTGATAATGTTTCAAGGTCTGCAGCCACTCATGTTGGTTTGACAAGAGGCAACTTTCTTCCAAAGTCTTATTCTTTTGCAAGCAACACAGGTAATCTGTTGCAAAGTTGTATTTCTTGTTTTATTCTTATACTAAGCTGCATATGCCAATTATAGCATATGCTAAACTAAGAAAATTTGGGAATCATCAAAAGACTGTCTCTTAACTACAAGAATGCTAGTGGATTCACAGCATTCTGGTGGTAACTGTTATGATATGACTAGTGTTGAAGTGCAATCTTTGACAAAAGGCAAACAGAAATGATGCCGTGATACCTTCATTGAATTTAGATAAACACATCTCTTACTACAGCATGTTTGTAGTTGTAATACTTTTGCTTCTCTTTTTTTTTTTCCTTAATTTAGACTATGATTATGGGAAAAAGTTGTCCGTAGGAGTGATGTGTTTGGTTTTGTAGGAAGTCCACTGGGAACAATTCAGCAACCAAACGGGAGTGTTCCTGTTATTTAGTAACCTTTGCGGGATTTTTGGCTAGGTGAAAGTACAGGTAACCAATACATGAGGTTAGGATTTAGCATCCTTTTTTGAAGCTGATAAAGTAAATTACTCAAATTGTTTATCCTGTCATCTACTTTGTAAATGAAAACTGACCGCAGTTATATAATGGATGGAAATGAAATTGTTAATTCGATATCTGAATTTCATGCTTTTGTTGCTTGCTCCTGTTGGTCAGGGTTCTTTTCCCTCACATTTAGCTATTCTTAACTTCTATAACAATTTGGGCTTCCCAATGAAAATAGTAATGCCAGTAAAGAATGCAGCAACAGGCACATTGCATAACGGATTTGCACCATTCATGATCTTACAAGGTTTCGCAAAATAAGAATATTTTTGTATTTGGACATGAAGATTTTATGATGTTATCGGCTGTTAAAAGGTAGATAGAATACTTTTGGGCTAGGTTATCTAAATTATGATGAGTTGTTTCTTTAAAAAAAATATATTATGCTCAGTTGTTCATGCTGGTGAATCTGATCTCCAGCTGAGAAAGCCTTTTTGAAAAGTTTTTTTCTTGAGAAAATCTGTTGTATGTGATTTATCCAGGATCACAGAACTGCTTGGGAGTTCTTTTTACAAATTTTCTATTGTGTTTCAGAGGATTCTAAAATTGTATCCTAAGAAAACAACCAAGCAGGATCAATTTTTGGCAGAAGCCCATCCCTCTGTTCACTTGGCATGACTTCCAAGAGTTTTTGTTTTGTGTCGCATCTTATATATATATATATATATATATATATATATATTATATATATATATATAGAGTGGGCTTCACTGAGTAGACAATGAATCCATTTATAAGTGTCCAAAACTCCAAATAAATGTCCAAAATGAGGCCACGTGTCAGTCCCACAAAGCACCCCTTGGGAACAGTACTTCAAATCGGCTTTATTGTTAAAATAGATCTTTTTATTCTGTTGTATAAAAATCTGTCCTCCAGCGAGTATAGTATTTAAATTAAGATTAATAACACGTTGATCTTTTGTGCAATTTCATGCTTGATGGCAACACTAAAGCATACATGTAAATGCTAAGAATATAAGCCCCATTCACATTCCCCCTTACTAATCGATGGTTCGGTGGTAGTGGAGAATTGGTGCTCCAATTCAATGAGGAATCAAGTATTTCTTTCAAGCTTTTTAGGGGGAGGGGGAAGCTGCCAATTGGTAAGTTGTCAATGGCAAATTATGAGTGGCCCAGCGCCTGTGTGATGGCATTGGCAATGGACAAAGACTGCTTTTTGTCTCTTATGGGGCGAATTTGTTGCTCAATATCTTCTTAATATCTGAAAAAAGAAAGCAGTTTCTTTCTCCCCTTCTGCCGCCTGGATTAAAAATATCAATATACTGTGGCACAGATTTGAGATTGCAACTGGGTGAATGTTTTATTGGGGAAAAAAAAACGAAATTGGTCCATATCGATCCCATGATAACGACCCTCCTCCTCAGAGGATTATCACGGGGTGAGTTTCTCTTTCACTAGCGTCGCGAATGATGGTGGAGAGGTGGTGCGGTGCCTGTTTATATTCTGGCTTCTTATGCCTGTCTCAGCTTCTTCTGCATTTTTTCTTTTAATGTATAGATTTAATTTTGATATCTTTAAAGTGCAAATAGTTTTATACTATTAATTTATTAATTAGTGTCATTTGTTTAGAAAAATTATTACAAGTGAAAATTTTAAATATTTAACATGATATGAGATTTTTTTTTATCTATTTGATAGTACACTAATAACAGATTGAATTTAAATTTTTTATGTTAGGAAAACATTATTGTGCAACGGCATCGCTTTATTGGATACATAATTTCAAAATGTTTCACTTGGTTAGATTCCTTTATATTTAACAATCTACAACCTATCTACCCAAAAAAAAAAAAGTCTACAACGTAAAAATTACATCTGGGTATAACTAGTTTTGCTTAAAATTTTCTTTTGTTAAATTGAGTTTGCAACAAGCTCTCTTTTTCGGGGTAGAAACGGCAAAAATGTTTGCCTTGGATAATCCACACCTAATGGAACTATCTACACCCTCCCTTCCCAACCTGACCAAAAAAAAAAAAAAGAACAAGCAGCAAGCTCTTTTTTTTTTTTTTTGGGTGGGGGGGTATAGAAGCAACAAGCTCATTTTGTTGCAGCATAGAACTGACAGGTATCCATTATTAACATATCTGTGGTAGCTACAGCGCATTAAATTTTTCTTTTTTTTCTTTCAAACAACAACTTTCAATCGAAAAGTTTGGTGCAGAGAATTTATGTTTGGGAGATGAGGGAACTGGGTGACTTGTCTCTAGCGTAGGACGAAACTGCTACTCTGTCCAAAAGATCAGAATAGTCGCCTTAACTTACAATCTCAGTTCCTATTGTTTTTCCAAAATTTGTCGAACCTGTTCTAAACTTTTGTCTCCTTGTATCGTGATGTGGCGTTTTTTTATTTTTGTCATTTTCTGAGTCATGATTGGTCTCGCTTTAGCTTATGTGCTAATTCTATCAAAGAGATTAAACTCTTATCTTATGTACATCACAACAAAATGTAAGATAAATTAAGGTTGTTTGAGTTTAATTTTAACTAATCGTCATTGTAAGATTTTTTATATTATTATTTAATTATATTTTATTAAATTATTAAAAAAATTTATCTAAAACAATAACTATTTTAAAAGTAAAAAATATAATAACACGTGATTGAATAATAATATAAAATTTTTTTACATGAATAATAAATCAAAATTAAAGTTTTTTATTTTTCACTTCCAATATAATTGACCTTTAGTTTCTATAAAAAGACAAATAAATTGAACTTTGGTTTCTACAAAAGACAAATAAATAGCATTTAGTTGTCCTCACTTTGCGAAGCAATGCATGTGAAAACATGTTAAGAATATGATTAAATGGGTAACAGTCTATATATCACCAGGGCCTTATTTCAGCTATGATATGAACGCTTGCAATGTCAAGGTAGATAATCTTTATTTTCTTTTAATTCGAAAGGATGTACGAAGATCTACAAAAGCAAGGACGAGGGAATTTCTAATTTCTGTGCTATATCGGTCTAATCAAGTGATTATCGATTGTTGTTATTGTATGTTAAAGTTTACAAAATATAATTAACAATTAATTTGTAATTAACAACTAATCATTGATTTTGATAGGTGAAAAGAATAGGCATCGAAGTAATCTTTCAAGATAAATGTAAACTAAAATGCAGCTAAAGTAGATTAACACTTTTACCTTTAAATAAATTAATAATAAATAAATGTAAAAATTTAAAACAAATGTTAAAGAGTTACATCTCACTTGTTTCTTCACTGCTTTATGTCACTTAGGAAAAAGAATGAGTTTACAACATATCAAAGTACATTTATGTCACAAGTTATTAATATAATTTATGCAATTAAAATAAAAAAAATTAAATAGAAAAAGTTTATGTAACTCCACAAATTCTCTTTATCTTTTTTTTTATTGCATTACTTTTTAAAGACGGCAACCACTTTCTTGTGAATTTATGATACAATGCAGTGTTGTGGCTGGCGTCGACGTGATTTTATTTAAGCGATATCAAATTCTCAACTGAACATTTTTTTTTCACTCAGATAAAATTGTGCTAATTATATACACTTCTGTATTTTTTTTTTTCCTCTTTTGTCTTCTGATAAATGATCCACCCTAATTTATAAGTCTTCATTTAGTCTTGAAAGCACGAGTAGAATTTAAAACTGAGACCGAATATGACTCCACAAAAAATTCCAAAATACATTTTAAATTTGCAAAACTTATAAGGTGTTGAAAAAAAAAATCAAATTTACATGAAATGAAAGGACATACTTACAAGAGTGTAGGCCAGTGATAAGTAAATAAAATTTTAATAAAACGAACTTTATTTATAAGATAAGAAATTCAAATCTTATTATAAAATATTTTATAAAAAGGACAACAAGAATAACTCATAAAAAAAAAATTAAGAATGGAGATAAACGTTTGTCATAGTGAAAGGAAGCAAAGCCCCACTTCTTAAAAGGCAATGGATAGATTATTAGTAGAAATGGGGGCACGTCTTATTACGCAGCTCCTCCCAGCTGCCTTGTTTTCTATGTCATTACATTTCATAGTTAATGCAGCTTCCCACGTCCGAAGTTGACATATAAGAAGATGATACCATTTTCATATTTATTATATTGATTTGAGGAGTTGGGGTTGGGGTGGGGGACATGTTGCTTTATTTATTAATAAATTGTTATTGTGGAAAAATATTTTAATTTTGATGCAATTAATATTTTGTCATGTAAGTCAATTTTAAAATGTAATTGAATTATATACTAAAACTTAGGAGATAGTTATATATATTTCAGTATTATTATGATAAATTTTTGCTATTATAGTTTGAGCTTATAATTCTACCTAACTTTTCAATCACTTTAATCACTTGAACTACACTGAAATGACATAAATTTCGGCAGTAATATAATCGGCTTAATTGCAATTATTTTGTTTAACTCCAAGGAATTGGACTAATAATATAAACATTTAATGTATATTAAAGACATGATTATGAACTTAAATTTTATCATTACGAACTTTTTAGATAAGCATATGCAAGAGTGTGATTTAATGATATACAAATTAAAACTTAAGTAAGATGAGCTTTATCTATAATATTAGACTTCAATCTTGCATTCTTACTAACTAAAACTTTGTAAAGAGGGATAATTTTAGTACTTTGAAACAAGTAGGTATTAGTCTCATACCCAAAAAATATAATGATACCTCGTATAAAAAAATCATACGCTTCTTGTCTATAATGCCAGTATATTTTGAAATTCTATTTCCCTTTATTAGCTTTTTCAATACTAACTTTTTTAATGTGATAAAATATTCTTGAACTCCCGATACGTAATTTAGTGATAAGCAAATTAAAGTTTTAATGGAACAAGTTTTACATGCAATATCAAAATTCAATCTTGCTAAAAAAATAATATATTAAATTAATTTTCACTTTAATTGAGTGACACTAACACTTTACATTAACTAAAACCTAACATAATCTGACTTGTCTTGAACCTGATTTATGGGTCACATTAGGATCAAACTTCATAACTTTGTATTAATGCTCCTTTCTCAATTTTTGCATTCTTAAGAACTCAGTTTTTTTTTCTTACATTTAATAACTACTTTTTTAAATAAAAATACATTTAAATATAAGATTTCTCATTAAATATTCAAAATCTTATTCGCATCTAATAAATTTATTATTTTTTCTATAAGCAAATACGATTTTTAGGAGAATTGTTTTTCCTAGCTTGATTTTTTAGGGACATGTTGTTTGGCAGTAATAGCATAGCTTGCAGAGAAGTGTTGTGAAAAGTTGCTCTCTCCTCTCTTGATGGAAATTGAAAAAAAAATCACAAACCTAATTATAAAGGCAAAGGGGATGATTGTCATCAATAACAAATTTGAGCGTGTAAAAAGCAAAGTTTGGGTAGCAAATTAATCAAAGTGGTTGATGGAATGGGCCCTAACACATCACTGAAAGCCATTGTTTTTGCGTATACATATGAGTATGGTGGGGCTTGGGTGACCTCTACCTACTGCTAAATTGTGGTAGGAAGCCTAAGAACAGTGCCACTAAACTCTATCCACCCCATTTGGACAAGGACATGAGGTTTAGTTTCTTCTTCTGCACTATACTTTGATCAAATCCATAATAATGGCTATCACTCCCAATAAGCTTTTTAAGGCCATTGGTTATTTGGTTATGATCATTCTCTAGCCAATCATATTCTTAAGATACATGACAAATTCTAATTCTAATGTTTGCAAAATGGAAAGAATCTCCCTAAAATTTGAATGTTACAATAACGACAAAGTAACGAGTGATTGGTCACATACTGGACATGTAAATTACTGTTACCAACGGGGATTAGGATTTATCAAACTATTAAAAAAAAACTAGATTTGTATGAGGTGATTAGCTTTTTTTCTTGTTTTCTTTTATTGAAATATTCTCATAAGTATTACTGTAGAACTAATCTCTTGACTATGATCGCAATTAGTTTTCGACCATGAAACTTTCATAACTAGTGTTTGTTTACTTTAAAATTTTAACTTTAATCTTTTTTATGACAGCGTCGTTCTTTTAACATCAGGTCCAATCCTTAATGGTGTGATGATTAGGAATTCCAGACTTGAACTATGATATTAATTATTAAAATTTGCTAAATGTGCAAACAAATGATACTTGATTAATTAAATGATTCTTGTAATATTTTAGGTTTAAAATCACTTTGTACTTTTAGGTATGGATTTGGTGTTAAAGATATGATGTTTCACAGTATATGCCTATTAACTACTAATACATGATTAGTGGTTCAATTAACTATTAATAAAAATATGAAAATGAATATACTTTTTTCTGAAAAACCCATGAGTGCCTATGTGTTGGGTTGCTAGTAAGTGATAGGTTGTCAATTTGTTTGCTTGCCAGATGGTAAGTTACCAGTGTTAAAGATTCTAGATCAAATTGATAAATAGATAATTGTAAGAAAAAAAGCATGCCTAAATTTAAGTTCTTATTTGACTATGATCGAGGTTCATTTTGCATTATGTAACTCGCATTTTTTTTTTCTTGTTTTTCATTTCCCTAAAAAATTTGGTGAAAAAAAGAAGTTATTTCTGGCAATATCATGCAAAGCATGCCATGAAATTTTATTTCTCGCAACTTCTATTTTGAGTCAATTGATATTCGAATCATTGAAATGATGCATATTTATACTAATTTACTACCTTTCTGCCGTTTTAAATATTAAATGTACGTTAACAAGGAAAGCCCCCAATATTTAAGCATTGTATTATAATTTCCTTGGTTACATACTTTTCCTTTTTGGTTGGTTACAATATACTTTCCCTTTTAAATTAGATATTTTATTTTTTAAATCCCATTTCTCTCCTAAATATGCTGCTTGAATTCTTTTTTTTTTTTGTCTTTTCCTAAGCATTTTTATACTTGTGTGAGACTAATTTTATTAAGAGTATTGAAATTGTCCTTTTCACCAATACGTTTTTGTAAAAATATGCTGCTTGAATATTCATATTATATATATATAATTGAAATGAAAGCATTTAAATCTAAAAAATAAGGATAAGACATAAGACACAAATATAATAAATACATATATGAAAATACATACAAGTTTTTAAAAAATAAAAAATACAACACCGTTAAGACACAACATATAAAATTAATATAAACAAAATCTTCTACCAAAAAAATTAATATAAAAATCAATTTTCTAAAGATATATTTATAATATTAGCTCAAATCTTAATACAAGCACACACGTTTTTTTTTTGTTGACCAATAACACATGTTTTAGATGTAAACATTACTTTGTAAAAAAATGTAAAATATTATTATATAACCATTTATAGAACAGATCATAAAAACAAAATTAAATGTCAACATTAGTGACAATAGACATAATAAAATTTTTATCATTCACTAAAATTCTTTCTATAGAGTATTCGATTATGTTTGAAGAATATCCAACACTGATGCGGAACTCATTTTAAGATATCCTCCTTGCCTTCAATCAACATTCCAAAATATTCGACATTTTTAACATGAGAATCCGTATGAATTTTATGCTGCAAAAAAACGATAACAAAATTCTGGAAACTTTTCATAAATGATAAATAAATAGGCATTATTTATGAATTTTATTTTAACAAATCAACAATAACCTCAAGAGAATGAAACAAATTTTAGTCTCCGTACAGTGTAAAATAACTACTTGTTATTTTTTATTTATATGAGAATGAAACTTAAGCCTAACCATATTTCACCCATATCACTTGGATTTTGCTCAAATGATAATTAATTAACTTTAATAAAATCATATGCACCATTTTATTCAATATAATAAAATATTTATACAATATCAAGGGATGGTTTAGATGAGTCATAAAAAAAAATCTTTCTTATACGAATTTTTTTATAAAATATTTATTATAAAACATAAAAATTTTTTTATTATATTTGTTGCTTGATTCAAGATGAGTCGTGATTGTGCTCAAAAGATAGTTTCATAGCAATATATGCAGGAATGTTCTAATCAAAAATAAAAAAAAACTTACATATGCAATAAAAATGTTACAAATATAAAGAAAAAGTAAATAATTTTTTGCAAATTTCATGAATATATAGACTAGTTATAAAATAAATTAGTAAAATTAATTGAATGATTAACTTAAAAGAATACAATATTGCATATAATTAGCTTAAAAAAATACAATCAAATATATATATATATATATATATATATATATATATATATTGTTAAAATTATTAAAAAAAAAACCACTAGATGTGACTAGTCGGCAAACTAATTAAGATAAAACATATATTACATATATTAAATTTCCTTTTTCTTTTATTATCGTACATAACTATGTACTTTTTTATGGGTATCATCATTCATCACTTTCATGTCCCTAAATTGTTATAGAAATAGAAAATAAACCGACTGAGCCAGACTATCTCGAGTCTCCACCACCTACCAGCCTTGTGATTCCTATATTACTCTCCCACTCTCAGTAACTCTCTGATTACATGTTACAGTGGCAATGCAATCCTTTTTCCTTGCTTTGTTCTCTCTCTCATCTTTGCCTTTTTGACAAAAATCACTGACCCTCTTATCAGAATCCTCTCTCTCTCTGCATCTCTCCGTTATTTTCTTTTCTATTCCCAAACCCACCAAAAAAGAATCGATTTTGTTATTCCCGAGAAAATATTTTCCCGGAAAATTTTCCTCAATCAGCGCTTAAATCATCCGGGGTTTCTCTCACTCGCGCACATGTAAATAGACCCTTTGAAAGTTGAAACCTTGTTCCGATTCTGCCAGTGGGGAATCCGAATCCAGCCCATGCCTATAATTAAGAGCATAATTCAGGACATGAGATCCAGGTCGCACCGGGTGGTCCAGGACGGTTCGATGGAGGTCGTCGCCGACGGGTTGAACCAGAGTTGCTGGGCCAACATGCCGCAGGAGCTGCTCAGGGAGGTGCTGGTGAGAATTGAGGCATCCGAGACCACTTGGCCACTGCGGAAGAGTGTGGTGGCTTGTGCTGGAGTGTGCCGGAGTTGGAGGGAGATCACCAAGGAGATCGTCAAGGCACCTGAAGTTTCTGCTAAGATAACATTCCCGATCTCTGTCAAGCAGGTTTGTGTACAATGCCGTGGACCATGGATTTGGAATTACATGGTATTAGGAGAAATAATTTGGCGATTTTGATGGCCCTTGCAGAAAATTTAATTTCAGTATATAGTTGTTCTTGTTTAAGATGAATTTCTGAAAGCAGGGGTTTTTCCATTTCCCCTTCTTCCCTTGGGTTCTCAGGAAGAAGCCCAAGTGTGGGACTGGGTGATTTTTCTTCGGTAGCAAGGTTTCCGGCATTGAGCTTAGACTAATAGGTTTTTGAACCCCTAATATGAGCATGCTTGCTTCAATGAGTGCAGCAAAGGTTTTTTTTTTTTTTTTTAACATAGGAGGTGCTAGCACCTGGGTAGGAGAGGGGATGGGTGACTTGATGGAAGATCAACTTCCGACATCATCATGCGGGTGCCAGTTGAGTTACAACTTACAAGCTCTCTGGCGAGTGCAGGAAGGTTTTCTTATGTTACTTTGTTTCGTTTTTTTTTTTTTTAATATTGTTATTTTTTTTGTAAAAATTGATCACAACATTTGTGGCTAGTTGATGTATTAAATTGTGTTAAGATTGTTTTAAAACCGAAAAAAAAAAAGAAAAGGGAAAAATTGATGCTGCAGTTACTCATGGGACATGAAGTTAGCATGTTGTGAGGACCGAGGAGTAGAGTTGAACTAATCGTTCTTTTATAGTCTTCCACGATGTAAATCGTTTCCTATTCTTTGTCTACTAACTTCATTTGTTTTGTTTTGTTTTGTTTGTGGTATTAATAATCTGTCCCTTTATATTCTTCTTCCTTTTCCCTTTTGATTCATGATTTTTAGACTATTTCCAGGAAAAAGCAAACGCTTAATTCCTGCTTAAACCGTAAAATCCCTCTAAATGTTCTTTCTCTCCCTGTGTCTGGGAATTTGTGATTTTGGTTGGTCCATTTTATTTCTGGATAATTTTTGGTTTTTGGCAGAGTTCTAAATACTTTTAACGTAAACCCCTTTTGTTCTCTCCTTCTACAGCATAATTAAATGGTTAATATTACCTGGGACCACTAAATAGTGATGCCAATTTTTTTAATTGCTCTGAACATTATATGGGAAATTACTCTGTAATTTCCTTCTAAGACATTGTAAAGGACCACGTTTTGTAGCATCTAGTTATCATCACTATTATTATTGGTTGCCTTAGCCCATCTAACACTGAGCAGTGTTTTCTTGTGCCGGCCAGTTTCTAATTGCAATTATCTTCTACTAGTTTAGCAGGAATATTATGTATTGGTTGGGTAACGGCCATTGAAACTTCTTTGTTGTTGAGATATACCAAACCAAAAAGTAAAAGGAGATGTGCCTCTTTTGGGCAAATTGAGTCGGTAACAAAAGATGACTCTTTGTTGATAAATGCTTTAATTTATTATTTTCCTACCATTCATGGTATTGCTCTAAAGATTCCCTTGTTTGGAGAAGGGCATGATGATTGAATGTGACTATTGTGCTTGTCTTTTCATTGCTGAGTACTTCGAAGTATTGTTTTCCTGCCCTCTGGCATTGCTTTAACATATTCTGCTTGGTGAATAATTTTGGCAGCCTGGCCCAAGGGAGCATCTCCTCCAGTGCTTTATAAAGCGCAACCGGTCCTCCCAAACATATTATTTGTATCTCAGTTTAACTAGTGGTGAGTATAAAATAAAACTTTTGGTTGATTTCTTTCTGCAAACTTATTGTTAGTTTTGGATAGGGGTGGCAAATGGATGGATTGGATCATAAGTGGATGGATAAAAAAAATAAATCAATAGTCCATTTCGAATCCATTAAAAAATGATTAAAACCATCTAATCCATTCATGAACTATTTTAATAGATAAATATATAATTTATTTATTAATTTATTTTAATGAATGGATATCCAATCCATCCACAGATGCATCTAGATTCCTCTTATATTTAAATATATTCTATTATTCAAACCATATATATATATATATATATATATATTGGATCCAATAAATATTTTTGTTGGTCCTTTAACCATCCATTAATTAAAACTAATCCTATCCATTAAATATATTGTTATAATTGGATGGATTGGATTAGATTTAGATATGGATGGATTGGATGAGTCATGGATTCATGAATCCAATTGCAATCCCTAGTTTTGGAGGATAACATCCTTTTTTCCCTTATTCTTTGGTTTCCTTTTTGTGATCTAAAGGTTCTAATCCTAAGTGTGTGTGTGTTCATGTTCCTTTTGGCCATTGTCTTTTTCAATTCAGCACTGGCTGATGATGGGAAGTTCCTTCTGGCTGCACGAAAGTGCAGACGTCCCACCTGCACAGATTATATTATCGCTCTAGATGCAGATGATATGTCAAAGGGAAGCAACACCTATGTTGGGAAACTGAGGTGCGCTCTTAATCAGGCACTGTGACCATTATTGTTTTCCTGTTTATTAGTACAAAAACTTATACCTTTTTCTTCCCCTTTAATAAGATCAAATTTTCTGGGAACAAAGTTCACAATCTATGATGGCCAGCCGCCTCATGCAGGGGCAAAGATTACAAAAAGTCGCTCCACTAGGCTGGTGAATCTAAAACAAGTTTCACCCAAGGTCCCTACAGGCAACTACCCGGTGGCCCACATCTCATATGAATTGAATGTGCTAGGCTCCAGGTAAGCTTTACATACTGCAAATGTACATAGATCGTCCTGCATGAATTAACTAATAATTGTTATACTATAGTTGTCTTTGCATAAATTTTTACTTCCGTCCAAAGTTTTCTTTTGGTTGACATTAATGTCGAGTAGTCAAAGTTTTGCCCGAAAACATATTAGCTTACTGTGCATGTTTCTTATATACCAACTATGAATTACTTACCATGTATATATGGCGAGCAGGGGGCCTAGGAGAATGCATTGTGTCATGGATACTATTCCTGCCTCTGCAATTGAACCAGGAGGTTTAACCCCTACACAGACTGAGTTTTCTCTTAGCAACATAGACATGTTTCCTTCATTCTCTTTTTTTCGATCAAAATCAAATAGTGTGGAAAACTCCCTCTTTGGACCCCTCGGTGATCAAAAGGATGGGGTGGTAGTGTTGAAAAACAAGGCTCCCAGGTGGCATGAGCAGCTGCAGTGTTGGTGCTTAAACTTTCATGGACGGGTAACAATCGCATCAGTTAAAAACTTTCAGCTGGTGGCTTCCCCAGAAAATGGACCTGCTGGACCAGAACATGATAAGATCATCCTCCAATTTGGAAAAGTTGGGAAGGATTTGTTTACAATGGATTACAGGTACCCTATCTCGGCATTTCAGGCATTTGCAACCTGCCTCAGCAGCTTTGATACCAAGATTGCCTGCGAATGACGGGTGTTTGAACAGGTATTCATTTGAAAGCCCAATATTCTAAAATTTGAATATAGCTTGGACAAAAATTAGATAAATAGAAAGCTATAGAAGCTAAGTGGTGTTTGCAGTAACTCTATTGGTAGATCATTGAGCAAATGCATGTTGCATGTATAGTTACTGTAGCAAGAATTAAGTGCCACTATACAACGGTAGGCCATATTATTAGTTTTCTGGGGTGGGAACTGGGAACTTTATACGCTCTTTCTAGTATTTATAATGGTGGCCACATTCATATGACCATCCTGTTACAATTATTGGTCCTCCAGCTATGTCTGCTAATTACAGGATGGGAGGATAACTTTGCTTAAAAGCCTTACTGGATCCATCTAGCATAGTTGCTAGTTATAGCCACAGCTCCTTTGTTTAAAAATCAAACAAAAAATGTAATCCTTCTGGCTGCTGCTTCATTCCATGTGTAGTTTTGCAGATTCCCAATGGATGACCTTTGCTTTCGGTTCATGCCAGCTTCTATCCAGATTACATTGTTCTCTCAAGTGCCCTTTTGCTGCTGGAGCAGTTGGTGTGAACTTTGAAGGTAACTTTGTGGGAAGCAATCTGATGAAAACTGTTTGGGAAGGGTGGTTAACTGAATTACAAGGACGGTGCTGCACATTTATGAGTTTCAGTTTGTTTTTCTGGGATCACAATTCATCACTTCTGGGAAGATCACATGAAATGGGAATGCTACTTGGAACTTCTATTATCCTCCCGCATATGTGTAACCAGTTCTCCGTGTACATAAATTCTCTTCTTTTTTTTTTTCAAATTTTTCATAGCAGTTTGCTTTTCGTTTGGTTGTTTCTGCAATATAGTGGTGGTGTCTGCAGAGATTTTATCTTAGTGGGAATGCTTCCTTTGACTTGGAGAGCCACTGTTTTCCAGTGACCGTCTTTATCCTTTCATGGGAATAATAATGTTATTATTGCTTGCACCAACACAGGTGCAAGAGTTACTATCGCCAGGACTTTGTTCTTTTTTTCCTTTGTTAAAAAAAAGTAAATTATATTCAAAAGTGGCATAGCCAGGAAAAGATTAGAATGTGTAAACATGGTCAGGTGGACATCATGGGTGGCATCAGCCAGTGATCTAAACTCGACCAAAGAGCTAGAAATCTATTTGACAAATAACACCATCGAAGCCCATATAAATCTAAAAAGAAAACTTAGAAATATGTGTTCACCCTATTTCAGAATGGTGGCTGTTGGCTTCCATGAAGTTTCAATATTTTTTTTAGTCCAACAATGCTAATAAGGCCAAAATATCTTTATATTTGATAAGAGCAACTTAGAAAATGTCATCATGTTTTGTCTTTTTCTCTTTTTATAACTTCACTTATTATATCATGGTCGATTTTTTAGAGGGAAACTTGATTGGAAAAGCCCTATCTTGTCCAATTCAGATAGAAACTAGTACTAGGTTTGTAGATTGGAACTATGAAAAGAAGAACTACAGGGCCCCACTCTCTACTGGCAAATGATTTTGGTTCAATATTGGAGTGATTTGAGGGAAAATCTACTTGCTGTATCGTGGATAGTTTTCTACTTTTCTCAGTCAATTACAAACTCAGCTTCGCTTTATCTTACACGTTTGAGAATAGATTATTTTTTAAAAAAATTATTTTTTAAAAAAATTTTATTAATAAAATTTTAATTATAAATTATTTTAATTATAAAATAAATTAATATAAACACATACTTTTTAAACTTATTGAAGGGTGTTCAAACTCAATCCATATGATAAATAACAAATTTAAATATTATATCATGCTTTTTAGAACTTAGTTCGGCTAAGTATGAAGGTTGATGATCAACTCAAGTTCAAGTTTAGAATTTGATATCAATGTATTTTTACTTGAACATTTTAAGCTAATTAATATTTGAAATGGTTCATCCACACAAAAAAAAAAATGAAATGGTTCATCTGGATAACATAAGTGAGTCTCCAGAAGGCCAATTAGGAGGGATTCTGTTGAAGAATTTAATTATTGCAAAAGTCAATTGAATTTAATTTTAATTCATTGACAATGTAAAGAGATTTACATTATTACTAAATCATTAGGTGCTTCCTGCTTAAGAAAATGTTAAAAAAATTTCATTGCAGATAAAAAAAAACGCTAGTTATAACAATCATATGACACTTATTGTTTACGAATACTGTAAAGTTTCGCACTAATAATTGAATAAATTTAAACTCATCAATTTTGCTACATAGTTTTATTGCATATGAATTAAGGTTGTTTATGTAAGCAGATTTTTCACATATTTCTGAATTTTTTTATTTTTTGAGTGTCTTAGATTCTGTAAAACCTACTGATATAATTGTGCATAAACACTAAGATTTGTAAAAATATAAAATAAAATAAAAATAAAATAAAAAAACACCTACACACCAAGATTGATATGAACTGATCTCATATGGTTTACAAGATGAAACAATTGAAGACCACCCCTGTAGTTTTCTTTACCTTCTAGTTACCTTTTTTCCAACTGAATAAAATGCTCATGCTGCAATTGTTAGGGCATTAGAGGGTGTTAGCTTTTTTTTTTTTTTTGTTTTGAAAGGAACGTATTTGGTAAGTTTTGAAGAGCATTTCCAATATTGGTCTTAGGTCATATATCTTATTAAGCTTTAATTTAGGCATGAGGCATATGTGTGTATGATTGAGGACTTTTTAGGAGGAAGCTTGCGTGCAAAAATCCCCATAGTTTTTTGACAACAGAAAGCATGGCATGCCGCCGAAAGGATTTGAAAACGTTTGTACTCAGCCCACCAGGGCCTGGGGCTTTATTGTCAGGCTAGGCTTCGGCATAGCATGGACCTCTCCTAAATAACAACCTTTTAGGCAACCCACACCCACCCCAAACTTCGTCAATATCATGTAAAACCAAGAAGGGCCCGGAATACCATCAGAAGACCTTAAATCCCAACTTTTTCTTCATCTTCCCATCATCTTAATCCATCCTCAAGGACATCTACAATAGGGCATAACCACAAATAGATGATGCTTGATAAGCTCAATGAATAAAAAGCAAAAAATCTTACTTTGGGATCAGAATTGGTACTGATCTACAACAAAGCTCAACCACAAAAAGTGTATCTAGTACTTAAAAAATTGAAACTCACTTAGCGTGTTGAATGGAACATGGGAAAAAAAATAAATGTATATAAATCCTACCCTCGGACCTGCCACAGCTGCTTTCTTTCCTTAATTGACTATATGGCTATATATGGTATTTCAAAAGCAGTAACACATTGGTTCAAATGTGCATAGAGCATGTCAAGAGATATTACCACTGTTCATGCTCTGTTACAGAGGACTAAAACCATTACAAACGCTTTGTATGAAAGTAATATTTATAAATTATAACCGCTACATTGTGTTATAAAAACATGAACATGCAAATAAAAGGCATCAACCTAGTAAAATTGAACCACCTTATCTAAGAGTCAAACGTAGTGGAGCACTCAAGCACAAACATGGGTCTTATATGCCTTATTTGGTGGATTGTGATCAGTTTCTCCAGGCTCCGGTTATGTTAATTTCCACTTTTTCATTTTAATCCTCGCTGTCTTACTCTGCATTTGATGTTCACTCAACTCTCTTACCTTCTAAATGTATAACGCAGGCCCTTTGGGAAATACAAAGAACCTTTTTTCTTTCTTGCAACTTCAGATTTGCAGATCAAGGAAGAGGCAGATTCATAGTTAATAGTGTCACAATTTCTATAACTTTTTTTCTTGAGATCTAACACTGCAACTTTTCCAAAGGTTGCAAACCAACAGCCTATGATTACTATCGCTCAATAAAATGCCTATAATAAATGGACGGCTGAATTGCCAATAGATGTCATATAGTCAATAACAGTAAATAAAAATTGTTCAATGTCAAGAAATTTACTAAATCAGACCACATATGCATGACACAACAAGAGAAAAGGAAAATGAAATAGAAATAGATGCTCAGGTAAGAAAATTCCAAACAAGCACAAAAGGCTCTGAACAGAAACATATGCTGAAACATTGAGTAGAGTCTAACTTAAACAGCATACATCCACTAAGACACAAGTGTTTTTACTTTCCTAAAAACTTATCAAATATGTTCATCACCCAAGACAGACAGGACCCAGTTAAAGCTACATTCTCTTAAGCTCTGGAGTTGGGACACCGATTCTTTGAAGGCAAAAGAATAATAGAGTCATGCAAAGGAAAAGTCAAACACCTTCCAAGCCATGTTAACCAGAACCATCATTAATAAAACCTTCCTTGCGACCTTCAAAGCCAGGCCGCAAAAGCTTTTTCTCTCTCTTTGCAATTTTACGCATTTTCCTCTGATGAATCCTCTCAGCTATATTTTCTGACCTCTTTTGCTGCTTCTCGGACTTCATTTGGTCCCTGGACTGAATTCTCTCCTTCCATTTCTCTGCATTTTTCTGGTGCCTCTTCTTCTCCTTCTGTAAGCTTTTCTGTAACAGTTTGGGATCATCGTGGACCTTAATCCCTGAGGCTCTATTCATTGCTGCTTTCCATGATTGCTTTTTCGCAAAAGTTTCACCCTTCTCAGAATCTTTCTTTGCTTCCTCCAATTTCTTTGCCCTCTCAAGCTCCTTATACTTGGAAAGTTTTCTCTTTTTCTTCCCTTGCCTTTCCTCACTCTCAAGTTTAACATGGCCAAACATGAGCTCTTTCGAAGCCTCTGCAGCATCCTTCTTCACTTTCTCTACTGACTTACCGGCTGCAGGTTTACTCTCTTCAGCTCCATCTTCTCTCTTGCGTTTCTTATTCTGAATCCCTCTCTTTACATTCTTATCATCCTTTCTCTTTGCTTTATCCGAATTTCCACAGTTACGACTTGCCCGAAACTCCTCGAGTTTGCGATGAAGCCTTTGCCGAAGTTCTTCATATGTCACTGACCGACCATCTCCTTCCAGCCCTGACATCAAAGGTTTTATGTCACCCTGCTCTTCATCACTCTCATTCACTTTTTCTTTTCCCAAACTTTGCTTCAGCAGGTCAAGTGTTGTTGCATTAGGTTTGTCCGGGTCTAAACGCTGTCTTCGAGACTTCTTCACATTTTCCTTTGTTTCTTTCTTTGCCAGAGCTTTTTGAGCCTTGCTGAGACCCTGAAACCATGGCCTCTCGTTGTCATCAGTTGGTAGATAAAACTTGGCAGGAATGAGCTCAATCAACTTGTCAAAGAAGAGGGAATGCTGATGGATGATGGACTTCAAATCTTGAGCATCATCGGTCTCTGAAACAGACTTTTGCCTTTTCTTCTTCATCAGTATGTAATTCCAAGATTTCTCCACTTGCTTAAAAATAAAGCTTGCTTATAGAACTGCAACAGCAACAAGGAATTAAAGGTGAAGAATAAAAAGCAAGTAAAAAAACATTTTTCTATCAAAAAAATAAACTATTCTTAAATTATCGAACACAGAGGAAGCTTCAGAATCAATGATCTTGAAACCCTAAATTAATAGTTTCTAACACAAATTACATGGTGTCAATTTCAATTCATACCGCATTTGCAATTCTGTTACAGTCGAAAACAAAAAGAAGTGGAATCGATCAAAACGAAATGGAATACGAAATCCCTTGGAACCCTTTTCAAACAGAATAGGACTTGAAATCTAGTACAGATTAGGAGAATAAAAACCAAAATAAACTTAAAAAAAAAAAAAGCCATGCATTGCACCAGTAAAATTTAGAAGAAGCAGAGGAGCGATGAATGAACGAGGTAAAAGCCCACCTCACCCCTGATCGAAAGTCGAAACGTTTCTCCCTCCCTCTCGGAAGGATGTGACAAAGTTGTCAAAGAATGAATGAAAGGGCAAACCAAGGCTCTTGTCTTTACTCTCTGCGGCGCATGTTTGGGGAAGGAAATTAGGGTTCATCCTGTGGATAAAAATATTTACTCTGTCGTATAATGTTATTCTTATTTTTTGCTTGCTATTGTATACCTAATTTTTAGTTCAGTAATTTTTTTTGTTAAAAAGTTCGTATCTTTTAATATGTTTCAAATAATTTATTATATTTTTAAAGAAACTTATAATTAAATTATAAATAAAATTTTGAGTGAGAAGTACTTTTGTATAAAAATAAATAAAATCAAACGTGTAAATTTTGTACAGTTACAAAGTTAAATAATTTTTTTATAAAATATAAATTTCATTAATTTAATTATTAAATTATATAATATTATTATAATATTTATGTATGTTAAAATTTAATGTAATGTAAATATTTATAAATAATTTAATAATTAATAATTATTTATATTTTAAAAATATATTATACATTAAAATAAAATAATTAAATAAATTACTAAAATTTTCGTGCAAGATTGGATTGATGACACTAGTCCGATGTTTATTTAAGTTGATCTTTTTTTAGTTTGTGTTGCTGTCGAAAAAGTGTCAATTAGATCTGGATGGACTACAAAAAGTGTAGGTTAATCGGCCAACCCATTACCTAAATTTTTTTAATAAAATCTATTATTTTTTATATTACTTTAAAAAATGATTAAAAGTATATTTTTTATCTTTTAAACTAATTTTATTTTTTCATAAGATATATAATTTTATTATTATATAATATTATATTATAATTAATAAATAATATAAAATTATAAAATACTAACTAACAATTAATAGTATTATAAAATAGTCATTATACATTCATGTACTATCAAGCTATGGAGTCAGTCTAACTTGACATGGCCAACTCATTTTAGGTCACTCTAAAATTGAATTAGGTTAAAATTACAAAATTTGCATACTAACCCATTTGTTTAGCTATTACTGCCAACCAATCAGGTTTCACCTATTTTATCACCTCTGTTGCCATTTATCGTACTCAGGCCTACCTCGTATCCTGCTTGGGTTGGGTTTGTAGCCACAACCTTGTCTCCTTATAGTTCAATCGTAGTCTTTCTCTTGATCCATAGTTATTCTATTAATAAATTCTTAAATAAATATTATTTATTTTAAATATTTAATAATTAATATATATATAATTTAATGAGTTATATTATAAATATAAATTATTATTTAACACATATTAATTATTATATAAATTGCTAAACATACAAATGCCTACCTAAAAGTTGTCCATTCTCTTACTGACCCTCACTCTCACACAACACTCACATGCAATTGGCTCAGCCTCTGGCCCTTCCTATCCTCTCCTAGATTTGACTATGGGCAGTAATCAGCCAACCAAATCCAGTTCTCAGTACTCGTCCTCCAGTCCACCTCTCCAAGGTAAACGGGAAATATAACTCTTGATTAAAATTTGGAGCACTGAATGATTTGTTCTCAAATGAGTAATGTTATATTCTCTTACATTTTTTTCTTGATAATCATCTTAATATTTAATAAAACAAGCATTTTATGAAAATATAAAATATTTAATATCTTAAAAACATAAAAAACATTCAATTCTTATTTCAATTAATAATTAAAAAAATTATTTAAGAAGATGAATTAAAAAAAATATAAAAATATTCTTCCCTCCATCAACTAGCACCTTTTGCATCTCAACAATAATAGCATCTAAATTCATTACATTTACTTAAAAATTTTTAATTGAACCAACCATGCATCCACTTTAAATTTGTCTAGATAGTTCATATCATTTATGTCCATATGCTTGGTATAAAAATAACCTTTTTTTCTAAAAACAATGCTATAAACACTCTTATTTGAATTGTGGACAATTTGTTGATTTGACAAATAGTTGTAAAAAATGATCAGAGTCACTTTCTCTCTCATTAGGTATAATATCAAAGAATTGGGTTACTTATCTAATTTCTAACCACACAATTTACTGACTAGTAAGGGACGATGAGGACAAGCAATTCAGATTACAGTCAATACACAGCGGGAGCAGTTCAGAGTACACAGTGCGATTGTTGTGTGTCCTCTGTTTTACTGGAAGAATGGGGTGGCAGTGGGAGAATGGATAAACCAAGGTGGAGAAGAAGAACTGTTAACTGCTAATAATATGTGTGTGTATATATATATATATATATACATAACCAGGAATAGCTGAATAGGCATCCTCAAAATAACCTGTTCTATTCTCATGCAAGGGTACACCAAATTGTTATTTACATGATTATACCATTACTACAACAGTTAGGCTGCTTGCATGCTCACGCTTGATTCTGGGCTCTTAACTGCAGATTCAGCACCTTCTTCCTCTTCTGTAGGTAGATCATCTGAATGCAATTCGGGTTGATTAAGGCTTCGAACAAACTCCGTGAATGAAGGAAAATGCTCTGGAGAAAAGAAATAAGCTCCCATTCTATGATATGTGAACAAGTCCAACACATCATCTCCCGATAAACTCTTCTTGATTTGTTCGAAACCCCCTGGAGCACCAAACTCTGAAGAATTTTGCCCCGAAACCTTCACCCCATGCTTTCTGCAAGCTGCCATAATTTGTGCAAGTAGAAGCTCAGGGCTTGAATGGGTTTTTTTTGGCTGGTATGCATCTGACAGGTCCATTCCGGGTAATATCATTTTGCATGAGTTCCTAGCAAACATCTCTGCAACTGGTTCATAACCATCCCTGTTAGCTGTGTTATAGAACCCTGCTGTTAGCTCAGAAGGATGGGACCGAGTTCGATACCAGGAGTGCATAAGTGGGATTTTTCCATATATTGCCACTCCAGTGTCACCGAAAGTTGAAGCTGCCAAGGAAAGGAGGCAATCGGCATGAGTTAAAAGCTGATTAGCATACCAGGAAATGAAGAAGTCCCCATATGCAGACTCCCAAGAACCCCCATCCTTGAAGAAGTTATTGGAGTTTAGTGACTGGTCATAGGTAGGGGCATCATGTGGGCCACCAAGCCCCCATAAAGGATTTCCAGATGCTTCCGCATGTTGCTTGAGAAAGCTGAGCGTGTTTTGATCATAACACTGGAATTCCCCAACTCCTTGAGTTTTACTATTACTTGGTAGCCGGTGGTGAGATGGATATCGTAGCTCGCCATCTGGTCCTAAACCCATGGAAATGCCCTGCAGGATGGCAAGAAATGAAAACGTTATCAATCATTTATGTTAATCTGAAAGTGGATAGTAGAGTACATAAGTCGTCCTGGAATCCAAAATTCTTACCGTAATTGTGGAGACCATGAATGGAGAAAATGAAGACTTAAAGCTCTCACAGAAACTGTGGTACACTTGGACTGGAGTCTTCCCATCAAGAACAGGAAGATTATCAACCGCCAGCGACAGGCATTCTTTATAATGCTGTCCTGACCGATCTGTAAAGAAAATACTGGGTTGAGATTCACCAATCTGGGATACCCATTTGGGTAGGGGGATTTTTGGTTGTTTAGATCCGTGAAAGCAAAGCGTCACGTGGAGATTGAGACCAATTTTCTGAACCATCTCAGCAATAGCAAGATAGCCTGACCAATCATATTTTCCCATGGCATCTTTCTCAACAATTCCCCACCAAACAGGGAGCTCAACACCTTCAACTCCTAAAAGCTTCAAAGCTTTTAGCCCAGCTGCAGTTGCTCTAGCATGGTTTATTGTATTGCAGTCAGAAGAAACTGCATCTAGGGGCAGCCCCACAAATAATCTTACACCATCTGTCTGCAAAATATTATTCTAAGCATGTCAGTTTGTTTTTTTTTTTTATAATGCCTTGACTTTGGCATATTATATAGTAAACTTAGGGTCATTTGAACCAGACCAATGGCAGAAAGAAGTAGAACTTATAAGATGTTCTCCTCATTAGCATAAAATCCAGAGAAAATCCAATAAACTCATTCAAAGAGAGATGCAGTATCTACACGTAGAGCTTATTAAACCTCTAGTATGAACACCTTCTTCAGACACTAATAGCTGATTCTTGTGGTTTTCGTTCATCAGTGCAATCAAAGTTAGCTAAGAGTACAGATTTTATAGTTACTCCTTCAACTGTGGACCGTGGTGAATAGGTAATGCAGTATCAAGGAAACTTCAATGACAAAAGATCGAGAATTAATGTTTGTCAAGACCATCGCTCCTCAAAATAAATATAGGATCTTTTCTTTTTTGAAGGGAGTTGACTTGATTATGTAAATGGTGGTTGTTGTTGACTTGACTATGTAAATGAAGAATTTAACATTACTAATTTGGCTAGCCTTGAGATCTCCATTTAATTTCTATCTAACAGATGTACAGTTCAAGTCTAACCAAATACACAGGACTATTAATTAAGAAATCGTTTCTGCGTCAAAGATAAATAAAAATTCCATTTTCCTCCCCATAGTTTCCCAGCAACCAAACGCAACACGTAACATACAAACAGAATAGAAAACTCACCGATTTGGACCTTGTTCCAGAACCAGCGCACTTCTCCCCTCGAACAGCTTCAGATTGAAGAGCTCTCAAAGTGAATCGTATCCCTGCATTCTTCCACCTCATATCCCGACCAAAACAAATCCTATCAGTCGAAAACCTGCAATTATCCTTCAGATTACAGAAACCCAGTTCCCTATACGCCAAATCGGACTTTCCCAGCTTCACTTGAGAGCTCCCAATCACTGAAACCTCCATGGCCAAAAACCCCGTAATCACAGCGACACAGCAACACTCGTTCAACACCCGAACCAAAATTCCTCCTTTTTCAGAGTACCCACTTGAGATTTCCCAAAGAATTTACACAGAAAGAGGCCTCACAGAATAAAAAACTAGAGACAAGAGTGAGATTGAATCAAAAGGAACGATTTTGAAGGTGGGAGAAACGAAGCTGGGAAACGCTGATATATAGGAGGGAGGAACCTGAGACGCGCTTTTCTTCTGGTACCAGGAAAAGAGAACATAGCTTGCAAAAGAACGAGCCACGTGTCGTTGCGATAGGAAGCCAAAGTTGAGCCGCATAATAGCCCTGTAGATTTTTGAAGCATAGGAATAGGAATTATTAGGACCAAACAATCATCAAAAAGATTTATAATTCACAAAATTTTCTAGTATTTTGGAATTATTAAGGACCACTAAACAATCATCATAGGCTTTATAATTCACAAAATTTTGTTTATATTTTAAATTTAGGTTCCTTGAACTTGAAGAGGAAATAAAATTGGAGTCTTTTATTTGAACATTTGTGCTAAATTTAAATCCCAAAATAAAAATATTATTTCCCTTAAAATTTGCATCATGGCCTGCAATTGGCGTAGATGAGTTGGATATGGCAGGATCTAAGGTTAACATATGCAAATTATTTTTATGTCTATCTTATCATTATTCAGAAAAACTATAGAATAGTTTTTTAGGGTTGAGGAAATTTTTTTCCTTATAGCATAAATTATATAAATCTAAAACCATAGTTAAAGCGGTGTGTGCATTGCCTTAACTAATCAGATTTCCTTTTTATTTTTTTGGATCAAACTAATCAGATTTCTTAAATTAACTAAGTCAATATAGAGATTACTCCATTAAAATTATTAAGAAAATAAATTTAGCCTTCATTAATATAAAAATTAATCCAAAAATATATCTTATCATAAAAAAATATAAATTTATAATTTTATATTATTAACGAGTTATCAAATAATTATTAATTATTTTATTAGATATACCTTATAAATTTTAAATATTTAATATAAAAATAATAATAATACATATATTTAATGGCTCATTAAAAATATTAAAATAAAAGGTGCTGTAGTAACTCGGATAGATTCCAATTGAGTCCCCTAATAACAGATACATTATCCAAAGTGATTTATTGCACGTGAACATATAATTAATTTAGGTTTATGTAATGGGGGCGCTTTTCATCGACATTGTTGTATTCATTTATGCCTTAAAATTGTTTGTGTGTTGGTTAGTAGATTATAGAAAAAAGGCTTGTATTGAAAAATAAAAAAAGAAAAAGAAAAAGAACAAGTGGTATTTAGCTAGTTGAAAATTAGAGGGGGAAAGTGTAGGGTAGGGTGTTCAGTGGGTGAGGTCAACTCGTGGTTTTGTGAGTTTAAACTTAACTCAATTTATAATTAATAAATTGGACTTGATTTACGGATTGAGTAAAGTTTAAAAATTTTTAATTCAATAATAATAGGTTGAGCTACAGATTAAAAAAATTTTAATCCAACCTGACTCATTTTTTTTATAAAATAAAAAATTATGTTATTTTTTAATATTTAATATATTAAATCTAGCATTTTTTCTTTTCTCATCTCTCAAATTTTATGTGAATTATTATATTTGACTTTTGATATTTGTGTTAGTATTTTTTATATTTAAGATTAAAACTTGTTATGTTATGTTTATGATCTATAAGTTATTATATTTAATTTTTAGTTTATTTAATAATTTATATATTATTTTTTGTTAAAATTTATTAAATTATTTATTATAATATGTGATAAAATTTTAATTTTACGTTAATTTTAATATTTATTTTAATAAATAAATTTTTTTAATAAATATCACACTCAGATTTAACCTAAGATAACTCACCCTTATATTGATTAGGTTAGTTCTAATTTAAAAAAAAAACAATTTCAACCTAATTCATCTCAATTGACTATTTTAACGAGGGTGTTCGATGTAAGAACGTCTCGACCTCAACTTAACCTAATCTATAAACACCCCCGTGTGGGGGCGGCTTGCGTCAAAGCAAAGGGACAGAATCACACAACTTGCTTTCTCTTTGGGTTCACGGATTCAGTGATAGGCTGTGGATGGGCAAGACACGTGGAGCGGAGGCGGTGGGCGATGCTGCGTCTGTGCTGACTCACGTCCACGGCACCACAACCTCTCTCTCTCTCTCTTCTCTCTCTGTCATCTGCGGCGTGGCGTGGATGTATTTGTGGGCGCCCCCTCCCGGTCCTCGGATTCAGAATCAAATTCACTTCATTGGATCTGCTTCTGCTACTGTAGTACTGCTGCTGGATTCCCTCTCCTATCACTCCCACCATGAGCTTTCTGGATAAGAAAAACTACTCTTTTCTTCAGGTCACAGACAAAATTTGACAGCAAACAGTTAATTATTTTATTGTTAAAAAACATCAAAAGTTACGGTAGAGATCATTGTTAATTGTTTAAGTCTGAACAGAGAGAATATTGTTAAAATATCACCCCCATCAGTGTTATTATACCAAATGTTATTATATCTTCTTACTTTTTTTCTTCTTATAATTCAATTTTTAATTAGAGTTTAAACTACGGATTAAGATTAGGTCATATTTAATTTATTTTTTTTTGGCGTTAGGTCATATTTAAAATTAGAAAAGATCTAATTTCAATTCCAACATTATATTCTAAGTCCAACATCAAGCGCCAAATAAAGGTTTAAAGTAAGATCTCTTGTCCTTGTCTTATAATTTTAAAGCTTTCTTGAAACTTTGATCTCTGTCATAAAGCTAGGAAAAGTGCCACCCAAAACATCAAGAAAAACAAAAAGAAAAGTAAATTTGGTTTTTCCTTAAAATTAATTTTGGATAAATAATTCATGGTTTAATTCTGTATGGAATTATTTATGTAAAACGAATTAATAAACTATTCAACCTAAGTATAACACTTCTTGTGTAACCAATATTAATTCATTTTATATTATTCTAAATATTATGAATTTTGGTCATTGTTAATCAAAAAATAAAAAAAAATAAAAAACATACTATATTAAAACAACTTGAGAAAATTATTGGAAAGTGCCACTTATGACGCGCTTTTCCTAGAAACTACCTTGTAGGGCCTGTTGTGTACTTTTTTTTTTCCATCAATGTTACATTCTGCGCATCATATTTTAACGTATTATTATTATTATTTATTTAAAAAATTAAATTTATAAAATAATTTAAATAAATTAAATTTTATAAAATATTTTTTATTCACACTAAAAAAATATTTCATCATATTTAATACAAAATATGTAACATGTTGGAGATAGACACGAATCCTCCTGTCAAGTCTACCCACATCAAAAACATCATCAAACCTACAAGCCGGTGAATGATGCGAAATTGTCAAGGGAAGGTATGAGTTGCTCCAGTTCCAATAGGAATTTGCCAAAATATTGGTCTGCCGTACAACTATTACTTTCTTTGTGTTTATCTTTTTTATTTTTCTTCCAAGAAAATTATGATTTGTGAGAAAGAAATACTTACGTTGCGCAGGAAAATTTGAATGGTTTCTTGTAACTATGCAGCCGACCAAATGGATTGGAAGCAATTTTGGGGGGGTTAGGCTGCTGGATCATGTTATCTTACGTGGCAGATCGTATAGATATGACATGATATGATAAACGTGTTTCTTCTTCTATTCTACTTTTTTTGTTTGATTAACGGACCACAGGAAGAGATGGGTTGAGTGGGAAAATGGAAGCTTGCCCTGCCCCAAATTCAAGTATTGAGCCAGTTGCTATGCTACCACACATAGTTTTTGTTTTGCTCTAACCAAAATTAAACGAAAAAATTATGTAAATATATATTGTGTAGCTTAAGTTAATAAAAAATGTATATATCAATATGAGTGTCTTGCAATTTTCAAAATCAATTTAAAATATCATAAAATTAAACTAATTAACTAATTAGTAAGTCTATATAAAAATCAATTTGTTCAAAATTAAGCATAGTTTGATTCAAGACTTGTTTTAGTGTTGTACCAAAAAAAAAAACTTGTTTTAGTGTGAATGTTGTTTGGCAAAAAATTAGTAATTAGTTTAAATTTAATAGTAAACGTTGAATCATGAACAAATATTAATAACTATACAATTAACTTTAAAATTAAGACAACAAAATAAGTTATTATACATATATATTGGAATAGTAATAAAATAAAATAAATAAAAAAATTCAATCCAAGTATAAATAAAATAATTTAATTTCATTAATACAATATAATATTTTTAATGTAAATTTTTTCTTGCAAAAAACATATAATTAAATAAAATATATAAAAGTAACTTTTATTTTATTAAGTTAAGATAGTACATTTCTTTTAACAAAATAAATTCTATGAGAGAAAAAGGGATAGAGAGTGAAGATTAAAAAACAAAAAAGGATAGAGAGTGAGGAGAGAGAGTCAAGAAAAAACTAGAAAAAAAAAACAATTTGAGTTAAAATTTTTTTAAAAAAAAACTAGTTTTATCTTAAATTTTATTTGGATAATAACTAATTTTTTTAAAAAAATTTTAATTAAAGCAAACATTCAAACACCATATATTTAATGCCTTAAATGTTAATATTGTTCCACTGATTAACGATCTCCGCCACGTTTATCCAAAACTTTATCACGTACTCGAACATATCCTAGCCAAGTCATATTATATTTCAGTCTCATATTTAAATGTATGCAAACAAAGTCATATTTCTTGTTTTATTAAATTTATTTATAAATTTGTACAATGTCACATTAACATTATTTACATAGATTTATATACCAATGTAACAATAATAATAATAGACGTTAATTAATTATTTTTATTACACTTATCCAGATAATACTTCTCTTTTTATAAATATTTCCGAAACTACCTCGAGGTATATTCGTCTTATCGAATGACCCTGTCCAGTAAAAGAAAAGGACCACGGGATGGGGACAACCACTCGGTCTGCTTCGAAGCCTAGGGCGTCCACGTTTCATGGTTCATGGATTGGTGCATGTGGATATGTATGAATTCACTGTGACACTTGACAACAACCCAATGAATGGATCCAATTCGATCATTCGTGTGAAGATCTGAGGTGCCCATCACTCAAATGCCACTATGATCTGTATTTGTCTAGTGTGTACCCCATATGATTTTTTTTTTCATTTTTAGTTTATATTCTATTAATAAAATATTTGAATAATGGATAACCACTTTTTTAATTTCGTGGATGTTTGATTTTAATTAATTTTTTAAAAAATAGTTTTTTTATTTTTTTAAAACTTCCTTAATAAAATTTTAATTATAAATTATTTAATTATAAAATAAATTAATTCAAAAAATAAAATTTAATTTTACTTTCTGAAAGATATATTATTTATTTATTAATTTTATCTTTTATTGATAAATTTTATCAATTAAATCTTTTAAATTTTAAGTCACTCATAAATTTTATTCTTTTATTTTTTTTAATTTTATCAATTTAGTCTTTTAAAAAAATAAAATTATTATAAATTTAAAGTTTAAAAGATTAAATTATTAAAATTAATTTCTAAAAGATAAAATTATTAAATAAAATATCTTTTAATGACTAAAAATAAATTTTACTCTAATTCAAACACTAACTTATTTTTTTAATGATTTTTTTATTACAGAAGAAAGTATTTTATTACAATTTCTACCATTTGTGGCCTTAAGCTCTATATATATATATTTTCTGGGGTCTTGCCTTAAGCTCTAATTGTCATGCCCAATTTCCATCATTGCTCAAATAGGGTTAGATAGTTAATCAAATTCTGTAAACACATCATTTGGGCCTTGATTTGATCCTCTTTCTAGCGGGGAGAGCATGTACGCAGTTTTGCTCAAATAGGGTTGTCATACTTATTATTATATGTCCCTCGTTACAACGAACACACTCACAAGTTTTTAGCATTCTGACTCCCCTTAAGGATGATAGTTATTATATGGTAAAATATTTTGATTTTGTTTTAACATTTTTAAAACCAAATATGTAAAATAGGATTCAATTATAGTATTAGGCATTGTAGTCACATCCAATTGTTAATATGATCACATTTTGCTATTTCTATTTGCAGCTTAGCCCATATTTAAGATAGCTTATTTTTTAGAAAAAAAAAATCATTTTTTTAAAAAAATTTCCCAATAAGATTATGACTATAACTTATTTTAACAGTAAAATAAATTAATTTAAATACACACTTAATTTTTTAATCTCATTTATAGCAGGGGCCAACTATGTTTATTTAGCCCATGCCTTAAAATGTAATACATGACCATTTTGCTATAAGGCTTATGACCCCAAAAAAAAAGAAGACCATTATAATACAAGGGTAAGATGAGTACTTCCTCACATAAAACAAAAATTATCTTAAAAAAATTATGGGTTAAATTCAATTTGTTTCCCTATGATTTGAGGCAAAATTACTTTATCATTATATGGTTTCAACTTTTATCACTTTGTCCGCTTAGTACTTTACCCCACCTATTATTTCATTCCATTAACTTAAATTATAAATTTTATCAATTTTAACTAATATAATTAAAATTTCTCTAATCCCTTAATTTTATGAAAACTCATATAATAATGAACGGGGATCCTCTCCAGTGGGGGAAAACAGGAATTTATCCAGTTCAAAAGATCTCACCCTTACATTTATATTAAAATTTCATCTACGGTTCAGGTTATACCACAACAACTTTTTTAAAAACACACCGTTTCATTAACTTTCCTTTAATTTTGTTTTTCATCTCAGAACTGGAAAATAATTCTTTCCGCTCCTGCTCTTCCTTTCACACTATTGCAAAAGCAGAGCAACTCTGCTTTTCATCTTGTAATGGTTTATAAGATCATTTCTTTTATCATCACTAGATTTTTACGTAATTTTTATCCCTTCAATTCAACCCTATGCAAATTACTATCATGCAGTAGACTAATCTATAAGTATTTTCATGGCCTTTTCTAATTTTTCACAAATATTTTTCTTTTTCGTTATGTAACACCTTTGCTAGTCCTTTTTTTTTTTTATGTCACCTACATTTGTTCATTATTGAATATTTTAGTCGTTTATACGACACATAACCTGTTAGACTTTTGGGTTTGGAATTGTGGCTTTAGGTTTATTGTTATTTGTTAACTTGGCTAGATTTATAGTATTGAGAGCACTTGGAACCTACCTCCTATCCTTTTTAATCTTAAATCTCTCTTGTGGCCTTAGGATCACTAAATCATCATTAACCAAAAATCAAATTTTGAATGTAAAAATGAAGAAAAAAAGGAGCAAATTCAATAGAAATGGAAGGAGAGAAAAGCAATAGAGACACAGGAAAATGATATTGAACCATTATTAAACAAATAACCCAGTTTCGTATCCCATTCTTTCACACAGGCGATACGATTTCTTCTTACTTGATGGCCTCCGATGGTGATGGTCTCTTGCCTCCGTCCCTCGACCTTATTGCCAAGTCCTCCGCAGCCACCGTCGACGACACTAGACGATGAAGTTGCATGCTGTGATTGGAACTGCTTCAGATGAAGCGTGCTTCAATGTTTTGAGTTTGCTCTTCGTCTTCTTCTTTAGGGAGAGGACACCGAGCTCTGCCAGCAGATGGAGGGTGGATGAAAGTGGATGGCACAAGAATGGTGATGGGTCATCATCCAAGGTCAGAGATCCCCATCCATGTCTTCCTGAACGGCTCAAGAATGGGATAAGTCTGCTCCATGCTGAGGCTTCAAAAAAAAAACAAAAACACAAGTGGGGTAGTGAAACGGTGCGTTGCAAAAGAGTTGATGTGGCAAATGTTGTACCGTAGATGAAGTTTTAATATAAATAGAAGGTTGAGATTTGTTGAACAGGATACTCTCTTGTTTTCCCTCAACAGGAGAGGATCCCCACCCTATAATAATTTAATTATGTATTATTTAAGGAAAGTAGACAGATGTAAAAGTGATTTAAAATTTTGATATTATTATAGCCATAGTTGTATCGATCGAACCAAACCGGCTGGTACGATTAAAAAATCTTGTGAACCGACTATTAAATTGATCTAGTTGAGACTTTAAATCATTTTTTGCATTAATCTGCTTTGACCCACTCATCCAGGATGACTCATCCAGTCCAACTGTTTGACCTTCCTGGTTCAACAGTCTTGACTTGCTCGACCTATCTAGTTGACCTAACCATAATATATGTTTTATTATAAAGCTTTTTAAAAATATTTTTAATACTTTTTTTCTTAAATTTATACTGGTTAAAGAAGTAAAGAATGAGTGAACTATAATAAAATTATTAGATTTATATTGTTCTTTAAAAATATTTATAACATAATTTAATTTATACTATTTGTTAGTTAAAAATATATTTGTCTATTATATTAAATTATAATATTTAATTATGTATTCTTTAGATATTACAATTGAATTGTATTATATTAAAAATATAAAATATTTTTTTATATAATAATATTTTGTAATTTATTTTTTTATTCAAAATTTTCAATTTGACCATTTAACCCGTAATTGAATTGCTGACTTGGCCTATGACCGGATCGACTTCCAATCCAAATTATATAACTATGATTATAGCAAGTAAGCTTTGTTAAGCGAAATAAAATATTAATTATATAAATAAGACATATCTTTATCTATAAATTTATTGGTTTAATAGATTTTAACATAAAAAAGTACTTTTTTTAATTGGTTAAATTTAAAAAGGATACAAGGAGCTTGGGTAAATAAACCATTGAGAGATAAAGTATTTACACAAATAACTACAAGGAAATAAAGTGACAAAGTTAAAATTACATAATAGTAAAATTATATTGCCCCAAACCACACAGGCGGCTAAACTAAATTTAACCCAAAAATTAAATACCCATTGTCACTTTAAGAGTAGCTCAAGAATTTGAATATATATATTTTTTTGACATGATGAATTTGAATAATTGAGCTCAAGTCAAGAAATTGAATCGGTACAATTTAGATAGGATGATAAGTTCAAGTTATACCAATCGTCTGACAAGAAACAATCACTACAGGGCTTTTTTAAGGGCATTAGCACTCATCATGATATGTTTAAACTCCAATAACTCTTTGGTCCTACATAAAAAAAAAAAAAAAAGAGAGAAAAAGGCGTGGCATTACAGCGATCTCATAAAAACGCAATAACTCAAGAAAATATTTGGGTTTATGCATTTTGTTGGTGTTGTTTTGCATGACTCTGCCCACCAACCAAAATTGTGTTGGTTATTACTTATTAGTCCATGTATGTATTGCAGTAAATCACATGAGACCCGCCAAGAAAACCACTGCCTTAAAGAGGTGGGGGTCCTGCTGGGCCACCAGGCGGCCCAGGTGGACCCATTGGACCACCTGGAGGGCCTGGAGAACCAAGAGGTTCAGGTGGACCCATTGGACCACCAGGGGGGCCACGAGGAGCAGGAGGCCAATCAGGGCCAAGAGGCACTGGTAGTGGCGGCCCAATTGGATTCGGTGGAGGGGGAGCGGGTGGCGGAGCAATTGGACCTGGCGGAGGTGGAGCCGGTGGTGAAGCTCTTGGAGCAGTTGGAGGTTCAGGTGGCCCACCAAAACAGTCTTGGAGCAACCAGCAACAGCAAACTAAGTAGAGACTGCCATGACACAGAGAATCCGAAATAAGATGACTTTTCTGCAGTATTTTCTCATGTTTGATTTGTGCACACGTAAACCCATTAACAAAAGGGCAAAAAGGAATGGATGATTTTGTCACTTTTTACAACGATATAGTTTCTTTTTTTTTAAAAAAAAATGATGCTAGTAACAGTAGACATAGGAAGAAAAAAAAAGTTTTATTCTTTAATGCTAATTTTCATTGGTACTTTTTTTTCTCCATAATGCTAATATAAATTCAAAGCAAGAAGAAAAAGATGTTACCAACCAAGAAGAAATGGTATTGCACAGTCCATGGAAGAGGTTGCAAAGAATGGCCGGCGGCAGTGGCGGCCGCCCAGGCCTTCCGGGAGGTGGTGGTCCTGGTGGTCTCATTTTTTAGCTTTCAAGAACTTCCAAGATCACCACCACCAAACACTGATTTTCATCTAAAGACCAAGCCAGAGATGACAAAAAGGCAAGAACACACCTACTCCTTGCTGCTGCTATATGGATACCTGACTCTCTACATAGTAAACTCCTAGTCCCAGTGAAAAGGTTAGGCTAAGAGCTGAGAGGAGCAGCAATATATATAGAGCCAACACATAACCCTGTGTCATGAACAAAGAATGGGTGGCAATGATCGAAAACTTCTTACCACTTGATCATAAAGGTTTTGATACTACATCATGAACTAATTATTTTAAAAGTTTAAGTTATTAGATAAAAATAGATGAATGGTTTTATATCTTTAATATCATAAACCCTGGTATTAGTACCCCTAGCTATATGTTCTCCATGGTTGCCATGTTTTTTGAATACACAAAAAGAAAGGAAAAAAAAAAAGCGTTGGAATCTAACTGTCAAACCCTGCAACTGCTATTCTGCAATCTACCCTTCTTTGTCGTTGAGGCAGACCCTGTTGTAACTTTTGAACGGTGAAAATATAGCAACCAAGTTCGGTACTGTACTGAATCGAGTGTTTCAGTGTCCTTGGAAAGTTTCCAGCTTTCAGAACGGTTTCGATCAAACGTGATGTAGAATGTTAGTTCAACTCGGCCCCAGACACGTTGTTCCATAAATTGAGTCATCCCAAACTAACTCAAATGGAGAACAATGATATGACCAAATAAACCCCACCAAAACGGTGGGAGTTAAGAAAACGAGAGGAAGAATGAACAAAAAAAAAAGAGAGAGAGAGAAATTCAAAAGAGGAAAAAGGAAGTGAAATGGCATTGGTTTACACTAATTTTCTCCGACACAAGGTGTATGCAATACTGATTGTGATAATGGCCAAAAAAAACAAATTAATCTTCATTTTTTAACATTTTTTTTACTTACACAATATTACAATATATTAAGTAATTGACTTAAAAGACTTCACTTGAGTTTAGATAACCTAATTTAACCTTGTTTCCTGGTTAAAATACATAGGGGTATATGCGTCAATACACACGGTTATATTGAGTAATTCATTAGTAACTATGGCGCCAACTATTTCTATCATTTTTCAGTCTAATAAGAAAAATATTAAATAGTTTAATTTAGCCCTCGTTCATAGTAAAATTATTTATATTATATTATGTTTTAAGACTAACACATCACTTAAAAAAGTTTAACTTTTCAAACAATTATCATAATTAAAATATCTTAATAATATCAATTCTACCTCATCAAATTGTTAAAGATACAAAACTATTCTTGATCGTTTAACAACTCAAGTTTTTAAGAATTAATACTTCACGTAATTTCAAATTTTCTTTTATTAAGTAGTCAAAGGGTGCACAAAATAAAATAAATTTGTGTATTACCTACACTTTAAGGTCAAAAAAAACTTTTACGATAAAAAACTTGTTAGATATATAAAACTATTATTTTAACTTACAAGCAGCTAATCGTTGAGAACCATACTATTATTCATTTATTGTCAAATGACCACAATCTCAACAACGCTTTAAACTGATAAACATGTTCGGCTTCTGATACTAGTGCACAGAGAAAATAACAGGAGGCAATTGAGAAGAAGAAACCAGAAAACTTAGAAGAGGAAAACTATGTGTAAGTACTGCACAGTTCACAGGCTTCTGGAAAGCAGAGGTTAAATGATAAAAAATGTGTGAATACGTAACAAAATTAGGGAGAAATATAAATCACGAACACTGTTCCCAAAACCTGTTTATTAGATGTTCATCTAACCTAATTAAACTTTTTGACTTAAGAAGAAGAAAAGAAAAAGATATACAAAATAGTGAATAAACCTCTGATCACTGAAAAAGAAATGGGAGTAGGAAATACAATAATATTCTTTTACCTCTGATATCAATGGCTTTACCGACTAGATGTGAGACATCAAACTTCATGAATACTCCTAAAAAATGATTGGTTTCTTTGACACATTCTCATCTTTTTGAGTCCCTCTTTGATGATTTTGATTGTATATGCCCATCACCTGCCATGTTCTTCTTTCTCCTTGGTGCACCCACACTAGCAGGTTCCACCAATGGGCCAGACCAGGTCTGGATATTTGCTTTAGGATATGAGAAGTTTATGGAGCTAAATGGAACATCAGGAGGATCGAAAACTGGATCCATGTGATGTGAAGAACCCAAAGGATAGCCTAGAGTTCCATCTTGGTGGGGAGGAGGAAACTTCTCGCTCTTGCTCTTAGCATTTGCATGTGTTATCAGTCGCCGCCTCTGTAATGAGAGTCAAACCATAACACAGTTACTGAGATATAATTTAAGCTGTGATATAACACAATTATCTGGAACGGGACTAATAATTCCAAGAGGGAAGCATATACTTCTTTGCAGTAACAGTAACTCCTACAACCAGTGCAATCCAAATCTAAAGATTCATCCCAGAAGATGACTTCAGAACAGTTCAATCTGCACTCAAATGACCTATCCAACAATGCTATCTAGTTTATTTAACACTCACTACATTTCTGTCATGTTCTAATCATAAAGTATAAATCAGTAGCCTAAGATATAAAATAATGTATTTCTTTATATATATATATATATATATATATATAAAAGCCCATGAAGCACTAATTAAAGTAAATTATTAGGCAACTGATTTAAAAGAACCAATAAAGGAAAAGACAAATCCTTTCATTTTATGAAATAGTGGAACAATTTTTAAAACCAGCAAAGCATACAAGATATCACACTTCCAAAGGAACTGCCAAATACCCATATGTTGGTTAATCTACCACGTGCAGATTATTATATAAGCTAAAATATCCAAATCAACCTATTTTTTAAAACAATTTCAAGTCTTGATATGAGAGAGAGAGAGAGAGAGAAACCAAGACACGCAATGACTTGCTTGTTTACACATCACATACACGTCTGGCCATTAGGCATCCAACCAGTGATATATATTAATGCATGTTTATGACAGTTAGCATATTTCTATATTTTAACTAATAGTTAAACGGGAACATAAATTCCTAGTGTAGATCATGCAAGCCACAGCTAAAACAAAAAAAAAATTTCAAGACCTTTCAACCAGTAGCTTGCTATATATAAATGTCGCAAAGGAAATCAGAAGACTATATAATCACTATAATATTTAAACTGAACTAAATTAACTTTATTTGTACAAGAGCCAGCTTTCTGCCCATTACTAGTTTTCAGTTTTCACACATTAAGACTTAAGAGACAAAGAAGCCTAAACTGCTGCTTGTGTTTGGGAATTTTCATGCCTACAAGCTGTTAGGGTGAAAAATAATAATGAGGCAATTGGCAAAAGTATAAAGAGATGAGAAGGGATGGGAATAAAAGTAGATCCATGATAACAGCTGTTTCTACTGCATTTGAGGCAGACAGATACAACTGAAGGTGACAGTTTTCCACTAACACTTTTATCAAGAAAAGAACAAGGTTTTCACCAAGAAAAAATTCCCACTCAAATGACATCATGCAAAAATGTTGACTGAGTAAATTAATAACTTGTGTCATGAAAAAAGAAGGAAAAATACTTGTTCAATCAAATTAATCAAGTATCCACGAAAAAAGTGGAGCGCACGCAGCTATATAAATTTAATTGCAAACCTAGATATAAAATTGGCATGTACATTACTGCTAATTGACAAATTTATCAATTCATCACATTAATCATATGCTTGAGAAATACTTGCTGGAGTGAATGAGGTGCCTTATTTGACATACATCAATATTTGCTTGCAGTTCAGCATTGGCCTCTGGAACTGGAATTCCCCTTCCAACTCGATCACGTGGACGAGACTTCTTGACACCATCAGCATTAGCTTTACCAGCTGCTCTCAATCTACAGTCATGAGTCATGACATATTGAAATTAAATATGGAATGTGTGGATTTTCAAAGAAATATCTTCTGCTCCCTCCAGCAGCATGGGGAGGTAGAGAAAGTTCACATGGAGAAGGATAACTAAATAAAGAAGTTCAAGTTATATACAGGCTTAGCAACTTCCTTAATTAAATAAAGGAACAGGAAGAAGAAAGAGAAGTGAAATAAGTATACCAAGAAACAGAAATATGACCATATAAAGAAATATTCCTTATGAGCAAGTGCAACAAGGCAGAAATAAAATCGAAAAATGGATAAATTAAGACACAAAAAGACACAAAAGCAGAACCAAGTAAAGCATAACATGGTCAAAACATAATCAACATACGAGCTTTGGTAAATTTTTATGCAAATAAGAGTTTCATCAGACAGTAAAGAGTTTCAGTAAACAATGTTAAAAATTTTGCCCTCATGTATATTTTTTAATTTGACCAGATAGAATCTTGATGGGATGACTGTTCAGATGTCAAAAATAATTCAAGCCATCTACCTTCTAGCTTCTTCATCCCGTTGCTTTGCATCCATCTCCTTGCTGGGAGGATACTTTGGAAGGCTAGAGGGCTCACAAGCATAAGGTTTTGTTGTAAAGAACTGCAAACAGAAGCAAATAACATCAAACTAGGATCCTTACATCCAATTATTGGAACACTACAAGGATTGCAAGTACAATTCATCATATCTCATTCTTAAAAGTTAAAACCATATACAATTGCCAAATATAGCTATCTTTATAATTTCCTATGAGAAACAGCAACCCTACTTCTAACATAGTATAGAGGAAAAAAAAAGAAAAGAAAAGAAAGTTGTTCTCTTTGTTGCTTAAAAGGGAAAAAAATCAAAGAAGAAAAACAAAGGATTCTAGTGAAATTCAGTAGTTCACCCATCAATAAGCTCATTTTTAGTTAGTTTATTGCCATTGCCAAACAAAATTTAACATATGTGTTCAGGATTTATTGCTTACCCAAAACCCTGGCAATTCAAAACTCATAACTGTGCTTACTAGAGCTGAGGAATTATTTTATAGCAATAAAAGTTGATAGTTGCTAGTATATGGTATAAACAAAGCAACAGTGAAGAATTGTCATAAACAGAAATTCATGATATAAAAGTAAGCTTAGGTTTGATGATGATGCTATGCCCGGGTTTGGTAAGTATTTGTACACAAGCATGACTAATGGGCACAAGAAACTGAAGCCAATCAGCTGGTCCAAAGCAGCACAAATCAACCAGGATTACAGAGACGTTTAAGCTTGATAAGAAACAGCCAAATTCATTTTGATGAACAATTGATAGCCCAATAAATAATTTATGCTAGCCTAATTACTTAACCTTTCCAACCATGTCTTGGTATATTATACTCATTCTAACGGGACAGCATGACAAATCAGAAAGGAACTTACTAGAAGATGAACAGTTCAAAATTGTCAGAGTTTAATTTGAATATACACCTTAATGCATGGCTAAATAAATAATTTGGTACAGCAACTGGCATCAAGAATATTGTTTTTTTTTTGTTTTCCGGAGAATTTCAAAAAAATTTCACATTCAGTGCTAAGATTTACCTTCACAATACCATGGAACACATGTAAGTAATATGAAACTAAGATATTTATGTAACAGAATTCAGAGCTTCCAATGATTATGACAAACTCATGACAGAAATCTTAATTTAATAATCAACAGCAAGATGCAGAAACTGAGATACATAGTTGTGACAAAAACATATTTACAAAAGCATGAGCGGCCTCCAACTTAGTTAGTTTACATCAACCGGGGGAAGGAAGAAAAGCCATCTAACTTATCTTAAAGAAGGCTCCTGCTAATATATTATGAAATTGATATTCATAGTTATTGCATTAGGATATAAATATGGGTAATTAGTTATTCTATTTAAGAATTAAACATGACAAAAAGAACCAGTCAAGCAGTTGTAGCATGCCTATACAAAAGAGAGAGAGAGAGAGAGAGAGAGAGGAATTAGGTGATTTCACAAGGTTAATTTAGTCAATTCCATTATTATCTTACTTCACTGTGCAACGCAGTTGTGGCAGTCAGACGTTCAGCTGGATCGATTGCAAGAAGGGTCTCAATTAGTGGCAGGGATGATGGTGGAAAATCTTTAAAAGTCTCTGCTATGCACCGCTTGTATGACTGTTGGGGCTTAAAAATGGTAGCATGTGGCAACTTTGACTTTTTCCAATATTCTTCAGAAGGAGAACCACATAGCTTAAATATCTTATGTAGCTGCTCCACCTACAATGCATGAAGGATACTATATCAGCAAAACCAGAAACACCAACCTCACAATCAAGTTGCAGAAAATTGAGAAGCCAAGGACATCAAAATCTTGCACCATAGACTAGTGAAGTGAATATATAATATGCTCTCAAAAGATGCTATTAGAGAACCTAAATAATGTATCCAATCATAGAGATTACCTCCGTTCGACCAGGCATAATAGGCTTTCCAGCCAACAATTCTGCAAGAATGCAACCAGCACTCCAGAGGTCCACTCCTACACCATAATCAGTGGCCCCAAGAAGAAGTTCTGGAGGTCGATACCATAAAGTCACCACTCTACTGGTCATAGGGTGCTTGTGATTAGGATCAAAGAAGGAAGCTAATCCAAAATCAGCAATCTTAAGAATTCCTTCATTGTCAATGAGAAGGTTTGACCCCTTTATATCGCGATGCAGCACATGACGGTTGTGACAGTGTTCCAGCCCAGAAAATAGCTGATGCATATAACATTTAACCTAAAATACCAAGATACTATCAGATATATAAAAAGGTCCACCACAAGAAACAAGGAAAAAAAAAAAAAAAAGATTCTTGAATCATACATTTTAACCAACCAGACATGCACTTAGCAAGGTATATACACCAATACCTGAGACTCTGTGAACTTGATTCCTGGGTTTGTAGCAAGTCCAGCCAAATCATGCACCATGTATTCAAAGACAAGATACAAACTGCATGACATTCTAGAAGTCACTAAACCTTCCAGTTTGACAACATTGGGATGATCCAGACGACGCAGAATCAGAATCTCTCTGGCCATGAATTTCACACTCTCAGGCTCTAAATTGTCAAAACGGACCTTCTTCAGGGCAACAATTTTTCCCGTTACAGAATCCCTAGCCTTGTAAACATTGCTGTATGTACCTTGTCCAATCTGATTCAAATATAGTAAATGTGCCAGTGAGAGATTCAATCTTTGTTAAATTCATAAGAACAGAACAGAAGCATACAGGAAAAATAACTTGATGACATTTGATGGAAGGCTATTCAATTTATAAGTTCCAAGATAACCAAAAAAAATACAATATGTTAAAAATCCATATTACTATTTTTAGGTGGCTCACATAAAAAAAATGGAACGACATAAACAATAAGTTCTTCATTTTAGCCAAAATTCCCCATATTGTCTTAAACTCCAAAGAGTAATATAGTAACATCAAAAGCCTCATTTTAAGGAAATGAACAATGAAGAACATAAAAATAGCTATCCCCCACTCAGCACTTAACAATCAAAATTTCTCAAAATCCAAAAAGCAAGACCATATCCCCAGCATCATCAAATCAAGATAACTAAGTTCCATTTACTAAAATTGGAAAAACAAAAGCAAGCAGCCAAGCAATTAAGATGCTTTTACCTTATCAAGCTTCTCAAAAGTGTCTGCCCTTCTAGGGGTCAATCCGTTGATAGCTTCCCCAGCAACCTTGGAGAGCCAAGAGGGCCACCCTGCCGCCACTTGCTCGCCATGTACATGGTTAGGTGGATTGCTCAACCTCGGATTCGGCTTTGACGATCGCCTCCTTGGCCGCGTGCTCTTCTCCTCTCCACCCTCCTTCTGAATCCCACCATTCTCAATCTGAAGTTCACCCACCTCTGCTTTTGCGGCTCTGGCTTCCTCTCTCCTCTCCTCCCTCCTACTCTCCCTCTCTACTTCCGCCTCCGCAGTGGACTTCGCCGATGCCTCTCTCCCAAACACACACCCCATGTCTCGAAAAACTCATTTACTCACCCCCCAACTCCTCCTCATCACATTCCCACACTTGCCCCCAACCGCATTTTCCCTCATTTTCTCGGCATCCAAACACCACAGCCCGTCAGAATCATTCGGCTCTGAAAAAACCCTAGTAATAATTCCCTCACCGATCTTGAAAAGCTGAAAGGGTTTCCATCAAAGGAATGTGCAAATGCTAATTCAAAAGACACTAACTTTTCCAGACAAAAGTGAGAGAGCAATGATTTGGAGTCACCCCACAAATTGTGGTGCAGTCAAAGAAAACAAGACTAGCTTTTCTTTTCCCCGTCTTCCTTTTGTTGTTGTTGTTGTTGCAGTGTTTTTTTTTTTTTTTGAGGTATGGATAGTGTTGTTCCTTTTGGATAGTGGATTTGGGATATGGAGGAGGATCAAAGTTGAAACAGTTACAGTTCCAGACAGTGGGGTCTTACCAGATTCAGAGGTTCGCGAAAGAAAAGAATGTTTTAGAGAGAGAAAATAATGCAGAGTGGATCTCTTTTCTCCATCTTCTCCCTCATACTCACAAGTCACAATAATCTCTATATTTTTTTTGCTCTGAGGAAGGAATAATAAGAGGCCAAACAATTATGTAGTATGTAATGTGTAATTGTTTTTTTTGGTTGCAATTAAAATTTAAGGAAAAGAGACTGTAAAATGATAGTTGTAAATTGTCCTATCAGTAACAACCATCGAACAAATCTACCCCAAAAAAAAAAAAATCCATCAAACTAGAATCAAATCTAAATCAACTCCTCTTAACCAATTGAGACAACTCTTTTTCTCAATATGTACTATGTAATTGTGTATAAGTTAATCATCCTCTGCCTTCGATACTGCATACTGGGTTGTTATTAAGGGATGAAGAAATTCTTGCATGTTGACAGATATGATTAAAAAATATATTTATTAATGTAACATTAATTATTTTTATTTTAAAATATGTATTTTTAATAATTTAACGTTAAAATATTAAAATATAATTAAATAATATCATAATCCTAATGAAGAGCATGCATATAAACCTGCCAGGCCAATCACAGTGATACACCAAAACCAGACTAGCAGAGTCATGTGCCACGGAGATATTTATATCCTTATTCTAATCACAGTGGGTCTTTTTGGGATGTTGCAACGCTTTGTAAAACGAGATTTTTAGATTTAAGATAAAAATTAAGGGAAAATCAAAACATATACTTAATAAAAGTATAAAAAGAAATACATCCCTCAATATAAATAATTAAACTTTTGCTGAGTATTAAATTATTGTAGTTTTAAAAAAAATTTAATGACAGTGAAAGAGAATTAAATAAAATTTTTTTTAGTGACTATTTTTTGTGTGATAAATTAAATGTAGTTTTTAATAAAAAAAAAGATTAAATGTAGTTTTAATAGTTACTACTAATATATAAGTTAAAACAAAAAATTTATTGGATAATTAATATGTAACATGGGAGCAGTGGGGAGCTTCACCAAATATTTTGAGGGGGTCGTAATAAATAATTAATATATAAATTTATTTATAATAATACTTATTTTATAATAAATTCTCATGTTAAAGAAAAGTATGATATATCAAATTAAAAATTAAAGTTATAAAAACACTTTTTCTCATAAACAAATATGAAATTAATAAAAGAAAGGAGAAGTAGAAAATTTTATATGAAAATTATTTCTAGCTTAGATAATTAAAAGTAAATTATAATTCATTTGCATTTTATCCAACAAATTATGATCATAATATTTCATCCACTACAATGTAACTAAGAGTAAAACATCTTACTTTATTTTTTACTCTCTCTTTCATCTTTCATTTTTTTATTGTTTTCTGTACTCATAAGATCATACCTTAAAAAAAGATGATACACATATATACCCACAAATATGAAATAAAATTAAAAGAAATAGAAGTATACAAATTTTATATCATTTTGGAGGATTTAATATTTTTTCTCTTATATTTTAAAGAAATTTCAAAATATTGAGGTAGCCATGTCAAAAGGAAGATCTGTCATGGGAGTCAGTAGCATGCCAGAAATTTCAAAGGATTAATTCAAAGTCAATACATTTTATTAAATAGAGACAAAATTAGGCAAACGTTAATAAATGTAAACAATATTAGACAATGCTTAGTCTTATATTAGGTGTAAGATATTGGAATAATTTGAGCTATTTAAAAAAAATGATTGATTTTATTATTATTCAGAAAAGTGTGAAAAATGAATAAATTAAAATTACAAATATATCATTATTCAAAGTATTAATAAGTTACATATATATTATTTACACTTGTATAAAGTAATAAATTTTGATTTATATGAAATTGATCTAAATGCTTGTAAACAAATCAAAATTTGGATGGTGCTGTGTATTTGTAACGTATGTGCAAATTGTGTAAAATTGCAAATAGATGAATTCTTAAGATAACATTGGTTTTAGGACCAAAGCGTGATTTGTTTTGGTTTGCTAAAATTTTGAGATTTGAAACCGAGTTTTTTTTAGCAGGTGGGTGTGTCTATGAATTACAAGTTACACAATCTTAAACGTTGAATATTGTAAGTTCTTTACATCGAGATCAAGAGACATGTTAATTACCTTCTTCGATTATGTGAAAGTATTCGGATTCTTAATTGGAATTTTAGTACTTCATCAACAAAATGACTTGATGATATATATATATATATATAAATTAAAAGTTTTATTAATGTGTGTACTAAGAGCATGAAAAATTATTGTATATTTTTAAATTATCACGTAGTTCTTCTTTAAAGGCACATGTTATAAAACAAAAAAATAAATATATTTAATATTTTTAAATAATTTGAATAATTTAATAAATAATAATAAATATTATTTTTATTTCTTAACATATGCTTTAAAGGCACACGTTAAAAAACCCATAAAATAATATACCTAGTTATGTGCACTAACAGCAAAATTAAAACATAAGGGCTTAGAATTAGAACATAAGGACTTAAGACAATGAGCTTGTAATTTAATCAATACAAACCTTAATTTTAATATTAAAATGTGAAGACCTTAGATATTCAATTATCTTTTTTTTTTTAACTCTAGTAGTTACACTTCCTATGTAAAAAAAAAAAAAAACTAACATTTTTAAATTTATATTGGAACAATAAGAATGTCTAGTTTTAACTTCCGTCAAGCACGCATCTAAGAATCCACCTACCAATGAAGATGAAAAACTCATACAGCTAGCCTAGCATTGCTTTCGAGGATACGTCTTTCTCTTATATTAGTTCAAATTTCCTTTTCAACAATATATATGAAGAAGAATGATCTATTAATCTTTTGAAATAGTAAACAGACGGAAGGATTGATGAGTAAAACTTGGGTGCCACCAGAGAAATTATTCTATGTTTTTGAAATATAATAAATATATATTTTTAAAAATATTTTTATTATTAATTTTAAATTATTAATATAAAATTTATATAAATTTCTTTACAATTAATGATAAAAATATTATTTAAAATATGTATTTATTATGTTTCAATAATATACAATAATTTCTCACGCCACTGTATATGAATGTTTCTCTATTCCATTTTAATTGGTGTGTGCCTTTTTTTTTTTGAGGGGGTATATGTATGTGTACCCGCACCATTATTGGCATCTTCTTTATGTTTCTTTGGTTTTTCGCCTTTCCTTTGCCTATAATCTCAATTTCCTTTTGTAACAGACAGTCGAAACTTTTTTGAACTCCAGAGCCCAAGATATTGACGGTGAAAAATATGTAAATTCTAATCCAATATTTTTTTTCTGTTTGTCCTTTATATGCATCCATTTTCTGAGATGGTGCGCTCGGAAAGTAACGTGGTTGCGAGTTAACTTTATAGGGAATAAGATGGATTGATGACATGTTGATTAGCATCAAATGCTTCCTCCTAAAATTCATGAGGCATTTAATTCATGTTACTTTTCAGATTATGGCCAGTTAATTTGAGCATAACTCAAGTAATTGGAATGCTAGTGAAAATTTAGGTTGAAAAAAAATCGTAGATTCAAATTATAAACAGTCATGGCAGAAACTAATAAGGGTTAAGTATGTTAATAAGTAGTTATTTTTTTAAAAAAAATTAAAATTAAAATATTAAAATAAGTACTTATTGAATGAATTTCGTATTTGTAAAAATACTTGATCAAAAATTAAAAAAAAATCATGACAAAAAGAAAAATGTTATAATAACGATTTTTTTTATAAAAATTAATATAATGGATATGAACCTAGTGAAATATGTACCTAAATTGTGTGTGCTTGCCAAGTTGCCATAGGGCACTGCTGCTTAGATTGCAATTGTCCAATAGGACTCGTGGGGGTCTCACATATTTGCTGGAAGGGCATGCTAAAGCTTCTTTGTTGCTTTTACTTTTGATAGAGAAAAAGATTTTAACTTTTTTGAGTTAGGACCAAATTTTAACTTTCTTTTATTAAACAGTTTGTAAGTCTGAAATTATTGTTGATCTTTATGCGCAGTTTTTCTTTTTCTTTGTTGTTTTTTTGTCATCTTTATGCAAAGTTTGTGGTTGTCTCAAGTAATTGATTCTTATAGCGTAGCATTATGATTTTTTTTTTTTTACATCAGAGTGAGAAAGGATCAAAAAAGTTCTTTCACTGAAAGCCATCAAAGTGCCTCTTACAAGGTATGAAAATTTTGGCCTTTACATAATAATGGTACACAAAAAAACAAAGGAGAATACTAAGATAGGATTCAAATCCTTTGTTTCTTTTTTCTACCTCTAATCATGTCCTCTTCATCAAATACTTACAAATTAGTAAAAAAATATTTATATTTAAAAAGAAATTAATATTAATTAAAAGAAATATATATATTTTTTTATTAATTTATCAATATTTAATTCAAAAGACATGATTGTATATGGAAAAAAGAGATAAAAAATTTGAATTCACGAAGATAAACACATGTATTATACCAAAAGATCGTTAGATCTATTCTATTAATGATCTAAAATTTCAAAACAGAAAATAAAAAAATTAAAATATAGTTAATTAAGAAAAAAGAAGGCATATCTCTCTTAGTTGATAATAATCTCTCTCTTAATTAACAATTTTTTAATTGTCAATATGTTATTGAAAAGACAAATTTTAGTTAAAAAAAAAAAGAGGAAAAAAATATGAGTCCTGTAATGCTGTAGGATTGATCTGCAATTTTCTGTGCCACATTTATTCTTTGGATAATAAGTAAAATTGATTGCTTTGCAATATTGTAACCCACTATCTTTTCCATTAAGGATTGAAACACTGAAGTATAAGGACAGCTACAACAAAACAAAGTTGATAAGGTAGGTGAGCTTAAATTGACCCTAGACAGATAGAATTGTCCCATTCTGTGATGTTATTTAATTCTCGTGTGAGTAGGTTAGAAACTTAGAAGAGAACATATTTCCAAATTAAAAAAAAAAAGTTTCCGTATTGATCTGTTCATTGAATATTGATACAATACGAAATTGCAATATATTATGCTTGAGAAACTACAGGCATCTATGTTTAGTTATTTACCATTATAGAATGAATTTATGCTTCAATACATTCATTACATAATTTGGTGAGCTTTGTTCTTCTCTTCTTGGGAGTATGTGAGGATCTAGTTATTCCATATATAATACTTGTATATTTATAACATTAAATAACTTTTTGTACAATGTGAATTTGATAAATTTAATTAACAAAGTATGTGATATTATTGTGATGATTATGTTTACTAAATTTAAGATAATGTATTAACTTTTATACATTGAATCTTCACTCATTTTATATTATTCTTATAAAGGTTTTGTGTATAAAAAGTTTCAAACCAAATGATATCAACGGACAATCATTTCCAGCATATTCTTTTTAGCTTGATACATTTAAATAAATTGATTTAAATCTAAAAATTAAGATCGAGAGTATATTTTTTTAACTACTAGGCCAATTTTTACTGAGTAATGACACTGTCCCATTGTTTTGTAATACTAAGGTGATCACATATATATCTTACACGCTATTATATAACTAACAGTTAATCAAATCAATACTCAATAGTTTTTTTTTTTTGCAGTATAAAATAACTTGTTTTAAATCAATCATAACATGATCCATGTATATAATAATAATAATAATATTATTATTATTATTATTATTATTATTATTAAACTTAGTCAAAACATCTAGATATTAGTTGACCTCGTAAAGAATCAAATCTCTTATATTATCATATTATAATTCTTAAAGATTAAAACCAGTGCCAATTGAACTATAAACTTGTTGGCAGTATTTTGTTCATTTATTTTTTTCAAAGAATTGAAAGTGGTATATACTAACATGAAGGATTTAATATCTTTAACCTAATGATGTTAGTTAAATAAGTATGGAGATTAGTCAATGAAAGCACTTCCTTTTCTACAAGTTTTTTTTCCCCATCATATTAATTTTTTTAAAATATAAATGCATAATAAAATGTAATGATTTTATAATCCTCCTTTTAGATGCGGTCCCAAGAAGCTTACTAGAGGAGTAGATGACTTCTCAAACGGGCTTCATAATGAAAAATTGCTTGTAGGTGATCAACAAAGATTTAATGAGGACAAAGGGGTAGCTATACTAACTTCCCAATGATATAACGATGTCTTTAGTGATCCTCTACTTGAATATGCGTTTTAATTAATCAATTCGGCCACCAACACTTTATTGAATGCTCCCTTATTGCAACGACTATTTCCACCCACTATTACATATGCCATTATATTGTTCTTCATATTATGCCCTTCTTTTCGTTTAAATGAATTGAATTTTGTAAAAATATTTTTACTTTGCACAAAAAAAATATTATGCCCTTCTTCATAATGGAGAGAAAAAGGTTGTTTGGGAATTGCTGTCTCCAAAGGAACTTATACAGTGAATTCAATTCTATAGATACTACGTGATTTTTATGTTTGTTCATGCCTTTTCTCCTTCAACCTTATCATTGCATAACAAGGAACCCTAGAAGGTCAAATTCTTTATGCGTGCAGGCTTTTACATGATGATATCTTCCCTACTAGGGACAATTTAGTTAAAAGGCATGTTTCGATTAGCTCTACTTCTGTTGTACTTGCAATTTTAACGAGGAATTTGCCTCAAGTTTGCGTCTACAAAGCCCTAAAGCAAAAATATATACTTCATGGAAATTACGCAACCGTCCAAATGTAGAATAATAAGTTTGTCCTAGGAGGACATATATTCCCAGACTAACCTTGGTGCGAATATATTTGAAAAATTTCTTTATGCAGCAGCCTCAAAGTTAAGAGTCTTCATGGTTTCGATTTGATTAAGTTTTGAGAGAAAATTTTAATTAAACCAAAACAATCGATTTATTTTCAAAAATTTAAATAACAAACCAAACCAAAACGACGGAAAATTGGACACATAATTCTCATAACCAGTAGGTTGATTCTTCTACACCTCAAAGTGCATTCTGGAATCCCATATAGCTATATAGGCTATATTCCCTCTTTGCAGACTAGCTATCAGTCACCTTTTTGGCAATTGTTCTCGAACCAGAATAATATAGGCTTCAGTCAATATATTCCTCCCCTTACTGAAAATCTGGATATTACCTGGTACCTAATTAAAACAAGTTGAATCAATCAAAATAGAGATATTCCCATTTACCTTCAAAAATTTTTAGGTATATATCAGGATCCTGAAACCAAATAGTCTCCAACTCACTTCCTTCGTCCTTTGGCAAGTCTGGCTTATACCAGGAATCAACAAGTCTTCTTCCATGAAAAGGTTCTCCTTATATGGATCTGTTTTCCCTCTCTTGGTACATTAAAGCCACTGATTCTGAAAACAAATGAAACCTGTATCTCTCAACCAAACCAAAAAGCCAAGTCGCATTTCTTGGTCACCTTTCCTCTAGGATGGATAAAATTCTCTTATTAGTTTATAATATACAAAATTATATTATAATAATAAAATCAAATTCAAACCCCATAAAATATAGTTTATTCAACATCACTCCCAAAGAAAATATAACGAGGCTGCCAGCTGAAACAGCTTCTGGCTACAGTGTTAAAATACTTACGAATTCTTCTTTGTCTATCCAATTATTAGCCACTGATAAATACTTCAATATGGCTGTAGGGAGAGTTTGCCAGCCAGGGTATTTTTAAGTTCACTAATATACTTTTAAGTTTTTACCACTTCCAATGATAAAGCCAACTTGTATCTCAACTTTAAAATATACATACACATCACATTTCTAAAATATACATAAAAATTTATTATTATTATTTTTAAATTTATATAATTTAAATTAATTTTAATTTTATTTTACAACCATACTACGTACTAAATAATGAAATGATTTGAGAAGTTATTTCAAATTTAGAGCTACCATACTCTCAGCCAAAAATTATCATTTTATTTTAACTTATTGCATTCTATTTCAAGGGGATGAATTAAGTAAATGTATTTTTTTTTTGGTACACAAGTAAATGTATTTTTTATTATAAGATATGAGATGAATAAATTCTAACTATTAAACTATACATAAATAATTATAATTAAATTTTATTCAAATATTACATGACTATTTTAAAAAATTATATAACTTTATATTTTAATTTTAACTATTTATAAAAAATTTAATAATTAAAATTTATTCCTCTCACTCTCATAATAAATCCTTCCACTTAGTTGATATCTTCAGTATATTTTATTTTTTTAGAATCAACATTCAATGTATTAGATGTTTGCTAAGAATTTAAGGATTATTTTATTCTAATGTAAGAATATTCAATATTCGAGTGAATCTCTTGCTAATTTTTTTTTTAAATGCCTAAAATCGTAATCCTCTTCCTTTCACTCGTTTGCTTTTGGGATGAGAGGCATTCCCCAGCCAAGAAGCTATTATAACTCTGCAGGACCGTCAGATGAAACATAAGCGAGAAATCTACGGCCAAGATTGTTTCATTAAATTCACCAACAAATCCTAGGTGACGCGTAACAATCACAGAATTCAACGACCAAATAATAATCTCATGCGAAGATTCTCATGTTTGTTAAAATGCTCTCGACTCTCGAGAGAGTGAGGACCAGTCAAATGTTCTTGGGAAGGAAAAGGTCCATATCCTTTTGATGGGAATCAGTGTCCAATTCGCTGCCATCACTGTTTGCACTCGCAGGCCTCAAACACAGTTTCGGCACTCTGTTGGGTTTCCCTGTTCAAAGTCCCAGAATTTGTTGCCATCGCCCTCTAGAACTCCCAACTGCGGAATCGGGCCAAAGTCAATATCTTTATCTTCATCTTTGTTTTTTATGGCTACCCATTTGCAGTTCTCTGGAGGTGCACCCACTGAAGAATTCGGGTCTTCCCCTTCTCGTGCAATTGGAGAGCATGACCTTCTGATTGTGGGTCCTGGGGTTCTTGGGCGTTTGGTAGCTGAGAAGTGGCTGGAGGTACTGTTTCATATCTCTGTCTCCACATTTTTTTCTTTTGTCTTTGTAACTCTGATGTGCAATGCATATAGATTGAAGATATTTCCTTGTTTTTGATTTTATTTTTTTGTGTTGTGGGGAATATAGCATGACAGCATGGAATTGGAATATTATGGAATTTCCTGTATTATAGTTAGATATATAGACTATATAGTGCTACACATGTTTCTTGGTATTGTTATCAATATGCTTCTATGCACATATGTTTGTATTGGAGCAGGAATATCCAGGTTGTCAAGTTTATGGACAAACAGTGACCACTGATCATCATGAGGAGTTGATAAAAATAGGAATTAGTCCGTCTTTGAAGTGGACTGAAGCCGTGCACAAATTTCCCTGTGTGATTTTCTGTGCTCCGCCTTACCAATCCTCAGACTACCTTGGTGATATTAGGTGAGCAATCTTAGAGTTGATCCCTTGATTTGTTGTTAGTAGGAGTTGCGTTTCGTGGCATGCTTATGAATCTTCCAAGACTATAGTTATTTGCAAGGTGTTCGTGTAGCTGTTGTGAGAGTGAGACTCTTATTTGGTCAGCTTGAGCTGTTGAGCACCTTTGTATTGGTTAATCTTTGTAAATTAAGTTTCATTATATGAATAATCTGCTGCAAAGAAGGGTGTTCCTACTCCCTACACTCGTATGGTTTTAACCTTTTTGTTGACTATCATGTATATGAACGAGTATATCTATATGTGCCCAAGATGTGAACCTTCTTTTTGTGATTGGATACTGTTTTGTTAGATTTATGGAATAAATACTCTGCATTTGTGAAATTCTTGTGAGGATTATTGGGAAACATAGCATCATGCAAACAATTTATGTGGGAAACATACTCGCATAAAATGCTGCTGAATTCTGTTAAAAGCATCCTCCTCTGATGATAATTTTTTGACAGTTCATTTCTGATGTATCTATATTTTGTCTAAAATTCATTTTTACTTTTCACAGTGTATTTCACATACTAAATCTACCATTCTGCTTGATTATCCTCCCTAAGCTCCTATGTTAAAGTGATGTTATACGAATTGAAACAGCATTTTTTACTTTCTTTTGGGTAGTATTTTAGTGCTGATTTTGGTGTTGTAACTTGTACCTGTGTATGGAGCTCTCCCAAAGAAATATCTTATCAGTTTGTATGTCAGAGAGAAAGTTGTATATTGTAGAATCAAAACAAAACAGGTGGTAGAAAAAATATGATAAATAAACCTCCATTGTTGGGTAAGGAGCTGACTTACTGTATGTGTTTACATCTGGATCTTCTTCAGAATTTTGACAAGGGCCTCAAATATGACGTCTATTTTTGCTGCTACAGAAATTGGAATTTACTTGGAAAAAGGAAAAACTGATATAGTTTACAAATTTTGTTGTTCTTCCGATCTTATGTGTTGTGGATTGTGAACCAATCAGGCTAGCTGCATTATCCTGGAATGGTGAAGGTTCTTTCCTTTTCACATCAAGTTCTGCCCCTTATGATTGTAATGATAATGGAGCATGTGATGAGGTTGGTCTTACACATTCTTTTGCTATTATTTTCTTTTCTTTGGTTTGGATTTGAATTGAGGATATTCTTCTTGTCTACATTAAGACATGGCTTTTCTTTCTCCAATTAGTTGAAATTTGTTTTAATTGCTTAATTTGTGCTATTGCTCATCCCTTATTTTCCTCGTCATCTTCTTCAGATTTATAACATTGTGGAATGGAATCATGTTTCCCATGTTTTGGGGCATGGGTGTGTCAATTTGTCTTGTTCATGGGATTGGATTTACTTCTTTCCAGGATACTCCAGTTGTACCAATTGGGAGGAGCCCCAGGACTGATGTCCTTCTAAAAGCTGAAAACGTCGTGCTGGAGTTTGGTGGTTGTGTTGTAAGACTGTCTGCACTTTATATATCCTTTTCAGAATTCAATTTGCTAGGATCTCAGAGATCCATTCATCTGGGTTATTTCTATTATGTTTATACCTCATGCCGACCTTGACTTTTTAAACAAAGAAGATAGAGGTGCCCATGCTTATTGGTTAGAGAAGGGGATTGTTGATACTCATCCTGATCACATCCTGAATCTTATACATTATGAGGTCAGAATGCCATTGCATCTTATTGTATTTTTTTGCTAATTGTTGTTAACATGGTAGTGGTTTTATTTATATTTAGCTTCCTTAAAACCTTAGTTTCTGTTTACGCATACATGTATTGAGGTATTGAAGTTTATTTTGTCTGGAGTTATCTGCTGAAAATTGTCTCATTTAGTTATTTATGTGCTTTTTCTATCCTCATCATACTTGCAAATTTTGTTTCATGTTTGGTATTTCACCATGAGGCCAATTTTAGTTCCTTACTGACTGCTGGTGATAGTTTCTCTAAAACATTGCATTCTTTAATCTACTTTTGGTCATTTAGTATTTGTTATTACGAAAAGTTGAATATTTTGTTCAACGTGACACTTTTCAAGCCAGGACGCAGCTTCCCTCTCGGTTGCAATTTTGAAGAAACAATTACGTGGACGGATTTTCTTGGGTTGTGATAATCATCCTTTATCCAGGTCACATGCTTTCCCTTTAGTTGGCAACTATTATAATCCAAATAGTAATTTCTATTCTATCTTTCTGATGTTTGTTCGTAACTCTTGTGATTTCTCTGTTTTAGGTACTAATGCCAATATTTGATTGCTTCTCTCTCTCTCTCTCTCTCTCTCTCTCTCTGAAGAGAACTCTCACCCTTTCTATATTTTGGCAGGAAAGAATTGATGGATCTAGTCAACCAAAGTGGGAAATTTAGTAAAAAATTTGATAAATTTACAGGTAAATACCCTTTTGATTTGTAAATGGTAAATTTGAGATTGAGGATTAACAGTAATTAATGAACCATATGCTCCCTTTATTATTATTATTATTATTATTATTATTATTATTATGTTGTTGTTGTTGTTGTTGTTGTTGTTGTTGTTATTATTATTATTTTTATTATTTTGCTATATTACTTCTGATAGTGAAAGCACCATTCCTTTGTATTTTGTCTCTGCAGGAACTGATGATCCTCTAGGTAAGAGATTAAACAACTCCAGAACACGCCAGGAAATAGGCTGGGAGCCCAAGTACTCTAGCTTTGCTCATTTCCTTGAGACCATCTGATTAACTCCTGAGTGTATCTTTGGTGTTGAAATCAAGTTTAATCAATGCTTGCCATATATGGTAGGCTTATACTGTTATACATTTGTCTAAAGTGCAAGTTCAAATGCTATTGTCATTTTCTCCGTGTAGACATTGTATAGAAAGGATCATCATTCATCGATTGTTAAATGGAAGCAGAAACGGTCAATAATCTGATCGTTACCAATAATATTTTAAACTTATACTCCTACTTGACAAGAATATTAAGTTTTGGTGTGATTGGGAAAGAACTGAGATGCATTAGCAGATTTGTTGTTGTGCTTGTTACAATTACTAATGTTTTAGAAACAACCAGTCCTCTACCTGAAACTACAGTAGTAATCTGCTTTGAAGGTGAACAGTGATCAGGGCATACACATGGACAGATGTGTATCATTTTGATTCAGCATAATCATGAAATATCATTGCAATTTGCATATGGTCATTTGTGCATATCATTTCTCTTGTTGGCTGTAAATGATTCATCTTTGTTTCCGAGAAATTAGGCACCATATGGTTTGAATCATTGGAAAACTTACCCCACGGTCCTTTTTACCCCCTCTTCTGTGTTTTGGTTGAAAACAAGCATTGATGCAGAAAAGAAAAAGTTGCGTGCTGGACACTTGAGGCTCCACCAGGAAAAAAGATGGATTCCCTTTTAACTGATTTATAAAGTATTAAATACATGTACCAAAAAAAAAATGAAGTATTAAATACTTGGAACACAAATTTTTTATATATCAGAAAACATGTTTTAGTTGCAGAATATGGTTTCTTAAAATAATTCTTATGTTACATAATTAAGTGCCCCCTGACCCTGTGTTACAGGTGGATGCAGATATGGGCAGAAGCAAAGCCGAAATGTGCCCCCCCTGCACCCAACACTGCACATTCTCCGCAATCAGGATCACTCACTCTGCAATTATTATTACAGTCTCCTATTTGTTCAACTGCCTAGGAAGGATCTTTGGGATCAAAAGGCTTCAGGGATAATTAATTAATTAATTGTCAAACATATTTACCTAAAAATATACATATATATAACCATAAATTTAAAAGGAACTGTGACAAAATTTATGATTTAAATCAGTGGTTAATTGTATGTAATTGAGTGATTAAATTGATTATCGACTATAGATATGTGAGGCGAAGAAGTATGTGCAGCTATCATTTCTCATTCTTTATCCACTAATATGAGATATAAAGATATGAAATTATCAATTTTATACAAAAGCACATTTTATATATGTGTGTGTGTGTGTGTGTGTGTGTGTGTGTTATTGAGTAATATGAGAGGATCTTGATCCAAAAGAATAAAGTCTGCAAAGCTCAAGTCTCTATTCTTACTAGCAGAGATTGGCGTATCTATATGCCTTTGTCCTGTATTTAAGATTGCTTGACCAATGAAGAGAGTGCGTTATTAAGATCGTATGGGAAGGAAATTGGTCTGAATTAACGCAAAAATTAATTCAAGAATACTCATACTATACTGAAAAAAAGTTTGTTATTAAAAAAAAAAAGAACATAAGGTCATGTGTGTCACACGAAGGATTTAATAGCTGTTAACATCTTATTTAGTAACCATTAGTTTATTTACCTAAATGAACTATGAATTATTTTATGTTAATATCATGAGTTAATCTCTGTTTATGGTATGTTAAAAGATTATGAAAAAAAAGGTTACATTTTTTTTCATGCTTATATATATTTTCTATAAGAAATGTACTTGTAATAGTATATTAGAAAGTTATATTTACCAAAAAATATTTCTTTTTGTACAAAAATTGAGCGAAGAACATTTTGCTGGGCTATTTTATCATTGGAACGATGCATCAGATGCTCCCTGCACTTAGATGCCATTAATTGACATAAATTATCTTAAAAAGAACAAAATACCTGTGCCTTAGTTTAATATCATACTTTATATCTAACTACTATGTGAGTTGCTATTATTTTAACTCTAGTTTTGAGTGGTTCCTTGTTGCTTTTGTAAATTCAAGAAATAAAAAATTATTCAAACCATAAATTACAAATATTTACCATTTATTTTTTATTTGATGAAATTTATTATATTTTCTAAATTATAATAAATTACATCAAATTTATATTATTTTATTTTTAATATATTCATTCTTATGACAATTTCATTTATGGATTTTCGGCCAAGGAAAACTAACATAAAAGAATTTTTTTTCTTACTGGAACATAATAGAATCCTTCAACTCATTGATATGGATTGATGTTGTGATATTAAGAAACACATCTACTAAGAGTTTGAGTTTAATATTGATTCACTATTAGTGTAAAAATTTTTATACTTTACTGAATTATTAAAAAAATTTGACTAAGATAACAGTTAACTAAATAGCTGAATACTAAGTAAGACGTGATTAAATGATATTAACTATACATTGAAAGTGAATCAAAATTAAATCCTAAGAGTTTTACCTTTAATTCACACTAAATCTCTTTTGGGAACACATTTACTACATCTTTCATTTGAGCATATATATATATATATATATATATATATATTTGGGTATAGAACATTTGAGCATAGACTTACCGACTAGTCATAGTGCAGTGACACAATTGCTCATTTTAATTTTATTGTGAGATTGTATCACTTACTGTTGTTTAAGAGCATGATCGTGGTGTTAGAAAATAAATTAAAAGAAAACCTACCATTAATTGGTGCAGGACACTAATCTTAAATAATTTGTTACATTCTCTCTTATAATACCATCACTATATTAGAAGTGTCAAAATGAGTCGACTCATCTAATAGCTCAATAAATGGGCTGATTGAGCCAACAAAATGTATATTTTATTTAATTTTGACCTAATCCAATCTAGTTTGATTTTTGAGTGGCCTGAAACAAGCCAGCTTAATGGCTCAAAAATAAATTTTTTATTTTTATTTTTTTACATAAAAGTAATATTTTTAAAGTGTTAATTATATTTTAATTTAATGATTTTAATGATAGTATGACTAATTATATATATATATAATAATTAATTTATGATATTATAAATTATTAATTATTACGTTATGACTTTAAATTATTTACTGATTATAACATTTATATTGTATAATAATAAAATTGGATATCTTACAAAAAAATATAATTAGTTTAATAGTACATAAAAAAATTTAATAGATACAATTTTAATAATTTTTTAAATATTGTTAAAAATAATAATAGATTTCAAAAAAGAATTTAAAAAAATCATGTCAATGGACCAATCTGATTGGATCATGACCCGCGTTGAGTTGGACAAGGTTAACAAAATGTTTACCTACAACTTTTTTTAATCGACTAAGCCCAACTCAAAAAATTATTAATCCGAAGTAAATTGACTTCAATTAACACCTCTAACTATAGCACATTCTAAAGAAAAAAATTGACAAAATTTTTTAGATGAATGAAAAGTTCAATTTCAATCCATGTCCAATGTAAATTATTATGAATTTAATTTTAATTTATTATTAATAAAAAAATATAGTATCATTTATGCATTAAAAAAATCTTTTATTAATATGTTTAAATTCAATTATTATTATTTTATTGTTCAATTATATATTATTTTATTTATTGATGAATTTGATTTTTTTAAAGAAAATAGTTTATTTTAAAAATTTGGTTATAAAAAATTAATGATTAAAATTATAATAATATATATATTATAATAAATTATAAATAATTTAAATTTAAATATTTTATTTTTTATTAATAATTATATCTTTTTACTCTTTCAGTGAATTAATCATAATAGAGAAATCAATATGAAAATATAAATACTAATAATCATCTTCATAAAATTGATGGAATCCATGAATTAGTGATAACAAGACATCTGGATGGTCTGTATGGCTATTTACATCACGTGATTTCATTTGCGCCACGTGGCAGGACTTGCTCAAAGAAATTTAAGAACAATCGTTTATTGCGGAATGCGAAATGCCACTGTCACCATGTGTTGCGCACTCTGCATTGATCCTTAATCCTTGATCATGATACAGCAACTGATACTGACACTAGAGAGAGAGAGTGATCCTTTTGTTTCATCTGTAATTTGCAATTGTTCTGTCTGTAAGATCCCAAACAAAAGAAAATGAAGCAACTGGATTGCACCCAGAACTCGCTGCCTCAAGATATCGCCCTCAAAATTGCTTCCCCGCTCCAGGTTCGAATTTGGAATACCCAGACTATGATTTTTCACTTTCCTTTTTTTTTTTTTAATTTCTGGCATCGAAAGCTTCGATCTTTCTTGACTCTTCCGCTTCTTTCCCCTTTTTCGTTTGGTGGGTTGGTGCAAGTAGGTACGGGATTTGTGTGCCTTGAGTTGTTGCTCCAGGTTCTGGAGGGAACTGTGCGGCTCAGACTGCATTTGGGAGTCTCTAGCCACACAGAGATGGCCCTTTCTTGCTTACTTACGTTTCCCATGCTTCGTCTTCCACTTCCACTGACGATCCCAATCTCAAGGTATCATTTTCCTGTTTAGGGGTTCGCCCTATTTGTTTTTCAGCAGTATTTAATTAAAGTTTGGTTCTGTTCTTCCATTAGCTTCTGAATTGGGACTGTAGGTAATCATCAACCCTCAATTTATTCTTTTTTTTTTATTGAACTATTTTTTATTATTAGCCCAGGTAATTTTCTCGCCCCCGATAAACTTAGAAGGAAAATACTTAGCCCCTCTTTCGTTAAGGCTATCATTATGGTTCTGATATTTTGGTGACAGGAAGAAATGAATGTATTTTTTTTCCCCTCCTCTCTCTTAATATTAAATATTGGGCAGATTTGAGTAGTATGGAAATTTTTGGTAATTGGGCTACAGGAATGGAAGAAATTGTACATCAAGAGGCACAATGAGGTGGCAGCTACAGCAAGAGCTGTTGCTAAGTATGTGGACTCACCATCTAAATCACTTGAGGTTGGGTACTATCTGAAAGCAGTAGAAGAGTTGAGTGCTATGAGGTTTGGTTTTGAAGACGTCCAGATGTTCCTGTTCAAACCTGAATTGAATGTGCTGCTTAACTTGGTTGGGGTACACTATTGCGTGACATGTCTTGGGATTCGGGTATTCTCTTCTGTTTCCACCCTATTGTGATTTGTTTTAATTGCAGAGTATAACTATCAAAACTTCTGTTTGGGATCACACATATTTTTCTTGCCCCTTCCAGACAGTCATTTCTTTTTCATCATGCATTAATTTGGTGTCACTTGGGATAGATCATGGTGGATAAGTTCTGTCAATGATGTAATCCATTATATTTATTAACATGGTAGCTTACTCTTCTGACTCCTCCGGAACCAATTCCTGTAATGTGCTTTTGTTCTAGGTTTGCAAGAGAAAATAGGGTTCAAAGTTGGAAGCTTTTTTTTTTTTTTTGGTACTGTGGGCCATAACTTGAAACTTGGCTGCAGATGTTTTATCTTAAACACATAAACTTTAAGGGTGTGCTTGATGTTTGTACATGTAGTAATAAAGCATGGGTTGCTAAAAAGAAAGCTACACTTATGTACCGCAAGTTTTTTTTCATTGAGACAGTAAGGACTTTGATATGTTAGTACAAACTGACATGGTGTGAACAGGCTGGATGGTGTGGACCAGTTTGCAGCTGAGTTCATGAGTGGGCTGATCCACAAAAGCCCAAATGTGAGACCAAGAAGATTTAAAAGCCTTAAGCCCAACTTCTAAAAGTCCTTGAAAATTTGTGAGGAATATCCTTAGCTACCAAAATCAATCAGCCTGATTGATTGTAATCTCATTATTATGTAGACACCCTTTTTTATTTAATTTGAATCCTGGAAGTTTCTCAATTAGGGGATTGATTAGGAGACTTTCTCTTTTGGTTTATGACTTGTAGACGCTTCTAAATCAGAAAGGAGGGAAATTAATTGTGATAGATTTTGTTTCCTTTTTGTTTGCATCCACTTCTTTATAAAAGCTTTCTAGGGCTTTGGCCTAAGCATGATTCAGCAGCAAGAAATAAGAATGCCCCCATGTTTTTCACACACTTGATGTTCCATAACTTCTCTTTGGTTTGTTAGGTACTAAGCTTAATATACTTGCTACGCTGCTGCATCTCTGGATATATTGCCATTGGACAATCCAATGGTTTAGGACATGATATGTTTGATGCATGGGAATGTATCAGCTTAGTTTTTTTGGTGTGAACTAGAAGTGTCCCCACAGGATTCGACCCATTTGAACCATCCCATAGGCGTAATTTTCCTGTGTCAGGAGTAATAATGGTATGGCTCTCCCCCTGACATGCGACTCTCAGGAATCAAACCGTGGCCCTCATGCATGGGGGCGTAGCTAACTTTTGTATAAACATAGTTAAAATAAGCTTTTCACTCCTCTTTTATCCTTCTAGGACTTTGTATTCCTTCTGGTTGCTGCTACATTTACGGTTCCTGTGGGATATTGCATTAAATGACTACTGCTTGTAGTATATGATACTATAAGTTACATTTCATTTAAAAAAACTTTGGGATGGACAGAAGGTGTGTCATGGGTTTTGTATCAAATGTTGCACATTGGATTTGATGATGAAGGTTTCCTGGAGTATGTCTGCAAAACTAGATTCTGTTCCGTAGATTGTTATGCAAATCTCTCAATTGATTAAAAGAATGATTCAAAAATAAGCTTTATACTAAATTCCAGAGGGTTAATTTGATAAAAGTTGGACTGAAGACTACGTATGTTGGATGATAACTAAGTGTAATTTGAGTAAGTTGCAACAAAGAACTGATTTGGTTGTTGGGGTTTAATTGAGATACTTGGATCTCATTATTTATGTACATTGTCTCTTTCTAGTAGTGACAGAATATTCAAGTTGATTGACAGACAAATAGGATTATAATGAATTGGCCACGGTATTAGAAAACAGAGCCTTATATGTGGGTGTTCCTAATTACTGTCTGAGTATAATTGCACTTCTTGATCAATCCATGAATGTACATGATCCTATTGTGTAATCATAAATTTAGCATCTTAGTTGCATAGTTATGTCTTACTTTGAAGTTTAAACTTGTTGAATTGATTAATGAAGGAGATTGCCACTATGGGACAGTTACAAATGGTAACGTAAAGCATACTTGGTAACCAATAACACCCTAAAATCCTTTGAAACCTTTCATGTGAGGATAGATCAGAAAATGCATCCTCCATATAAAAAATATTGAGCTTCTGATTGATTCCTTTCATTTTACTATGTGAATTGAGAGGATATTTTTCTTAAGTTCACTACACGCTCTCCTTTTGGAACATTTAGAGAAGCAGATATTGATCATGATTGGGATGCACTTGCATTTTTTCTTTTTCGCCATGAAGCACTTGCATATTGAAGCTTTATGGTTTGTGTTTGTGTTTTTGTGTGTGTTTTTGATAGGGTATCTGTTAGCAAACCCCCAATAACTCGTGTATTTCAGAGGAAGAAAAAGAAAGAGAGCAAAGGAGCAGCTGCAGCACATGTTACAGCAGTGGGGACCAGGGCATTTCTCATAACCAACTGCACACGTGTGGGAGGGGGGAGTGGTGAGAGAGAAAATATGATATCAGGAAATGATTATATGTATCATGGGGAGGAGGGAGGAAGGTAGGAAAGGATTGGGAAAAGGGTGGGAGAGTCCAGACCTCTCGAAAGTCTGGGATTGCTATTTTTTTTGGTTCTGTGAGAGAAACTCCTGTGTACATGCTACTGCTACAGGTATCACGCTGATATCAGCTGCAGAATTTTCCTTAATAATACTAGTTTCTCCATTTTTTTCTGTTCAGTTTTCTTGTTTGCTGGTCCAGTTCTAACAGTATCCACCCATTACAAGGGTGTACTTTAGGAGTTGTAGGAGGGAAAGAAGGAAATCTGTCCCTTGCAATCACACGGCTAGAGGGGAGAGTATGAGTCAGCAAGGGAAGGAAGGCAATTCTAATTGTAACCACCTGTCCACGTGGCAGGTTGTGGATGGGCAGGAAAAAAGGATCTGTTAGTGGGAGGACTTTAAGAGTGAAAGCATGAGAAAGGGAGGGGCATTCGGATTGTGTGGAAAGTTGGGATGGAAGGTTGCAAGTCTCTGGAATGACCTGTTATCTTTTCTTCTTTTCTGTTTTCCTGTTTCAGAGTGTTTCCTTGTGTTTCTGTTTGCTGTGAGTGAGAGAGAATCTTGCTCTGTGAATTTGTGTCTGTAATTGGGAAATATTCCACTTCTCTGTAATCAAATACTTGGGTTCCTGTCATCTTGGCACGGGTTCAGTGTGGGAGCAATGCATGACTGTTTGTTTCAAGGGAGAATAGGACAACATTTTGGGACTGGTGCATGGCCTAAGGAGGAATGCTGCATAGAACATGGTTCTGTTTGGAAATTTGGATCTAGGTGCTTGATTTCTGGCTGTTTTGTGATTGTGTATTTGGGTAACTTGGCTTGCCACTGGGTTCAAGAGGTGGTCCGTGTGGTGAAGGCTTGAGGGAGTTGCTTGATGGCATGTGTTGGTTTGACTCAATTGCTGTTGGGACCGGGTGGGGCAAAGGCTGGAGTTTGAGGCACAGTTCAGGTTTATGGGTTCTTGGGTTTGAAGTTTCCTTTGATGACCCTTCTGCAGGTGGTATGTGCTGGTTGATGCATATGGAGAAGAAACAAGGTACGTTCATGGACATTCTATTGTTGTGGATTCGGAGAAAGAAAGAAACATGTCTTAGAAAGAAGATAATGTTGTTGTCCAACTTAGAAAAAAAGGATTTGAGTTTAGTTCCACATAACTTGTCACATCATTGTCCACCTCAGATTTAATGAGTCTACTGTGTCTAAACATTGTCCATGTAGGCAGATAACATTGCAGTTTGGACAGAAGCATAATAGAAGGATGACTATGGGAGGAAATAGAGCTTTTGACTACTGTTATGAAAATTTTGAAATAGTAGGAGCAAAAACCAAGGAAACTTAATTTATGGGGACTGACAACGTATTTAAGCCTATTTAATTATATAGATGTCTGCCTTATAATTATGCGGACTTTGTTGTGGGGCACTTAAGTAGGTAGCCAAGTGGATCAAATTATATAAAAACTCGCGAACATGGTTTATTTTAACTGGTTTTCTCATTTCTGTTAAGACATTTAAAATTTCAGTGCTTGATAAAAAGCATATGGATATTATAGTGTTGGTTTGGTCTTTTGAAGGACTAGACCAGGGTCTAAAATATCAAATTTTGAAAAACTATCCACTATGTGATATGTAAGCATCTTTCTTGGCAGGGTGATAATCTATTAGAAGCCCTTCAGGCTTGTGGGATCTCAGATCGTCATGTATGCATAACTGGTGGAGTTGGCAGATGGTTCTATGGCTTCCGTGTGAGGAATGAGTTACATTCTCGTTGGGTTTCTTTGGCTGGTTTGGCAACAGAAGATGGTGAACATATCTTGGGGTTGCTTCACCGTGGTTCTATAAATGAAGTTTTACGTGTTCAGATATCTGCTTTTCGTTACCCATCAACAACACCTTGGCACTGCCAGCTTCCCGAGAATCAGGTTTAGGGATATCAGCTGTATGTAGTAGTCTTTATCAGTATATATTAACTATATGTATTGGTATGCATCTGTACGAGTCTAATGTATGTATTAGTATGTATCTGTATGAGTCAACTATATGTATTAGTATGTGTATATCGCTTGTTTTTAAAATTCACTGTGATACTGATAATAATACACGCATATATATCATCAGAGAAAATAGCGCATGTATACGGCTTTACATTTAAGCTTTTGATGTAATATGTCACTAAATGTTGAGCCATTCAGTTGGTCTGGTGGTAGTTGGGTTTTCTGTGTCATTGCTTGTAGGGTGTGTTAAGAGAGACACAAGTCATTTTTTAAGAAAGCCATTAACAATTAAGTTAACTTTGCATGGGATGAGTATGAATATGGAAGCGAATTTGCCGGTGACTTATGGATCCGGCATGTAAGAGAGAGAGTCAGTCTGATTTTTAAGTATATATTTGAATTAGTTTATTTTATTATCAAAATAATTTATAATTTAAATTTTTTTAATAGAGGTTTTTTTTTTAAAAAAAAAGATAATTTTTTCTCTAAAAAAAACTGTTGCGAAACATACATTAAAAGCAGGGATCCGGGTTCTACTTGGAAATTACTGGATCACTTAGAAATGTTTGGATAATTAGTACACAATTATTTTGTGATAGAAATATTCATTTAAAAGTAATTTAGTAAGAACTCTGATTGTGATAAGAATGGGATTCTTTGTAGACAAATCGTAAATGTATTAATTTAGAAGTTGATAAAGTTATTTGCAAATTTTTTTAGTCGCCTGTGAATACATTTGAGTTTAACGTAACAAAAATGGTCGGCAAAGTCTTCTATTAAAAAAAAGTCAAGTCTGTTAAGTTTACCATATATATAAACTCTAACTCAATTCATTTATTTATGATACGAGGGAAGCTGAGCTACGCCCTTGCAAAAGCAACATGTGCATTTGTGCAATGTAATATTAACAAATTTTGATTTGTATGCAACTGATTTCACGTGAATGATGATGCCATCAATTGTTATGATAGGAAGGGATATATAGATAGCATTATTCTTCACACGTATACACAGCGCATGGGTGAATGATAATGATATTCACTTTTTTTTTGGTAAATCGTCGAATGATAATTAAATTTCACCTGTTTATTTTTTGAGAAAATAATTCTGAAAATAACTTATAAATAAACCTTATGATTGATTAAAGATCTTCTTCCACAATTTCCCTTTGCTATATTTACGTGTTTGCTATTTCAAAGCCTATTATTTTGATTCAATAACATTATTTACACATTATTTTTATTAAATTATTTTAATACTTTTTAATAATAAAATAAGATAGATATATATTTTAATATTTTTTAAATTTTTTATAAAAAATAAAAAAAAATATTAGTGTGTAAGAAACGTTTTCCGTTTTAATCTTAAAGGCCAGTAAGCAGCTTGTGGCTCCGTTCCACTCCACACTCCACTCTCTGCTCTCTAGCGCAACCTCAGGGACAGCAACGGTATATGACAAACCTTGGGGACTACATAGATATTTCACAAAGTTCCATCCAATTGAATAAGGACACAACCCCACACAATCTCATCACGACCATCCATATCCACCAGCCATTTGGATTCTGCTGTCTCTATCTCTCTCAACTGGTAGTTCAATCCCAAGTTAGCGACCATGTGCTCCCCTGTCCCTCATTGCTCACCTCAGAATTCCCTTCATTTTAATTTTGCGCTGTTTTTCTTCTTCTCAATCTAACTGTGAGGCCTTTGCCATCTAAAGTAGCCTCCTTTCTGCTTATCTTCTTTCAGCTCTGAAAATGTCCGTCCGTTATTCTTCCAATTTGATCACGCTCCACTCCGCGAAGCATCAATTCATCAAGCTATTCCGGGTAAGCTCAGTTCCTTATGCTTTACCCTACTGGCCTCGAAAATCATATGAACCCCTTCAGTTTAGCAGAGAAAGATTGAAACTTTTTACCTCTCTGACACCATCTCAAGCTGTTGAAACCACCCCATCTACATTTAGAGACAAAAATCCAAAAGATATTAACGTCTTGGTGGTAGGTTCAACTGGGTATATTGGGAAATTTGTGGTGAAAGAGTTGGTTAAAAGGGGCTTTAACGTTATAGCCATTGCTAGAGAGAGGAGTGGAATTAGGGGCAGCAATGACAAGGATGAGACCTTGGCTCAGTTACGGGGGGCCAATGTGTGCTTCTCAGATGTGACCGATTTGGATACTTTGGAGAAATCTGTGAACAGTTTAGGGGTTTCAATTGATGTTGTAGTGTCATGCCTTGCTAGCCGAAGTGGTGGGGTGAAGGACTCATGGAAAATTGATTATGAGGCAACAAAGAATGGCCTTCTTGCTGGTAGGAAGCGTGGGGCTTCTCATTTTGTATTGCTTTCAGCAATATGTGTGCAGAAGCCCCTTCTTGAATTTCAGCGTGCCAAGCTGAAATTTGAGGCTGAGCTGATGAAGGAAGCTGAAGAGGATGATGGTTTCACTCACAGCATAGTGAGGCCAACTGCATTTTTTAAAAGTTTGGGCGGTCAGGTTGTGTTGGTGAAGGATGGGAAGCCATATGTAATGTTTGGAGATGGAAAGCTTTGTGCTTGTAAACCAATAAGTGAGCAAGATTTGGCTTCTTTTATTGTGGATTGCGTGCTAAGTGAGGACAAAATTAACAGGATCTTACCAATTGGAGGGCCAGGGAAGGCATTGACTCCATTGGAACAAGGGGAGATGTTGTTTAAACTTTTAGGGAAGGAGCCTAAATTCTTGAAAGTTCCAATAGGGATAATGGATTTTGCCATTGGGGTTCTTGACTTTCTGGTTAAGATCTTTCCTTCACTGGAAGATGCTGCTGAGATTGGAAAAATTGGAAGGTACTATGCAGCTGAAAGTATGTTGGTTTTGGACCCCGAGACTGGAGACTATAGTGCTGAGAAGACACCTAGCTATGGGAACGATACATTAGAAGAGTTTTTTGCAAGGGTGCTGAGGGAGGGAATGGCTGGTCAGGAATTAGGTGAGCAAACAATTTTTTAAGATGGTTATGGTTAAATAAGTCTGAACCCAATTGGTCAAATGGAGCAACCAGTTTTGTAAATGCATGCATTCAACCAGAGTCACTGTAACATTTACTAGTTCAATCATTGTTAAAAGAAATTCAAGTCTCTGGAAATTCATTATTGAAGCTTCATTCTTCACTTGCATAACACTACCACTCCACTGTTAAAAAACTGCTTATTGCAATTGGCAGTTAAAAGTTTGTCCTAAAACAAAGTTCATTTTTTGTTCTGGTAATAGATCTGGATGAGTGTATATAAATGTAATGTTCATAATTCCTCGAATATACTTCTGCATAAATTTCATCACCTCTAGTTAATATTGCCAATTGCTTACTCAAAAAGAGGTCCTATTTAGAATGGATTGGCTAAACAATCTTTGAAGCACCTATAACCCATGAAAGTTCGCCGGCAAAGAAAGACAAATGTGATGAATTCATAAATCAATCTGTGCTATTTAGGTATCTTGTTGCTTTTAATGCTGGTCATTTTCTTTGCATGACATGTTTGGAATCTATATATTGGTTATATTTGTGACTTCACCATCTTGATTATTAGCTGCACACCCTGCACCCCATAAAATGAAAAGAAGGCGTCATCTAATTTACCTTCTCCCATGCCGATGAAGCTTTCGTGCATGTTGGCAGATTTAGTAGTGTTCTTGCTATATACTCATAAATTGACTCTCAGTGGTGCAATTGGACGTTTCATGCGACCAGAAAACGTGCACCTTGTGCTGCAGCTTCGCCTATATCTATCACTAACATTTTCTCTCCTTCGCAGGCAGAAAGTAGCCTTCTAATTGTTTCATTCATTGTGGCAAATGCATTGCTGGGGTAGGGAAGATGCTTATTTGTGGTTAAAAAATAGTTTTAATAAATCAGCAGGAATTACAGCATTGGCTTCCAATTCCAAAGACACTAAAGCATAAAGATGGCACGGCATTATAGTTTGATGCACTGTCTTTTTTCTGGCTAGTCTGCTATACACTCTACGTTGCCCACTTTCAGAGGCATATGAAGTTTGAACAGTGCCATGCAGTAAAAGGTTGTTTCAACCGCTATAACATTTCCTATGTTAATGCTCTTGAAACTGATATACTAGGAGGAGGAGGAGGAGGAAGGTTAATTAATTACAGTATAAAGCATCAATCATATAACTTGTTCTTGGTTAATTAATTACACATCATTTTTCTTTACTGTGGAAGCAGAGTAATTACAAATCATTTACGGCACGAATAGAATGCAAAAATACAACTGGGTGGGGGGATGGGGGTGGCGGTACATGTAGGATAAGTATCATTTACAAATAATCTCTGAAGCAACATTCACAACCACAAGTTATTCGCCTCGCTGTATTAATAATAACTTAAACACACTGACTGACGCTGAATGATCCATATTCCTTCAATCTACTTGGGGACCCGACTGTGAATGCTGTAGGCTGAAAGGCAAATGAGCAACACAGTCACAACGCTGCCCAACAAAGCCACTGCTATGGAGCCAGCAAGATGCCTACAGAACTTGTCGTAGACCTTGCAAACTTTGACCCAACCCAGATGGCTGTTGCCCTTTAAACCCACATATGCCACACCCCCAGCCGTGCCTGTTGCTGAGGCTATGATCCCCAGTATCAGCTGCACAGAGTCATAGTGGGCTATTTATCTTAATTTGTTGTACTTTGATATATAAAGCAAGAGATGTGCGAAGAGAAGATTAAAAAGAAAGGCGAAAAGAAAGGTCAGTTGATTAAATACCGCATCCCAGAAGACATATTGGAGGAGGAACGTCAATTTGAGTTCTGGCTTCTGGATGACTGAGATTGATGCAAGAACGGTAATGATACTATAAAGGCCAGAAACAGAGAATGCAACCACAAAATATCTGCATTCATGTCATTTTAGAACTTGTCAAATTGCAAATCTACAATAACAATTAATCAACTAGCATGAGGAACTATAATAAAATGTATGTAAATGGAGGACTTTGGACCTTTAAATTAAAAAATGAATACCTGAGGAGTATGACAGCAGGAAAATAGAACAGAGAGAAAAATACATGCAAAAAATAACTAGTCTTAAGCACGGTCGTCATCGATTTTGCCTCCTTATACCCTTCAAATGGGTTTTTAGTTTACAATAGCATGTCAAGTTTTAGATACTAGAGTAACAAGCAAGTCCAAAAAGACAAGACAAAATACATAGTGAAAGTTTACGGATCCCAAATATGGTCTGAAAACTTCATGCATGTTCATAGGGTAAACCATCACTTTTTATCCCTAGGAAGCTCTCTATATCGATGAACTAAATACCAGAAAGCAAAATCCTACAAATAAGAAACAATTTGTAGATAGCGTTGGCTTCTTCCTAGGAAACCAGTTGCTGAAATATTGGGAACTATCTTTGTCTTTTTTGTCCTTTACAAAAAAGGTGTTAGTAACCTTTATTTCTCTAGCAATTTCGCTCACTTCTTCTGATTTTTCTCTACTTTTACTTCCAAAGCAGTTGATGGAATCATGTGGTTATTTACTATAGCATAAAAACTTACGGACTTAAAAAGGCCAGCATCTTATTTACCTGATTTAATAGTAGCTAAGCCAAGGGGTTAAATTCTAAATTATTTTCCACACAATTGGGGTAGCTGGATGAAGAAGCACAGAATTTGATACTCCTACACCCCTATTACATCTCAGAACTTAAAATAGATTAAGGAAAAAAATAAACCTCAATTATTTAATCAAAGTTTCGATCTTAAAAAGGTTGGTACTTAGTACGCTTAATATTCATATAGGTTTTTCATTATTGATTCTTCTTTACAACAAGATATTTGATTTCATATTGCAAATAAGTAAGTATAAAGACAAGCATATAGCAAAGGCTTAAAACACTTTCTGCCTGAAAAAAGAAAGAAGAAAATTATAAGAAACGTAGGAAAATCTGCAAAAAATTGTGGATAATTCTCAACTCACATAAAGGCCGGTGAGTATCTGAACTTGACTGGCCGTCGCACAGTGACACCCTGGAAAAGCACTGGCTCTGTTTGTTCACTGGTGACAATCACCACAATCGCCACCAGTGATGCTGCAAACAGCAGAAACCTGAGGATCACATCGAACTTAAAGTAATCCACCCCTTCTGGGGGTGGCGCTGAAGATGCCTTGTACTCAGGGTCCCCAGGCTTGTCTGTGGAAGCCATGAAGTGCTATGCAAGGTAGCTGGTGAACTTGGCTTGAATGGCAGGTACCAGTGGTAGACTCAGTGGCTTGCTAGCAACTGAGAGGTGCAAGATACAGGTATAGTTGAACAATGATTTCTTTACGTGTATTTATCGATGTATTTGGACTTTGGGATAACTAGAAGCTCTTAACCTAATGGTAAGCGCTGATTTGTGGAGAGGCACAGAAACTGCAAGTGATAGGTGTTGGGAGAGAATTGTTGGTGGAATGAGTCAGTATCCTGTCTTGACAAGGTTAGAGTAAGATCGTAGTTAAATTAAATTATGACACTTGTTAATAGGTTTAGGTAGTAAAATTGCATTCAAAAGAGGTATAAGAATAAATGAGTTGGGAGTTTCCTGCACGCTAAGTGTAATAGTAGGTTTGAACGGTTGCTTGTTGGTGTCTGTGATGAGCCACACTGCTAATAATCTATATTCTAAGTTAGAATATTTGATATATGCTTTAGCTCAAGGTTGACACGAGATATTTTGGGTTGTCAGATCAATAACTTGGGGACACTATGATCATGGATTCTGATTTTGTATGATTATGAATGGGACCAGAAGGTTTTTTTTTTATTTAGTACTTAGATACTTTATCATAGCATGATTGTTACAAGTAATGTTACAATTATATGGATGCGTCTGTCTATATTATGAGGCCAGAGGGCAGAGGCATGTATATCATGAGTGACATCCATCACTAGCCTGTAATCCACTAATCCTACCTCATCTGAAAACTGTTTCTTGTAGGTATTTCCTAGCTCAGTTTGGTTACTTGAGGTTGGCGACTAAGATTAAATTGTCCTATTTGCCATTGATAACATATATACAAACAAATAAAAAGATTCTTTTGGTACTTTTTGCTTCTATAAGAGTATCCATACATAATTAGAGATCAATATTTAACTATGTGTCATATTTAATTAAAAATTAAGATTAAGTGATATTACAAAATATATTAGAAATATCAATATCTTCATAAAAAGAAAAGATAACGAAAAAACCTTTATTGAAAATCAAGATTATTTATTGAACAAGAGAAGATGAAAGAGATAAAGAGGAGCGAACAGCAAAAATTGGTAATATGGATCTAGACATAATGTGTTTCTTTATGCATGGCAAATTTTACTCTTCTTTCTTTGCATTCTCATCTTCACTCATATTAATTAAAGTTGTTTTGCTCCCCCCTAAGGTTGCACAATTTGAGATACAAAGGAATCTTGGCTTTCTTTTGTTAAACAAACAACACAATGAGATGATTATTTTTGGACTTGCAAAATTAAGATAAAGAGGAATATCCAAATAGGGGCATCTGGGGTTCTAGTTTCTAGTACTGCTGGGCTAGAAATCTGAAAGCTTTTCAAATGGAAAATATGCAAGACCAAGGAAAAATTTTGAACTATCTTGATTGTACTTGTGTGCATGTCTCGCACCTTCCACTTCGGTTTGAAAATAACTTACGGTGCGAAAATATATTAACTTCTTTGAATTATAGAACATTATCGAGGAGTTGGGCATTGTTTATTTAAATTTAATTGGCCAATTACTCAACTTACTTACTAATAGAGTCATATTTATCCAATAAATTGCGTGTGGCTGCTCCACATTCTAGAAGCTCTCTACTTATTTTTGAAGGGTTAATTTTTTTTATAAAAGATTTATTTTATCTTTAATCTAATCCCTCTAATTTGCAACGATGTGACCACACTAAAAAGAATCCAATAAATATGTATGTTCAATCAATCACGCTGACCTTTCATGTAACCTAGCTAACTAAAGCTACCGCTTCTTTCTTTCTTTTCTTTTTTTTGTTTCTCCTTTTTCTTTTAAATTTTTCTTTGTTAAAGCTAATCCTGCTGATTATTCTGTGATTTGCCGGACTATCAATCCTTCTATGATTCTTTGATTTAATATATATAAAGAAAGAAAAACAGAGAACAGATCATTCACCTAGAAAAGTGAAAAAGAATAAGGAATCTCATTTTTCTTCTTTTAAATTAATTTCCTTTTTTTTCTTTCATTATTATATGAAATTAATATGATTATAATTATAATTTTTTATAGCTTTGAGCTAGCCTTTGAGTTGGCCAACCTTCAATTTGGATTATAATAAAACTTAACCATTCTTTTAGCACATCATTTTGCATACCCTCAGAAATGAACCTTCAAGAAGAAACCAGAAGGTTATATGTAGGTACGACCATTTGCTAATTACCAACAGAATCTTCATAATTCAATTTCTCAGCAGCACAAATCAAGAACATTGATGAATGTAGTTCGTACACGTGTCACATTGGGATAAGATTTAACCTACACACACTTGTTTATATATGATGGCATATTGACATGGATAATATTTGTCCTCATCAGTTCAATATTGAACAAATGGGTTTGGTCATATTCAGCCACATGAACACTCTGAACTATCTTCAACAGTCATTTAATGGGTACAAGTTAGCTGATCAATTAAGATCCTCTTAATATTTAATAAAATAAATATTAATTGAAAAAATAAAATATTTAATATCTTAAAAACATAAAAAATATTTAATATTAACTTTGTTTAATAATTAAGAAAATTATTAATTATTCTAATTAATAACTTAAAAAAATATAAAATTAAAGTTTTGTTAGCATGTGTTTATCCTTCATTTATTATCCTTTATTAAATCATTATAATTATTTAAAAGATAAAGTATTAAATTGTTTTAAATTTTTAATACATTAAAAACTTTTACTTTTATTTAATAATTTTTATTTTTGATTCCTTAACTTATGCCCTTAAGACACATTTTAACAAAATTCATAAAATTATTAATAATTTCTTATCCTTCTAACTCATCTTCTTAATTAATAATCTTCTTAATTACTAAATAAAGAAAGTATTTAAATATTTTTTATATTTTAAAGATATTACATATTTTATTTTTTTATTTAATACTTACTTTATAAAGTATTAAAAAAAGGTTTTAATTAGAAAAATATAGCATTACTTGATCAATTAATCTCGCCATGATGCAGATGGACAAGAAAGTTGGCAAGGAATATTTTAAACGTGTTTCTTTGGTTGAAAAACCACTTTACATTGCTTCGCAAGAAACGGTTGTTTGGTGGTGGATTCACTGTCGCTTATAGTGTCAACATTTCTAGTTCTCTTTTTTGCAGGATTCCTAGTATAACTTGATGCTCATAGTCAAAGCCGTAATTAACTTAAACACGAAATCTGGATTTTGCTAGTTTCGTTCAAGTGCTCAATTATGGAGACTTTCCCTTCACCCACATAAAGGTTCCACTGGAAAGTAGCTCTATAGTTCTACCATCTTAGTTTTCACGATTGGTAATAAACTGAAGTTGAGAAATTTTTAGGTACTTATGTATAAAATTTCTTATATTATACCATTAAGTATATGACATATTAAAATAATTAATGTTAAGAAAAAGAGTATACTGATTCCCTAAACTTTGAATTATTTACAAATAATCCATGAACTTTAAAATTGTCCTAATTAATATCTAAATTACAACAATTACATAAATCAATCCTTTCATTAACATGACATGACATTTTAAATCATTTTTATTCAATTTAGAATGAATAAAAAATAGATAGAATGGTTAATTTGTATAATTATTATAGTTTGGTTGTCAATCAAAAAAATATTAAAGTTTAAGGAATTATTTATAAATGACTTAAAGTTTAAAGGGTCTATATATTTTTATCCCATAATGTTAGTATATGAATAATGAAAGCTAATGTTGACTCACGAATCTAATATGTTATATGTTTAATGGTATAATATAAGAAATTTCTTACATCGAAAGTACTTAAGAATTTATCACTGAAGTTTTTGTGAAGATTAAAAATCTGGAAGCATCTACACATATCGTAAAGTAATGCCATAGATACAAATATAGGATATAATAGTTGTGTTTTTGTTAGAATGGTGATATTCTGCAAACTACTTAATTTCTTCAAACTCCTCGTTGCTTATATTAATAATTGTATTATTAATATTGCCTTTCAATATGGAGTTAGGGGGAGTTAGGGGAGTGGGGGGGTTCAAAGTCTTCTACCTTTTTATTGCTAAAATGGAATGGAATGTGTTTTAGGTGCGAGGAGATTAACTAAATCTTATCTGAAATAGTTGAGTAGCTAAGACTAAGTAAATACTATAAGTTGAAGTAATTATATAATTTCTCAATGTGTTGTGTACCAGACAATATATATTTTTACTTATGAATAGCTTAACAAAAATCAAGGCCAAAGCAGATTGATTAAATAATGAGTTGTAGGGATTCGAATAATTTTGTTTTTCTCATGTCATGTACGAGGATTCAAATCCATCGTTGACTAGTAATATTGCTTGGTGGTTATCCCTCTTCAAAGAGATTCCTTGATGCTTTTGGGTTAATTGAGTAACTCTCTAGGTTCGCCCCAAACAGTGAGTTATTGTTTTGCCCTTTCAATTGTGTAGTCTAGTTCCACTAAATTCCTAAAATGGAAATGATTATTATTACGAAAGAGTTTTCATAAAAATTTTATGAAAGGCTAAATAGAAAAAACAGTTACAAAAATTGAATGATTGAATATTAATTTATTAAGTTATAGATTATGGACGGCATGATTTCCTCCACGTTCACTTGTTAAAACTATTGTGAAAAAAGCTTCATAAAGTAAAAGTCATCATTAGACTAATAGAGGTTATGGGCATGGGTTGATTGCAACTCTAGACTAAAATAATTGGTCTCTAACTCAATAGATAGACTTTAAAAGGAGATATTATTATTTACTTTTAAAATAATATATTAATCAAATAAATACATGATGCATATTATTATATAATTATTTAGTTGTTAGACTGTATTTATAATTATAAATAATAAAATTAAGATTAGATTTGAATTCTTAAAATTCTCTTGAGAGTATTACTCTCATAGTAGTAGACAAAAATTTTTACTTCAAAAAGCATGCATAAAATGGGAAGTAAATTGGTGTTTACTCAACTCCATCCCCGTAAGCAAGCAATACCTTAAAAATGAGCTGTGGCTTGATTCACTTCAACTTCAACTACAGTATTCCCCGCTTTCTATATTTGGGGCCAAGCTCTTCGACTCTATTTGGGAATGACACGAGGCCCTAAGCCCGTGTTACTGCAAAATGAAAGAACAAAACAGATAAGAACCTTTTCTGTCCATCGAAAGAGAAAAAAAAAAAAAGTTCAAATATATTTCAAAAATGGAAATAAAAATGTTAATTAGTAAAAAAATAGTACATGCACAATTCTTCTTATATTTGAGTTTGAAAATTTTGACTGGCTTCTCGATATTAAATAGAACAATGCTATATAATCATAAAAAATAATTAAATTTTTTTAATAAAATTTAATTATATTTAAAAATAATTATTAGATAAAATAAAATAATATAAATCACTTATCTATATAAAAGTTAACAAACATGTTAAATCATTATATAAAAATTATATAACATTTTTCTTTTAAATACATTATGGTTATGTTTTAATAACTTTTATAAAAATTACTTTTGAACATAATGTGTTTTGATAGAGTTAATTTTAAAATAATTACTTTTATGAGTTGTTGTATGTGTACATAAATAGCACAATGTTCAAAGCACGTTGGACAGAAAGTAATTATGTTACCTCCTCACTCCTGCGCGATGTCGGTTTGCGGCTTGTCAAGGTAAAGAATGTATTCTGCATTTTGGGTTGCCACACAACTTTTCTGTAGTTTAAAATTTTTATCCAATGCTAAATGCCAAATGGAAACGTCAAGTGGTGTTGAGAAAAATTTAAACCGAACAGGCCTTTAACTTGCTGTTCAAAATTAATTGACGGTACCGAAATAAATTTGTACTGTGCCGAAATAATTACGCATATGTACTTTGTGCTCAATAATTGTATATATAGCATTATTTATTTCTGTTTTAGTAATTAAAAATTTCACTTTTAGTTTTTAAAAAGATATTTGTATAATTTTCTCTTTTAGTAATTCTCCCATGAGTAGAAAATATTCTATTTCCATACTTTTAGTATTGAAATATTTTGTGGATAATTTTTTGTTAGTTAAAGAAATACAAAAATTATTGAGATGAGAAAGAAAGGAATTTCTCTTAAATATATAGTGCAAGTCTGATCATTTGAGAGAGAAAAAAAAAAGGATGAAAATATTCTTTTTTTCGTAATAATTGCGTCAAATTCAGTCAATCATTTTTTTTTTCAATTTTTACTTTTAAACCGTCGTATATGAGTTAAGACCTAAACTCAGCGACCATGAACAGCCACGGATAGCAATACTGTTCCACCATTTTAATTATATAATTATTATTAACGCCAAGTCTTGTTCTGTACTTGTTAGCATGTGGGAGCTGAGACTTAAATCGATAGATTTTTAGTAAAAAAATTTTTATAAATAATTATTTACACAATTTTAAATCAGTAATTTTTTTTTTAATAAAAATTTTAAGATTCGAATTCCTACCTTTATAAATAAGATTGGGGACATATAATAAATTGATACATAGGCCATATATAAAGTCATGCTCGCGTGTGTTCTGTACAGATTAAGAGCTTTTGGACAATACAAGTTTCTGGATCTATTTATGGATACTATTTAAAAACAGACATTAAATTTGTGACCGGCCTAATCTGTCACGATGGGGGGTCTTGCATTTGCATACTCCTCCATTACAGCTCACGATCATAAATGCACGTGATTTCTTTATATTAGAAGAAAAAAAAAATCGGAATGCAATCTCTTGTTTGCAATGAATCGATGCAATAAAATTATGAAAAATATAATTTGCAGAATGTGTTGCTTTTTTTTAGTTAACAAGAACAATTATTGACACCACAAATGGCGTTAGGACCCTCTCCCCAGAACCAGGGAAGAGAGAGAGAGAGGGGAACAGCCTACACAACATTTAAATGATGTGGTTGATAAGTGAATCTTGTGTCTTAAATCTTAGGTAATGCAATTAGATGGCAACGCTGTCTGTACTAAATTATATAACCATTGGTTATCATCTAATATGAACGTATTATATGACCATTATGTAATTTTTAATGATTTAATTATTAATACATTAAATATTTTAAAGAGAATGTCAGTAAATTGAAACTGTGAGCCTATATATATAGGATTTCGATATATTCATGTCACAAGACTATCTTATTAGATAAAACTAGACACAAATCTTTTATATATAAGATCCACTATTATGAGTTATAAATTCATTAGTTATATTCAATTTTTTTTTGTTTTTATCTTTCTAATAAGGTATTTTTTTGTTATTTTAACAATAAGATAGAATCCTGATCTATATATGTTCAGTTATATTTGGGTAAAAAAACGGTATGAGTGAAAGACATTCTTATCTTCTTGTTTATGCAAGAGTAAGAGATGAACAATATGGTTACTGAATTATTGTATCTTGAGAGCAACGCGCTATGAATAACTATATCTAAATACCTTTAAAATTTTTGTGGCAGCGTAAATTGTCTTAAAAAGAGTTAGATATCTATATCTCAATTTAGTGCTATGTTCAAATATATAATTGATATGTTATTTATATTTTTGTGATTTATTCTTATCTTGTAGAATTTGATATCTAAATCTTGAAGATTTGTCAAACACCTGCACTTTAAATATTATTTTACAAAGTTTATTATAACACTGTTAGTTAAAAATATATTATTTAAATTTCTTATTTTTATACACTAGCATGTATGATATATTAAGAACATTTTATTTTAATAATTATTTTTACATAAGGGAACATCACTCTCAAATAAGAATAACTTTTATCTCTTTGTCCGTTACAAAGTCCTTATCCAAGCATAAAATGGGTGTTTAAAATGTTGTAAGGTTCCTACCAAAAAAAAAAGGACATGGGGGTGAATAATTGATGGGTTAAGGCTTCATTTAAATTATGTTTAAATTAAATCGTACAAATTTAATTTTAGGTAAATTTTATAAATTTAATTTTTTTAAATTAATTTATACTAAAGTGATTTAATTTAAAAAATAAAAATTATATTTAATTTAAAAATAATTTTTGTTTGATATATAAAAAAATATTTACTTCAAACTAAATAAGCTTTTAAACTTACAATTATGTTTAAAAAATTGATACCAATGTCAAATAAAAGAAGATAGAAAATAAAACAAATTCCATTTAAATAAGTAAGATGATATGCAGCATGCCCATTTTGTGGCATTGGCTTTATGTGCCGGCCAATTAATTACTATATATGTCAATGTGTGCAACGGATCCAGATATAACTTATCAATTTTTCTGTCGAGCTTATTTATTATATTTTATCCGTTTGTAATTGTGAAGTTGGCTTAGTGTGTGACGGGCTCTTCAGGGTATTGTGCGAGAAGGATGGACTGTCTTATCATAACATAATTAAAAAATAATAGTTGTGCACATTACATAAATAGAGAATAAATTGTAATATTTAATTCTTTAATCAACGATTTAATATTTAATAAAATGTAAGTTTATGAATAATGAATTGGGAATTTATTAAATTTTTTCTTAATTTTTTTAATAATTATTTACTTACAAATAAAGTGCATCTTTCATTTTGGATAATATAAATCCGGTACATATAACAAATGACACATATAATTAACTGCACAAACTTTATCTTATTTTTATGTCATATCAAATACCTGATGCATTATTATTATTATATAATGAGTTTTTCCTTTTCAGTGAAAGTTAATTTTCTTTTGATATTTTTGGTGTGAAAGATTGACAGAGAATGAACGAGACAATAACGGTGTAACTAGCCAAACTCAAATTATTCTCTTGGACAGACCAGAACGCAACAGATACTGTAAACAGGCCAATGGGCCATATCTGAACCAGGCTTAGCTCAGGCACCATCTTATCCAACATCATTTAAGTTTGAGTTTGATATTTAATAGTATTAATTAGTGGAAAAATATGTACTTCATAGAGGGATCACTATAACTAAAACTTGTTTTTGTTTTTAATCATGGAATTCGGCTGCTCTAAAGTATAAAATGGCTTTTTTTTTTATTGTATAGATTGATCACTACCTAAAACCCGTTTAAATTTTAATATCTTTTATATTTTCTAAATTATAATCCCTTAGAATTATCCTTTATGTACTCTGATCTATATAAACATCTTCAGGAATGAATAAACGGTGATATTTCTTTTCTTCGCCAATGATTGATTTTTTTATGTAAAATAAGAATAAGAATATTTTTATAAAATTTGATCTATTTAAAAAGTAATAATGGTATAGTCCTCCTCATAAGATGAAACTCTTAAAAATTAAATCACAATTATTACATATATAAATGTAACTCATTTTCACTATACTAACACATCATAAATAATGATTAGTCATTTTTTTTGTCTAATAAACATTATCTTTTTAGTATTATAAAATTAGATTTAGATTCTCTCAGTTTTTTTTTTAAGAACATGATAGGGTCCTGTTATATATGTGAGAAAGATATAAAGTAATTTTACTTAAAAATAAGAAAATGGCTCCTTTAAATGCACTTTAAAAAGTAAAGTATTATGTTTAGAACTGGAGATTAAAAAACTAACATTTTTGGATACGAAAAAATTAATATAAGTACATAGATAATAAATTATAAATTTGTTAGAATACTTTCTTTAAATTTCTTATCAATAATTATCCATCTTAACTTTATTCTCTAAAGTACATCTCTGACTTTAAAGGAATTGTTTTCTTTGAATAAAGATTTGAATTTCTGTATACACTTTAGAGGGTAAAATATAATATTTATAATCGTTGATTAAAAAAATTAACAGTTTAAAATTTGATAAAATACAAGCACGTTAATAACAAAATATAGATTTATTAAAATATCCTTCCTCTTAATTTTTACATCAATGATTATATGCTTGTAATTTACTTTATCAAGTGTATCATGTTGGATCCTTTAAATATAAAATTTTTATTTATCTCTCTTTTAAAAAGACTCATTCATGTTCTTAATAAAAAAAGAGATGATATAAATTCTATAAAATTATAAATAAATCCTATCCACCAAATCTTATAGGTTTGGCTAGTTGGCTAAGTTTCTCAAGCATTCACATCTTGCATGCCTGGCCTTTGCTGACTCTTGTATGCCATTTACTTTCCGACAACGACCCTTGCTAGACTTGCATGCATGCTTGTCCCCCTCTCCTTTTGCCTTAAATGCCTTTCCACACAAACAGTATGGTGCCTAGTGTTTTCTCATACCCCCTCATATTGCCAAAGTTCCCTTAACCGCTTTTCTTCTAAATCCCAAACTCCCAGTTTTGGTTCATCACTATATATTCCTACACGTCTTCTCTCCCTGTCCCCTTTGTAAACACCTTTTCATCGCTCAGCATCAAAGACATTTCTGTGTGCTCTTGTTAGAATGGAGGGTCAGATCAGCCAGGGCAGCATCAATGGGATGGAAGGGTCTGAGAGCAAGGGAAGAGAACTGGTGGTGGCAAAGCCTGCACCAGCGGGGGCTTGTGATCTGCTTCTGAGGCTCTTGGCCTTGGCACTGACTCTTGTGGCTGCTATAGTTCTCGGTGCAGATAAGCAGACCACGGTTGTTCCAATCAAGTTTGTGGATTCTTTGCCACCTTTGAATGTTCCCGTCACTGCTAAGTGGCATTACCTTTCCGCCTTTGTGTAAGTTCTCTTCCTAAAACTAAAACTGTAGAGTACTCCCCCCCCCCCCCTCTTTCTCTGCTGTGCTTTCTGATTGATCTTGTCTGTGCCATCTGAAACTGGAGAAAGTATGTCATTCTTTTGGACCGTCACGTAAAATTGTTTTATATTTTGATATCTCATCCCTAAATGATTGAAAAAAAAAGCAATTATCAATCTAGAAAACACATTCTTGAGGTAAAAAAGAGTTTTTTTTAATTATTTAGTTATTTTTAAAATGTCAAAATATAAATATACAGTGCACAATTTTACCTAGATATAAGAAAATGCAATAATTTTTCTCCGACCCTATGCATGCATGTTCAAGTATCTTTATCACCAATGCACCGTTAGAGCCGTTGTCACGTCCTCATCAGTCACCCACTTATTAATAACATGTTTGGATTAGATTTTGATAGAAGTAAACGCGCCTCTTGCATGACTTTCAAGTTTCAATGCATTTAAATCCATTTTTTTCTCAAAAAAAGTATTTTTTCCTTCCAGCAAACGTCCGTTTACAGTGGAGTCAAAATGTTTAAACAAACAGACTCTAATGCTATCATAGGCGAATCTACAACATCAAACCACAAGACCCACCAGTTACTGGCTCTACTATTTATAGCAAAATGGAAAGTCAGCACATAACATGTAATTAACTAAACTGATGTCACACTTGCAAATCATTATTAAGTCTCAATTGACAGGTGAAAAGGTGAGAAATATGGAGCAGAGCAAAAATAGAGTAACATACTTAAATAATAAAATAGTTCAGAAAATTTATTACTGTACAGAGTGTAGCTATCTTCCCATATTTTTATTATATTAAATATATATATAAAATAATTTTTATTCTGAGTTTCTTATATATTTTTATTTTTCATTTCTCAAACAATCACGCTTTAAAAGTTAGTAAGCAAACTGAAACAATCATATGTATGGGGATAATAGTATAAATTAGCTTTCTACTTTGCTTTCTCTTATTGTGATTTTCTTGTTTCCTGAGGTAAAAAAAATTTTCCAAAAAACTTAGTACCACTTTATTTTAATCAAAAAAAGAAAATCATTGTAAAATATCATTATTGTGAAAATTCACAACATTTAACTTTTTTTAAATATTTTTAGTTTAAAACATTTTTTTATAGAAAACAGGCATCCTTTAGTAATTTTGTAGCATTTGATTTGTTATCTAAATTCTTTTTTTTCCTAAAAAAATTGTAACAAATGATTGAAAATTTTTTTCTCTAACCACAATAAAGTTTTAGACATTCCATACTTAAAAGTCTTTTTTTGGGTTATTTTTCAAATTCTGGTTGTTCCACACATTAAAGTCAAAATAAGCATAATTTTGTAATAAAAAAATAATTTTCCAATTATTCTGCCAACTAAATGTTGTCCCCATAAATAGCTCCACTTTCCGTTTCAATGCTAGCATTTATACTTGCTCACAGTTGCCGATCTGGGTGACCCAACCATAAATGTCATCATTTTTTAAATATTTTTCTTTGAAATTAAGTTATAACTTTTTTTATAAAAAAAAAAGACACCATGCCATAAGTGGGAATATTCGCAACTTCATAGTTATAAGTTTTTATAAGTTTAATCTCACCCATACCTTGATCACTTGTGTCTTAGTGACAGATTATCTATAAGTCTCTTATAAGTCTTTGCTGAGTCTAATGACATATATATTGATATGTGGCAACTTTTCCTCAACTTAATTTTTTTTACCAAAAAAAATGAAAATGAAAATGATTATTTGTTTATCATTATATAACAGTGACTAACATACGCAAATTTTCATGTACGTATTAGCTATTTTGTGGTGGCAAATGCAGTAGCATGTGCATACGCAGCCCTCTCTCTGCTCCTTGCAGTCCAGAACAGAGGCAAAAGCAAAGTGTTGTGGACACTTATCACTGTGCTGGACGCACTAATGGTACCTTTGCTCTTCTCTGCCAACGGTGCTGCCATTGCGGTTGGTGTCCTAGGCTTCCAAGGAAACTCACATGTGCGATGGAACAAGGTGTGCAATGTCTTTGGGAAATTTTGTGAGAAAGTGGCTGCTTCCATTATTCTGTCGCTGCTTGGATCAGTGGCATTCCTCTTGCTGGTGGCGGCTCCTGCCTTGAGGCCTCATCGGCGAACCTAGTGCTCTTTTGGGGGGGGCCCTTGTTTATTTTCATAAGTCTAATGTGTGAGAATTTTACTGTCATGGCATGCGTGGGACTTAATTTATTGTGTGAGAATATTGCTGTCATGGGACCTCAACTCATAGATTAATTTCACTGTAATATGTGTGAGAAATTTATTTCGAATTGTGTGATGGATTTGGAAAACAGCATATAATTAATATAAATGAATGTTTCAAGTTATCTGCTGGGTATCATCATATTTTTGTTTTGTTTCTTCGAAGTCTAAGGTAAAGTACCTTGAGCAGATGATCCCTGAGTTCATTCTGCACATTCTCTTTCCGAAAATTGGCCAGTTCTAGGGTGCAACATCTTATGTGGCACACAATTTGAGCTATAAATTTTAACCTTTAGTATGCTTTCTTAATTTCGAAAGGATAAATTCAGTTTGTCCCTTATGATTTGGGTCTATATTACTTTACTACCATGTGATTTTAATTTTGTCACTTTACTCCAATAATAAGTTATGTTAGCACTTTGTTCTCTATGATTTATTATCCAACATATTTAAGAGTTTCTAGTATTTTTTTAAAATTTCACCAATTAAAAAGTGCTAATTTATATTATAATATTTTAAATCAGTAAATTTACATATAAAGATATGTTTAATTTATATAATTAATATTTTATTTTATTCAACAAAACTTATTTGCTATCACAATATTACATTTTCAAATCATTTTGACATCTGTCACTTACCTTAGATAATATATAATTAAATTACTATATGAGTTTCTATAAAGTTAAGGGAATAGAAAATCCTAGTTATATTAGTTAGAATTTATAAATTTATAATTTAAGTTAATGAAATGAAACCAAGGAAGCAAAACGATTTTGCCCTAAACTATATGCAGACAAATTGAATTTAACCTTCTTTTTAATATTGCAGTAAATGATTCTTTAGATTTGTACAATAATCCCCTCTTATCGATTCAAGCAAGCCTTTTACGCTGGGCATAACAAATTTATAAAAATTTAAATTTTTACATCTGAAAAGCAAATTCTCATTCCATGAGTTATCTAACTATATTTAGATATTATTTTTACACTATTAAATCAAATATAAGAATCTAAATTAATTATATTTAGGTTCAAATAACTGCAACATCTAAATTTTTTTTGCATCAGCTAAGATTGAAAATTTTAATGTAAATACACGTCAGTGCATATGTTACCCGGTTGTGCGTCAGCACCCAAAGTTGGTCATCTTGCTGCCTGCAAGCTGCAAGTGTCACTATGAACCCATTCTTGTGTTTTTGCTACATTTGTTATTTTATTTGTTGGGCTTCTTTTTTTCCTGGCCCATTTGGAAAGGGGGAAAAAAAGCAATTTATCTAGTGTGACTGTGATTGTGGGTCTAAAATCCACATGGTTTATTAGTGCAGTTGGGTCCCCAGCTAGCCCAAAAATGGCTAAATAAATAGTACCTTACAGTGGGCTCTACAAACCAAAACAAGACTTCTGAGAAGCCATGCCAAGGGTACAAGCCCAAATTTGATCATATGCTTAAGATTTTACACCTGACCAAAAACCTGACCAAAAAATAAAAATTCTACAGCATCTGAGTGAGAGAAATTCCCAGGATGAAGTCTGTCATGGAGATGGCAAAAATTTCCTCAGACACATATATACGTGAGAATTATCTATGAGGAAATAGAGGTGGAAATCATATTACCCGTTTCGTAGGTATTTGCATGTATGATTATACATTTTTTTTTCGTTTTCTTTAATGAGATAGAAATTTATATTTTTTTATTTTATAATAATTTTTAAATAAATGAGTCTATAATATTAAAAAAATTTGAAAAAATTTATACTATTTAAATAATAATTATTTAATTTAGTCATATGAATTGATTATTATAAAATATAACTAAACTTAATATGTTATGTGTGACATTCTTTTTATTTTTTTTTTAAATTGTTAAACAATGTTTGTGGTTTGTGAAGTAAAATTTTCTCTATTTATGTTTTTTTTTGTAATTTTTTAAACTTTATTATGTTATATCTTGCACTTTAAAATAAAACTTTGAATTTTATGATGCACTTTAAATTTCATTAGATAACTAAAGTTTATATGTTATGGTGCACTTTAAAATAAATTAGTCCTCCAAAATGTATTAGCCTAAAGAATCCCTCATAAGGATATGTTTGGTACTTATATATAAAATTTATTCATAAAAATTTATCCATCATTTATACTTTCGTATTAAACATAGACTAACTTATAACTTTTTGAAAGGACAGTACGCCAACAAATTAATGAGATTTATCAAAATTTGGTTATCTTCTCTGAGTCATAAACACGTAAAATGACGTGCTCTTGTCCACGCAAAAACGATGTAATTGAGGGCAAAATTGAAGTCCATTGCAAGAGCTCAAGTACGTAGCTGTATTAATTATTGAAGTTGCATGTACACATCATATATTAAACAAAACATAACTTTTTTTTCGTACGCTTTTCCTTTATACTTATTTTTTTTACGAGAAAATGGGAAAGAGGAAAGAGTAAGGTGAAAATAACGCGAATTTCTCTTCCTTTTTTATCATAAAAAGTAGGGATAAAAGGAGAAGTATAGAAAACAGAGTGTAGGAAAATCACTACAGAACCGAACAATCTTTATAAGCAAAAGATATCAGCCCCTTTTCAAGGTCATACTGCACCAACTGGTTCCTCATCTGCATGCTCCCAAGCACAGACAAATTGTTCACAGACCGCAAAATTGCTAGACACCAGAGTCCAGGCCTCCAGTTCCACCCAATAAAAGCAGTCTCCGGCTCAAACTCAACATTCGCACCATGAAAGTGAAACGTCACAGTTGGTAGGAAGCGCAGGTCTTCGCCGGTACCATTGAAGCACAATTCAAACTGTTCTAAAGGACTTGTTGCCAAGGGCAACTGAATATGATGGAGCATCACGCCAACAAATGCATCAAATGCTTCTTTTCTTAGCATTGTGTAACTGCTACCCGTATCAACCAGAAACCCTCCATCTCCATCGTCTGTTAGATCGAAAATACCTGGCGGAAGTGGAACCCCTTGATAACCTATAGAAATACCTGCAAGAGTAACATAATAACGCCCATGTTGGTTCTGCAATATTGCTGTTACTTGGCCTTCGCTAGAAATCTCAGCTTCTGACCCAAAATACATATTACCGGTTCCTCCCCCTATATCATATTCTGGAATAACCATACAATGGGAGAACTTGGTTATGCCCACTTGATGAACAAAGGACAAGTAATCTTGGTTCAAGCCCAGACAACCCCGTAGGTTCCCTGCGAATTGGGGTGGGGTTGAGAAGGAGTAGCCAAAGTACAAGAAACCCAAATCCACTGGAGGGACTACAAACATAAATTTGTCACTCGAAAGAGTTCCTAATGCCACTGAATCATCTGCAAAATTCAATTTGTAGTTGCAGGGTTCGTAAACGTCTGTGCAAAGTTTCTTCTCAGAGCCCATGTAGTAGCAGGAGGCAGAAGCACATGATTGGTTTGCGTACGACGAGGAGTTTGAGGGGTGAAAACAAGCTTTGCACCCGCCCTTGAGCCAAATGAGGTCACTGTTTGTGTCAACAAATACATAGACTCGGACTGGTGGGGTGCCTACAGCAATGGAAATTATGTACTCTGAATCGCTGGGGAGCAAAGATGCTGTGAGATCAGGAGGTCCAGATTGTGATGGGTTTGCGGTTGCAGCACTCGAGCGAAGGTGGTTCAGGCGAGAGACAGAGCGATGGAGTGCTGCCAAGTGGCGATCATGGGAGGTCATGGAGTGGTTGTAGAGTGGGGACTGAGGCGAGTCTCTGTGGATGAGAGGAACTGCGAAGCCAGAGCCACCATTGATGATGGGGTTGACAGAATGTGAATTTGATGGCATCAGAGTTGAGCACAGAAGGAAGAAAAGGCAGAGAAAGACAAAGGGAGAAGCCATGCATGTGTACATATTTATTCGGATGCAACTGAAATTACTTGGAAGATGAAATTTCAAGTTCAGAATCAGCTCCAACCCTCCGAGATCGGTGCAACAATTCTTTCCTCGTATTCGAGGTTTATAGGACGCATTAAAACTTTTGGCCATGATGGCATGCATGCTCTGTATTTCTCGGCCAAATTGGTACTTGGATTAAAAATGTCCTTTTTTATTTCCCACGTTATTAATTCATTAAATGTTAGATGGATTTGAATCCTTATCCAGTCATGTGCTATCTTTGTCAGAAGATAAATGTTATCTTACATATAGCTGAATTTTATTAAAAATTCCTTTTTTTTTTTGCTGTATAGAATAGAAATATTAAAAGAGATAAATTCTTGCTTAGAGTTAGTATGAGCCAATGAACATATTAGAAGTAGAAGGATTGTTTGGAAGGATAAAATATTAATCTTACTTAAAGAAAATTTTTTTTGGAGTATTTTGGATTTTCAAGATTCTAAATACTTATTATACTTGTTTATTTAAGAATTTTATTTTAACTAATTAAAATGCTTTAGACTAATTTTTTCAGAAAATTTAACATTATTCATTTATTAATTGTTAATGTAAAATTGGTTTTCTTATGAAGTCAGAGTCTATCTTTCTCTAAATTAACAAAATGCATACTTGATAATGATATCTTAATAACTGCTAAGGTTGCAATGCACTGACACTCCTCTAATTTTAGGGAGTTGTTATGGTACTCAATTTTTTTTTCCTAGGTATTGGTATTCTTGAATAATTGTTAAGTATTTATTAATTATTAATTCATAAAATAAATATTTAAAATGTACTAAATATAACCAATAACTGTTGACAACTTATTAAAGTATCAATACTAACAAAAATAAAGTACCCAAGTAATCCCCTTTATTTAAATGTTTGAACTAGTTTATGATGTACGGCATAAAACCATTATGATATAAATATTAAATGTATATAAATAATATGTTTATTATCAATTTATGTATAATGTACAGAAAAATAATATTTATAGAGATAAAAATAACCTATATATAAATATATATAATATGTATGTTTAAAATGTCATTAAGAAGGATAATATCTATGAACCCGACATAATATTTATAAAAAAAATCTTATATAGAGCTTGATAAATTTACTAATCAAACTGTTAGTTTATTTATAATTTTGTGATGAAATATCATTTATATTTTTATTTAGTTTTATATGTAAAAAGTAAAAGAATATATTCATTTAGTATAAATTAAATTAAATGTTTAGAATTTCAAGTATTAAAATAAACTTTTAATTTTACTTTATTAAATGGTTTTTCAACATATATAAATTTAAATAAGGATATAAATAATCTTTTATCAACTAAATATTAATGAATAACTACTCAATCAACAAATTAATCAAATATTATAAAAGTTAGTTTATATTATTTTTTAATAAATACAATATATATTTATTTTTAAATTTATTATAAAAATCATAAGTCAGCCCATAAGTCAAGAGTTCGGGTCAAAGAGCCCAATTATCAAACATGAAGAGGACATATTATCCTATCCTTCCTATAAAATAGGTTGACCCAAAAAAAAAAAAAGCCTTCCTATAAAATAGGATAAAATCATACGAGTTAAATATGTAATTAAATCAATTTTGAATTAAATTTTAATTTATTGTTAATATAAAAAAATTTATACTATTATTTAATTATTTGTTATTATATTTATAAAATATTTAGTAATAATTATTATAGTCAAATTATAACAACATATAAGTTTTTATTGAGCCTTAGTTCAATAGCTTACATCTAACTTATTTATTCAAATTCTAGGGCCCTCACCCTTGTTACCTCTAAGTATGCTCACTGTTTGTCTATGCCTAACTTGGTTTTGCTATAATACTGACTTAAACGTCAAATCTTAAGTGTCTTTGTAAGTACCTATTGTCGTGTCCAACCAACATAAAATTCTTCGACGTTTTTAAGATTAACACCACCTCATTAAGAAGAGGCAAGAGGCAAGAGGCAAGAACATCATATGTGGAAAAAGGTAAATTTATTCTCACCTTGATGAACACCGCATCGAAGAAATTGATTTCAATTGGTGTTCGGAATTCGTGAAGAATTTGAAGAGAAATTCAAGGAAAATCATTCATTAATTCATACTCCTACTGTTTATTATATATTTGATGTTGACCTGCTTTGATTCCCTTCATTATGCAAATTTTTGTTCCTTTTATTGATGCCACGCATGAAACCTTTTAATCCCATAAATGATATATCATGTATTAATTAACTATAATCAACCTGTTATTTGTTTGTTTTTTTTTATAAACTAAGAGTATATCTATAGGTTTGATTTATTTAAATCATTCAATAAACTTAATTTATTCGAGTTGAGAGTGATAACAGTAAAACCTTTCTTATGAGATAAGACTTTTAAAAATTGAATTGTAATTCTTATGTCTGAAAACGTAACTTACTTCCATTATAGCAACACCTTTTGTATACTGTTATTTATCTTTTGTTATAAATGAAATGCAAAAAAGGAGAAAATAACACTAATTATAGGCTTTTAATTGCCATTAATTAACGGCAATCTCCTTAACTTGCATAACCTTAGGCAGCGTATGAAACCCATGGAGAATAAGAAAAAGCCACTAACTCGTCCATAAGCATGGCATTTAATCCCCTAAATGGCCATTCATGGTTCTGATTGCTCTTGATTATTATTTCCATGGCTTTAACTATTTGTTGATACAGATTGAAAAGTTTTGGGGTCCAGTAATTCTCCTTCATTCTTTTGTTGATGTATTTCCATTATTTGCTATTCTTTCTAGTTGTATATTCATCAATTATCATTAATTTTCCATCCATGGCATTAATTGCCTCTTATTGTTATTCTTGCTATTTATTCCGAGTACAAGAAAGAAGTCCTCCAAACCAACATTTTATATTCGTTGAGCTGCCATTTAACATTTAATATCAAGGACCATTCTTTGGCATACATACATTAAAACCACATTACATTTGTCATTTAATTGCATTGGCCAATCAATGACATGTCCTCTTATTAAGATTATTACATCAATTAAACCATTAATTAATATTTAATTGATTAATTGACATTAATTTCTTAATTATGAATGATATTATAATAATTACCTCTAATTGCTATTCCTATTATTTTCATGATACTAATTATCTCTAATTACTATTCTTATGATTTTAAGTATTATCATTATTACTATTATTTCTTTCAGTATTAATTTGACATATTATTTGATTCCTCTTTTCTCGGATTTCATTTATAAAATTTATTAAATTCATTATTGGCACTAAGTTCTATTAATTTTCCTTAAATATGTGCACAATTATCCTAGCCTTGTCAACAATTTAATTGAATAACTTCATAAGGCCATGATATTAGTTTCACTTTAATATTACATACACAATCATGTAATAATTTTATCTCATTCATTCACAAGCGATTGATCCGATTTTCTATGTGATACAGAATCAGAATCTAATTGGTACACAAGAAGCCCTTCGTCAAGAAAACTAAGGACGACGATTTTTTCGAATCTGTTTACTGCAGCACCCTCAAGTTCAATGCAAATTTGCACGTGGCATCTAAGGGAAGTCAACCAAGCCACTTATTAGTCCATTTCAATTACCATTATTCTGCCTATATTAATTGCTAAACCTATCATTCATTCTATTACCATATTATTATTGTGCTGCATATATATTATATTTCCATATATTACTATTATTATGCATTTATTAATTTCTTTCATTTTAAACCTGCCACCATGCATGCATTGATTGTCTTTAAGTTACTTGCTACTTTTATTGCCGTCTATGACACTCAAAAGAAAAGAATATTACTTGCCCAGTTGTCAAAACATGCCCAGGTTGCTGCTCTCATACATGCTGGACTAAGAAAACAAATAGGCCATATTTCCATGTCATGATTTTATGGATTTCCAAGTTATTACCACACAGATGGCCTAGTCCAAACACCCACCAGAATTCATTGGTCTACATTACTCTGATAGTGATTTTGACATTAGTATTGCTCTGATGATAATTTTTCCTGATTTGCTGTTAATATTCACAGGGTATTAATAATGGATGTTGTTTATTTTCTTTACTGCCACGCATTAATTATTGGATGCAACAATTTCTCAGGCATTGACTTTCTCTAATTGCATGTCGGGCATTGGTTACCATTTATCTACGTTGATTTTTATTACTTGGCATTAGTTTCCGCTAATTCTATTTGAGGTTTAAGTGAACTGAGTTTTGGAATTGAGAGACATAGAAATTAATAAATTTATACATTATTTCTCCGACGAATTTAACCGCGTTGATTTCTGTGTGCATTCAATTTGCTCTTCTTATTTTATTACTAACAGCATCTGGTACGGATCTAGGTATTCGTAGGTTCCCTCAAAGCACAACTCAAGATCTTCTGCTAGAACTTTTGTTGGAGGGTTATGTACAAATTGACGCATCATATTCAAATAATGGTTCATATCCCTCTGGGATAAGCATTGTGAAGGTTGTTCCGCAGTCAAATAAAACTATAAAAACTCCTCCGTCACCATGTCCTGTCATATTAAAAGTCCCTTGTTGAATTGGAACTTTGGTGTCACCAATACAAATCCCATCAAGAGTAACAAAATACGAATTGTATTTGTTTTCCACTAATGGGGTCAGATCACTAGAATATATGATAACACTTGACGCAAAATACGCTCTACTTCCTGACCCCTTGAATAATGGGGAACTTGCATTAGAGCAGCCAAATTGTAAGTAACTTTTATTCACTAAACCCTTGCTGTTTGGTTTTCAAACATAAAATTGTCATATGAAAGCATTCCATATATTGTTGTTAGTTGTTACCACAACAATACACTATTGTTTCATAGGTGCACGGTTGGCTAGTGGCTACCATCTGTGCTGATTGCTCTGTTTGGGCCTAAAAGAACTCAAGTGCATAAATTGAGTGATGACCCCTAAAAAAAAAAAAGCTACATTTTGAGTTTAAGGAGGACTTTGACGGGTCAAAAAAGGGTCGTTCCTTAGTCCAAATCAGTTCACTACCCGTATCAGCAAACGCATAGAATTGGGTTGGTTGAGTCTGGACAAAAGAAAAAAGGTGCACTTCAACTTGGACTAAAGAGCGTAAAAAATTTTAGATAGCATCTTCGCTTGTATTGGATTATCCTGCAGATCAACTTATGGCAGTGAACCATGGTGAAGGAGATTGTTCGCTGTTCTCCATTAAATGTTTCAGTTTTCTGAGAGGTAAACTACACCAGTGGATTCTTGTAGATAAATGGAATTGTATTTTCATACATACCCACTGAACAAAATATGATATAGGCAACATAAATCATCACAATTTACTGTCTTTAAGAATTTCTATGAAGGCATCAGCATATGGCTGATTATGCAAGGAAGGAATCACTGAGTTGTGTTGATTAAATTCAATGGCAAAGACAAGTCGACCTGTCCTCCAATATCAATACACCACTAGCAAACACAATTACCAGAAGCTCATGATGGGGAAACAGTTTTCCCTATATTACAGTATGCAGATGTCTATATTAGCCTCATGACTCAGATGCCAAGTCCAATCCATATGGTGGAGGAAGAATAACCTAAGAAAAGTTTCCAGGGCACAATACACCATTAATCTTGATGATGAATTAAATAACGCCCTACAATAATAGGGTGACAACTTTAATTTCCTGCCTAGTAAAATCTGTTTCCCGGACCACAAGAATCTGGTCACTGAGGATGAACTGGAGGAGCAATTGCACGAGTATTATATGATCTGCAGTGACCGCATTTCTGCCCAATAATGTGGAAGTAAACTTCGGTTGTGTCATTGCAGTCATTACAGAGTATCCAAACCTGCAATGGATGCTGCTTAGTTTTAAGCTAGTAAAATATGCGTACTAGTAATAGTAGAAGTTCTGAAATTTCTGAAAGAACCATGATATATATGAAATATACATATGTAATTGATATGCACAGCAAGATTCTTTATCATCATTTCAATCCATCCTAAAGTTGCATATTAAAATGGCATATCCAAATATCAGATAAGTACACTTTCCCATAAAAGTCAAACTCATCTATATTTTTCTTTCCATGTAAAATCTGCATGGTGTTCTTTGCTCCATAGGCCCAAAGGACAAGAGGTGCATTCATACTCAAAAGCACCTTTTCATGTAAGACAGAAAGGTTTTCAACTCGCTGCTGAGGAAACCTCAAATTAATGAAAGAAGGTAATAAAACGGAGAAAAATAGAGGTAGGCATTAAACAAGCTTTTCAAAGAATGAGAGTTCACCTTCCTGTACCGATAATCTTCAGGCATGACAGTTGCTTCAATCTAATATAACATAAAAATAAACAAATCAGTGAGAAATAAAACATTTCTGTAAGTAATATTCTTGACCAGATAATTGCACGCTATAAAATTCAGAAATCAAGTGAAAGCATCCATGTGCTTTCATTTAACCAGCTACCTCTTCATCAATTCTCTTCCACGTCCTAGACATGTCAATCACCGACTTGGAGCATATTGGACAACAGTACCTAAGCGATATACCAAGTCAAGTTATTAATATTTAAGCAGAGATCATGTTTTGTAGACCACAGAATTTTCAAACAGTCAGCATGCTCACTTGTCACGCTTTATCATCTCTTGGTAGCATTCAAAATGCATTGTGTGACCACATTTCATAACAGTAGTGTCTTTCAATGAGTCAAAAAGGTACTATACAAACATAATAAAGTCACATCAGAATATTCTCTACTTTCCAATGACACACATGAAATTCCCTGTTTGATGAAAACGTGAGCCAGGGAAAGGGAGGAACCGAGGAACAAAGCACGAACCTCATAACAAATGGGACAGTGATGCCTCATGGAGTTCTCCACACACATAAATGATTATCACGCAGACCAACTGAATAGCAAGACCCTGCAGCTTATAACATGTTTATCACTAAAGAAATTCTCACACAAAAGAATTGAGCAATTGATTTGTTAATAGAAGAAATAATAGACAGTTTCATTCAGTATACAATGTGATAGATTATTAGATGACTCCAGACTCCAAAGGAAAATAAAAGAATCCATCATAGAGAAATCAGGTGATGAATGCATACCGCACTTCTTGCAGTGGAAAAAATTCTCGCGACCGCCAACTCTGTTTCCAAATTATGTGACCAAAATTAGTTGCATGTCATAAATTTAGGTAAGTTAATTCAGGACATAATGGAAGGATCTACTCAAACTCAGCAAACGCACCTGCAGATCCCACAATCATCACAATGAAACTGTTGTTTCTCTACCTGCATAATGTGTAAACAACAGTCAGCATCATTGAGAAAACAATAAGATCAACAATCACAAGCCAGGATCATACACCAAATGTCAATTCTCGGTCTAGTCCAACTCTAAGAAGTAAGAACCGAAGTAGAAGCAGATCAATCATGTTGATGAAAAGAAATTTAATCAGATACAGCATATTTATTCAGTGACCCATTACATCATCATCGAAGAATTTGCAGATGTTGCAGAAATATTCTCCCATTCTGACGCCACAGTTTGTGCAAACTTGAGCAACCTTCAAAACAAAGAGAGAATAAGTGAAAAGCAGAAATAAAAGCAGGGGTTATCCCCCCCAAAAAAAAAGGCTGTGTTTTAAATCAAACTGATAAGATACATACTGGCTGCTCTGTGTCACAAACTGAACAAACAACCTGAAACGGCAATAAAATGTAAAAACTGCATGAATCTTATCTGCAGTTTATGACTTCTATATATATATAAACCCAGACAGTGTGGAAAATGAAAACCAGGGTGGTCCATTTATCCTACTTGTTTCACATCTTGGCGAACGAGTTCGTGCCGATCAAAGGGATTGCGCAGCATGCTCTAATGAAGCACACATGGGGGAAATAACACAAACCCAGATCAGTTAAAAGCAAAAAGCCAAAATTTTTGAGCTGAACACAGAAGAAAACGAAGGAAAAGAAAAAGGAATACCGTTGCCTCGTTATGACAATGACGGCAGGAATAGATCTCATTGCAGCAGGGAGCCCGAATCCTGCATCTTCTCCTGTAATGCTTGCACCTATCAATCAAACACCCCACAAAGGACAAAAGATCATCAACATCGTAAAAACAAGGCAATTGAATTGGAAGCCAATGAATCAAATAATAATAATAATAAGAGTATGGAAGAAGAAGTACCCAAATCCCATCTTCCCAAAATCAAGACGTTCGTTGACAGAGCCTTCCATGAGTCGTGGAAGAGAGGGATTTGGTGGGTCTTCTCTCCCTGAGAAGAGAGAGGGGAAGGCAAGGAGGGGAGTTTCCTGATTTGGGAAGATTTGTTGGTTTGGCCTGGTTTGTCTTGATCCACAAAGGAAAAGGGTAGCCATTACGAATAAAGAGCACTGTCTCCTTTATCCCAATTATTTTAAGGTGGATTCTAAGGTACCCTTGAAAGTTGATGGGTTCAAAACCCATCCGAAGTGTCCCAATTAAAGAACCACACCTGGTTTAGTTTTGCTGAGATGGAAATGGGATGTGGAAAGCTGAGGTGGGAAATAAAACTTAAATTTCCCAATTTATCCCTTTAGTTTCAGTTTCACTCCCCCCTCTCTCAACTCAGCGAAGCAAGCAGTTCTTGAAATCCAACAAAGCTTTTCCCATGCTGAACAATCTCCTCTGAAGATAAAGCTTTGATTTTTACGGTGAATTTGTTCCTTAAAACGTTGTGGGAATCGACTCGAGAGATTTTGATGCATTGGCTTATGGGACGAGATTGGGGTGTGGGAAGAGAAAATACCAAAATACCAGAAATATGAATGGCAAAACGACAATGGTTAAATGTGAAAATGGCGTGTTCGGTGCTCTCTTCCTTCTTTTATTTTGGATTTGTGTACAGTCACAATGTATTTGATTTGATTTGATAATGATTTTGGATTTCTTCTTTCAATATTTTAATATTTACATTATTATATGACCTATTTATTTTTTTTTGGGTAAAGACTATATAACCTATTTAATATGTATATATTAACCTATTTAATATTTACATTATTACATTATTATTCACGTAATATTAATCTTCCATATTATATTTACTTCTTATTTTATAAATGTGCATTTATTATTATTTTTATTATATATTATTAATTTTTATCATTTTATATTAATGTCTTATTTTTCATATTCTTTTTTATTTTTCATATATTATATGAGACTCTTTCGACATTAATTGACTTCAATGAAATAATTACTAAGAGAAATGACTAACAAGTCTTAGTCATTAATTTTGCATAATGTTTAATTAGGTTAAGGTTAAGAAATTCTTGTTAAGTAAGCTTCTAATTATCCTAAGCATTAGAAGCAGTAGGGATTCGTTTTTTATTTTATAATTAAATTAATTAAGGCTGATGCATTTGATTGCTAAGTGAGTTTCATATTAGTGATTAATTTTTACAATTTGAAATTTGCTTAATTGAAGTTGAGTTATAAGTGACTTATAAAACTTCTAAATAATTGGCTTAATTGAGGTTGATGCATTTTTGTTAAATGAGCTTCTGACAAGTCTAAGCAAAAGAAGTATTTGTGATTAATTTTTATAATCCCTAGTTGGCTCAATTGATAAGTACTGATTATTGTTAAATGAGTTTATGACAAGCCTAAACAAAAGATAAGTACTATTAATTAATTTTTTTAATTTCTAATTAGCTTCATTTTTATAAATTATAATTAGCTTAATTTATACTTCTAATTAATGTAACTAATAAGTACTACAGAGTCCTTACATTGTTAATTGAGCTTCTCAATAGCCTACACTACTAGTAAGGAATTTTTTTATTCTATAAATTGACTTAATGTAGATTTAGACAATAGAAAAGTACTAGTGATTAATTTTTATATTTTCTTATTGGCATAATTTGTATAATTTCTAGTTTGATTAATTTATACTTATAATTTTTATAGTATCTAATTGGTGTAATTTTTCTAATTTTTAATTGACTTAATTTATACTTCTAATTGGCTTAATTGATAAGTATTGGTGTGTAATTTAAGCTTCTCAATAGCTTAAACAAGATAAGTAATGGTTATGAATTTTCTTTTTTTATAAATTGACTTAATGTTCATCAAGGCAATATAGAACTAGTACTCGTTAATTTTTGTAATTTCTAAATGCTTTAACACACTTTGAAAAATTATTTCCAAGTGAGGTTCTAATTAATAGCCAAAACATGAGAAGTACCGAAATGAATTTTAAAATATTATCATATTATTGGCTTAATAAAGATTCCTTATTATTGCCAAGCGAGTTTACGACGAAGTTGCTAAATAATTGACTTAATTAATTGAGCTTCTAATAAGTCTAAATATAAAAAGTACTAGTAATTAATTTTTATAATTTCTAATTCACTTAATTGATAAGTACTAATTATTGCTAAGTGAATTTCTAACAAAACTGACTTAACCAGAATTCTCAGCCTTATTAACTCAATTAAAAATTATGTAAAATTAATGACTAAGACTTGTTAGTAATTTTTCTTAACAATTATTTTACTGATATCAACTAATGTCGAAAGAATCTCATATAATATATGAAAAATAAAAAATAATATGAAAAATGAGAATATTCATATAGAATGATAAGAATTAATAATATATAATAAAAATAATAATAAATGCACATAAATAAAATAAGAAATAAATATTATGTGGAATATTAATATTACGTGAATAATAATGTAATAATGTAAATATTAAATAGGTTAATATATACATATTAAATAGGTTATATAATAATGTAAATATTAAAATATTGAAAGAATCAAGTCAAATACACTGTGACTGTACGCAATCCAAAACAGAAGAAAGAAGAGAGTATCGAACGCCCCATTTTCACATTTAACCATTGCCGTTCTGCCATTCATATTTCTGGTATTTTGGTATTTTCTCTTCTCATTCCCCAAGCTCGTTCCATAAGTCAACGGCAACAAAATCTCTCTTGGGTCGATTCCCATAACGTTTTTTAGCAACAAATTCACCGTAAAAATCGAGGCTTTATCTTCATAGGAGATTGTTCAGCATGAGAAAAACTTTGTTGGATTGCAGGAACTGCTTGCTGGCGACGCTGAGTTGAGAGAAGGGGAGAGTGAAACTGAAACTAGAAAAAGGGATAATTTGGGAAATTTAAATTTTATTTCCCACCTCAACTTTCCAAATCCCATTTCCATCTCAGAAAAACTAAACCAAATGTGGTTCTTTAATTGGGACACCTAAGATGAGTTTTGAAACCCATTCACATTCAAGGATATCGAAGAAGTTACCTTATTTTAATGCAATATAATAGCAAAAATCTTCGCCGGAAAATGTGATAATAAATACTTAAATAGAGAGAGAGAGAGAGAGGGGATAAGGTGGTGGGTTGGTGGTATGGCAGACATTGATGAGAGAGAGAGAAGGAGAGAGGGGATAAGGTGGTGGGATGGCAGACATTGATGACTTGAGCAGCAGAGAAAGAGACATCGCCGCATGATCAGCGAATGGGATTTGAGACATGGCAGAGGCCAACGAACCACGACAAGTTGACAACATTGACAAGCAAACCGTCGTATTGTGGGTGGGTCAATTTCGAATGGCAGTTGCAATGCAGACTTGCGGTGCCGTAATAAGTTCCCAACTTTGCGTGAATCACTTAGTCCAAAAGACGTTTTTTTGCAAAATTCCAAGAAATGATTGTTTTTAAAAAATACTTACTATAATATTAAAAAAAATTGCTTAGAATAATTATTAGGTATAATATATTAATAAACATTTGGCTTATAAGATTTTAGTTTGATGTTCATTGACAATAATATTTTTTTAAGTAAAGTACCATTGTAATTTTTTATTAAAATTTATGATTTGTCGTAACTTTAAATTTGCGTATATTTATTTTAAATTTTCCTTAACGCTAACGTGCATTATAAAAGAAGAAGTCTCTTATTTCTTTTAAAAAATACAAATAGAGTTATATTTTTTCATTTATGCATTGAAAAGAATCCAAACCAAACATGCTAGAAATAAGTGACTTTTTCTCTCTCTTAATTTTAGTTTAACAAAAAAAGGGGTAGAATATATGAATTTAAGGGTTGTTATTGTAAAAACCATATCTTTGTACACAGCACAAGTAATCCTCTATTTTATCAAACTCCTTTTCTACTATATATGGAATTTAATCATCTATACAGCTGAAGTAATCTTCTTTTACTAGTTGAACCAGCTAACACTTTCATTATGACACTGTCTCAGTGAAACTGTGACAAAAGTTTTCATGGCCAAGTTGGCCTGGATTCCTATGGTACAATTTTCACATCTGTACAGGTTTTACTTGAATTCATTAAATTTTAGAAACGAATTATAACTTAAATAAAAACCTTAAATTTGATCTTTTAAAAATCTATATGTGGTACTAAACAAAGTCTTTTTTGTATTGATACAGAACACGTACCCACCCTAACAAGAACCCAAATTTATTATTCGTGTAACTTGTAAAAGCTTCTTTTTTTTCCCTTTAGAAAACAAAACAAGTGGCTAAACTTTTTGGGTGGACAGCGAATAATTTGATCTTAACATCGACATGACCTCACTAGATCCGGAAATTTATCAAGGGCCATTTCATTATTGATTTATAATTCATTTTAATAACTATAATGTTCTGCTGCATATGTCTTGTTTTCAATTATTGTGCTTCGAGAGTCATGCACCATTCTTTTGAGAAGTGTAATTTAAAAATAGATCTGAAAAAAAAAATTGATGTTGTTTTGTGTTTGAAATGAAGATCTCTGGACTGAATTAGTATCTTTTTGAAATATACAGTGCCTGCTTCGTGACTATAATTTGAAAGTATATACAAGCTAAACTGATGCTGGAGTGAGCTGAATCAGTAAGCATTTCTTGCTCTAAAGATAAACATGTGTCAATTAAGATAATTATTCATGAATCAAAAATTTGTAAAATGAACTATGTAAATTAGAAAATGCCTCAGGAGTTTTTAATGTTGAGCACCATAGTGATTTCCGTGTGATTATTTTAGGGATGGAGTGAGTGAATCAGAGTTCAATCAAGTCTTGAACACTGAGTTAGATCAGATCATTGAGGTGTCCACATTTACCAACCTCCAACTCATTTATTAATGCAAATTGGTAACTGAAATTCACTTTGATTGTTTCCCTAAAGAATCACTTTACTAAGTTCTTCCTGGCCAATCCTCGTTAAAATGTTCCACCTTGTTGGGCCACTTGGGCCACATGTTAGTAAACATTGAAGATTATAACTTGTGATTTATTGTTGCCTTTTACAACTCTTAGTTGTGTGGAGGAACTGTTACTGATAACAGAACATGTCACTCAAAGAACAATGATTTCCACATATGTGCTCATGCCGGTATCCTAGTAAGTGTTCTCTTCCTAATAAATCCTGCTTTGGAAATTCTCATCTTGATCATATAAATATAAATTTGTGTCCTTTACATTATGGTCTATCATACTAGAACACAATTAGGATCTTGAAATTTATAGTTTTCACATACATCAGAATTAAATCAAAATATAAATACTGACCTTTGTCTATAATGCGGAATGATCTTCAGATCTGAAAGCCTTCTTAATTGTTGAGTCTTTATCGGTCCCTTCCCCTTTCGTACTTACACCTTTCACTTTCTGATGGAAGATAATCTCTTGGTGTATCCTTATGGGTAGAGACTGAATATATATAGGGGTTTAATTTGAAATTTAAAACCATAAGATAGTATCATCAGTTATCGGTTTCTTTTGAATTTCAAAACCATCAGTTATCACTTAGGATAACATCCTACAATCATCAGATAATTGCTTCCATCAAGCAATTACTTAATTATCCTCCCTTACAACTAATTTACCGTTCAGCTCTTTAAATATGTTTTAATTAAATCATCATTAGTTCTCATTAAACATGAGACACATTTCTAACATTCTCCCACTTGGCTCATGTGGTAAATGTCATTTCATGATTTAATAAAACATCAACTTTAGTGCGCATAAATTCGGCTAAAGGTTTCATACATTAGTTGCATCATAATTCATAATTAGGAATAAAACTAATAAGAGTCATGGCGGTTCTATACTATCAAATCGGCATAGTTCCTTCCATGTACCACTATATTAGCTCTTCTCCCTAATATGATACTTTAATGGAAGTACACATCATGTCCAATAACAAACAATAATGTCTTCATTAGGGACAAATCCTATATTTCAACATCATTATTCATACATGCATGTATACATAAATTTAAAAAACAGGAAAATTTCAGAAACTTATATATTAATGAGCTCAGAGCGTCAATAGTCAATAATTACAATAATGATCAACAGTCATTAGCTGACATAATGCCCATACTATACAAATGACCAGTAAATGTCTTGGGCGGTAATCCCTTCGTCAAGGGATCAACTATCATAAGATCGGTGCTAACATGCTCTATAGATACTCTACGTTTCTGAACCTCTTCTTTAACGGCAAAGTATTTCAACTCCATATGTTTAGCACCTTTGGAATACTTGTCGTTTTTAGAAAAGAAGACTGCTGCGGAATTGTCACAATAAATTTTCAGCGGCCTATTAATACTGTCGACCAATCCAAGCCCTGAAATAAAGTTCCGTAGCCATTTAGCCTGAACCATGGCCTCAAAGCATGCCACAATTCAGCTTCCATAGTGGATGCAGTAATTACAGACTGCTTCACACTTTTCCATGATATATAGCTCCTCCAGCTAAAAGATACAAATAACCAAAAGTGAATTTTCTTGTGTCCACACATCCGGCAAAGTCTGAATCTGAATATCCAATGACCTCAAGGTTGTTGGATTTCCTATAAGTAAGCATGCGATTCTTTGTTCCTTGCAAATATCTCTGAACTTTCTTTGCAGCTTTCCAATGATCCATACCAGGATTACTCTGGTATCTTCCTAACATTCCAACTGCAAAACTGATATCTAGTCTCGTACAAGTCTGAGCATACATTAAGCTCCCAACAAGCGATGCATATGGAATTGCTTCCATTTCTTTCCGTTCCAAATCATTCTTTGGACATTGCATGAGACTAAATTTGTCTCCTTTGTGAATTGGAACCGGAGATGATGAGCACTTTTCCATCCCAAATCTCTCTAAAACTTTATTAATATATGCTTTCTGAAACAAGCCTAACAATCCTTGTGATCTGTTACGAAATATTTATATTCCAATCACATAGGTTGCCTCACCCATATCTTTCATTTCAAAGTTACTAGAAAGAAATATCTTAGTCTCACTCAAAAGACCAAGATTATTAGTTGCAAGCAAGATGTCATCAACATACAGAATCAAAAATATAAACTTACTCCCACTGACCTTTAGATATATACATCGATCGACGGTATTTTCCTTAAATCCAAAGGAAACAACGATATCGTTAAACTTAAGGTACCATTGTCGTGAAGCTTGTTTAAGTCTGTATATTGATTTCTTAAGTTTGCACACCATGTGCTCTTTTCCCTTTTCTATGAACCCCAATGGTTGGTCAATGTACACATCTTCATCTAAATTCCCATTTAGAAAGGCAGTTTTCACATCCATCTGGTGTAGCTCTAAATCATAATGAGCCACCAATGCCATAATGATTCTTAAAGAATCCTTCTTAGATACCGGTGAAAAGGTCTCTTTATAGTCGATGCCATCTTTCTGAGTTAATCCTTTTGCAACTAGCTTGGCATTGTAATGTTCTAAGTTACCATGAGAATCACGTTTGGTCTTAAAGACCCATTTACATCCAACTCTCTTACAACCTTCTGATAACTCAACAAGGTCCCAAATATCATTCTGTTCCATAGATTTCAACTCTTCTTTCATGGCGTTTAACCACTTTTCACAATTGTTACTATTCATAGCTTGTGAAAACATAATTGGATCATCTTCCATTCCCAAGTCAAATTCAGACTCTTGTAGATATACCACATAGTCATTAGAAATAGTGGATCTCCTATCTATTTGAGATCTTCTTAATGCTATTTGTTGTGATTCTTCTACTATGGGCTCATTCGGTTCATTTACTATAATTTCATTGTGAGTAGTGGGATCATTTATTTGTTGTTCTTCATTATTATTAATCGGTACAACAACATGAGGAACAACAACGTTATTAGAGACACAAATCAAGGGAACTTGTACTCTTAATTCTTAAATCTCCACTTTACGTGAAGTTTCACTCCCACTAACTTCACCATTCTCAATGAACCTGGCATTTCCAGTTTCAATAATCCTTGTAGTATGATTAGGACAATAAAATCTATACCCTTTCGATTTTTCTGAATAACCAATGAAATATCCACTGATTGTTTCTTGCATCCAGTTTCTTTTCTTGTGGATTATAGTATCTAATTTCTGCCTGGCAACCCTAAACATGCAGGTGCCTTAGACTAAGTTTCCTTCCAGTCCACAGTTCAAAAGGAGTCTTTGGAACTGCCTTACTAGGAACCCTATTCAACAGATATATGGCAGTTTTAAGAGCATAAGTCCACAACGAAATGGGTAAAGATGAATTACTTAACATACTCCTAACTATATATAACAAGGTTCTATTACGCCTTTCTGACACACCATTTTGTTGTGGTGTACCTGGCATTGTGTATTGAGCAAATATGCCTCTCTTTTCAAGAAATTTAGCAAATGGACCCGGATGTTGTCCGCTTTCATCATACCTTCCATAATACTCTCCACCCCTATCAGATCTGACAATTTTCACCTTTTTGTCTAATTGCCTTTCAACTTCATTAATGTAAATCTCCAAGGCATTTACAGCCTGAGATTTATCATGCAGCAAATAGACATAACCATAACGTGAATAATCATCAATGAAGGTGATAAAGTATTTTTCTTTATTGAAAGCGTTAACATCAAAGGGCCCACATACATCAGTGTGTATAATTTCAAGAAGCTGACTGCTTCTTGTGGCTCCTTTCTTTGTGTGTTTTGTTTGTTTACCTTTAATACAATCCACACATACATTCAGATCAGTAAAATCTAAATCCAGAAGGATTTCATTCCTTACCTATCTTTCCATTCTTTCTTGGGAAAATATGTCCCAAACGTTTATGCTACAAGTAAGCAAAACATTCATTTATTAAGGCACGTTTAGTGCCAACGTTATGATGCAAGGTCATAAGTGTTTCAGCATATAGATTATCAAGACATAATTTATATAATCCATCACATAAGGTACCATTGCCAATCAAATGATTGTGCTTGTACAAACTGAAACAGCCACTACCAAATCTAAAGGAATATCCAGCCTTATCAAGTTTAAAAATTGAAACTAAATTCCTAGTTATACTAGGTACATACAAAGTTTTCAATAAAATCTAAATGATATCCAGTGTCAAGGATTAAACGATAAGTCCCGACAGCTTCTACTGGAACTTTTATTCCATTGTCCATGAAGACAAACTTTTCATTTGGCTTTGTGGCCTGGGTTGTAAGGAATCCCTGCAACATATATTAGAAACATAAGTAGTACATCCAGAATCAATCCACCAAGTGTTATAAAGAACTTCAGCTAGGTTTGATTCATAACATACATAAGCACTAGGCTTATTTTCTTTTTGAACCAAGCCTTACGTTTCAGGCAATCCTTTTGGAAGTGCCCAGTCTTTTTACAGAAATAACATCTGTTTCCATTATGTTCCTTCTTGTGAATTTTAGAAGAAGAAGCCTCATTCACCTTCAAAGGTCCTCCTCCTTTCTTCTCATGTTTCTTGAAACTTTTCTTTTCAGCTCTTTGACCTTTCACATAATTGATGGAATGAATTCCCTGGTTCTTGAATCTGGTCTCTTCTTGAACCAACATACTGTGCAATTCATGCACATTCCATTTATCCTTCATGGTGTTATAGTTCATCTGGAAAAGGACCATACTCAGCCGGTAATGAGTTCAGGATGAATTGCACCAGGAAATTTTCATGCACATCCATCCTCAATGATTTCAGTCTTGCTGCAATATTCGTCATCTCAATAATATGCTCATGCATTGTACGATAACCATCAAATTTCATGGTGGTTAATGTACTCATTAGTGTCCCAGCAAGAGACTTATCAGCAGTTTGGGAGAGTTCTTACACAACATTAATACTTTGAGTTATACATACATACACATCAACATACTTCACAGATTCAGATACATTTCATACAATGCATATTGATGTTCACCTTTGGGCAATCCATCAATATACAACATTCAACATAATGATGCTAATAAAAATTTCACATAATTTGGCAATGATGTATACACTAACTAGAAATATTTATTATCTTTGGATATATAAATATAACTAATAAATATATTCACATCACCAACATTCATGCTCATTTATTATAAAGACAAGCAATCAACCTTTGGTTGATCCTTAACTGTCTTATAATAATGAACTTCAATTTACCTATAATAAAAACAATAATTTTTCATGTTATTTATAGCATCAAAATTATGGATAATTGAAACACAATCATAATGTTCAGAATTAAAACAATTCATAAAAATTTGGCCACTTTGGTGACTAACAAATCCACCATACTTAATTCCAAACAGAAATATTTTTTAAACAATTATAGGATTGAAATTTCACATTCAAATTTCCTCCTTTCCCTTTTTTTTTTTTTTGAATCTCATCAGCAACCGAACCACCAACTCCGGCGCCACCTCCGGTCGTCTTCTCCGGCGGCCTTTCATGTCCGGTCGTCTTATCCGGCGGCGCTAGAACCTTCACAGTCCGGTTAACCCCTCCGAGCCAGGCAACAACCACCGGCCCAGGACCCATATGGAACCCCTCACGATACAGATCCCAACTCCCAGCCGGAATCCCAGCCCCAAACTCGAACCATCATCTTCGGTCGTCTCTCCACCGTACCAGACCCCGATCATGGAGCAGGTTCCTTCACGTGTCCTCCTTTACCGACGATCTTCCACAAATCTTTTCAATGAGAGAACTGCCACCGACAGAAATCCGAAACCGCAGCTACAGTTGGAAACAGTAGCGTGAAATTTCTGCAGCAACGATTCTGCAGTTCCTAGTTTTCCAGCGCACCACCTTAGAGGCAAAAATTGCCATCGGCGCAGCGGAAGGAGTCCACGGTGGTCGGGGGAGGCACGACCAACTCATCCTCGCCAGGATTCGGTCTCACGGATCTGTCGCGCTTCCTCTGAACCCATCGTCAAACTCTCGTCAGAAAACGAAAATTTCCGGCCAAAACCAGAACATTCGGTTGGTCGATGGCCTGAACTGCAGTGGTGCGCGGCTGTCTGTGAAGAGAAGCAGGAGGAATAGGGCGCCGGAACCCTTCGCCGGAAAACAGGGGAAACGCCGGAAAAAATGACGGAAAACAGAGGGGTTCCACAGCAACCATTTTTTTTTTTGAAACGATTTTTCTCAGATCTGGATTTCTCAGATATGGAGTTTCTTTCAGATCTTTCTCTTTCATGTTTAATGATTTAAAAATTTATCATACATGGAAAAACATGAATTCCCAAACCATGCTCTGATACCACATGTAAACATAAATTTGTGTCCTTTACATTATGGTCTATCATACTAGAACACAATTAGGATCTTGGAATTCATGGTTTTCACATACATCAGAATTAAATCAAAATATAAATACTGACCTTTGTCCATAATGCGGAATGATCTTCAGATCTGAAAGCCTCCTTAATTGTTGAGTCTTTATCGGTCCCTTCCCCTTTCGTACTTACACCTTTCATTTTTTGATGGAAGATAATCTCTTGGTGTATCCTTATGGGTAGAGACTGAATATATAGGGGTTTTAATTTGAAATTCAAAACCATAAGATAGTATCATCAGTTATCGGTTTCTTTTCGAATTTCAAAATCATCAGTTATCACTTAGGATAACATCCTACAATCATCAGATAATTGCTTCCATCAAAGCAATTACTTAATTATCCTTTTCATAACATCCCTTACAACTAATTTACCGTTCAGTCCTTTAATATGTTTTAATTAAATCATTATTAGTTCCCATTAAACATGAGACACATTTCTAACAGATCATAGATAAAAACCAGTTCAAGTCTTCAGCCACATTCCATACACAGATTTACACATATGTTTTCCTCACTGCAACCTAAGTCAGCCTTAAGAATGTTAAGATTCTTATCAAATTTGGGTTCGTTAAGTTCATGGATCTATTACCAATTAATTGTATTTACCGCCTCATGCCTTAAGGCATGCAATTGTTTCAGTACTGTTTGGACAGGGAAGGACTCAGCCTACTCATTACCATGTTTTGTATGATGAAGTAAGTTATCAGTAGGTGATTTGCAAGAACTTGTACATTTTCTGTACGTGTAAGTATATATAGTTAGCTTTGGTATTTTATTTGTTATAAAACATCATCATTGCAAAAAATTTCTTTCTCCCATCAGACACTATGAGCTCGGCCCCAGTGCCAATAAATGCACATACAGAATATGAAGGATTCTCCCACTTTGTACAATGGTTTCTTTAAATTTGAACTTATGGTTATGGATTTGTTCCTTTTTGCTTTAACTCTACAGGTTTTGGAGGAGCACAACAGCTATATCAGTAGGTAAGCATTATCACCAGGCTTTAACACAATCTATATGCCAGCCAACACATTCAGCTTCACGATTAAACTTCACTACGACATCCATGTTTTCAGTAGTAACCTTATTTCTCTGCTTGCTAAAACAAGTCCTCTATTCTCTACAATCTGTTGTTTTATGACTAAATCTGATTATGAACAACATCTACTTTATAATTTATAAGTGCATCTTTGCATGCAGTTGCCCCAGTTAAGTGAATTAACTAAGCTCACCTAGCAGCCGCCCAGATTGGACAACTTACGAGTTGAATGAACTGTCTGAGAGTTCTTCTCGCTATGGTGGAATGAAATCTGCTGGTGGTAAAGTCAAGTGCCAGATTTACCTCTTCTGCCTAAGAATGTCACCAACTCCATGTTCTTCTGTTAAGCACTTCTTCTTACCGCCATCACGAATGCTATTAAGAACTTGCCATAATGGGGATAAAAAGTAACCTGTAAGCAAACTAAAATACAGTAAAAAGGTGTTAAATAGTTTCTTTCCGAGTCTTTTTTACTTCATGAAACTGGCATTATATGCACCCATTACACTTTTGCACTATCAGTTCACTTATTTTTGTTTTACACATCTAAGTTAAAGAGTTTGGTATAATTAATCACGTTTGGTTTGGCGTTCAAACCAGCCAAAACTTGAGTTTAGCACCCAAAATCACGGCAAGAAGAACTGCATATTTATGTTACTACTGAAAAATTACTTTTGAAAGTCCAATATTAATTCATCTTGAATGGCTCAACACCAATTCAAAGATTTGCTAAAAATAGTTTGCTTTTGGATCAATTCACGAACGGTAGTAACCATCACCAGAGCAAGCATTTTATTAACACCAATTATTCCCCTATATATACCTGGCTAACCATTTTTGCAACTATTTTCTTTCTTGATTTCGATTAACTTAATATACTTCAAAATCTCAATATTGCCAATCTTAGAAAAAGGGGGAGCGAAAAACAGAAAACAATGTTATGCTGCATAGGTAGTTTCCTAGTTGTAATTAACATTTTTAGTTGCTCTAATTATTTTCTTTTTCCATCAATGAAAGCAACTAGCTGCCAACGTGGGGAACTCCAATTCGAGCACAGAGGAAAAAGAAGGCTGGTTCCTTGACAGTTGACACCTAATTACACCATGCAAGCCACAGTTCCATCGCTAAACCATAACAACAAAAACCATCCCTCTCCTCTTCATATTCCTATAAAAGAGAGAGGGATTCTAGCCTTCATCTCAACTCTCAAGTTTCCTTCTTCTTTCCTTCTCTCTCTCTCTCTCTCTGTGTTTACCTCAATCAATTCACACAAAAGAAGAAAAAAAATGGGTTGTGGGGAATCCAAACACGATGTTGCTTCTGGAAACACTGTCCTCCAGCGCAAGAAATCCAGTGTGAATTCCAGGGCAGGCCAGGAAAATAGGACAGAAACCAAAGACAAAAACAACAACGTTGACAATGCAAGTTCGGGGGTGGAAGTGGAACAGAAGGAAAGTGAAAATGTCAAAGAGGTTGGTGTTGGAGGTAAGGCTGATGAAAGTGATGATGTCGAAGGCAAAGCTGAGAAAACAGATGTGCAAGAAGAGAAAGCACTGGAGAAGAGCAAGGAAGCTGATGGCACAGAGGGAAAGACACAGGAAATTGTTGTTGCAGAGGGACCGTCTGAGAAGTCTGAAGGTGGGAAAGATGATTCACTGAAAGACAATGATCAGAAAGTGAATGATGCTGATGCTGATGCTGCTGGTGCTGCAGAAGAGAAAAAACCAAAAGAAAATGAAAAAAGTGTGCAAAGGATGAAACTCTAGAATTTTGTGATGGAATTTAATATTTATTCCCCTAACCCCTTTGTCATTATTTTTGCTTGACTTTTGAAATTTCTTCAAAGATGTCAAGCACAAGTTGTTGATTATAAATTTTAATGTGCTCTTTGTATGTCTACAGAGGATGACAGTGTAAAGGAAGAGACCTTGGCCAAGGCAGAAGGCACAACAGACACAAATGTTTCAACCTCTGGAGGTGAAGAAAAGGATTCGAAAGCTGAGGAGGTATGTGGGGTACTCGACAAAAGTTTGACACATCAATTACTAAGCACTTGTTGTGAGAGGGAAAAAAATTAATGGAAACATGTTTGTGCTGCAGGGACAGTAGAGAATCCGAGAGACAAGACAAAATGAGATTGGAAACAAATGGAGTGAATACAGAAATTATTCTGGTCATGTACGTTTGTGTGGCAAGTCCAGGGTGATTGCTGTTTGCTAGCGGTGCAAATTAATCGTGTTTCAACGCTTAAGCTGGAAATAGCTCAGTTTTATGTGTTATGTATGCCTATAATGATAAGCTTTTGTAGTCCGTGTCGATCCTGCATTATATTTCCCTTTCCTTAGTGCTCTCAAAAGTGCAACACATTGCAGATTCTGGAACAGTTATAGTCCGTCCTTTATTCCTTTCTTTCTTTTGGGGATCTGATATGCGGTTATTCTCCACTCTCATAGAGAGAGTGCCATTGCCATAGCTTCCATCACTCGCTAGATTAGCAAAATAAATGAGCTTCAATTTAAAAGTTCTAGAGAAAGAAACAAATAACAATCTAACCCCATTGCAAAAATTAATTACGAACAAATAAAATAAACCCCCCAAAAAAAATAACTTGAAAGTTAAAACCATACCAATCAGGATGGGAATTCTATAATCCTCAAGGTCAAACTAGTATTGGGATAAAATTAAAGATAAAAAATTCATGAATGAGCTGTTCCTTAAATAAAACATTTAGTTTTTCTTTTATTTTTTACATAAAACTCATCGGTGAAATATTTCACCTCCATTTTTATCACAATACCAAACATACACTCAAAATGTAAACTTACAAGGTGTATTTTACTTTTGGATAAATAATAGGCTACAAACTTGTAGTATCTGTGGAATCTATATCATCCACTTGTGACTTAACGAGCTTTATCATGTGCTATGTTTGCGACTACTGCCTGCCTACACTTCTCCAGAGACTGTAAAAATTTGAAGTAATTAATCTTGTATAAATACTATCTCCAAACAAATTTTTAAAAAAGTAATTAGCCTGTTATAATTGACAGAAAAATAGTAAGGACAGAAAATGAAAGTAGGTCCAACTAAAAAAGGACAAGTTTTAGAAGTTTAAACAAATGGGAGAAACAGAACATAAATTAATAAAATTAACCTTTTGAAACCACAAATGGGTAAGGCTAATTCACCCAAACCTCATGTAATTCAGGAGAATTTGAAGGTGAAATTGTGCATTAACAATATCAAGAATTATTAATCATATATACAAGGATGAACACATACAAGACTCGAAGACTATGCACACATCATCCTTCCAGCCCTAGCCAATTTTAATAAAATTCGTCTGCTTTATGGTCCATGCCTTTTGGAAGGACCGTGAAGAAATAACAAATCAGAAGTATAACGCCCCCACAAATGACCTCTGGAACCAATCTTGCAAGAGATATCCCATGCCAATTCAATCAACACTAACGGGCTTTTCCTTATTGTCAAACTCTGTACTCAATTTGAGAAGGGGAGTTGCAGGATCTCTGGACAGGATGAAGTTCCCTCTCGAGTCTCCGATGCTAGGATTCAGAACATGAGGATCCATAACAATTCTGCATGACCCTGGTGTATCTGATCCCAATTCAACACCATAATAGATTAAATGGTCTGAGATACTATTCCCACTCACTGACCTGCATAAGATTACCAAATCAATTTTCAGCAGCTTTATTAATTGAGAATGTTCTGCTTTGGATATCATCCAGGACCACAGCTATATGGAAAATGGCTCGAACCTCCCCCCACCAATCCATCACAATACCAATATTAAGGGATACGAAGCAGAATTCTATAAATTTTATAACACCCATGGGATGGAATACACTGCAGTGACAACATTTTCACAGGCATTATGACAAAACAGATTGACTTACCTGCTGCAAGATGGATCCTCACCAGAACCATCACAAATCTTCTCAACGCTGTATACAAGACTTCCTAATCCAATGTTATAAAGCCACACCTGCAGTCCACAACAATTTCTCAGATTCTTGAACAGCTGGCAAACAAAGGAAACAAGTGCTAAAGGTTTGCATATTCCCCCCATAAACCAAGTGTCATAGATATTGACAAAGCAGAATGGCCAACACCAGAAATTTATTGTGTTGTCCAGCAACAAACAAGCTGATAGAGAAGGCATATAATAGATATATTGAGAGCTTGGAATTCGGAACCTCTCTCCCATTGCTGGCATGTGGAGGAGAGTTGGTGTCTCAAATAAGCCACACCAAACAAAAAACATGGGTACCAAACTATAATTGTCATTATACATGTAATCATTATTTCTAATGCTGTAAAATTTGCCTTTGAAACTACTAGAAGTACAAAAGAGTGAGCTTTTAGTAACACATAAACACACTTCACAGAAAAATCTGCAGCTAAGCGCCCCTTATTCTTAGAAAGTTACTGTGGTCACAAGGGTTTGGCAAGTTGAAATTCTTAAAAATGTTTGAGGAACTAGTGAAAGATAACATTGACATTAGAATTCAGCAGTAATAAGTAAACACCAACCCCCCAAAGAAAAAAAAAAGGAAACAAATGTTAAACCACAAAATTTGAATTAGTAGGGAGAATATGCCTGCAATGAAGCATATGAGACAGGTATTATGAATACGGTGAAGTCTAATTTACCATTTGCAATATGATTAGGTAAAATTTACTACATTAATATAAATATGCAGAACAAATTTCCAATATACACAAAATATCTAATCACCACTGAAGAAGATACAGCAGATGACAAAGCCAGTCATAACATTTCCACAAACAAGCATGCCAACTTACTTTAATTTAAAGATAACATACCAGGTTTATATACAAATTTCATCACTTCATTATGCCATGCCTTACCTCTCTCGGGAAGTGATGGTATGTCTTCTGTGGTAAATAGTGATAGTATGGAGGCAAATGAGGAACAATATCATGTTCATGTGTGACTCGGATAGTATTTGGCACTAGTTTGCTATAGTAAGATGCAAAAGCAGTATTGCCAACACGAGGTTGTCCAAATGTCATAACCTGAACATTCTTTTCCTGTTGATTTACCTGTAAGAACATAAAATCAAACAAGTAACTATTTCATTCTTACAAAAGAGGATAATCATGAAATGAGAACTTAAATAATGGCCTTGAGTTCTCGACAAAATAATAATTCAAAAAGTTTGGAGTTTGTACATTATTCCGAATAGGTTTCTGCAGATTAATCAAGATCCGAAAAGTAGATCCCTTATGAATTGGATGTTCATAGGCTGAGTTGGTTCAATTTCAGCCTTAAATTCAAAGTTTGAACTGATCTGACAACCACCAGTTCCAAAATACACAAACCAAATTTAACCAAAAGAACCCATGGAATAGATCAAACAAACCCATTAGTTCCTAGTTGACTTGTCCCACCCCTCAGTCCGTTCCATGATAAATGTGTAATTTATAGAGCACACATAAAATGCAAATAAGTAATATAAAAGAAAAACAAAACAATCATGCACTGACTTGTAGGAGCACCTTTGTGTTTTTAAGTGCATATCAATAATCTTTAAGAGCTGTGAACTGTTTATATAAAACCTCAGCAAAAATAACACAAAAAATAAAGCCAGAAAACATTAAAAACTATTGAATGCATATCCAAGAAAGAATCAAACAGTTTTTAGATACAGTTTTGTTCCCACCACTGGGGAATATCCTAAATCTATGAACCAAAACAAGTTTGAAACCAGACTGCACCAACCCAATTCTTGAATGAAACTGAAACAATCTGACAGTTTAGTTTGTTTTAATCACTGAGATTAGTACAGTTCCACAAACACCTACTTATGAACATCAATCACTTAAATGATGAAATAAAATTACTCTTTTTCAATTAAATTCTACCGCTTGCAAGTAAAGTTCCCATGGCATACAAGTCAAAGTTCTAAAACAACAACAACAACAACAACAACTAAATATTATCCCACTAAATGGGTTGGCTACATGGATCAATCAATACCAATGGAATCTATCAAAAAACAAATTTTTTAAAAAACCATTTAGAGCAAGGTCCTTTTTAATGGTTTCTCCTAAAGTTTTTTTAGGCTTCATCTACCCCTTTTAATCAAACTATTTTCCATTTGATCCACTTTTCTCGTTGGAGCTCCTATTGGTCTTCTTCTCACATGACAAAACCACCTTAGGCAAGATTCCATCATCTTATCCTCAAAAAGTGCTACTCCAACATTGTTGATCCATGTCATAAAAGATTTGACCAAGTTTTATGTTGGCCACCGACTGCCTAACACAACCCTCCTTTATTATCCAGCTTGGGACTGGCTATGTAAAGTTCACAAAGCGGGGAAAAAAAAAACAGCTTTCCAAATACAACAGTTTCACAAGATATTCAATGCCCCTGCCTGAGGCAAAATATAGAAATAGTTATGCAAAGGAGTCAAAGAGAGCTTGAGACTACGAAAACTGCATGTACAATGTCCAGACATCCCAAGAAGCTAAATAATTACCGTTAAATCAAGTCCACAAAAAGAAGCCATTGCCCCTCCCATTGAATGCCCTGTCACTATAATTTGAATATGTCCATAAAACTTCTTTACTCTTTCAACAGCATCTAAAATTGCAGGACGTATTGTTGTATTGTGGTATGCACGATAAAATCCAGAGTGTACCTGAAGCAATTGATAATAATATATCAGAACTGACACTACTACAGAGCATAAATTAAGTCCAAACTTCTGACAGCACACACCATTGCATCATCCATGCCTGGATAATTTATATCATATTGCTTCCAATATAAATCTTCTATCCAGTTCTGTAGGCTGTATAAAAGCAGTTAACATACAAATCAGCTCAGAGAATAAATCAAGTTGTCCCAAAAGGGAGCTAAACTTCTAACAGACTTGAACTATTTTCCATTTAAACATTTAGTTATGGACAAAAGTTCTTCATAGGGAAATAATTATGCTATCTGTCTTTCTCAGAGGTCAATATAAGAGATTTTCTCTCTTAACAAACACAACAATCTATAATTTACAAGGTCTCAAACATGATCAGCCAAAAATGTTACATGAAAGTTAGGTTTTTGGTCTTAACAAATATTTGAACTTTTATAGTCTTTGGTCCTCAGCCTCCATAAGGAAAATTTTCTGGCTCCCCCCATGAACTGTAGACTTGACCAGAACACTTAGCCACCTCTGCTTTAAAGAACTTCATGATGCTGTTATGTCAACAATACATTGCATGCAGGCTAATCAAATTAAATACATTTTCTTAGCTTACATATGCATCCATGTGAAGAGCTGTTCATACAAAATTCGCATGCATGAGTAAAATATATTCTTTCTTGTTTCTAAAATCTGCTGACATCTGTGTCTAGGTATCACATAGAAATATAACACTACAACACAATAGATCCACTTTACAGTGCCTATGGAGGTTTGGACCCAAAATGCCACCCAAAAAAAAAAAAAAAAGTAAGCCACAAAGAAAATCCACCTGCGTTCTTGAGTTCCTCTGAATGCAATGACAATGGCATGAGGATCCTTGGCCACTCCAACAAATGCCTAAAATAGGTAGTCATAGTTACATAAGAACAAAGAGTACATGTATACATCAGAAGTAATTTAACAAGTAAAAAAAGAAAATGAATGATTTCTATAATTAAAAGGGACATTGTTTCTGATGAGAGTGTACCCACCTGTAAGCAATGCTCAACATCAACAACCAACTCTATAATTTCAAATCCCTGTTTCCATTTTAAAGATCTTTAGACTAACTATTTAAAAACAAGGTGAAAATTAGTAGGACACTAGGATGTAAATAATTCAAGGCTCACTGTCAACCCAAGTGAACATGTAAAGTTAAAATTAATATTCACATTCTCAGTACCTCAGCCAAACCATCACACATCTAGAGCACGACCAAGAAAAAAGTTGTGTCAAATCTGACAAGTATACCTGCAGGAACCAAACCTACTTCAGTCCTTTTATATATTTCATACAGAATTCCTTCACAGTTTGCCTTACACAGAGGAGTTTGACCAATGCATGTAATGCAACTTTAGATCACTATGTCAGGCAAGTGAAAGGACTTAAACTCTAGGCTATTCTGATACACTTTCAATAAATCCTAGTTTGACTTATTTTGGCCATAGCCTGACCAGGATGGAGAATCTCTCCATCAGGATCAGCTTGTGACTTGTGAGAAGGTCCCTCAATTGTTAAATCATTTGGTTGGGTAAAAGCAGAACTTTAGACATTGACTTCCTTTATCAGTAAAAGTAAGATAAGATCATTTAAAATACCCAATTTACAACTGTCTCAAAACTTATTTGGGAACTTGAAGTTCTCATAAACGATAAAAATCTATATCGGACTTATAATTATGAGCTATGATCTTAAACCCACTTAAACAGGCCAAGTTGAAAGATGAAATTTTCATTACAATCCTACTTGACCCTCCATGATAAGATTAGAAAACAAATAACAAGATCAACATATTAACTATAAATGTCATGCATACTGCATAAAGGTTGAACATATGAAATTCCTATAGAACTCACCGCAGAAGCATATTCCACTAATATTGTAGCAAGTGTATGATTGTACTGGGGATGATTATTTTTGTGCCTGGCCTTGAGTTCTGCAATGGAAAACAATGCATTATTGGTATGCAAATACAAATTTCACACATAATCAAGCACAATCATCGATGTGATGGTCATGTGTAAGATAACACAAAGACATGTCTTCATATCTCATGACCTCATCTGCTATTGCCACAATTGAACAGCACAGTTCCTATAAGAAGTTAAGAACTAAGGCTTCCCTGTTTATACCAGTATAATAAAACAAGGTATTTCAATCTCATAGAAAATTCAAACAAAAATTGTCATATCTTCAGATCCACATAAAAACAACTGAAAACCCCGCACCGCAATTAATACTGCAACAGGAAAAGAGAAAGGAATAAAAATCAATTGTTCATTGACTGTTTCAAAAACAAAAAAAATTGCAGGTCCTGTCTATTGTGGCATGCATCATGTATAAGATAATCCTTACAAATATGCACATTCCATGCATTACCTAAACCGTGACCAATAAAAGGGCATGAAATTTTTTTGTCATGTTTTAAAATGCACCCAACTTGAATGGCCCAAATATGATCCACTCCCTGATCGTACCCGTTCAAATTGTGTATTTCACTATTGAATTAAATACAGATAATTCACTTCCCACACATTTTGAGTCCCAAAAAAGGGGAACCACTGTACTGAAAACAGAATTAACATTACGCCTGAGCTAGATTGACCCAACAACACTCATCCAACTAATTCAAAAGGCAAACCAATACTGGGCTACCTGTAAGCATAAATATTTTCTTCTTTTTCTATTGGATTTATTTCTTTTTTGAACTCTTTCAAGAGGATCCCTTATCCTCTGCCTCTGTATCTCCATTTTCTCCCTGTCTAATAAAAGCTTCATTTTACCAACCAAATAAAATGAATAAAATCTACTTCAGAAGAATCCCCATCATTGATAGACACACAAGACTAAAGAATCCAAGGGATTGAAAGATAACACACACACACACAGAGTTAATGTACAAGTTCCAGGCTTACCTCTACCATCCGAAAAGGCAAGCAGGCATAAACAGGTAGCCAATATTAACCATCTAGATCTCCCCATACTGTGTAATTTAAGTAAAGGAACAATCAGCAAAAAAACAAAGGAAGAAAAAACAAATTCAAATTGCTATAAGCAAACATAAATTACTTCAACACCCACAGATAAAAAAAAAAAAAAAAAAGGAGCACGGAAAACGTACTCGCGCGGAGGAACCGGAATTTGCGTCCTCCGTCGCAGGGGGTTGCCTCAGAATTCTCGGTGAGAGATTTTCCGGCGAAAGGGGATGAGACAGAAGTAAAAAGTCTAAGGACGATAATTTGGGTTTGGGAGTATGGATTTTGGAAGGCACAGAAGGATAAAAAGAAAAGAAAGGCGCAAATACGACGTCGCTGGCATTGCTTTCGTGGCGTTTTGGAACTGGGCTAATCCTACTCCCAAATCATTTGTTACGCTGCTAAGAAACGGCATTGTTATTCTTATTTCACACGAAAGTAACTCGTGGCTGACTCATCCACATGGCTTTTTTTTCGTTTTTTATATTTCTTTTTTCATGTGTCAAAATTTAAAAAAAAATTCAATACGCAGGTGGATCAATTTGTTAAATAAACACTACAGATAAGCTTCATTTGGTCTGTAATAACATCGTTGAAAAAATCTGATTGGTCAAACTATTTGACAATAATAAATTAAATTCTTATCTCGATTATGGATTGATATCCTTTCTAATTGATTGAACAGGACAATCTCCTATTTGATAAATCTCAACTTTTTATTTTATTAATCTATTATCAACAGTACAAAATAAAATATATTGAAAAAATTCTCAATCCCATTTTCCTAACTTGGTTTGCGACTCAAGCTCTATTTCCATCATCCGCTTCTTCCAAAATTTATCTTTTTTCATTTATGAATTCAAGTTTGTTTGGGAATCGAAAGAAGTATGTTAGTGAATCTCAAGCCAAATTTGATCCCAGTGATAATCACTGGCGACTTGAACTCAAAATCGTTGGTGCAGGTTCTAGATAAGGTGTTGATCTCAAATATCACACAATAGTAGCAGCAATAGGAGAGGTATCATCTTTTGCTTTCCAATGCTCTTTTCGCTCACCACGTTATACTCACTACTCACTTCATGTTAGCCTTGTAACTATTTGGTGGCACAGTGCCTGAAGTTTGGGAGCTATAATGGCAACCCTTTTCTCTAAAGAAATGATATGGTCAAAAGATTTAATGAATGTGACATTGGTCATGATATCAGCTTATTTATTTTTTTGCTTTGGTTACACTTGCTATGTTTTCAAAGAACGAATTGGAAGTCCACTAACAAAAATTTGTAGAGTCTTCAGGGCAACTTTCGAGAAATTCATATTGGAATACTCAATTTCTTTCAAAGTTATTACTAGAATAATTATAAACTAAACTTTCTTTTACCATATATGGTGGTAGCTGCTAAAAGTACTTTTTTTGTGGAACAAACTAATAACTTGACCCTAACTCTGTCTATCAACATCTTAGCTCTATTTTTGCTCAAGTCCATCACACATGACCTAACCTAGTTTTTCGTTTGGTTAAAGAAATTAACAAATATAAGAATGACAATTGTGAGGATCAGTGTTGGGATGCTTTGTTTTATGCTCTGCCATTTAACAGTGTGGCTGGTGGAGCTTCAAAGACTTTCTTTAGTAAAATAAATGAACTCAACAAATGGAGGAAAAGAGAGACCAAGAAAATCATGGCTAGAAACTTGAGACAAAAAAATCAAGGAGGATCGCGTAAAAAAATGGAGGCAAAGCCAAGGAAATAACCATTTATGGCGCATAAAAATTTAATAAGTAAGAAGAAGATGATAAATTTTTTGATGTGTTCTATTTTGGGCTGTTAATGATAGATTAATAAAATAAAAGGTTGAGATTTATTAAATAAAAGATTGTCCTGTTTCCTCTCAACTAGAAAGGATCTCAATCCTCTTGATTATATATTTTTTAATAATGAGTTATTTATAAGTTTATTTTATAAGTATTCACTAGGTCCAATAACCTATCCTAATTTTATATTGGAATGTCCTTTTCTCAACTTAACTTAAATTTCTTATTACTATGAAAAAAAAAACAGAAAAAACCAGATTAAGCTAATCTGATTACATAATTATGTAGTCACTATTGGTTTGACAGAACAAATTTGATCAAATAAAAAAATTACAAAAATTAATCAATTTTTCCAGTATGATAAAATCGGGTAGATTTTTTTTTTTTAATGTTTCTATTCAAATCGGTTGATTTTGTTAGTTTTTACATAGTTTATTAATTAAAAAAAAGGTCAAATTCTTCAATCAATTGATCAGGGCCATGTCACTAATTTTTTTAGTCCGGTCCAATTCTTATGATTACGTGCATTAGATTAAATTTATGGCAAGTGGCTGATATTTTAATTGTAAATTTATATACATATAATAAATTTAACTCGAGTTTAATAAATATTATTAATATGATTTTGATATAAAAGATATTAATTTACACAAGTTGTTTCTTACGAAACGGTTTACAAATGAATATTGCATCTAAGATGTTGAATGCTAACTCACTTAATATGATCAAAAGTAACTGTCTTATAACCGTTTTATCCAGAAAATGACAAGACACATTATTTTTATCCCAATTCATAAAACTGGTTTTGTGTGAAATAGTGTTACTCTTTTGATATAACATTGAATATTAACTAAATTTAAATAAAATTATTATTTTATAACTTTACTCTCATTTTTTTATAATTTTAATATAAATATATTAAATATTAACAAATTTTAAATAAAACTATTATTATTGAATTTCACTTTCTCAAAATTTTTCTTCATAATTTTAAGATTCAAATAAAATTACTATTATTAACACTCAACTTCTTTTTTATAGCGGTAAAAGACTTGGTTAATTTGTATGAGATCAGGAGTTTAAATTTTTGTATCACCATTGTAAAAAAACTTCTTTTTTATAATGAATAAAATTAAAAATTATAATTATTTCACCGTTACAGCAACATTGTAGCTGTTATTCGTGGTCTTCTTACTCGGGACCGGCAAGTCAGCATAAGTCATACTCTTCGTAAAGGTTTGGAGCTGATTTTTTGGTCAAGATGGGAGCTTCTAGTTCTCTGGTTACTTGGGACAAACCTCCTCTTGAAGAGCCTCCTTTGTTAGATTAGATTTTAATCTGTTTTATTTTCCCTTTTCCCACTATACCAAGACAAAAAAAAAATATTTAAATAATTTAAAATATTTATAAATTAATGTATTTGACCACAACCATAATTAATGGTTTTTGATTCTCTCTCCATTATTTATTCATACCACCCACAGCATGTACTAATATGTGTTAATTTGAATAGAAGGAATTTGAGTCTCTTAAGTATGTAATTTCAAATTTAAAACTAAAATACTTGTGTATAGATAAAACATTACTAGCTACCCGCCTATACATTTATACCAAAAAAATACCACCCACAGCATGCGACCTCTCTAGAACAATAATTGGAAGCTTCGAGAAACAATGGCATAAACATCATTTTGTTTTCTTGTCATAATTTGATTTGACACAGTGGCTATATAATTAGAATTAAAATGGTGCAACATTGTTCAGAAGTGAAATAAAAAACTTCTTAAAAGCATCAACCTTACATGCCAGCATATTGGTATTGGCATCCCTGTTGTCACAAATATGCACGCACACATCTTAAGACAACCCAGTACAAGATCAACTTTAAATTTTTGTTGATTTTAGTTATTACCTGTCCTCAAATACTCTGGAGGGGTGAAGGCTAAATTTGTGCTATAGCTTCTGCCATCTCTGCTGTTTTTCATGAGTCCAAAACAAGAGAGTCTAGGGTTGCCATCCTGTCCACCATTGATACCACAGAAACAATAGTTGATAAAACATATTGGTTTAAAAGAGGTATAAACTGGTCATAAAAGCTGGAATACCTGATCAAACAAAATTCTGTAAGCATTAAGATCATGGTACAATGCCCTTCCTCTACTGCTGCAGTATTCCAATGCTTGTGCTAAATACAAGGCCACTCTCAGCCTCATTGCCCATTTCATGGGCTGGGTCTCCCCTACCAGCGTAGTTCATTAAAGTCACAAATCAGTGGATTGCATAAAGTTAAGATTTCACAAATTATATCAACAAAATAGGTATCAAATTGAGGGAGAAGATAACTTAAATTTGACTATAATTTTAGCTTCTTAAGCAAAATGCCTAATCCTTGTCAATCATTACCTGCATATGGCATATCTCAAAATAGTATTTCCCCTATCTGCTCACCAATGACTACTAATTACTAAATCAGATATTTTGTCCAGCTGATTGATGAAGAAATGCAAGGTAGATAGAGAAACGAATGATACTTACAGTGAAAAAGATGTTTGGAAAGAGTTTCATTGGGCATAAACTCTGCAACGAGCAATCTCTCTTCTCCTTCGCAGCAACACCCAACCAAGTTAGCTAATCGCTCATTCCGCAGCTGCCCCACTGCTCGTGCTTCCTCCTAAAAATCAACCAACCAAATACATCAAACAACAACTTCCACTTGCAGATACCCATCCACGTAAATGCAAGGAAATCAAAACAGAAGCACGAACTAGGAACTGTCGAGAATCAGGCCAAGCCGACTTGTTGAAGCGCTTCACAGCAACCAACCTATCTTCTTCAAGCGTTCCTTTGTAGACAACATTGGGAGCCTTCTCACCGTGTTCTGAGACAATGTTGTCGGGGGAAAATCCTGAAGTAGCAGTTTTTAGTTGATCCAAGCTGTACTCAGTGAAGCCAGCCCAAGGACCCTTCTCATCCTCGTTCTCATCCTCTGTACCCACAAATGAATCAACATTAAAAACCAAAACTTGAAATTCAAATTAAAATAATGAAGTAAAATCAGTTAGCTTCTTCTTCTTTTCTCCCCCAAATAGTGATTAATAAGAAAACTTCACCATTATCAGGCAAGTCATGAAGATTTGATTTGATATTGGAAGGCCACCAGCACATAGAGAATTTAGAGCAACGAGCTCCCATTGGTGAAAATGCAATCCCACAAGTTCACAACAAAGAAAAAGAAATGAGACTGGCTCCGTGTGTCTCCAACAGTTCTTCTTCTTCTTCTTCTTTCTCTTCCTATCACTTTCAGGAGAACTGAGAGAAAAAGGATAAGGTGGGAAAACGAATGAAGAGAAGAGAGAAACAAGAAAGCGCAATTCGGCGGTGTTTGGGAAGAGAGAAAGGGTGTGGGAAAAAATAATCCTTTTTTGGGATCCAAAGAATTGTGTTTGATGATATCAGTCACCTCTTCATCATTCGCTTCGCTGTGTGTCTCTGCTTTCCTTTTGCTCTCTCTGCCTCTGCAGTCTCTCCTCTCTACTTCTTTTTTTTTTAATTCTTTGTTTTTTCGGTTTGATAACCCTTGCAGTCTTGAACTGACTTTTGCCACGTGCTGAACCGCTTCATATTTTCTTATTTTGTTTTCCCTTTCCTGCAATCCTTTTTTTTAATTTATTTATTTGTCAATTTTTTTAAATTATCAGGTTATGAAAAATAAGTTTAATTTTCATTTATATCAATGTAAAAAATTTTATATTATTATTTAATAGTAAATTTTTAATTTTAAAAAAAATAATTAAAATAATAGCTGTTTAATATGTATTTAAAATAATTTATTTTATAATTAAAATAATTTATAATTTTATTTAAAAAGTTTTTTTAATATTTTTTTAAAAATTAATTTATTTCTAAACATGCTATTAAAATCAAATATTAAATAATATATAACTAAATAATAATATAAAAAAAATTTATACTAACAATATATCAAAATTAAATTTTATTTATTTATATTATTAAAATTAATAATTACTTTAAAGTATCTTTTCATATTGTCTAAATGAATCAAAATATAAAAATATATATGTAACAGCACTTGAGTTCGATGGCACTAAAAAAAAAAAAGTGTCCTTTTCGTTAAAAAAGAAAAATAATGTGTGTATTTATCATGTTCGTTTCCATTACAAATTTGGAGTTG